>OY728156.1:2081291887-2082689387 GCA_963277665.1 Viscum album
ATAATCTGGTAATATATGTTTATGGTGATGAATTATAAAGAGAAGAAAAAGAAAGGGACAAGATAAGAGTAGTGTGCCGAACACACACACGAAATAATTTAAGAATCAAAAATGGAATTTCGATTGAATGAGGAAGCTTAAGAAGGGAAGGGGATTGAACTGAATTTAAACTATTTTAAGAACATTAATATTAAAATACAGAAGGTGGAAGAGAATAAGAGATATTGAATAAGTAACTTGCATTAAAACAGAATTACAAAGAAAGAGAATTACAAGATTACAAAAATGAAGAACTCAAAAGTAAGTGAAAAGAAAGAGAGGAGGAAAGGTCTCTCAAGTGAAAACTTGAGTATGGCAGGTCCTCCCAAGCCTTTGGCAAAGCTTTGGTCGTGCCAATGTGATCTCCTCTCTTCTGAAATGCCAACCCCTTGCAAGGAGAAGAGGGGAGTGAATTTATAGCCAAAGGTAGTGGACTGTTTTCATTCCCAAACTGCCCCTCACGTTGGCCCGCCAATATGACCTTTCAGACAGCTGAATCTCGAGAGATATCCTTCTTCAATATTGTAGATATGGATGTGGAATAGTCACCCTCAAAATTTGGCTGTCATTGGACTTTTGTGGCCAAAGTTATGGCCGGATTACTAGGAACCTTTCTACTGTCCAATTTTATCCAGAAAGTTTCCATGGCCTAAATGTGAATGAATTTATGGCTATGTAGATGCCTTCAAATCCGAACCATTTCTTCTGGAAAGTTGATCCTCCATATCTTAGCTTTCACACCACAAAATATGAGCTTCTTTGGACAAGTGGATAAGTTGAAAAGTCGAGAATTGTGGGCTGATTTAAAATCCCGGACAGAATGGTGGGCTTGATTTCAATGGATCCATTGGGCCCCAAAATGGTAGAGTTGGGCCTTTAAATTTTTATCCATGACTCCTTAGGAAATTCCCGAGCTTGAAAAAGAATATCCACTCATTTGGGATGAGAGATTGAGCCCAGTAATGAAATCTTCAAAGCTGGTCCAGAAATTAGGCAGATCCGGTGGGTCATCTTGTGTGGTCCATATGACCCTTCAAATGGCCGAATTAGCCAATGATCCAGTTGAATGATTTGTAGGAAATTGAATTTAGAACCCTACAGGACAAGAATCACACAATTTGGATTAGTAGGGTGAGAGTTATATTTAAAATACTAAACAGACATGAATCTGTATTATTCGAAACAATACTCAAAAATAATATTTAATATTAAAGCATGAGTATTTCACATAAGTTATGCACATTTAATTGAAAATCAGTAGAGGGAGTATATAAAATGATATTAATAAATGAATAACATCAACCATTTATAGTATTTATTACAAAACTTTTGGGTCGTTATAATGTCATAATACACAAAGTGTATTTATTTGGTATTTAATTTTTACCCAAAAATTTGATTATCTCAGAAAATTATGAAAAAATCACTATTGGATAATTTTAACATTCTAATTCCAACAAAAATAATTTTATCAAAATAATTTTTTAAATATGTATATTTTTCCTTTTAAAATAATAATCGACATTTATTGAGAAATGTTGGGTTTTTTGATAATAAGAGTTTTCGAACCCTTATAAAAATTACATTTGACTTAATAAAAACTAATTATCATTTATATTTAATAAAAATTATTAAATAATAATATTTTATTAAAATATTATTTATTTTAAAAATCCATTAATTCATCAAAATAAATGTCTTAATTTAAATTTAATACTAATTAAAAATACAATTTGTTTATTATTGTATAAAAAAATCATTTATAAAGAAATTATAATAAGAAAATATGAAAATTATTATATTGAAAATTCAATATAAATATTCATATTATTATGGTCTTGATACACATCCCTTTAATACACTATAAACGCTCTAAGGGTAAGGTGTGTGATGGTGAGACTTTCATGGGGTGGTTTGGCATACATGGTTTGGGATGTGATCTTGATGAGCTTCAACTTCTCCCATAAGCAATTTCTATCATTCTTAAGTTGTTGGATTTCATCTTGGTCTTGGACAAGTTAAAATCCAAGATATTTTATCTCCTTATAAGCTCTGATAAATGGGCTTCATAGGGTATAATCCTACTGGTTAAGGTCATCACTTATTTTTCCTGTGTCAATTGGATTTGTTAAAACTCTATATTCATAATAATCATGTGATCACTATTATAAAGATATATTATCAATGGTAATAATACTTAAAGTCCTTTAAAATCCAATTTGATATAATAAAACCAAATAAGTGAATGTTTTTTGTATCACCATAATACATAATAACACATTTAATTTAAATCATATGGGGAATTTTATTTAAAATAGTTTAGGTTGTTACAATATTCCCCCCTTCATAAATTTCACTCTCAGAATTTTCTTTTCCCACACTAAAAAAGATAAGGGTAATTCTGTTTCATCACTTCCTCTTGTTCTCACATCGCTTCTTCAAAATTTTGGTTTCTACACAACACTTTGACTAGGTGTATTATCTTATTTCGTAGAACTTTGTATCTACAATCTAATATCTTCACCATTTTCTCCTCATAGGAAAGATCATTCTCCAACAATACCAACTCTGAATTGAGTACATGTGAGGGGTCTGGTGTGTACTTCCTTAATAGGGATAAATAGAATACATCATGTACTTGAGATAGGTTATGTGGGAGTGCTAGTCGATAACCCACCTCTCCAATGTGATCAAGGATCTCAAAGGGACTGATGTATCTTGGAATAAGATTCCCCTCCTTCCCAAATCTCATGAATTTATTCCATAGAGATATGTAGAGGAATACCATGTTTCTAACATCTAAATCTGGGTCTCATAAAAGTCTATAAGTATAGTTCTTTTTTCAACTATGAGCATCATTGATGTGCTACTAAATGGTCTTAACATTTTCCACCATTTCCTAGACCATTTCCGGACCTAGCAGTTTTTGTCCCCCAACTTCATCCTAATATGCAGGTGTTCAACACCTCTTCCTATAAAGGGCTTTATAGGGATTCATTTGTATGCTTGAGTGAAAACTTTTCTTGTATAAGAAAATGACCATGTGAAGATGTTCATCCCATCCCCCTTTAAAGTCAATTGAGAATTATCTCAACATGTCCTCGAGTGTCTGGATAGTCCACTCATATTGGCTATTAGTTTGAGGGTGATAAACTTTACTGAAGTTCAACTCGGTATTTAAAGCATATCAAATATTCTTCTAGAACATAGAGGTAAATTTTGGATCTCGATCATATATAATTGATAGTGGTATTTCATGTAGCCTCATCACTTCTCTAATGTATATCCTTGTGAGTTGATCGAGTGAGAAGTCATCTTGAATAGTAATGAAGTAAGAAGTCTTAATAAGTTGATTCACCACAACCCAGATATAATTATTTCCTCTTGATGTCTTCATAAGATCAGTGAAAAGTACATTGTGATTTTTTCCCATTTCCATGTAGGTATGGGCAACGGTCCCATCATCACCTTTTATTTTTTCCTTTCCACCTTCACTTTCTGACATACAATACATCTTGATGTATATTCCGTGATCTTCTTCTTTATATTGTCCAACCAATAGTTCTTTTAGAGGTCTTGATACGTCTTTTTTATTCATAGATGGATGTATAAGGTTGAGCTATGTGAATCATCCAACAAATCCTTCCTTAACTTAGTATTTTATGGTACACATAGTCTTGACCCAAATCTCACAAAACCTTCTTCATTAACATTGAACTCTAAGGATTTAATTTTTCTTATAGATTCCACTTTCTTCTTAATTCCCACATCATCTCATTGGTAATCCTTTATCATCTCTAGAAGTGATGGTTGAGAAATCATTTGTGAATGGATTGATGATGTTACTTCCTTTATGATTTCCATGTCCATCCTTTTCAAATATAAGAAGATCATATCCTTATTAATTCTAATCAATGATAAAATTGTTGGATCCTTTCCACTTAGAACATCAACCACTTTATTCACTTCACTAGGATGGTAGTGGATTGAGTTGTCATAGTCCTTTATCAGCTCTAATCATCTTTATTGATGCATATTCATCTCTTTATGTGTGAATATATACTTGAGTATTTTTTATCTTTATATATTTGAAACTTCTACCCAAAGAGATAATGATGCAATATTTTCAAAGTAAAGATCACTACATCCAACTCCAGGTCATGCGTTGGGTAGTTCTATTCATGAAATTTCAACCGCCTTAAAGCACAGGCTATGACTTTTTCATTCTGCATTAACACACAACCCAATCCCTTCATCGAAGAATCACTGAATACAACAAAAATTTCTCCACTTGAAAGTAGTGTGGGTATAGGTGTAGTGATAATCCTCCTTTTCAACTCCTTGAATATTTCTTCACATTCATAATTATAAGAAAAATTGAATCCCTTATGAGTTATCTAGGTTAAAGGGTTTGAAAATCGTGATAAATTTCTCCCAAATCGATGATAGTACCCATCTAATCTAAGGAAACTACTGATATCTGTCACAAATGTTGGTCTTTTCCATCCTTCAATTTATTCTATATTTTAAGGGTCCATATATATTCCATTTCTTGTGATGATATTCCCCAAGAATGAGACTTCCTTCAACCATAAATCACATTTACTATACTTGGAATAAATATTCTCCTTTTGTAATGTCTTTAGCATAGAGCTTGGATACTCCCCATGCTCCTCCTTTATTTTAGAGTATATTAGAATATCATCTATAAAGAATACCTAAATTTGTATAGATAATCTCTAAATAATCTATTAATTAATTCCATGAAGATTATTGAAGCATTAGTGAGTCCTAATGGCATTATTATGAACTCATAGTTTCCATACCTTATACAAAAACTAGTATTGGGTATATCCTCCTTGTTCACCCTAACTTGGTAATATCCTGACCACAGATCAACCTTGAAGAAGTATTTTTATCCAAATAACTGATCGAACAAGTCATAAATCAGTGGTATATGATACTTGTTCTTTATTGCAATCTTATTTAGATCATGATAATCAATGTAAAGGCACATTGACCCATCCTTCTTATTGATGAAGATGAATGATGGACCCTATGGTGAAGTACTTGGGCATATGAACACTTGATCCAGATTCTCCTATAGTTGTTTCTTTATCTCCTCAAGTTCCACAATATACATTATATATAGAGCCTTGGATAATGGTAATTCCCCAGGTATTAGCTCGATTGAAAATTCAATCTCTTGGCTAGGAGGAAGACCAATCAATTCTTCAAAAAACACATCAGCATATTACCACACAATGGGAATGTCTTAAAGGATGATTCTTTCCTTAAACTCAATCATTTGAGCTAGATATGCTTGATCATATGGAAATAATATCCATTATTGAGATGTTTTTTATAAATAAGATTCATCATGCCCCTTACACTTGTACAGAATTGGGGGTCAATTTGTGATACAGAGAGTGATTTCCTTCTCATGGAAATTTATGTTGGCTCTAGATAGGGAAATCCAATCCATACCCAAAATTGTATCAAATTCCATGAAATAGAGTATGATAAGGTTTACTAGAAAGTTTATCCCACAAATGAAAATAGGGAATGAGTTATATACTTGGGATGAAATAATTACCCCATTTTATGTTTTCATCGAAAACTCTACTTATGTGCTTTGTAGTGGTGTTTGAATAGTTCTACTAAAATTTTGTGATATGAATGAATTCATGTAACCAGAATAAAAAAGTGTGTTCATTATTCTTGAATAAATAACTAGCATACCAGTCACCACTTTATTGTTGGGATCCACCTTAGCGGTTGTGATGGAAAAAACTTACCCTTACTACCTTAGGGGGTTTTCATTGTCTCGAAAAACCCATGGCTTAGTGAATTGGTTTGAAAAGTACCCTGGTTCCTTGTAGTTGAAGCAATAAAAAATGTGCTAAGGGTTGACTGGATAATTCCTTTCTTCTAACACATTAGTGGGTTTCTCTTGTCAGCAATCATTAGCTATGTTACCTTCCTTCCCACACCTAAATCATTTCCTCCCCCCCCCCTTAGGTAATTTCTAGGATGATTCTTTCTGCACCGTTGACAATAAGGATGTTGAAATTTCTTAGCACCATTAGATTTCTCTATCATGATTTCATAATTAAACTCCACTTTCTACTTATTATCCCCATGATACCCTTGAGATTTTTTAATATCTATTTTGAATTTGTGGTCACATCGAAAATTTTTCTCATAGTTATCAAAGCCTCAGATCGCTAGTGATTTTCATAGACTAAGTTTTATCCCACCAAAAAAGTGGTCAACCATAAATGTAGGGGTAATGATAAAGCTGGAGGCATATCAAGAAAGTCTTGTGAAGTTTTCCTTGTATGACCTGATAGATTCATCATATTTTTTCTTGAGGTAAAGGAAATCCATTTCCATTTTAATTTAGAGAGTGTAAGGAAAATATTCATGGTTTCACCCAAATTTACCCTACAGGTATGAGGTCGTTGTAGTACAGGTAGGGGTCGAATCCACAGGGACCGAAGAAGAAACCGAGAGACACTCTGATTTTGGAAGGATTCGTCTATGGAGTGGCCAACTATTTGGATTGATTTGATTTTAATAACTACTGATTTAATCTAAAGAAAATAAATTAGAACATACAATTACTTAGTCTAAAACAATTAATGGAGATGAGTTGATCCTAAGTTGTTACTAGGGTTAGATTGGATGCATTTATTTTCTTATAACATTCGTTTCACTAATTCAAGATGTATCCAAAAAATGATATAATTCCTCAACATCATTCACCAATTTAATCCCTAAACCATTACAAGGATAATCACCAATTCACTTAGAGGATCTATTTAATGATCACTCCAAGGAATTGGATCGTACTAGCACTCAAAATGTGTCATTGTTAAAGTTGGCAAAGATGAAGAAGAAAATAAATCATCAAATGGAAATCTTAAAATAATGAAATTATTACAGAATTTAGGATCATAAAATAACATCCAATCTTCACCATGAAACTCCCTAGGACCAACCCATAAGGTTTTATCCCTCCATTTATGCTATTCAATAAATGGAAGCGGGAAGTCGACTTAAAGAAGCGGGATTGGAGAAGAAAAATAAAACAATGAAACGATCACTCCACCGTTGTGTGAACAAAATCACAAGGTTTGGTGTGAATAAATTCAAAACTTGAGGAAACGGTATAAAATTGATAAGAAGAAGAAAAGAAAAAGAGGAAAAGAAGAACTTTTATTAAAAACTAAGGTGATTCGAACAACTTACATGGGAAGGGAAAATGCTACAAAGACAATTTGGCATAATAACATTACAATCAAAACAAAGCTCCAAGATCCCTAAATCCTCCACCACTACTGAATTAAATAGGAAAAAATGAAGTCTTTGCCGATCCCCCAACATCCCATGTGCCTTTAATTAATTGTGTTGGGGAAAGGTGAGTGGAACATTAATGTTGAGAGACTTTTCCACTTCTTGCCCCGAAGTTGCAGCCATCTTGCATACACCGGAAAGACACGCCTAAAGGACCTTCTATAAGGCCTAATTTTAGTTTGACCTAGAAGACTTAAATGAATATCCGGATTCCCCCTAACAGTATAAAAAATTTCAGCCCAAAGTAATAAACCTTTCGAGAGATATGATATAAATAGGGGGTTGTTTTTCTGGGCCATAGAATCTGGCCCAGAATTGAATCTTCAACTTGGGCCACCTTAATCACCACCATTTAGGACGAATTAGCACTAGAGACAGAAGAACTATTTGTTTCTATATATGTCTTCTAGTCTATAATTAATTTTGGGCTTCATTGGGCCTGTATTTTGGTCCCCACAGTCCCATCAGTGGGATGATATCCAATCTGCCTTTTCCAGAATTGTTTCCTTTCATCACCAAATATCCTCATCATCCTTTATGAATCATCCATTGATCCCTGAATTAAAAATGTTCATATTTATGTTTATATACATTTCCCAAAATATAAAATTAAAATATGGATAATTACATTCTTTAAAATTAGATGAAACATTGGGCCTAAATTGGTGCATATTAGGCATGAAGTGCACAAATGATGAGAATTGATGTTTAAAATTAAAATCCACTAACTCAGGCCCATAAGATAAAAAATGGACATTTAATACTGTTAAAATGTAATAAAAATATGTGTTTTTATTGGCTAATCAATTCATCAAAAAATATTTGTAATTCCTTCCACCCCATCGCTTCGATATCTTCCTCAGGCTTCGTATTCTTGATCAATGTCCACCACTGATCATCTTATCCCTATATTTGACAATCATATAGTAGAGCCATATCTTGTTTGGAACATTTAAGGATGGATAATATATTCTCAATGGATCTTATCCATTGTTCCATGATTAAGGGATTAGATGATCCATTGAAAGTCGAAGGACTTTGTCACATAAAGCCCTAAATCTCATCTTGTTATTTCTTATGGGGTTTGGGAGCTCCTCATGATCCATGTTTCAATTCATAATCTATTTAATCATAGAGAGTATCATTATAAATTTTTTGATTCCCTCTACCATTGGGTTGGGCATCTCATTGGGGCAGTCATCACATTTCCCGTTGTATTGATTTTTTATCTGATTCATACTATTTTTGGTCATTATCTAGAATAAATGGAAAATTAAGGATGATTATTTTTAAACTATTAACTAAATAAATGTTAATCCAATGACATTAAAGAGATAACTTATAAATTACATGTATTTACTTAACTTATGAATTTCTAGGATTCAATCTATGTAATCCATGATCTATTTCCTATCATATATTCTCATGGGTATTTTTTATTCCTTTAATAATGGTTCATAATAAGATTATGAATTTAACAAATAATATCCCCTAGGATTGTCTAACCAGGTGTGAAATAAGGCCCATTTTCATACACCAGTTCCTAGTCAAGTTTATCTCAATATGGTGTTTTTGGGTTTTACCACTATATACATATGTGCTAGATCCACAACCACTTTTATTATCTAGAAATGGATGTATTTTATTGATAAAAAACTTACTATATACTTAAAAAAATTAGGTATGTTTTCTTATAATTAATCTTATTCTTAAGGTTCTCGCTGAGTTTTCTAATCCTAATCCCAAAAATAACTAAACTTTTCCTTTGATAACAACTATGACAACCCTTATCTTTATTAAAAATTAATTCATGATTTATTACATAAAATTACACATAATAAAAATCAGAAGTTAAAGAATTATAGTGTCTTTGGTAATTAGTTACATTATGTAACAACTTAAAATAATAAGTGCATCATCTTTATTGAAAACTTCCTTAACATGCTCGTACTTAAAAATTGCACGGGATAACCTTGGGACATACATAATAAATGGGTGGGATATAAAGACCAGTAAGTAAATAAACATGGAATAAAATGAAGATAATAATAAATTTTAGAAAATAGGTATATCAATGGGGAATAAAATGAGTAGTAATCATAAACATGAACAACGAGACATGATATAGCATGATAATCATAAAGGCAACATGGGAAATGTGGCAACATCTTAAAACACTACATCATAAACATATGTCAAGGATAACTATCAAGAAATCATGATGGAAAAATACCCATAAAGGAATCAGGTTCACTCCATGTCCCAACAAGATATCTCATGAGACTAAAAATTACCCAATGAATTGGAATGTGATATAATTTCAGGTGCACCTGTCACTTTCATTTCATTCTCATGCTTAAGTGTGTCACATAGATCATACAACATGGATTAATTCATCATAATATTTTATTAAATTATAAATGACTATGGAATAAATACATGTAATTAAAAATTCAAATAATTATAAGTGTATAAAGTTTAAAAACCGTTATAGTAAATGGGTACGGTATTCACTACATAATTGTTTTGGTATAGAAAATCGTAGTGAAATTTCAGCAGCATAATGACATTACTTTAAAATTCATAAAATGGGTAGATGAGAGTGAAAGGGGTATATAATCATTTTGAAATAAAATTAACATTAAAAGGGACCTGTAAATACATATCCCAACATTATGAAATTGAAATATAATGTGTAATATAATAAAGAAACTTTAATAAAGAGGAGAATGAGATGATCCCTTACCTTGTGAGTGTGAATTTAAATTCTTGGGAGGAGATTCTTGAGAGATTGGGGGAACCTTGGGAGGAATATAAAGATGTTAGGGTAGATTAAGGATGTTTTACAATGGTTTTTAGTGAAGATAAGTTGTATCTTGGGTGGGTTTATATAGGAAAAGAGTGGGAATTTCTTTATTATTTCTCAAACTTAGGTTTTGGACTCTATATAATAAAATAACCAAAACAAAAAATTCTACCATGGTTTCTACAAAATAGGGGTATTATTCATTATTTTATAATTACAATGGTTTAAATTAATAAAATAATACCCTTGGTGACGTAGAGGTGAGTCATACTCTTAAAGAAATTATTTTAAAACCTTAAAATATGTTATAAGTTTTGGAGGATTCATAATGGATTTATAAAATTAATAAAATAAACATAAAATCATATTTTTTTAAAGTTAAAATATATATTTGGTCATGGATACCTTTTATAGTATTTATTATATTACTTTTGGGTCATTATGATGTCACAATACACATCATATATTTATACAGTATTTAATTTTTACCTGAAAATTCGACTATCTCAGAAAATTTTGAAAAAATTACTATTGGATAATTTCTATGTTATGATTAAAAAAGTAATATTCATTTTATCAAAATAATTTTTTAAATATTTTTATTTTACCTTTTAAAATATTAATCTAAAGTTATTGAGAAATACTAAGTTTTTTGACAATAATAGTTTTCAAACCCTTATAAAAATTACATTTGACTTCATAAAAATTATATGATAATTTATATTTAATAAAAATTATTCAAAAAAAAATATTGTATTAAAATATTATTTATTTCAAAAAACTATTAATTCACCAAAATAAATGTCTTAATTGAAATTTAATACTAATTAAAAATACAATTTGTGTTTTATTGTATAAAAATAAAAAAAATTATAAAGTAATGATAAGAAGAAAATATAAACATTATTATATAAAAAATAAAATATAAATATTCATATTATTATGGTCTCGATACATATCCCATTAATACACTAGAACACTCCCTAAGGGTAAGGTGCGTGATAGTGAGACTTTCTTGGGGTGATTCAACTTACATGGTTTGGGTCGTGATCTCGATAAGCTTGAACTTCTCCCGTAAGCGGTTTTGCTCATGATTAAGTTGTTGGATCTCAAATTGGGCTTGATCAAGGGAAAACACTAGAGATTATATCTACCTTGTAATGTCCAATAAATGTTATTCATATGATATGATCCTACTGGTTGAGGATATCACTTCCTTTGTCTATGTTAATTGGATTTGTTAAAACCCTATATTTATACTAATCATGTGATCAATATTAAATAGGTATATTATCGATGGTAATGATACTTAATGGTATTTTAAATCCAATTATATATAATAATAAAAATAAGTTCATGATTTTTCTATAACGTAAATACATAATAAGACATTTAATTTAAATCACAAGGGAAATTTTATTTGTAACAATCTGGGTCGTTACAATCTCCCCCCTTTAGAAATTTTGCACTCGAAATTTTATTTTCCCACACTAAAACATATGAGGTTAATTATATTTCATCACTTCCTCCAGTTCCAACATCACTTCTTAAAACTTTTGGTTTCTCCATAGCACATTGACTAGGTGCATTGTCTTATTTCATAGAACTTTATCTCTACAATCTAATATCTTCATCAGTTTCTACTCATATGAAAGATCAGTCTATAATAGCACCACCTCTAGATTGAGTACATGTGAGGGTTCTGGTATTTACTTCCTCAAGATGGATACATGGAATACATCATGTACTTGAGATAGGTGAGGTGGGAGTGCTAGTCGATAATCCATCACTCCAATGCGATCAAGGATCTCAAAGGGACCAATGTATCTTGGACCAAGCTTCCCCTTACCAAATTTCATGACTTTATTCCATGGATATATGAAGAGGAATACCATGTTTCTAACATCAAAATCTAGGTCTCATCGATTATTTTCAATATAGATATTCCTTCGACTATGAGCAGCCTTGATGTGTTGTTGAATGGTCTTAACCTTTTCCACCATTTCCTCGACCATTTCAGGAACTAACTGTTTTTGTTCCCCAACTTCATCCTAGCATGTAGGTATTCTTCACCTTTTCCCATAAAGGGCTTCATCTAGAGTTGTTTGGATGCTTTAGTGTAAACTATTATTGTATGAGAACTTGACCATAGGAAGATGTTGATCCCACCCTCCTTTGAATTCAATTGAGCATGCTCTCAATATGTACTCATGTAACAACCCAAAATTTTATCAATGGAAATTATCTTATTATAATAATGTCATAAAATCACATATATAACACAATAATAACTTTATAAATAAATAATTAATGAAATTAAATGTATTTTAAGAAATTAAAGAACATATCCTGATGGATTAGTAACTTGAACCTTGGAATAGTGACATGACCGTTAGGAATAGTAATTCAGCCAATAGAATAGTAAAATCACCTATGAAAATATAAATAAAATTTATTCATATTATAAATGAAAATATAACATAATCATATCATAGTATAAGTAAATAAAAGTTTTAAGAATGATAAATTAAGTGTTGGCATTTTTATAAAACATAAATGTGTATTTATAATTTTATAATTAATATAATAATTTTAAAGAAAATTTATTTTCATAAAATATATTCATAAATTAATATTTTTTTTGTATTATTATTATAATATAATTTTATGAGACCTTAATTAATTTTTCAAAGTGTCATAAAATGAGTTATAATTTTAAAATTGGTATTTTTCGAATAAATGATTATTCTAATTAAAAATTAAATTACTCATATTTATAAAATTATTTTCATAAAATGGTTTTAATTTTTTAAATCATCACATAAAAATTTTCCAAGGATTATTTTTTGGTAATTTTCTAAAATACTTAAATTTTCTGATGAATAGTAAAAGAATACAGTTTTCGTGTAACCGGTGTAACTAAAATTAAATCATTCATGATGTAATAGCAACATAATTATTTATAGAACATAAAGTTAAGATATTTTATATTTAATTTTAAAAATTATTTATTAAATTTCAATAAACTTAATTTCCAAACCTAGAAAAGAAAATTCCAAAACCTAAAGTCAACAGTGGTTCTTTAAAATATCAATTTCTCTTTCTTTACACTTTCCTTTTTAATAAATTAATGAATTTGAATTATAAAGGTTTTTTAAACTCTAAAATTAATTATATTATATTAAAATGTGATATATATTTTCAAAAAACCACTATTATAAGTCTAACCTTTGATATATTATTTTATTTAATATTTTATTCTAAAAATACCCCTCTTCTCAAGTATAAATAACCCTCTCCCTCCCATTGAAAACACACTCCTAACACCCATTATAAATTATAATATCTACAAAAATAATCCCTATCAATAATATTATAATACTTTGGGACATTCTAGATCAATCCACTCCAATCACCAAGGTATTTATAGTATCGTGCAAGAGAAGCCACACTGAGAAAAGAGTAAGTCTCCGTTAACTTTTCCCTTTTTTCTTCTTATTTTACCAATTCATTTCAAAACCTTATACTATAAAATTAATTATTAAGTAAGTTAACATTAAATTAATGATTTTATCCTACTTAAAGTATCATATATATGACATATATAATTTTCTTACTCTCTTTTCCTTCTCTTTTGGCAACATCCCGTCGAAAGTCGGTTAACCACCTATGGTGACATTATCAAAAGGATTCTTATAACCACCATAATGAATGAAAAGTATGGATTATATATAATATATATATATGTATATATGTATTTAATTAAATTTTTTCTATTCTTCTATAATTAACTATACTAATGTAAAATTTACATTTAACAAAATAGAAAAATTGAGGAAAAACGGGAAAATTTTAAGTAAACATGATATCAAAATGATTCAATTTCATCAAAAAAATTAATAAATATAATATAATGACTATAATTGATAAATATTTTTATAAAATTAATATAATTAACTTATTTATTATAGTTTTAATAAATATAAGTTTTTTATTCAGGAGGTGCAAATGGGATGTAATTAAGCAGAAATTAAGGTGATAGGATTCTCGAACCCAACTCTCTTCCTTTGGGTTTTTCCTCTTTCACTCCATTTTCAATATGGATGTTACATTAATGTTTCTTAAATACCATTTATTTATCCTTCAATTTTATTTTATGGATATACATGATTCCCATCTTATTTTATGAAAAATGCACATATATTTTTTCAAAAGAACTCTTCTATCTAAAAACAAAAATTTTACTTTTTTATGATATTGTTTCTTCCTCACTCGAGATTGATGATCATTATACCAATTATTTTATTCCATATTTCTTTTGGTAACCCAAAATTTTATTCATTAATGTATGCTTTATTAAATGAAACCCATTCCTTTCCATGATTATTTTATGTCCGAGATTTATATAGGTTCTATGTGGCATGCATGATAATGTAAATGTTATGATGTGAAATGTGTGCCTATAATTATATAGAACATGTAAATTTTATGATATGATTAGTGATCCTGGAATTATATAGTTATCTAATTCATTGGGTAATGTGATGAATCACATAATATAAAGTGAAATATGTGTGGTAGTTGACCACTAAGACACAATGTTTCATTTTTATAAATTTCCACATACATGCCCTTATCTAATGCTTACTTTAATGATTATTATAATGATACTTTGATTATATTATGATGATTATGAGTATACTCACCCATGTTTCATGTATCTTATTCATCCTCTTATTGGTATTTTAGATCACCCCTTCATTTGATGTATATCCATAGGTGAATACTTGTACTAAGGGGAACATGAGGGCCATTATAAAGCTAGAGAAGAAGGAATTAAATAAATGTTTGTGTTTTATTATGTAAAATTTATGTATGATCCTAATTTTCCCAAGATACTAAACCTTTGGATCCTAGTTTTGTAACACTTTTATGTTGTTTGTCTTTAAAATAATGTGATAATCATTTAAGAAAATTAGGGTTTCTATAGTTGGTATTAGAGAACGGTTTAGTTAATTTGGGAATTAGGATTAAAGAACCTTATTAAAAACCCTTAGTATGTAACTAAGTATAAGTAAGCACCCAAAAATATTTTTTTATAAAAATTACAAACATAGGTATCTCACAAGATATGAATTTAGAGTTAATTTCACAAATAAATAAATTATTTATTCATGAATTGTTGACTAATGTTTTGTTCAAAATTTTTCTATTTTAGAAAATGGTGGGAACCAGGAGACACTAGGACAACAAACCTTGTGAGAGACAATGCATTGATTTCCCAAATGAAATCCCCAATGCCTTAGATGGTGGATTTCAAAATTTCATGGCATTTCTTACCCATCTATCTCAGGCTATGAACAATAACCTGATTAATGTGGAATTTCCAACTTCCCCTAAGAGGGAGAAGCTGGCTATCGAGTATTTTATGCGGTAATGACCACCGACGTTTAGTGGATCTTCTTATCCACTAGTCCATATTAGTTGGTCAACTCAATGGAGAAGATATTTTTTTTGATTTATTGTTCTAAGACATAGAAGGTGACTCTATCCATTTATCATCCTGATGTAGAGGCTGATCAATGGTGGTCATTGATTAAGAACACCAAGAAAAGGTAAAAAATTGAAGATATGGAGTGGGAAGACTTTGATATAATGTTTCTTAACATTTATTTCCCTTAGATTCTTCATACAAATATGGAGAGAGAATTCATAGAGTTGAAGAAAAAGGAAGGTGAATCTATCATGGCCTAAGAAGAAAATTTCACAAGGCTTTCAAGGTACGTTTTGGGTTTTGTTATCAACAATTATAGAAAAATTTATCGATTCTTTATTGGTTGAAAACCACACCTTCTAAAGGATCTAGCTATTTGAGATTTTAGGAGTTATGAAGAAGTTTTTTGATGTTATCTTAAAGTGGATATAGAGTTTAGAGAATAGTTCCATGGATATGGCGATAATAAATGAAAGGTGGAGTTTCAAACTAGAGTATCTAATGAAAAAGGTGTAAAGAAATCCCAACCACCCAGATGTCAAAAATGTGGGAAGAATCATCATGGGAACTACCTCAAAGGGATAGGGAAATACCATAAGTGTGGGATATAAGGACACCAAGTCCATTAATGTCATGGATTAATAAATAATATGACCAGTATGACGGGGTAAATGATAACACCACCCATGGTTCAATGCTTAAACTATAGGGAGAAATGGAACTATGAATGCCAGTGCACTAAACCTTGAATCCTCGAGGTAAATTAGTATCATCATCCACTAAAGAAAAATGAGTAAGTTAAGTCATATTCCATCACTACTACTGAATTGGATAAAGAAAATGAATTTTTACAAGGTATACTTCCTATTCACTCAAAAATGGAAAACATGTTATTTGATTATGGTTCTACGCATTTCTTTATATCTTGAAAATTTTCTAGAACTATTGAATCGAAGTCCCAAAACCTTGAAGTAGAGATATCTATAAAAACACCTAGTAGTGCAATCATTGCAGCCCAAGTGTTGGAATCTTCTATTATTGGCGTATGATGGAAGATTATTCCAGTGAATCTCATGTTACTTTCATTGGTGGAATTCAATGCTATACTAGGGATGGATTGGATCTTGTTATACAGAGCACATATCAACTGTTGGGAAAAGGAAATATCTTTTCAAATTCTGAACCATACCATGATTCTCAACAAATGCAAGGAAGACCATGAATCACTTTTTTAATATCTCTCAACAGTGTGGGTGTTTATTCCCTATAAATAATCATACCTCACTCAAATAGTTGAGTTAAAGGAAGGTATCGACCTAGGGGAAATCCCCATTGTGATGGAATACAATGATGTATTTTTTGAAGAGTTACCCAGACTTCCCCTAGATTGTGAGGTAGATTTATCAATAGAACTCATACCTAGAGCTAATCCTATCTCAAAATGTCCCAATAGGATGGCCTATATATAACTTGAGGAGTTAAATAAGTATCTATAAGAGAATTTAGACAAAGGTTTCATGTTATCTAGTGAATTTCCTTAGGGTGTTCTAGTGCTCTTTGTAAAGAAAAAGGATTGATCAAAGTGTTTGTGTATTGACTACCGAGAGCTCAAAAAGATCGCCATAAATAAAAATTATCCTCTTCCAAGGATTGATGAATTTTTTGATCAACTATGAGGTGCTCATTACTTTTCAAAGGTATATATTTATTCTGGATATCATCTGCTAAAGGTAAAGAGGGAATATATTCAAAAGACAACCTTCTATACAAGGTATGGGCACAGTGAGTTTCTAATGATTCCCTTAAGAATTAATAATTCCTCTGAAATCTTCATGGATTTTATGAATAGAGTCTTTAGAAATTACCTTGAATTTTTTTGGTAGTGTTTATCGACGATATTGTCATATACTCCAAAAGAAAGGAGGAACATGAATAACATCTAAGGATTGTAATGGAGACATTGAGGATGGAGAAATTGTATGAAAGTTCAGCAAGTGTGACTTTTGAATACAAAAAGTCACATTCTTGGGACACATGATCACAAGTGATGGAATTTCGATGGACCCTTCAAAAACAAAGGAAATTGAGGAATGTCCTTAACCCTCTAGTGTCATGGAAATCTACAATTTTCTTGGATTAGCAGGGTACTATTGACATTTTTTGAGAAATTTATCATGATTGTATTTTCCTCTAACTAAGTTGAAAATAAAATCAATAAAGTATGTCTAGAATAAATAATGTGAGGAAATATTCAAGGAGATAAAGAGGAGGTTGATCACTACACCTTTACTCACATTACCGAAAAGTGGAGAAAGTTTTGTGATATACAGTGATGCTTCAAAAAAAGGGCTGGGTTGTGTAATCATGAAAAATGATAAAGTGGTAGATTATGCATCATATAAGTTGAAGATCCATGAGGAGAACTACTTGACGCATGATCTGGAGTTAGCAAATGTGATCTTTGCCTTCAAGATTTGGTGACACTACCTCTATGGTGAGAAGTTTGATGTATATATTGATCAAAAGAGCCTAAAGTATATATTCACACAAAAGGAGTTTAATGTGAATCAAATGATACGTTTAGAACTAATCAAGGACTGTGATTTATCTATTCACTATCATCCTAGTAAGGTAAACAAGGTAGCTTATGCTCTTAGCAGAAAAGAACCTGCTGCTATATCCATGATGCAGATTGAGAAAGAAACTATCTTTATGGATATGAAAAGAATGGATTTGTAAATCATAATAGTACGGAATACATCCTACCTTGCCCAAATGATTTTCCAACCATCTATACAAGAGAAGATTAAGGAGGCATAAAGGTATGATCCATATTTATAAAAGAAGGTGAATGTAGTAAAGGAAGATAAGTTGCAAGAGTTCCATATCGATGATGATGGTGTGATTCAGTTTGGAATGAGGCTATGTGTACCTTCATCACCTGAGATAAAGAAGGAGCTATTAAATAACACACATAGATCAACTTTCTTTATCCATCCTAGAAGTACCAAGATGTAATGTGACCTATAATAACACTTCTGGTGGTACAACATAAAGAAGGAGATTGCAGAATATATCTCAAGGTGCTTGATATGTCAGAAATTTAAATAGGAATGATAAAAGTCCAAAGGGATAACGAAACCATTACCTATATCCATGTGGAAATGGGATAATACCACTATGTAATTTTTCATTGGTCTCCCGAAGACATCTAAAGGAAACAATGTGATATGGGTTGTTGTGGATCAACTGACCAAGATTTCCCACTTTATTTCAATTCGAGAAGATCTCTCACTTGAAAAACTTGTTAGGATATATGTGAAGTAAGTGGTGAGGCGGCATGGGGTTCCACTTTATACTGTCTTTGATCATGATCCAAGGTTCACATCCAAATTCTAGAGGAGTCTTCAACATTCCTTAAGTACCGAATTGAAATTCATCATGGACTATCACCCCCAAACTGATGGACAATCTGAAAGGACTGTTCAAAAGCTTGAATACATGCTAAGAGCCTACTCGATGAAATTCAAAAGTGGATGGGATCAACATATCCTATTAGTTGAGTTCTCATACAACAATAACTTCCACTCAAGTATTCAGATGGAACCATATAAATCTCTATATGGAAAGTGATGTAGAACTCCAAAATTTTGGGATGAAGTTGGTAAATGAAAGCTACTTGGACCCGATCTTGTGCAAGAAATTATTAAGAAGGTTCAAGCCATCAAAAAACATATAAAAGCTGCTCAGAGTTATAAAAAGATCTATGCTAACAACCATTGAAGGGACTTGGAGTTTGAAAATGGAGATAAAGTCTTCCTTTGAATATCACCATGGAAGAGAGTCGTGTGGTTTGGAAATAAAGGGAAGCTTATCCCAAGGTACATTGGACCCTTTGAGATCCTTGATTTCATAAGAGAAGTATCCTATCAGCTTGAACTTACACCAAACATGGATCAAGTTCATGATGTTTTCCATGTATCTCTCATGAGGAAGTATATACAATATCCCCCACATGTACTGAAATCAGGGGTGGTACAACTGGAAGATGGTCTCTCTTATAAGGAGCAGTTGGTAAAAATTATGGACCGAAGAGATAAGGTTCTGCATAACAAGACAACCCACCTTGTCAAAGTGTTTCCTAGGAACCATAAGTATGAAGAAGTGACTTGGTAACTTGATGATGAGATTAAGGAGAAGTACCCCCACCTATTTTCCCCTAAGTTTGTAAAAAGAAATTTTGAGGGTGAAACTTCAAAAGTGGAAAATAATGTAACAACCCAAACATTTATGAATGGAAATTCCCTTCATTTAATAATTTCATAAAATCACATATATAACATAAGAAAAACTTTATAAATGAATAATGAATGAAATAAAAAGTATTTCTATAAATTAAGGAACCTATCCTAATGGAATAGTAACATGAACCTTGGAATAGTGACATGACCATTAGGAATAGTAATTCAACCAATAGAATAGTAACATCACCTATGAAAATATAAATAAAATGTATTCATCTTATAAATTAAAATATGAAATGATTATATCATAGTATAAGTAAATAAATGTTTTAAGAATGATAAATTAAGTGTTGGTATTTTTATAAAACATAAATGTTTATTTAAAATTTTATAATTAATATAATTTTTTTAAAAAAAATTATTTTCATAAAATAGATTCATAAATTAATATATTTCTTTATTATTATTATAATATAATTTTAGGAGACCTTAATAATTTTTCAAAGTGTCATAAAATGAGTTATAATTTTAAAATCAATATTTTTTGAATAAATGATGATTTTAATTAAAAATTAAATTTATCATATTTATAAAATTATTTTCATAAAATGGATTCTATTTTTTAAATCATCATGTTGAAAATTTCAAAGGGTTGTTTTTTGGTAATTTTTTTGAAATACTTCAATTTTCTGATGAATAGTAAAAAAATACATTTTTTGCATAACTAGTCTAACTAAAATTACATCATTCATGATTTAACAGTGACATAATGATTTCTAGAACATCGAGTTAGGTTATTGTATATCTAATTTTAAAAATTATTCATTTAAATAAAATAAACTTAACTTCCAAATCAAAAAAGAACTTTCCAAAACTTAAAGTCAAAAGTGATCCCTTAAAGTATCAATTTCTCTTTCTTTCTAGTTTATTTTTTAATAAATTAATAAATTTTAATTATAAATGTGTTTTAAAGTCTAAAAAGGATTATATTATATTAATATATGATTTATTTTTAAAAAAACTATTACAAGTCTAACCTTTGATATATTATTTTATTTAATATTTTATTATAAAAATACCCCTCTCCTTAAGTATAAATAACCCATCTACCTCCCCTTAGAAAACCACTACTACCACCCATTCCAAAGACTAATATATACCCAAATACTCCCTAAAAAGACTCTTATAATACTTAAGGATTTTTTGGGGCAATCCACTCCAATCACCAAGGGAGTTATAGTATCGTTCAAGAGAAGCCACGCCAAGGAAAGTGTAAGTCTCTGTTAACTCTTCCCTCTTTTTTTATTCTTATTTTACCAATTCCTTTAAAAAAATTAGAGTCTAAAATTAATTATGTAGTAATTTAACATTAAATTAATTATTTTAACCTACTGTAAGTATCATATATATGACATATATAATTTTCTTACCCCCTTTTTCTGTTCTTTCGGTAACGTCCCGTTGGAGGTCGATTAACCACCTACAAATACATTGAGAAAAAAATTCTTATAACCACATTCATGGATGGAAAGTATGGATTATATATAATATATAAATATTTAATTGCATTTATTCTATTCTTATGTAATTAATTATACTAATGTATTATTTACATTTAACAAAATAGCAAAATTGAGGGAAAATGGGAAATTTTTAAGTAAAACATAATATAAAAATGCTTCAATTTCATCAAAAAAAATTAAGAAATATAATAAAATGATTATAATTGATAAATATTTTTATAAAGTTAATATAATTAACTTATTGATTGGTTTTTTAATAAATATAAGTTTGTTTTTCTGGAGGCACAAAAGCAACGTAATTGAGCGGGAATTAAGGTAAGGGGATTCTCAAACCCCACTCTCTTTTTTTAGGGTTTCCCTATTTTAATCCATTATTAGTATGTATATTCCTTTAATTTTCCTTAAATATAATTTCTTTATCCTTCCCATTTCTTTTTTGGATATAAATGTTTCCAATCTGATTTTTTGAAAAATGCAAAGATTTTTCCAAAAGAACACTTCTTTCTAAAAACACAACTTTTACTTTCATGATATTGTTTCTTCCTCACTCAAGATTGATGATTCATATACTAATTATGTTATTCCATATTTATTTTGGGAACCCCAAATTTTATTCATGAATGTATTCTTTATGAAACAAAACTCATTCCTTTCCATGGGTTATTTTTTATATAAGATTAAAATATGTTCTATGTGGCATGAATGATAATGTAAATGTTATGATGTGATGGGTGCAGCCAGAATTATATAGTGAATGTAAATGTTATGATGTGGCGGGTGTGCCTAGAATTATATATCACTCCAATTCATTGAGTATTGTGATGTATCTCGTGATATAAAGTGAAATATGTGTGGTAGTTGACCACTAAGACATGATGTTTCATTTTTATTCATTTCCACATTCCATGACTTTATCAAGTTCTTACTTTCATGATTATGATGATGATACTTTGATTATATTATTATAATGATGATTATTCTCACCCATGTTTCATGTCTCTTATTCATCCTCTTACTGGGATTTTATCTCACCCCTTATTTTGATGTATATCCTCAGGTGAATACTTGTAATAAGGAGAACATAAGGGGAATTATAAATATAGAGAAGAAGGAATTAAATAAATGTTTATGTTTTATTATATAAAAGTTATGTATAGTCCTAACTTTACCAAGATAATAAACCTTGGGATCATAGTTGTGTAACATTTTTATGTTTTTTATCTTTAAAATGATGTAATAATCATTTAAGAAAAGTAGGGTCGCAATACCTTCAGTGTCTGGATAGTCCACTCAGATTGTACATCAGTTTGAGGGTGATAATCCATGATGAAGTTCAAATCAATATTTAAAGTGTGTTTGAGACTCTTCCAAAACTTAGAGGTAAATCATGGATCTCAATTAGATATAATCGATAGTGGTGTTCCATGAAACCTCACCACTTTTCTAATGTATATCCTTGTGAGTTTATCGAGTGAAAAGTCCTCTCGAATCGAAATGAAGTGATAATTCTTCATAATATGATCCACCACAACCTAGATGGAATTATTTCCTCTCAATATTTTCAGAAGACCAGTGATAAATTCCATGGTGATGTTTTTCCATTTCCATGTAGGTATGGGTAATGGTTGCATCATCCCCTTGGATTTTTCCTTTCCACCTTCACTTACTAACATACAAGACATCTTGATGTATATTCTATGATCTCATTCTTCATATTTTCCCACCAATATTACTCTTAGAGGTATCAAAACATATTTTTTCTTCCTAAATGGATGGAGAAGGTCGAGCTATGTGTATCATCAAAATGATCCTTGACTCGGGATTTTATGGTATACATAATCATGACTCAAATCTCACAACTCCTTCTTCATTAACATTTAACTCTGCAGATCTCCCTTTTATTACAGCTTCCATTTTCTTCTGAATTCCCAAATCCTATCAATGATAATCCTTTATATTCTACAAAAGGGATGGTTGAGCAATCATTTGTGAAAGTATTAATGATGTTCCTTCCTTTATGATTCCCATGTCCATTCTTTTCAAATATAAGAAGATCATATCCTTCTCAATTCTCATCAATGATAAAATTGTTGTATCCTTCCTACTTAGAGAATCTTCCACTTTTTTTTAACAGGATAATAGTGTATTGAGCAGTCATATTCCTTAATCATATCTAACCATATTCATTAGAGCCTATTCTTCTATTTATATGTGAATATATATTTTAGGATTTTGTGGTCCGTATATATTTAATACTTCTCTTCAAAGATATAATGTCACCATATTTTCAAAGAATATATCACTGCATCCAACTCCAGATCATGCATTGGGTAAATCTATTCATGAAATTTAAACTTCCTTGAAGAATAGTCTATGAATTTGTCATTATCAATTAACACACAACCCAATACCTTCTTCGAAACATCATTGAATACCACAAAAATTTCTCCACTTGAGGGTAGTGTGAGTACATGTATATTGATAAGCCTCCTTTTAAACTCCTTGAGGATTTCTTCACAATTTTTATTCCTAGAAAACTTTAATTCCTTTTGAGTTATCTTTATTATAGGGTCTAAAAATCATGAGAAATTTCTCATAAATCAACTATAGTACTCAGATGATCTAAGGAAACTACTGATATATGTTATAGATGTTGGTCTCAACCATCCTTCAATTTATTCTATATTTGAAGGATCCACAGATATCCTATTTATTATGATGATATGCCCAGAGAATGAGAATTCCTTCAACCAGAACTCACATTTGTTGTATTTGTCATAAATCTACTCCTTTCATAAGGTCTTTAGCACAGTGATCAGATTCTCCTCACATGATCTGGGGTTAGCTGGATATTATCACTGATTTGTGAGAAATTTATCATGATTGTCCAACCCTATTACCAAGCTAACTTGGAAGGGAGTAAAGTTTTCTTGGAGTGATGAATGTGAAGATAGCTTTAAGGAGTTGAGAAGGAGGCTTATCACTGTGCTTGTGCTTACATTACCCACAAGTGGAGAACTTTTTGTGGTATTTAGTGATGATTTGAAGAAGGGGTTGGGCTGTGTTTTTATGAAAACTAACAAATTCATTGCCTATGCTTCAAGGAAATTAAAATTTCAAGAGAAAAACTATCCAACACATGATCTGGAGTTGGCTGTAGTGATCTTCACTTTAAAAATTTGGTGACATTTCCTCTTTGGGGAGAAGTTTGAAATATATACGGACAAAAAAATCCTCAAGTATATATTCACATAGAAAGAGTTGAATATTCTTAAATGAAAATGGTTAGAGCTGATCAAATACTATGAATTATCAATCCATTACCACCTTGGGAAAGCAAACAAGGTGGAGGATGCTCTAAATAGAAAGAACCCAACAATTCCATCATTGATGAGAATTGAAAATGATATAATCTTCTTATATTTGATGAAGATAGACATGGGAATCATAAATAAAGGAACATCATCAATCCTTTCACAAATGATTACTCAACCATCTCTTTTGGAAATGTTAAAGGATTCTCAAAAGGATGATTTAGGAAGTCATAAGAAAGTGGAAACTATCAGAAAAGGGAAATATTCAGAGTTTAATGTTAATGAATAAGGAATTGTGATATTTGGGTCAAGACTATGTGTTCCATCAAATCCATAGTTAAAGAAATAACTTTTGAATGATTCACATAGATTGAATTTATCCATTCACCCAGGAAACAAAAAGATGTATCGAGATCTCTATGAGAATTATTGGCGGGATAACATGAAGAATGAGATTGCTGAGTATACATCAAAGTTCCTAGTATGTCAAAAAGTGAAGGCTAATAGGAAGAAGTATAAGGGGACTATGCGACCATTACCCATACTAATATGGAAATGGGAGAACATCACCATGGAATTTTTCACCAGAATTTTGAATACATCCAAAGGAAACAATGCTATATGGGTTGTTGTGGATCATCTTACAAATACTACACACTTCATTGAAATTTGAGAGGATTTCTAATTGGATCAAATAGAAATGATATATATCAGAGAAGTGGTAAGGATGAATGGAGTACCAATATCTTTTGTATCCAATTGAGATACAAGAATCACCTTTAAGTTTTGGAAGAGTCTCCAACATGATCTGAATACTGAGCTAAACTTCAATATGGCTTATCATCCTCAAACTGATAGCCAATATGAGCAGACTATCCAAACACTTGACTGCATGTTGAGAGAATTCTCAATGGACTTAAAATGAGGATGGGGTCAACATCTTCCCCTGGTTGAGTTCTCTTACAATAAAAATTTATACTCAAGCATCCAAATGGATCCTTATTAATATCTTTATGGGAAGTGATGTAGAACACCAGCATGCTGGGATGAATTTGGGAAGTGAAAACTCATAGGTATAGAAATGGTTGAAGAAATTATGGATAAGGTTAAGACCATCAGGAAACACATTAAAGCTACTCAGAGTCAACAAAAGAGCTATGCTGATAATCATCAAAGATACCTAGAGTTTAATGTTAGATACATGTTACTCCTGCGCATATCACCGTGGAAGAGAATTATGAGATTTGGAAAGATGGTAAAGCTTATTCCAAGGTACATAGGCCCTTTTGAGATCCATGATCGCATTAGAGCAGTGACCTATTGACTAGCACTCCCACCGAACCTATCTCAAATACATGATGTATTCCATGTATCACTCTTGAGGAAGTGCATACCTGACCCATTGCATTTACTCAATCCAGAGGTGGTACCATTGGATAATAACCTCTCTTGTGAAGAGAATCCATTGAAGATCTTAGATTATAGGGAAAAAGTTCTACGAAATAATACAATTCCCCTCATCAAGGTGTTGTGGCGAAACCAAAAGTTTGAAGAAGTAATGTGGGAATCAAAGGAAGTGATGAAGTAGAGTCACCCTTGTATATTTTAGTGTGGGAAAAGGAAATTTTGAGGGTGAAATTTATTAAGGGGGTAAGATTATAACGACCCAAAATTTTATTAATGAAAATTCCTCTTAATCTAATTAAATATATTATTATGTAAAATGGTTATATAAAACATATGCACTTCTTTGGTTTTATGTTTTTGGATTTTAAAATACTGATAAGAATTTTTACCATTTCTAATATAGCCTTTAAACAGTGATCATGTGATTAGTATAAATATAGGGCTTTAACAAATCTAATTTACTCAGACAAAGGAAGCGATGGCCTCATCCAGTAGAATTTATCCATACAAAGCCCATTTTTTAGAGCTTATAAAGGAGGTAGCATCACTGGGATTCTCTCTTGACCAATCCCAAGCTGAGCTTCAACATGTTAATCTTGAACAGAATTGCCTATGGGAGAAGTGTAAGTTAATAGAGATTGCCACCCGAGCGATGTTATCTAAGCCACCCCAAGAGTTTGTCACCATCACACACCATACTCTTAGGTCTTATGTGGGTGTTATAAGGGGTTATGTAACAATACCCTAGCACTATGTTTATGTGCATTATTTTTTTATAAATAATATACATTCATTTTATTATTGTTACTTTGTAATTGATTTTTAAAGCACAAATAGTATTTTAGTTAATATTTAAATTCAATTAAGAAATCTATTTTTGACGAATTAATGGATTTTTGAATTAAATAATATTTTAATAAAATATTATTACTAAATTACTTTTTATTAAATTTAAACAATTATATAATTTTTATGAATACAACTATAATTTTTATTAAGGATTGAAAGTTGTTTTTGTCAAAACCCATGAAATTTTGATAAATGTAAATTTTTATTTTAAAAGTAAAAATTCACACATTTAGAAAATTATTTATATAAAATTAATATGATTTTTATATTTGGGACATTGAAATTATCTAATGGTGAATTTTTCATAATTTTCTGAGACATGCAAATTTTTTGGTAAAAAATAAATACCGTTTAGATATATAATGTGTTTTATGACATCATAATGACCTAATAGTGATTTAATAAAATAATATAAACGGTTTATTCTGACAATATATGTTTTAAATTTAAAATAATTTGATTTTAGGTTTTTTTTTATTAATTTTACAATGACTTAGTGGACCCTTCAAGACTTATAAATCATTTTAACATTTTAAAATGTTTTCCTTAAGAGAGTGTATCACCTCTACATAAGCAAGACCAATATTTTAATAATTTAGGCCATTGGTCTTATAAAATAATATTTTATACTCCAATTTGGAAAAAACCATGTTCAAAAACCATGGTTTGGTTTGTGTTTTTGATTATTTTAATGTGTAGGGTCCAAAACCTCAATAATAAAGAATTCTCTCTCCTTTTATATATAAACCCACTCAACCTCCCACTCCTCTTCACTAAAAACATTTGGAACTTGACAAAACCCCGACCTATTATCTCTATAATCCTATAAAGGAACCCCAATCTCCCTAGAATTCTCTCTCAAGCCTCTCCCAATCCTTTGGGATCACACTTCCAAGTAAGGGATTTCTTCCTTTCTCATTTTTTTCCAAGTTTATTTATGTTGTTATACCCTTTTATTTTTTATTAAAAATGTTGGGGTATGATTTTTTACCTCCCCCATACTATCCTCCTTATGTTTTAATGATTATAGACCTATTTATCTCTCATTAATGCCTCCCATGTACACCTATTACCATGCCAAAATTTTGTAAGGAATTTATCTCTTCTCATTTAAATTCAAGCAATTATTTTATATTATGCATCTAAATTACATTACATATGTTGGGATATTATGTTCCATGACCCCCTTACTATAAATTTCATGTATAAATTATGAGATACCCCTTTATCTCTCATAAACCCCTTTTATAATTTCTATTTGACGTCGTTATGCTGCTGAAATTACACCAAAATTTCCCATGCCAAAATCATCATGTAAGTGAATACCATACCCATTTATCTATCAAGGGTATTAAACTTTATGCACAAATACATGTTTAATTATACTTTCATGTATGTATTTTACATTCCTTTATCATGGAATAAATTATGATGTTGAATGAATCCATGTTATATGATCCATGTGACACACTTATGCATGAAATGAAATGTTTATAAAGGGTGTGCCCTGATAGCGCTCTAATACATTAGGTAAAGAATAGTATCATGAAACTCCATGTGCAATGAGAGTTTAATCATTCTAATTCAAGTGAAATTAGGGTTTAATCATGCTAATTCAATTTCAATTAGGGTTTACTCATGCTCTATGTGCAATGAGCCTTGGCTCATGCTAATATCATGTTAAATGTTCTTGCCACATCTCCATGTTGTGATAATCATGATATATCATGCCTTTATATTCATGTTTATTTTATGATCCATTGATATTTCTATTTCCTAACATGTACTATATTATTCATGTTATTCCTTTTTTACTCTCTTACTAGTCTTTATAGCTCACCCTTTTCTTATGCATGTCCTTAGGTTATCCCATGAAATGCTAAGTACGAAGGAATGTTGTGGTCATGTAAAAGAAGTGTTCAATAAAAATATTGTATTCTATGTTCTAAGTTGTTATATAATGTTACTAATTTTTCCAATACACTAGACCTATCAATACTCAGAGTTGTATTAAGTGAAATTTTATATAATAAATCATGTTTATTAGTGTAATAAAGAGTAGGGTTGTTATATTTATCCCAAAAATTTCAACAGGGGAGGAGTTATATACTCAAGATTCAATAATTTCCCCATTTTCCACATTCACTGACAGCTCTAATTCCATGATTTATTGTGGTGTTTGAATAGTTCTATTAAACTTTCTTGATATGAATGAATGTATAGAACCAAAATAAAAAAGTATGTTCATTATTCTTGAATGAATAAATAGTGTACCAATCACCAATTCATTGTCAGGATCCAACTTAGTGGTTGTGATGTAAAAATATCACCCTTTCTTCCTTAGAGGTTGTTGGTTGTCACAAAAAACCCTTGGATTAGTGCATTGTTTTGAAAAGTTCCATGTTTCCTTGAAGTTGAAGCAATGAAAAATGCATTGAGATTTGACCAGAGAATTTCACTCCTCTAATGAATTAGAGGGTTTCTCCTGTCAAAAATTGTTAGTTAGGTTCATTTCCTTCCCACACCTATATAATTTCCTCTCCCCCTTAGTTAATTTGTAGGGTTCTTCTTTCTGCAACATTGACAATCAGGATAATGAAATTTCTTGGAACTATTAGATTTCTTCATAAGAACACCAAAATTAAACTCTAATTTCTGATTCTTATCCCCTTGATACCTTTTAGATTCATTGATCTCTATTTCAACTTTGATGGAACATCATACAATTTCCTCATAGCTATCAAATTCTTGGATCTTTAGGGATTTTCCTAGACTAGGTTTTATCCCACCAAAGAAGTGGTTAACCTTGTATTCAGGGGTAACTAAAAAGTCATAGGCATATCATGAAAGTATTATGAAGTTTTCTATATATGTACCAATAGATTCTTTGTCATTTTTTAAGGTCAAGTAAATACATTTCCATTTTAATTCGGAGAGTGTGAGGAAAATATTTATCAAAAAACATTTTCCATAATTCCTTCCACCCCATAGCTTTGATCTCTTCCTTAGGATTTGTATAGTTGATAAATGTCTATCACTGATCCTCTTCTCCCTCCATATGATAAACAACCTGTATAACCTTCTCTTGTTCTTAACATTTAAGGATGGAGAATATCTTCTCAATGTATTTGATCAATTGTTCCGTGATTAAGGAATCAGATGATCCATTGAAAGTTGAAGGACTTTGTTATATAAATCCCTCAATTGAAGATTTTTCTTTATTGGGGGGTGGGGGGTTGGGAGATCCTACTAATCCATGATTTTATTTAGAAACCGATTCAACTGAGAGAGCATCATCATAAATTTCGTGATTCCCTCTCCCATCAGGCTGGGCTTCTTGTTGGGGCAGTCATCACATTTCTCGTCACATTGATTGTTTGCCTGATTCTTCCTATTTTTGACCATTGTATAGAATAAAATGAAAATTATGGATTAGTATTTTTAAACTATTAAAAAAATAAATGGTAATCCAATTACATTAAATATATAACTTATAAATTATATGTATTTACTTAACTTATGAATTTCCAAACTTCAATCTATGTTATCCATGATCTATTTCCTAACTTATATTATTCTAGATTTTTTTTGTTCTATTAATAATGGTTCATAATGAATTTATGAATTTACCAAATCATATCCCCTGGGAGTGTCAAACTAGGTGTTCATCAAGACCTATTGTTGTGCAACAGTTCTCAGTCGGGTCTAGCTCAACGTGGTATTTTTGTGCTTTACCCCCATGTACATATGTGTCAGAGCCACATCCACTTCTAGTATTGAGATAGGGATGTATTTTCTTTATAAACTTCTTAATTTATACTTACAAAAATTTAGGGATGTTTTATTATAATCAGTATTATCCCTAAGTCTTTTTCTATATTTTTCTAATCCTAATCCCAAAAATAACAGAATTTTTCCTTAGATGCCAACCATGACAACCCTTCTCTTTATTACACATTAATTCAGATTTATTACATAAAATTACACATAATACAACTTGAAATATTGATAAGTCTCGTTTATTTATGAATTAGGTAAATTACATAACAACTTAAAATAGGAAATGCATCATCTTTATTGAAAACTTCCTTAACATGCTTGTACTTAAAATTGCATAGGATAACCTGGGGATAAACATAAGAAAGGGGTGATCTATAAATCCCAGTAAGGGAATAAACATATAATAACATGAATAGAATAATACATATTAGAAAATAGTCATATCAATGGGGCATAATAGGAGTAGGAATCATAAACATGAATAATGAGACATGATATAACATGATAATCATAAAGGTGACATGGGAAATGTGAAAATATCTTAAAACACTACATTATAAACATAGGTCAAGAAAAATACCAATACATCTTGATGGAAAAATTCCCATAAAGAAAATAGATCAAATATATATCCCAACATGATGTATCATGATACTAAACATTACCCAATACATTAGATCACTTTATAATTCTAGGCACACCCATCACTTTCATTTCATTCTCATGCTTAAGTGTGCCACATAGATCATAAAAAATGGATTTATTCATCATAATATTTTATTAAAAAATAATGTAGTGTGAAATAAATAAATTTAAATCCTAATTAAAAGAATTATAAGTGTATAAATGTGAACACCCTTGATAGGAAATCGGTATGGTATTCACTACACAATTGTTTTGGCATGAAAAATTACGGTGAAATTTCAGCAACATAACGACGTTACATAAAAATTCATAAAATAGGTAGATGATAGATAAAGAGGTATATCATCATTTAGAAATAAAATGGGCAATAATAAGGACATGTAAAGACATATAAAAACATTAGGAATTAGAAATAGAAGGAATAATATAATAAAGAATCTTTAATAAAGAGGATAATGAGAGGATCCCTTACCCTGAGAGCATGACTTCAAATCCTTGGGAGGAATCTATAAAGAGTAGGGAAGAGTAAGGATTTTATTAAATGATTTTTAGTGAATATAAGTGGGAGATTGGGTGGGTTTATATAAGAAAATAGTGGGGATTTCTTTATTATTTCTCAAACTTAGGTTTTGGACAACATATAATAAAATAAAATAAAACCACAAACCTTACCATGGTTTTTGACCATTATCTATTCAAAATAGGGGTGTTTTTAATTATTTTATAATGAAAAGGTATTAAATTAATAAAATAATACCCTTGGTGATGTGGAGGTGGGTCATACTATTAAATAAATGATTTTAAAACTGTAAAACATGTTACAAGTTTTAGAGGATTCATAATGGTTATATTAAATTAATAATTATAAAATAAACATAAAATAAAATTATTTTAAAATTAAAACATATATTTAGTCATGTATATAATTTTTATTATTTATTACAACACTTTTGGGTCATTATGATGTCATAATACACAACTTATATTTATACGGTATTTAATTTTTACCTGAAAATTTGACTATCTTAGAAAATTATGAAAAATTAACCATTAGATAATTTCAACATTATGATTCCAAAAATAATATTCATTTTATCTAAATAATTTTCTAAATATTATTATTTTCCCTTTTTAAATAATAATCGACATTTATTGATAAATGCTGGGTTTTTTTACAATAACATTTTTTTGAACCATTATAAAAATTACATTTTTCATAAAAATTATATGATCATTTATATTTAATAAAAATTATTCAATAATAATATTTTATAAAAATATTATTTTTTTAAAATCAATTAATTCATCAAAATAGATGTCTTAATTGAAATTGGATGCTAATTAAAAATACAATTGTTGTTTTATTGTATAAAAATAAAAATCATTTATAAAGTAATGATAAGAATAAAATATGAAAATTATTATATTGAAAATATAATATGAACATTAATATTATTATGGACTTGATAAAAATTCCTTTAATACACCATAAAATTCCCTAATGGTAAGGTGCGTGATTGTGAGACTTTCTTGGGGCGGTTTGGCGTACATAGTTTGGGTCGTGATCTCGATGAGTTTTAACTTCCCCCATAAGTGGTTTCTATCATGATTAAGTTATTGGATCTCATATTGTGCTTGGTCAAGAGAAAATTCTAGAGATTCTATCTTCCTAAAAATCTCTAATAAATGGGCTTCATAGGGTACGATCCTACTGTTTGTGGTCGTCACTTCCTTTGTTTGTGTCAATTGGATTTGTTAAAACCCTATATTTATACTAATCATGTGATCACTATTAAAAGAATATATTATCAATGGTAATGATACTTAACGGTCTTTTAAATCCAATTGGATATAATAAAACCAATGAAGTTCAAGTATTTTTTGTAACCTTAATAAATAATAATACATTTAATTTAAATCACAATTGAAGTTTTATTTATAACATTTCGGGTCGTTACACAAGCCCCACTGCCTTTGGCCCAATCATAATGCCGCTAGTCTCAGTACAAGCCCTACCCACCACTGGCCCTCACATTATGCAGACTCCTTCCCCAGCTAGACCTGAGCCCTTACCTCCTACCGCACATAAACTTCCAAATTTTGTCATGCCTCCACTGTCAACCAGCCACCGCAACGCACCTCTGCAGCCAACTTGTCACATTGGATGCCATCTCTAGACACCCTACCCCTCCTATGTTCATGCATAACGCATTCTAGGAACCTCCATCTAGCTGACCCATGACCAAGGCAGGTCTGCCAGACTCAGGTTGGACCAGATCAAGCCCCGACCAACCCACCCAACCCATCTAATCCGTCCCGGGTCTAGGAACAAAAGTTTAATATTTATATATTTCTAAAATTAAGTTTCAATTTTTGGAATAAATTTTAATTCAATACCAAGTGATATTTTATTTGAATTAAATTTAGAAAGAATTGTTTTAATTCATTTAATTGTCTTCTATATAAATTTATTGAAAATTTAATTTTTATTACGCATTTAATTTGCATGCCAATTAATAATAAGCACCGGTCAATGTATGTCTGGGTATTATTTACTAATTAATTATTTAATGAAGTTTTTAGTTTTAATAATTAATTAACTAATTAATTAGACTGTTTGTAAATCGTCTATATTCCTCATTATATGTATAAGGGTTTTCATATCCATAATATTTTCATTACATGTGTATTATGCATTCCACAAATACCCTCAACTGCATGAGAGTATTTATGTATTATGATAAATATTATCGAATTCGTGGACCATGATGAGATGATGTGGTATCCCAGACGAGATTTGGATATATTGGACCGGGTTGTAAGCTACAATATGAGTCATACACTACTCAGGTATTTTACTCTAGGGGTCTTGGTTGATCCATTTACACTGAATATATCAACTATAAATAAGTGATCATGATCAATTGTTTATTTTATTTAATTTATGAATTGTTTATTATTATTTTTTGAGTATAAAAGTGAGCACGATCACATAAAATAATAAACAAAAATGTATAGATTAAAACAAACTAAGACGTGATGAATATTTTTTTATTTACTACATGGTCAAGTTGTGAGTGTGATCACATAACATATACATATCTAATAAAAAATTATTTCATTCAACAAGAAATAATTAAAAAGTATCAAAGAAATATGAATTCATAATGCCTTCTTTCATTTGAATTTGAACAAACCGGGTGTTTGAGGTGCTCATCAACCCTAGTTGAGGGTTCCTCCTACTACTGGAGAGTTATTATGAGAGAGACAGGTCGACATAACTAAATATGGAATCAAATAAGCATACATAGCTATCCTGTTTCATATTTAGAGAAAAATCATTGTGTAAATCAATTTTATGATTTCTAGAAGTTGGAATGTTACTCAACAGTTCAAGGAGCCATGAGTTAATACGGTTATTTATTCAAACGACTACCTTGAAACACTATAACTAGTGGTGTATCCATAGATTGGATTATGAAGGAAGGTTTTATGGTTCCTTGACACTAGAATAATCAAGTGATCAGGTATTTTTAATTTATCCATGAGGGATACTAGGGGTTTTTAAATATTGGGATACTTCTAATGATTTAATTATTCAGTAATGTCTAATCAATAATTAATATAAATCACTCATCTACTAAATTTTAATTTTTTAGAACAATGAAAAGTGATACCACATATACACTATGATTAATATTGGACAAAGACAATGTCCTCACCATCACAAATTTTCAAGTTTAGTACAATCTCTTTCACAAAGTTCTATGATATAAGAAATTCTATGTGTTTGAGTCCCCACTACCTGTTAAACCACCTCATGAAGAAAGGGTGTTAAAGATACTTAAAGGAGACTAATTTATGAAACATTTTATTTTTACATCATAATTCTATCATTAATGTCCAATTAGTCATGTAAACAAAATTAGAACATGGATGGTTTCATATATTGACTAATCTCTAAGAATTTTGAGAGGAGAAATAGAAGACTGATGTGAATGAGATGATGATTACACTGAATACATGTAAAATGAAATATGGGTTATGGTATTTTAATAAATCCCCATATAATATGTTTATCACCCAATTAATCTAGTTTTCTTAGGATCATCAAACAAATATTATAAATAAAAATGCTTCATTGCCTTTGGGTGAGGATTGATAAGTCGATAAGAACTTAAAGAAAGTATAATATTTAGTTCTTATGGTGAACACAATGAAATACAAGGAGAAAAGACCAATGAAAAGTGTGACACAAAAAGAACCTTTAAAACATACTCCAAAGAACTGAGTAAGATCATCATATGGTATTTTATTTTATTTGAATGTCACAAGATAAGTTTGTGAAGATTAAATGCAATTAATTGAAGTAGAAGCAAGAACAGGCTTCCACTTAGTGTATATTCATTATTTTATGTGATTTTTCTATCATACTTATTGGGTATTAAAAATGATATCCTAATAAAATATGTGTATTTAAATACAATAAATAAGTAATAAAATAAATTTTATAATAATTCAGTTGAATTATCCAAGTGACTGAGAAAGGGTGATTCTTAAGTCATCTATGAGAAGGACACAACTTCTAATTTCCAATTTTAATGGTTCTAGTATTAATAAAACATTTATATTATCTGTCCATTGGGCATATGAATAAATTTTTCATAAAGTAATGAATGTTTTTTATGGTATATAATACTCAAATAATAGTTCATTGATTCTTGAATCATTGTAAATAATTGATGAATATAAAATGTAAGACTCTATTATACCCATGTGTGGAAATATAATTCTTTTTCTGGTAAAACTAAGTAGTTTTCAAGGATATACCTGGTATGGTTTAGTATATTTGGACCTAAATACCTTTGGTATTATTGACACATTTACATTTTTATATTTGGAAAAGAAAACCTTTAGAAATAAAGGTAAGACAAAAGGATTTCAGAATTAGTTTATCTAGAGAGCATGAACTATTCCAAGTAAAATCTGGAGGTAAATTTATATACTTAATAATATTCCTTTAAGATTTTTAATGAATTTAAAAGTGAGGTATTGAATATATATGGTTAGATGCTATGAGTTACTTCGGGACAATGTGATAAATAATATCTTAAACAAGCATTCATCGATCATAATAATGTAGTGTGGAGTAATTTCTAAACACACATTTCCTTATACACATCAAAGTTATGATATTGGTTGTAAGAACCTAGTTCTTCCTATAAGGTAAGAATACTTCCTTTTTAGTTTATACTTATGAAAATAGGTGAAAAGAGATCAAGGTTTGGCTACATGCCTGTTACATGACATGATTGGGGCCTACACACCATGTACTTTTATGTACACACTGTGTATGGAGGGCTATACGCCATCTAATCATAGTACACAACCATGTAATGCTTTGGCCAGAAATTGTCCAGAAATGGTGTGTAGTTTCAAATACATGCTATGTAATTTTTTTTTTATTAAATTGATAAGTATCATCATTTTTGGTAGATAGATAGAAATAATCCATTTTGATGAGTAGTGCGCCCCGAAAAAATCCAAATGAGAATTCTTCTCCTCTTTCGTTGTCCGGAACCCGATTCGAACACCGTCAAATTTGTTGAAACCCTCTCGGTGAGTGATAGATTCCTATTGATACTTTATTTCTGATTTTTTCTATCAACCTAGTTATCAAGGGTTTCACTTTTTTACTCATTTTTTAGATCTACTTTTTTTTAGTTCAAATTGTAGATTGACACTAGACGAAGAGAGTTATAATAACACAAGGTAGGTGGTATTGTGCCTTTTTTTATTTTCAAGTCTATTATATATGTTGGAGTGTCTCATTTCCACTTTTAGGGTGTCAATTAATTGAATAATAAACCATGTTATTTTCTATTTATGAGTAGGTAATTAATTTGATGATTTGAAAGCATGTTTAGGGTTGTAAACCTTGATTTAGGGCCACCCCATGGGAGTGTTTCCCTCGAATGGCCATTTGGCTGAGAATGCCTAGATGTTTGACTTGAATTTCCATTCTTGGGTTGTTAAAATGAACTAATTATGTGATATGAATTCCCCATGTGAGATAATTAAATTCTTAATCTATGTAATAGTTTAATTTGCATGTGATACTTTTTGTGTGAACTGTGCCCACGTGAGTTGTTTAAATGATAATCCATGTGATAGTTTAATTAAAATGTGTTGCTTTTATTATAGAATTGAATTATTATAAAGATAGGTAATTAGAAATGGGAGATCCACAATCTTAGTTAAAATACAAGGTCGGGATCATGTGACTAATTACACCTTATGTATACCTTGGGTGAATGAGGTTCTCAGTTAAAAGACTATGGATGAGATCAAGAGGTAATCATGTAAGGGCCATGAACAAGCCATGATAGGGTGGTTGGTATAATTGACGCTTATTTAAAATTTTGAGTGAACCTAGGATCCATTAAGGGATACCCATGATGGTCTCTATTGGAAAATGATTAAATGACTATGCTGTCACGAGTTGACATTTACCTTTATACAGGGGGTTGTCAGGCCTAGGATAGACCATGAGACTTTTATATAATTCAAGGAACTTAAATAATGAAATGAATTAATTATGATTCATCTTCCAAGACAAAGCACAAGATTGGATTCGGTCTTCACTTATACTTGTTTACATTGTGTTCGGAGACATCTATTGTGCTTGCTTTTGAGTACCCATAGTTTACTATTTTCACTATTGTACACTGCCTGTTATATATATATCCAATGACAGATTGGAACAGACCTCGGGTGGTTTCCTATTGTTATTTAGTCTCACAACCTATTTTGGTCATTCTTTTGGGCCCAAACAGATTATATGATTGCAGGTGTTGATTAGGGAAAGCACCCCACTACAGGTACTTGATGTGCTGCTTAGGAGTAGGAGAACATGGGACAGAGCTGAGGCTTGTGATGTTTCCTAGTATCTTTTTGTTTCTTTTGTGATTTTGAGATATATATTTTGTATTATTACAGTTTACTTGTTTTGGATACTTTCTTATAACATATAACATGTTGCGTCATATTTTGTATGGAACGATGCTTGGTTATTTATCTTATCAATTTTCTCCTATTTATTTCAGTTGTATGATGTTTACTTATTACATTATTGTATTATTATTTATTTTGTTGTGTTAAACTCTTCCAATGAAGGCATATCTTCTCTATTATCACACCTTATGACCTTATTTCTAGTCGGAAGCCTCTGGCATTTGGGGAAATGTGCTTGAGGCCATATGGACAATTGGGTACGGGGCACCATTTGAGTGGAATCTGGATTAGGGATGTTACAAAGTGGTATAAGATGATGTTTCTTTTATAGTGTGCCTTAATATTTGGTGACATTAGATGGGGATAGGAAGGAAATGGAGTTTGGTGATAAGTTTTGCACAGGAGTAGCTGCCCCATGTACAGGGAAAATCCAAATTTCCTCAAATTAAATTGTGACTTTTGGATTTTGAGTTGTTACAGTTGATTCGATTTCACCATTGGGTGAAACACTTGTATTGTGATGTTATTATTGATTTCATTGTGGTTCTATATTGATTAAACCTAATGAGATGAGGGTATTCCATCTCATGCGTCATATAGGTACTTGTTAGAAATCACATGCCATGTATTCTTTCCATCATATTTAGAGAGAATTACTGATTGCATGTTTTTGTGATAGATGTCGTGCTAGATATGCATGATGTTATGATAGGTACTGTGATATATATGCCTACTATTTTGATAGGTGTATTAGTATGAGTTAGGGTTTAATTGCATGGATGGAAAACTTTGGTCCCTGAGGAGTATGAGCCCTCTTGGATTAGAATTTGGTGGATCATGTTTTAGCTATGGGATATAGATTATGTTGTTATATGCTATATGTGGATGATAAGATTTTATTCAAGGGTATTATGAGCCCCATGGATAGGAATTTGGAACACCGTTGATTTAATTTTAAAAAATAGGGGTTCTAGGGGAGTTTCATAGGCTTACTATCTGAAAACCCAGACAACACGGCATGTGGGTCCATAAACACACACCATGTGTTTTTTTTTGGGGAAGAAAAGAACTTCTTTAATTACACGTCGTGTACTATGAGTACACACAATTTGGTATATGAACATGTGTACGGACGTGTGAGAGAGAACACGAGACATTGGGTTTTGACCAGAACACATCATGTGCATTAGGTGCACCCAATGTAGTTTGACATAGGCAGACACCGTGTGGCTCTATCCATGTAAAGGTACATAGATAGGAGAAAAAACTTGAGTACACACCATGTTTCAGTCTTACACACCATGTACCCAAGATGTTTTCACACTAAGGTAGGCATAGGTACACGCCCATGTGAGAACTTAAGTGTACACACCGTGTACTCTTCCTTTTACAAACTTTATGGGCTTACTTATCATGTTTAGTTCTTGAAATATTAAACTGAAAACCTCGATGATCTTGAAATGAGGTGTGCACTTGACCTTGTAGAGTCATGACCCCATAAAGACCTCCAGTTGTGTGCTAGGAGAGTGAAGATGATCATACCCTAGAGGTGGTAGGCCATGAGATACCAATAGACCCTTTAGTCATGCCAGTTGCAGCACCAGATGTTGTACCAGACTCATGTTCTGATTTAATTTTTCATGAAGGATTTATGAGGTTCATGAATACCTTTTTGGAAGCACCACAACCTTCCACATCTATGGAATAATTGAAACTATTGTTCCAGAAGCATCATCTACCCACATTTTCTGGGGAAGGATGGCCATAGGCTATAGAGTCATAGCTTGAGGACATGTTATCGATCTTTAAGAATCTCGAGATGCATCCTGAAAGTAGGGTCAATATCATGACTTATATGCTTTATGATTCCACCAAGATTTGGTGGAATGTTACCACATAGTTATAGAATCAGCGGGACATGGCCTAGGAAGATTTTCATACAGTCTTCTATGACTACTTTTATCCTAATATGCTGAGTGACAACAAAGCCCATGAGTTTATGCATCTAGAGCAGGACGCTCTATCAGTTATGGATTACTCTACCCACTTTATTGAGCTCCAATGATTCACACCTATTTTGATGGGTGACAATCTATCAAAGACTAGGCGATTCAAGGATGGTCTTAGGTATGACATTCGCTCGTAGGTGAATATCTTCTGACTGACTACTGTATCTGCTATAGTGAACCAGATGTTGATTACCAAGTAGAATCATAGGTAATCTAGAGGTGTGAGTTAGGGAAATTTGGCACCAAGATATGGTACTATTTCGACTGGTAGCAGGAAGCGTCGTCTAGATCTTACATTTGATAAATCTAGTACTGATATTGTATCTTCCAGTATCCAAGTGAGGAGCTTTCAATTTGAAAAAATTAGGCATACTAAACCTCAGTATCCGATGGACCCATTAGAGTTATGAGATTGCAGAAAGATGGGACATTTATAGTATTTCTGCAGAATTTTTTCACCAACATCTAGTAAGAGAGGGTCTGCAGCAATTCCACATTTAGAAGAAGGGTCAGTAGATTCTCACTAGTCAAGGAACTAGAATACGTTAGGCCGATTAGGTTGAGGTGGTGGTCATGGTCATGGTATCTAGACCCTAGGATCTCAGTGACAGTAGGGTGGGTCAGCTCAGGGTATCCAGACAGTGTCTTAGGGCCGCGATACAGGTCAAACATATGTAGTGCAACAGAACCAGCGGGAGCAGGATCCTAAACCTTCTATTTTCAGAGGTACTATTCTAATCACTTCCATTTTATCTTATTCACTCTTTGATATAAGGGCTTCACATAGTTTCATATCTATGCCCGTTTTGGAGTTCCTAGGGCTTTGTGTTTTTACTTATGAAGATTTTATGAAACTAGACACTCCGATAGGGATTAGAATGGAATGTGTGCGACAGTGCAAGGAGTTCCCCCTTGAAATTGGTGGGTATCACTTCACGTGGTATCTATATGTATTAGAGATGATAGGCTTTGATTTCATACTCAGAATGGAGTGGTTAGTCTCCTTTCAAGACTTTTTCAATTGCTATTGTTTTAGGGTGAGTTTTACATCACCATAGGGAAGATCATTTATACACAAGGGTGAATGGGATTTCTAGGCGAGATGAACTGGACCTGAGCATCATGGGTTGAGTGGGATGACATCACAAATTTCCAGCTTATATCTAGATGACCAAGGGATATGTCAGATGAATTTTCCTCCAATGGTTGATTGTTTAAGGGATGTATTCTTGGACAACTTTTCAGGTTTACCTCTAGTAAGAGAGGTAGAGTTCTCTATCGATCTAGTACAAGGAGCTACACCAGTATCCATTCCTCCTTATAAGATGGATACAATAGAGTTGCAAGAGATCAAAAGACTGCTAGATGATTTGGAAGATAAGGGCTTCATCCAACCCATTACTTCTCCTTGGGGTTCATCGGTTCTTTTTTACAAAAAAGGTGGACGGTATCCTCAAGATATGCGTGGATTATCATAAATTGAACCAGTTGGCGGTTAAGAACCGGTATCCTCTACTGTGAACAGATGATCTCTTTGATCAACCCTGAGGAGCTAGGGTATTCTCTAAGATCGATTTGAGATTTGGTTATCATCAAGTGCATGTTAGATCATCAGACATACCACATGTAGACTTTCGGAGCGGGTATAGTCTATATGAGTAATTTTTCATGTCTTTCGGTCTCATGAACTCACCTAAAGTCTTTATGGAACTGATGAACCGAGTGTTCCATCCTTATCTTGACTTGTTTATTGTGGTTTTTGTTGATGATATCTTTGTGTATTCTCATAATCAACACGACCATGCCACCCATCTTGAGATCATTTTGAGTATATTGAGAGAGCATCAGTTATATGATAAGTTCACAAAGTTCCACTTCTGGATGGATCAGATTCACTTACTCGGTCACGTCATCTTATAGAAAGGAGTATCAGTGGACCCAGAGAAGGTGAGAGCAGTAGTTACCTGGGAGTATCCCAAGAATGTCTTTGAGTTGTCGAGTTTTCTAGGGCTAGTTGGTTACTACAGGAATTTCATACAGGACTTCTAATGCTTAGTAGCGCCAATGAAAGGCTTGAAAAATAATGTAATGAAGTATGTATGGTTATATTATTGTGAGACGTCCTTTGAGGAGCTTAAATGGAGATTAATGTCAGCACTGATACTAATTTTACTAGATCTGGGTAAAAGTTACACTGTGTACTGTGACGCATCAGGTATTGGAATGGGAAAAGTTCTTATGTAGTGGGATCAATTCATTTCATATGGGTATCGGTAGTTAAGGCCACATGATAAGAAATACCCAATGCATAATCTTGAGTTATCTGTGGTTGTTCATTCCTTACATTGTTGGATACATTACTTATTTGGGGAGCATTTTGTGGTGTATACGGACCACAAAAGTCTCAAGTACATCTTTACTCATTTTGATCTAAATATAAGGCAGCAAAGGTGGGTGGAATACCTTCAGTATCTTGAATTTGAGTTTTCCAACATGCCTGGAAAGGGCAATGCAATGGCTGATGCACTGAGTAGGAGGACTCAGATGCAGGTAGTATAGTAGGCCAGTAGCGAGTGTAAACTTATGGAATTGTTCTCTAAGATGAACTTGGACATTCAAAATAGTTAGGGATATACTTTTTTTTAATCCTTATCTATTACCTTTACATTACTGGACATAGTGAAGATGAGGCATCTATTGGATTCTGAAGGCCTAGTTTTATGGGAGATTATTGTAAGAACCAGTGTTTTTCTGGACTATCGTTTTGAATAGAAATTGGAATTTTTTCATTCAAATGCTCATGAGGGGTAAAATGGTACTTTTTCCTTAGCATAGGATCTTAGATAATTTTTTTGACCACTTATTTGGCCCTGGAATAGGGTGTTTACCCTAGGACATGAGTTTGGTGGAAATCTGAGCTGTTCAAATTTTGGATGAATAATTAATATTCAACATTTATTAAATTAAATATTAAATTATTCACATAGGTTTGTTCGGACATATATTTCAAATAGATTTTCATATTGAAATTACATATTCATCGTTGAGACCATAATGGGGTGTTTATCCTAGGCAAGGCATAAACTCGTGTCGGGCGCAGCGCTGGCTCGAGCCCCTTTTTCTTTTTCTTTCTTTTCTTTCCTCATTTTCTTTTTTCCTTCTCTTCTTTCCTCCTCCACATTGAACACATATTATGTGCCTCCTACTTCTCTTTGAACTAAGGATAAATAGGATAGTGAGATTCATAGGGAGTTGGAAGGCATGGAAGGTACCGTTACGGAGCCCTCAACGTGCTGATTCGGCGTACAACATCTATTGACAGTGAAATCAACCAAAGCTTGGAGGTTTCCATCATAAGGTAGGACAATTTACATTTTTTCAATATATACCCTTTAAATTGGTTATTTTAAAGTTTTTATATCCATATATTTCTTGCTTGTGGGCTCTTCAGGCCCAATTTATTGTTTCGGGGCCAAAACGGGTGTTTCGGGTGTTTTGAGGGTTTTCCCGTCAGAAACCCAGGTTAAACGGAATGTGTTCCAGGGGAACATGCCATGTGTTCTTCCTATTCAGGGAATAATAAGTTTTTCTAATTACACGTCATGTACTCTGAGTACACGTCGTGTAGTGGCATGGTTGTGTGTCCAACTGTGTGAAAAAGAACACGATTTTTTGGTCTTTAAACAGTACATTCCATGTACTTTGAAGTGCATTCCATGCACTTTTACACAAGAATACCCCATGTGTTCTAGCCATGTATATGTACATAATTAGGGGTATGGATAAGAGTACACTCCATTTATTCTGAAGTACACACCATGTACTTTTTCCAGCTTAGCAGTTTGGGGTATTTTGTGCCCTAGAAATTAGAATTGGGCATGTGAGTAGTCCATTCTAAGAATTTTTTGTGTAGATCGTAATGGTGAAATCCTATTGAAATTTAGAGGTCATCTAAATGGTGTTTGGGGGGTTTATATCTAAATTTAAAGGATCTTCCTCCATTTATCGAGTTTAGTTGTCACTTGAGAGTGATCCTTGGCATGGATGATAGGTTGGGTGTTCGGACCAACCTAGTTGAGACCTTTGATTTGATATGATATGTGAGATATCTCCTATGACCTATGATTTTTAGGACATTCCCCTTATGAGACGTTCCCTTCTAGCCTACGAGGCCATGAGACCGGATGCTTCCAAGGATACCCTGAGGGATGCCTTTGCTTATGTGTTGACCTAGGGAGTCCCTTGTAGAACCTCTCTCCTATTTTAATTTGAGAGGATCACTATTATAGGATTCCTATATTATTCTCCATTCATACATTTCATGTAGGATTCCTAACTTTCTTTTCACTAAGGATCCTGTATAGGATTCCTTCATTCATGTTTACCTAGAGGATCCCGAGTAGGGTGCCTCCTTAGTGTTTGACTTGAGGGACCTAGCGGGTGCCTGTGGTTTGACCGGCCCTGAGCTGTTACATTGGGTTTGGGTAAAGATGGTGTTTGGGTGTCACCTAGAACCCATACCGAACTGGTAAGCCCATGAGGCTGTGGATTTAGTGTTGGGTTGGGCATTCGGACCACCCCCACTTGTTTGTTTATATTTGACTTGGTTTTGCTGATACATTAGTGGTTACCATAGGTGCTTTTTGTTTGGTGGTTGTTGAGCCTGAAGATAGGCGTATTTATTTCATTTGGGATGCCCAGATGTTTTCCTAGTATTTTTAATGCTTATTAGGATTCTTAGACGTGCTTACCTGAGATCTGACTTCTGATCCATGTTATTTATGATATTTGTTGTACAACCAGAGGTACTATATGGGACTTGGATGTTGAGTCTAAATGTGTATATGTATATATCTTGATGGATATGTTGTTGGGATGAATAGAGGTGATCTCTGGTATCTGGATATTGAGCCTTGCTTGATTGTTTCTAAAGGACCGTGAGAGCCTTAGACCAGGAAGACTATGGGAGCTTCCAGAGTATTTACACAAAACCATGAGAGCCTTGGTGTATTTTACTGACCAAAGGGGTTCAGACCATGAGATCTACCCAGGTAGTTGTATACTATGTTGAATCCAGGGGGTATTGACTGTGAGAGATACCCATAGGTCGTTTATAATTTATATGATGCTATGTTAGACCCAGGGGGTATTGACTGTTAGAGCTACCCGAAGGTCATTAGCATTTACTTGGTACTATGTTGGACCTAGGAGGTATTGATCGTGAGAGCTACTTGGAAGTCGTTACTAATTATTTGTGTTCTATGTTAGACCTAAGGGGTTCATACTATGAGAGTCACCCTGGTGGTGATGAGTGGAGGGTATTATTACGCTCTCCTTGTCCTATGATTGGAATGATTACACTCTTCCAGATCAGTCAGGATTGACCATCGGTATGCAGTATCCTTCTTTATAGGATTGAATTTCAGTATACGAAATCCTTCTTTATAGGTTTGACCATAATTATATGGAAATATAGTTGTGATTGGAAGCGAGTACGGGTGAACCCAGGTGTAGGATAAGTTTCCCCCTGTGGTGACATAACTTGCTCAGAGATATGATTCTGGTGCTGGCCAAAGCATGTTTTGTGTCAATCGGGATTACGGACCCAAGGATTGACTGTTGTTTTGGTTTATTATTTTTTTATACACATAACAATGAATATTAATATCTATTTATATATGTATAGGTATGGGACTATACATGTGTACGTATATAGTTATGGACATCCATGCTGGCACTTGCCTAGTTGACAGGGATTATAGACCATGGGTTCGACTGTGGTTTCATGTTGTTTTTTACTACATTTTGGTTGTGTCTCAGCTAGGATGATCAAGTTGCTTTTGAATACATTTTAGCAGCACAGTTACAGGTTGCTTATTGGGGTGGCCTACTAAGATTCTTTCTCACCCCTGCACATGCGCCTCAGTGTATGTGTAGACCTTATGTCTTATTTTCAGGTTGAGAACGATTTTCATGGTGGATAGGTCTGAGTTCTAGTGTCGCATGATCGAGCGGAGCTGCTTGAGTGGTTCTACTGATCGGGCTGGTGTAGTTCGATGGTGTCTGGAGATTGGATACGTGGGTTGGCTCGGAGTTAGTAGTATAGCCCTGTATTTTTACTTCTAGTTTCTTTTGTACTTGTATCTCTATGGTCGAACCAGTGGGTGACCAGTGTTGTATTTTTTGCATAGTTGTTTGGTATTTTACGACATTTTACTATTAAATCTTGTTCTATTTAAGTTGTTTATTGCTTCCGTACTCTGTTTACTTTTCACTGTGTATGATACTTGGCTATTTTTTTCTATTTTCTTACTCTGATATGAGGGAATAGTCTCCCCACTATAACCTCCTAGGCCCTCGCTACTAGTCGGCAGCCTCTGGCGAGGGAGGCACACTTGAGGCCTTATGGTGAACTGGCTCGTGGCACCGGTTTAGTGGCATCCGTGTCGGGACATTACAAAGTGGTATCATAGGAGATTTCTCTTCCATGTCATTACTATTTGGGATATGGTAGACAAGAGTTTTAGGAATGTATTAGAACTTGTGATGGGTATCAGACTAGTGCGTCGAGAACACTTGTTCTAGTAAGAGGTCCTGGTTGTCAGGGTTTGGGATTTTTGTTCTGATTTGTGATGTTACGGTTGTATATGATTTTCACCTTGATCAACACACATGTTGTGTGTGGGTGTTTTCATATACTGTGGATCTATGGATCTTATCCGTTAGTAAGATGACCGAGATGGATTTTGATTCTTGGCTGACAAAGGAAAGAGGTGTCTCATACATTATACTTGGCATGTAGGATTCACAACATATAGGCCTACTAGTGTGTGTTTTTACTGACGACTGAGACCTTTGGGTTTTCTTACACATAATTTTTACTCTGATTGCAGGTTATGTGGATTTACATTGTGGAATTTTTTATTGAGAGGTTGATGACTTATTCCACATGCACCTCTTATGTAGTGACCCTTGTCAGTCAATATGGAACATGATTCTATTCTGTTTAACCCCATGATGGGTGTTTTTTTTCAGGTTGTGGTTATCTAGTTAGATTGTTGAGTGAAATGTTGATGGATACCAGGGCTTTTCGTATGAACTGAACCTCCAGGGGGTATTGTTGTATATGGATATTCGATGATTTTCAGTTCAGTTTCTCTTCTACTTGTGTTGTGACCTCTAGATAGAATTTTATTCTATGGATGATCATAGAAGATCAGGGCCCTTGTAGGTGGTGTTTTCAGTTTGAACTTTTAGGTTGTTGTGATCTTACTTGATTTTCAGAGGTTTGGATCTTTTGGGATAGGTGGTTAGACCTTGTAACCCAGTTGTGAGGATTTTTCTGTAGGGATATGTGGAAGACCTAGAGACCCTTGGTTTTGACTTGAAACCTGGTAGGTCGATGTATGTTCAGATCTAGGGAAACCTGTGTGAGAGAGTCCGGCCCATGTTTTCCAATGCCTTTTTGGAGGGGAACTTTGTTTTATGCTTGTTTTGTGATCAAGGAATGATAGGTGCTCAAGTTTTCATTATAGGTAGGTTGATGTATTTAGATTTAGATTGAGGCACCTCAGGTTCTTTTCTTTCAATACTAGCTTCGACGGGAAGGACTATTCAAGTTCCTGTCCTGGTCGACTAGCATCTCCATTGTTGCTAATGTAGTTAGAGTGTGGAAAGATGCTCACTACTGGAACGAAATCATTTGTAAGTGTCGGGTGGTAAAGATATACACTATTTGCGCGTGGTATCGTTTAGATATAAATCAGTGAGTGGTCAGGTATGACCCAAGGACCAATTTTTTAAGACTTGATGTGGGTTTGGACCCCAAAAGTTGTGTTGAAATGTCCATCCATGGTATAGGTGACATTGTGGAATAAATCGGGTACCATAAGATGGTTGGATCGTGGTTAAATCCTGGTCAAGTTGTCAGGATGGTGAGTGTGGCTTGGAGGGAGTTGGACACAAATTTTTATAGAATCTTGGTGTGCTCTTCTTAGAGATGATAATGCACTATCTTGATTCATCTTGAGTATGCTAAGAGAGCTTCTTCCCTATGAAAAGCTCCTTTTTCTTTCTTAATGTTCTTCCCTATTGAGGAGGGAAACTATTGAGGTTGTGCTCGAGGAGCGGTGTAAGGTAAGCCATATAGTGGGGAGTACATTATTGGTTGTTTGAGGGTGGTGACCCTCATTTTTTGTTGAACTTTAGTGTTGTTATGGGTCTTTGGGCTCATAAGTTTCTTTTGATATGATGATAAGGGTATCCCTATAGTGGGGAGTACTAGATCGGTCGCACTTAAACATCTTCCATGTAGAAGACAGTGGTTGGTGCTATGAGATTAGTAATTGGATAGTCCAAATATCTTGGTTGTGTAGATTCTCAGTTTGGGAGCATGGTTTCTTGTCCCTTCACTAGGCTTCTCGAGGATGAGAAATTTTATGGTGGGGAGTTTGTAAGAACCTGTGTTTTTTCTGATTGTTGTTTTAAGATGAAATTTGAATTTTTGTGTTTAGATGATCATGAGGGGTAAAATGATATTTTTTACCTATTAGAGGATCTCAGATAATTTTTATCACCACTCCATTGGTCCTGTAATAGGGTGTTTACCCTAGGACATGAGTTTGGTGGAAATCCAAGCCGTTCAAATTTTGGCAGAATAATTAATATTCAATATTTATTAAATTAAATATTAAATAATTCACATAGGTTCATTTGAAAATATCTTTCAAATAGGATGTTATATTGAGATTCTAACTTCGTTATTGATTCTAGAATGGGTAGTTTAGCCTAGTCAAGGCTTAAACTCACGTTGGGAATGGGGCCATCCCAGGCCCGTTTTTCTTTTTATTTCTCTTCTTTCTTCCTTTTCTTTTTTCTTTCTCTTATTTCCTCCTCATCCTTGAGAACATCTCCTGTTCCTACTCCTTTTTTGTGACCTAAGGAGAAATGGGAGAGGGATATTCATAGGGAGGTGGAAGGCATGAGAGGTACCATTTCGGAGCCCTCGACGCGCTGAGTCGGCATACAACATCTGTTGATAGTGAAATCAACTGAAGCTTTAGCGGTTTTGGCCCGAAGGTAGGCCCATTTATATTTTTTCCATAAATCCTCGTTAAATTGGTTTTTTCAAGTTTTTTTATTCATATATTGCTTTCTTGTTGCCTCTTGAGGCCCGATCTATTATTTCAAGGGAAAAAATGGGTGTTTCGGGGGGGAAACTGGTGTTTCGAGCGATTTAAGGGTTTTCCCATCGGAAACCTAGGTTAAACAACATGTGTTCTAGGGGAACACACCATGTGTTCTTCCCATTCAAGGAAGAAATTTTTTTTCTAAGTACACTCCTTGTACTTTGAGTACACATCGTGTGATGGCATGGCTGTGTGTCCAACCGTGTGAGAAAGAACACGGGTTTTTCGTTTTTAAACAGTACACATCGTGTAATTTGAAGTACACATTGTGTACTTTTACACAGAAAGACCCCATGTGTTCTAGCCATGTATATGTACAAATCTAAGGGGATGTATAATATTACACTCCATATACTCTGAAGTACACACCATGTACTTTTTCCAGCTTAGTAGTTTGGGGTATTCTGTGCCCTCGAAGTCAGAATTGGGCATGTGAGTAGTCCATTATGATCGTTTTTTAACATAGAACACAATGGTGGAATCCTATTGAAATTTAGAGGTCATATAAATGGTTTTTTGGGGGGTTTATATCTAAATTTAGAGGTTCATCCTCCAGTTATCGAGTTCAGTTTTCACCTGAGAGTGAGACTTGGCGTGGATGATAGGTTGGGTGTTTGAACCAACCTAGTTGAGAACTTTGATTTGAGATGAGTTGTGATCTATCTCTCATGACCTATGATTTTTAGGATTTTCCCCTTATGATATGTGCCCTTCTGGCCTACGAGGTCGTGAGACCGGATGCTTCCAAGGATCCCCTAAGGGATGCCTTTGCTTATATGATGACCTAGGGAGTCCCTTGTAGGATCTCTCTCATGTTTTCCTTTGAGAGGATCCTTGTTATATGATTCCTTTGTTGTTATTCATTCATAGATTTAATGTAGGATTCCTCCCTTTCTTTTCTCTAAGGGTCCTGTGTAGGATTTCTTTGCTCTTGTTTACCTGGAGGATCCTAAGTAGGATGCCTCCTCAGTGTTTAACTTGAGGGGCCTAATGGGTGCCTGGGTTTAACCGACCCTGAGATGTTACATCAGGTTTGGGTAGAGATGGTGTTCGGGTTTGACCTAGAACCCATACTAAACTTTTAATCCCATGGGGCTATAGCTTTAGTGTTGGGTTGGGCATTCGGGCCACCCTCACTACTTTGTTTATATCTGACTTGGTTTTGCTAATGAATAAGTGGTTACCAAAGGTGCTTCCTGGTTGGTGGTTGTTGATCCTGACACAAGGAATCTTTATTTCTTTTGGGATGCCAAGATATTTTCCCTAGGATCCATAATGCTTATTGGGATGCTCATGCATGATTACCTGATATTCGGCTTTTGAGCCACATTATTTATAATATTTTTTGTATACCCAAAGGTACTAATAGGGACTTGGCTATTGAGCATAAATGTGTATATGTATATATTGTGATCGATATGTTGTTAGGATGACCAGAGGTGATCCATGGTATTTTAATGTTGATCCTTGTTTAACTGTTTCCAAAGGACTGTGAGAGCCTTGGACCAGGAAGACTGTGGGAGCTTCTAGAGTATTTACATAGGACCGTGAGAGCCTTGGTGTAGTTGACTGACTAGAGGGGTTCAAACTGTGAGAGCTACCTAGGTGGTCATATACTATGTTGGACCCAGGGGTTATTGACTATGAGAGATACCTGGAGGTTGTTTATAATTGATATGATTCTATGTTAAACCCGAGGGGTATTGATTGTGATAGCTACTCAGAGGTCATTAGAATTTACTTTGTACTATGTTGGACCCAGGGGTTATTGATTGTGAGAGCTACCCGAAGGTCATTACTAATTATTAGTGTGCTATGTTAGACCTGAGGGGTTCAGACCTTAAGAGCTACACTGGTGGTGATGAGTGGAGGGGAAGATTACACTCTCCTCATCCTATGATTAGAATGATTATGCTCTTCCAGATCAGTCAGGATTGACCGTCAGTATACAGTATCCTTCTTTACAGGATTGACCATCAGTATACGGTATCCTTCTTTATAGGTTTGATCATCGGTATATGGAAATCTAGTTGTGATTGTAGGTTATTACGGTTGAACCCAGGTGTAGGATTAGTTTCCCCTTGTGGTGACATAACTTGCTCAGAGATATGATTCTAGTGCTGTCCGAAGAAGGTTTTGTGTCAATAGGGATTACGAACCCAATGATCGACTGCTGTTGTGGTTTCATATTATTTGATACACATACTAATTAATATTCATATCTATGTATATATGTATAGGTATGGTACTATACATGTGTACGTATATAGTTATGGACATCCATGTTGGCACTTTCCCAGTTGACAGAGATTACAGACCCTAGGTTCGACTGTGGTTTCATGTTGGATTTTACTACCTTTTGGTTGTGTCTTAGCTAGGCTGAGCATGTTGATTTTGCATAAACTTTAGCAGCATAGTTAAAGGTTTCTTGTTGGGGTGGCCTGCCGAGATTTTTTCTCACCCCTGCATTTGCACCTCGGTGTATGTGTAGACCTTATGTATTCTTTTCAGGTTGAGCACGAGTTGCATGGTGGATAGAACTGAGGTACAGTGTTTCATGATCAAGCAGAGCTGCTCGAGTGGTTCTACTAATTGGGTTGGTGCAGTTTGACAGTGTTTGGAGATTGGGTACATGGGTTGGCTCAGAGTTAGTAGTAGAGCCCTATACTTTTACTTTTAGTTTCTTTTGTACTTGTATCTCTATGGTCGGACTAATGGGTGACCAGTTTTGTATTGTTTTGCATAGTTGTTCAGGCTTTTAAAACATTTTATTATTACAGATTATTCTATTTTAGTTATTTATTGCTTCTACACTCTTTTTACTTTCGGATGTGTATGGTACTTAGCTATTTTCACTGTTTTCTTACTCTGATATGAGGGCATAGTCTCATGATATAACCTCCTAGGACCTCGTTTCTAGTCGGTAGCCTCTGGCACACAGGGAGGCACACTTGAGGCCTTGTGGTGAATCAGATCAAAGCACCGGTTTAGTGGAATCTATGTTAGGATGTTACAAGTATGTTAGGTGAGGACCCTCCTCCTGTTTAGAACATAGGTGGGGATGAGGTTATGCAGTTATAGGGGTGCGTATGGGTTTTGGAAGACATGCATGAGAAGATGATGCAGGATTTTTATGCTTCAATTTGGGCAGTGCATCCTGGTGTCACCAAGATGTATCAGGATTTACATCGTTAGTACTAGTGGCCCGGTATGAAGGGAGATATATCTGGTTTTTTCATGAGATGTTACACCTATCTTCAGGTGAAGGTGGAACACCAAAGACCAGCATAACTTTTTCAGTAACTACCAATTCCTAGGTGGAAATGGAATGGCATCACGATAGATTTCATGGAAGGTTTACTGAGGTATCCCTGAGGTAATGATGAAGTATGGGTTGTGGTTGATAGGATTACAAATGTTTCACATTTCCTACTGATCAAGGAAACCTTTGATGTTGATGAGATTGTGAGGTTGTACATCCGTGAGATTGTATGACTACACGGGGTCCCACATTTTATCATTTTAGATAGGGATTACCAGTTTACTTCTCGTTTCTAACAAGGGATACAGAGGGATTTGGGTATATAGGTTCTTTTGAGTATATCTTACCACCCCTAGGCAGATGACCAGTCAGAGCGCATGATTCAGGTGCTAGAGGACATGCTTCGGGCATGCACCCTGGATTTCGGGGGTTCTTGGGAGATACACATACCCCTTGTTGAGTATGAATACAAAAATAGCTTCCAAGATACTATTTAGATGGATCTATATGAGTCACTATATAGTAGGCCATGCCGATCACCCCTGTGTTGGCTAGAGGCGGGAGAGGCAGTGATACTGGGACTTCGTCATGTCCAGGAGACCACTGAGTAGGTTCAGTTGATTCGGAAGTGGATGGATATTGTATAGTCTTGTTAGAAATCATATGCTGATCAATATAGATGACCTTTGGAGTTTGATGTTTGGTATTGAGTTTTCCTACGTGTCGCATCGAGGTTGGGACACAAGAGGGTCAGGAGACAGGGTAAGCTTTCGCCGAGGTACGTCGGTTTGTTTGAGATTCTAGAGAGGGTTGGGTTGGTTTCCTATAGATTGTAGTTAACTCATAGGTATAGGGATATTCATGATGTATTCTAAATTTCTCAATTGTGACATTATGTTTCATACCCTTCTCACACCTTTCAGCCTGAGGAAGTGGAGTTGCAGGAAGATGTGCCCTTTGTGGAGCATCCCATTCGTGTTGTGGATCATAGCATGAAGGTTCTCTATGGCCGATATGTTCCTTTGGTATGGGTGTTATGGAAACACGATCGGGTGTAGGATGATACTTGGGATAGGGAGGCCTGCGTATGATCTTAATGGCTGGAGTTCTCAGATAGTTCTTTTTCACCCTTGGAAGGGCAATTCGGGGACAAATTTCTTTAAGTGGGGAAGTTTGTAAGAACTCGATTCTTCCTATAAGGTACAAGATCTTTCTTTTTAAATTTATACTTATCAAAATGGGGGGAAATAGGTCAAGGTATGGCTACAGTCCTATTACATGATGTGACTGGGGCCTACACACCGTGTACTTTTATGTACACATCGTGTACTTTTATGTACATGTCGTGTATGGAGGGATACATTCCATGTAATCACAGTAAACAACCATGTAATGGTCTATCTATAAATTGTACAGACATGACATGTAGTTTCAAGTACACATTGTGTACTTTTCTTTTTTTTATTAAATTGTGAAGTATCAACGTTTTTGGCAGATGGTCAGAAATAAGCCAGTTCGACGAGCAGCGCACCAAGGAAAAATATGAACGAAAATTCTTCTCTTGTTTCGTCATCTGGAACCCAATTCAAACACTATAAAATATGTTGAAATCATCTTAATGAGTAATTGATTCCTCTTGATCCTTTATTTGTGATTTATTTTATTGACCAAGTTATCGATGGTTGAGAATTTTTACTCGTTTTGATGATCTACTCCAATTTAGGTCAAATTGAAGATCGACACTGGATGAGGAGAGTCATACTAACACAAGGCATGTGGTTTTATGCCTTTCCTTGATTGTTGAGTTGATTATATATGTTGGAGTGTTGTGATCCCACTTTCAGGGTGTTTCTTAATTGAATAATAAACCTTATTATTGACTATTGATGATTAGGTAATTAATTAGATGTTTTTAAATCATGTTTAGGGTTGTGAACCTTGATTTAGGGCCACCCCATGGGTGTGTTTCCCTTGGATGGAAATTTTACTGAGAATTCCTAGAGGCTTGACTTGAATTTATATTCTTAGGTTGTTAAAATGAACTACTTATATGATATTAATTCCACAGGTGAGATAATTAGATTCTTAATCCATATAATAGTTTAATTTGCATGTGATACTTGTTATGTGAACAGTGCCCATGTGATTTGTTTAAATGATAATCCATATGATAGTTTAATTCACATGTGTTTCTTTTGTTATAGTATTGAATGATGAAAAAGAGGGGTAATTAGAAATTTGTGAGCCACAATCTTAATTAAAAGACAAGGTCAGGCTCATGTGACTAATTTCACCTTATGTATAACTTGGGTAAATGAGGGTCTCAGTTAAAAAACCATGGATGAGCTCAAGAGGTAATCATGTAAGGGTTGTGAGTGAGCCATGATAAGGTGTTCAGGATCATTGAGTCTTATTTAAAATGTCAAGAAAACCTAGGATCCATTGAGGGATACCCAGGCCGGGCCCTATTGGAAAATGATTAAATAACTATTATGTCATGAGTTGATGGTTACCTTTATATAGGGGGTTGTTAGGACTAGGCCAGACCTCAAGAATTTTATATAATTCAAGGAATTTAAATAATGAAATGAATGAATTATGACGCGTCTTCCAAGCCAAGGAAATTTTTTGGATTTAGTCTTCACTTATACTTGTTTACATTGTATTTTGAGACATCTGGTGTGCTTGCTTTTGAGTACCTATATTTTACTATTTTCACTATTGTACACTGCATGTTATATATATATATATATATATATCCACTGATAGATTGGCACAAACCTTGGGTAATTTCCTATTTGTATTTAGTCTCACACCCTATTTGTGTCATGATTTTGGGCCCAAAAATATTATATGATTGCAGGTGTTGATCAGAACAAACACCCTACTACAGTTACTTGATGTGCTGCTTAGGAGTGGGAGAACATAGGACCGAGCCAAGGCTTGCAATGCTACCAAGTCTATTTTTGTTTCTTTTTTGATTTTGAGATTTATATTGTGTATTACTACAGAGTTCTTGTTTTGGATGCTTTCTAAGAACATATAAAATGTTGCATCATCTTTTGTATAGAATGATGCTTGGTTATTTATCTTATCAGTCATCCACTATTTATTTCAGTTTTATGTTGTTTACTGCTTCTTCTATTGTATTATTATTTATTCCGTTGTGTTACACTCTGCCAATGATGACATATTTTCCCTACTATCACACCTTAGTCCCTCACTACTAGTCGACAGCCTCTGGTTCTTGGGGAAATGTGCTTGAGGCCATGTGTCCAACTTGGTACGAGCACCAGTAGAGTGTCATCTAGATTCGAGATGTTACATTGGTAAATAGGGTCAATGATGATTATTACATGCAATAACCATTCATAATAATATAATGTGGATTAATTCCTAAATGCACATTTCTTTATACACATCAAAGTTATGATGTTGTTAAGGAGGATCAATTATGAGACTTACATGAAAACTTTGATCATTAAAATATATCATGGATTAATTCATAAATTCACATTTTCTTATACACATCAGAGTCATGATGTAATTCTAGGTATAATCAATGTTGAAACCAATATGAATTTAAAAAACTTCCATTATTTTTCAAGACATGTTTCATAAATAGTGATGTTATCCCATAACCATATGTCAATTATAATGAAAAATGGATATCATATGATCCATAGTATGATATATATCCATCATTTCATAATAACATTTTTTCAAATGAAAAGTGTTTATTAAGTATATAAACAAACTTTAATCAATAAAAACACAATTTGCATCTAAAGTAATTGTCCAAAAGGTTTATAAGGATATTACATAAAGATCTATGATAGGAAATTTATAGTCAAGTGATAGACTATATTTGTATAAAAGGGTAAACATCTCTATTTGAGATAGTGGGAGTAATATTGACTTGGATTAAGTCAAGGCTGGATATTCATAATTAGTTATCATAGAAAAAATTTCTACAAGAGCTTGTAAAAAATAAATGTACCAAAGACACATATTGCATAGGAAGGATAAAACCATAGTGGTGGCTTTATATTCACTGTGGTGGGTGATATATTATTCATTATGAACAATGAATCCCACTAGTAATAAGTAAATGGAAACAATCTAGGATTGATAAGTGCAATTAAAATTAAATAATGGATTCCATGTATCAAAGTATGGGTGATTAGTATTTTGAATGTTTCAAATATTGATATTGTGGTGGTGTTCAAGAGAAATATTGCATGGGTGGTACAAGAGTGGTACCAATAAGGATCCATTGGTTATACCAAGTCATCATGCATTAACCCATTAAAATCATACTTGTAATAGCTACTTTCTATGATCATTAAATTGGGAATTAGATACCAAGACCACCTTTCTTTGAAAGTATCTATATGATATAAACAGAAAGATTTGGTGACACCATAGAATACTAATAAGGGGTAAAAGTTACTTAAATCCAATTTAGGATTTAATTAAAAAACATGATCATAAAATATTCATTTAAAATGAATTTATTCCTTATGTCTATAAGAGGTTAGTAGGAGCGACATAATTTTCTAAGTAAAATATGTTAATAGAATATTGAACATAGTTATTGGTCTTGAAGTTAGTTAAGACTAGAATGGATGAAACTTTCCAAGTATTGAGTTAAAGTAGAAACCCAAGATCTAGGGAATAAGATCTGATAAGGTATATCTGATGGGTTTCTTAGACCAAGTCAAAATACATATGCTGATAAGGTATTGAAAAATAAAAGTTATAACAACTCAAGATAGAATTGTTACCAATGGGATATAGCATAAATCTCTCCAAGAAGACATCTATGAAACATAGAAGGGGATTAAAGTGATGAGTAAAATTACATAAGAACCAGTAATGGATCTATCACCTATTCCATGCCATGTACTAAATATGATATTGTCAATATATACTTTATGGTAGGTGAGTATTAGTAAAATAAAGGATAACTACACATGAAGTGGTCAAAACTATCCAATTTAACTTAAGAGAGTAAAAGGGAAATGTTCTTAGTACTTAGAGAGGAAGGAAGCATAGTTATCAAGGGTTATAAATAAATATTCATTCAGATAAATATGATATAATATCAAAGTCAGGATATGGTAATAAACAAGAGAAGCTCATTAAATCCACTGGTATCCATATCTACAAATAATGAGTGTGTTGTGACTTCTGATGTGGCTAAAGAATCATTTTAAAATTCAAAATGATTTTTTCAATTCTTGGAATCACACCTAGTAAATAAAGTTGTATCATAATATAAATTATGATAATTCTACTACTGGTATTAGAAAATATCTAAAATTTTGATAGTAGAAAAAAAGGAATATACTTGGGGATATCATATTTTGAGGTGTCTTAATCAAGGTGGTGAAGTTGTAGATAGAATAATAGCCATGTATGGAAGATGTGGAAGACCCAATGACTAAAGTCATAACTCAATAAAAGAATGATCTTATCATGTGAGATATAACAAGGTTAGTTAGTAAGTTAGATCTAGTAAAAGTGGGAGTGTTGTAATATTGGGTTCCCTAGACCCAAATTAAATAGTACTTTTTGATTACCATATCATATATGCAGTGAGTTATGCATGATGTATTATTACCATAATAGTGTTGATATTTTATCATCCACTATTTACATATTAATGTCCATAGATTATTTGTTGTATCAAAAGGTTGTAGTATTTCCCAAGCTATAATGATAACCTAGAGATACCATGATAGTAATATTAAACATATGTCTTATGTGCATAAATATCATGTTACAACACATGGATGATGTGTGGCTATCAAGTTTTGGGGGCTCATAATAATTGAAACTTCTTCTCATGAAGTTCTCACTTGGTGATCTCAAGTAGATGGGATCATGGGGATTGACCCACCAATAGGAACACCACATGTTTCGGGTGTCATTGGGAGTTCTTATCTGTGAACATGTGTAATGGTCTCCTGAATTGAGATTATTATTTGTGTATATTATTTTATCACATACTTTGATGAAAGGAAAAAACCATGAAATTTATGTCATGGTGAGGTAGCTTGAATTGGATGCATCATTAGTGGTATGAAATTGATTGAATAACCAAGTTAGAGTTTCTCACTTCTAAAAGGAAGTGATATCTAAAGCCTAGTTGACCAGGATAGTAGTACCTTTACTAAATCCATAATCATGGTAGATTAAGGTAAGTCCATCCAATAAGGTCAAAAAATAATAAAGTAATAAATTATGATTACATGAAGTGTGTATCCTACTTTATGATATATAACGAGACAAAGATATTATATTACATAGCGTGTGTTTATAGGAAATGTTTTCATTGTTATGAATATTCATTATCTCCTTAGGGGCCTTGATGAGTTGTTAGATGCCGCTCCTAGGCTTTGAATAGTATTTAGTTCTATTGAGATAAGGGCCTAGAGGGTCACACACTAAGCATATTAAAAAGTATTCCCTATTCTAAGGAATATGAGATTAGGATATGGTGGGGCCCACCACTGGGGTTCGGGGATGTCTGAGAATATATGATCTATAAGTAATAAAAAAAATCATATTTTTCAATTTTAGAATAATTGGTATTGAATTTATTTATTAAAAGTATTTACAAGATATTAAGTGAATAAATGGAAAATTTATTTAATAAATGAATATTGTTTTAATATTAAAGGTTTGTTTAATATGTAAAGGAATGAATAGTTGAATTAATAGGTTTATTTTATCATATAATATATTTTATTATATTATAACTAAGTGATAAAAATATAAATTACATTTATGACATGGTTAGTTGGTAATAACACGTCGTTTATAGCGAATTTAGTGGGAAATAAATATTCAAGGGTTGGGAAGCCATTTCTAGATATTTTAAACCTCACTATATAAGTGGTAGGTGACTCTCATACAAAGAACTATTCACTGCATGATTTTGAGAGATTATCTATCCTCTCCTCTACTTTCTAGAGAGAGAAGTTCTTGATCCAAGAAACTGATTTGAGTTGTTCTTCACGGATTGAAGGATCGACAGAGCGGTGATTTTTAGGATATCTAAGGATTTATCAGATATCCAAGATAGTACCCAAATATCAATGATTGATGATATCATGGAATTTTGAAGCATATCTGAATGGTATAAAGGGATCTGTCTCTATTTCCCTTGAGAAACAGTCGCCAGCGATGAATGATTGTTGAATATGTCATCAAATTGAAAAATATAATTTTTAGATTTATTTTTATTACTTAAAATCTTCATGTGAGGTCCTCATATTTTGTATCGGGCTATGTATCACTAGAGATGATGAAGTTACGTCGATTAGTGATGAAAATTTTAAAATCCTAGATCCATATTCTTTCTTTACACACCTCAGTACCTTCATGTCCTATAATTATTTATAGTTTTATGTGAATACACTTAGGACTAGATTGTATAGGTTTTAAATTAGAATTAGGTTAGAATGTGGAACATCATATTGAATAATAATATGAAATATTATCTCTTTAGTTAGATATTTGTTTCTGAGTTTATTTTTTAGATTCAAGTGGAGTGGCTTGTTGATTAGTGAAATAGTCATATCGGTATGGTTCTTTATCTTTTGTATACATTTACATGCATTATATCATTTATTAGTTATTGTTTCAAATTGATTTTAGAATCGATCATATGTGATTAACATTCATTATATGAAACATTACATGGGAAGTACAAGAGTGGTGACAATAAGGATCCATTGGTTATACCGAGTCATCATTCGTTAATCCATTAGAATTATACTTTTCATAGATAATTTATATAATCATTAAATTGGGTATTAGATTTCAAGATTGCCTTTCTTTTAAAGTTTCTATAAAATACAACAAGAAATATTTGATGACACCATTGAATTCCAATAAGGGGTGGAAGTTACTGAAATAAAATTTAGGATTGAAGTAAGAAACGTGATCATAAAATATTCATTTGGAATGAATTTTTTCTATAGGTATATAAGTGTTTAGTGGGAGTGCCATAGTTTTCCAAGTAAAATATGGTAATAACATATTGAAAATATCTATTGGTATTGAAGGTACCATGGTGTGCAGTAGAAGACAGTGGGTCAGGGATGTAAATTTTTTCATTATCAGAGTGACGAAACTTTTTATCTCCAATGACTCGATCCCTGGTATGGTTTGAGGTTATCACTTGAATTAATTAGGGAATATAAATTAAATTTTATTGAGTACCTCATTTTAATTGAAGTGTGATCTTCTTTTTCTCATCACCGATGACCATTTCTCAAATGATCTGAGGTCGAACCCCTCTAGATCATCCACACACACTTCAAGAATCCAAGAACACATCACTCATCATATTCTAGGTGCTAGAGTGGATCTTTGATGATCACTTTGATGTTGCAATGATCACCATGATTCCATGACTTCGATATTCAAAGGTGTTCTTGGATTATTCACTCGGTTAGAGAGTTTATCTCTCTAGGATTCTGGAGGAGAGAGAATATCTCAATTCCAAATGATGAATAGTTCATGGAATGAGCTTCTCCTTCACTTATATAGTGGATGTGAAAAATGATTGATTAGGGTCCCATGGCCCCCATTAATTTATCATCCACTACATAAGAATTAAATAAATAATTATGATGAACTAACTACAACATAAATATTATTTATCTTATATCACATACTTGTAGTATATATAAAATATATTACTTGATAAATCCAATTCATTAACTCGACTCGTAATTCATGCTAATATTAAATTAACCTTGAATATTAAAATAATATTCTTTTGAATAATATTAATCTTTGTATTTACTTAAAAACTTGTAAATAATTTTAATAAATAAATTAAACCCAGTTATTATATACTTTAATAATAATGAATTTATTTATTTATTGGTGATTGATAATTCTTGGACAACTTTTAGACCCTATGGTGGGGATCACCATGTCCAATATACCTATTCACCAGAATAGGAAATATTCTTGAATGTGCTATTATGTGTGACCCTATAGGCCCTTGTCTCAATAGTAATGAAAGTATTCACAAACCAAGAGTGGAGTATAGCAACCCATAAAGGCCCCTAAAGAGACAAGGAATGGTCATAACAATGACAACCATCCTATGAACATGCACTATGTAAGATAATCTATTTGTTGTATGATATCTCATAAATAAAGATGCACAATTTTTTCATTATCCTTTATTGATTTATTATTTGTTGATATAACTATATAGATTTAACTTAGACTGCCATGGCCATGGATTTATGAAGTTACTACCATCCTGATAAACTAGGATAGAGATATTACTTCCTCAACTCATAAGTGACAAATTCTATCTTGAACATTCGAATAATGTCATACCACCAATGATACACCCAACACAAGTTACCTCATCATGACTTCATTGTCATGGTTTTTTCCTTGCATAAAAGTACATGATCAAAAGGTATGCATTGATAATGATCTCAATCTAGGAGACCAATACACATGTCCATAGATAGCAAAAAACAATGACACTTGAAACATGTAGTGTTTCTATTTTAGGGTTTGTCCTCATGATTTCACCTACTAGAGATCACCAAGTGTGAACTTCATGAGAAGAAGACTCAATGATTATGACCCCCATCACCTGATATCATATAGCTATTATTTCTAATCAGTATGATGTATCTAGACCATAGGAAATATGTTTAAGATTAATTTCATAGTATCTTGAGGTTCTCATTATAGCATGGGAACTTATATAACCTTTTGATACGATAATTAATCAATGGAAATTTCCATTTAAATAGTGGGAGCAGAAATATATACACTATAATGGTAAGTATACATCATACATAACTCAATGTATACATGGAATGGTAATAAAAAAAACTGATAAAGTTGGGTCTAGGTAACCCACTTTTACAACATTCCCACTTGAACTAGATCCAACTTGCTAACGAACCTTGTTAAATCTCACATGATAAAGATCATGTTTCAGATGAGTCATGGATTTAGTTTCTAGTTCTTCCATATCTCTATTTCATGCCTATTCTGCTATGTGTGACCTCACCTCCTCGAGTAAGACTTCTCAAGAGATGTAATTCTCAAATTTTTTCTCTTTTTTCCACTATTAAGACTTGAAAACTTGGATGGAAAGAGTAATAAAATTATCATAATTTAAATTATGATAATAATTTAATTAGTAGGTGAGATTACAAGAACTGGAACAAATTATTTCATATTTTACACTACTTCTATAGTTTCATTAGAAGCTGCAACGAACTCAGTCTTTGTAGATATGTCTACCACCAGATTGTATGAGCTTGTCTTACTCATTACCTTGGCATGATTGTGTTATTAGATCACATTAATCCAAATAAGAATAGTTTATGTCCCCTTATAGATAGTATCCCTTCCTCTCCACATACCAAGTATATATCTTTTGTACTTTCTCAAGTACAATCATATAGTTCTGACTTCTTCCCTTTGAGTTCTGCTAGATATAACTAATATTTTCTCATGATAAAGTATATTTTAAAAATATCATATATTGTACATGTAAGATCCTATATTTTTACTGGTATTTCTCTCTCTGGGTTTTTTGTAAACTTTTCTTTTGGGTAAGTTTTTCCTCATCTTTAAACCTTGGTGGCTGTGTTCTGTCATGGATACATTTCATTTGAATAAACTATAACAACCCAAAAATTTATTAGTGGAAACTCCCTTCTTATAATTATTCTATATATTATAAATCACATAAAATTACATAGAGGACACAATACAAACTTTATAAATGAATAATTAATGGAATAAGAGTTATTTCTAAAAGTTAAGGAACCTATACCGATGGAATAGTAACTTGACCTTTGTAAAAGTAATGTGACCATTAGGAATAGTAATCTGGATAATAGAATAGAAACCTCACCTATGAAAGTATAAATAAAATTTTGGTATCTTATGAATGAAAATATTATATATTTATAACATGGTATAAGTAAATAAATGTTTTAAAAATTATAAATTAAGTGTTGGTATTTTTGTAAGTTATAAATATTTAATTACAATTTTATAATTAATATAATGATTTAAAAGAAAATTTATTTTTATAAAATGTATTTATAAATTATTATTATTATTCCTTATGATTATAAGATAATTTTATGATACCTTAAGTAATTTTTCAAAGTTTCATAAAATCGGTTATAATTTTAAAATCAGTATTTTTTTAATAAATAATGATTTTATTTTAAAACTAAATTTAGAAAATTTAGAAAATTATTTTCATAAAATGGAGTCTATTTTTAATTATACACATTTAAAAATTCTTAGGGTTATTTTTTGGTATTTTTCTAAAATAGTTGAATTTTTTTGTGAATAGTGAAATATGGTAATTTACGGTATTTAACAAATGCATGAATTATTGATTCATAGATGATGTATGTATGATGTAAGAAAATAATATAGAAATATTATTCATTATTTTAATATATTTAGTGATAAGGTTTAAAATATTCATATTCTTGATCCAAAATAACAAACTGATGAATAAAATAATCAAAAAAACACATCTCTCCTCCACTATAAATACCACCCTTCACCACCCCTTCTCCTTACACATAAAAGGCCTTTAATCTTGTCCAATTTATTCCCAATACTCTTACCAATAACCTCCTCCATTTACATGAGACTTTTTTCTAAAAAAAAGGCCAAAACCAATCTACCTAAGGAGGTTCTCAAGAAGAAGAATTCAAGAGGTAAAATCTTCTTTCTTTTCTTTTAAATTCTTTTCATTTTATTTTCTTTTATTATTCTCTCATCATATAACCTTATCCAAGTGTAATGATAAATAAATTATATTATATATACTTTAATTTTATTATGTTAATGGAATAATATATCATCAAACCTCTTCTCCTCTCCCTTTTCTTCTAAAAATGGAAATGTTGTCCGTGAGGTGTTGTTTTATCGCCTTCAAGGACGAAAAGTTTTCATTTTCCTTTAACGCCTTCAAATATGGTAATAAAAACATTATAATGGTTGAAAAATATTTTAAAATTTATTTTATAACCCTTTTTATGTTTTTTAACTAACATATACACATAATATTAAATAATAAAACAAAAGGAGTTTGTTGTGATTGAAAATCGCCAAAATTAATCTAAACGATTATCATTAAAATTTTATCTAATGAATAATCCTCATATATGGAAAAAAAATATAAGACCAATTAAACTTATTAAAGTTCATTAAAAACATATAATATCAATTCTAGATAATTATCCCCATTTTATATGATCTTCCATACATGTATACACGTGAACCGATCATGAAAACCAATAAAACGAACACTCCCGAACGATGAAATTGAACTCTATAATTCATCATAATGTCCATAAATGAACTTAATAAAATTATAATAAATCAAATAAATGTATAATAGGTTCTTTATTTATTAATTAATGAATCTAATTTTATTATCTAGGATATTAAAGTGAATAAAGCATTCATACCTAAGTTAAGGATATTCTCAAACATAACTTCCTTTATTTGGGTTATTCTTCTTTCATGAAAAAATTCAGGGTGGATATTATTTTAATATTTTCTAAAATATAATTTCATTTTTCTTAAATTTTCTTTTTTGGTATATACATGTTATAATATTATTTTTTTTAAAATGAAATGTTTTTTCTAAAATAACTCTTCTTTATAAAAAACATATCTTTTACTTCTCTTGATATTGTTTCTTATTCACTCAATATTGATAATTGTTATACCAAGTATGTTATTCTATTTTTATTTTGGGAACCCCAATTTTTATTCATAAATTTTTTCTCTATAAAATTATCATGAAACCCATTTCTTTTCCATGGGTTATTTTATGGAAAATATTGTTATACATTATATGTGGCATGCATGATTATGTAAATGTTATGATGTGACGGGTGCACCCAGAATTATATAGCTCTCCAATTCATTAGGTAATGTGATGTATCTAATGAGATAATGTTAAATATTAATGAACATGATGATATATTTTTTCATAATGATGATGTTATGGTTATGCACATATGTTATGCGTGAACATAATGTAAGCTTTGTTCACAACTATGTGTGTTATTTGACCACTAAGACATGATGTTTCATTTTTATTCATTTCCACATTCCATTCCTTTATCCAATTATTCTTATCTTGATTATGATGGTGATTATTATTCTCACCCATGTGTTATTGATTCATGTTATTATTTATCCTCTTATTGGGATTTTAGCTCACCCCTTTCATTGATGTATATCCTCAGGCGATTACTTGTAATTAGGAGAAAACTAGGGCCACTAATAATATATAGAAGAATAAATTAAATAATGTTTATGTTTTATTATTTAAATGTTATGTTTGGTACTATTTTTTTCAATACACTAAACATTTGGATCTTGTTTTTGTAACACTATTATATTATTTATCTTTAAACTGATGTAATAGTAATGTAAGAAAAGCAGGGTAACTATAGTTGGTATCAAAGCATGGTTTTGTTAATTTGGGAATTATGATTAGATAAAATTAGTAAAACCCATTTGTGTGAGACTAAGTATATGAAATCACCCAAGAAGCTTTGTTTTAGAAAAATGCTAAACATAGGGATCTCGCAAGATATTCCTTTAAAGTTAATTGAACAAATGAATAATTTATTTATTCATGACTCATTGAATTATTTTTATTCAAACCTTTCTTATTATATAAAAAGTTGGGAATGAGGAGAAACTATGCCAACAACCCATGTGATGGACAGTGTAGTGATTTTATGAGCGACATCCCTAATGACTTGGGAGGTGGAGTTCAAAATTTCATAGAGATTATTACCCATTTGTCTCAATATATGAACAATAACCGGAATAATTTAGAATTTCCTCCTTCACCTAAGAGGGAGAAACTAGATATTGAGTCTTTTATGATGCAAAGACCACTGACATATAGTGTATATTCTGATCTACTAGTCACAAAACAATGGGTTAACTCAATAAAGAAGATATTTTATGTTCTTCATTATTATGAGATGGACAAGGTGACTCTATTCATTTACTGTTTGGATGGATAAGATGATAAATGGTAGTTTTTTATTAATAAAACCAAGAAAAAGGATGAAATTGAAGCAATGGAGTGGTAATACTTTAAGAAAATATTTCTTAATAAATATTTCCCTCGAACTCTTCATACGATGATGGAGAGAGAATTTATTAATCTAAAGAAAAAAAGAAGGTGAATCTGCCATGGATTATGAATAAAATTTCACAAGGCTTTCAAGGTATGCCTTGTTTTTTCTTATCAACAATGATATAAAAATAGATATATTCTTTATAGGTTTAAAATAACACCTTTGAAATGATCTATAAATTCAAGACTTTGAGAGTTATGAAGAAGTTGTTCGATGTGATATCAAAGTGGAGATGGAGTTTGGAGAATGGTCCCTTGGATATGGAGATAAGAAATGAAATATGGAGTTTCAAGCTAGAGGATCCAATGAAAAAGGTGAAAAGAAATATCAACCACACACGTGTAAAAATTGTGGGAAGAAGCATTATGGGAATTGCCTTAAAGGGATAGGGAAATGATTAAAGTGTGGGAGAGAAGTAAACCAATCTCATGAATGTCGAACAGACATGAGGAAGTAGGACAATGTGGTGGAGGAAAGGAGAGCACCACCCATGGTTCAATGCTTCAACTATAGGGAGAAATGGAACTATGAAATCCAGTGCACTAAAAATTGAGTTCTTGGGGGTAATTAGCATCAACAACCACCAAAGACAAAGGAGTAAGGGAAATCTTATTCCATCACTACTGATGAGTGGATCCTGACAATGATGTGGTGACGAGTACGTTAGTTATTCATTAAAGAATAGTGAATGTACTATTTGATTCTGGTTCTATTCATTCTTTCATATATTACAAGTTTATTAGAACTATATAAACACCACCTCAAAATATGGAAGTTGAGTTGTCTAAGAGAATAGAAAATAGGGAAATTATTGCATCCAAAGTATATAACTCCTCCCAGGTTAATGTTTGTGGACTGAACCTCCCATAAAATATTGTTTTACTTCTTTTGGTGGAGTTTTATGTTATATTGTTCATGGATTGGATATCTTTATATAAATCCAACATCAACTATCAAGAAAGGGAGATCACACTTAACATCTTGAGGCATTCTCCAATTCTATACAAGTGTAAAGAGGAGAATGAATCTCATTCAGAATCATCATCTCAAGTGTGTATATTATTTACTTATGAGTAAGAATATATAGCTTAAATGATTGAGACAAAGGAGAGAATAATTCTCAAAGAAATTCCCATTTTTAGGTACTACACTGATGTGTTCCCAAAAGAATTGTCCAGTCTTCCTCCTGACTGAGAGGTTGAGTTCTCAATTCAACTAATACCTAGATCTGTGTTTATATCAAGTACACCTTATATAATGGACACCATTGAGTTGGAGGAATAAAATAAGTAGTTACAAGATAATCTAGAAAAGGGTTTTATATGCCTGAGTGCTTCACCATGGGTGCACTAGTCCTCTTCATCAAGAAGAAGGATGGATCTATGTGCCTATGCATCAATTGTGATGAGCTCAAAAAAATCACAATAAATAAAAATTATCCCCTTCCATGGATAGATGACTTGTTCGATCAGTTACGCAGGGCCATGTATTTCTCTAAGGTGTACCTTTGGTCAGGATGTCACCAATTAAATGTGAGGAAGGAAGATATTCTCAAGAAAAACTTTCAAATGAGTTATGGAAACTATGAGTTCATAGTTATGTATTTCGGACTCCCTAATTATCTAGCAATATTCATGGACTTAATGAATAGATTCTTCAGATATTACCTTGAAATTTCTTTGGTAGTCTTTATTGATGATATTCTGATATACTTCCAGAGCTAGGAGGAACATGAGGAGCATTTGAATATTGTACTAAAGACTTTGAAAAGGGAGAAACTTTATGAAAATTATAGTAAATGTGAGTTTTTTATGGAGGAAGTATCATTCTTGGGGTATGTTATCTCCAATAAAGGAATATCTATAGACCCTTCCAAGATAAAGGCAATTAAAGAGTGGCCTATGCCAATAACTATAACGGAGATCCATAGTTCCCTTTCTCTATCTGGGTATTACTGACAATTTTTGAATAACTTCTCATGATTTTCAAACCTAATAACCAAGCTAACTTGAAATGGAGAAAAAATTTTATGATCCAGTGACTGTGAAGACTACTTCAAAGAGTTGAAAAAAGAGGCATATCACTGCGCTAGTACTCACACTTGCGACAAGTGGGGAACTCTTTGTGGAATATAACAATGCTTAAAATAAGGTATTAAAATATTTAATGATGTAAAATGATAAATTGATAGCATACACCTCAAGGAAGTTTAAAATTTATGAGAAAAACTATCTCACACATGTTTTGGAGTTGGTAGCTCTAATCTTTGTGTTGAAAATATAACAGCATTATCTCTATGGGGAGAAGTGTGAAATATATATTGATCATAAGAGCCTAAAATATATATTCACACATAAGGAGATTAATATGCTCCATATAATATGGTTAGAGCTCATCAAGGATTATGACTACTCAATCCACTACCATCTTAGCAAAGTGAATAAGGTGGCAGATGCTCAATGTAGAAAGGATCCTGAAACATTATCAATGATGAGAATTAAGAAGGATCCAATATTTTTAGATTTGAAAAGGACATGGGAATTATTAAGGAGGGAATATAATCGATCCTTTCTCAAATGATTTCTCAACCATCCCTCATGGAGAAAATAAAAGATTCTCAAAGAAATTATGTGGAAATTCAGAAGAAGGTGAAATTCATGAGAAATGGGAAATCCTTATAGTTAAAAATTGATGATGGAGGAGTTGTAAGATTTGGGTCATGACTATGTGTACCATCCAATACAGAGATAAATAAAGAGCTTCTAAGTGATGCACATAGCTTAAACTTATCTATTCACCCAGGGAGAATAAAGATGTATCAAGATATTTGAGAGAACTATTAGTGGTAAAATATGAAGAAGGAGATCATTGAATATACATCAAAGTGCCTGGTATTTCAATAAGTAAAGGTTTTAAGGAAAAAGTATAAGGGGATTATGTAACCATTACCCCTGCCAACATGGAAATGGGAAAACATCACCATGGACGTTATCACCAGACTTATGAAGACATCTAGAGGAAATAATGATATATCGGTTGTTTTGGATCATATCAAAAAAGACATATCACTTTATCGTAATTATAGAGGACCTCTCACTGGATCAACTTGCACATATATATTAGATAAGTTGTAAGGATTCATGGAGTACCCTATCGATTGTATCCGATTGAGATCCAAGATTCACCTAAAAGTTCTAGAAAATATCCAACATGATATAAACACTGAGCTGAATTTCAGTATGGATTATCATCCTTAAACTGATGGTAAATCAGATCAGACTATTCGGAAACTAGAAGAAATGTTGAGATCATTTTTTATAGACTTCAAAGAAGTATGGGACCAACATATTCCTCTGGATGAATTCTATTACAATAATAATTTCCACTCATGCATCCAAATGAATCCATATTAATCCCTTTATGGGAAAAGATACAGAACACTGACATTCTGTTAGGACCTGAAATGGTTAAAGAAATGGTAGAAAAGGTGAAAACCATTCAGGAGAACATCAAGGAAGTTCAAAGTTGATAGAATATATATGTACACAATCATCAAATGGACCTGGATTTTGAGGTTGGAGACATGGTATTCCTCTATATATCTCCATGGAATAGGATCATGAGATTTGGGAAGAAAGGAAATCTAATTACAAGGTACATCAACCCCTTTGATATTCTTGATCATGTCGGAGTTGTGTCCTATCGATTGGAAATTCTACTAACCATGTATCAAGTACATGATTTATTTCATGTATACCTCTTGATGAAGTACATACCAGACCCCTCACATGTACTGAATCTAGAGGTGGTATAGTTTGAAAATGATCTCTCTTATAAGGAGAAGTCAATGAAGATCTTGGACCATAGAGATAAAGTTATATGTAACAAGACTAATCACCTGGTCAAAGTGCAATGGTGGAACCATAAGTATTAAGAGGAAACATGAGAACCATAGGAATTGATTAAGGATAAGTATCCTCACTTGTTTTCACCATAGTATGTAAAATAAAATTTTGAGGGAGAAATTTCATAAAGGGGGGGGGAATGTAACAACCTAGAATTTTATCAATGGAAACTCACTTCTTATAATTATTCCATATAGTATAAATCACATGAAATCACATATATGACATAATAAAAACTTTATAAATGAATAATTAATGGAATAATATGTATTTCTAGAAGTTAAGGAACCTATACCAATGAAATAGTAACTTGACCTTTGGAATAGTAATATAACCATTAAGAATAGTAATCTGGCCAATAGAATAGTAAACTCACCTATAAAAGTATAAATAAAATTTAGGTAACTTATGAATAAAAATATGATATATTTATATCATGGTATAAGTAAATAAATATTTTAAAAATGATAAATTAAGTGTTGGTATTTTTATAAGTTATAAATATTTAATTACAATTTTATAATTAATATAATAATTTAAAAGAAAATTTATTTTAATAAAATGTATTAAAAATTTATTATTATTTTATCTTATTATTATAATAAAATTTTATGATACCTTAAGTAATTTTTCAAAGTGTCACAAAATCAGCTATAATTTTAAAATCAGTATTTTTCAAATAAACGATGATTTAATTTAAAAACTAAATTTATCATATTTAGAAAATTATTTTCATAAAATAGAGACCATTTTTTAATTATACACATAAAAAATGGTTAGGGTTAATTTTTTGTATTTTTCTAAAATAGTTGAATTTTTGTGAATAGTGAAATACGGTAATTTACAGTATTTAAAAAATACGTGAATTATTGAGTCATGGATGATGTATGGATGATGTAAGCCCATAATATCAAAATATTATTCATTATTTTTTTATATTTAGTGATAATGTTTAAACTATTCATAGTCTTGATCCAAAATAATAAAGTAATGAATAAAATTATCAAAAAACACCTCTCTCCTCCATTATATATACCACCCCTTCTCCTTGTACCTCCAAATCCTTGAAGATTTTAGAATTTCTACCCAATAATCTTAAAAATATCATCCCCAAAATCTAGGATCCTTTTTACTCAATAAAATAATGAAACGAATCTCTCTAAGGAGGTTCTCAAGGAGAATAATTCAAAAGGTAAAATCCTCTTTCTTTTCTTTTAAATTCTTTTAATTTTCTTTTATTTTATTATTATCTCCTCATATCCCCTTATCCAAGTGACATGATAACTTAATTATATTATATATACTATAATTTTATTATTTTAATGGAATAATCTATCATCAAACCTATTCTCCTCTTCCTTTTATTCTAAAAATGGAAATGTCATTCGTGAGGTGTTGTTTTATTGCCTTCAAGGACGACAAGTTTTCATTTTCCTTTACCACATTCAATCATGGTATTAAAACCATTATAAAGGTTGAAATATATTTTCAAATTTATGTTATAACTCTTTTTATTTCATGTAACTAACATATATACATAATATTAAATAATAAAACAAAATGAGTTTGTTGTGATCGAAAACTACCAAAATTAATCTAAATGATCATCATTAACATTTTATCTAATGAATAATCCTAATTTATAGAAAAAAATAATATATAATACCAATTAAACTTATTTAATTTCATTAATAACATATCATATCAATTCTAGATAATTATCCCCATTTTACATGATCTTCCATACATGTATACAAGTGAACCGATCATGAAAACCAAGAAAACGAACACTCCCGAATGATGAAATTGAACTCTATAACTCATCATAATGTCCATAAATGAACTTAACAAAATTATAATAAATAAAATAAATTTATAATAGGTTATAAATTTATGAATTAATGAATCTAATTTTATTATCCAATATATTAAATTGAATAAAGCATTTGCGCATAAGGTAAGGGGGTTCTCTAACCCAATTTCATTTCTTTGGGTTATTCCTCTTTCATGCCAAAATTTTGGGTGGATTTTATTTTAATATTCCTCAAATATAATTTCTTTGTTCTTACCTTTCCTTTTCTTGGATATACATTTTCTAATCTAATTTTATGAAAAATGCAATGATTTTTTCAAAAGAATTCTTCTTTCTAAAAAACCATATCTTTTACTTCTCTTGATATTGTTTCTTCTTCACTAAATATTGATTATTATTATACCAAGTATATTATTCCCTTTTTATTTTGGTAACCCCAATGTTTATTCATTAAAGTATTCTCTATGAAATTCTTATGAAACTCATTTCCTTTCCATGGGTTATTTTATGGAAAATATTGTTATACGTTCTATGTGGCATGCATGATTAGGTAAATGTTATAATGTGATGGGTGTACCTAGAATTATATAACACTCCAATTCATTGGGTAATATTATGTATCGTATGAGATAATATGCAATATGAATGAGCATGATGCTATATTTTTTCACAATGATTATTTTATGGTTATGCACATATGTTGTGTGTGAATATGATGTTAGCTTTATTCAAAACTATGTGTGGTATTTTACAACTAAGACATGATGTTTCATTTTTATGAATTTACACATTCCATGAATTTATATAATGCTTCATATCATGATTATGATGATAATTTCATACTTATTTTATGATTATTATTATTATGTTCACCCATGTTTTATTGATTCATGTCCTTGTTTATCCTATTACTGGGATTTTAGAACACCCCATACATTGATGTATATCCTTAGATGATTACTTATACTAAGAAGAAAACAAGGGTCATTAAGAAGCTATAGAATAAGTAATTAAATAATATTTTTGTTTTATCTTGTAAACATTATGTTTGGTCCTAATTTTCCCAAGACACTAAACCTTTAGATCATGGTTTTGTGACACTATTATATTGTTTATCTTTAAAATGATGTAATAATAATGTACGAAAAGTATGATCACTATATAAACATAGTCATAGGTTGTGATGATACTTTAGAAAACTAGAGAGTATCTACATAGAGATCTTTATTGGGGAAAATGAATTAAATTCCATATATGAATGTTTATGTAGATTAATGGAGTCCGAGTAAATGGGTTAAGTGTTTCATGGGTCCTTGGTAAGTTGAGAAGCTTTAAAGGTGGGTTGAGTTGTTTAAAGGGAAAATGGTCTTAAAACCCATCTGTAAAATATTTACATGCTATGTAAATGGATTCCATGTCGTGTAATGTTGGGGTGTTTTTAATAAAATAATCTAAGGTGATGAGTTTTTCAGTATATCCCATTAAAAATATTTTCATAGCATGTAACTACATTACATTCCATGTAATTCCTTGATCTATTATTTTAAAGTATGATTTGGGGTTTAATTTTTATTAAAATTTTCTAAAACCTTCTCCTCTTGACCTTGTGGTACCTTCCAGGAAATTTTGGAGTGCCAACCTTCCTTCTGAACATCCTGATAATGAATTCGATCCCTGTTAAGTGGTTTTGGTCGAGTTTCTCCCTTATCTCCCTTGGTTCTCCAACTATTGCAATGAAATCATTTGACCATGTGTGTTGATGGATTTTATCTTGATCAATTTTGATCAAAGAACCTCTTTTCAATCATCCTCACCTTCTTCATCTAGGTATTTTTCCATTAGAAGTGTTGTTGGATTGTTAGTTAAAGGTAGGGGTCGAAATCATAACCCTATGGTTTGATAATTATCAAGTTTATGCAATATTGTGATTGTACCAACGTAACATGTTCCCAAATAAATTAAATAATGAATGGGATTATTCCTTGGAGTCCTTTGGTTTCAATTAGTTTCTAACCTAGATTATGGCTACCTGTTGGGTGATCATACCATGAATATAATTGAATTAGATAATGGCTTAAAGTGTGTTTAGAATGATATGACACCTTAGGTGATTTCTTGATATATAATCCCTAATTTGTGGATTATTGATTATTGTTCTTATTGTTAATCAATTGTAAAATAAATAAAATTGGTATATGAAATACAAATGGTAATTATCATAATTAACCATTGAGATTTATGAAGTGATATTGTGATATCCATGTTGTATGATAGGACTTGTGTTCCATGTTAAAATGATTATATATCAGGCTTGGATATGAAACATGCACACTTATATGTTGTAATTCTCATATTAAGTAGGCTCATCCCAGTCCCATGTTGTAATGATTATACAGTGTGGGCACTATCTAATCCCATGTTGTAATACTTATAGGGATTTGACTCTGATGTTGTAATGCTTACAGTGCTTTGACCCGGATTTTTGTGACTATACCATTATTATATGGTTGTGTTTTGAATGGTCATAAGAAATGATCTAGGATATTCTTTCATGGAACCAAATCAGGTTATTTTACCATGGTTATATGGTTTTGGTTGGCATGGTTTTATTACATGCTCAAAGATATAATGACATGGAGCTGAAGCAAGTTGTTGTTATATTTTATTAACTGGTGAACTAATTAATACACATGTTTATGACTTTATTTCATACACTTCTTATTAGACTGGTCTGTTTAGACATGGTGGTGTTGACCTACTGAGTTATAACCACACCCTATTTGGGCTTCCATTTGGTACCCGATCAAATTACATGGATGCAGGTTTGAATAAGGGAAATGGACCTTACTGTTGATTATTGCTTGCTGGATGGGTTGGAGTTTGGTGGCGGGACTAACATGGGGTTTGGGAATGAGGAATTTTGAGTCTTTATTTGATTCTACTAGTCTTTTACTTTTATTTTTTTAGCATTACATTTAGTTACATTACAACACATCATTGCATTATTTCTTTATTAATTATTGTATTACTCAGTTGGATTTTATTGTTGGTTTCCTCTATGTATATAATTTTATTGATTTCATTTATATGGTTTATTTCTACTTCTATGACACTTCATACCAGGGGGTATAGTCTTCCCACTATACATTTCACACCCCCACCATTAGTCATAAGCCTCTAGCATACAGGGAGGTGTGCTTGAGGTACCGTAACCAACCCTTTTTGTTCACGTAAGAAAGTTCCTAATCAGTGGATGTTACAAAGTGTTGTAAAAGGATAAAGTTTTATTTTCTTTTTATTTATTATTTGGGAAAGGTGGAAAGGAGACTAGGATGTGTCATGACTTGGTAATGAGCATGTGCATGGGAGTATTTAACCCATGTATGAGGAAAAATATGAGTTCCTAGGGATGAGATTGTTATTTGTATTGTTTTCTTGTTACAGTTTATGTTATTTTACCTTGGGTGATTCACATGTTGTGTGAGTTTATTGTTTTATGATGTTACTGATGCTTGAGATTTTTACTTATGGCCTGTTATGGTGTGATATAAGGATACATGCATCATAATAGGCACATAGGGATATATTGACATACATTGTTCATGATAGGGGAGTATCTATTTTTTCATATGATATGTACTTTCCTGTTGAACTATGATATGAGATATCTATTTCACTAGATAAATGAAATGAATTGAAATGTCATTATAAAAAATTTGTAATCCATGGTTAGAGAGACCAGGAGTCAGTGGTTCTCTATTATAGTCACTTATTGAGGTTTACCTTTTTTCTAGCCAGTGCTATAAGGTGTGCATTTGTGTTGTAGAGAAAATTAATCCTCGTCATCTTCAAATTGAGCATTAGGAAAGTGGAAATCAACATGCTCCTAATGCAGCTGAACCAGAGCTTCCTATAGTTTTTGAGGATCATATGGATGTTCATCTTCACAACAGATTCCTGAGGGTCATGTGATCCATGGGAAGGGAGACTATTTGTACCATGCCTTCGATGTCTGAGCTGACAAGAGAGTTTCAGCTATATCATCTTTCTATGTTTACTGGGGAAGGATGACCCCAGGTAGTCAAGTTATAGATCAAGTCATTCCAGAAAATCTTCAAGCATTTTGAGACACCCATGGATAGGAGGGTAAAGCTTGTTATATATATGCTTCATGGACCTTCCAAGCATTGGTGAGATATTTTGTAGGAAGATGAGCAAGAGGATGATCTATCTTGGAAGGACTTCAAGATGAAGTTCCTAATCCATTTCTATCTTGAGACTTTGAGGGATGAAAAATCTCATGAGTTTGTGCATTTGACATGGGAGTGTATGTCAGTGTTGGACTATGATGGACATTTCATCAACTTGCAACACTTTGTGCCATATTTGGTTGTTCATGATATATCCAGGGCAAGACGTTTTCAGGGATATCTTTGTTACGAGATCAATTCATAGGTGAACATTTTTTTCTTGATCATTTTTGAGGATGTGATGAACCAAACACTCATCATGGAAGAGAATCTGAGAGAGGCCCCAAATAGTAGCTATTCTGTTTTAGCAGTTTTAACCGAGATCTCTTATTAGAGTGTAAAGAAGTTCTAATAAGACAGTTTCTACCAAGGTAGTAGTGGAAACAACAATTAGGGTAGTGGACAACCATATCAGTATCGTGTTTTGTTCCAGTGCTATTAGTGTGGAAAGTTTTTCCACAAGATCCCGCAATATCCCCATCCCATAGTTAAATGTCATATTTTTTTCAGATTGGGTCATCTTCAGAGGTTTTGTACAAACTTTCTACTATATACTAGTGGAAGAGAATTAGGATAGGAACCTGAGTTGGGAAGGGGCTCAGCTACCCCTAAGAAGGCTGGTATCTGGAGTTCCACTGGCCATTCAAGTCGAGGAAGGGGATGTGGTACCCAAATATAGAAGCAAAAAATATCAAGCAATAGAAATAGCTTAGGGTAGTTGGTATGGAGCTCATGGTATAGGGACAAGTCATATTCAAATTGTGCATACTATTCCGGATAATGTGGATGCAGGACCATCTACCATCAGAGGTAAGATTCTTATACCATATACCTTAGCTTGTGTTTTGTTTAATATAAGAGTATAAAATTATTTTCTATCTACTCTTTTTGAAAATGGTTTGGGCTTGGATGTGGAAATATTAGATGGTTCTTTGACCATCAACACACTATTGGGAGTTAGATCGGAAAATATCAAACATTTCAAGGAGTGTTCTCTAGAGATTAGTGGTTACCATTTCTTTTGGGAACTATTCATGCTGGAAATGATAGGAATCATATTGATTCTTGGTATGGATTGTTTAGTTCTATACTAGGATCATATCAACTATTATAGAAGGAGAGTTTTCTTTCTATCTCTAGAAGGAGGTCGTTATTCTCACCAGGTTGAGTGAGGTCTTCATATAGGTCATGCGGGGCCAATTTAGTTTAGATTGGATTATCACATAAATCAGATAGCTGGTATTTCTATAGATAATGGTGTAATATAGTAGGATTATTTTACTCTAGTGGTAGACTATTTCTAGGATGTTTTTTCTAATGAGTTCTATGCCTTACCACCCTAGTGAGAGATCGAGTTCATGATAGAGTTGGTGTCGGGAGTAGAGATAGTTTCTATCCCACCTTACATAATGGAACCAACAGAGATTCAAGAGTTGAAATTTCATTTGTAATATCTAGAATATAAAGGATTCATATGGCCTAGTACATCTCCTTGGGGTTATCTAGTTCTCTTCACCAATAATACTAATGGGTCTTTACACTTATGTGTGGATTATCAGAGGTTGAACCAAATAATGATTAAGAACTGGTATCCTCTTCCATTCACTGATGATACTTTAGATCAGTTGAGAGGTGATGATATCTTCTCCAAGATTTATTTGAGAATAGGTTACCATCAGTTAAGGGTGAGACTAATGGAAATACCTCAGACTACTTTTAGAAGAAGGTATGGATTGTATAAATTTATAGTGATGTCATTTGGGTTGACTAATGCACCAGTGGTGTTCATGGACTTGATGAATAAGATCTTCCATCCTTTTCTAGACTAGTTTTTTGTGGTTTTTGTTAATGAATCTTAGTGTACTCCCAGTAACAAGAAAATCATGCCAAACATCTTAACACCATTCTATGTGCATTGAGAGAGAATCATATTTACTCTAAGATAACCAAATGAAGTTTTTGGATTAATAAAGTACACTTCTTGGGTCATATCATCTCAGAGGCAGGAGTGTCAGTGGACCCAAATAAAGTTTCATACATGGTATCTTGGGAATATCCCAATAATTTCTTTTATATTTGGATATTTTTGGGTTTAGCAGGTTATTATCGGTGCTTTATCTAGGATTTCTCCCACTTGGAGGCACTAATATCAGGGATGACCAAGAAAGGGTTGAAGTTTGTTTGTTCTGATGGTTATAAGAGAGATTTTCAAGAGTTGATAACCTCATCACATATACTCACTTTACCTATGTTGGGTAAATCATATACTATGTACTGTGACACATATGGAGTTGGACTCAGAGCATTTTTTAATGTAAGAGGATAATGTGGTTTCTTATGGATCTAGGCAGCTAATACTGCATAAGAATAATTACCCCTACTCATGATCTGGAGTTAGAAACAATGGTACATGCCCTGAGATGTTGGAGACATTATCTCATGGGTGAGATGTTTTTGGTATACATAGATCATAGGATCCTTAGATACATATTTTCTTAGTGATACCTAAATGTTCTCTAGAGGAGGTGGGTCGAGTATTTGTAGTCTTTTGACATCAAATTGGATTATACACCGGGAAAAGGGAAATTTTGTTTCAAACACATTGAGATGAAAGACACAGAAAGAGATAGTATGAGATTCTTTTGAAGAGTGGAATATAATAGAAATCTTTGTAGACATGCATCTAGATGTTCAATAGTCTAAAGGTTGAGTAGCTCTAACTTCAACATCTATTATACTAATGATTTTGGAACAGATTAAGACTAGGTAGTTTTCTGATTCATAGGGATCGGTTCTAAGAGAAAAATTATATGTTTGGGAGACACCATCAGGATGGTCTCTTGGTAATTTAAATTATCTTATTTTATGTGGCTAGGTGTGGGTTCCTATGGGCTTATGCAAGGAGCTAATGAGGGAGTTTCATGCTTCTAGATGGGTGCTGCATCCTAGTTTGACAAATATGTATCGTGATCTCAGTAGACAATACTAGTGACCATGAATAGAGAAAGTTATGGAAATATTTATGGATAGATGATTCATTTTCACCAGGTGAAAGCTGAGTATCTAAGGATAGTTAGTATTTTTCATCCTTTTACCATCCCTGAGTGGAAATGAGATGATGTCACAATGTATTTTTTGACAATATTACCTAGGAAAAAACATAATAATTGTGTTTTATGGGTGATTTTGGATCGAATGATGAAGGTATCATACTTCTTACCTATTATAGAGAGCTTCACAGTTGATGATTTGTGAATTATTTATATGCGCAAGGTGGTTTAGTTGCATGGTGTTCCAAGGAGTATCATTCCAGACAAAGATTTTTGTTTCACATAATGTTTTTGGAAGGGTCTTTAGAAGGCTCTAGGATCATGGGTTCTTTTGAGAACAACCTATCATCCTCAGAATGATGGTAAATTTGATAATACTATTTAGGTTCTAGAGGATATGTTACAAGCCAGTGTTTTGTATTTTGGTGGTTTATGGGAGCTACATATGATAATCATGGATTTTTTTATATAATAATAGCTTCTAATAATCAATCCAAATGTCACCTTTTGAGGCTTTGTATGGTATGTAATATTGATCACCTATTTGTTGGATAGAGGCTGGCGAGTTAGCTCTTTTTGGGTCTAGTCTCATGAAGGAGACATCTGAGCATGCTTAGTTGATCATACAACAGTTAGTGACTATATAGAGAAAGCAATAATCATATGCTAACCATCGAAGAAAACCTCTATAATTAGAGGTTGGTCATCATGTTTTCCTTCAGGTATCACCTAGATTGGAGAAACATCATATTAGGAAATAGGGAAAGCTCATTCCTGGGTTTTTCAGGATGTTTTAGATAGTGACAAGGGTTGGTCTAGTGGCGTAACATTTATTCATTCCATGGTTATACAATGTCATGCATGATGTGGTACACATGTTTCATCTTTAGAGATATCATATAGACCCTTCCCATGTGATAGACATAGAAGATGTCTAGATTTGTGTTGATGAGTCCTTTGAGGAGAATATGATACGGGTTGTGGATCCTAGTGAGAAATGTCTTCAGGGTAGGACTATATCGTTGGTTCGAGTGTGATGTAAGTATGGAGGAGTTCAATATGATACCTTGGATAGGGAGTCTGATATGTGAACATAGTGTCTAGAATTATTTTTTGAGACCTCACAGTGATGCTTGGAGAATCTTGGGGATGAGTTATGGGGAGGTTGTAAGATCCAATCCTTTTCAATGTATGTATCTCTATATGTTTTTCATAAAATTTTATTTTAGTTAAGTTTTTCTTCATCTTTAAACCTTGGTGTTCATGTTCCATTATGGATTCCTATCATTAGAATAAACACAATCTTAGTTTGTGAAGAAACTTGAGAAAATTGGAGAGGATCCAAATAGATATCTTTGTTAGGGAAAATGAATTAAAGTCCGGAGATGCATGTTTATCTAAATTAATGGAGTTCAGGTAAATGGGATAAGTGTCTTAGGGTTCCTTAGTATGTTAAGAAACTTTAAAGGGTGTTCAAGTTGTTTAAAGGTAAAATGGTCTGAAAACCCATCTACTAAACATTTACACACCATGTAAATGGATTACACATCATGTAATGTTTGGGTGCTTTTAATAAAATTATATGAGGTAGAGGATTTTTCAGTGTATCCCATTAAAAATATTTACATGAAGCGTAACTACATTAAATGTCATGTAATTCCTTGACCTTCTATTTTAAAGTATGTTATGCCATTGAATTTTCATTCTAATTCACTACAACCTTCTTCTCTAGACCCTAGGGAACCTTCTAGGTGATTTTGGAGTGCCAACCTCCCTTTCAGATATCCTGATAACGTCTTTGATCCTTGGTAAGTGGTTTTTTTTCATTTTCTCCCTTATCTTACTTAGTTATCCAATTTTTGTGGTGAAATCCTTTGACTGTGTGTGCTATTGGTTTTTATCTTGATTAGTTTTGATCTAGGAACCTATTTGTGATCATACTCACCTTCTTCCTCTTAGGTGTTTATTATTGGAATCATTGTTAGATCATTAGTTAAAGGTAGGGGGTCTAAATCTTAACCATATGGTTTGAAAATTTCTATATTTATGAAATATTGTGATTTCACCAACATAACATGTAAACAAATCAATTAAATAATGAATGGGATTATTCCTTATAGTCTTTTGGTTTTAATTAGATTTTGACCTGGCTTATAGCTACCTGTTGGGTGAACGAACCATGAATATAATTGAATTGGATAATGGATTAAAGTGTTTTTAGCATGATATGATACCTTAGGTGATTTATTGATATAGAATCCCTAAATTGTGGATTATTACTTATTGTTCTGAATGTTAAAAATTATGATATAAATGAAAGTAGAATATGAAAGAAAAATAGTAATTTTCATAATTAACCATTGAGATTTATGATGTTATATTTTGATATCCATGTTGTATGATAGGACTTGTGTTCAACACTAAAATGCTTATATATCGGGCTTGGCCCTGGAACATGCACACTTATATGTTGTAATGCTAATATTGAGTGGGCTCATCCCAGTCCCATGCTCTAATACTTATAAAGAGTGGGGTCTACACAGACCCATGTTGTAATTCTTATAGGGCTTTGACCCAGATGTTCTAATGATTATAGGGCTTTGACCCAGATTGTTGTGACTATACCATGGTTATATGGTTGTGGTTGGAATGGTTGTAGGACATGTTTCGAGATATTCTGGTGTGGTTTTAAATCAGTTATTTTACCATGGTTATATGGTTGTGGTTGGAATGGTTGTAATACATGCTCGAAGATATTTCGGCATGGATTCGAAGCAGGTTGTTGTTATATTTTATTAATTTTTGAATTAATTAATACACTTGTTTATCACTTTATTGTATACACTGATTATCATATTGGTTTTTTTAGACATGGTGATGTCAACCTAATAATTTATACTCACAACCTATTCGAGATCCCATTTAGTACCCAAGTAAATGACATGGATGCAGGTTTAAACAAGGGTAAGGGACCTTGCTGTTAATTGTTGCTTGCTGGATGGGATGGAGTTTGGAGGTAGGACCGATGTGGGTTTCGGGACCAGGGAATTTTGATTCTATTTGATTCTTCTATTATTTTACTTGTATTGATTATAGCATGACATTTATTTACATTCCATCATGACATTTAGTTACATCCAAGCATGTCATTACATTATTCCTTTATTATTTATTAGATTATTCAGTGGGATTTTATTGTTGGTTTATTCTATGTCTGGACTTTGATTTATTTCATTTATATGGTTTTTTTCTACTACTATGAAACTTAATAATAGGGGGTATAGTCTACCTAATATACATTTTGCACCCCCATTGTTATTTGAAATCCTCTGGAATACGAGGAGGAACACTTGAGGTGTCATAACCAACCCTTTTTTTCATGTGAGAGAGTGATGGATCGGGGGGAATTATAGTACATATCATGGAATACATAATTGATCCATCACAAAATCATATGTAACTAAACTCACCACATTAATCTCTTATTATTATCATGCATGTCTTCTTGGAGAGATTTATACCATGTTACTCTGGAAATAATTCTCTCTTGAATTGTACCAAATTATATTTTCAATACCTTATTAGCATATGTACTATTAACTTGGTCTAAGCAGCTATTAGATCTACCTTAATAGATTTCATTCCCTATAGATTTTTTTGATACTTTAAGTCAATCTATGTAAAGTTACTTTCATCCTGGTCTAAACTATAAGACTAATATATGTTTTCCAAATATTTTCAAACATGTTTTACTTGGATAACAATGGTGCTCCCACTAACCTCTGGTAGACACATAGAAAAGATTCATTCCAAATTAATATTCTAAGATCTTATTTATTACTGTAATCCAATACTGGATTTCAATAACTTGCACCCCTAATTAGAATTTTGTGGTGTCACCATCCTTTTCTGGTTTCATCGTATAGACACCCTCCATGATTGGTGGCCTTGACATATAATTCTCAATAAAATGATCATAGAAATTAGCTATGAAAAGTAAAATTATAATGGATTTTGTCATAACGAATTGGTATTACCAATTGAGCCTTATTGGTAACATTCTTGTACCATCCATGTATAGTCTCACTTGAATACCCACTATAGTACTCAAATAATAATCCCCCAATACTTTGATACTTAGAATCCATTGTTAAAATTTAATTAATCTTGTCAATTTTAGCAAATTTTAATATGCTTCCTACTTGTAGGAATTATTATTCTAAAGGAATAATGTATCACCATCTGTACTGAATATAAAACCATCACCATGGTTTTATCCTTCCTACACAGTATGTGTCTCTAGAACATTCCTCTTCCACACCTCTTGTGGAAGTAGTTCCCTATGTAAACTATTTGTGCATCTCTAGAATTAATTAAACCCAAGTAAGTATTTCTCCCACTATATCAAATAGATATGTGTGGCTTATATAGAAATATATTCTATTGCTTTGAATATCACTTTTCTATCTTAGGTATTTTTGTAATATCCTTAGAAAACTTTAGGATAATTACTTTATATGCACATTGTGTTTTACTTGATTAAAGTTTGTTTATATCCTTAACAAACACTTAGCATCAAAAAACATGTTTTTAGGATGTAATGTATTTACGTCATACTATAAATCATATGATATCTATTTGTCATGATATTTGACATGTGGTTATGGGATAATGTCTCTATTTTCAAATCATGTCTCAAAAAATGGAAGTATCTATAACGCATGAGTTTTAACATTGATGCTCCTTTTACTTACATCATGACTCTAATGTGTATAAGGAAATATGAATTTAGGAATTCCTCCGTGCTACATTTTTTTATCAATTTTAACATGTAATAATCATCATTGATTCTCATTATTAGCATCATAGCTCTAATGTGAATAAAGTGGTTTGTGTTTAGGAATTACTCCATGATACATTATATTGATCAATGAATTCTTTGTCAAGATATTCTTTGGCATACCATTTTGAAACAACTCATACCTTTTTACTATGAATATATCATACTTCACTTTCAAATTACTTAATAAACACTTAAATGAATATTATGAAGTATATTTACCACTAGCTTACCCTTGTAATATTTACACTCTCCAGCTGAACAAATTTTGAAATCTTTATGAATTACCATTATTTCTAAAAGTATATTTTCCCAAAAATAAGTACATAAGTGTGTTGATAATACCTGAGTTCTTTAAATTCAAAGAATCTAAAACCATAATGGGTATATCCTTAAAAACTACTTAGGTTTTATTGAAAAAATATTATCTCTCCATAATTGGGCATATAAGCCTTACATTTTATATTCATCACATATTGTCAATGATTCATGTGTCACTAAAATATTGGATGATTATTAAACACCATAAAAAAATTCATTCATAAACTGGGATAATGTATCCTTGTGTCTAAAGGACACATGAGATTAATGTTTTGTTAATACTTAACAAAATTTCAACTAGAACCATTTACTTGGCAATTAGAAGTTATGTGCTTCTCACCGCTGACTTAGGAACCAACCTTTCTCATCCACTTGGAAAACATACCTTAATTCTAGTAATGTTTCTATACTTACTTGGATACATTATTTAAATACACATACGTAATAGGCATATTTTATTTAATACCCAAAAATTAAAATATAAACATTACTTACAATTGATGAATATACCTGAAGAAGAATTGATTACTTTCTTCCTTAATTCAAATAATTTCATTTAAACTTTAGAAGGTTTATTTAATGACATGAAAATAAAATATCCTCATGTTTCATACCTCCTTTATTTGAAGGGATTTATGAAGGTTCCTTTGGTGATGCTCTTTCCATTGGAATTTTCTCCTTTTCTTTCAACTTGTTCACCATAAGAATTAAGTGTTATACTCTCTTTAAGTTCATATTTACTTCGTGAACCTTACCCAAAAGGTAATGAAGTGTGTTTCTCCATACTATTTATTTTTTAATCTAAAATGAAAATAGAGTAAATAGGTGAAAATGATATGAGAAAGGGATTCATTTAAATATCATGATTCATATTTCAATTTACACATATCTAGTGTAAACATCACCTATTCATATCTACACTTCTCTTTCTCCTCACAAGTTTCTTAGAGATGAGACTGCATGTAAAATCATCCATGTCCTGATGTTGTATCCATAACTCACATCGGACATTGATGATATCATTATGACATAACCATCATATGCATCATACATGAGTCTCATGTAAGCATTTTTCTCACCCTCTCTCCCTAAGGTGGATTAATAGGTATTGGGGACACCAGGACCTTAAATTTCCTATGTCGTATTACTTTACTTAAGCATCTATACTAATCTTGGAAACTCATTCCAATTTGGACATTTTCCTTGTCTATTAGTTATTGAAGAATGTTATGTGGTATTACTTGACATTTTTTACAAAAAAAAATCTAGCATATTAGTACTTTTATCTTGATTACCGATTAGACATTACTGATTATTTAAATCATTAAATGTCTCCTAGTATTTTATCAAACTCTCATAACCCTCTATACTAGAATATGAATAATATATCACTTGATTATTCCAGTAGCAATGATCCTTGAACCTCCCCTCATGGTCTACAAGCTATGGCTACACCACTACGTGGAGAGTTCAAGGTAAACATTTGATTAATCTACCGCATTAACTTGCATCTCCTTGATCTATTGAGTGATATCCCCATTTCTAAAATCATAAATATGATTTACTCAATGCTTGCCTCTAAAGTTGAAACAAGCTAGCTATGGATACTCCTTTACTAAAAACTTTAGTTAAGTTAACTCATTGTTCTCAAAAGAACTCCCCAGTAGTAGGAGGCACCCTCAACTATGGCTAACGAGAACCCCAAACACCTAGTTGTGTTCAAATTCAAACAACATAAGGTGTTTACAACTTAATATTTCTTTGAGGGTTTTTTATATTTTTCAAAAAATGTAATCTATTTATATTAATCTATTCATTCTACGTTGTCACACTCACAATTGAACGTTAATAGAAAAACATTCATCACGTATTTATACATTTTACTACTTATTATTTTATGTGTTTCTCACTATCATGAAAATGCATAAAATAACAAACAATGCATAAAGGAAATAAAAATACTTGACTGATGAGCATCTAATATTGGTTGATCCATTTAAACTTGATGGATCAATCATGACCTAGGGAAATCATACTTGAGTCGGGTCTTGACTCGTGATGTCGCTCATCCCTAGTCCAATGTGTCCACTCCTTGTCTGGATTTCTCCTCAACTTGGCATAGTCCACGTCGTGCATCATCTTCATAATAAAATTAAATTATAGTAAATTTAAAGTACGATCCCTTTTAAATAAATTAAATGAATTGTTTAAATTCAAATAATTTATTCAAATAATTTATTTAGACCTGATATTGATCTAATTTTAATTTCAAAAATTAAATCAATTAATTTAATTTAATAGATAAATTAAATTAAATTTTCCAGAAGTATTAAAATATTAAATTTTTTAACCAAAAATTAATATTTAATTAATTTAATTTCATACTAAAATTAAATTGATTTTTTATTATATAAATTTTTCTTGGACCCCGAAACCTCACCCAGGCTCATTGTGGGGCAGGTCGTAACCCCGAAGACCTATTTGAGGATAGACAGACCCCATACAGGGCTATTTTGAGTTAGGTAGACCTACCCTAACCCATTCTGGGTCAGGCAGATCTACCTCAGCTCGTTGTAAGGTGGATCCATTCAAAAAATGCTCATAGGAGTCTAGATCATGGCTATGTAGGGTGTTTCACAGAAGTTGCTCACCCCTGAGTTTTCTCAGTCGGCCTGAGGTCGTAGTGCAGGGTGGGATAGTGTGATGGTTGTTTAAAGCTCTGTTTGGATGACTTGTTGTAGATGGGTTGGACGAATCGACATTGGCTGAAGTTAGTGACACCAGAGGCATCAATGAAGATCTGACCTGACGATGAGGATGGCGACGCGAGGTGGGTTCGACTAGCAGCACAAAAAGGAAGACGAGCGGGGTCGGAAGGTGGTGGTGCTTAGGGTTCCAACTAGACGACACAGTGGTAGGTGAGGGCTAGAGAAATCTGGCAAGATGAAGCAGTGGTCACTCCCGAAGGAGGAGGAGGTGGCCTGCAAGGTCGATCATCTCAGTCGTGGTAGGCACCGGCTTTGGGAAGACAGTGCAGACTCTAGGTAGCAGCCTCGACTATAGGGGTAAAGGGGGATGTCGTCCTATGACACAGAGTGGTGAAACAACTGACCTGGTTAGGGAGGAGGGAGGCAGTTCCGAACACTGTGGGAGGAGGAACCAATGAGGTAAGAGGGAGGTGACCAGGGTGGGGTCCCGTGTGTGTTGTTGGAGAAGACGCACATCCCTTTTTTCCTTTCTTTTATAAAAGTTGTGTGATGGCTTTGTTTTTTAAAAAATCAAAATTATTTTTTTCTTTTAATAAGTCAATCCACCCACAATATTTCAACACCCTAAAAATAGGAAATAGAAATTTCAGAGACAAATTTCCACAGACATGTAGAAATAAGGACTGTTGAAAAAACTGTTCATCCAACCAGTATCTAGAGGGATTTGGCCAAAATAATTTTTTTTTCAAAATTGCATCTAATCACTCCATCAATGTGTAATATAACATATATCCAAATATGTGTTATTCAATTTTAATATCCGAAAAATAACCACTTTTGATCTATATTTTTTTTGCATAGTCATAATTTGATCATCTGATATCGAATTGAAGTGAAATCAGATCTGCTGTGACTGATTTAAAAACATCTACTTAAATTTAAAGAAAAATAGTTTTTATTGGATCAGAAAATTCATGTGATCACTCTGATGCTAATTGAAGGTATCAAGATGTGCAGTGGAATCTAGTGGGCTAAGGGTGTAAAAATTTTCATTACTGGAGTGATGAAAGATGTCATCTTCAGTGACCCAATCCCCGGTATGGTTTGAGGATCTCATGTGAATTAATTAGAGTACATAAATTAAATTAGAACAAGTAACTCATTTGAATTGAAGCACGCTCATCTGTTGTTTTTCTCCGATAACTGTTTCTCAAATGATTCAAGGTTAAATCCCTCTAGATCATCCACACATGCTTTAAGAATATGCGCACACATCATACGTCAAATTCTGGATGCTAGTACAGATCTCTGATGACCTTTTCAATATCACAACGATCACCACAATCTCATGCCTTTGATCCACGAAGTCATTCTTGGATCATTCACTTGGTTAGAGCATTTCTCTATCTAGGATTCAGGAGGAAAGAGAAGCTCTCAATTCCAACTAATTAATAGTGCATGGAATTAGCTTCTCTTAACTTATATATTGGATGTGAAAAATGCCCAGTTAGGGTTCCTTAACCCCTGTTTATTTATCATCCACTAAATATGTATTAAATAAATAATTATGAAGAACTAAATGCATCATAAATAATATATATATATTATCACATAATTATAATATATATTAAATATATTATGTGATAAAATTGAGTCATTAACTCAACTCGTAATTCCCACTAATATTAAATGAACCTTGAATATTAAAATAATATTTGTTTGAATAATATTATTCCTTGTATTTACTTAAACACTTGTAAACACTTTTAATAAATAAATTCAATTCAATTATTCTATACTCGAATAATAATGAATTTATTTATTTATCAGTGATCGATGATGCTTGGACAACTCTCAGACCCTGTGGTGGGCCCACCATGTCCTATATACCTATTCACTATAATATTGAATATTCATGAATATGTTGTTGTGTGTGACCCTATAGAACATTATGTTAATAGTAAAAAATAGTATTTATAGACCAAGAGCAGATTCTAGAAACCCATAAAGATCCCTAAAGAAACAAAGAATAATCATAGCAATGACAACCATCCAATGAACACATACTGTATAATATAATCTCTTTTTCATAAGATATCTCATAAAGTAGGACACACGCTTGTGTCATCATCCTTTATTTCTTTATTATTTGTTTATCTACCTAGATAGATTTACCTTCGACTACCATGGACATGGATTTATAAAGGTATTTCTATCCTGATCAACTAGGCCCGAGATATTATTTACTCTAACTCAAAAGCTAAAAATTTTATCTTGACCATTCAACCATTGTCATGCCACCAATGACACATCCAACACAAGTTACATCGCCACGCAATTCATTGTTATGGCTTCTATCTTGCATCAAAGTACATGATCAAATGGAATGCATTGATAATGATCTCAATCTATGAGACCGATACACGTGTTCGTAGATAGGAACAACCAATGACACCCAAAACATGTGTTGTTCATATTGATGGGTGTGTCCTTGTGATCTCACCTACTAGAGATCACCAAGTGAGAACTTCATGGGAATAAGTCTCAATGCTTATGAGCCTCCAACACCTGATAGTCAGAAAACTACTATGTCTATTCACTATGATGTATCTAGACCATATGACATATTTTTAAGATTAATTTCATTGTATCTCAAGTTTATCATTATAGAATGAGAATTGCTATAACCTTTTGATGTGATAATTAATATAGGGAGATTACCATTTAAATAGTGGATGTAGAAATATCTACACTATAATGGTATGTGTGAATCATGCATAACTCACTGTACACATGGTATGGTAATCAAAAGTACTGATAAAGTTGGGTCTAAGGAACCAAATTTTACAACAGGTCTTATAATTAGTTAAGACTAGAATGAAAGAAATTATCCAGGGGTTGACTTAAAGTAGCAACCTAAGATCTAGGTAAAAATATCTACTATGGTAGATATGATGTGTTTCTTATACCAAGTCAATGTACATATAATAACAAGTTATTGAAAAATACAAGTTATAAAAATCCAAGATAGAATTGTTACCAATGGAACATCACATAAATATCTCCAAGAAGACATGAATGAGACATAGGAGGATATTAAAGTGGTGTTTAGAATTCTATAAGTTTCAACAATGGATCTATCACCTATTTCATGCTATGTACTAAATATGATATTGTATACATTTACTTTATGGTAGGTGAATATCAGTCAAATCCAAGAGAACTACATAATAAGTAGTTAGAACTATTCAATTGTACTTGAGAGATTACAAGGGATATGTTCTTGGTTTTTGGAGAGGAAGGGACACTAGTTATCAAGGGATAAGAACTCGTCTTTATTCAGATCAATATGATCTAATATCATAGTTAGGCTAAGGTAATGAGAAAGTGAATCTCATTCAATCATGTGGTAGTCGTATCTATAAATACTGAGTGTTTTGCATCTTTTAATGTAGCTAAAGAAGCAGTGTAAAATTCACAATGATTTTTTCTAGTTCTTGGAATCACATCTACTAAGTAAAGTTTTATCATAATATAAATTATGATAATTCTACTACTACTACCACTATTGGAAAAATGACCTATACCCATGGTTCAAAATCATGGGCAACCGAGGCGTCAATATTGCTCCATAGCCTATACCCATGATTTTCCAAACTATAGGTATAAATTCTTTCCACCATGTCATAGAATTATACCCAATTGCCACTGTATCATAGCCTTATACCCATAGTTTTAAAATCATGGGTATAAATATTAGAAATAAGGGAGGAGCAGGTTTCGATCCTGTAACCTGCTGTTCTACCACACAGATTCTCACCAACCCAACTACTTAACTTACGTTTATATATATCTACACCTACCTAAATATATTAATATGAATGTCCTGTATATAAAAAAACCAGATGCGAGTTTCGATCTCATGACCTGCTCTTCTACAACGCAACATCTCACCAACCCAGTTGTTTAACTTACATTTATCTATATCTATATCTTCCTAAATATATTAATTTGAAATGGTCTGTATGGAAAAAAAACCTTCACAGAGTTTTGATCATGTGACCTACACTTCAAACACACAGTGCCTCACCACTCGAACCATTGAACTTATGTTAATATAAATCTACATTTACCTAAATATATTAATATAAATTGTTTGTATTAAAAATAACAACTGTGAGTTTCGAACCAGCGACCTTATCTACCAACACAGAGCACCTCACCGCCCCACCTATTTGACTTACATCTATATAAATATATATTAATATAAATATATTAATCTAAACCATGGGTATAGGAGGGAAAACTATTGGTATAGGGTTTTCCTGCCCTAATTTTTTTCCCGCGTTCACACGGGAAACCTATACCCATGGTTCTCTCAAACAGTGGGTATAGGGGTTTTCTCCCAGACTTATACCCATGGTTTTTCTACATAACCATCGGTATGGGTCTTTAACTGAGGCCTATACCCATGGTTTTCTTAAAATTGTGGGTATAGGTTCAGAACAGACCCCTATACCCACGATTTTCCCAAAATTGTGGGTATAGGTTCGGACAGACCTTTATACCCACAGTTTTTTTCAAAACTGTGGGTATAGAGGATTTTTCTAGTAGTGTACTAGACAAGATGTTAAGTTTTGATAGTGGAAAAAAGGGAATATACTTGGGGATATCATCTTTTGAGGAGTCTTACTTAAGAAGGTGAAGTCGTAGATAGAAAAATATCCATGCAACGGAGACGTGATAGACCCAATGACTAAAGTCATAACCCATCGGAAGCATGATCTTATCATGTGAGAGATAACAAGGTTAGTTAGCAAGTCAGATCTAGTTTAAGTGGAAGTATTATAATAGTGGGTTCTCTAGGTCCAACTTAAACAATACTTTTTAATTATCATATCATATATACAGTGATCTATGCATGATTTACTCTTACCATAATAGTGTTGTTATTTATGCATCCACTATTTACATGGTAATGTCCATATATTATTTATCATTTCAAAAGGTTATAGAAGTTACCATGATATAATGAGAACCTAAAGATACCATGATTGTAATATTAAACACATGTCTTATGGCCCAGAAACATCACGATGATAGGATACAGATGATGTGTGACTATCAGGTGTTGAGAGCTCATAAACAATGAGAATTATTCTCATGAAATTAGCACTTGGTGATCTTGAGTAGATGAGATCATGAGGAATGACCCACCAATAGGAACACCACATGTTTCAGGTGTCATTGGTAGTTCCTATCTACGAACACGTGTAATGGTTTCCTGACTTGAGATTATTATATGTGTATATTATTTGATTGCATACTTTGATGCAAGGAAAAAACCATGACATTTATGCCATGGTGAGGTAGCTTGCATTGGGTGCGTCATTAGTGGTATGACATTGATTGAATAATCAAGTTAGAATTTCTCACTTTCGAAAGGAAGTGATATCTCAAGCCTAGTTAAGTAGGATAATGGTACCTTTACTAAATCCATAGGCATCATAGAAGAATATAAGTTTGTCCAGTAAGGACAACCAATAATAAATCAATAAATGATGATGACATGAAGTGTGAGTCCTACTTTATGAGATATCATGAGACAAAGAGATTATATTACATGGCGTGTGTTTGTAGAAAATGTTGTCATTACTATGACTATTCATTATCTCCTTAGGGGTCTTGATGAGTTGCTAGAATCTACTCATAGTGTATGAATAATATTCATTACTATCGAGATAAGGGTCTAGAGGGTCACACACTAAGCGTATTAAAAAATTTGTCTTATTCTATTGAATAGGAGTTTAGGACATGGTGGGCCCCACCACTGGGGTCTGGGGATGTTTGAGAATATATGATCAACAAGTAATAAATAAATTCATATTATTCAAGTTTAGAATAATTGGTATTTAATTCATTTATTAAAACTATTCACAATATATTAAGTGAATAAATGGAAAAAAAATATTTAACGAACAAATATTATTTTAATATTAAAAGTTCGTTTAATATTTGTGGGAACGAAGAGTTGAATTAAAGGGTTGTTTTTATCACATAATATATTTTATTATATTATAACTATGTGATAAAATTATAAATGACATTTCCAACGCAATTACTTGGTAATAACACATCATTTATCACTTATTTAGTGGGTAATAAATATTCGAGGGTTTGGGAGCCATTTCCAGATATTTTGAAACTCACTATATAAGTGAGAGGAGACTATCATACAAGGTACTATTCACTACACAATTTTGAGAGCTTCTCTCTCCTCTCTCCCGCTTCCTAGAGAGAGAAGTTCTTGATCCAAGCAACTGACCTGAGTTCTTCTTCACAGATCGAAGGATCAATGCAGTTGTGATTGTTAGGACGCTGAAGGCTTCGTCGGATCTTTGCGTTAGTACTCGAATATTGACGATCGACATTCTCACGGACTTTAGATGTAACACCCAATCTTACATGGTACTCTTCTCTTTGAATAATTCAATAGCTTGCATTGTATGCAACTTCGAGTTATAACACACCACGACCAATCAAACTAGACGTTATGAATAGTAATACCCACTTTTTGAAATTTTATAAATTTTATTTTTCAAAATGGACTTCATTTTTGGATTCGAAATATCAAAATTATATTAGGGTGATTTTTTTGTATTTTTCTGAAAACTTTCAATTTTTGATGAATAGTGAAAAACACTATGTTATTGTTTAAAACCGACTTTTATTTAAATAATTATTATTTTTATTTAAATTTATTTTAAAGTAAAAATAGATACAAAATACCTATACTGGTTCAATTTAATTCATTGGAGTCATTTTATAATAATATTAGATATATATAATTTTATTGAACTATTTAACGTCTTTTACCTACCTTCTAGGCACATTTGCAAATTTGCATAAAAAGTAATTTTACCACTTCTGTGAATTGAATTTCAAAAATCTGAGAGACACGGTTGACATCAGTAAGTAAAATGTGGTCCAATAGGATGAAAATATTTTTTTTGAATAGTAACTTTTGAATTTTATTTACCACGGTTAAAAGTAAATAGCGTAATTAAAGGTAAAAATGATATTATAATTACCCTAAAACATGTCCTAATTCTATTGGGTAAGTGTTTTTCGACCAAAATTAACCTTAGGAATAAAATATTATCCTCTTTTATTCACATGGATTAGATTATGAAATTTATTATTATTTTATTTAAAGAAGGGTTAAAAGTGTTAAATTCAAATTTTAATAACTAAAACATTTTTAATATAGGATTATACAAAAGATAATTTCAACTGTAAATATTCATTATAAAGATAAAAATATTTCCTAAATCATGGTATTTTATATATAATTTTTTGACATTAAATAATTAAATTTATATATGACACAATGATGATGTCGTAATTACCTTATTAATAAAATATTAAAATAATTGATATTATAAATATCAAAATAAATGTAAATTGAGACTTTTGATGCATTAAAAAAATTATAGGTTAATATGATATTTTAGTGTTTATTTAATGTATTTTTTTCGAAGTAATCAAGCTTTTTTGACTTTTAAAAAAACCAAATACTAAATAGTGTCAAAATTGACATAAATGGGTTTTTAAAACAAATACTATATTATTAAATGATATAATATTCTTAAAATATAAGGTTCATCCAAAGGACTTATATAATTATAGACATGTCATTAATTAACCACTTGTGGTTCTCTTGGCATTTTATAGTAAGTTTATTAACCATGTAATATAAAAATACAAGAAGACATTATAAAAGTTAAACTATTTAACTAAGAGTTAAATCTAAAAGATAAGGTTAATATAGTGACCTAAACTTTCCTAAAACCTATTGGTTGAGAGAATTTAGACCCATACCCACCTTATCCTTGAAATAAATCCATTTTGAGTTATTATAAACTGAAAATGGTTTTATAATAAAATAATATTTCAAGCTTTTCCTAAAGTGACCCTCACCTCTCTTATAAAAGGGTACTTCTCCTTCTCTCAAAATCACACCTCCAAATCCATTTGGCTCAGCCAAACCCTTCCCAAATATCTTTCCAACTACCTTCACTTAAACCTAGAGGCCTTACTTTGATCTGAAATCCAACCTAAGGAGCCCTTTTGATCAAGTCAAAAGGAAGCACCTGAATAAGAGGTAATAATTTCATCACCTCTTTCAAAGTTCTTTTCTTCTTCCACTTCCTCTTTCTTTGTTGTTTCTATACCAAAATAATAATTCTAGTACCTTCTACATATTTTGATGATATTATAAATATGGTACAACCATATTCATTATTCTATCCATCTTATGAATGACAAAGTCACCATACGTGTGTACGTACGGCTTACCGTCTCCACATCGTGGTGTAGTTTGTTATTCAACACTTCATTATTTAGATGGGTAAAATAATGAGTATAATTTATTTAAATAATAAATATAAAATTTTAATGATTCTTTATATATAATATATCATCCAATTACATACGATTTCACCATCAATAGAATAATATTGTCGCTCGTGCGTACGTACGGATTACTGTCTCCACGAACATGATGAGATTCATTCCCCATCATAACCATTCAAGAATAATTTTAATTTTATGATTAGAAATAATGTATAATAACTTAATATCATTCTGTATATGAATCAAATACATCCTATACATAATAAACATGACTTACGTAACAAAACATATAAAGGAAAACGAATCAGTTAACACCCGAAACAATGATACTATTGAAATATTATTAACAAAGAAATATTAGAAGATCATATATGATATAATATTTATGTATGTGGTTCTTGTATAATTTAATAAAAATTATTTAACTATTATACATGAGGTTAACTTACCCTCGACTAAGGAAAGGTACAAGGTAAGGGTTAATTTTACAATCTCTTTACTTATTTGAGGTTGTTTATACGTAAGTATCTGCTGGGATTTATTTATCATCCACATCTGTGTTTATTTAAAATGTATTTCAATTTTTTTTTAATATTTCATAAAATATGGGTTAAATTCATTTATACCCTTGTTATACTTTCTATAAAAAAAATTTAAAGGAATCTTTCCTTCATTTTCCAAACAAGGTACTTTATGACCTTTTCGACAAATTAAGGTAAGAATATTTTTTTTAACTTATACGGCAGGTGCGGCTATTCTCTATCATTATAACACCTTCGAAGCTTCCCTTAAAATCTTATAAGAATATTTTTAAAATAATTTTTTTCTTTTATAATTATGTGACTTTTAAATGATTTCAAAATTTCTCTCAAATAATTTTGATTTCATCTATGTCAATATCCTTTGATGGATTTTACACTAGTTTGAAGTTGATTTATTATGATACAATCTTTCATATTGTATTGAAGGTTTTGTGATATGTTTGACTATGGATGTGTTATTTTTATACCATTCATGGTTTATGGTTAAAGTATTAATATTTCGTATGCTAGTTTTAATACAAATGTTTATGTTATGTTTCAAACTTTTCATATAAGGAATACATTGGACTTAGTAAGTGACAGGTGGAGCCCGCTATAGCTCCTCAATGCATCGGTAGGTCTCATAAGACAAACTAGTGTCTTGGCACAAGGCCTTGACAAAATCTTATTTGTAGTCTTGGCACGAGGCCTTGACTATGTGTTTATGATGTCCGACATTATGCATTTCATCATTATGAAATTAGGTATTGATATTACATGTGATTATTCGACTAGTTAAATATCCATGTGAATAAGTAAATGGAATTATTTGATTTATTTTTTCTATATTATGCTGAATTTTATGTTTAAAAGGCTTGTGTTTTAGTCTTATACATTGCCTTAAATGTTTATGCTTACTTATGATAGTTTCCACTATATTTTTATCCTTACTGAGAATCTGAGCTCACCCATTTATATGTTTTATTTTTCCTAGGATTCAAAGAAGTATATTATAATTAACCTGCAGGAATAGACTAAGGGATATGGGTGTGTTCAAAGGGGACACCATGTTGTTGTTTTTCCATTTCATGATGTAATGTAAAACTTATATATGTATCTAGTACTTCCAAGTCTACTAAACTAATCGGTATTTCAAAAATTGATCTCTTGTGATCATGCCAATGTTATGTACTAATGCACTGACTCTGGGTAACTAGGTTTGGGGCGTTATAGTCGGTATCAGAGGAAGTTTAATACAAACCTTGGAATCTAGATTTAGAAAAAATCTAATTAGAGAACATTAACCTAAGATAGACTTTGAGGATTAGTATAGAAGAACTTCCTATAATTTTGGTAATGTAGAGATTTTGTGTATTTTCCAAGCAATACATCCATGTTTTGATACAAGCAGGTAGAGGCGGCTCTGGTACAGATGTACCTAAGAGTGAAAACTCTGACAAGGAGATTTGAGCTTGACCTGGGGTATCCCGGTACATGAAAACAGAACTTGTTGCACTCTTATCTATGACACTCCTAGGGGATATGCTTAGGATAATTCACATTTTCTTTACAAACCATTATGAATGATTTATGAGTAAATATTTCATCAAAGAAAACATTTTTTATGATTATGGATTATATGCATAAATTGTTCAATTTATGTTAAGTATTTTACTAGTTTGGAATTATGTATTGTGATTCATAAACTAATCTAGTGTATGACATTGTTTATAAATGGTGTATAGTGGAAGGAATGGAAACCATATAAATGCACATAATCCATGTAGGGATTTCCTTCCTACTCAAGATAATTATACTGGAGCTGGTGATGCAACCAGTGTTGAATAACTTATAACCATACTATGAAAACTCACTCAGGTTATGAATAATAACCTTACCCGTATGGAGAACCCTGATCCACAACACGGAGGATAAATGTTAGACCACTTCATGAGGAAAAAACCACCAACATTCAATGGGACAACAAATCCATTTGTAGCTGAGTAATAGATAAGTTCCTTAGAGAAAATATTTCATGCTTTGGGGGTAGTGAAATGGAAAAAGTTTTCATGCCAGTTTATTGCCTCATAGGAGATGCAGATCAATGGTGGTCTTTAATTCAAAACAAAAAGGAGGATTAAGAAGTATCAAATATTAAATAGAGGGAGTTTAAAGATCTTTTCTTAGAAAAATACTTTCCTCGTGGCCATCAAGTTGATATGGAAAGATAATTTCCGAGTCTAAGGAAAAAGGAGGATGAGAATGTCGCAAAGTATGAGTCTAACTTTACAAGGTTAGTAAGGCATGTTGAATATTATATACATAACCCAAGGAGTAATATTGATCGATTATTTGATGGGTTAAAACCATTTCTCCATTGAGAATTAGTCTCACAATCCTTCTCATCATACGAAGATATAGTCTCATGTGCTATCAAGACAAAAAAAAGAATTCTCTAAGTCTTACGACTTTAAAGAAATCAGGAGAATAAGAGATCTTTTGAACACTCTAGAAATGGAAATAAGGGGAATAATGGAAAAGTTGAATTTTTATCCTACAGTAAATGTGGGAAGAAACACCATAGTACTTGCCTGAAGGGAATTAGAGTTTGTTACAAGTGTGGTGAAAAAGGCTATCAAGCATGTGATTGCAAGGGAAAGAAATAGGTTGTCAATGTTGAATGATACAATTTTAAATAAATGGGGCATTATGAAAATGAATGTTCTAAGCACCAAAGAAACTGACCATAGAAAAGGCCAAGGGAGAAAGGCTAAGCTTATGTGATCACTACTGCTAAGGTTGAAGCTCTGAATGATGTGGTGGAAGGTACTTTAATCATTTCCTCAAATTTAGCCAATGATTTATTTGATTCTAGATCATCGCATTCTTTCATATATTCCCAGTTTGCTAAGAAAATTAGATATTTCTAATTTGACTTAACAAGGGAGTTGTTAGTCAAAACTCCTATGGAAAGTATCATTACAACAAAGTTTTGTGAATCAGTTACCATTATGGCATATAAACGTGCTTTATCTTCTGATCTTATTGTCATACCCATGATTGAATTTGATATAATCCTCAGTATGGATTGTCTTTCAGACCATGATGTGAAAATATATTGTAATATGAAGGAGGTTAAATTTTTTTATGATGATAAGGAATACCTTATCTTTAGAGCAGAAACATCACCATATGATTCTCATCTAGATCCACCCCCAATAGCTCTACTAAATTCAATTATTGGGGAGGAAGAGAGTGAAATAACTATGGGTGAGTAAAAAAATGTTCAAATAGAGGATGTACCTATTGTGCAATAATATGTTGATGTGTTTTCATAGGATTTACCTAGAAATCCTCCAGAACAAGAAATCAAGTTTTCCATTGACTTAATTCCTGGTTCAAGGCCCATATCAAAGACCCCTTATAGAATGGACACTGTGTAATTAGTGGAACTAAATAAACAACTAAAGGAATTGAGTAATAAAGGATTTATTCGTGCTAGTGTTTCTCCATGGGGATCCCCTGTTCTTTTTGTTAAGAAGAAAGATGGATCTATAATGTTGTGCATTGACTGTAGGAAGATTAATGCTATAAAAATAAAGAACAAGTATCCACTACCTTGCATTGATGATTTATTTGATAAACTTCATGGAGCTCATTATTTTTCAAAGATTGATCTTCGATTTGGATATCATCAGTTGTGTGTAAAGAAGGAAGACATTCTGAAGACAGCATTTCGTACCAGGTATAGGCATTACGAGTTTACAGTAATGACTTTTGGACTGACTAATGCACCCTCTGTCTTCATGGATCTAATGAATAGAGTTTTTAAGGAATATCTTGATGACTTTGTAGTGGTATTTATTGATGATGTATTGTCATACTCTAAAATCTACGAAGATCATGAAAATCACTTATGCACTATTCTAAAGACTCTTAGAAGAAATGAATTATATGGGGAGTTTAGCAAGTGTGAATTCTGGCTTCAAAATATTTCTTTTCTTGGCCATATTGTCTCTAAGGATGGAATCTCTGTCGATCCTTCTAAGACCAAGGTAATCCAAGAATGGTCAGCACTAACAAGTATAACCAAGGTATGCAGTTTTATTGGTTTAACAGGTTATTATCGGTGTTTCGTCTAGAATTTTTCCTGATTGGATAACCCATTAACCAAGCTCATACGTAAATAGGTTAAATTTGTTTGGACAAAAGAGTGTAAATAATTTTTTGAAGAATTAAATAAAATATTATTCAATGATCCTATCTTGACTCTACCATCAGGGAATGGTGGGTTTTTTATTTATAGTGATTCTTCAAATAAAGGACTCGGTTGTGTCCTTATGTAGAATGATAGTGTTATTTCATATGCATCATAGCAGCTAAAAATTCATGAACAAAACCATCCTACTCATGATATTGAGTTAGCAGCTATAATTTTTGCTCTAAAGATATGGAGACACTATATATGTGGTGAAAAATGTGATATATATACTGATCGCAAGAGTTTGAAGTATATTTTCTCACAAAAAGAACTCAATATAAGGAAAAGGAGATGGCTAAAACTACTCAAGGATTATGATTGCACTATAAACTACCACCCGAGGAAGGAAAATAAGGTGGAAGATGCTTTGAGCAGAAAGGATCATAGAGTTATGAACAATATGAGAGTTGAAAGGGATCCTATGTTCATGGATCTAGTATATATGAATATGGTAATAATCATGGAAGGTGAAACATTGATACTTTTTCAAATGTTTGCCAATCCATCTTTACCAGAAAGGATAAAAAATTTCTCAGACTGATGATGGGGAGTTCTAAAAGAAAATTAAAGCTATGAATGATGGGAGATTGATCGACTTCATATATGAAGATGGAATTTTGAAATTTGGGAAGAGACTTTGTGTCTCTGACATACCCGGTCTAAAAAGGGAATTGTTGGATGATTCTCATAGCTTCAATTTCTCTATACACCATGGTAGCACTATGATGTATAGAGATTTGAAGGAACATTTTTTTGTGTGACAACATGAAGAGTGAGATTGATGATTATGTGTTAAGATGTATGGTTTGTCAACAGGTGAAGGATAGAAGACAACGTCCTAGAGGAGTCATGCAACCTCTTCCCATACCTGAGAGTAAATCGAATGATATTTTGATGGACTTTGTCATGGTGCTACCAAAGACTCCTAGAAGGAATGATGCAATATGGGTCATTGTTGATCATCTTACCAAGTCAGCACATTTTCATGTTATAAGAGAAGATTTACTACTTGAACATTTAGAAATACTATATATTAATAAATTTTTAAGACTTCATGGTGTACCCCTATCGATTGTTTCTAATCGTGATCCTCTCTTTACATCAAGATTTTGGAAAATTATTCAGAAGGCCCTGGATACTGAACTTCGTTTGAGCACTGCCTACTACCCTCAAACTGATGGACAATCAGAATTGACTATTAAAACCTTAAAAGACATGTTTAGATCTTGCTCACTTGACTTTCAAGGTATGTGGGATCAATATTTACCTCTTTTAGAATTTTCCTATAACAATAGCTTCCATTCAAGTATTCATATGGAACCATATGGAGCATTATATGGAAAGAGATGTCGCACACCAACTTGTTGGGATGATGTTGGTGAAAGAAAACTCATAGTACCATAACTTGTTGAAGAAACAATGAAAAAGGTGAAGATTATCCAAACCCACATCAAAGCAGTTCAAATTAGGAAAAATATCCATGCCGATAACCGATGTAAGGATTTGGAATTTCAAGTAGGAGATCATGTTTTCTTGAAGGTATCTCTATGGAAGGGTGTTATACGATTCAGAAAGAAGGGTAAATTAAGTCCCAAGTACATCAGACCTTTCAAAATTCTAGAACGAATTGGAGTTGTAGCTTACTATTTGGCAATGTCACCAAGTCTCTCCAAAGTTCATGACATGTTCCACGTATCACTATTGAGAAAATACATGCCTGACCCAACGCATGTACTCACCTATGAAGAAATAGAACTGGAACCCGATTTGTCTTATTGTGAAGATCCTATCAGGATTCTTTATACCATAGAACAAGTGTCTAGAAACCAAACGACTCATATGTTAAAAGTTCTATGGAGAAACCATAAGATGGAAGAGGCAACGTGGGAACCCGAGGAACTTATGATGAAGAACCACCCGAATCTTTTTATGCAGAAATATTCTAGAAATTTTGAGGACGAAATTATTTGAAGGAGGGAAGAATGTAGCACCCCAAGATTCCACGGTACGCTTCTCTTTGAATAATTCAATAGCTTGTGTTGTACGTAACTTTGAGTTATAGCACACCATGGCCAATCAAACTAGTCGTTATGAATAGTAATACCCACTTTTTGAAATTTTATAAATTTTATTTTTCAAAATGAACTTCATTTTTGGATTTGGAATATCAAAATTAGCTTAGGATGAATTTTTTGTATTTTTCTGAAAACTTTCAATTTTTGATGAATAGTGAAAAACATTGTGTTATTGTATAAAACCGAATTTTATTTAAATAATTATTATTTTTATTTAAATTTATTTTAAAGTCAAAATAGATACATAATACCTATATTAGTTTAATGTTATTCATTGGATCCATTTTATAATAATATTAGATATATAAAATTTTATTGAACTATTTAACGCCTTTTACCCACCTTCTAGGTTCATTTGCAAATTTTCATAAAACGTAATTTTACCACTTCTGTGAATTGAATTTAAAAAATCCGAGAGACAGGGTTGGAATAAGTAAGTAAAACGTGGTTCAATAGGATGAAAATAATTTTGGGTGAATAATAACTTTTGAATTTTATTCACCACGGTTAAAAGTAAATATGGTAATTAAAGGTAAAAATGATATTATAATTACCCTAACACATTTCCTAGTTCTATTGGATAAGTGTTTTTCGACCAAAATCCACATTAGGAAGAAAATATGATCCTCTTTAATCCACTTAGATTATATTAGGACATTTATTATTATTTTATTTAAAGAATCGTTAAAAGTGTTAAATTCAAATTTTAATAACTAAATCATTTTTAATATAGGGTTATACATAATATAATTTTGACTATAAATATTAATTAGAAATCTAAAAAGATTTCCTAAATTATGGTATTTTATTTATAAATTTTATACATTAAATAATTAAATTTATATATGACACAATAATGATGTCGTAATTACCTTATTAATAAAATATTAAAATAATTGATATTATAAATATCAAAAATAAATTTAAATTGAGACTTTTTATGCATTCCAATAATTTTATAGGTTAATATGACATTTTAGGGTTGATTTAATATATATTTTTCGAATTAATCAAGTTTTGTTGACTTTCACAAAAACCAAATACTAAATAGTGTCAAAATTGACATAAATGAGTTTTTAAAACAAATACAATATCATTAAATAATATAATATTTATAAAAATATAAGTTTTGTCCAAAGGACTTGTATAATGATATATATGTCATTAATGAACCACTTGGGGTTATCTTGTCATTTTATAGTAGGTTTATTAACTATGTAATATAAAAATACAAGAAGACATCGTAAAAGTTAAACTATTTAACTAAGAGTTAAATCTAAAAGATAAAGTTAATATGGTAACCTAAACTTGTCTAAAATATATTGGTTGAGAGGATTTAGACCCATACCCACCGTATCCTCTAAATAAATCCATTTGGAGCCATTATAAACTGAAAATGATTTTATAATAAAATAATATTTCAAGCTTTTCCCAAAGTGACCATCACCTCTCTTATAAAGGTTACTTCCCCTTCTCTCAAAATCACACCTCCAAATCCATTTGGCTTGGACAAAACCTTCCCAAATATCTTCCCAACTACCCTCACTTCAATATATAGGCCTTACTTTGATCTAAAAGCCAACCTATGGATCCCTTTTGATCAAATCAAAAGGAAGCACCCGAAAAAGTGGTAATAATTTCATCACCTCTTTCAAAGTTATTTTCTTCTTCCACTTCCTCTTTCTTTTTTGTTTCTATACCAAAAATAATAATTCTAGTTCCTTATACATACTGTTATTTTATTATAAATATGGTAAAACTATATCCATTATTCTATTCATCCTATGAATGAAAAAGTCATTATACGTGCGTACGTACAGCTTACCGTCTCCACGTCGTGGTGTAGTTTGTTATTCAGCACTTCATTATTTGGATGGGTATAATAATGAGTATAATTTATTTAAATAATAAATATAACATTTTAATGATCTTTATGTGTAATATACCATCCAATTACATAATATTTCACCATCAATAGAATAATATTGTTGCTCGTGTGTACGTACGGATTACCGTCTCCACGAACGCGATGAGATTCATTCCTCATCGTAACCATTCAAGAATAATTTTAATTTTATGATTAAAAATAATGTTTAAGAACTTAATATCATTCTTTATATGAATCAAATACATCATATCCATAACAAATATTACTTAAGTAACAAAACATATAAAGGAAAATGAATCAGTTAACACCCGAATCAATGATACTACTGAAATATTATTAACAAAGCAATATTAGAAGATCATATATGATATCATAAGTATGTATGTGGTTCTTGTATAATTTAATAACAATTATTTAACTATTATACGGGAGTTTAACGTACCCTAGACTAAGGAAAAGTACAAGGTAAGGGTTAATTTTACAATCTCTTTACTTATCTGAGGTTGTTTATACATAAGTATCTACTGGGACTTCTTTATCATCCACATCTGTGTTTCTTAAAAATGTATTTAATTTTTTTTACTATTTCATATAATATGGGTTGAATTCATTTATACCCTTGTGTGACTTTCTATAATTTTTTTTAAAGGAATCATTCCATCATTTTCTAAACAAGGTACTTTATGACCTTTTCGACAAATTAAGGTAAGAATGTTTTTTAACTTATACAGCGGGTGCGGATATTATCCACTGTTATAACACCTTCAAAGATTCCCTTAAAAGTTTATAAGAATATTTTTAAAATAAATTTTTTCTTTTATAATTACGTGACTTTTAAATGATTTCAAAATTTCTCTCAAATAGTTTTGATTTCATCTATATCAACATCCTTTGATGGATTTTACACTAGTTTGAAGTTGATTTATTATGATACAATCCTACATATTGTATTAAAGGTTTTGTGATATGCTTGACTGTGGATGTATTATTTTGATACCATTCATGGTTTATGGTTAAAGTATTAACATTTCATATGCTAGCTTTAATACGAATGTTTATGTTATGTTTCAACCTTTTCATATAAAGAATACATTGGACTTAGTAAGTGATGGGTGGAGCCCATTATAGCTCCTCGATGCATCAGTAGGCCTCATGAGACAAACTAGTGTCTTGGAACAAGGCCTTGTTAAGATCTTATTCGTAGTCTTGGCACGAGGCCTTGACTATGTGGTTATGATGTCTGGCATTATGCATTCCATCATTATGAAATTAGCTATTGATATTACATGTGATTATTTTACTAGTAGAATATCCATGTGAATAAGTAAATGACATTATTTGATTTATTTTTTCCATATTATGCTGTAGTTTATGTTTAAAAGGATTGTGTTTTAGTCTTATACATTACCTTAAATGCTTATGCTTATTTATGATAGTTTTTTCTATATTGTTATCCTTACTGAGCATATGAGCTCACTCCTTTCTATGTTTTATTTTTCCCAGGATGTGAAGAAGTATATTACGATTAACCTGTAGAAATAGGCTAAGGGATTTAAGTGTGTTCAAAGGTGACACAATGTTGTTGTTTTTTCCATTTTGTGATGTAATGTAAAGCTTATGTATGTATCTAGTACTTCCAAGGCTACTAAACTAATTTGTCTTTCAAGACTTGATCTCTTGTGATCATGCCAATGCTATGTAATAATGCACCGACTCTAGGTTACTAGGGTCGAGGCATTACATTCGAAGCATTTGTGGACGATCTAGAGGGATCCGACTTTTGTTCCTTTGAACAATGATCTCTGGTGATTAATGATTGTTGAATGCATCATCAAATCAAATGAGATAATTTTTTGATTTATTTTTCATGCTTAAAATCTTCATGCGTGGTCCTTGGCTTTTGTACCAGGCAATGTATCACCGGAGATGACAAAGTTGCATCAATTAATAATGAAAATTTTATAAATCCGGGTCCATATGCTTCTATTGTGCACCCCAATACCTTCATATCCTAAAATCATTTGTAGTTTTATGTGAATACACTTAGGGGTAGGTTGTACAGGTTTTAAAGTGGATTCAAATTAGAATGTGGAACATCCTATTGCATAATAATATGAAATCTTGTCTCCTTGGTTAGTGATTTTGTTTCTTAAGCCTTGTGTTTTAGATTCAAGTGGAGTGGGTTATTGATTAGAGACATAATCATGTCAATATTGTTTTTTATGTTTTGTATACATTTACATGCTTTCTATCATTTATTGGTTGGTGAAAATTTCTTTTAGAATCGGTCATATGTGAGTAATATTCATTCTATTAATATGATTGAAATTCTATTTTCCATGTTTTTGTTAGAGGTTGGAAAAAGTTCTTGTTTTGTGTTGTTCAACGTGTTTGGTGAGATATTTAGGGTACCTCTATGGCATGAACTCAACAACAACTCGGGTATATGATGGGTAAGTTTTAATTAATGCTTATGTTTATAATTGTTATTAATTGTGAGCGTGTTAGTAGATTTATTAGAAATTTTATTGTATTCAAGAAAGGAAGTATCATAGTGATAAACATTAAGAATAATTCAGTCGATTATTCGACAAAGTAGTTTTTTACCATGCTTAATTTTTTTTAGAATTGAAGCATGTGCTCAAATAAATTGATGATAGAACATCATGAGATTGTAGGATATGTATTTTATTTTTTTAGGAGGAGATTTGTGAAAATATGTTATCATAAAATAGGAAATTAAATTGCATTTTTTTGGGCAATATACACTACAACATAAACTGCATTTATCGGCGGTTTTGTGGCAGTGGTTCACAAAACCGCCGCTAAACGTTTTTCTAAAATGGTTTTGTGACGGTTTTTAATAAACTGCCACGAAACCCATCTTTTTTTTAAACTTTCGACCCTTCCCTACCCCGACCCTCGTTCTTCCCCCAACCCCCCGCGACCCCATGCCCCACCTTCTTCCCCCAACCCCCCGGCGACCCCGCGACCAGTGTCTCTGATGACCCCGTGACCTGCGTCTCCGGCAGACCCCGCGACCGGCGACCCCAGCGACCCGTGACCCCCCTTCTCTCGGCGACCCTTCTCATAGTGACCGGCGACCCCGCGACCCGTAACCCCGGCGACCCGCGACCCTAACTTCTCCCCTGACCCCTGTGACCCCAGCTTCTGCCCCAGACTCCGGTGAGCCAGAACCCTAGATCCGACTCCCCACCTGGTTTCGTTTTTGGTGTTTATTTGCGGAGGTAGTCACTTGCATTGATTGATTTTTTTTAATTCACGTGCATTGTTGTTTATGTTGTGAAAGGGGAGTCCCATAGCATAGGGGTGTAGCATAATCATGGTTCACATTGTTACATAAGTATCATTTTGTGAACTATCTCTCTATGTTTTTAAATTTTTGTGCATATCCAATTTCACTCCTCCTTGAATTAAAATATTTTTGTGTTCCTTCCACTTCCCTTTGCATAACATGTCCAAACTATTGGATATCCTAATCAGAGATCCTATTTACCTTCCTTTGCTTCCAAGCTCCCTTATTTTAGTTTTCATGTGGTTTGGATGGCTGATTTCCCCATTATATCTTCTTTCTCCACTCCTTATACCATCCCCTAAATTTTCACTTTTCCCTAGAAACCTAACTCCATTGATGGAAAAAATTAGTGTTTGGTAATGTTATAATATTTTTGTTATGATGTCTATGGATTTTAGAGCTTGTTCTTTTATGGGTTCATTATTTTTCTTTCGAAGATGATTGGTGGTGACTTTTTTTCATAATTGATTTTGGTGTTTTTGTGTGATTCATTAATTTTACATATCATTAAAAGATTACTATTTCTAATTGATTTTATTATTATGTAAAAAATATAAATAATACTAATGTGGGGTTATAAATTTTTTTTAATCACTTCTATACATGGCATAAAAGTGTTTTCTATAATTTATTAGTTCTTGTTTTCTTAAGTAAAGGTTTATGCATTCCATGTAATTTAATCAATTATTAAGAGGCTATTTTAAATTTATTTAACTGTTAATAGAGGTGTGTGATATTGATTGTGTCCTAAAATTTGTATTCTATATTATAATGCACTCTAGAAACATAGATTTTATAGTTATATTTCATTATTGGGGAAGAATATGAGAGTTACTACATGATCAAACTTGTTAGTTGTCTTGGAAGACTAGATAAATACATAAATAACATTTTAAAATGTAAGATAAAAAATAAACACACTTCAATAAAATTATTATATCTTACTTTATATCCTTTAAAATTATATATTGTTCTCCCGTAGATATAATGGGGAATGGAAAAAAGGTAAAGTTGATCTCAGATTCTTAGTAACATTTTGCATACATTGGATATTTTCAAAAAATAAGCATAGCATAAGTGATATAGTTGGAATGAATGAAAAATATGAATTCATAATCAACTAAAACTAGGGGAATTATATATCATTTAAAATGAATCTCTTTCTCTATTTAGTAGTAACTATGTGTTTTAATTTTTTTATTATTGTGTAGGCACATTGTGACATGCATGGATAAAAGCTGGATCACATTACTGAGGAACACACCTCAATATGTTAAGGGTTTGAATGAGTTTTTAGATTTTTCAATTTCTAATCGATCCGTTGAAGGGAGAATAATATGTCCATGTCCTAAATGTAAATGTAGAACATGGTTGAAGAGATATGAAGTTTATAAACATTTAATACTAAAGAAATTCCTTGGTCAATATTTATGTTGGATTTGGGAAGAAGAATCGAACAATACAGAAAGATTGAGCATTGATGTTAATCCATAGAATGAGGTCCCAAGTTCGTCGACAATAGAAAATTAAATGCAAAACCTCATAAATGATGCATTTGGCACTGCAAGACACTACTATCAGCATCAAAACATATCAGAACAACCAGAAGAGGGTGATACAAATTGCAACGTGACAAGTGATGTTTTTGAGACTATAACACAAGCAGATCAATATTGTAACATATCATTGGATCCTCCTCTTGATTATGTGGAGCCAAATTTAAGAGAAAACTTCACTGAGTAAAATTCGTTTCATGATTTAGTTGACGATGGAAATCAAGATTTTTATAGTGGGTGTTTGAAATATTCAAAGCTTTCATTTATGATGAAGTTGTACCATATCAAATTTCTATGTGGAATTACAAATAAGGCAATGTCCATGATATTGGAATTGATTCGTGATGCATTTCCTGAATAAAAAATCCCAGAATATTTTTATGATATGAAAAAAGTTATTAACAAGCTTGGTCTGAATTATACAAAAATACATGTGTGTCCCAATGATTGTATGCTTTATTGGGGAGAGGATTCAAGTAGAGAGAATTTCAAGAAATGTTCTTCTTCTAGATGGAAGTCATAGGGCGATGTTGGAAGTATTGATAAACATAATTTCATGGAGAAGAAGAAAAGTAACACACCTGAAAAGGTTTTGCGTTACTTTCCTTTGAAGCCTCGATTGCAAAGATTATTCATGTCATCGAAAACCTCCGAACACATGAAGTGACATTCTATAGATAATAACAATGATGGGTTAATGAGACATCCGCGAGATTCCCAATCGTGGAAGAAATTTGATTCATTACATCCATATTTCTCAGCTGATCCTAGGAATGTTCGATTGGGATTGGTTGCTGATGGATTCAACCCATTTGAGACTTTGAGTACCAGTTATAGCATTTGGCCAATTGTTTTGATCCCTTATAATCTGCCTCCGTGGATGTGTATGAAACAAACATCTTTTATCATTTCAATGATTATTCCTAGAAATGATATTGATGTATACTTGCAGCCTTTGATTGACGAATTGCAGGAGTTATGAAGCAACAATGTTGAGACATTTGATGCTTCTTCTAAAACAATGTTCAAAATGAATGATGCTTTAATGTGGACCATTAGTGACTTCCCTGGGCTTGGTAATTTATCTAGTTGGAACACTTACCCGAGTTTGGCTTGTCCCATTTGTAACTTTGATTTTGAGCCCAAATGTCTACCTCGCAGTAGAAAATGGTGCTTCTTGTGCCATCGAATATTTCTCGATGCATCTCATAGATTTCGGCTGAATAAATCAAAATTTAATGGTTCCATTTATCTTAGACCACCTCCAAAGTTGTTAACTGGTTCTGAAATATTGACACGGCTTGACAATGTTGAAACAGAATTTGGGAAGGTTCATCATTTTAATGATAGCGGAAAACGGGTCTGAAGTGCATCATCAAGTAAAATCAGAATGCAACAATGGAAGAAAAAAATATATTCTTCAAACTTCCATATTGGAAATTTAATTTGTTGTGGCACAATATTTATGTGATGCATATTGAGAAGAATGTCTGTGATAATTGATTTTTACATTACTTAATGAGCATGGAAAGTTTAAGGATCATCTCAATGCTCGCAAAGACTTAGAAGTAATAAACATAAAACATGATCTATGTCCAGATGAGAATGAAAAGTATGCTCCGGTCATTTTTGCAATGAAAAATAGGGATAAAGATACATTCCTTTGAATTTTAAAGAATGTGAAGGTATCTGATGGGTATTCGAGTAACATATCGAGGTGTGTTGACTTGAAGAAATCATAAGTTGCATGGATTGAAAAGTCACGATTCACATATTTTGTTACAACAGTTACTACCATTGGCATTGCGTACATTATTACCTGAAAAAGTTGCTGCTGTTGTACTCCAATTCTGCACATTTTTCAGGAAATTGTGTGAGAAATCTCTACATCCATTTCAGCTTGACAACCTCCAGGAGAGGTTTGTATTGACCCTTTGTGCAATGAAGATGATCTTTACTTCATCGTTTTCTACTGTCATGATGCATCACCAACATCCATCAAGCAAGAGAAGTTCACAGAAGTAAATTTCAAGGAAGGGTGGAGTGTAGTTGCTCACGTAATACAAAGATGGTATATTATGTGAATGATGTTGTGGATGAAGGGTGGAGTGTAGTTGCTCATGTAATACAAAGATATTTGTATGATATGGGTGATAAAGTGGAATATTTGACCTCTGAAATTGAATTTCATCAACAATAGGAAGCAGAATTATTTGTCCATCATGATATTGAAAATATTAGTCTAGCATGGATGAATGAATTTGATGAAGTAATGGAGTAGGAAAATGACATGATTTAAGGGGAAAATGATTGTATGTACAATTATTTATTCATTCAGCAACTACTTGTTTCATTCCTGCAGTCATTCATTATCATTGTTATATATATTATTTCTGTTAGTACTGGGCATCTATTATCATTTTTAATTTTTTTTCTGCATAATTTTTTTGAAATATATATTCTGAACTTAATTTTATTTGATTAAATGACAGGAATTCCAAGGAGGAAGCGGTATACTATTTCATCGAGTTCTACGGCAGATGATGATCTATATGGATCCCTCCCCACGGCATCTGAGGCACCAGCTGCTTACACCCCTGCACCATCTCCCCCTGCACCATCTCTCACCCCATCTGTGGGTGTTTCATTAGAGTCTGATTCATTGACTCCCCCTTCATGAGCCTCAGTATTGGGGCGGTGACACACCCCTTCTAGTTCATCACGGACATACTGGAGGGTCACTGTTATAGGTACAAATTTTAATTAAATAAATTTATTGCATTTTTTTTGTACTAATTGTTTGCTCATTGAAGATGAAAAAAATGCAATCGTGGAGAAAAACATAAAAAGTTAAGATGTTTGGAATATGAATGGTGAGAAGATAGTCATGCCATTTGATTCTTATGGGGTCCCTACGGATGACGTCGTGGGGTTACTTGGCCAGATTTTAGGCCAACTGGTAGTGGAGCCCATTTCCCTTCCTATTTCTTATGATGATTGGAGACATATGCCTCCAAGATGGAAAACTGAAGTTTTTGATTCCCAAATAAAGATAATTTTATTACATTATGGTTTAATTTAATGTCATGTTACTAATATGTTCAAAATGAAATTTTGTATACAGATGTTCTTCCACTTTACAGTTGTTGATGTAATAGCACGGAAGTGGACGTTGAAAAATCTTGGTAATAAATGGAAAGATTCGAATGGAGATTGTGATGTTATGTCAATGATACTTCATTGACCATGCAACAAATGTATGAGAAGCTACCCAGTGGGGTACTGAAAGAACGGTGGAAATTTTTTGTTGACAGACATCGTGATGAGAAGCGGATGGTATTGAAATATATATTATTATATTGTCCTCATTTTACATTTATACATGTATATAAAGAGGATATGAAATTGAATACATTATTGTTAAATTGCATTTTATTTATTTCAGGATCTCTCAAGACAGAATGCATCAAACCGGGCTAAGCAAGTCATCCATTACACTGCGAGCTCAAAAAGCTTTTCTAGAAGCCAAACGACATTGCTAATCTTTTAATTAGTTTAAATATTTATAAGACAATATTATATGTTTAATATATTGAATTGTTGATTTATATTTTCTTAATATAGTCACAGAGTTTAGGGCATGAAGCATCCCGAACTGAATTGTGGTTGGATGTTCACAAAAAATCATATGGAAGTTTTGTTAATGAGCCTGCCAAAGAAGTTGGGGCATGAAGTCAATTTTTTATTATAATAACTTATTATCAGTTTTTACTGTGTTAATATATATTGATATTTGATTTATAGGTAAAAATTAAATAATTATGGAATGCCAATCCTGGGCAGTCCTACTCAGTCTCCCAGGATGACCCGGTTGCTAAAGTCTTTGGGAAGGAGCATCCTGGTAGAGTGCGCGGGATGGGTTTGGCACCCGTACCATCTGAAGTCTTTGGAAGGCCACTAGGGATTTCAATTGCATCTACTTCTAGTTATAGTCAGTCCATACCTGAAGATGCTTAGAGGGAGATTGCTTCTCTACGAGCCACAATTCAAGACCAGGGGGCTCAGATATCCGCTATACAGAAAGCGTTGACTGGTATATATCAGCAGATGAGCAGATATGCCCCTGGTGGCAGTACATCGAGTGGTGGTGAGCAGGTAAATCACAAAAAATAAAAATCATTTAGTTTTAAAACTTTTATTGGTTTTAAGTTTAATTATAAATATGCAACAATATTTAATTTTTAATATAATGTTCTTACAGGTGGCAGCAGGAAGTGGAGATGGAGGTGGAGAGGGTGATGATGCATCATTGGACTGTGAGTAGTTGTATTGTTGATGTGTTGAAAAAATATGGGAACAGTTGGTTTGTATATGTAACACGTGTGACACATAGTTGCCACTTAACATTTTCATGTCCTAACATTTTCTTGATTTCTCATGTTTCCTTTTATGCATTTTATTGATTTCTGATGTTTCCTTTTATGTCTTGATTTCTTGAGTGTGGTATACATCATTCCATTTAGTCATGTGTTTGAATTGGTAGTTGAGATTTTGGATGACTATGAGTTAAACCCATTGTTGATGTGTTGAACAAATTGGGTCATTTCATAGTGATCAAGGGGACAGTGTTGTGGACACTTTGGTGAGGCAGAATGTGTAGATAGTGAATCTCCATGCATTGTTAATGGTTATCATATTCTGTTCATGATGAAAAAATGTGGTCATACCCCATATAAAACCTAGGTTCCTCTTAATGGGAGATGGTATTAAACCGTATAAAACCGGGATTCATTGTACAATGTGTATTGGATGATCTAAAAGTCTGACACTATATAAAATTTGGATTCCTCTTACGATAATTATGATATGTTCAAAAACATTACCCCATATAAAACATGGAAGCATCACATTATGTGAGATAAAAAAAATCATTTTCTTCAAGACATGACATTAAACTTTATCCTTATCTCATTCCTTCGAAATGTGATGCCTCATGATAATCATTATATTCCAAAATTCCCTCTATATATAGGATTACCCCTAGTTCCAATGTTGTTCTTATACTATACCATATTCTAGAACAACATGTGTCTTGATTCACGCTCTCATGGGATACATAATGATGCTTAGACGTCCTTTCTTGGGTCTAGATGTAAATTTATTAAGCCTTTGGCCCCATTTCTCCATTTACGGTCCACAGATTATAACCTTAAATAATGTTCAGTTCATATCAAAATGTTCATGTGGTACCTGGGACTACATTAACCCCTTATACATTGGTTTTTACCCATACCATGACACATAGATACCATGTAGAGAATCATCATCCTAGTCCATGAATCATGACGTTAAATTTTTCATCATGGTCTTGGTTGTATGATCTTACACTGTGTGCAATCATATTCAGGATTTCGTCATGGGTTGAAGGGCCTATTTTATCCTATAACCCCGGGTTTTATTCACCACAAAAACATTCTTGATTCCCCCACCTCACCAATTTATACTATAACAATTTATATCAAGAGATCCCTAGTCCAAGCATTATGACAATAAAATATGCTCATACATCCATCACATGGGTTTATTCATCCCTAGAGTTTCATCAAACATCTATTTCCACAACATTCTAGAACTATGGGTGGATTGATTCTCATTTCCATGGGATACATATTGATGCATATATCTTCTATCATTGAGCCTAGCTGATGATTCACCATATAATAATCCATTACATAAGGTGTCATTGCCCCAAAACACTCACATGAGCCTCTTTTTTAGCAATAATCTCCTTTCATTTATGTTGACACGTCAGCGGGCCAAGATGCTCTCATTTCCTGATATGAGGAAGTAAATAATGGGTATATAGATGCAAAAGACCTTCTAAAATCCTAATAAGATGAATTTAAACTATATCATTACCCCGTGTAAAATATATATACCTATTAATGGTAGATAATTTAACCCCATAAAAAATTGATATGTCTCTTAAAGAGAGATAATTTCACCTCTTATAAATTCTCGATGCCTAATATTATAATATGTAATTATTCAATATCATCATCCAAGAAGGTAAACCCTTCTGGTGTTGGTATCCTATGACACTCTGAATCGTAAAAACATGTGGATTGATTCCAATAATCACGATATAAGTAGTTACATATAAATATTTAATCCAAGGCACAACCCTATCACATACTCATTATAGGTTTCTCCTTTTCCTATCTACTTTGGTCAAAGCTTGGAGACCTTTAACTCAAACCTATTCCTATATTTGGAGCTCTAGAAATTTAAACTAGTTGTAGTCATAGTCCATGTTGTATGATTTTAAACATCAAAGCTCAATGTCCTCAGCAAACAATGTTAATTAATAACCATACCCTATTAAATGAAATAAGGATGCCTCATCCGATAAGTGTGGGATGATTATAAAAATAATTACCACATATAAAACTTAGATTCCTCATATGATAAGTATTAAATGAACCACACATTACCCGTATAAAACTTGTATTTCTCCGAATATGAGATGATATGATATCCTTGCCAGAGATGAAATCACTCCACCGACAATAGTCTCTTACCATGTCACGCATCAAAACTATGTTTGTCTTGATGCCCATTATGAGAAGACACATATTGATGCATGTATATTTCATCTCAATCCCATCCCTACCAGCAACTCATCATGGGGACATTTCCCTCTAGGCCAGGCTTGAATCTTGTCAACCCACATGTTTAAATAGAACATTTGAGCACACGAGGAAATATCTCCCATGGAACCTAATATTCTATATGGTACATCCCCACATACACTTGTGTGGTTCACACATTCTATTATTTGGATAATCCTCACCCTACCAATCTGAAAAGGATCTCTAATGAAATTATTCATGGACATAGTGTCTTACATACCATCTCAAGCTCATTCAATGAAGTACATTTACTGATAAAAAGCAGATCTCAGGCTTTGATCTCCATGAATAGTAGATCATGATATTTTTCATCCTATCCTCAACCAGCTCAGGCATCCTATGTTTCAAACATGGTCAATAATAATTCTATTTTTGTCGATTACTCTCATCTCACTTCCCAGTTCTCAAAAGTTGTATTTGTCATCGTGATATTTTTCAGGTCACTTTTTCCCCTCATTGGGTTCACCCCTATAATCAAAAATAACTATATAAATATCCTTGATTCTTGAATCAATCATGGCTCAGCAGGGCTTAGGGGTTGGGAGGAAGTCCACCTCAAGCATGGTTGAGTCGCATGATCACCACATGGTCCTAATTCTATAACCTTAAATGAGTATTCCATGTCCATGAATCACTAATCTAAACTAATTTTAAATCAACCTTAGAATGTGTTGTGTGGTGTTGTACACATTCTCTATCAATTCAGGTCATGTTTTTTACTCCTCACTACACATATCCATTTATGATGTTTCGCTATATTTTCCAAGCATCACGTCCATAATTTTTTTACTAGTTGTCTCCATTCTTGTTTAAATTTTCTGTGCATTAATCTGTTAGGCTATTGGTATTTCTGGTTTGATTTGTTTTTCAGGGCAGTGGTGCAGTGGAAGCAAAACAGCTAAAAAAAATTTTGGTCAGCTTTTCGCGGCGGTTTTAACCGCCGCAAAAGAATATTGGTAAGACATTAGCAGCGGTTAAAACCGCCGCTAAACGTAAATATTTTTTACTTAGCGGCGGTTATAACCGCCGCTACAGAGTCGCATCACCCGCGTGCATTCGGCGGTGGTTTTTGTGACTTTAGCGGCGATTTTAGGGCCACTGGATTTTATTTTATGCGCGGCGGTTATAACCGCAGCAGATAAAATAAAATTCAGGGCCCGTAAAAACCGCCGCTAAAATCAGTAAAACCGCCGCGAAATGAGGCAGTTACGACGCTTTCCTTAAATGGCCGCTAAATGGAGATAACCACCGCTAATAGATTGTCGACGCCCAATTTAGCGGCGGTTTCTGTAAACCACCGCCCAACCATATAGCGGCGGTTTTGTGATGTTATAGTTTACATGGGGGTTGTCTTGGTAGAATCACAAAAATGACAAAATATACAAAGGAGTAGAGGTGTTAATGGGGCGGGGTGGGTTGCCCCACGAGACGGATCATGCGGATTGTGGTCTAGCCTGATCTACACATAATGCGGGCTTAAAAAAATAAAGGGCCGATCCTATCTATGCGGGACCCACAGATTAACGGGCTGGCTCGTAGGCTTAAAGAAAATAATATATTATAATATTTTTTGCTTGGTGAACAATGGAGGGGAGCAGGAAAATATGAATGTTTGAGATTAGAAGTAAAGCTTTAGTTTTCAATTAACATTAACACCTCTAACAACAACAACCACAACAACCCTTAAAATAATTACATCTTTGATGTTTCATGTATAATTGTATTAGGTGGATTCAAACATGAACTATTTTTTCCACATCCATATTAATTTATTTTATTACATTATTTTATTTTTCAATCATAACTTTCTGGTAGTCTTGCCTTGCAAAAAACCTTTCTGGTACGCTACTTACAATTACGGGTCAACATAGGACCTGCAGACACCCGACGGGCTAGCTCGTGCGAGGTGCGGGTTTCTCGGATTGGATCAAATACAGTCCAAAGTTTTACGGGTCTAAATATTTAAAGTCCTAATCCAGGTGAATCCACAAACTAATGAATCGGGTTGCAGTATTATGTGTTTTTCTGACAGATATACAAAGGACCGTTTTTCAAAATTTCAAATAAAATGAGGCCCTCCCATAATGAATAGAGAGGTCATTGACCGGAATAGACCCTTTTTGACCCTTCAACCTCATCCCAACCGTTGTTTTCTCGTTTCCTATTAACAGGAACCGTTGATCAAATCGGCCACCAAACACGGGTAAATGCCCGGAAAACACATGGGCATTAATGGCAGATCGTTTTTCCACCGGCAGGGAATTCCACCGGCCACGCGGCGGCGGCGTCGCGGCCCATCATTCCCGAAGAGAAAAGCGACTTGCCCGGAAAATGTGCCCACCGGCCCACGAGAAAAACCGTTGACCCAGCCCAACAATCCGACACCACAGACCGATCCGGATTTCGCGGTAGCTATAAATTAGCTCCCGACCCTCCCCTGGCCCGGCGGAGACGTCGCGGGCGGATAATCCCCGGCGGTTCTCTTCTGAAATCCAATCGGAGGAATCCGGCGAGGGAGGGATGAGCAAGTACGTGGAGCTGTTGGACGTCGGCGTGCGGATTGCGGCGAGGTTCCACTCTCATTTTCCCCAAACGGCGCGGGGGTACTACCACCCTCCTCCGGCGAACCACGAAGGCAGCGACGAAGATCGCTACCACCAACACCAACACCAGAGCTCTCGCGGCGATGGAGACGGTTTTCCTTCCGGCGTTGCGGCGGCGGCGGATTTGCTGAGCCGCCGCGTTATGGATCGACGCAGTTCCCCTGTCCCGGTCGTGGAAGCCGGCGATTAGTTTCATTGTGTCTCCATCTGATGGCGTCGGCGGAGGTACAGATTGATCGACCTGATCTCCGATTTTTTTGTGCTACGGTGGTGATCCCTGTCTTATCGGTCAAGAAATGCCATGATAATCATGAAATCGTCCTGATTTGTTCTATTGATCTTCTCTGCCTTCTGCTGTCGGCTTCTTAGTGGTTCCAGGAAACTTTCTAGGGTTTCCCAGCCTGTTTATTTTATTATTATTTTTATATTGTTTCACATTTTTCTGTGATAGATTTATTCATTTTAGTGTTTCACTTTGAGGAACATCCCTCTTATTGGTGAAGATGAAAGATGAATCAACAATGTTATTCATTGATTATAGAAAAATTAATGCGATTACTGGATATCAATATTCACGTTGGTGATCATCAATTAAAAGTCAAGAATGTTGATATATCAAAGACGAAGTTACGCAAGATAATACCCTTTTAATATTCATTGAATAGAGTATTGAATGATTATCTTAATAAATTTGTTGTGGTTTTTATTGATGATATATTGATAATTTCTATAAAGAGCATGAAGACTATTTATAGACCCATCTTACCATCTTAAAATGAGGGATTTGTTATATACATTGATGCATCAAAGGAAGAACTAAGGCGTATCCTTAGTTGTTAATTACCGAGACAATTAAAGACCCATGAACAAAACGATCCCAACTCCTGATCTTGAGGTGTCAACTATATTTTTTGCATTGAAGATATGGATATACTATCTTTATAATGAAGGATGTGTCATATATAGATACTATCTTTATGGTGAAAGATGTTACATCTATAAAGATCATAGAAGTTTGAAATATATATTCACGTAGAAAGAGCTCAACATGAGACAAAAGAGATGATCGAAACCACCAATACACTATCATTCTAGAAAGACAAACATGGTGACAAATGTATTGAGTATGAATGATCATGAGGTTCTATCCATGATGATGATATATAAGAATCCAATGTTCATAGATTTACTAGAAATATACATGGAAACTACTAGAGAAGGGGAAACGTCATTCATTTTTCAAGTAATTGTCGACCAACTTTATTAGAAAAGATAAAGAAGTCTCAAGTTTGCAAAAGAAAATCAAAACCATGAAAATGAGAGTTCGACAAACTTCATCTATGAAGATGGTGTGTTGATGTTTGGAAAGTGACTATGTGCGTCATCGGTACCTGAGCTAAGGTTGGAATTGCTAGATGAAGCTCAAAGCATAAACATCTCTATACACCCAGATAGCTCCAAGATTTATAGTGTAAGATCTCGTCTTTTCCAAGCACGTTCCTCTTGAGTTTTGGTTGAACTTCTTTTGGTTGAGTTTTCTTTTCTTCTAAAAACCGTAGTGGTGGAACCTTTTATTGGGGGTGGAGAGGTTTTGCTGGGGAAAATGACTTAAATTTTAGGAATGTATGTTTATTTGAATTAATGAAACCCGAGTATAAATATGTCAAAGGGCTTACGAGAGTTCTTCGTGAGTTTGGAAAGATTCGGAGGTGGTTCAAGTTCTTTCTGCGGAAGCTAGGTTGAAAGGTGTTTGTTGGACACTTTCATGTCGTAAACAGTTTAAACGACGTGAACGTGTTGCCAAGAAAATGATGTGAACTGGTTCAGAGCGCGAAACAATTACACATTGTGAAACTGGTTCACATCATGAAAAGGTCGATCATTGTTATTTTAACCTGAGATGATGTGTTTTTTAGCATATCTTATAAATCGAGAAATTCACGTCGTGAATATCTCGGGGCCAACGATTTTAAACAACATCGTGCGTATGATTTATTTTTCACCCGTCGTGCATCTTCTGTCTCGAACCCTAGGGCGACTCTAGAAGATTTTGGAGCAATTCTTTCCCTTCCAGATATCTCGGTCTAGCATTTAATCTCTGGTGAGTTGCTTCGTTTTGGTTTTCCTCTTTCTTCTGCTATCATCTGTTATAGCAGTGTGATCTCCCGACCGTCCTTGAATCGAGTTTTGATCTTGATGTTTGTGTTATCTAGGTTTTCCTTATGATCACCATCACCTTCATTTTTTGTTGGCCTCACCTGTTGAGAGCGTTGCTTGATCGCCAGATAGAGGTAGGTAGTCTAGAACAAAGCCCTATGACATGTTTCTAATTGTTTAAGTACGTGCAATATTATACGATTGTGTCGACTCAACATGCGTGTTAACTAACAAAATAATGGATGATGATAATCATGTGATGGACTACTCCTTGGATCCCTTTGGATCCAATGGTGTTGAGACATTGCTTGTGGCTACTCGTAGGGTGTGCCTACCCTCGAACAATAATGCACTGACTAATGACTTAAAATATGTTTTAGCATGACACGAGACATCGGTTGATTGCTTGTGATCGATTCACCTTGGAAAATGGCCTACTTATTTATTGAAAAGACTGATGATAATTTGATATGAGATGGGTGTGTACACTGGCATGATAACGACTTAAGATATAATTTGATGAATGAAAGGGTAATTGAAAGACAAATGATAATTGACTGAATTAACCATTGTGGCTTATGATGTTATGTTGTGTTATTCCTTATGTTACGACATATGTTGTGATTCGTACTATAATGCTTACAGGTCTTGGATCAGTTATGCTGAAATGCTTATATAGAGGGCTTGACCCAGTTATGTTGTAATGATTATAGGGCTTGACCTGATTATGTTAAAATTCTTATATAGAGGGCTTGATCTAGTTATGTTGTAATGCTTATAGAGCTTGACCCGATTATGCTGAAATGCTTATATAGAAGGTTTGATCCGATTATGCTGTAATGCTTATAAGGCTTCGCCCGATTATACTGAAATGCTTATATAGAGGGCTTGACCCGGTTATGCTACAATGCTTATAGGGCTTGACCCGGTTATGCTGAAATGCTTATACAGATGGCTTTTCCTAGTTATTTGATTATGCCATGGATGTGTGGTTGCAGTTGGCATGGTTATGCTAAATGCTCATAGATATTATGACATGGCGTCGAAGAAGGTTTATTATTGTAATTTATTAATTGATTAATTAATACACCTGTTCATCGCTTATTGCATGCACTTATTTATCAGACTAGTTTTGTTTAGACACGACGGTGTCGACCTATTGCGCTTTACTCCCACCCTATTCGGGTTGCCGTTTGGTACCCGAATAGGTTACATGGATGCAGGTTTGGACAAGAGCAAAGGACCTTGTTGTCGATTTTTACTTACTGGATGGGTTGAAGTTTGGCGACGGGACCGACAAGGGATTCAGGATCAGAGTCTTTTGAGTTTATTTGTGCAAACTTGTTATTTTATCTGTATGACTTCCAATATGTCATTTAGTTATATTTCAGCCTGACATTACATGGTTCATTATTATTTAGTTGTTTGGTTCATCTTTTATCTTCCAGCTGTATGATGTATTGTTTTCGCTATTTCTATTACTGTGACATTTGTTTATTTTCATTGTATTACAACTCTGTACTAGGATACAGTTTCCCCACTATGTTCTCTAAACCCCCATGGTGTACAAGGAGACACGTTTGAGATCTAGTAACCAACTTGATTTGGCCACATGAGAAGGTGTCGAATTGGGGGACGTTACATATAGGGATCTATAAGAGAACTTCTGATGAGAAAATATGAAGTGAAAAATTGCTGACTATGTGTCGAGATGCTTAGCATGACAACAAGTAAAGGTAGAGAGACAACTTCCAAAAGGAGTTATGCAACCTCTCCCTATACCAATGTGAAAGTGGTACAATATCATAATGAACTTTGTTACAAGATTGTTTAAGACATGTAAGAAGAATGATGTTATATGGGTCATTGTAGATCAACTTACCAAGTTTACACATTTCCTAGAAATAAGGGAGGATCTACCTCTTGAACTTCTTACACAACTCTATATCAATGAATTTGTGAGGCTTCATGGTGAACTTTTATCAATTGTATATTATCACGACCCTCGTTTCACAACAAATTTGTTACAGGAGATTTCAAAAGGCTTTGAACAATGAGATACATTTGAACATTGCTTATCATCCTCAAACTGATGGGCAGTTTAAAAGGACCATCAAAACATTAGAGGACATGTTGATGTCATGCTCACTTGACTTCCAATTAAAATGGGACCAATACCTACCTATGGTGGAATTTGCATACAATAATAGCTTCCATCCAAGCATACAAGTGGCACCGTATGAGTCCTTTTATTGGAAAAGATATAGAGACTCAGTTTTTGCCTAATAAGACTTTGAAATATTTTTAAATATTATTTCAGAGTTGGGCGCTGAGATGACGTGCAATTTTGAGGCCTGGTGTGCCCGAAATTAATTTTATAAAAATATTAAATATGTTTTATGTTACGCACACGCAGTTAGTTAAATAAAATAGTATCACTTTTAAACGGTTGATCAAATCAGAAATCCGAGACCACGGTTGGGTCTGGGACGCGATGTTTCCCCTAGGCGCGACATAAAATGAGTCGGTGCGGGACGTTCGGGCCGCTCGCTCGGTGGCGGTGTGTTAAATGGATGAATTAAATTATTAATTTATTCACTTAATATCTCAAACCTGAATAACTCTCAGACGGGGACTCAGATGAGAAATCTGAGGCCACCGTTGAGTTCAGAACGTAGGCTTTACCCTAGGCGGGGTACAACTTTTGTCAGCGTCGGGAGTTCGGCTTAGGTGTCATCGTAGATGAGTGATTAAATAATTAAATAATTATTTATTTAATTATTTAATTGATTAAATCCTTTTTAACCCAATGAAATCTCTATAAGTATACTGTTATGGAGATTTGCCCAAGGTTACCTCATAACCCAGGGATCTCCAACGACTCCTCTCCTTTCCTTTCCGTTGACGAACGAAGAACGAACGACAACGAACCCATGGATCTAGACGGATCAAAGCGTAGCGGATCCTCCTTCGTCGACGAATGCATCCTTCGTCGACAGTGCGCGATCCAATCCAGACATGACTCGTCTTTTGGTGTTTTACGCCTCTGGATTAAAAGTTTGATAGATTGATATTTGTCCTTCGATCTGCGCCCCTCCCTGCAGCCTTTACATGTGCCAACGTACTAAAATTGAATTATTTCTTTTCGTTTAATGTATGTTCTAACCCCAGTGTCCCATTCTTGTTCGTCGGCCAAAAACGCTTGGCTGACGATGTTTAAACCTTTGTTTTTGGTGCTTTTCCCCTCACCGGTATTTGCGTTCTTCATCGTTGGACCACGGGGGTCACGATTCGACATTTTCGGGGCATGTTCGTGTGCGATTGAACAGTTGCACCTTTTTATACTTTTCCCTTGCACTTTTTCATTGAGTGGTTTGTGTGCGTGTGTACAGGTTTCAGGCAAAGGCCTCCCCAATTTTAGTTGGGCCTCCAGCGCTTGTCGCCAACCCCTGGCCTATGGAGGTGGGTTTGGGGTAGTTGCGGCTCGAGCCCTGACTTGGGCCGGGTCGTGACAAAAGATGTTGAACATCAACCATATGGGACAATTTTGGGGAAAAGAAGCTAGTAAGTCCAGAACTTGTTGATGAGACAACTGAGAATGTACAAGATATTCATAATCATTTCAAGACAACTTGAAATATACATACAAACTATATTGATAATCAAAGGAAAGACTTAAAATTTCAAGTAGGCGTTCATGTTTTTTTTAAAATATCACCATGGAAGTGAGTTATAAGGCTCAGTATGAAGGGGAAACTAATTCTAAGGTACATTGTGCCTTTTGATATTTTAGAGAGGATTGGAGCTGTGACTTATCATTTGACTTTACTGTCACGAACCAAATTTGGTCGCCACTGAAACCGGCACCAAACCCAGCCCGTGACAAGGATCGAAGGGCGTTCACGATCCCCACAGGCTGGCACAAGTGCCCGAGTATCATAAAATGAGAATTGGGAACGATTTAACCGAGTTTTTAAACTTAAAACAACAAATGAACCCAATAAAACGAATCTGGATTTTTCAAACCAAACAATCTTTTACAAAAATTCAAAACCGAGTTACATAGTTTAAAACAACTCACCAAGACTATAACAAAGGTACAAAACCAAAAGGAAACAGCCCAAGAACCCTCATGGAAAGGGGCACCGCCCTCAAGCCATCTCAACAAGATTTCATCACCAAGGACCTGCTAGAAACCCGAACCACTTGCACTAAAAACTGTACCCAACCTGCGACAAAAAAAAAACCAAGTCTACTTACACCCAAGGGTGTAAGTAGGGTGTGAGCCAATGCCCAGTAGGATACCACCACTAAGAGATTCCATGTGATAAACATTCAAAGACGAAAAGCTTGCAAATTTTCATAAACAGGAAATGTTAGTTACAATTTCTAAAAGATGCAACTTAAAAATTAAAACAGTTTTCAAGTGGGATATCATTAAGAATAAATAATTTTAAAAATAATGTCAACACTACTTAACTTTCCAGCCAACCATACCGTATGCCGATGGTAAGCACAAAGTAACTAATGAGCATAAGCAATAGGAAATAACCCCTAGGCACTAGCTCGTTGTGGGTCCCAGGTACCTCGTATCTCGGTGAGAGTAACCATCACAATATCCGTTCTCGTGCATGAGCCACTAGTAGGGAACATACCCATAACCCAGTGGTCCCCAATCACCACCATTCTAGTTTATATAGTGTTGGAAGCGTCAATCTTGCTACGTGAAACTGAGGCCAAACCCCACTGATTCACTAGCATACTAGAACACGTCCACCCACCTAGATACCTGAGTTTCCCCTTGTGCTCAAACAAGTTCAATAAGTTAAGAAATATACTTTTCACATGAAAATATCATTTCCACATCACAAGTTCACCAAACAGCCCAAATGTACATCACACAAGTCACAAAATCCTTTTTCCATTCAAATGCATTTTGAAATCATACTCACACAAAAAATAGCCCACAACACTTTTCACATTTCTTTAACACTTCCACAAAACCTTTAAACAATTTTATAAAACTATTCCAAGACATTATAACTCACATAATAGCCCACTCAAATATCATATAATACTTCTTTCATCAACAAAATTCATTTTGCACAACACACTCACACAAAACAGCCCACAACCATGTTTCGCAACACTATTTCTATTTGCTAAAACATTTCAGCACTTTATAAAACATTATAAAAAAATATTTGACATCTTAAATAACCACCTTACCTTTAAAAAATCCATATTAGGTGAACACACCCACCAAACAGTACATATACACCCTTTTTCCCACTTTGTTTAACCAAACAAAACATTCACAATTTTCATAAAACAAACCCATGGGGTGTAACTATGCTTCGCACACAAAACCCATTTCAAAATCCCTCATTCAATTCCAAAATCATACCTATACCAATACATAACAGAATTGGAAGCCCTAAAAACATTTATTAAACTACCCCCAAGTGTTATAAAAATACCTCAATTAACACCACAAAAGACACACATGAAAAACACACGTTTTCATAAATCACTTCCAAGAAGTACAACATGGTTTTACACCTTGAACCCATTCAAAAACCCCATTTCAAGGCCCAAATGAAACTTAGGCATTAACAAACCAGAATTTTCATCCACTTTAAACAATAATAAGTCACTTTCATGTGTTATAAAATACACCCAAACATTACCCCAAGAGTCACCCATGAAAAACACCCAATTTTAAGCCATAATGAAACTATAAAATTAAACGCTTAAGAAAATCCATCAAAAACGGTTTTCGCACCACTAGCAGCATATGAGGAACATTAAAACTAGTAAATTAAGCAAGCTAACTCATCCAAAATTGCTTACACATGGAACCACCCACATTTTGAGTCAAAACCCTTGAATCTTGGTGCGAAACCTCAATCGCACCTCCACCGCACCACAAGGAAGTGAAAATGAACCCTAAACCATAAAGTTTCACAAAAAATACCCCAAATCAAACCCTAGGTATGAACCCTAATTTCTGGAAACTCTATAAATTCATGAAAGAGGGAGGAAACCCTAAGGAGAATGAAGGAAATGAAGAGAGGAACACTTACCCAAATAAATATTGAAGAAAACAACCCAAAATCCACCAGTATCTGAATTTTAAAACAGACAAACATTTAAGGGAGGTTTGGACAAGGATGAGAATATCATGTAGGAACTGGAATGGGGGAAAAAGAGTAAAAATAGGAGTTACGAAAGGATCAATTTACCTCTTCAAATCTGGGCGATTTGTGAAATCCATAGAAGTTTCTCCCAAATTCTCGATTCAATTGAGTTCCAAATTGGGGCAGGAGAGAGTGGGGGCACGCCTTGGGTAATTGGGCTCAGGTGAGAGTTGGAATCACCGAAAAACATAAAAATTGAATGAGATATTAAAGAATTAAAAATTATTTTTAATGTAGGAAATGAGCTTTCGGGAAGACCCAATCCCTTAAATAAAAACCCAAATCCACCATGATTATGGATTTCTAAATGGACCAAATTAATATGGTGGTGTTAATAGGTCAGGGGAGATCAAGTAGGAATTAGAATGGATAACAAATGTTGAAAAATGAAGGATTTATAATGGAAACAAAATTTATTTTTAAATCTGGAATTGGGCTTGCGGTTTGGCCCAAATCATGAAAAATCTCCCATTCCTCAAAAAATGCATGGGAAACCCCCAAAACAAAGCAACAATGGAAATAAAATTAAAAATACCATTAAAATAAGTCATGTATGTGAAATTTTCTACCCACCCTCTCTAAAGTGCACAATGTCTTCCATGTTTAGATATTGAGGAAGTACATGCCGGACCCAACACATGTACTCACCACCAAAGAAATAGAGGTGGAGTATGACTTGGATTCTTGACCCTTGAGGGAAAGTGTTACGAAATTGGACAACCTGACTTGTGAATGTACTTTGGTGGAATCACAAGTTATAAAAAGCAATACGAGATCTCAAGGAAGTAATGATAAAGAATTACTCGTATTTTTTTAGATTGATGTACACCCTAAATTTCGAGGATGAAATTATTGGGGTGGGGGGTGGGGGGTGGGGAATGTAAGATATGTGATTCAACTATAGTAAGTAAATTCTTCATGACAAAAAATTTTTCACAATGAAAATTCTAATATACAACTCATAGTAATATAATAGAAAGCTAGAAAATTACTTTCATAATAACAGCTAAAACTAGTACAATAGAACAAGTAACAATATGGGGTAACACCTTAATCTTGTACCCTAGAGGACCGTACTATAAAAAGAATGAAAAGTATATAAGATACATTGCTATTATAGAGAAAACAATAAGCAAAGGAACAAACATGTTATAGGAGCTAAGAGAAAGATATGAATGATGTTAGATGCTAGAATGGAGTGTATATATAAGAGGTAATACGATAGTTGGAATCTGACAGTTGGGAATCTGAGCATTGTAATATTAATGTAACCATTATACATACAAGTGTCCAATAAAATGCATAAAACTATTTGATAATAATATAATTTTTAATCTCATGTATTGATTAATGAATAACAGTATAATTCCACACATATGTCTTAGAATAAAAATATTTAAAAACTAGATTTTAAATTCTTGGTGCAAAACATATGATTTTGAAACACCAAGGTTTTTATTTAATAATTAAAATTATCATATATGAAGATTATTTTTATAAAAAAGACATTATATATTTGAAATCAATATGTCGAAACTATCAAATGGTGAAATTTTCATAATTTTCCAAGATAGTCTAATTTTCAGGTAAATAATAAAATACAATATGAATATACGATAAGTATTATGATTTCATTAAAGTGTTAAAATTATGTAATGATTAATATAATTGAATCTGCAACCAAAAAATAATTTATTTTATTAATATAATGTATTTTAATGAATTAAAATTAATTTCCAAACCATAATATACTTCTCAAAGTCTAAAATGGAAATGAATATTTTAACGACAATATTTTGTGGAAAAATTATATTTCCATGCCTAAAGTAATATAGAATAATGGAGTTTGGTTCTCAAAGATAAAAATGTAAAAACCATGAGCTAAATCCATGAGTAAACCAATGGTTCTGCATTTTCCACAACCTAGATTTCAAATGCTCATGTTTAAAAATTAATAAACAATTCTCCCTCATTTGTTATAAATACTCACCAATCCTCTCATTCATTTTCACTCCAAAATTAGTGAGCACAGTTAACCTCTAATTTTCCCTCTCAAGAGTCTCTTCAAAGACTTTAGAAAGTTCTAAAGCGTTCTTTATCAAACTTTAAGAAGCCACTTCGCAAGGCAAAAGTTCCTAATCTCTTCTCTTTCTTTATTTGCATAATCCTTTCCAATTCCTTTTCATTTCATTATGAAATGTTATTATGATTCCTTGTTATAAATTCCTTATTTTATTATCAATGAAATATCTCCATTCTCTATCATTAAACTTCCTTCATAAGCCAATATAAGGCGTAAACAATCCTATAGTTATAAACTCAGTTACCCAAATCCCTATGTATGCCATATATTTGTGGTATTATGGATGTATTATTTCTTAGAGGTGTGCTTTGTCTAAGGAAGGATGAAGATGATGTAACTGGTGGATCCTCTATTAGGTCCCAAGTGGATTAAACTTGATTTTGGCACAAGTTTAATGCATGCTGACATGAAATTCTTTCCTTAAGGTAATTTTTGTATCCCTAATGCATATTGAATATTTGTGGGACATAAACCTAATTTTTATAGGGTAATTTTCTATCATTTCTTTGGTATCTTACCATAAAAAACTATTGTATTCAATGAGTCTTTCCTATTTATATCATCCTTTCATGAAAGTACCCTACACTACTACTTCCTTTTCATTCCTTTGATAAGGGTACTTCCCATTGTATTGTGACTATCCCATGGTTTCTAAGTTGATTGTTGGATATTCACCTAGATATCTATATAAGGAAATATTGATATTTCATATATCCATTATTTTTTTATAGATAGTGAGAGAATCAAATCCCTTGGTGTAAAAAAATTATATGGATTTGAGTAATTACAAGGGAATATGTAGCTATTGATTACTTATATATGATTATGTCTGAAGTTCCTTGGGGAACATTATAATGTGAATTGTTTAACCATTCTCTTTATATGATAGATGCATCAGACTTATTATATGACGGATGAGGCCTGAAATTATATATCCCCTCAATGCATTCTTAGGTCTCATGAGACAAACTAATTGGGTATTTGGTTTATACCTTACCTATTTGTATATGATGTCTTGGAACGAGGCGTTAACTATATGTTTATGATATCCAACATTATACATTCCATCATTATGAGATCAATTATTGTTATTTATGTGATTTATTTATTACCACTGTTATTTTCATAACCCCTCCCCCTAAAGAGTACCCCTCCAGGGCTGGCAAAGAGATAAGGGTGATGGTGACTGCCCGAGTTCCGCCTCCAGTAGGATTCGGGTTGGCGACTAGCATATAGGGTATAAAAATATACAAATAGGAGATATTACCCTCAAAGAGAACATGCGAAAGAGAGAGATAAGACATATACACCAATTAACTCATGCTCAGATATATAAAAGAGATCCCAAGTTCATAAATGTAATGTCATATAGTACTAAAACAACTGAAAGGAAAACAACAAGTACCAAAAAGGTAAACTCGGCGGTGACCACGAAGCCCAAACAACTCCCACAAAACTGTGGGCTAGTAATATCCAACCAGATCACCAGTCTACTCCTGCTGAACTAAAAAATAGTTTATATATATGTGGGGTGAGCATAGAAGTATACTCATTTGGATCCTCCCCAGAGCCTCTCATGCAAAAAATAAAGATAACATTCTAAAGTTTAGTGAACAACAAGTGAAACTAACTCGTCACATAAACATGTATACTAAGTTCTCAGCCTCACCATATATATCTTTAACCAAGTATCATACATAATAGATCATGTATTATATTAATAAAACATCAAGGGTACCCCGCTACCACTTCCCCACTGGTTTGTCGCTCTGCCCCAACATCACACGTCTTGATCCATCTCTCTCCAAAAGTAATCTAGATCGAAGACACTTGGGATAAGTATTGCAACATGCATCTCATGTATCACATTATCACATCATCCCATCCACATATCCATATATAGTAATCGAGTGGTTTCATGGATCCACCACAGCCCGTATGACGTGTATCATGCATCGGGCATTATAAATCAAGCTATCACTACCCATACACTGAGTAAGTTACCTCAATCCCTCACAACCTATGCACATCATATCTATAATAATCCTTTGGATACTATATATGGAGATACATGTGTGTGAAGTAACCACAAACCATTACAAACCTATACACAAATATATGGGAAAACTAACCACCGTGCATACCAGTACATAAAAACTACTAAGCGAAGAGAGCGGGGCTAGATGGGGTAGTCAACCATCCATCCTCCCACCAAGATATTGAGGAAAACACCCTCCTAGAGTTCATTGGGTGTCAGTCACCCTATCGATATGGGTGGGGTAGTGCATGAAATCACAAAATGTACATGATATAATATAGATCACAACCACAATATGAGAATAATTGTAAAGGCCCTGACCTTAGTAGCTCAGAGCCGATAGTTATTTTATTACATTGACACTAGATACAAGAAATCGCATCCCAAAGGACCAACTAGTTTAATAGTCTTGGTAAACTAGATACATAATTGAATCTCATATTACAATTAAAAACACAAAATTTAACATATATTATTCTTTTAGAATACCATAATTAACTTTATCATATCCCTTCTTATCAATCATAAAATACTTCCTGACATCTTGGAGAAAGGAAACATAAAAAATGAGTGAACTCTAATGCTCAGTAAGGGTATGTGTATAATGTAATCTATCATGAATAAATAAAGAATAATCAATATGGCAAGGTAAATAATTGAAACACATGTCATTTAATCAATAACTTGCACATGAAGAATAATATGACATGAATAAATGATGATTAGATAATTCCATATAAATAATCACATGAGTTTTGAAACTTATCCATGAATATTATAACTAATTGAATAGTCACATGGAATATCAATAAATGAATTCATAATGATGGAATGAATAATTCCGAAAATCTAAAATTTACAGTTGAGGACTTGACCAATACATTTGAAAATATTTTCAAGGCCTTGGCCATGAAATCTACATAAATGGGTAAGGACTCGACCAAAACCCAAACTAGTTTGTCTCAGGAGACCTACCAATGCATCATGGGGCTGTAGTAATACCTACCCATCACTTACTAAGTGAAATGAATTACTTATATGAAAGGGGTGAAACATAAGAAACATAAATATTCATATTGAAACAACATACAAAATTTTAATAATTTCCCCAATCAATAAACATAATCATAAAGCACCCGGAGTAATATGGTGAATTGTATCGAAATAGTATATCCCTAGTCAAATCGATCATAAACCATCTAGATAAATAATAATGATGGTATCATTACAATATATTCATAAAGGATTATAAGTATAATAAAGTTTGTTGAAATTTATGAATAAAATTTTCATAAGGAGATCATTAAAAACATTCTTGAGGAAAATAATATTTTCAATTTGAAAAATCACTTTTAAAAATATAAAAATTGCACACATAATAAAGAAATCATTTTATTTGAAAAGAACCTTGTAAAATCATAAAATAATATTCAAATAATTGAGGTATAATAATAGTGGGAAATTCCATTCATTCCGTATAACTTAAAAAAACATTCATTTTACATTTTCATTAAAATTTAAAAAGTACCTAATTAAAGAAGATTTCGTTAAAACCATTTTGTAAAAAAATTAAGCATGGGTAAAAATGTCTTTAATAAATCATTAGAGAGTAATAAAAATATTATTTAATTTTTTTTAAGGTAAATATGGATATGAAAGAAAAATATTCCCTTAGGGGGGACTTAAACATAAACAATCCCAAATAATGATGATATTGTGAAATAAACCCTTACAATTGCAATAACTTTTGAAATCATAACCCCCATGAAATAAATAAATTCAAATGAAACTTTAAATACCATGTATATAAAGAGATTAATTATATAATACATCAAATGGGAAGTATATACACCACAAAAAAGAAATAAGCGATGAATATGACATATATCTCACAAAAGTAAAAGTGAGAAAACTCTTACCTCGGGTCCAACTTCCTTCGAACGTGCTCAAACATCCTGTATAATAAATATTGATTTATTATAAATATATTCCAGAACCATACTCATATATATATATATATATATATATCATACCATTTATGAGTTACTTATAATATTTTATAATCCATTTATTAATAATTCTTTATTAAAATCATTGTTTCAGGCAATAATTACATTGTTTTTAATGTATGTTTTAGTTTGGTAGATTAGGTATTTGCATTTTGAAAAAATTTCCATCATATCCATAATATTATTAAAGGTATAAATATTTTATATATTTAATATATATATATATATATTTATATTTATCCATAAATGTAGATATAAAAAAATGAATTACACCATTAATGAAGACGCTATGCCGTACGTATGTATGAATGTTGTTTTCAATTTTTTAAGGATGGAAATAAAAAAATATGAATAAAAAGTAATACTTTTAGAAGAATATTTATTCCATAAATATAATAAATACTCATTAGTTCCATCTCTGTAACCATACAAGTAAAGTGATGATGAAAAATGAATTACATCGCTATGTGGAGACGGTAAGCCATACATACACACGAGCGATGTTTTCGCTTTTCATAGAATGAAAAAGAGATGGAATATAGTTTCAATATAATCATAATAAAATCTCAGAATATTTACGATATTGTAGTTATTATTTTATTATGGGTACAACACATGAAGAAGAAGTAGAATAAGAAATAAACTTGAAAGAGTCAGTAAAGACGATTACCTCTTTTTGAGTGTATTCCCTTTAGATATCTTCTTAAGGGACCTAGGGTTGCTATTTTGGAAGCTAAATAACCTCAAGAACTTTTATAAGGGTGTTTATAAGAGGAATGGGTAGGGTTTTGTTGATATATTTGGCTCAAAGTTATGTAAACAAGTGAGGGAGGATGCGCCCTTTTATAATTGAGGTTAGATGCACTTTTGGAATTTATTAAAATATTAAATTAATATAAATTAGTTCTCATGTATAAATGGATACAAATTAATATAATTATAATATAAGCTGAATATAAGTCTAAATACTTTCACCCAATAATTTTTTTATAAGTTTTGGATATGTTTTAAACTTTATCTTTTAGTTTTAACACCCCCATTAACCCTTTTGATAATTACCGTACTATTAAAATTTTCTACATTCTAAGGGTCAATAATGTTACTATAAAATTAAAAACGACCCATAAATTAACCATGGTAGATATAATTAACTATATAACATTAATTTTCATGAATATAAGATTTTTATTAATTTTAAATCATATAATAAAATATTATTTTCATAAAATATCAATAATGTCGATTTTAGAACTATTCATTTAGTTTGATTTTAATAACATCAAGAAAACAAATGAATTCGAATAAAATTCATCCAAACTACTATAATATTTCATTTTTATCTATAAAATTCATGGTTCATATTATTTCATTCAAATTATATCAATTTTAATATTTTTAAAATCATTTATTTTATTTTTATGTTAATTAAATAAATACTGTATTAGCTTTGAACTAGAATTTAAGGTAATTATATAATTTCTAAAAATTAGAACTAAATTTATATTATGATAATAATTTTATTAAACTCAAAATTTAAATTTAGGTTCATTCATATATTTCTTTTTTCCCTATGTTCACATATAAAAGATATTTAAAATTAAGAGAGTAACATTTTGTAACTTTCGTTACTTTAAATATTATAAGGGCCATTTTAATGGATAAATGTCCCTTAAACCACTATATTTAGTGCCTAAGATGAAAATTGTTGAAATAAATTCATACAATAAAAATTAAGATGAAATATTATGACTTTATCACTTAGTTGTAATCTAGATTAACCCGATTTACACTTTACCATGGTGATAAATTTTACTACGGTTGTTATTCATAGTGCTTAAAAATGAAATAGACATATTTAATAAATTTGAGCCTACTGATTCAAAATATGGAATAAATTTTATCAAATTCAATCTCAATATATGGTAGAAATTAATTTTAAAATAATTTCACAAAATGCAATGAAAACCGTTTAAAAAAAATATAGTTTTCCTTAAAAATGCCTTTTTTGTATAAAAATGTTTTTATAAAAAATTAAATTATAAAATTGATTCCAATGAACCTTATTATATTATTCATAATATAATAGAACTAATTTTATTTTATAACAATTTTAAAATAAAATGGAACATTAAAAATGGTTGAAACAAAAATACAGTTTTCAATAAAAATCAGTATTTTTAGTATTCATTGGAAAATAAATCTTTTTAGAAAAATATGAAAATTTCACCCTAAGATAATTTTGATACAATTATTTAAAAAATGATATTATTTCTATAAAATAAAATTTATAAAATTTCTATAAATTAATTATAATATTTTCTCACAAAAATAATAAAAATCATTTTTGAAGAAAATGTATTTCTGAAGCATAAAACAACTTTACTGAAAATTGATTACATATTTCATAAGTAATAATCATTGGATTTTTGTTAAATAGGTAATTTATATATATATTTCATAATTATTTTAATACTATTTATACCCAATAATTTATTGGCTAGGTTATAATGTTCATATTTAAATAATAATATTTTGGGGTTTATTTATGCTCGACGTTGCATGTTGTATACACTATCAAACATAACGTTCATTTAAAATATAAAAGTGTTTCATTCTCCCCATTTAATAAATTTCATCCTTGCAATTTGAACTTATGATCGATAATCAAGGGTTTGACATTTAAAAACACCTTTGTGGAAAACCCACAACGTAAAAAGAGTTAATAAAACTTCCTCTTAAAAAGAGGGAAAAGGAAATGTTAAGGTCATAAAAAACATGGTTTACAAATAGGAAAACATTGGTTAGAAGTGAAAATATGGACATAGAAGAAGAAAACTGCACACAAGGATTGATATAGAGCGTTATAGAACATGATCATAAGAAAAGTAACCATTACAAGATCATAAATCTATGACGGGGTAAAAGGATATTGATTTCTTGGTAAGAAAAGTATATGGATAAAGTTTTTATTTTGAGGAATTTTTCCTAAACTTGAGGGATTATTTTACTATATAGATAAATAAATTTAAAATATAAAGTTACTTTATTCTTTCCATTTCGTAAGCATAATATCATCCTTTGGTTATGCTTTGATCTATTTTCACTTCATCTATTACGATATGAAATAGATATTCAAGATGATTTTTTCATGTCAGAGCACTTTTAATGAATCAAAAGATCCATAATTCATTCCTTCAACCTCTAAATATGCACTAAAACGAAAATTCTTTTCACAAGTTATCCAATATGATAAATTATACTTTAACCTCAATCAATAATATCCAAAGTTCAACTTAATCCATTCCATAAATAGTCAATATTAAGGATCCACCAAAATATTACCGACCATATTCAAAAATCAAAAAATTTAGAAATAAGGTCACTAAATCAACTTTTCATTAATCCCCTATAAAGTGTCTTCTAATCTCACATGTAAATACCTTGATTACATATTCTCCTAAAACACAGTAATAACATGCATGCTTCCAAAAATAAAATACCTGATTATTGAATATATTCCATAAATCCAAAAAAATGTAGTAAACTCCGTTATGAATCAAATGACTAACTATTTTCAAGGTCACTAATACTATCCCATTTTATTCCATCTCAACAACAGGAACATATTAGGTTATGTTTCCCTTTTTCATGTATTCTTCAAAAATACTACCATAACACTAATAACTTTTCTTGGTTATTGGCACCATTCAATATATGATTTCAAATCCTTAAGAATTTTTTTTTCAATACAATCTTTACAAATTTCACGATTCTTATAAGCAGAATATATTTGATAAAATACTTATAAAACATAATTATTGAATCCAAATACACAATAAATTTAATCATTCCACTTAAAAAGTAGTAATATCATAAAATCGACCTTGATCCATGTTCTTATTCTAAGCTATATACCCTTGTCTCTTGGGTCATTCATTTGCGTAGTGACCCATATCCTTATAGTTGAACATTTTACAATAGAAACTTCTTTATTTCCCATGAAATCACGAGCCCAATGGACTTTATCTCCAAACTATCATTCATTTCAAGAAAGAACTAGGGTATTTCTTTCCATAATTATCACATGAGGGAAAATCCTACTTTACCATCTCCCCTTTATCCATTTTTTATTCTACCATACTTTTATTCTATTGCTTTCCATTGAGTCCATAAGACTTGTAGAATTATTTCTCCATTTTGATAACACATTATACAATATCCTCACATGATGAGAATGTTTAGGAGACTATTACCCTTTAATGGATTGGTTTAGGCCCATCAAAGAAATGAAAAATCTCACTCTTTGGATAATGCATGTAGTCCAAAACATGCCTCGATAATTTCTTCATCCTTAGAAACATTTTCATATTTCTTTTTTCTTAGAGTAAAAAATTTTATTTCCACATATTTATAGGACCCCAGAATACCCTGAGAGGGGAGGGGTAAATCAGAGTATCAACTTTTTCTTCTAAAGTGATAGATCTTGTTCCTACGTTGGAAGGAACTTGTAAAAACTATTTGATGGAATCATTCAGTAATTAAAAATTCACATGAAGAGAGATAAAACAATAGTTTTACTTGGTTAAACACTAAGGGATGGTCCAAGGGGCATACACTGACCATATATTGGTTGTACCAATATACACTAATCATAACTAGTTGTTTTGGGAAAATAATGTCCATACACAGTAACTCCATGCCAAGCGCACTGAATTTACAAGCTTTTAGAGACGATACACTACCTCCCACAAAACACTTCCATTGACCCCCCCTAGCCCACTTATTTGGGTGAAGTCTTACTCAGTTTAATGAATTGAAGGTCACTTTAGTATATTGTAATTTTAGTCTTTTTACCTGATTAGAATGAGACTCTAAATGCACCATATACTTGAGTTGATGCACATGAAAGAATGGTTCACTTAACCATATATTCAACAATGTTGTTTGCGAAGCACCATCGTGAAGCTCACAACCTTCGCGAAGAATATTCCTTCATGAAGTGGGGGTATTCTCCTATTTGTAGGATCATCCTTTCACGAATATCCCAAGATCCCATCAACCATTTTTCAAACCTCTTCAGTCATGATCGTAAAGCTCTAGTAAAATTTAACCCATTCATGAAAGTTCTCATAGTCGTGTAGATTTACCATCACCCCATCACGCGTTTGTGATGCTTGTTTGTGATGATCCACATCTTCATGAATCTCAACCTTCATGAAACATAGTATTAATGAAAATAACATATTTATAATATTAATAAATATAAAAACTAAGAAAAACATATTTCACAAATCTTGCTAACTCCTCCTAATTTTGAGCCCATAAATATAGAAAACACTGGGAAATGATGCCACCTTAAATACTATAGCCATATTATACTATAAGATCACTTGGTCTTGGAAACTACTTGATTAAATAATTATGGATTGAAAATAAATACAAATAGATTCTGTTTCTAGATGTGAAAAGTCTTGGTTACAACAATCTTCCCCTTTGGGTTAATTGACAATCTGCAGATAAATTCATTAAAGCACCAACCTTGAATAAAAACCTAAAAGGAGAGAAATAACTCATCCAAAACTCTAAGTATATGTAAGAAAAAATTGATGTATAAAAAAATAGGGGAAGCATTAATTAGGTTATCATGTTTTGGAATGCTTAAATATTTCCAAGTTAAGCTCTAAGAAATATGATCTGTTTCCTTATAACACATAATTCTGATCATGTCATAGAAGCATTGCATGGTTTTTCAAAATCCTGCAACCAGGAAACCTTTATAACATTAAATTTATCCATTCTAATCCTTTGTAAATAAACCTTAATAACTATTAATTTTACTTTTAGATATCAAAAAAGACTCCCCTGGATTGTTTCTCCCCCACAAATATACATCACGTCCACAAACATATTAAAACAGTTAACACAAATGGGGAGAGGGGAACATCCATAACCTCCTCATGCACTAGGAGGTGGTTAAACACCAACCGATTTTTCTAAAATATATGAGATTCCAACATCTTAGTAAGAATGTCATCCACTTGGTCAAAAGTTACAACATGATCTATTTTAATCACACCTTGTTCAACTTTTTCTTTAATGAAGTGATATCTGATCTTAATATGTTTGGTACGAGAGTGATGAACTAGATTCTTCATAAGATTGATCGCACTCTTATTATCATAGCGTATCACCATCGTCTATTTCACCTCATCACCAATATCATTCATTTTTTTCTTCACCCAAAATAGCTGAGTGCATGGCTTCCTAGCAAAGATATAACATGCTTCCACCATGATGAGAGAAGTGATTTCTTGTTTCTTACTCAACCATACTACCAATTTGTTGAAAATAAAGAAAGATCCACCACTTGAGGAATTTATATCTACCACATCTCCAGCCTAGTCAGCATCATAAAATTATAATAATTCATTTTCACTTCCTACTACAAAGAATAAGCCAAATTTGAGAGTACCTTGAATATATATCACGATTCTTTTGATTGCTGTCAAGTGATCTTCCTTCAAATTAATTTGAAAGTGAGCTAGTAATATTATTTCAAACATGATATATATCCATGTTACAATAAAGTATAATAATATTACAATGATTCTCCTATACAAGGTGGGATTCATATATATCCCATCCTTTTGCTTTCCAAGTTTTATTCCAACCAAAAATCAGAGTCGATATTGGTTTGGAGTCACACATGTTGAATTTATTCATCACCACTCTTGCATATTTTTCCTAATAAATGTAGGTATAATTATTCTTTTGAACCATATGCATCCCCATAAAGTATGTAAGTTCACCAATCATAGACATTTAAAATTCAGATTTCATGTTATTAGAAAATTCTTCAACTGATCCCTATCTACTTCTTCCAAAGATAACATCATCCATATACACAAGCACTATAAATTGACCTTTATAAGAATTATTCACATATAGATTATGGTCTAAACCTACTCTTTTAAATTATATCCTCTTCAAATAAGTATATAGTCAATAATACCATGCTTGTGGTGCCTAATTCAGATCATAGAGAGTCTTCTTTCATCTACAAACCTTAGTATCATAATTTACAGTTAGAAATCCCACTGGCTATTCAATATAAACTTCTTATTCAAGAACTCCATTTAAGAATTCCATTTTTACATAAATCTAATAAACTTTGTACTCTATTTGAATTTCCATGATAAGGAAAATCCTAATTGAATCTATTATAGCTACTAGATAAAACATTTCTTCAAAATTAATGCCTTCAATATATGTATAGACTTTACACACCAATCATGCCTTGTTTCTGATCACATTTCCATGCTCATCAAATTGGTTTTTAAAAATCCACTTTGTTCCAATCACATTATGATTTTTAGGTATCTTAATAAGAACCCATGTCTAGTTCTTATCAATATAAACCGGTTCTCTATTCATAGACTTAACCTATGATTCATCCTTCACTACTTCTTTAAATGAGTTTGGTTCCACAATTGATAAGAAGTTAGAATGTGTTTCATTCCCCATTCTCCTTGTCTGTGTAGGTGTAATACAATCCCCAATGATATTGGATTGATCAATTTCTACTATTTTATTTCTCCTATGAGGTTCTGATGAAGTTTATTTAGAAATGGTTTCCTCTTTTTATTATTCTTCTAAGTTATCATCATTTTGTGAGCCCTGAAAGTTTTGCGAGCCTTCCACTATTTCTATATTTGAATCTTTCCCTTGTCCACTTTTTTCTTCATTTTCAATCATATCAATATATGATATTCTCAAGGTATTTATGGTTTTATCCTCAATTATCTTAACATAAATTCTTTAAATAATATTTCTAAGATGATTATTGTAACATTTGTAAGCTTTACTCTTCATCAAATATCTAAGGAATATTCCCTCATTGACATCATCACCACACTTTCCTTGATTTACTTCTTTGTTTTAGATGAGACATTTACTTCCCAAAACATGAAAATTATTTAGATATGGCTTATTTCTATACCATATCACATATGGTTTCTTGGTTTATCCCATAAAAATCCCTATATGATTTTGAGTGTACACTGCTACATGAATAACCTCTTTCCAGAAATGATGAGAAACATGACTCTTAATCAGCATTGTTCTAAACATATTGTTCACCTATTGATTTCTACATTCAATAGCCCCATTTTATTGAGGGGTTCTCACTGTAGATACCTCAAGCTTTATCCCATGTTTTTTGAGGTAATTTTCAAATTCAATGGATGTGTATTCTTCTCCTTTGTCAAATCATAGAATCTTGATTATGCGGCTAGATTCATTCTCAACTATTCGATGATAACTCTTTATGAAATCATGAAATTTCTATTTCCTCTACATAATCATTACACAATCCATTATAATATAATAATCAATAAAAATAATGAATTACCTCTCTCCATATGTTCCAACCACACTTATTAGACCATATACATCTGTGTGGACAAGATTAAGCAGATTTGATGCCCTTTTATTCTTCGGATGATTTGAACTCCCAAAAATATTTCCTCACATGAAAGAATCACATGTATTTTCTCATTAAAGCTTTATATTGGGAATATCAATGACTATTTTTATCTTAGATATATTTTCCATGCTCTGTTGATTAATGTGACCCAACCTATGGTTCCACAAGTTGTTATTTTATTCAACTGTTGGGTAAAAAGTGTTATCTTTATTGTCAACCTAGTATAAATTTCCATATGTTCTGCATCCTTTCATGATAAAATTACCTACCTTTACCTTGATAGTGAACCCCTTCTAATTAAATGTCACTATCAGTCCTAAGTCATAGAGTTTACTCACAATCAGGAGATTGTGATGCAAACTATCTATGTAGAGAACTTTAGTTTTCCTCAAATTTTTATTTTCCAGTTCTGTATTTCCACTGCCTTTGATATTCAAAGTACCATCATTTCTGAATTTCACTATTCCATCAACCATTTTCTTAACATTATTCAGCAAATCTATATTTTTTTCATGTGGGATGAGCAGCTGTTGTCAAGAATCTAGGTGCTACCATTCTTTGTAGCTTTGAGAACTATTTCTGTAAGGTTGGATTTCTCAATTTTCTTCTTTTCCTTTAGATACATGATTTAGTATAGGCTAAAGATGACCTTTCCAATATCTTTTCAATATGGATGTTTTCATCACACTCATATTCTTTTTCCAAAGGAGAAAACTTATTTTCAAGGGTAATTTTTCTTGTTTGATGAGTATTAACTTGTCTCTGAGTTTTGTAGGTATTGTTACCACCTTTCCTTGGCCTAGAATGAATATATTTATGGACATAGTAAGAACAATGAAAATAATATAAATATAAACTATTTCTTCTATATGATGAAGGATATGGTCTCATTATCCTTTGTTGACTTACTGATACTTCCCCATTCAGATATCTCCCCGACTCTTCATAGTAAGACATGATATAAACCAGAAAGCTATAGAATTGACATTTCATATGAGGAAATGTATTCACACTTCAATTCATCCTCATGTACCCTTATTTATTCAAATAATTTAATCAGTGATTTTCTTTAGAAACTTGAGTATTATTTCCAGCTCCCTTTTTTGTTGGGTTTAAAGATTTATTTGTTGGAACAACATGTGCCTTTGTGATATGTCCAACTTTATACTTCCCTTTATTTTGGATCATCCCATTTCCAGCCTTTAATATTTTTTCATCACAACCAATTCCACTTTTTCCATACATGTGGATTTATGATCTTTTAAGGAATTATATACTCCTTCATAACCACATTTAGCTCTTTCTAATAGATCTTCATATGATAATCTTCCAAGATATAATTTCTTCTTTTTTTCCTTTAAGTTTAATTCTGTTTCTAGTTCAATCCTTAAAATAACAACTTCTTATTCAATTCCCTCAACTATATTAGCATTTTTCTCTAGTCTCAAAGTAAGGCCATTGATGAATTTTTCCTACTCTTCAATCCTAAGTTTAAAATACAAAACCTCTTTCAATATTTCAGGATCTATTACATACTATTCTTTCTCTCCTTTAGTTGATCAAGTTCTTCAAGTTGATAAACATACTTTGATGACTCTTTTAGAACATCTCTCATTTTTCTGTTTCTCTTTCTTTGACTGAAAATCTCATCAAGTACACCCTCAAGTTACAACTTGAGATCAAAAACACCAAGAAACTGATTATATGCATATTTTTTAGGTTCTTCCTTTTCAACAATAGCCATTATGGATGCTTGGGGTTTAGATTTAAACACTGGTTCAACATCCTTAAAAAATTCATTATCATCTCGTTCTTATTTGAAGAGTAAGATATTTTTTTCTAAAATTTAATTCCTGACCTGAAGTATCCCTTGTTAGGAAACATATTATGAGGTTTCTTCATGATTTATTCTTCACTTTCAACATCATCAAATTTCCTTGAGCACTAAGAGGAAATGTTCCCTAATCTACCACACTAAAAACAAGCCAATGAAAGCTTAAATTCAAATATCCATTTCCTCTCTTGAATTTCTTGGTGAAAAGAGAAATAATTTTGTCTTCCTCATCATCTCCATCATTAATTAATATGGAAATATAAAGTTTTTCTTTGGATTTTAATTCTATTTCCTTGCTTACTCGAGTTGATGCATCTTCTTATTTGACTCTCATTTCATACACTACCAAACTGCTTAACAGATCATCAAGAGAAAGCTTAAAAAATATATTTCCTCAAGGTATGAAACTTTTGGATTATAAATAGGTTGGAGCCTTCTCAATATTTTCTTCACAATATCATGTCCTTCATTTATTCCCCAAATCTTAGAATATCTCTAACAAATTTAGTTATGTGATTAAAAAAACCATCAATATTTTCATCTGAATACATTTTCAGATCATCGAACCAATTTTGAAAGACTTGAAGTTTAGCCTCTTTTACTTTGTTACCACATTAATATATATTATATAGTTTCTATCATATGGAATTATTTTATATGTAACTCATCATATTTAAATTGATCTGATCAGATAGATATTTAGTGAGATAATTTCGAGCTTTGGCATCTGTATCAAGCATTTTCTTGTCTATTTCATTCATAAAAAGACCTATTTTATTAGTGACCTGAAACCCTTGAGTTGTGGAAAAAATAAATTCTATCCAAAGGGATCACAGATGAGATATCATCATATTCTTCCAAATCTGGAAGTTTCTTCTATCAAAGATGGGAACAACCCTAACATTCACTGAATTCTCCATGAAAACATAGAGGAAGAATTTAACACAAGTAACCTCCCTATGACACCCCTTGTAGTACCCTAGAACATCCTAAAAGGGGAGAGGTGAATTGGGGCGTAAATTTTTTCTTTTAAAGTGATGGGTCTTGTTTCCATATTGGACGGAACTTATAAAACCTATTTGATGGAATCATGTAGTAATTAAACATTCATATGTAGAGATACAACACAACAGTTTTACTTGGTTCACCACTAAAGGATAGTACAAGGAGCATACATCATTAATGTGTTAGTTATACCAAAATCCACTAAGCTTCACTAGTTATTGTGGGAAATATATGTTCAGATACAGTCACTCTGTGCTAGGCACACTTCCTTTATAAGATTTTAGGAACAACATAATGCCTCCCTTAGAACACTTCCATCAACTCTCCCTATCTCAATTCTTTGGGTGAAGTCTTAATCAATTTAATGACTTGGAGGTTGCTTCAGTAGATTGGCATTTAAGTCTTTGTCCTTGATTAGAACGAGACTCTACTTGCACTGTAGACATGAGTTGATTCATCTAAAAACACTATTTACTTAAACTAGATGTTCACCAATGCTATTCACGAATCTCCTTTGTGAATTTCACAACCTTCATGAAGAAAAATTCCTTCACGGAGCACTAATTCATCACAAAATACCCAATAATCACGAAAATCATTTTTTTGAGATACCTAAGTATTTTTCAATACTAAGAAAATATTTTCATGATGCTCATGATCAAAATGAATACTTGATTAATAAATCTCTAAACCTTTATGAATTCAGAATGATTCATCCTTTTCTATAATTATTTTCGTGTCAAATTAAGTGGGGGGTAACTTCCTATTTATAGGCTGATCGTTTCATGAATATCCCAAGCTCCCATCAACTGTTTATAAAACCTCTTATCTCATGCTCATAAATCTCATTTATTTTTGAATCTCTAATAAAATTTAACCCATTCAAAATCCTTCTCATAGTCACATAGATTTACCATCACCCCATCGTGTGTTCATGATTCTTGTTCACAATTCTCCACATTTTCATGAATATCAACCTTTGTGAAACTTATGAATTTACCATATCTATGAAGATCCAAACTCATAAAAATGCATTTCATGAAGCTTTCTCCTTCCTCCTAATTTGATCCAAAAATTTTGGAAAACACTGGGAAATGATGCCACCTTCAGTACTATATCCATCTTGTACTGTAAGATCACTTATCTTGAAAACCCCCCAATAAAACTATTGTGGATTGAGAAAAAACACAAACAAACTCCATTTACAACTATAAAAGGCCTTAGTTCCAACAATCTTCTCATTATTTGCATGGAAAATATTTTTCCAAGAAAATATACTTAAAATAATCCCATTATATGCTTGATATTTCCTCCTCATACTTAGTGTTTTAAATCAATGACCACCACTGATACACATCCTGTGAGAGATAATAAATTTTCATAAAACCTTCCCCCTTTCATTACTTTCAAAAGTTATAAATATATTCTCTAATGAAATTATCCATTATTCAGATACAAATAGATTTGTAGTTCCATTGAATGATGGTGACTGCTGATGCATGAAGCAGTCTAGCATTGTTACATCATGTCATGAATCAAAAGGTTTCTCTATATGAGCAAAGTTATTTTTCATAACTTGATTAATCTTCCCTAATATAGTTATAATTTGTTTAGCTCCAACTTCATCTCCAAATACAGCTTCTTTATCTTTCCTAGAAGGGAAATATCTATATGGATTACATGCATTGATACGATTTCCATTTCTTCAACTAGATTTAATTTCTAAATAATGAAATACACTAGATTAGATTATAACATTATGAATCATAATGTATAATTTCAAAACTAGTGAAACACGTAACATAAATTGAAAACTAATCTCAAAATCATAATATTGGTTTCTTTGGGAATATTTTCAAGGATCGTTGCAGGGTTAAGTTTACCTAATATATGTTTTACTAAATCTAGTTCCTAAAGGTTTCTATTAAACTTTCTCCAATACAAACTCTAAATACCCCGACCCTATTAGTTTAGAGTTGGGGGTTGCTTTTTTACGTTGGTTCTAGGTACAAGCAATCTCATCCCAAGGGGAAAAATAGTTAACAATATTGGTAAAATAAATACATACTTGAATCACATATCACAATTGAAAAAATAAAATAAAAAATATAATTTTCTTTGAGAAAATCATCATTCTATTTAGAATATCCCTTTATATCAATCATAAAACACTTCCTAGCATCATGGGGAAAGGAAGCATAAGAAAGGGGTGAGATCTAATACTGAGTAAGTGTATTCATACAACAAAATCTATCATGAATAAATAATTCATAATAAATATGAAAAAATAATTAACTAAAACACATTCTATTTAATTAAAAACTTGTACTTGAAGAATAATATGGAAATAATAAATGATCATCAAATAATTCTATATAAATTATCACATGAGTTTGAAACTTATCCATGGAGATTATAACAAATAAAATAGTCACATGGAACATCAATAAATGAATTCATAATGATTCAATGCATAATAATAAACCTATGAAACTTATCATTGAGGCCTTTTCCAAGAAATCTAAAAAAAAATCAAGGACTTATGCCATGATATCTACATAAATGGGTAAGACCTCGACTAAAACCCAATCTAGTTTGTCTCACGAGACTTACCGATGCATCGAGGGGATATAGTGTGCCCCTCATATCACTTACTAAGTCCAATGAATTAATAATATGAAAGAGGTGAAAAATAATCAATATAAACATACAAGTTGAAATTATAATATGAAATATTAATAGTTTTCCCAATCAATAAACATAATCATAAACCATCTAGAGTAATATGGAAAATGAAATCAAAATAATACATCCCCAGTCAAACTGATCATAAACCATTTTGAGAAATAATAATGATAGTATCATTACAAAATTTTACTATAGTATTATAAGTATACTAAGGTTTTTTTTTGACATTGATGAATAAAATTTCCAAAAGGAGGTCATTAAAAACATTCTCGAGGAAAATAAAATCTTTCACTTTGAAAAATATCTTTAAAAAATCTAAAAACTATGCACATAAAAAAGAAATTGTTTTCTTTGAAAAGAACATTATAAAACTATAAAGTAAGATTCAAATCATTGAGGTTTCATAATAGTGTTGAATTTTTTTCATGTCATATAATTTAATGAACATTCCTTTTAAACTTTTGTTAAAAATTCAAAAAGCACCTTGTTAAGAAAACGACAAGAAGATTCCACTAAAACCATTTTGTAAAAAGGTCAAGCATGGGTAAAAATGTATTTATAAATAATTTAAGAGTAATAAAAATATTATTTAATTTTTTTAATGAAAATATATATATTTAAGAAAAATATTCCCCTATATGGGAATTAAACATAAATAATCTCGGATAATGATGAGATTGTAAAATAAACCCTTACCGTTACGGTAACTTTTAAATAATATCCCCCATGAAAGAAATAACTTAAAATGAAACTTTAAATACCATGAATATGAATAGATTCATGATATAAAATATTAAATGGTAAGTATATACACCACATAAAATAATTAAGTGGTGAATATTACATATGTCTCATGAATGTAAAAGTGAGACAAGAAAGCTCTTACCTCAGGTTCGACTTCCTTCGTATGTGTTCAAACCTCCAGTATAATAGATATAGATTTATTATAAATATATTACAGAACCTTAATCACACATAAAAACACACACACACACATATATAATTCCATTTATTATTTACTTATAATCATTTATAATCTATTTATTAACAATTCTTTGTTAAAATCACTCTTTCAGGCAATAACTGCTTCATTTTTCATGTATGTTATAGTTTGGTAGTTTAGGTATCTGTACTTTGAGAAATTTTACATCATATAAAAAATATTATTCATGGTATAAATATAATATATATTTAATATATATATATATTTATAGTCATCCATAAATATATAGATAGAAAAATAAATTACACCGTTCATGGAGACGGTAGGCTGTACGTACGCATGAACGTTGTTTTCACTTTTCTATGGATGGAAAGAAAGAAATATAAATAATAATTAATATTTTAAGAATCATAGATATTTCATAAATATAATATATACTCATTAGTTTAATTTTTTAACCATCCAAGTAAAGTGGTGATGAAAAACAAAATACATCGCTACGTGGAGATGGTAAGTTGTACGTACACATAAGCCATGCATTCAATTTTCATAGGATGAAAAAGAGATGGAATATGGTTGTCACATAATCATAATAAAAACTTAGTAAATTTATGATACTAGATTTATTAGTTTAGGATGGATACAACACATTAAGTGAAAGTATAAGATGAAAGAAACTTGAAAGAGTCTGTAAAGATGATTACCACTTGATGAAAAATGAATTACACCCCTATGTGGAGATGGTAAGCCGCACATACACATGAGTGATGATTTAAATTTTAATATGATGTAAAATAAATTTAATATGTTTATCCTATAATTATAATAACATCTCAGTATATTGATGATATTGGAGTTATTAGTTTAGGATGAGTATAACACCTGAAGAGGAAGTAGAAGAATAAATAAACTTGAAAGAGTCAGTAAAGAAAATTACCTCTTCATCACTGGAATACATTTATATATATTCTTAAGAGACCTAGTTTTTATATTTTTAAGGGATAAAACCTCAATAACTTGTCTAAGGATGTTGATAAGAGGAATGAGTAGGGGTTGGTCGAGCTAGATGTCTCAAAGTGGTGTAAAGAAGTGAGGGAGGAGGTTCTATTTTATAATTGAGGTTAGGGGGTATTTTGGAATTTATTAAAATATAAAATTAATATAAATTATTCCTAATGTTCAAGTGGCTCCAAATTGATATAATTTTAAGCTAATGTGAAGATAAGTTGAAATCCTTTCATCCAATAAAGTTTTGACAATTTTTGACTTTAATAACATCAAGAAAAAAATAGTTTGAATCCAATGTATCCAAAGATATATAATATTTCATGTTTATCTATAAATTTGTGGATAAAATTAATTAATTCAAAGTATCACTTTTAATATTTGTAAAATCATTTATTTTATTTTTCTGTTAATTAAATAAATACTATATTAGCATTGTACACGAATTTAAGGTAATTATATAATTTATAAAAATTAGAAATAAATTTATTTCATGATAATAATTTAATTATACTCAAAATTTACATTTGGGTTCATTAATATATTTCCTTTTTCCTATGTGGATAAATAAAAGATATTTAAAAATAAGAGAGTGACATTTTGTAACTTTCTTTTCTTTAAATATTATAAGGGTAATTTTCATGGACAAGTTTCCATTAAACCATTATCTTTAGAGCCTAAGATGACAAGGGTAGAATTAAATTCATTAAATAAAAATTAATATGAAATATTATGACCTTATCACTTAGTTTTAACCAAGATTAACCAGATTTACCCTTTACTGACATGATAAATTCTACCATGGTTACTATTCATAATGCCTAAAAATAAAAGGAACCTATTTACTAAATTTGAGCCTTATGATTCCAAAAAATTGAATAAATTTAACAAATTAAATATCTAAAAATTTTATAAATTAATTTTAAAATAAGTTCGCAAAATACAATGAAAACCACTTTTTAGAAAAATACAGTTTTTCTTACAAGTCTTTTTTGTATAATTTTTTTATACAAAAATCAGTTATAAAATTGATTCCAATGAAACTTATTGGATTATTAATAATATAATAGAATAAATTTTACTTTGAAACTATTTTAAAATAAAATTTAACTTTGCAAAAGGTTGAAACAAAAATACAATTTTTAATAAAAATCGATATTTTTCACTATTTAATGGAAAATAAATATTTCAAAAAAATATAAAAAATTAAACCTAATAAAATTTTGATAATCTAATTTCAAAAATGATATTATTTTTATAATATAAAATTTATATAAGTTTTAGAAATTAATTATAATATTTTATAAAAAAAAAATCATTTTTGAAGAAAAATATTTTTGAAGAATAAAATAAATTTACTGAAAATTATGTACTTATTTAAAAATAATTAATAAATGAATTTTTATTGAGTTGATCCTCTATATATATATTTCACAATTTAGTTAATACTATTCATACCCACCAATTTAACAACTAGTTTATAACAATCATATATAAATAATAATATTTTGGTGTTTGTTTTAGCTCAATGTTGCGTGTTGTATATGCTATCAAACATAATGTTATTTTAAAATCTCAAGATTTTGCAATAACCTAGTCCTAGGATCCACTAGAGCTATTATCACTTGGTTATTTGACTGCCACTATTGAAGACTAGATATCCTATAAGGACACAAACTTTTAAAGTGTTAAATTAAATTACTTTCTTTTCATTGAATAAATCACTTTATGTTAATTAATTAATTATCCATTAATTAACCATCAAAATTATTCTAGATTAATTTTGTTAAACAATAAGGTAAATTCCATTCCCTCTATGCATAAATCAATCGAGCCCATAATTCTCAAGATCATCTCATTTTCATTCTAGCAACACCAACCTCATGGATTAATTCATTTGTTATATATTATTAAACTTTATATAATTATTGGTACTCTAGGAAAACAAGTTAATCTAACATTAAAAAGATAAAACCAAGAACATCGAGCTACCTCAAGAAGCGGGGAAAGTAAAGAAGATAAATAAGAAACCTATCCATCATTCATTAAACATATTCATAGCAAGAAAATATATAGTTTTAGCACATCAATAGGTAAGCCCAGGTTTAACCCATTCTAACCATCCTGGTTCCATCCATGATGCCATCATGCACATCCCCATTCATTACGCCATCACAGGCATCAACTTGCGCCGCAACCTTGGGCCTCCCCACCGACATCTCATCATCCATCCTAGTATCAGCCATCCCATGCTCATATTACATCAAAATAATCATATCCAGAGTACATATAAGGTAAAAAATAAACAATAATATTCAATAGGGAAAACTAGGTCCTTAAATAAGGCATTTAGAATTTACATGAAAATGGGCTCTCACGTCCCCCAATGCAAGGCATCCAACCTTTATAAACAATGACACTTTCCCCCCCAAGAATTTATTTTTATCAAATGACCGATTCTTATTCAGTCTTGAATTAACTGATTTAATTATTCATGGGTTCCAACTATAGGAAAAAATGCATCAAATATCTCAAGACATCATAATTAATTAAACATTCTATCTATCATTTTTTCAGCTTTAACAAGCTTTAAGGGGAACATTTCATTAAAATGTCTTAATCACCAATCTCATCAACAAGTATTTTAACATGCTTTAGGTTCTTTAACCAATTCCATTAACACATGGAATAACATATTCAATTAAACATGAATTTTTCATCAATTTTATTTCCATAAAACTATAAGAAACACTAGATTAATTAAAATTTCCTCTTTTTTAATTCTTTATAAAACCAAAAATTATCACCGACTTTACGTTGTTTAATAATTTAATTAATTTAAACATGATAACCAAAGTATAGTATAGATATAACACTATCAATAAAATATAGATGAAGACCATTATCATAGTATAAAATAAAAACATGTGCTCATTAAGAATAAACCACTTTCATTATTTAATTCGATGTAGTCTTTATTATGTTAATTTCACTTCCATCCAAAGGTATAAACCATGGTTGATTTATGATTGCACATAAAAATAAAGGAGAAATAATGAATCCCATATCTTAAAAGCATCAAAAATATTGGTAAAATAATGGATCTATGTAACTGATCTTTGATAACCTATCCCATAAGAAAACTCTGATCTTATGAGGTATTCGTTCCACGAACACACCAAAAAACAAAAAGGAAAAACCTACTAGAATGAGGGAGATTAAATTACATACCATGAAAAGAATAATTAATAAGAAAAAAGATTGAATAGGGAGAAACTTATAAGATATGGAGATAAAAAGTACCTCAGATCACCACTTATTGATCACAGAAAGATGAGGATTAATCCCTATCAAAATGGATTCAAAGACATTCAAAAACAACCCTAGGGAACCTAGGGTTCATGTATCAGCCAAAGTTTTAGGTACATGACACTTTATTCATGTATTTTTAGTCTATATAATGTCTAGGTTAAGTTTTGGAAGGTTTTGAGGGGGGTTTTACATGTTTTAGTGGCTTTTCTGGAGGTGTACAATTTGTGAATAGTTAGTAGAAACTATGAAGTATCTCTAAGAAATCGTGTAGGGGAAGATATTAGACACTGGGAAAGAGCACAGTTAGAACATAGTTTTTCCAAACCATGTGAATTACCAAGAGAAATCATACATCTTTAAATATAGGGAAATGCATGGTTGACACATGGTTTATCTAACCATGTGATCCAAATATGCGAGGTATGGACTTAAGACAGTAACACCATACATTTGGCACATGGTTTTCCAAACTATTCAACCTAACTATGCAGAGTATAGTTGGACCTTTTTAAAATGTTGATCTAATCTTAATTAATCCTTTTAAGCCTCATTTACCCCTTAATCCTCCCATAACTAAAATTCATTTTTCTCCCAAGGAATGAGAGACGACCCCCTTTGATATGAGAGTGATCCTTAGGCAAATCAAAGTGAATTTGAGGCATGGATTATTTAGTAGGTTCCTGTTATTCTTCATTCTTCATAAATACAAGGTACTTCTCTCTTGGAACCATATATCTATTCCATTATGGACATATCTATTTGTTATAAATGTTTTATGAAGAAATATTGTTGAATCTAGTGAAGGGAATGTGATTTGTGATGGTATATTGAAGTTTTGTTATGTCATTCTTCATTTTCTCCAATGTTTGTGAGGTAGGTTTCTTCTATCTTGACTCTACTTGATTTATAACTTTAAGGATTAGTTTTAATTAAATTATTTTCTTTAAATGGTTGTAAAATATTTTTGTGGTTCTTTATGGGAATCTTTTTTTGGTATTGTCTTATAAATTGTGAAAAGTGATTGGTTTTTCAAAAACCCCATTATATTTAATTTTAAAATGATTATTTTAAAATTATGGTTTGGTTTGATTCATATAAATTATTTTATTAAATGATTTAAAGAAATAAATGTTTTGATTGAAATGAATTTTCATGATGTTGGAATAAATAGTTAAGCGTGAGTTGAATGAGATGGATAATGGTCATAAAGTACCACCATCAAGATGGGATAGAGTATGGATGTGAAGTTCCACCAACAATGGTGACACCAATATTTAATGTGTGTGTGTGGTTGTGTGTTTGGAAATGGAAAATAATATTAAAAATAAAATGAGAAATGGTTTAAATTCTTTGTTAATTTTTTCCTTATAAAAAATCATTTATAGTTTTGATATAAATTGTTTAAACTACTTTTAAAATGTTTTAATAAATGTGCTAATAAGTTTTGTCCTAGTGTAATGAGTTGGGAAGTCATTGAGGAAATCCTATTGAGTTTAGACTCACCCCTTCTTGGTAATTATTGTGCATTTGAAGATATCATCTATCATGACATAGGTAAAGTCAAAGTATCTCATTTCTTTAGTGATTATTCTTGATATCAAAGTCTTGGCATGTGGAGTTAGAGCTTGGAGAGGGATGGGTGTTTCTAGTTGATTTGAATTTTGAGTTTTGTGGTCCTTCATCCACCTTGAGTATGTATTTTTGTTTTTTATTGTACTATGATATGATTTATTGGTTTGGTTATGATTTGAGTTGTATTCTATTATTAATTCATTATACAGGGGATTGGATGTTTATTGTGTGTTGGTTTGGTTGTTTTATCTTTAAATGTAAAATCACCCCCACATGTTATTGAGTCTCTTAGAATTCATTTACATCCTTTGGTGTCTCAGGTATGTCACCTAAGGCCTAGTATCTCCCCCGTCACTCCTCAAGATAATGAGGAGGGGCGGGATGTTACAAATGGTATTAGCTTTATTTGTTCCATCTATATTTTGGGACAAATGGTATCACCATTATCCGATACTTGACATAGGAAATGGTGTTAGTTTTGTTTGGTCTTGGATTTATAAATAGTATCAATATCTATCTTGGTATAGTATCAAGGAGATATGATTATTGAAACTTGAAATTTAGAGCATAAAAAGGTGTAGCTAATCTCTTTATGATGAAATTTAAGTTACCATGGTGTTTTGGTACATGAGTGTTTAAAGATACTTCTCGGCGAGTTGTTACCTCATCATCATAGGTTTAGATGATGAGAGTTTCAAGACATGAATTGATAGTAATACTTCCCAATAGGACTACATTGTTTATTTCCAGTAAAGCAGTTTATGAAATTAACAAAAAGTATTGATTTTTGAAAATAGAAAAAATGGTTGATTTTGAAAAGCATGGTTGTAGTATTTTCAAAAATGGATAAAATGTTGATGAGAGTTGAATTATGTGAAGATATGTTATAATAAACGTTGATGTGGAAAATTGAAATTACTAAGACTTAAATTTCTAATGAGTGATACTAAATAGAGTTTTGTTTTGTTTATAGTGAATGGAACCGGGTAGGTATCATAAAACCAACTGAAAGAGTCTGTTGAAAATATGGTTGCACATAATCTACTTGTGAACCAATAGTTGATTCAAATAATTTCCCAGGCTGCCAAGCCATGTTTAAGGGTAATAAGAATGATGAATCATGTCAAGTGGACCACTCACTTCAGTTCCAAAAGTAGAATCCACCCATATTTTAGGGGGGTTCCATGAAGGAAAAAGCAGAAGTCTAGTTGAATAGGATGAATTGAATCTTCAATTTCCTTGGGACACAAGCATAGCCAAAAGTGAATTTGGAAATATATATGATGGAGGATTTGGTATTCTAATGGTGTGAATTAGTAGTTCATGTTAAATTGGACTAAGGCATGACATGGGAGGATTTTAAAGAATTGTTTAACAAGAAATTATATCCTCACACCTTTTATATTTCTAGAATAATAGGATTTCTTAGTTTAAAGTAAGAGAATCTCTTAGTGGCATAGTATGAAAATAAAATTTTGAATTTAGTTTTCTTTTCTCTAGAATTTTCTGAAAGTGCTTCCTTGAAGGAACAAATTTTTATGTTAGGATTATAACTAGATATTCTATTAAATATTATTGTGATTTGTATAATGGATTATATAGAGATAGTTAATAGAGTAACTATAGAAGAAATGGATGTCTTAGGAAAAAAATTTACGGGAATTTTTTTTCCAATGGGAATAGGTGGGGACTCTAATACTGGGAATAAACAAAAGAGGGAAACCTACTTCTTGGGTGGAGGTACACCTCATAATCATACCATGGGATCAGTAAATATTCCTCCTCAACCCAAAAGTAATCCATGATGTTTTTAGTGTGGATCACTAGATCACATATAGTGATATTATACAGAACAACATAGAGAATGTCACATAGCAACATGATGGTACATCTTCAGCGCTATTGTGATAGTGCTCCAATGCTGGGTTCTAGAGACACATCTCATGTTTCTCAAACATATTATGATTAGATGAGATGAGTATACCATAATAACTCTCCTCGTAAGAATAGATCAATCCAAGATTATTTTGGGAACATCATGACTCCTCAACCAGTGCAATCTCAACAAGGTAAAAAAGAGAAAATTCCAGTGAGTAAACAATTATATAGAGATGACAAAATGATCATGGATTATAAATACGAACCTTCAAGGGTGAGAGGTACAATTATTTTTAATTATACCCTTATAATTTTTTTTGATATGGGTGCATAATTTATTAAATATTATGTTGTTGACAATATGGGTTTGTCTATTGAGATGATATCTTCTATTTCAAAACTACAAACTTCTCTTGGGAAAAGAGAGCATCAAGAATTTATGTGTAAATATTGTTCTATAACTATCGATGGGGATGGGTTGATTTGGGATTTATAAATTCTTGATATGGATGTTTATGAATTAATTTTGTGTATTGATTGGTTGAAATATTTCAAGTTCCACATCGACTATTATGCCTGAATGGTTAGTTTCACATATATGGATGGCATCGAGCTTCTCTTTAGCAGAGATAGGGGTGTAAAGGTAAGTATAGTATAAATTTTGGCACTGGTGGTTAGAACCATATCTTATAAATTGGAATCACTTACCTTTGTATCTATGTATTATATTAAGAATGAATATTTTCCAATTATTGTTGATTAGTTTCCTGATGTTTTCCCTAAAAATTTCTCAGGGTTTCCACCCAAAAGAGAAGTAAATTTTATGATTGATCTCTTACCGGGGACCAATATTATCTAACTTCCATATTATATAATGAAAATAAAATAATTTATGTGATTTAAATTTCGGTTGGTAGAGTTGAAAAATAAATGGTTCATTTGACCGAGTACGTCTCTATGGGAAGAACCGGTTCTGTTTGTCAAGAAGGCAAATGAAACTCTTTGGATTTGTGTGGATTATCATAAGATTAACCAAGTTACAATAAATAATCAGTATCCTCTTACATGAATTTATGATCCATTTGATCAATTTAGGGGATCTCAATGGTTCTTAAAATTTGAATTACATTAAGGATATCACTAATTATGATTTTGTAAGGAGGATATTCTGAAGGCACATTTTAGAAGCAGATATGGACATTATGAATACGTCATTATACCTTTTTGTCTCATTAATCCACCAACCATATTTATGGAATTGATGAATTGAATCTTTCAAAGGTATTTAGATTCATTTATGGTGGTGTTTATTAATGATATACTGGTGTATTATAGGACAAAATAAGAATATGAACAATAATTGGATATAATGCTGGGTATCTTTTGGGAGCATCATTTGTATTCTAGGTTATCAATGTGTGATTTCTAGATACAATATGTATGTTTCCTTAGACATTCCATTTCTGAAAAATCTTTTTCTGTAGATCTAGAAAAGATAGAAGCTGTGATATCATGTAAACCGCTGAAGAATATCTTTAAGACACATAGTCTCCTTAGATTAGTGGGATACTAAATAAACTTTGTACATGATTTATCACATTTGGAATCGCTTATGATAGCTTTGACAAGGAAAGGAATTACTTTACAATTTAATGATAAATTTAAGAAATCCTTTTAAGAACTTAAGGTTTGACTTACATTAGCACCTATCCTTATGTTTCTAGATTCTAAAATGTCCTGTGTAGTCTATTGTGACGCATCGAGATCTATTTTTCTATGAATTCATATTCATGTATATCATGTTGTTTCTTATGGCTCACGATTGTTACAATTTCATGAGAAGAACTACCCAACACATGACTTAGAATTAGCTTTTGTGGTACATGCTTTGAATACTTGTCATCATTACCTATTTGGTGAGAAATTCACAGTGTTTATGGATCATAAGAGTTTGAAACACATATTATCAGAAAGAGATTTGAATTTAAGAAAACACAAATGGATATAGTATCTACATATGTTTATCTTCAACTTGATGTATACACTGAGTAAAGGGAACTCTGTGGAAGATGCATTGATCATGAATTCATATTATCAGTTGGCTAAAGATATAACGACCCAAAGTTTTCAAAGGAAATTTCATTCTTATAATCACATTAAATCACAACATAATGAACTAAAAAGTTATATGTGACCTCTAAACATAAGTTTGTCACTTCTGTGTTTTGAATTTCGAAAAATCTAACATACATTGTTGCGATCAGTAAGTTATTTGGAGTCTAATATGACCAACTTAATTTTTGGTGAATAGTAACATACCCCTATGGATAGTAATGTTACCCTTATGAATAGTAAAATATCCTAATTAATAGTAAACTTACCTATGATAGTATATAAATAAGATTTAAGTGAAAGCATGATGTACATATATTTTGGAACAAGTAAATAAATTTTTTAAGACTATTTTTTAAAATAAATTATGATTTTAATTAAATATTAAATTAATAATATTTAGAAAATTATTTTTGAAAAATGGATTTCATTTTTTTTATTATCCATGTCGAAAAAATGGTTAGGGATAATTTTTGGGATTTTTTCTAAAATACTTGAATTTTTTATGAATAGTAAAATATGACAATTTACGATAAATGCTAATGGATTTATTGAGTCATTGATGATGATATGATGATGTAAGAACAATTGGTTAGAACTCACATGAATTTATTACTATTATAGGTCATGTAAAACTCACTATTTCTTGTCTTGTGAAGAAATAATAAATTAATGATTATAATATTATGAAAACCCTCCTCCCCTCCACTATAAATACCACCCATCCTTACCTCTTATCTTCACTCCTATCAAGCCTTGTGCCTTGCCAATATTCCAACCAAATATATTCCCAATCTCCTTCCCCATGTCCAAAAACCACTAGTCTCTTAAAAATACCAAATCCTATCCCATTAAGAGGCTCTCAAAGGAGATAAACTCAAGAGGTAAATTCCTCTTTCCAATTATTTTATTTCTTTTAAGTTCTTTTCTTGTTTTTTTCCTCACATACCTTCACCCAAATGTTATGATAGATCTAGTAACATAAATTTAATTTAATGATATTATGATAATGGGATAATTCATTATCTTGTCTCCTTTCCCCATTTTTTATTTGAAATAAATGAAAACACCATTTGATATGTGTTAATTTAGCACAATCAAGGACGACAGGTTATCAATTTTCATTACCATATTTAATTCTGGTCATGAAACCATTTAATGTTTTAATTAGAACATAATATATGGATTATTACTCATCTATGGTTCTATAATCCTTTTTTACACATGTTTTTGGTTTATAAAACAAAACACGTTCTTTGTGGTCAAAAACCGCCAATTAACCCAAAATGTTGTCACAAATGTTTTATATAATGATTCAACTTCACTAAAAGTAACCAAATTGAATTTTAAACCATGTAAAATTATTTATTATGAATAATAAAATTATAACTTCAATTCTGTTCAACCACCTTCATCATATATGTTTATCCGAACATGAACCGATCATTAAAACCAAGCAAGTAAATAGACCTGAATAATGAGATTGAACCTCATAACCAATCAAAATGGTTATAAATTAATTTAAAAAGGTTATAATAAATATTTTAAATATATAATAGTTTATTTAATTATTAATTAATAAAACTAATTTGATTATTCAGGTCATTAATATTAAGAGGAGAACACTATCAAACTAAAGGTAAGGGATCCTCTTCATTTCACTTTTATTCAAGAATGTTCTCTATGCTATGCCATTTTATGTGTAATTCCTAATGATGGGGTATGATTTTTCACCTCCACCATACTTACATCATGATTTATAAGTGATGATAAACCCATTTATCTCTCATTAATATCTCTTAAGTACACCCGATACCATGCCGATAATCTGTAAGGAATTCTACCTGAACTACCTTTATTCTTTCGGGTTGCTCTATCTTTATTTTTACCCAAATGAAGTTGTCTTTTATTTTTATTTAAAACTTATAAATACTGTTTATATGACCCAAAATCATGATTCAAGATGAATCCCTCATTCTCTATTGGGGATATACATGATTTTAAGTGAATCCCTCCTTGATACTTCCCAATAAGCAAACTCGTTTTAAGGGAACTTCCCAAATTTTTACCCAATCCCAAGTGCACTTTATCCTATATTTTAATCCATAATTTTCTTTATAAAATCAGTATTTTTATAATGAAAACCTTCTTGGTTCACTTCTGATTTTATATAAAATATTTTTCCCTTTTCTATTTTAAAGGCTCTATAGCATTTTCCTTAAAACCGCACAAAAATGTTTTAATGATTAAATTTCTAAAATAAATTTCTTAATTGTTGTCAATTCTATTTGAAATAATTTACCATGATATATTCCTATTTTTTCTTTGTGAATGTGTATGTGTGTTCTAATTAATTTCTTTCATGGACACTTTCATGATAGGCCCATTGGTTATGCTTTATATCATGATTGTGGCACCCAATTCTTTCCATGGGTAACCCTTATGTTTATATATAAGATTTATTATGTATGACTATTTATGTAGAAAACATATTAATGAAATGTAATATGGGTGCGCCTAGATATCACTCTAATTCATTGGGTAAATTTGAGTCTCATGAGATGATTATGTGTAACGGTCTTGGTGGTTAGCCTTGGCTTGTGCTACTATAATAAACAGTATTGGAGGTTAGCCTTGAATCATAATAAATTCATGTTTTATGTTTCTGCCACAATTCTATGATTCCATATTTAAAGGATCCCATGTTTATATATTATGATTTCATATGTTACCTGCCTTTTTATATCATCATGTTATTCCTTCTAACCCATGTACTAAAGCTTTATTCTTATGTTTATTTCCCTTTATAGGATTTTTAGCTCATCCCTTTGTTCATGTGATCCCCAGGGTACCCTATGCATATGTAAGGGATTAAATGAAGTTAGGATCTCTTTATAAAGACTAAATAAAGAGATGTTATATTTAGTTCCATATTTTTAGTTTTATGTACCTAGTCTTCAAAGACACTAGACTTCACGATCCTTGGCTTGTACTATGATGTATAAATATGCTTAAAATCATGTAATTTTATATATAAAAGGATAGGTTCTCTATAGTTGGTATCAAAGGATGGTCTAGTTATTTTTGGAGATTAGGAATAGAGAACTTTAGTAAGAACCTTAAGTATGAGATGAAGTATAAGAAAACATCCCTAAATTTTGGTAAGTATAGAGTAAGTGGTTTATCAAGAAAATATGTACCTATCTAGATACAAATAGGTAGAGGTGGCTCTGGCACATATTTACCTAGGAGTGAAAACTCTAACAAGGAGTTTTGGGTTTGACCTGGGGTATCCTGGTATACGACAATGGGACTTGCTGCACTCTTGGTTTGACACTCCTAGGGGATATTCTTTGGTAAATTTATGAGCTCAGTACAAACCATTATTAAGGTAATAAAAAAATACCATAAGAATATAAGATAAGAAATAGATCAGGTATAACCTATATTTAAACCTAAGGAATCACAAGTTAGGATATAATTCTCCTTTACAAGTTAATCCTTTAATGTTCAAAAGTTTCCTTTTTATGTTCAATAACTAAGTATTCAATCCCTTTATGTCACGACCCGCCCTCGGGGTCCGTGCCATGACTACCCCAAGCCCGCCTTCCATAGGCCAGGGGCTGGCGACTAGCACCAAGGCGTAAATCCCGGTAAAAAGGGAAGGCATTGCCTTTGTAAAGTAAACAAACACCACAGAGTAAGCAAGAGGAAAGTAACACTAAGCAAAAACAGAGTACAACTAAAAGTGCGGAAAGTAAAAAGGGGCCGGAAATACAAGCCCAACTGTAAAGTACAACTCGAAAGGGAAAACAGCAACTGAAAAGTAAAGCTGCTACGCCGAGCTGTCCACTGGAAATCCCACCTGAAGGGTGGGTACAGATAGCTCCTCTGCTCCTCGGGTCCCGCCGTTTGCTCCGAGTATGTCCCGCCCAGTGGCCTGCCTCTGGGTACCGCCTCGTCGTATAGTCCACCTCCAGGTACCGTCCAGTCCTCGAACACTCGGCCTCTGCCAGTACTGGCCGTCGTCTGCAACCAACACAACGAGGTGCGGGCATAGCCCGTGCAGGGGTGAGTATAACGATACTCAGTAGGGACCCCGAGACCCTCAAGGTCTCACTAAAACCAACAAGGATAACCACAAGAAGATCACAACAGATAAACACTACTTAGGTATATGTCCATACATATACCTAAGTTATCAAGTAACCCATCTCAGTCATGAGGAAACACAAGGATCATGAGATCAACGGATAACCACTACCCAGGTATATGCCCATACATATACCTAAGTTATCAAGTAACCCATCTCAATCACGAGGAAACACAAAGGTCAAAAGTCTCAGCTCAAACCAGGATTTTCATTATCGAAACCGTAACTGCTGAAGAGCTCCGTCTCTAGAGTGTACAGTGGTCCTGTCACGACTCCGAGGCCGCCGCTCACTAACCTAAGACTGCTGAAGTACTCCTTCTGTCGAGTACTGCAGGTCTGCTGCCAACTACCAGGCGCTCCGTCCGCTGAGGGTCTGCTGCCAAATACCGGGCGCTACCCAGATAGCCTACTGAGGTACTCCTCCTGTCGAGTACCGCGGGTCTGCTGCCAACTACCAGGCGCTCCGTCCGCCGTGGGTCTGCCGCCAAATACCGGGCGCTCCGTCCACTGGGCTAGTCGACTCACTCCAAGTCGAGTCGGTCAAGCAGTCGTCAGGTCTCAGCCGGCTACACGGTCTCCGTACTCTGCACGCTCGTCTCCGGGAGGGTCCGCTCCACGAGCTACTGGTCGATACTCCAAGTATCACAAAGTCCCGCAAAGAAGTATCTCAAAAGTCCGTCTCGTCACAGGGGTCTCAACGCAACAGACGGCGCGTCGATCGGACGCCCGGTCTGTGAGTTATGAGCCTTTTCGTCCCAGGGGCCCGGTTGGTTTCGAGAGCGAAACCAATTCCGGCCGTATCTCAACTGTACCCCGAACTCCCATAGGGTAAACTCAAAGGGACCGTTACTCAACGTAACCACCAACGCCGCTGACGGTCCGTCAAGCGGACGTCCTGTCTGAAAGATATCAGCTTTCCCGTTCCAGGGGCCCGGTTGGATTTCGAGTACAATCCAACCCGGCCATACTCCGACTGCATCCAAAACTCGGGCGGAGTATGTCAAAAGTTCCGTCTCATCAAGAGGAAGTCAACGAAACAGACGGCGCGTCAATCGGACGCCCGGTCTGTGAGTTATTGGCTTTTTCGTCTCCGGGGCCCGGTTGGTTTTTAAGGCAAAACCAACCCGACCGTACTCCACCTGCGTCCAAACCTCGGGCGGAGTATGCCAAAAGATCCGTCTCACTAAGAGGAACGCAACGCGACTGACGGCGCGTCAATCGGACGTTCGTGGCTCAAGATATGAGCGTTTCCGCTCCGAAGGCCCGGTTGGTTTCGTGAACGAACCAACCCGGCCTAACTCAAAGTAATCCGAAACCTTGAGTGCGATATACCGAAACGACCGTCTCGATCCAAGGATCGCGTTGCCGCAGACGGTTCGTCATTCGGAGGTCCGAGGCTCAAGTTATGAGCCAAAAACCAATTCTGGTTCGAAACGGGGGGTCCGGGTCCGGGCCGACCCGGCCCGACCCCCCCCTGGGCGGCGCGGTGGCCGGCGGCGGCGACCGGCGGCGGCGGGCGGCGGCGGCGCGGCGGCGCGGGGTGCCGCGGCGGCGGGCGCCGCGAGGAGGCTGCGCGCGGGGGATTTTCCCCCCGCTTTTCAAGAGGCGGCGCGGCTATGCCGCGCCGTTTTGTTTTAAGAAGCGCCCCCCCCTCACGTGGGGGGGCCTGCTGGAGCGCAACCGGGGGGGCCGGCTGCCCCCCTCCTTCAAAGATCCGCCCCCCTCATTAAGAGGGGGGTTTTGCTGAACCGTCCGGGGGATTTATTCCCCCGGTTTTCTGTCATCCGGCCGGCCAGCTGGCCGGCCGGTTTTTACCAACGGGACCGGAAATTCCGGTCCCGCCTTCGACTTCCGACGCCGGCGGCCCGGCCGCCGGTCTTCTCTTCCGCCGCGGCCCGGAACCGGCCGCGGTCTCCTCGTCTCGCCGCGGCCCGGAACCGGCCGCGGCGTTCGTCGTCCGGCGCGGTGCGACGGCACCGCGCCCCCTTCGCCGTGCTTTGATATTCATTCAACGCGGCGCGACGGCGTCGCGTTCTTGAAGTTTCTACCCCAGCGTGGCGCGACGGCGCCGCGTAAAAATAAACGTACGGTAATCCGTGTGGTGCGACGACACCACGCCACTTTGCTTCCACCGCAAGAATTAAACAAGAACGATGGAGGGGGGGTTCGGCCGTGTTCGTGCGGTCCGGCCCCCCTCGCGTTAACTATAACACTTAAATAAAATATTCAAAAGCCTCACGTAGACATGCAATCCACGAGCAAGAAATGGGATAAATTAACAATATTCAACAACCCCTACCTTGGTATAAGGTTCGAAGATTGTTCTACGTTCCGCGGAAGACGACGTCGCGGAGGTCGGGCGACGCGGTCGTCGTTCGTCAAATTCAACGACGAAGAGGCGCGTCCGAAGAGGCACGTCGTTGGCGAATCCTTGTACGCCGACGAAGGTTGTCCAAGGAAGGTACGGTGTTCTCTCTCGTTGACACCGAAGACGAAGAAGAGCGGAGCGGCGTTCTTCGTCGGAACTTGAGTGTTCTACGTCAAGTCTTGAGGAAAGTCAAATAAAAAGGAAACAACGAACTCAAGAACTCTTACCTTGATAGTCGCACGTTGACGGAGTCGTGGAATATCGGTGTCGATTCCTTTGACGTCGGAGGAAGAGTCGTTGTCGATGGCGTTCGTCGCGGAAAAGATGATGCGGAAGAAGAACGTCATGTCGCGGATATGGCGTCGCGGAAAGACCGTGTTCTTCGGTGAAGAAGTTCTTCGTTGAAGAACGGCGTTCTTTGTGTTCTTCGTTGAAGTTGAGCGTTCTTCGTGATCTTCGTCAGAGATGAAGAAGAAGAAGAAAAAGATGCTCTCCACCTCTCAAGAAGACAAACCATTCAACCAAAAATAAAATAAGACAACATCTTATTTTATTATCACATAACACACTAGAATTTCAAAGGTTTGAAATTCAAAATGGATAACTCCAAAATTAACCCACTTATTTAATATACATGAATTGTATAATTAAATAGAAGTTAACTTGTCAAGCCATTAAGAGGGAGAGAGGGGAGTTGAAAAGGTGGGGGTTCGTGTGGGCCCCACCACACTTAATCCTCCCAAGGGAGGTTAAGTGGGTGTGGGTCCCACTTCCAACCTCCTTTGATAGGTTTTAAGAAGTTATAATAAAATTTGTTCTACACAAATTTTATTTAACTCAACTAAAAACCTCAAAAATTAACTTTCAACCCGCAACAAACGCAACTCCCGAAAAGGTCTCTTTAAGCGAATATCGGCGCTGCGAGTTCATCGGTGCCCTCGGATTTCAATTCCGAGCACCGTATCAAAAGTTAGAAAAACCCGCTCGTTCGTTCACTGAACGTACCCGAGCCAAACTTCAGAAATTAATTCCGGGCACTCCGGACCTCGGAATCAGGTGCCGTCTGAAACCGCGCTCTTGTAAAATTATAAAGAAAATTAAGAAAAAATTTCCCTTGAATTTTACGGGTCTTTACATTACTCCCACCTCAGGGCTTTACGTCCCCGTAAAGATACAACAAAAACTAGGGAAACAAAAGAGGGTACTGAGCACGCATCTGAGCCTCCCGCTCCCATGTGCTCTCCCGGAGATTCCCGTGCTGCCATATGATGCGCACAAGAGGAATCGTTCGCCCACGCAGGACCCGCTCCTGTCGATCCTCTATCTCCACCGGGACCTCCGTAAAAGTCGCCCCATCGTCAACGTCAAGCTCCACATGGTCAGGGATGTGCGTCGGGTCGTGCACGTATCTCCTCAGCTGAGACACGTGGAAGACGTCGTGCACCCGGTGTAACTGAGGTGGTAGAGCCAGGCGATAAGCCACCTCACCAACCCTGCTAAGGACCGGGAAGGGTCCGATGAAGCGCAGAGATAACTTGTCTCCTCGGCCAAATCTCCGAATACCACGTCGAAGTGAGACCCGCAAGAAGACGTGGTCACCATCCTCGAACTCTAGTGGCCTCCGCCTCCTGTCAGCGAATGACTTCTGCCGGCTCTGTGCTGTCCTCATCCGTTCCTGGATGACCTGGACCTCCTCTGACGTGGCCCGGACCATCTCTGGTCCCACAAGAGCTGCAAGATTTCTTCTTTGCCGATAAGAGAAACCTGGTCTCATCCCCTGGATGAACCACATTCTTTGCCTAAAACAGTCAATTCTAACATGGATGATACTAATCCATACCAAGGATGACGTCGTAAGGCCTCGACGCTACTACTAAGAGATCCAACCGTTACTCTCGCCTCCAAGGGTTGAGTCACACTGTCGGCATCAGTGTGTGGTAACTGGTCTCCTCCAGTAGATGTCTCACAAGTGAGGGTCAAGTCAACAGTCAACTGGAACCTCTTAGTAACATCACAAAAGAGGACAGGAATGAAAACATCACAAAGGATGCGTCTTTTATTATTGCAGCTCATAATACAAGACGCTACACAAAAGCAACATCAACATGGAACTAGAAGTACAAAAGACGTATCCACTAGTTCCTCCCCTGTCCAACTGCTCCCAGAGCTCCATGATCGTAAGCTTCAGCTGCCTGAAGCTGTGCTCTCGCATGTTCACCTACTCCCTGTGGTCGGGGTGGACCTCCTGGTGGTGGTGGTGGCAGAGCCTCAAAGCGTCGTCCACCACCTGCTGCTCGGCCAGCTCCTCTGCCTCGTCCGCCTCCTCCCTGCGGACCGCCACGGTCGAACCTCTGCCTCTGCCTAGGTGGTTCCTCAACCGTCTGCTGCTCCTCCGCATGGCGGGTCGGGCAGTCACGAGCCATGTGGCCTTGCCCGCCGCATGCAAAGCACTGTCTTCCACTCAAAAGACTGACCCCGCGCTGTGTGCCCTGCACTGCTGAGCCAGTGCCCTGAGGTCGTCTGCCTGAAGGTCTGGTCTGTCTGGACCCCTGAGTCATCTGTCGGCTACCTGCTACCGAAGACTCCGCTACGTGCCGCCCTGCGGTGGGTCGCTGCGCTGGTGAAGACTCAGCAAGGAAGCTCTCAATCATAAGGGCCCGCTCCAGTACTCCTGTCTGAGTCGGTAAGCTGAGGGAGATCAGCGATGCCCTGATCTCGTGTCTCAAACACTGCTCGAAGGTCCGGGCCCGGAAGAATGGGTCCCATACCATGTCGGTCGAGTAGCGCGAGAGATCGGTAAATCTCGCCGAGTACTGAGCGACCGTCATGCTGCCCTGCCGCAGCTGAAGAAGCTCCTGGATACGCACCGCACGAAGGGTGGCTGGGACGAACTCCGAGCGGAAGAGGCTCTCAAAGTCCGTCCAAAGTAGAGATGCCTCATCGTGCACCTGGAGCATCAAGCTCCACCATCGTCCTGCTGCTGCGTGTAGTAGGCTCGCAGCGAGGATCACCATGAGGTCCGCCGGTGTCCTCACTAGCCTAAACACTCGTACCACTGCCTCCAGCCAGTCCTCTGCAGCCTGGGGATCCGTCTCCCCGCGAAACCTGGGCGGTCGCTGGCGCTGAAACTCATGCAGTGCGCTGAGGCAACGTGCATCGTCAGCGGATGCTGCTGGAAGCATCGGGGGCTCGGCGGGTAGAGCTACCGCCGGTGCCACTGCTGACAAAGGGCCCTGCACCGAGGCCTCGTCGCTCGGTGGGCTGTCGTCACGTTCGATTCTCGGATCCCTAGCTGGCTGCCGTCGTGGGGCCATCCTGAAAGAAACAACGTAACACGATCAAACGATTATACCTGGTGAGCTGACCTGGTTTGAGCTGTTTTTAAGGGGAAAAACCTTTGAAAACACACACGCAATCAGTGTTTTCGTGCACAAAGTCGGAAATCAGTTGTCAGGGTCCTGGTGTATGGATACGTCGGCCGCCCACACCAACATTGGACTCCCTGAACTGAAAACCACACTCGGTACCCTTAACACTATTGCTTCACAGAAAGAAAGATCAGAGTCTGCGGTAGAACCGACCAGCTCTGATACCAATTTGTCACGACCCGCCCTCGGGGTCCGTGCCGTGACTACCCCAAGCCCGCCTTCCATAGGCCAGGGGCTGGCGACTAGCACCAAGGCGTAAATCCCGGTAAAAAGGGAAGGCATTTCCTTTGTAAAGTAAACAAACAACACAGAGTAAGCAAGCGGAAAGTAACACTAAGCAAAAACAGAGTACAACTAAAAGTGCGGAAAGTAAAAAGGGGCCGGAAATACAAGCCCAACTGTAAAGTACAACTCGAAAGGGAAAACAGCAACTGAAAAGTAAAGCTGCTACGCCGAGCTGTCCACTGGAAATCCCACCTGAAGGGTGGGTACAGATAGCTCCTCTGCTCCTCGGGTCCCGCCGTTTGCTCCGAGTATGTCCCGCCCAGTGGCCTGCCTCTGGGTACCGCCTCGTCGTATAGTCCACCTCCAGGTACCGTCCAGTCCTCGAACACTCGGCCTCTGCCAGTACTGGCCGTCGTCTGCAACCAACACAACGAGGTGCGGGCATAGCCCGTGCAGGGGTGAGTATAACGATACTCAGTAGGGACCCCGAGACCCTCAAGGTCTCACTAAAACCAACAAGGATAACCACAAGAAGATCACAACAGATAAACACTACTTAGGTATATGTCCATACATATACCTAAGTTATCAAGTAACCCATCTCAGTCATGAGGAAACACAAGGATCATGAGATCAACGGATAACCACTACCCAGGTATATGCCCATACATATACCTAAGTTATCAAGTAACCCATCTCAATCACGAGGAAACACAAAGGTCAAAAGTCTCAGCTCAAACCAGGATTTTCATTATCGAAACCGTAACTGCTAAAGAGCTCCGTCTCTAGAGTGTACAGTGGTCCTGTCACGACTCCGAGGCCGCCGCTCACTAACCTAAGACTGCTGAAGTACTCCTTCTGTCGAGTACTGCGGGTCTGCTGCCAACTACCAGGCGCTCCGTCCGCTGAGGGTCTGCTGCCAAATACCGGGCGCTACCCAGATAGCCTACTGAGGTACTCCTCCTGTCGAGTACCGCGGGTCTGCTGCCAACTACCAGGCGCTCCGTCCGCCGTGGGTCTGCCGCCAAATACCGGGCGCTCCGTCCACTGGGCTAGTCGACTCACTCCAAGTCGAGTCGGTCAAGCAGTCGTCAGGTCTCAGCCGGCTACACGGTCTCCGTACTCTGCACGCTCGTCTCCGGGAGGGTCCGCTCCACGAGCTACTGGTCGATACTCCAAGTATCACAAAGTCCCGCAAAGAAGTATCTCAAAAGTCCGTCTCGTCACAGGGGTCTCAACGCAACAGACGGCGCGTCGATCGGACGCCCGGTCTGTGAGTTATGAGCCTTTTCGTCCCAGGGGCCCGGTTGGTTTCGAGAGCGAAACCAATTCCGGCCGTATCTCAACTGTACCCCGAACTCCCATAGGGTAAACTCAAAGGGACCGTTACTCAACGTAACCACCAACGCCGCTGACGGTCCGTCAAGCGGACGTCCTGTCTGAAAGATATCAGCTTTCCCGTTCCAGGGGCCCGGTTGGATTTCGAGTACAATCCAACCCGGCCATACTCCGACTGCATCCAAAACTCGGGCGGAGTATGTCAAAAGTTCCGTCTCATCAAGAGGAAGTCAACGAAACAGACGGCGCGTCAATCGGACGCCCGGTCTGTGAGTTATTGGCTTTTTCGTCTCCGGGGCCCGGTTGGTTTTTAAGGCAAAACCAACCCGACCGTACTCCACCTGCGTCCAAACCTCGGGCGGAGTATGCCAAAAGATCCGTCTCACTAAGAGGAATGCAACGCGACTGACGGCGCGTCAATCGGACGTTCGTGGCTCAAGATATGAGCGTTTCCGCTCCGAAGGCCCGGTTGGTTTCGTGAACGAACCAACCCGGCCTAACTCAAAGTAATCCGAAACCTTGAGTGCGATATACCGAAACGACCGTCTCGATCCAAGGATCGCGTTGCCGCAGACGGTTCGTCATTCGGAGGTCCGAGGCTCAAGTTATGAGCCAAAAACCAATTCTGGTTCGAAACGGGGGGTCCGGGTCCGGGCCGACCCGGCCCGACCCCCCCCTGGGCGGCGCGGTGGCCGGCGGCGGCGACCGGCGGCGGCGGGCGGCGGCGGCGCGGCGGCGCGGGGTGCCGCGGCGGCGGGCGCCGCGAGGAGGCTGCGCGCGGGGGATTTTTCCCCCGCTTTTCAAGAGGCGGCGCGGCTATGCCGCGCCGTTTTGTTTTAAGAAGCGCCCCCCCCTCACGTGGGGGGGCCTGCTGGAGCGCAACCGGGGGGGCCGGCTGCCCCCCTCCTTCAAAGATCCGCCCCCCTCATTAAGAGGGGGGTTTTGCTGAACCGTCCGGGGGATTTATTCCCCCGGTTTTCTGTCATCCGGCCGGCCAGCTGGCCGGCCGGTTTTTACCAACGGGACCGGAAATTCCGGTCCCGCCTTCGACTTCCGACGCCGGCGGCCCGGCCGCCGGTCTTCTCTTCCGCCGCGGCCCGGAACCGGCCGCGGTCTCCTCGTCTCGCCGCGGCCCGGAACCGGCCGCGGCGTTCGTCGTCCGGCGCGGTGCGACGGCACCGCGCCCCCTTCGCCGTGCTTTGATATTCATTCAACGCGGCGCGATGGCGTCGCGTTCTTGAAGTTTCTACCCCGGCGTGGCGCGACGGCGCCGCGTAAAAATAAACGTACGGTAATCCGCGTGGTGCGACGACACCACGCCACTTTGCTTCCACCGCAAGAATTAAACAAGAACGATGGAGGGGGGGTTCGGCCGTGTTCGTGCGGTCCGGCCCCCCTCGCGTTAACTATAACACTTAAATAAAATATTCAAAAGCCTCACGTAGAGATGCAATCCACGAGCAAGAAATGGGATAAATTAACAATATTCAACAACCCCTACCTTGGTATAAGGTTCTAAGATTGTTCTACGTTCCGCGGAAGACGACGTCGCGGAGGTCGGGCGACGCGGTCGTCGTTCGTCAAATTCAACGACGAAGAGGCGCGTCCGAAGAGGCACGTCGTTGTCGAATCCTTGTACGCCGACGAAGGTTGTCCGAGGAAGGTGCGGTGTTCTCTCTCGTTGACACCGAAGACGAAGAAGAGCGGAGCGGCGTTCTTCGTCGGAACTTGAGCGTTCTACGTCAAGTCTCGAGGAAAGTCAAATAAAAAGGAAACAACGAACTCAAGAACTCTTACCTTGATAGTCGCACATTGACGGAGTCGTGGAATATCGGTGTCGATTCCTTTGACGTCGGAGGAAGAGTCGTTGTCGATGGCGTTCGTCGCGGAAAAGATGATGCGGAAGAAGAACGTCACGTCGCGGATATGGCGTCGCGGAAAGACCGTGTTCTTCGGCGAAGAAGTTCTTCGTTGAAGAACGACGTTCTTTGCGTTCTTCGTTGAAGTTGAGCGTTCTTCGTGATCTTCGTCAGAGATGAAGAAGAAGAAGAAAAAGATGCTCTCCACCTCTCAAGAAGACAAACCATTCAACCAAAAATAAAATAAGACAACATCTTATTTTATTATCACATAACACACTAGAATTTCAAAGGTTTGAAATTCAAAATGGATAACTCCAAAATTAACCCACTTATTTAATATACATGAATTGTATAATTAAATAGAAGTTAACTTGTCAAGCCATTAAGAGGGAGAGAGGGGAGTTGAAAAGGTGGGGGTTCGTGTGGGCCCCACCACACTTAATCCTCCCAAGGGAGGTTAAGTGGGTGTGGGTCCCACTTCCAACCTCCTTTGATAGGTTTTAAGAAGTTATAATAAAATTTGTTCTACACAAATTTTATTTAACTCAACTAAAAACCTCAAAAATTAACTTTCAACCCGCAACAAACGCAACTCCCGAAAAGGTCTCTTTAAGCGAATATCGGCGCTGCGAGTTCATCGGTGCCCTCGGATTTCAATTCCGAGCACCGTATCAAAAGTTAGAAAAACCCGCTCGTTCGTTCACTGAACGTACCCGAGCCAAACTTCAGAAATTAATTCCGGGCACTCCGGACCTCGGAATCAGGTGCCGTCTGAAACCGCGCTCTTGTAAAATTCTAAAGAAAATTAAGAAAAAATTTCCCTTGAATTTTACGGGTCTTTACACTTTAATTATATGTTATTTTTCTTAGTTAATGGAGGGAAATAGAAGAAACATTCCAACAACCAATGTGATAGGAAATGTGAAGACTGCCCTAATGAAATGCCTAATATGATGGGAATGGGTGCTTAAAACTTCATGATAGTACTTTATTAGATGGTTTAAGTTATGAATAATAACTTAAATCATGTGGAACACCCTCCTCCTACAAGGAAATAGAAAGTTTACATAGAATACTTCATAGGGAAAAGGCCTCCCATGTTTAGTGGATTTTCTGATCCCATCTTTACGGAACAGTGGATTAACTTCATTGAAAATATATTCTCCGTCCTCTAGTTATTATAAGAAGATAAAGTTGTACTAGCGGTCTATCATTTTGATGGGGAAGCTGATCATTGGTGGAAACTGATCAAGAATACAAAGTCTCATGAGGAAATTGATTCCATGGATTGGAATGAATTCAATATGATTTTTTTCGACAAATATTTTCCTATAACCCTCCATATCAAGATGGAAAGAGAGTTCCTTGTTCTCATGCAGAAGGAATATGAGTCCATCGGGGAATATGAAACAAACTTTTTATGGATTTCAAGGCACACCTATGGATTTTTCATGAACATCAAAATCAAGGTGGGTTGATTCTTTAGCAGGCTAAAGATGAGTCTATAGAAGGTGTTGGGGATTTGAGACTTCGACAGTTATGAAGAGATTGACCGTTGTTTCCTTAAGGTTGAAATGTAGATTGAAGAATATTAGTGGTCTCATGGGCCCGGTGACAAGAAGCAGAAAATGGAGAACAACATGGGTGGTTCAACAAACAAATAACATTATGGAAAGAAGCCCAAATATTCCACTTGTAAAAGTTTTGGGAAGAAGCATCATGGGAACTGTCTACAGGGAACCAGGAATTGCTTCAAATGTGGAAATCTGGGACATCTGGCCAAGAACTGCCTAAGGGATATGAAAAATCCCACTAATGTCGAAGAAGAAAGGAAGTTTCAGATCAACACTCATCCAGTGGTTCAGTGTTACAACTACAAGGATCATGATAATTATTCAAACAATTTCCATAAGCCAAGGGTTGTCAGAGGAAATCAACAAAAACCTCCAAGGCAACAAGGAAGGGATTATATAATCACTACTACTGAGGTGGATCTGGACAATGATGTGGTGACAAGTACCCTAATTATTCATTCAAGAATAAAGAACATACTATTTGATTCTGGTTTTATGCATTCTTTCACATCTTTCAAGTTTAGTATAACTATTCAAACACCACCTCAAAATTTGAAGAAAAATTTATTTGTGAGAACAGTGAATGAAGAAATTATTTCATCCATGGTTTATAACTTCTCCCTGATTAATGTTTGTTGACCGAACCTCCCAGAAAATCTTATCATACTTCCTTTAGTGGAGTTTGACACTATTCTGGGCATGGATTGGCTATCTTCATACAAATCCAACATCAACTATCAGGAAAGGGAGATCACTCTTCACATCCTGAAGCATCCTCCAATTATTTAAAATTGTAAGGAGGAAGATGAATATCATTTAGAATCATTATCTTAAGTGTAGATATTAATTCCTTATGATCAAGAATTATAGCTCAAATGATTGATACAAAGGAGAGAATCATGCTTGAAGACATGCCCATCGTGAGGGATTACACTAATGTATTCCCTGAAGAGTTTCATGGTCTTCCTCTTGACTGAGAGGTTGAGTTATCAATTGAACTTATTCCTATATCTCTGCCTATATCAAATACACCTTAATGAATGGACACCGTAGATATGGAAGAGCTGAAGAAGCAGTTATAGGAGAATTTGGAGAAGGGTTTTATATACCCTAGTGCTTCACCATGGGGTGCGCCAGTCCTCTTCATCAAGAAGAAGAATGGATCAATGCACCCCTAAATTTATTATCATGATCTCAATAAAATCATGATAAATAACAATTATACCCTTCCTCATATAGATGAATTGTTCAATCAGCTTCATGGGGCTTGTTATTTCTCTAAGGTGGACCTTCAGTTGGGATATCACCAATTAAAGGCAAGGAAGGAAGATATTCCCAAGACTTCATTTCGAATGAGGTATGGACACTATGAGTTCATAGTAGTGCCCTTCAGACTCACTAATGCTCCAGAAATTTTCATGGATTTAATAAATAGAGTCTTTAGAGATTCCCTTGACAATTTTTTGGTAGTCTTTATTGATGATATTCTAATATACTCCAAGAGAAAGGAAAAACATGAGGAGAATTTGAATACTATGTTAAAGACTTTTCAAAGGGAGAATATGTATGAAAAGTATAGTAAATGTGTGTTCTAGATGGAGTAAGTATCATTATTGGGAAATGTTATCACTTGCAAAGAGATATCTATAGACCCTTCCAAGATAAAGGCAATTGAAGAGTGGCCCATACCAAAATCTGTAACGAAGATCTGAAGCTTTTTGGGTCTAACTAGATATTATCAATGCTTTGTGAATAACTTTTCATGGTTGTCAAACCCAATGACCAAGATGACACAGAAGGGAGTAAAGTTTGTTTGGACTCAGGAATGTGAAGACTATTTCAAGGAGTTGAAAAAGAGGCTTATCACTACGCCAATACTGACACTCCCAACAGGTGGAGAAATATTTGTGGTGTATAGTGAGGCTTAAAAGAAGGGCTTAGGCAATGTGCTAATGAAAAATGATAAAGTGATATCCTATGCCTTAAGGGATCTGAAAATCCATGAGAAAAATTATCCCACGCATGATCTAGAGTTGTAAGCTATGATCTTTGCGTTGAAAATATGGAAGCACTATCTCTATGGGGAGAAGTGTGAGATGTATACTAATAAAAAGAGTCTCAAATATATATTCACATAGAAAAATCTTAATATGTTCCAACAAAGATGGATAGAGATCATCATGGATTATGACCACTTAATCCACTACCATCCCAGTAAGACAAATAAGGTGGAATATTCTATAAGTAGAAATGATCCGGTGTCTTTATCAATGATGAGAATTGAAAAGGATCCAATCTTATTATATTTTCAAAGGATGGACATGATAATCATTAAGGGAGGAACATCATAAATGCTTTCTCAAATGATTGCTCAAACATCCCTCATGGATAAAATAAAGGATGATCAAAGAAAAGACGTGGAAATTCTAAAAAGGGTGGAAGCTATCAGAAATGGGAAATCCTTAGAGTTCAAGATCAATGAGGAAGGAGTTGTAAGATTTGGATCACGATTATGTGTACCATTCGATCTAGAGATAAAGAAGAAGATATTGAATGACGCACATATATCAACCTTCTCTATCCAACTAGGGAGCGCAAATATATATCGAGATCTCCGAGAAAAATTTTGGTGGGACAATATGAAAATAGAGATTGCTGAATATACATTAAAGTGCCTGGTATGTCAAAAAGTGAAGGTTGAGAGGAAAAAGTCTAAGGGGATGATGCAACCAATACCCATACCAACATAAAAGTGGGAGAACATCACCATGGAATTTGTCACTAGACTTACAAGGAAATCCAGAGGAAACAATTCTGTATGGGTTATTATGGATTATCTTACAAAGATAGCTCACTTTATTAAAATTTGAGAGGAATTCTCATTGAATCAACTCACACATATTTACATAAAAGAAGTGGTAAGTCTGTATGGAGTAACACTATCTATTGCATCCTATTGTGATTCAAGATTCACCTTGAAGTTCTAGAAAAGTCTCCAACATGCTCTAAGCAATGAACTGAACTTCAGTACAATCTATCATCCTCAAACTGATGGAAAATCTGAGCAAACTATTCAGAAATTGGAAGATATATTGAGATCATGTTTTATGGAATTCAAAGGAGGATGATACCAACATCTTCCACAAGATGAATTCTCCTACAACAACAGTTTCCACTCGAGCATCCAAATGAAACCATACAAATCCCTTTATGGGAAAAGGTATAGAACACCAGTGTGTTGGGATGAAGTCAGTGAGTGTAAGCTGCTAGGACCTGAAATGGTCGAAGAAATGGTGGAGAAGGTGAAATCCATTCAGCATCATATCAAGGCAGCCCAAAGTCGACAAAAGTGTTATGCATAAAATCTTCGATAATACCTTGAGTTCAAAATTGGAGACATGGTATTTCTATGAATATCTCCATGGAAGAATGTCATGAGGTTTGGAAAGAAAGGGAAGTTAAGTCCTAGGTACATCGTCCCCTTCGATATTCTTGATCGTGTCGGGGCTGTAGCCTATCGACTAGCACTTCCAACTACCATGTCCAAAGTACATGATGTATTCCATTTATCACTCTTAAGGAAGTACATACAAGATAATTCACATGTACTCTCTTCAAATGTGGTACAGTTAGAGGATGGTCTTTCTAATGAGGAGCAGCCGGTAAAGATCGTGGATCATAGAGATAAAGTTATATGTAACAAGACCACTCACCTGGTGAAAGTACTATGGTAGAACCACAATTACAAATAGGCAACATGGGAACTGGAGGTGGTAGTGAAGAAAAAGTACCCACACCTTTTTATGGCTTAGAATGTAAAATGAAATTTCGAGGGTGAAATTTCTTAAGGGGGGAAGAATGTAACGACCCAAAGTTTTCAATGGAAACTTCCTTCTTATAATCACATGAAATCACAAAATAATGAACTACTAAGTGCTATGGGACCTCAAAACATAAGTTTTTCACTTTCATGTTTTGAATTTTGAAAATCTAACATACACAATTACAATCAATAAGTTATTTTGATCCTAATATGACGAACTTAATTTTTGGTGAATAGTAACATACCCTTATGAATAGTAATGTTACCCTTATGAATAGTGAAATATATTAATGAATAGTAACCTTACCTATGATAGTATATAAATAATATTTAAGTGAACGTATGATGTACCTATATTTTGGAATAAGTAAATAAATGTTTTAAAACTGTTTTTTAGAATAAATTATGATTTTAATTAAATATTAAATTAATTATATTTAGAAAATTATTTTTGAAAAATGGATTTCATTTTTGGATTATTCATATCAAAAAAATGGTTAGGGTGAATTTTTGGGATTTTTTCTAAAATACTTAATTTTTGATGAATAGTAAATTACAACAATTTGTGATAAATGTTAAATAATGGATTTATTGAGTCATTGATGATGATATGATGATGTAAGCCCAATTGATTCGAACTCACATGAATTTATTACTATTCTAGGTCATGAAATACTCACTATTTCTTGTCTTGTGAAGAAATAATAAATTAATGATTATAATATTATGTAAACCCTCCTCCCCTCCACTATAAATACCACCCATCATTACATCTTTTCTTCACTCCTATCAAGCCTTGTGCCTTGAAACTATTCCGCCCAAATATCTTCCCAAGTTCCTTTACCACATCCAAAATCCCCTAGTCTCTTCAAAATACCAAATCCTCTCCCCTTAAGAGGCACTCAAAGTAGATAAACTCAAGAGGTAAATTCCTCTTTCCAATTCTTTTATTTCTTTTAAGTTATTTTCTTATTTCTTTCCTAAAATCAATTCAACCAAATGGTATGATAACACTAGTAACATAAATGTACTGTAATTTTATTATTCTAATGGTATAATTCATTATCTTCTCTCATTTCTCCATATTTTATTTGAAAGAAATAAAAACACCTTTTGAGATGTGTTAATTTAGCACAATCAAGGACAACAGGTTCTCAATTTTCATTACCATCTTTAATTATGGTCATAAAACCATTTCATAGTTTAAAAAGACCATAATATATGTATTATTCCTCATTTATGGTTCTATAATCATTTTTTACACATGTTTTTGGTTTATAAAACAAAATGCGTTCTTTGTTGTAAAAAACCGCCAATTAACCCAAAAGGTTGTCACTAATGTTTTATATAATGATTCAACTTCACTCCAAGTAACCAAGTTAAATTTTAAGAAATGTAACCTTATTGATGATAAATAATAAAATATAACTTCAATTCTGTGCAACCACCTTCATCATACATGTTTATCTGAACATGAACCAATAATTATAACCAAGCAAGCAAACAGACCCAAACAATGAAATTGAACCTCATAACCAATCAAAATGGTTATAAATAAATTTAAAAAGGTTATAATAAGTATTTTACATATATAATAGGTTATATAATTATTAATTAATGAACATAATTTTATTATTCAGGTAATTAATATCAAGAGGATAACACTATCAGACTAAAGGTAAGGGATCCTCTTCATTTCACTTTTATTCAAGAATGTCCTCTATGCTATGACATTTTATATGTAATCCCAAATGATTGGGTATGATTTCTCACCCACCCCATACTTCCCTCATGATTTATAAGTTATGATAAACCCCTTTATCTCTCATAAATCCCTCTTAAGTACACCCGATACCATGCCAATAATCCATAAGGAATTCTACCTGAACTGCCTTTATTCTTTCGCATTGCTCTATCTTTCTTTTTTCCAAAATTAAGTTGTACTTTTCTTTTTATGTAAAACTTATAAATGTTTTTATATTCTCCAAACTCATGTTTCAAGATCCATAACTCATTCTCTTTCAGGGATATACATTCTTTTAAGTGAATCCCTCCTCGATACTTCCCAATAACCAAACTCGTTTTAAGGGAACTTCCCAAATTTTCACCAAATTTCAAGTGAAATCTATACTCTATTTTAAGAAACCATTGTATTTATAAAACCAGTATTTTTTTTAAAACCTTCTTGGTTCACTTATGGTTTTATATAAAATATTGTTCCATTTTCTATTTTAAAGGCTCTATAGTATTTTCCTTAAAACAATGCAAAAATGTTTTAATGCAAAAATTTATCAAATACATTTCTTACTTGTTGTCAATTCTGTTTGACATCAATTACTATGATATATTCATATTTTACCATATAAAATTCCATGTATTTTCTAATTCCTTTCTTTCATGGACACTTTCATGATACACCCATTGGTTATGCTTTATGTCAGGATTTTGGTACCCAATTCTTTGCATGGGTAACCCTTATGTTTATGTAAGATTGATTATGTATGATTATTTATGTGGAAAACATATTCATGAAATGTAATATGGGTGAACCCAGATATCTATCTAATGAATTGGGTAAATTTGAGTCTCATGAGACGATTATGTACGACGGTCTTGGTGGTTATCCTTGGCTTATGCTACTATCTACAACGGTCTTGGCAGTTAGCCTTGGCTTGTGATACTATGAGAAGCAGTCTTAGCGGTTAGTCTTGAATCATACTAAATTATTGTTTTATGTTTATACCACAATTCTATGATTCCATGTTTAAATGATCCCATGTCTATATGTTATGATTCCATATGTTACCTACCTTTTTATATCATCATGTTATGCCTTCTAACCCATGTACTAAAGATTTATTCTTATACTTATTTCCCTTGCTGGGATTTTTAGGTCATCCCTATGTTCATGTGATCCCCAGGGTACCCTATGAAGATTTAAGGGCTCAAAGGAAGTTATGATCTCTTTATAAAGACAAAATAAAGTGATGTTATATTTAGTTTCATTTTTTCAGTTTTATGTACCTAGTCTTCAAATCCATTAGACTTCATGATCCTTGGCTTGTACTCTGATGTATAAATATGCTTAAAATCATGTAATGTTATATTTAAAAGTCTAGGGTCTCTATGGTTGGTATAAGAGGATGGTCTAGTTATTTTTAGAGATTAAGAATAGTGCACTTTAGTAATAACCTTAAGTATGAGATGAATTATAAGAAAACATCCCTAAATTTTGGTAAATAAGAGTAAGTGGTTTATCAAGAAAATACATCCATGTATGGATATAAATAGGTAGAGGTGGTTCTAGAATAGATGTACCTAGGAGTGAATACTCCGACAAGGAGTTATGTACTTGACCTAGGGTATCTGGGTATATGACAATGAGCCTTGCTGTACTCTTGGTTTGACACTACTGGGAGATATGCTTTGATAAATTCATGAGGTTAGACAAACCATTATTAAGGGAATAAAAAAATCTTATAATAATATAAGTTAAGAAATAGATTGAGGATAATCTAGATTTAAACCTAAGGAATCACAAGTTAGGATATACTTATCCTTTACAAGTTTATCCTTTAATGTTCAAAAGTTTCATTTTTTATGTTCAATAACTAAGTATTCAAGCCCTCTAATTGTACGTTCTTTTTCTTAGTTAATGGAGGGAAATATAAGAACATGTTCTAAAAAACAATGTGATAGGAAATGTGAAGATTTCCCTAATGAAATGCCTAATATGATGTGAACGGGTGCTCAAAATTTCATGACAGCACTTGCTCAGCTTGCTCAAGTTATGAATAATAACTTGAATCATGTGGAATTCCCTCCTACTCTAATGAAAGAGAAAGTTTCCATATAATCCTTCATGCGGAAAATTCCTCCCATATTTAGCAGATCTTCTGATACCCTTCTCACAAAATAGTGGATTAACTCCATTGAAAAGATATTCTTTGTCCTCGAGTTCTTAGAAGAAGAGAAAGTTTTACTGGTGGTATATCGTTTTGATGGGGAAGCTGATCAATGGTAGACACTAAAAAAGAATACAAAGTCCCATGAGGAAATTGATTCCATGGATTGGTAGGAATTCAAGAATATGTTTTTCAACAAATATTTTCCTCTAACCCTCTGTCTCAATATAAAAAGAGAGTTCTTTGGCCTCAAGAATAAGGAATATGAGTTCATCGGGGCGTATGAAGCAAACTTTATAAGGCTTGAAAGGTACGCCCATGGCTTTGTCATGAACACCGAAAGTAAAGTGGATCACTTATTTATAGGGATAAAGCCAAGTCTATGTAAGGTGTTGGTGATTTGAGGCTTCAACAGTTATGAAGAGATTTTCCATTCCTCCCTAAAGGTTGAAATAGAGATTGGATACTCTCAGTGGTCTTGGGGGCCCGGTGACAAGAAGTGGAAAATGGAGAATAATATGGGTGGTTCAACAAACAAATCCCATGATGGAAAGAAGACCTCATAGCCCACTTGTAAATTTTTTGGGAAGGAGTATCCTAGGAACTGTCTAAAGGGAACTGAGAATTACTTCAAATGTTTAAAGCTATGACATATGGCCAAGAATTTCCAAAGGGATATGAAAAATCCTAATAATATGGAATAATAAAGGAATGTTCATATCAACAATCATCTAGTGGTGTAGTGTTACAACTACAAGGAGTATTAGAATTATGCAAACAATTTCCCTAATCCAAGGGTTATCAGAGGAAATCAACAACAACCTCCAAGTAAACAAGGAAGGGATGATGCTATCACTACTAATGAGGTGGATCCGGACAACAATGTAGTGATAGATACTCTAGTTATTCATTCAAGAATAGGGAACATACTATTTGATTCTAGTTCTATGTATTGTTTTATATCTTTCATGTTTAGTATAACTATTCAAACACTACCTCAAAATTTGGAGGACAAGTTATCTGTGAGAATAGTGAATGGGGAAATTATTGCATCCATGGTTTATAACTCCTCCCAGATTCATGTTTGTGGACTGAACCTCCTAGAAAATATTTTCGCACTTCCTTTAGTAGAGTTAGACACTATTCTAGGCATGGATTGGCTATCTTTATACAAGTCCAACATCAACTATCAGGAAAGGTAGATCACTCTTCAAATTCCGAAGCATCCTCCAATTATTTACAAGTGTAAGGAGGAAGATGAATCTCCTTTAGAATCATCACATCAAGTGTGGATAATAATTCCTTGTGAGAAATCATTTCTAGCTTAAATGATTGAGATAAAGGAGAGAATCATGTTTGAAGACATGCCCATCATGAGGGATCACACTGATGTATTCCTCGAAGAGTTTCCTGGTCTTCCTCCTGACCAATAGGTTGAGTTATCAATTGAACTTATTCCTAGATCTCTTCCTTTATCAAAGAAACCTTACAGAATGGCCACTATAGATATGGAAGTGCTGAAGAAATAGTTACAGGATAATCTGGAGAAGGGTTTTATACACTTCAGTTCTTCACCATGGGGTGCACTAGTCCTCATTGTCAAGAAGAAGGATGGATCAATGCGCCTCTGCATTGATTATCGTGAGCTCAATAATATCATGATAAATAACAAGCATCCCCTTCCTCAGATAGATGAATTGTCTTATCAGCTTCGTGGGGCCTGTTATTTCTCTAAGGTGGACCTTCAGTCAGGATATCACCAATTAAAGGCGAGGAAGGAAAATATTCCCAAGACTTCCTTTCGAACGAGGTATGGACACTATGAGTTCATAGTGATGCCCTTCAGACTCACTAATTCTTCAACAATTTTTATGGATTTAATGAATAGAGTATTTAGAGAGTACCTTAACAAATTTTTGGTAGTCTTTATTGATGATATTCTAATATACTCCAAGATAAAGGAAGAACATGAGGAGCATTTGAATATCGTGTTAAAGAATTTGTGAAGGGACAATCTGTATGAAAATTACAATAAATGTGAGTTTTGGATGGATGAAGTATCATTATCTGGGCATGTTATCACCTGTAAAGGGATATCTATGGACCCTTCCATAAAAATGGAAATTGAAGAGTGTAAACAACATCTGTAATGAAGATTTGCAGCTTTTTGGGTCTAGATGGATATTATCAATGCTTTGTGAAGAAATTTTCACAGTTTTCAAATCCAATGAATAAGATGACATGGAAAGGAGTAAAGTTTGTCTAGACTCAGGAATGCTAAGACTATTTCAAGGAGTTGAAAAAGAGGCTTATCACTGCGCCAATACCCACACTCCCAACAAGTGGAGAACTCTTTGTGGTGTATAGTGATGCTTCAAATAAGGTATTAGGATCTGTGCTAATGAAAAATGATAAATTAATAGCCTACACCTTAAGGCAGCTGAAAATCCATGAGCAAAACTATCCCATGCATGATCTGAATTTGGTGGCTATGATTTTTGCATTGAAAATCTGGAAGCATTATCACTATGGGGAGAAGTGTGAGATATATAATGATCACAAGAGTCTCAAAAATATATTCACATAGAAAGAGATTAATATGTTCAAACAAAGATGGATAGAGCTCATCAAGTATTATGACTTCTCAATCCACTACCATCCCGGTAAGGCAAATAAGGTGGTAAATGCTATAAGTAGAAATGATCCTGCTTCTTTATCAATGATGAGAATTGAAAAGGATCCGATCTTCTTAGATTTTCAGAGGATGGACATAGGGATCATTAAGGGTAAAAAATCATCAATCCTTTCTCAAATGATTTCTCAAACATCCCTCATGGATAAAATAAATGATGTTCAAAGAAAATATGTGAAAATTTTGAAAAGGGTGGAAGCTATCAGAAATGGGAAATCCTCAGAGTTCAAGATCGATGAGGAATGAGTTATAATATTTGGATCACTATTATGTGTACCATACGATATAGAGATAAATAAAGAGCTTTTGAATGATGAACATAACTCAACCTTCTCTATCCACCTAGGGAGCACAAAGATGTATCGAGATCTCTGAGAAAACTTTTGGTGAGAAAATATGAATAGGGGGATTTCTGAATATACTTCAATGTGCCTGGTATGTAAAAAAGTAAAGGTTGAGGGGAAAAAGTATAAGGTGATGATGCAAACACTACCCATACCAACATGAAAGTTGGAGAACATCACTACAGACTTTGTCACTGGACTTCCAAGGAAATCTAGAGGAAACAATGCTCTATGGGTTATTATCAATTGTCTTATGAAGATAGCTCACTTTATTGCAATTCGATAGGAATTATCATTAGATCAACTTTCATTGATTTACATCAAAGAAGTGGTAATGATGCATGGAGTAACACTATATATTGTATTCGATTGTGATCCGAGATTCACCTTGAAGTTCTGGAAAAGTCTCCAACATGATCTTAGCACTGAAATGAACTTCAGTACGACCTATCATCCTCAAACTGATGGAGAATATAAACAAACTATTTAGAAACTAGAAGATATGTTGATAGCATGTTCTATGGACTTAAAAGGAGGATGGGACAAATATCTTCCAATGGTTGAATTCTCCTAAAACAACAGTTTCCACTCAAGCATCGAAATGACACTATATGAAGCCCTTTATGGGAAAAGGTGTAGAACACCAGTGTGTTGAGATGAAGTCAGCGAGCATAAGTTTCTAGGACCTGCAATGGTCAAAGAAATTCTGAAGAAGGTGAAAACCATTTAGCAACATATCAAGGTAGCCCAAAGTTGACAAAAGATTTATGCAGGCAATCTTTGACGATACCTTGAGTTCAAAATTGGAGACATGGTATTTCTATGCATATCTCCATGGAATAAGGTCATGAGGTTTGGAAATAAAGGTAAGTTAAGTCTTAGGTATATCAACCCCTTTGAGATTCTTGATCATTTCAGGGTTGTGGCCTATCGACTAGACCTTCCACTATGTATCCCTATTAATGAAGTTCATACCATATCCTTCATATGTACTCTCTTTAGAGGTGGTACAGTTGAAGGATGATCTTTCTTACAAGGAGCATCCAGTGAAGATCGTGGATCATAGAGATAAAGTTATAAGTAACAATAATAATCACCTATCCAAAGTACTATGGTGTAACCACAAGTATGAAGAGGAAACATGGGAACTAGAGGAGGAAATGAAGTAAAAGTACCCACACATGTTTATGGCTTAGAATGTAAAATGAAATCTTGATGGAGAAATTTCTTAAGGGGGGAAGAATGTAACGACCCAAAGTTTTCAATGGAAATTTCCTTCTTATAATCACATGAAATCAAAACATAATGAACTAATAAGTGCTATGTGATCTCTAAACATAATTTTTTCACTTTTTTGTTTTTAATTTAGAAAATCTAACACAAACGGTTGCGATCAGTAAGTTATTTGGAGTCTAATATGTCCAACTTATTTTTTGGTGAATAGTAACATACCCTTATGAATAGTAAAGTTACCCTTATGAATAGTGACATACCCTAATTAATAGTAACCTTACCCATGATAGTATATAAATAAGATTTAAGTGAAAGTATGATGTACCTATATTTTGGAATAAGTAAATAAATGTTTTAAAACTGTTTTTTAGAATAAATTATGATTTTAGTTAAATATTAAATTAATCATATTTAGAAAATTATTTTTGAAAAATGGATTTTATTTTTGGATTCTATATGTCAAAAAAATGGTTAGGGTGCATTTTTGGGATTTTCCCTAAAATACTTGAATTTTTGATGAATAGTAAAATACGACAATTTACGATAAATGCTAAAAATGGATTTATTGAGTCATTGATGATGATATGATGATGTAAGCCCAATAGGTTTGAAATAACATGCATTTATTACTATTATAGGTCATGGAATACTCACTATTTCTTTTCTTGTGAGGAAATAATAAATTAATGATTATAATATTATGAAAACCCTCCCCACCCCCACTATAAATACCACCCATCCTTACCTCTTCTCTTCACTCCCCTAAAGCCTTGTGACTTGCCAAAATTATGCCCAAATATACTCCCAATATCCTTCCCCACATCCAAAATCCACTTGTCTCTTAATAATACCAAATCCTCTCCCCTTAATAGGCTCTTAAAGAAGATAAACTCAAGAGGTAAATTCCTCTTTCCAATTCTTTTATTTCTTTTAAGTTCTTTTCTTGTTTCTTTACTTACCTACATTCAACCAAATGGTATGATAACTAAAATAACATACATTTAATGGAATTATATTATGATAATTTTATAATTCATTATCTTCTCTACTTTCCCCATTTTTTATTTGAAAGAAATGAAAACACCGTTTGAGATGTGTTAATTTAGCACAATCAAGGATGACATGTTATCAATTTTAATTACCATATTAAATTATGGTCATGAGACCATTTTCATGGTTTTAAAATACCATAATATATGTATTATTCCTAATATATGGTTCTATAATCCTTTTGTTCACACATTTTTGGCTTATAAAACAAAATGTGTTCTTTGTGGTCAAAAACCGCTAATTAACCCAAAAGGTTGTCACTAATGTTTTATATAATGATTCAAATTCAATAAAAGTAATGAAATTAAATATTCAACCATGTATCCTTATGTATTATCAATAATAAAATATAAATTCAATTCTGTGCAACCACCTTCATCATACATTTTTATCTGAACACGAACTGATCATTAAAACCAAGCAATCAAACAGACCCGAACAATGAAATTGTACCTCAAAACCAATAAAAATGGTTATAAAATTAATTTAAAAAGGTTATAATAAATATTTTACATATATAATAGGTTTTTTAATTATTAATTAATGAACCTAATTGGATTATTCAGGTCATTAATATCAAGAGGAGAACACCATCAGACTAAAGGTAAGGGATCCTCTTCATTTCACTTTTATTCAAGAACATCCTCTATGCTATGCCATTTTATGTGTAGTACCTAACGACGGGGTATGATTTACCACCTCCCTCATAATAACCTAATAATTTATAATTGACGATAAACCCATTTCTATCTCATTAATTCCTCTTAAGTACACCTAATACCATACCAATAATCTATAAGGAATTCTACCTAAACTGCCTTTATTCTTTCTGGTTGCTCTATCTTTCTTTTTAACCAAATAAAGTTGTATTTATTTTTTATTTAAAACTTATAAATTATGTTTATATTCTAAAAACTCACATTTCAAGATCCATCCACCATTCTCTTTCGGGGATATACATGCTTTTAAGTGATTCCCTCCTCGATTCTTCCCAATAAGAAAACTCGTTTTAAGGAAACTTCCCAAATTTTTAACCAATTTCAAGTGCAATATATCCTATTTTTGAAGAAAAAATTGTCTTTATAAAACTATTCTTTTTATTATGAAAACATTCTTGGTTCAATTCTGGTTTTATATAAAATATTGTTCCCTTTTCTATTTTAAAGGCACTATTGTATTTTCCTTAAAACCGCACAAAAATATTTTAATGCTAAAATTTCTCAAATACATTTCTTACTTTTTGTAAATTATGATTGACATAAATTACTATTATATATGCCTATTTTAACTTATTAACATCCATTTATGTTCTAATTACTTTCTTTCATGGACACTTTCATGATACACCCATTGGTTATGCTTTATGTCATGATTGTGGTACCCAATTCTTTACACGGGTAACCATTATGTTTATGTAATATTGATTATGTATGGTTATTTATATGGAAAAAATATTCATGAAATTTAATATGGGTGTGAATAGATATCACTCTAATTCATTTGGTGAAGTTGAGTCTCATGAGATGATTATGTGCAACGATCTTGGCGGTTAGCCTTGGCTTGTGCTACTATGTGCAATGGTCTTGGAAGTTAGCCTTGGAATGTGCTACTATGGGAAATGGTCTTTGCGGTTAGCCTTGAATCATACTAAATTCATGTTTTATGTTTCTTCCACAATTATGTGATTCCATGTTTAAACGGTCCTATGTTTATATGTTATTATTCCATATGCCTTTTTATATCATCATGTTATGCCTTCTAACCCATGTACTAAAGATTTATTCTTATATTTATTTACCTTGCTGGGATTTTTAGCTCATCCCTTTGTTCATTTGATTCCTAAGGTACCCTATAAAGATTTAAGGGATCAAAGGAATTTATGACCTCTTTATGAAGACTAAATAAAGAGATGTTATATTTAGTTCCATGTTTTTAGTTATATGTACCTAGTATTCAAAGACACTAGAATTCATGATCCTTGGATCATAATCTGATGTATAAATATGATTAAAATATTGTAATGTTATATGTAAAAGAATAGGATCACTATAAAATAGGCTTTATAATAGTGGAAACTAATTTCATTCATAGAAGATATGCATCTAGAATGATCAGACCAAGGTTGTGTTGTAGTTTTCATTTTAGTTTTTTTGTTCCTGATTTGGTTGATAAGGTTAGAGTTTCTCAAACATACAATCATGATTGTGTTACTATGAGGTCAGAACTCAATTATGGGGAGAACATTGAGGGTTGTGAGTTGTATAGAAATTCAATGTTATGATTTATATATCATATGGTCAAAATTTTGGATTTTTAGGAACAACTTCTTAGTGACTACCACCATTTGAGATGAGCTGTTCACCTTGGGATTCATAAAACATACAAAGCGTTGAAATCATAGTTCTAGTGGGTTGGCATTAAAATATATTTAGTGAATTATATCTCAATATTCCTCATATTTTAGTAGGTAAAGTTGTATAATCAATGACCATCAAGAATATTTCATTATTTACTGATTCTCATATGGAAATGGAAGTAGATAACCATGAATTTTGAAAGAGGTCTACCAAGGATAGTGAGGAAACATGATTCCATATGTGTGATTGTGGATGGTTCATGAAGTTGGCTCATTTATTCCCTATTCATGAAACTAATTTAGTGAAATAATTTTCTAAAATCTATATATGATAAATTTTAAAGATTCATGGTGTTCTGGTCTTGATTGCATCAGATAGAGACCCTAGGTTTACATCTCATTTTTGGAAATCCTTATAGCCATCCCTTAGAACACAGTTGACTATGAGTATGGATTAGATCCTCAAACTGATGGACATTATGAACAGACAATCCAAATATTTGAAGACATGATTAGGGATTTTGTGATAGATTTTAGTGGCTCATGGTAAGAGAATTTACCATTAGTGGAGTTCTCATAGAATAATAGTTATCAGGCCTCCATACATATGGATAATTTTTAATAATTTCACGGGAATCCTTATCATTCTCCACTTTTTTCAAGTGTAAATAGGTGATAATTCATTAATTGGACCCAACCTTGTGTAAAATACAACATAGAATATTCAGTTGATTATAAAGAGAATGGAGATGGCTCAAAATTTTTAGAAATAGTATGTAAATCATTGTCAATGACTATTATCATTTGATGTGAGTGATCATGTGTTCTTTATAATCTCTTAAAGGTGTGTGGATCATCATTTTGGTAAGTAGGGAAAGTTATCTCCTTGATATGTAGGCCCTTTACTTGAGGGAGTTGGTGAGGTGGAATATCGATTAGATTTTCCACTAAGGTTCAGTTCAGTACACAATTTGTTTCATATACCCCAGATGAAGAAGTATCAACCTGATCCCCACAATGTGATTTGATGGGATCACATTGACCTAGATCCAGATTCTACTTTTATTCAAGTGCTAGTGCAGATTGTGGATAGGAAAGAGAAGGCCTTGTGTGGGAAAATCATCATTCTAGTGAAAGTTTTATGGAAACATGGTTGTATTTAGGATGAAGCATGGGATTTTGAGAAGGAAATTCTAGAGAATTGGACCAAACTCTTCCAAGGAAATAGGTGTTCTCTACCTTTTTAGGACATAATGAAAAATGGTGGGGAGAATGTATCACTTCCAATTTCAAGTAAATGATCCTTTATTCATGTATTTTGAATATATATAATTTATAGGTTATGTTTTGGGAGGTTCCAAGGGGTTTTGGGACACTTTGGAGGATTTTATGGAGGTGAATAATTTGTGAACAATTAATAGAAACTATGTATCATCTTTAGGAAACCGTACAAGGGAAGAAAGTGGACACTAGCAGGTGCACGATTGGTGCATGTTTTGTACAAACCATGTGAATGTCTAGGAGAAATTGTGAATATATATGTATGTTATACTATTTCTCAAATAATTATAGACATATACATGAATTATTCCTTAATATCCATATCCCTTTTGTGATATCTATAACTCCTCATTAAGACCATATCTCAACAACTTTTTTTAGAGGTTCTACCTAGGTGCAATTATTCAATATTGTTTATATGCTAGTAGTGTGAGCTGGTGCTTGGTGGTTAGAGTTTTTTATGGTACATCTTGGTCTTTATGATGATACCTTATGACATCATATTAGTTATAAACAATTTTCCATAGTTTGGGCTCAAATTTGATGCCATCACGGATGAGTTAGATGCATTCAGAAAGATGGGATGAGATTATCCTTTGTGGGTGAGAGATATCTAATGGATGATCAAGTGGGTCTTGTGAGTAGGAGGGTGAAACCCTTCACCCATTAGTTGGAAATATTATCCCTTGATGTATAAGGATCTTCAAGAATCTTGGTTCCTTTAGTAGTGTAGGATTATATGAACATATTTCCCAAGGATTTTCTGAGACTACATCTGAGGTGGGAGATAGACTTATCCATTGACTTGTACCCTAGGACCACACCAATATATTATGTGGTATATAGGATGAACCCTATTTTGATCCAAGAGATGCGGGTGTATTTAAAATAACTTCAAGAGAAGGGTTTTATCAAACCCAGTGTGTCCCCCAGGACAGCTCTGGTTTTTTTTGTTAAAAAGGTGGATGAGAGATATAGTCTTTGGATTGATTGTCATCGCCTAAACCAGGTAATGATAAATTACAAGTACCCATTTTTGAGGATTATAAACATCATTAAACAATTGATAGGCATGATTTGGTTCTCTAAGATCGATCTCAGACCCGATTACCACTAGTTGAGGCTTCATGAGGATGATATTCTGAAGATTTTTTTTGATGTTTCTATGAATACTATGAGTTCCAGGCGATGCCTTTCGGTGTAATGAATTCTCCACTATGTTTATAGATTTTATGAACTAGATATTTCATATATATTTTTACTGATTTTTGGTTGTCTTTATTGATGACATACTCATTGAATTTTCATCAAAGGAGGATCATGAAGAGCATTTGAGGATGGTCCTAGACTTACTTCATGAACACCGACTTTATGTTAAGATCTTAAAGTTCCAGTTTTGGATTGATGTGGTTCACTTTTTGGGAATGTCATCTCTGATCATGATTTAACTATGGACCAAGAAAATATTGATGCAATGCATTCTCGAGAGCCACCCAAGAGAATGTCAAATGTATGGAGTCTCCTTGTCTTGGAAGGGTACTAAATGTGGTTTTTTGTAGACTTATCCATGATTTCAACCCCTTTGAATGCCTTTATGCAGTAATGGAAACCTTTTTCTTGGACTGAGCAATGTTAGATATCCTTTGTGAAGCTGAGGCTGAGGATAACCAATGATCGTATGTTTAGACTACTAGAGGAGGGTGTGGAGTATGTAGTGTTTATTGATTCCTCTAGAGATGGAATTGATTATGTATTGATTCATAGGTATGAATACTACTACAAATACCCCTTTTATCAGTGCTAAAAATGGACTTTAACAGTGCTAGAAAAGCACTGTTAAAGCTGGTGAAGATAAGGGGGGGGGGTCCCCTTTATCAGTGCTCCAAAAAGCACTGATAAAGACCCATTTTATCAGTTTTTTTAGCGCTGATAAAAGTACAAAAAAAAAAAAATTAAAAAAATCCTGCCAATCGGGGGGGCTTTTATAACGCTTGGTCCCCCCTTTTAACAGCACTTTCCAGCCCCTCCAACACCCGCACACCCCCCTCCACCCTATATCAGTACTACACCCACCCCCTTTATCAGCGCTATCCCCCCAAATCCACCCCCATGCGCACACCCTTGCCTCCACCAAGATTTGATCTCGAGACCTCCCCCTTGCACGCCTAAAGCCTTTACCACTCTGCCATATTGATTTGTTCTCGAGTTAATGACATATCTATTTATTTATATATATATTTAGTTATATTTATTCATATATTAATATATAGTTATATTAATATAGATATATAGTTATATTAATATATATATTTATAGTGATATTAATATATATATTTATAGTTATATCAATATATATATGTAGTTATATCAATATATATATGTAGTTATATTAATATATATATAGTTAGATTAATATATAGGTATATAAATATTTATATATTGGTATTTTAAATAAAATGGATATTAGTTATTATTTATATAAAGCTAATATATTTTATATGTAAATATATTTTATTATTTATATTTATAATTAAATTTTTATCTGTGAATATATAAAAAATATTTATATATTGTTATATATTTGATTATAAATAGCAGTGCATTATAAAAAATGATAAAATTTCAAATACATAATATCAATATGAATGTAATACCTTGGAATAAATTTAGTCCCCACCAAAAAAATCCAATAACATCCCCTTAAACAAGGCTGAAAATCCAAAAAATGTTAAAAATCGGGGTATCCCGACTAAAAACTCAGTTTTGGAGGCATTATGGGCCTTTTTTGGCCTTGAAAAAACCTTGAACGAGGATTCCCTTAATTATAATGGTGTAGATATCATCGCAGGCTTCAATTTGATATGTGGTAGAGCTTAAACGGACACCCGAATCAAAAGTTATGGCCGTTTGAAGTTCGAGTTGCATTTTCAACATATTTTGGATCTTTTTTTTAATTTTTTTTAATTTTTTTAGTCTTCAAATTGTTATTAAATTACTATTAATCCATAATAATTAGAAAATTATTAATTAAAAATATTTTTTTAATTTTTTATAAGCCATTTTCACTAAATATCTTATATATTAAGTGTAACTGTATATTTATACTTATCTAAAATATATTTAAAATTATATTTAAAAAATATATATTATATTTATATCAGTATAACTATATCTATATATTTAAATATTAATATATTTTTTTAATGATTTTTTTGGAAGTAGACATTTTATCAGTGCTTTTAAAAAAAGCGCTGATAAAGACCCCCCTTTATCAGCACTACTAAAAAAAGCACTGATAAAGGGGTACCCTTTAACAGTGCTAAAAAAAAGCGCTGTTAAAGGGGGTACCTTTATCAGGGCTAAAAAAAGCGCTGATAAAGGGGTACTTTTATCAGTGCTTTTTTTAGCACTGATAAAGGTACCCCACTTTATCAGCGCTTTTTCGTTAGTGCTGGCCTTGCCCCATTTTTTGGTAGTGAAAGTGATTGCATATGGGTCTAGGTAGTGGATAACCCATGAGAAAAAATATGGGACTCAAGAACTATATCTAATAGTGGTATTCTCTGCCCTAAATATGTGGAGACACTATATTCTGAGTGAGCAATTTTTTGTTTACTTAGACTTCCAGAGTCTCACATATACTCTTGGGAAGAAAAATGTACTGGCAGATTCCCAAAGCAAGATGTCTCGCTCTCACCTTGTAGAGGAGGTGTATGAGAAGTTGGATTCATTATAGCTGACACTGGTGGAGGAAAGGGGTGTAGTTTTTCTTTAGTTGATGGAAGTGACTTGTCACAAACCATCTTAGATACCCTAACACCCTAATATCCAAGCCATCTTTAACATGGACCGAATGGAATTCTCAATCCCCATAGGTTGGAGACTAGCACCTGAAATCATACAAGATCAAAGTTGAATGATTTTTTTCACAAAAAAGTAGAAGATAAAGATCAAATACAACATTATCAACACTACAAGAAGTAGAACATACCAGAATAAAATAGGAAAATAAAACCCAAGATAGTGAATCATCAAAGTACTCAACATATATCTAGATAAAAACTCATAAAACCCATACAAGGAGAGGATAAAATCTCCCCCAATCACCTCCATGACTCTAGATCCCAAATATCAAGAACATACACCACGTCCTAGTGGCACTTTCCCTTTGATTGGAACTAGTATAAAAAAATATAAAAAAACCTAAAGTAAAAGGTATGGTGTGAGATATAAATCCCAATAGGGTCTCACTAACTGTTCCATAATCAAAGACATAACAATAAACCAATTATTATTTCATTTTTCAAATAAAACAAATAATTTCATTTTATTTTCATATTTAAAACAAAACATTCTTTATTTTCTATAGATGTAGGACATTTGAAAATATGTATTAAATAAACTTTTTATAATTTTTTACACAAATCATCTGGAATGAATAAAATAGTTTCATGAACAATGATGACATATATAGTAATAAAAAAGGAATCATGAACCATGATAATATGATTTGAAGTATGTTAGTTTTCAGTTATAGGATCCTCAAACTTCTCAAATTAGTGATCATGACTCAATATGTGTACACATGTCCCTTAGGCTCAGGATGAATAAGACTAATCAGTATCCTATCTAGGATAATCATAAAAAACTAGGTTTTTTTAGATTTTTTTATCATATATCCATTGGTAGGGGATCATATCCTATAATGATTGTCCCAAATAACATATTAACTACCTGGTCTCACATGTGATCAATCAATCGACTAGTTAGTGGAAAATCATTTCACTTTAAATCAAATCATAATTTATGTTTTAATTTCCCAATTCAAATTTAAATATGCCATAATCAATTCCAAAACCAAATCAAGTTTTTTTTTTCATTTCATGCCTTTTAATTTAAAACCTATCATAGGTTTTAATAATTTCAATTAAATCCAATTTTCTCAAAACAAATCTCAAAAAAGTTCATTAAATCCTTCATTAAATCAATTTTCCAAAATCAATCCATCATTCTCAAAATCCATCCCAAAATTCCAATTACATTGAAATTAGGGATTTTTCATAAATCCCATTCCATTTAAAATTTCATATCAATTAATTTCAGATTGTGGTTTTATAAATCAATTAAAATATACATCAAACAAATCAAGCAATTCAAGGTTTTAATTATAGGGTGAAAGTATATGGAACCACTTACCTTTAATCATGGAAATCAAGAACCACACCCGCAATGGGAACACCAACAAAGAATAAAGGATTTACAATCAAGGGAATCAAACCTAGAATCAATATATAATAAAAGGAAGTTTAGATCTATAAATAACATGATTATATATCAAAATCTAAGTAATAGAGAAGAAAATATCATAATAAACCACATGAGAGAAGATCCACTTAACAGAGAGGGAGTGGATCTTGAACCGTCACTTTAATTCACAAGAGAAATGGTTTGTAGGATCTAAAATTTAATCTTGAGATCTTACAAGGATGAAAAAACATGTTAGGGTTGAATGGGGGTGATTAGAAACTTAAATCATGGGTTCATGATTTTTTTAAAAAAATCAGGGGAATTAAAACCAGCGTGCACGATTTTCTAGGTAGGGATGAATGGTTAGTAGTAACCATGAACCCCTACTGGTATTCTATTTGGGGTGCATGCTTTGGCTGCATGGTTAAACTAACTATTTACCAATCATGTATTCCTCACTTTCCATGGGGTGCATGGTTTTGAGGGGTGGTTGCATGATTTGGAAAAACCATGTGCCCCCTTCTAGTGGCTTTAAATAGAAGGAGGTCATTGATCCCCAAGACAAGACCCAACCAAAAGGAGGTCAAAACAAGGGTGAAGTAAATACTTGAAATAAGGTAACATGATGTTACAACCTCCCCAACATAAAAACTTTATGTCCCCAAAAATAATATCAAGAAAGATCTATATCAAAGAGGTGAGGGTATTTATCCCTTATCATTTCCTCCTACTCCCAAGTATCATTTGAATTAGAGACATGATTCCATATAACTCAAAACAAAGATATCATGTTCCCATGATGAACCTTTATTTCAAAATCAAAGATCCTCACTGGATGATTAGTCATGAATAAATCTAGGTTAACATAAGGGTCTTCCCAAATCAGTACATGATAAGGGTCATAGAGGTACTTTCAAAGTTTCAAAACATATAACATATTATGTATCAATGTCAACTGTGGTGGAAGTGATAAATGGTAAGACACTTTCCCCACCTATTAAAATACCTCAAAATTCCCCACAAAATGTGGTGTAAGATTACCTTGTTTCCTAAGATGTTTATGACCCAAATGAGGTGAAACTCTCAAAAACACCTGGTCACCAATTAAAAACCCCAAATTATGTCTACGATGATCAACTTAGGACTCATACTGACTTTTTTCCATATCCATTATCTAAAAAATCAATTGAATCTTTATCATCATATCTTGAAACAAACTCAGTCCAAATAAGGAATCTTCACTAACCTCTGACCAACAAAGATTTATATGGCCTGATATATAAGGCATCAAAAGGATCCATATGAATTGATAACTGGTATCTGTTATTATACACAAACTCAACTAGTCCCTAATGGACATCCCAAGGTACAAAAAAGTCAAGAAAGCAAGAACATAACATGTACTCAAGAATCATTATAGGTTATTATTTATATCCAAACATCTACAGATGATATGCCATGATGAAACATACATGATATCCTAGTCCCTCCTAGAGTCCTCTCTAAAATAAGGAGGAAAAATGGGGATCCCTATCAAAGACTCAAGAAAAAGCACATTTGTAAAATCTGAAAATATCATGCACATAGATATGTCCCAAGTCCACAACTTTGGTTATATCTTGAATGGGTATAATGTGAGCCTATTTGGTTATCTTATCGATCACAACCCATATCACATTCCAAGGGGCATTCAAAAACCCAACTGTGAAGTCTATAGAGATATAATCCCACTTTGAAGTTGGTACTCGAAGTGGATGAAGCAAACCTGAAGGTCTTTAGTGCTTGTCTTTGACCATATGGAAGGTATAATAATGAGAAACAAAGTCAGTGATGTCTCATCTCATACCTGGCCACCAGAATTATCACTGCATATGATAAAACATATTCATGGTTCTAGGGTGCACTATCCAATGGGAATAATTTCAATCCCCCATTACAAAAATTATTATTTATAAATTCATGAAAAAACGATTCTAAAAACATAGGATTACCTCAAAAGATAATGAACAGTCACCAATGGTATCCCAACCATAATGAGTGTCCCTAATTATATATAATTCATCATCAAGATGTGGCTCCTACAAATCATCTTGAGAGGAGAATAGGTCAACTGAACACTTTCCAAGACAATCTTGTTCTCCTTCTCTCAAACGCCTAAATGAAACTAATAAAAAATAGCCATCAAATTCCCCTCTTTTGATGATTTTTTCTTGGATTGGGTGGGATGTTTCTTGCTTAAAGTTTCAACATTGACATTTACCTTCATCGGGGTGCAACCAATGTCAAAATAAAAATACTACAGGTACTCCACCCAAATCCTCTACTAGAGATTAAAATATTTTTGAGTGAATATTTAACTTAAAATTTTGTGATCAGAATAAAATGTGAAACTTTCTCTAAAAAGGTAATGTTTCTAACTCTTAAGAGAATGCATCACAACTATGAGTTTGAGGCTGGGGGTTGGGTAATTCTTCTCATGTGACCTAAGCTGTCTTGAGCCACAGACTACCACATGATGACCCTATATAATAACACCACCCAAACCCAAACCTGCTATGTTACAAAAGACCACATAGCCCTATATAGTGTATGCAAGAGTCAACACTAGTAAAAAAGTAAAAATATAATTCAACTTAATGAAAGAACTTTGAAATTTTTCATTCCACAAAAACTTCACTTCCTATATAAAAAAATTAAATTTTAAAAGCTTCGTGAAAAGTATTTGATCTCTAAAGATTTTGAGGACTACTCTCAGATGATGCACATGATCCTCCACTATTTTGTAGTAAACCAAAATATCATCCACAAATACCACCATGAACAAATTGAGGCACTCATGGAATATTCTATTCATCAACTCCATAAAGATCACATGAGCATTGGTAAAAAAAATGGCATAAAAAGATACTCAAAGTGACTGTATCATCTCCTTAAGGCTGTCTTTGGAATTTTAGATTCTTTAATTCTCAACTGGTGATAACCATACTAATGTTAAACCTTTTATAACCACTTATACCCTTTCAAATGATTAAACATTTCATCTATTTAAGGAAAATAATACCTTTTATTCACCATAACTCGATTGAGAATTTGGTAATCAATATAAAGGTGAATCACACCATCAAATTTATTTGAAAAGAGAATAGGTACTGCAAAAGGTGGCACACTTGGGTGTATAAATCCTTTCTCAAGCAGATCATCCAACTGATTTTTAACTCTTTTAGTTCAGCTGGCGCCATACAGTAAGAAAAAATAGATACTGGCTGAGTACTAGGTACTAAATCAATAATGAACTCTACCTATCTTACCAATTACATTCCATAGAAATTATAAAAAAACACATCAAGAAAATCGAAGAAAACTATAGGAATATTCTCACTCAAATATCCTCACTCCAAGTAAAAAAACACCGATATTACCCTAACCAAATTTGGAAAAGACAGTCCATCTCCACTCAACCTCATATCCCATTCTCCCTAAAATACATGACACACCCCATCGGGTCAAGTAAAGGATACATGTTAAAGATAATAATGAATTAATTACTTATTATAAATCATCAAATCCCTTATTATAATGACATTAGGAGAATTTATATCAAGAACTAGGAAATCCCAATCAAGCTAAATCTTTGATAGAGAGAAAACACAAGGAGGAAACCTAAGACCCCACTCTCTCTTTATTCTGAGGGGTGTAGAAATATCCATCACCTAATAAAAAAAATCCATAATAAAGGTTATAAAATCAACAACATGAGTTTATTTGAACAAGTGAGATGAACTAGTATCAAATAAAGTAATCATTAATGATGAATCTATAGTGATGGTACCACTCACCATTGCTGGACCCGTATCAACTTCGTATGGAGACTCTTCCACTGCGTGAAGATACTTCATTCTAGATTCTTATGGATAGAACCACTTTTTTATTGAAGCATATGATTATAGAATAGTAACTTTAGGTGTTGATGAGCCTATTCCACTACATGGTGTATAAAAGTTATAACTGAACTTTTCAAGTGACCCGAGTGTCCACATGAACTACAAATCTTGGGTGCATTAGTGCAAACCCATTTGGAATTCCCAACCTGACCATACTTGAATAAAGTAAAAGGGACTATCCAGGCACTACAAGATTTCTAGAAGATGAATTATTTCTAGATCCACCATACGACTCATCATGATTTCTCTTTCCCTTGAAGGAACTCATGGAAATACCATAGGAGAAAAGGGAACTACCATCAACCCAGACTTTCCAACAAGATCAATCTTAGACATCAATTCTCTATTTAGTAAATTAATATAAGAATTGAGATTCAACATGATGAAATGATATCATATTTCATCATGAAGACACATCTCAAATATTCGAGCCTTTAGTTTCTCATTAGTGATAACCTTAGGAGAAAACTGTACGAGCTCATAAAAATGGTTCACATACCACATTATGGTGTTGTCACTCTATTGGAGATTAAGGAACTCCATATAATTTTCCAAGACCAGAGAATTTGGATGGGATTTATAAGTGAATATAACTCTAAAGTCCTTCCACTCTAAGAACTCATGCTTCTTTGCTATTATCATAGAATCCCATGATCTCATACTAGTCCCTTTTATCTTGAAGGTATAACACTTTACCTTAATCGAATAAGGTGTTTCCAAGAAATAAAAAAGAATCTATATATTTTTCAACCAGTATTAATACTCTTGAGGATCATTATAGCCTTAGAAATAAAGTGGATTCTAGAAAAGAAATAGTTGATAATTATTGTAAGATTCATCCCTTTGAGGTTCCATAACTGGAGCCTGAATGAGAATGGGTTTTGATGCCTTCCCCAGTGTTTTTAAAACATGCACTACTATCTCAAAAATATTCTGGTCCAATGAAGGATTTTCTCACTATGGTTTACCATAAGATTTAACCTAGGGCCCATTCAAAAATCTTCTCTACAAAATAATGATACAAAACATCAACAGAAAACACTAGAAGCATAAGAAAGGTTCCACATGTCAAAGATACACATATCAAAGATACAAAATATCAATTCCATTGAGTAGAAATATGAGATTGGTATTTTAAAAAAATCAGATCAAAGGAAAATAAAACACTAGAATCGGATCAAAACATTTATTAAGTCTCTTTTCCCAAACACCAATGGTGAATTAAGGCTCATCACAATGAGAACTAGCCAGGCACTCACTTGCAACTAACTCTTAAGTCCAATAAATCCTATATCCTATATACCATGACATCCTAACTACATACTGACATCAAGTAAAGATGAAAAAACTTCCCTTTGATATCACTTTATTACAAACTATCCCAGATACCCTTGTACCCTAATAATAGAGCCAAATTTGAGATGGATCGAAGGGTATTACCAATCCCCATGGGTTGACGACTATCACATGGCATCATAAAAGATAAAACAGAGAACAATTTTTTCCAAAAAATAGTGGATAATAACGATAAAAATTAGAATTATCAATACTCCAAAAGGATAAAGAACTAGAATAAAATAGGTAAGTAAAACCCAATACATTATATCATCAATGTAATAAAAAATTATTAAGATAAAAAATTAGAAAACCCATGAAATGAGTGGATAACATCTCCACAGACCACCTCTATGAATCTAGGTCCTAAATATTAAGAAAACCCACCACCTCTAAGTGGAAATTTACCTTTTCTCAGAACTGTAATTAGAAAATCTACAAATTCATGAAAAAAAAGTTAGGGTGATAGATATAAATCCTAGTAGGGTATCACCAAGTGTTCCATAATCAAATCTAAAACAATAAAACAAACATGATTTTAAATTTTCAAATAAATAAAGGCATGTAATTTTATATTCATATTTAAAATAAAACACTATTTATTTTCTATAGATGGAATACATTTCAAAACATTTCTTAAATATTTTTTTTATATAAAATAATTTATATAAATCATTTGGTAGGAATAAAATAATTTCATAAAAAGTGTTGACATATATAATCAAAACAAATAAATCATTAACCATGGTCATATGAATTGAATTACATTAGTTTCCGGTTATAGGATCCTCACACTTCTCAAATCAGTGATCACAGTTCAATATGTGTACAAACGTCCCTTAGGATTAGGCTGAATATGACTAATTGGTATCCCATCAGGGATGACCATGATAAACTAGGTTTTTATTATAGTTTTCATCATATATCCATTTTAAGGGATCATATCCTAGAATTCATGTCCCAAATAACATACTAACTACCCAGGCTTTCATGTTATCAATCAATCAACTAGTCATGGGAAAATCATTTTATTTCAAATCAAATCATGATTTATGTTTCAATTTCACAGTTCAAATTTCAATATGCCATAATCAATTCTAAAACCAAATCAATGGATTTTCATCATTTCATGCCTTTTTTAATTCAAAAACCATCCCAGGTTTTCATCATTTCAATTTAATTAATTTTTATCAAAAAAAATCTCGGGTCATCCATGAAATCCACCATTATATTAATTTTCCAACATCAAGCCATCATCCTCAAAATCCATCCCAAAATTATAATTCTATTAAAATTGGGGATTTTTTTAAATCTCATGCCATTTAAAATTTTACATAAATTAATTTCAAATTGGGTGAGATAGGATTAGTTTAGATAAATTTATTGTGAGTTTCTACGTGACCATTTATCCTTAGGAGATGCACCAGATGGATTTTCTAAAGAAGGGGATCATGTCAACATTTTTTGGGGATGGATGATGGTTCCAATCAAAATGCATGAGGAGGTGATGAGGGATTTTCAAAAATCCCCTTTGTTTTTACAGCATGGTGTGGTGAATATGTACAAGTACCTTTAGTATTAGTTTTTGTGGGCTAATATGAGGTGGAGCATCATCAATTTTGTATCTTAGTGTCTCATATTCTAGTAAGTAAAGGCTTAGCATCAGGTTCCAGTTGGTTTGACACAACCTCTTAATATCCAGAAGTGAAAATGGGATGACATATCCATGTACTTTGTGATGGGGATTATATATAGAGTGAGATTCTATGATTCTATCTAGGTTATAGTTATATGAATTGCCAATTCAGACACTTTCTTACCATCTGAGAGAAAAGATCATTTGAAATTATGGGGCAGTTGTACATATAAGAGATCATCCTATTGCATGAGGTACCCTCGATTATTTTATCCTTCCATTATTCTTGACTTACATATTGGTTGTGTAGAGGCCTACATGAGGCTTTTGGGACCTAGTTATGGATGAGAATAGTGTTTCACCCCCAGAAAGATAAACAAAATGAGTGGACTACCCAGGTGTTGGAGGATATGCTGAGAGCCTGTTTTCTAAACTTCAGTTAGATCTAGGAAGATCATATTCAATTGGTAGAGTTTTCTTATAATAATATCTATCACTATAATATCAACATTATAAATATTGTGGCCCTTTATGGGAGACTCTATAGGTCACCCTTATACTTGACTGAGATTGGAGAGACATCTCTTATTAGGATTGAGATGGTGCAGGTGAAGACGGTGAAAGTTCAAGTGATCCATGAGCATATGAGGCAAAATAAGAGGAGAAAAAAATCTCACACAGATTGACATCACAAGAATTTCAAGTTTGAGTAGGGAGAAAATGTTTTCCCGAGAGTCTCCCCATAATGAGGATTATAGAGTTTTTTCAGAGGAGGCAAGCTATCCATGAGGTTCATCGGGTTGTTCAAGATCCTACAGAGGATTATAAAGGTTTCTTACCACTTGGAATTTATCCAATAGTTATATTTATGGAATTCAATCTTACATGTGCCATAGTTTAGGAGATACCTGCACAACCTTTTTAATGTTATTGTCTTGGGTGAGATGGACATTGAGGATGAAGACACCAACATGGAGTACCCATTGGTGATCGAGGATTAGAAGGAGAGGATCCTATGAGGATGAACCATCAAATTAGTTTGTGTACTGTGGAAGCATAGGAGCTTTAAAGAGAGATCCTCAAAGTGTGAGAGTCAGATACAAACTCAGTACCCCCACCTTTTTGTGTAACTTGTGATTTTTTGGGATAAAATACTTGAAGGAGGGGAGAATGTAACGACTTCGGTTTCTTCGGATTAATTCTAAGTATATTTATATGTATATATCTAGATTTACCCTTGAAGTTGGAGTCATGTGACCCAATTCTAGAAGCTCAGTGTGTAATTTTTGAGCACACAGGTATAGAAACAACCAGGTACACAAGCATGCCCAGAGTAAATGGGAATGACCGATTACTCAGACACAACTAGTGTACACAAGCATGACTAGTGTACACATACATGGGGAAGGAGGACATGGGTAGGACTCAGGTGGTTGATACACATAATGTACCACCATTACATGAAATTTAGTATGAAATTTCTTCCTAAGACATTTCTATGGGATAACATAATTAGAAGATGAGGCGGGGTCACACACCATGAGACCCCATGTACATGCCATGTGATTCTCCAAGGAACATCTTCCTTTCGTACATCCTTCTTTGGGAATTAGATTTTATCCCATGAGTAGCCTATCCTGAGTGTTTTTACATGCAGATAACAATGCTAGCATTTATTTTGGCATACAAGATATGATGTAAGGTTTTTTGAGCATGAATATTCTTAAGGTGAAGCTTGAATAATGGAAGTGATCATGCATAATCATTAGAGAGATTCTGGGGTTGGTGATACCCTATCTAACTAGGGCACAGGTCCTCCATACTCTTTACTCAAGTAGATTCGGTTATACCCCATACTATAATAGGGTTCAATTACTCTATCTATAGAGTTTTACTTCTATATCTTTGAGAACCAACATTGAGTGGGTCCTCCACAAAAGTGAGTTCTCCCTCAACTATGGAGCGTAGTAACAAGGAGTGGCCCCTACACTCATATTCTTGAGAGGTTAAGTGAGATACACGAACTAGAGTTAGAAATCAATTGGATATGGAGCACATTAGTGAGGAGTATCCCCCTCCACTCTAATTCTTCGATGGTTATGTATGTTTCTGGGCATCAGAGTTGGACCTTTGGAGCTATAGGAAGACTCGTTACCCTTGGATAGGTTGTAGAGATTGAGAACCCCTTTCTCTCTCATCCATGTTACTTTATGAACATATATATTGGGTTTTACAACTCTCTATATGGGTTGATCTGATTTCTGTTGTATATTTTTTTTCTCCTATTGTGGTTTTCATGGCATCCTACTGGGTATGTATATACTAACCCCTTCATAGGATTTGATTACATGTTTCATGTCTTATTTATATGAAAATAAGATTGAATATGACATTAGTGGATCATAGTGATACTTGGGTGAATTGGACACATTCATTGGTTGGAATTAGTGATCAAGAGTCATGTTCTCATCAACTTTCCTTTTTCCAGTTGTTATTAGGTTGGGACTTTGTTTTTGGTTGGGTGTGTATTTTTACCCTTTACATTTTGGATTATTTTTTCATACTCTAATGTATTTCTTAGAGGTTATTTCATGCATGGTTATACTCTATATGTTTTAGTCTTTCATTATTTCTTTGAACTATTTCATGGATATGGTTGTGTTCATGCATAAAAGTACATAGGCTAAGTCCCCCCATTTCATTGATTTATTCTCAGTGCATGTTTTCAACCCCTATCCTATTGGAGTCATTCTTGGGGTTGTCGCACCCTACTTTCCACCAGATAGGTGGGACTCAGTGGGTGGGTCATGATAAATTTTAGTAGGATCAGTACTTTTAAACAATCTATCTTCATTCTGGTAATCATAACTTAAAATTCAAGAAGGATGATATACCAATGATGACTATTCACGCAATGTATGGACTTTATGAGATCACAATAATTGCCTTTGGGTTAAAAAATGCACATAATGTTTTTGGTCAGAATGGGGTACTCAAGAGTAGGGGGGGGGGGTGAATTGAGTATCCAATAAAAATTTCCATTTAAAAAAATTTATAAAACAAAATCCCCTAATTTATAAATCATCCAGTTAACTAATACAGTCAGTATATCTAATATAATGATTTGAAATGACCTCGAAAATGTTTGATCAAAATTAATTAAGAATAACTTGATATTATCCTAATATTTTGAGATTATTCGACTTACATTAAATAGTAGATTTATCACATGTAAAATCTAGCTATCAAAGCAATGTTTTGAAAATGATATTTAAAAAACATTTTTAATAATAGATTAATAAAAACTTTAAAGCACATAGTAGAAATGAATAAAAGAGGTTTAGTCTCAAGCTAAAGTTTAATACACTACACTTAATAGTCAAATGGTTCCAAACACATTTATTAAACAATAAATTGATCCATAACCTAGATCAGGTATACAAAGTAAAATAACACACAAGGTTATCCATGCTTATCACCAGGCCACTTACAGAGTTTCCATGATATTATAAATAATAAGGAAATAAAGAAAGAGTATCTGAGTAATATTACTTAATATAAAAGATTATGTTATTTAATATATTTACAGAAAAATATAAAGCACAAATAAAATGTAACAAAAAGAGAGAGAGAGGGATAAATGAAAGTTTATTGTAGAAAAATATTGAAGTTTATTTATTCTAATGAAGGCTCTTATATTCTAAATGTATTCATTTATTTCTAAGTTTAGATTGGGAGAAAAGAATGTGTTATCATATATTTTAATGAATTTTTGATTAAAATAGTGTATTTTATGTCATTGAAATAGGGAATTGGTTTTCATTTTTATACATTTATAAAAATCCACACTCATTCTTTTAATTCAGTCTACTTTAAAAGGAAGCCTTCCTCCAAAAAGATCCATTGAAAATGAATCACTGTGAATCCTCTTACTCATAATGAAATCAAGGAGAATTAAATGATTTTGGATTTATATATAAGTCTTCATAGAAAGTAGTTGGAATATATTATTAAAATATAATAACACTTTAGACACGACCTCTTGAAGTGTGCCATGTCAGATTATCCATGGTCGCTCTAACATTTAGAGAAAATTCTGAGGCTAGAACCCTTATAGGTCCCATGGTTGATCCATTGAACATAAGTATTATTAAATTGAATATTCAATCAGTCAGAGTCCATAAAATCACTTTAAAACTTTTAAAAAATCCAACTTGTCTATAATGTATCTTGACTTCATCATGCGGTCAATTTGAAATAACATGCGATCATTCCATTAGTTGGCGAGAAATCTGATTGAAATAATATACATTATGGCTACTTGATTAATCTTACAGTAAGTTAAAATAACATGTAATCACTTAGTATGGACATGTATTAGCTCTGAAACTTAGTGAAAAAATTGATAGAGCATCATTAAGATATAACTTGTGGTCACTCCGATTGGTCCTTCAGTCGGTTAGTTGCTCATGTGGTTAGTTGAGGAGATAATGAGAAATTTTTCATGGTTGATCAAATAGGTTTGTGGTATATCCATTTTCTATGAATTTGCTTCATCCCATTATGAAAAATTGGTTTAGTTCCAAGAGGCTTCATGAAGTGAATCAAATCATTCTTTTGGACGATCAATTATACTTACAGTCGATTGAGCAGTTAGAGAAATTTTCACTCTTTCTAACTCATGGTATATAGTCTAGCTTCATGGTCAATTTTATAGATCATTTGGGTTTACGGTTGATCTGAAACTTAGGAAATGCTCCATAATTTTTAGAAATGTACTTAACTTTCATAAAACATAGAATGAATTATAAAAAAAATATACCTGATTTTTTATTATTAAAACAAGGAGTTACTAAACTAAGACAACAATATCTATTTTTTTGATAATAAAAAATCATGACATAAATAAATAAAAACAATGCACTAATAATATATTAAAATAAATATAAAGAATTAAGTTTTTTAATACATTCCTTACATTATTTACTCCTCTATCTTGGATTATAAAAAAATTAATACAAAAGGGAAAAGACAAAATAAATAAGGAATGTGAGGATATCATGAAGAGATATATATAGTAAATAACTAATGTGTAGAATATAAAGATACAAGATATGAATAAAAATTATTCCATTGATTTTCATGAATAATTATTTTCATAAGGCCCTATAAGAGTCCCTAATCATAATTTGAGTCATCAGAGTCATGAATAGTAGATGGATCAATATGGTAATTTCTTTTTCCAACAATGAAAATAGGAGAAGGTATAGGGAGAGGAGGAGAGGAATCTCATAGAATCATAATGGTTTTGGAATTAATCTTGATATGATGAAGGGTATGAGGAAGGCTAATACCAAAATGTCCTATATGATGTGTAGTAGTTGAAGTAGTGGCTAGAGTGGTAGAGTTTTAAGTAGAGGTAGAAACTAAAACTGTTGCAGGAGAATAAGATATGTTGGGTATAGGAAGATCAAGAGGTTCCATAAATGGATCATTGGAAAAATATATATAAGGATCCAAGAGCCTAGTAATGTCTTAAATAACTATATAAACATTATCTATACATTAAAATAACTCATAATTATCTAACAAAAACTAATCCATAAGTGGATTCACGATAAAATTTTTTTACACTATATTTGAAGGCTATGGTTAAGGGAGGAATTTTTAGGTCTCTGAAAAAAGATCTAAAAAAGTATTTAGATTTACCTAAATAAAAATACTGCTAAGATAATACTCTATATCTCCCTTAATAATATCCTTATCATTATAAATATTCACTATTTAAGCTTTAACAATGTCAAAAATTCTTTTCACCATGGGTGGCAACATCCATGTTCACTTGATTCTTTACATTCTTAAATCTATCTAGTATACTATGGGTTTCATTATGAAAATTTTTTCTAATAAAATATTTATCAATGGAAATAGATATAGGATGATGAGGATCACTAGGAGGATAGGAAGAACTATTGAAAATAAAGAGATATATCTGATCAAGCTTAGCCATCATATTTATCAAGTATTCCTCTAAATATCTTACCAGTCCTTTATATCCTTCAAGATAAGGAGAAAAATGACCTACTTTTAGAAACATATTAGATTGTATATGATAAATTACACTTTCAATGGTAAAATAAATGTCTTCATTCCTATCATATACATTAGCACTGCTTATACCGAGAAATAATTCTTTCAAAACTTCCAATTAGTCATTCTAAAACTGTATAAAGTTAGCTGGAGTAATGGATGAAGGTGGAAAAAATGATGCTGGTTGAGGTGAAGCAAGGATAGGGTTAAGAGTTGAGTCATTGAATACCAACTCTGAAGGTCTTAATATAGATTCTTTATTATATGACTAATCTTAATTTGGATTCTTAATTTACTTAATGGAAATATCTGGATCTTCAAGAAGTAAAACTTCAGTCCGATGAGAGGAGTCCTAAATGGGTTCACCTTGAAAAAGGTTGTCCAAATCATGACTAAGTGAAAAAGACACAACTTATCCCTAATGAATAGATCCAAAAATCTCTTTTTAAATATCTGGGTGACCTTGTTCTAGAATAAATGGATAGGAAATATCTTGATCAACCTTCTCTAAAGAATTACAATAGAAATAGACAGTCGAACAGGTTTAGGCAGACTATCACTATTATTACCATATTTATCATGACTAAAAGCATGTGGATATAAGTTAATCACAGGAGATTCATGAGGTTTAGAATAAAAATAAGTCCCCCTATCTCAAACACGGGAGTACAATTTGCTACTTGAGGCTCATCCCCATAAATCCAAATATTAGTAACATTCTATCCAAATAGAAAAGAACCTAGATTATTACCCCCTTAGAAGTTTCCACTCCTTCCACGAGTCTTTAACTCCTTTAAATCATAGGATACCGAGCCAAAACACCTTAATAATCCCCGAATACTTCCAAATTTAGATCCACTTATGTATCTTAATCACTATATTCTGAAGATTATCCAACCTCAAATACTTAATTAGGTTGTAAAACTATATCAATTTCATTTGTAGGTATAATTAGTTTATTTTAAGGATTAAAGATTTTATTTAATTTCTCATCATCAACAACCCACATTTCCACCCTACTTTCATCCTTATACATGTGGTTTGGTTTAGCAAAACACTACTTGAGGTAGTATACAATTACTCATATTGAGAAACTAAATATTTAAGCTCTATAAAGGTATAAATAAGCTTAGAATAAGATAGAGAGTTAAATTGGGAAAATATCTTACTTAGATCATCCATGTGTCTCATGAGAAATCTGGTCAGACTTAACTACAATCCCTTCACCATTTAATAGAGAAAGTACAGATTTTGATTCCTAACAATACTGAAGTCCCATTTTCTGGGAAAAATAACATGTTTTATGAACTTGAGTAATAAATAAAATTCACCAATAAAATATAATACATTATCCCTTCTAGTGGTTTTATTTCTTATCAGATCTTCTAAGGCTTGTTCAAACTTGAAATGAGGATTTTTGATGGGATAATTTTTTTTAAAATATTTGAACTCAACTTTTGGAGGTACTTCAAGACTCACATACCATAAATTTAAAGAAATTATTTTCTCCTTACGATCAATAATTGTTTGGATATGGTCCCAAATCTATATAGTTTCCAAGTGTATATTTAGATAAAGATCATTTACCAAATATAGGTAGTATCATTGTCCATAATTTTTTTCCACCCCTAGTTTATCAAAACTCTCCACACAAGGAAAAAAATCAATTTAAACCACTTTGATTCCAATTAATTCTCTTTAACCACTTATAAAAACAAAATATGTGACTCTAATAAATTCAAAGTCCCATTGGTGTTGGATTTCAACCTTTTATAAGTGACTGGAACTTCCTGACCAGATTCCTTTAAATATTTCCTCATCTCAATCACTCACAACTGAGATTCTAGGTTTGAAAGAATAGGGTTTTGGTAAAGTAATTGTTAAAATAGGGCTTGTCTTAGGTTTTTAGAAATGTAGGTTGATTTAGATTCTGTTTTGGGATATTATAATCATTTAGATATTTATGTATAGTAACACACAATAAAAAAATTAAGTAAATTTATAATAGTTAAAGAAACAAATTTGATAACTTAAATAGAAAAGATAAATAGTATAAATTATGTTCAATATAATCATTACTTAACATTAAAAATTAATTATTCCTAATTCATTTCCTATATAATTAAATCTCTCATAATTCATTGGCTTTGTAAAATTTCAGTAAGCTGATGTTCAGTGCCAATGAATTCAAGAGTGATATCCACTTTTTGAAAATGATATCTCAAAAATTGATTTCTTATATCAATGTGTTTAGTCCTGTAATGAGATAAAAAATTCTTAGAAATGTTAATTGAACTTATGTTGTCCCAATTTATAGTGACATGTCTAAATAAATATCAATTGTCTAGTAATGTTTTTTTATCCACAATATTTATGTACAACAACTACCTAAATCTATGTATTTTACTTTAGTAGTATATAATGAAACATAATTATTCTTATTTAATATTTCATGATACTATAGGCTTACTCGACAAGTGACAGGTTTAAAATGTGTTTTTCTATCTATGTTATAGGCACAAAAATCAGCATCAAAATAGCTAATTAAATAAAAATCACACCCTCTAGAATTAGAACAATCCTAAATTGGTTGTATTAATGAGGTATTTAGAAATTATTTTAATAGAAATAAAATAATACCTTTGAGGGTTTCTTGAAAATGAACACACATATAGGCACTAAACATAATATCAGGCTAACTAGCTACTAAGTAAAGTAAACTCCCAATCATACCTTTGTAAATGGTTTGGCCAACTGGTTTTTTAGTTCTAAAAAGATTCAATTTACAGGTGGTGATTATTAGAGTATGGCTTCCTTTGGAGCTATCCATTACAAAATATTTTAAAATATCTTTAGTGTAATTAATATAGTTTAAAATAATTCTTTATTTATTTTTAAATATTTTAAAACCAATAATTTTTTTTACTTTACCAATCAAACTTATTTCAAATTCATTTTTCGTTATTTTTGAGAATTTAGTTCACAAGGAATTTCTCGTGGAAGAAAAAATAATATCATCAACATATATTTTTGAAATAAAAACATATTTTGATGTTATTTAGGTAAATAGGGTAGGTTCAACAACACCTTTTTTCAAACCAGTTGAAATAATAAAAATGTTGATCCTATCATACCAAACTAAAAGAGCTTGTTTTAAACCATAAAGTTCTTTAGTCAATTTAGAAACATGATTTGGAAAATAAGTATTTGAAAATTTTGGGGGTCATTAAATAAAAACATCCCAAAAAATATAGCTATTTAGAAAAGCACTATTTCCATCCCTTTGATATAATTTTAAGTTATATTCACTATATACAATAAGTATCCTAATGGCTTCAAGTCTAGTTATCGAGGAAAATGTTTCTTTATAGTCAATACCATATTCTTGACTATAAAATTATCCCAACAATATAGATTTATTTCTTATAATATTACCATATTCATCATCTTTGATTCTATATACCCATTTATCTATAATGTTAAAATAGTCTTTGGGTCTCTCAACTAGTTCCCATACTTTGTTCATTTCAAACAAATTCAGTTCTTCCTATATATCCACCACCCAATGTTCATCAATTATCACCTCATTAATGTTCTTGGGTTCAATTAATGACAATAAGAATTTATGTTAAACTTGGTTTTTATGTTATTCTTGAGTTTGGGTTCCTCTATTTAGATCTCTAACAACAACATCTAAAGGATGATCTCTATGGGTTCTAATGGTTCTAGGTAGCGAGGTACTAGTTTCTTCATGGATTTATTCAGGGTCTGGTTCCTCTAAATGGTTTTTACTAGGTGTTTTTTCAAGTAAATCCATAGCATGTTCAATGTTCTTGGAGGTGTTATTGATATTTAATTTAGACATATCATCCTCTAGGTTTTCTATGGAAATATTATATTCATGTGGATCTATCTCATCAAATGTGATATGAATATATTCTTACACCAATTTTTATTTTATTTTATTAGATACTCTATATGATTTATTAGATATAGAATAACCATGTTCCTTTATCACTCATGGATGAACAATTGTCCATATTATCCTTTATATTGAGAATATAATGTTTATAGCTATTTTTTTTTAAAATTTACATTAGGTTTTCTCCCATTACATAATTAATATGGAGTATTATTTAAAAGAGTTCTTATTTATACTTTATTAATTACATAACAAGTTTCATTTATAGATTTATCTAAAAAATATATTGGTAATTCATATTCAATGATCATGTTCTGAGATATTTCTTTAAGGTTCCAATTTATTCTTTCACACCCCATTTTGTTGAGGTGTTTGAGGAGCATAGAAGTTATGAATATATACATGTTTTGGGAATAAGAATTCAAAATATTGTTTTTCAAATTCTCAACCATGGTCACTTATCATATTCTTAATGGTGAATCCACTATGGTTATCAACATATTTTACATATTTTGAAAAAAATTTACAATCCTCAATTTTTTGAGCTAGGAAATACACCCATGTAAACCTTGAATAATCATACAGATTTAAACAAGAATAATATTTTCCTACTAAACTTGAAACCCTAGATGGTACAAATAATTCCACATGAACTAGTTATAGTGGTCTAGAGGAAGAAACCACTTTATTTCGTTTGAAAGAAACTATATGTTTCTTTACCTTTTGATAGATATTTCACACTTTTTATGTTGAGAAATATAGTTTATGTAGATCATTGATTAAACCCTTTTTTGACTATCTTTATAAGGGAATGTATAATACAATGACCTAATATTATATGTCATAACAATTATTCATGATTAAATACATTTAGAAAATAATTTTTTGATAAAATAAAGAGTTTAAATCAACTATATAAATGATTTCATTCCTTAACCAGTAAATACTAATTTAAATATAGAATCATAAATCTTATATGCCTTTTTCTCAAACATGGAATGAAAACCATCATCGAATAATGGAGACATTCTTATCAGATTATATTTTAATCCATAAAAAAATAAAACTTTAGAAATTAAACATGTTTTATAATTACCAAATTGACCGAGGACAGTCATTTTTAATTTTTCATTGTCACAAAAGGTGACATGTTTTCCATCCACTTTGGTCAAACTTTGGAATCTTGAGAAGTCTCCTATCATATGTCTAGAACACCCACTTTAGAGATACCATAACTTCTTACATGATATCTATAAGAAAGTTTCCTACAATTAATCAAATACAAACTGATTTTAGTACCCAAATATGTTTGGGTCAAGAAAGGTTAGAAATTAATGCTTTAGGTATCCACATATATTTGATAGATTTATTTCTAGATGTATGAGAGAATTTTAAGGAATGAGAAAAATAATCATTTTTTGGTTAATACTATATTTCTCTATATTTATAGTTCTAGATATAATATTTACAATAGATTTATTTATAGTATTTTAACTAGGGATAAAATAGTTTTTATAGTTTTTTTATGTCCAGGCTGACAGTGAATACTAGATCTTGGTTTATATACAACATGAATTCACAAAATTTTATTAAGGGTATTAATTTTTACTCCAAAACCTTTAATATATTTCTTTAGTTTCTATCTTTATTATTTTAAGTCATTATTATCCTTGAGAAACATTTTATTATTTTCCCTTTCACCAGTAATATAATATTTAACAATAGAAAAAAAGCATGTTGTTTCTTTAAATACTTATATTTATCTTTCATCTCATTAAAATTTTCTTCTAGCATATTACAATATTCAAATAAATCTTAATTAGACATATCATTTTCATCAGGATTTTCAATTTCAAAATTAATAGTAGTATATTATGTTACCTTAGATGTAATTTCCATAAATAATAGATTTCCTTTCTCATTTATATCTTTTTAGCTAGTATTTGAGTCACTAGAGCTATCTCTAGAAGCACTCCAAGGGACCTTTATTACTTCTTGTATTTCTTCCCTTGGTCCTCATACTTTTTCTCATATTTCAACTTTGGACAGTCAACTTTGATGTGTCCTTTTATTTTACATTCATAACATGTAGCTTCTCCAAAGTTACCATCCTTATTATAATCTCATTTCTTATCATATTTCCAATGATGTTTGAGTTCCTAAAGAAAGTATTCATTCTATAAAATTTCTTGAATCTTATTTCCAAATTTTCTATCACCTCATCACTATCAGAGTCAACTTCACTTCTACTTGCACTCTCCTCTTTGATCACTTCTTTAGATTTTGAGTGATATTATTTTAATGGGATAAAATATTTATGTTCAACATCTTTATCATTCAATTTAAGTTCTTCCTAATATATCATTAATTTTTCTATTATATCCTTTATTGGAATATTTCTCACATCACATTATTCACAAATGGATTGGATAGTTCCTCTCTATCCACAAGGTAATCATCTAAGAATCTACAGTACTTGAGAATTTTCATCAATAGTTTCCCCCAGTTCATGAATTGTGTTTCTAATCTCATTTAACCTGATATAAATTTGAGAATTAGACTCATCAGTCTTCATCTAAAATGTATCATAATTAATAATATAAGTATTTAAACACATTTATTTGACATTAGATATTACTTCATGATAGACAGATAAGATATACCAAATTTTAAAAAACTATATCATATAGAGATATTCTATTAAAATTTTCTTCTCCAAATGAAAAGTATAAATAATTCATTGATTTAATATTACAATCATAAGTAGCCTTTTTGGAATCACTACAGTCAACTCTGGAATATTTTGTTTTTTTATATTTATCCTCTATTAAAGTCTATAAATCAAAACCCATAATTTCAAGATGTATTTTTATTTTAATATTCTACTGAGAATAATTCTGGACATTAAAATATGGAGGTCTTTTAGTAGTGGTCCCCTAAAGTATAATATTATCCATAAAGAAAAAAATTTAGAATAAACATAAATTTAAATATTTTGGTTAAAAACTTGATCACAGTTAAAGCTAGATAAATAAAAAAATAAAGAAATAAAATTCTTCAATAGAAAATGTTGGTTGGAGTGGAGTAGTGAAAGGGGGGGGGGGGTGAATTGAGTATCCAATAAAAATTTCTATTTAAAATAATTTATAAAACAAAATTACATAATTTATAAATCACGTAATTAACTAATACAATAGGTATATCTAATTTAATTCTTTGAAATAACCTATAAAAATATTGATCAATACTCCGTTATAATAACATGAGATTATCTTAATATTTTGAGATTATTATACTTTCATTAAAAAATAGATATATCACATGTAGAATCTATATATATAAAAGTAATTTTTTCAAACATCATTTAAAAAATAGTTTTAAAAAAGGATTAAGAAAAAATTTGAAGCACTCAAAAAAATGAATACAAGAGGTTTGGTCTCAAGATGAGACCTAATCCTCTCCACTTTAAAGTCGCCTTCTTCCAAGTATGTTTATAAAAAATTAAACTGATCTACAACCTGGATCATTTATATAGAGTACAATATCACACAAGGCTATCCATACTTATCACCCAGCCTCTTCCATAGTTGTTGTGGGAGTATAAATAAGAAGGAAATAAAGGAAGAGTATCTGAGTACTCTTCTACAATATTCATAAGTTTTCTATCTATAATATTTATAGACAAGATCAAGAACAACTCAAATGTAAGAAAACCTAGAGATAGAGAGAGATAGAAATTAAAGTTCAATGTAGTAAAAGATTGAAGTTTAGTTATTCTATAGAAGAATCTTTTTTTCTCATTGTCTTCCTTTGGTTATAAGATGATATGAGAAGACAATAAGGTGTTATCATATCTTATGATTAAGTTCATATGAAAATAAAGTATCACATGTTATTGAAACATAACATTGGTTTTCATTTTTCCACACTAGTAAAAATCCACAATTATCCTTTAACATCCATATAATTTAAAAGGAATCCTTCCTCCAAAAATATTCATTGAGAAAACATCATTGTGAATCCTCATACTTGACATAAAATTGAAGAGATTAAATGATTATAAATTAACATTTAAGTATTTAAATAAAGTGGTTAAAATATATTATTAAAATATAATCCCACTATATACATTTTCTCATGAAGAATTCCACATTATATTTTCATGGTTACTCCAACATTTAGAAAAACTTCTAAGGTCAAAACCCTTCAAGGTCTTATGGTTGATCTGTTTAATGTACAAATGCTTCAACTGAATATGATGTCACTCGGAGTCCATATGGTCACTTAAAAACTTTTCCAAAGTCCAACTCTATCATATAGTTTATTGACTTTATCATACAGTCATTTTAAAACAATGTGCGGTCACTCTAATACTTGGTGAAAAATTTGACAAAAAGAATATACCATGGAGTAACTTAATTACTCTTATGGTTAGTTGACACAGAGTGTGGTTGTTTAGTCTAGTTATGTGTTTTCTACAACACTTAGTGAGAAGAATGATAGAGTGTAACTGAGATATAACATGTAGTTGATCTGATTGGTCTAGTGGTCAGTTGGTTACTCACATAGTTAGTTGTGGAGATAGTGAGAAATCCTGTATGGTCAATCAAACATGCATACAGACGGTCCCTTTTCTATGTGGTCACTTTAATTTTTTTTTAAAATGGAGGAGTTCCAAGAATGTTATTTTGGTCGATCTAATATTTCATTAGTTCAATTGATTATTTTTATGATCGCTTGAGTGGTTAGAGAAATTTTTAATCATTCCAACTCACAGTCGATTGTCTAGATTTAGGGTTGATTGTCTGGATCTTCTGAATTTATGATTGATCTGACACTTAGGAAATTTTCCATAACTTCCATAAATTTATTTAACTTTCATAAAAAAATAATTGATTAGAAAAAAATAGACACGGTTTTGATTAATAAAATAAGGAATTGTTGTACTAAGCTAACAAATGTGTTTACAAATCTAATGAATAGATTATTCAAGGATTATCTTGATAAAATTGTTTTAATTTTTATTGATGACATCTTGATATAATTTATATTCTACGAAGAGCACAAATAACATTTATGATTTGTACTCAATACTTTAAGGGAAAAATTGCTAAATGGGAAATTCAGTAAGTGTGAATTTTAGCATTAGAAAGTTTCTTTTAACGGTCATATTATCTCTAAGGATGTAATATTTAATGACCTTATAAAGAAAAAGGTGTTTAAATAATTCCTCACACTAATAAATATACCTGAGATATGTATTTTCCTTGGCGTAGCTGGTTTTTATTAATGATTTTTTGAAAGTTTTTCCTGATTAACTAAATTGTTAACCAATTTGACATGTAAAGTGGTCAAATTCACATGGTCAAATGAATGTGAAGAAATATTTGAGGAACTAAAGAATATATTAATAAATTCACTGATATTAACCTTACCATTTAGAAACGAGGGTTTATTATATATAGTGACACCATAAAGAAAAGACTAGTGTGTGTCCTTATGAATAATAATAGTGTTGTTGCATATTCATTTAGGAAATTAAAGACCCATGAAAAAAAACTATCCAACTCATGATCTTGCACTGGAATCTGTAATATTTTCATTGAAGATATATAGAAACTATCTTTATGGTGAAATATGCGACATATATATGGATCATACAAGTTTAAAATATATATTCACACTGAAAGAGCTCAACATAAGACAAAGGAGATGGCTGGAACTACTTAAGGAATATGATTATGCAATACACTACCACCCTGGGAAATAAAACATAGTAGCCGATGCATTTAGTAGGAATATTCATCACATTATATTTTTTATGAGGATACAAGAGGATCCAATTTTCACAGATTCCGTAAAATTAGACATGGAAATTACTAGAGATAGAGAAACATGATTAATTTTCTATGTAATTTCCTAACCATCTTTACTAGAGAAGTTAAAAAATTATCAATAAGATGAAAAGGGTTTGTATAAGAAAATCAAAGCCATGAAAGATGATATATTGATAGACTTCATCTATGAAGATGGTGATTTTATGTTTGGAAAGTAACTTTGTGTACCATCAATACTTGATCTAAGGAGATAATTTCTAGATAAATCTATTTCTTAAACTTTTCTATACACAAAGGTAGTAACAAGATATATATGAATCAAATATAGAACTTATAGTAGGAAAACACTAAGAAATATTTTTCTGAATATGTGTAAAGATGCTCGGTATTCCAACAAGTTAAGGCTGGGAGACAAATTCCAAATGGTTTCATGTAACTTATTCATATACCATTATAGAAATTAGATAATATCACAATGGAAATTATTATTAGACTGACTAAGACATTTAAGAGGAATTATTATATATGGATCATTGTGTACCACCTTACCAGATCTATACATTTCTTATAAATTAAGGAGGATCTACCCCTTAAAATTCTTTCACAACTTTATATCAATGAATTTGTGAGACTTCATGATTAACCTTTATCAATTATATCCTATAACTACCCTCGTTTCACATCAAAATTTTTGAGGAGTCTATAAAAGGATTTGAATATTGAGATACATTTAAGAACTGCTTATCCTCAAACTAATGGGTAGTCTAAAAGGACCATCCAAACCTTAGAGGACATGTTAAGTTCATTCTCACTTGACTTTTAAGAAACATGGGACCAATATCTACCATTGGTATAATTTTCATACAAAAATAATTTCCATTCAATCATAAAAATGTCAATGTATGGGGCCTTGTTTGGGAAAATATGTCAAACTCTAACCTATAGTGATGAAGTTGGGGAAAAGAAGCTAGAAGGTCCAGAACTTGTTGAGGAGACAACTGAGAAAGTACGAGCTGTCTAAAAGCTTATCAAGGTAGCTCAAAGTAGTCAAAAAATCCATGCTAATAATTTATGGAAGGACTTAAAATTTCAAGTAGGGTATCATGTATTCTTAAAAGTATCACAATATAAGAGAGTTATAAGGCTCAATAAGAAGAGGAAGTTAATTCCATGGTATATTGAGCTTTTTTAGATTTTGGAGAGAATTAGAGTTGTGGCCTATCATTTGTATTTTCCACCCAAACTCTCTAAAGTTCATGGTTTCTTACATGTTTTGATGTCAAGTAAATACTTTCCAAACCCAACACATTTACTCACCACTGATAAAATATATCCAGAGCCTAACTTTTCATATAATGAAGATCCTATTTTGATTTTTGACACTAAAGAGAAATTTTTATGGAATTAGAAAACCTAAACGGTGAAAGTATATTGGGGGAATTACAAGTCTGAGGAATAAAAACGTGAATATGTGGTGTAAATTAAGAATAATTACTCACATTTGTTTATGGAATGATTTACACCCCAAATTTCGAGGGTGGAATTATTTAGGGAGAATATACGACCTAAGATTACACTATAGTAAGTAAAAAACTCATCATAATAACGTTATCATAATGTTTATTCTATTATTTCATAAAAATGTTACAACAAATATAAATAAAATAAAAAACTAGAAAATTACATTCATAATAACAACAAAAACTCATACCACAGAATAAGTTACAATACGGGGAAACACCATAATCTTGCACTCTATAGGATTATTCTCTAAAAAGAATTAAAAGTATACAAGCTACATTACTCTAATGAATAAAACAATAAGAAATGAAAAAAAGTTATAGAAACCAAGGAGATTTATATGAATGATATTATATGTTATAATTCACTGTATATATAAAAGGTACAATGACTGTTGGAATCTGATTGTTGTGAATTCCACAGTTGGAAATCTAATTATTGTAATAGTAATGCAACTGTTATACATATAAGCGTGAAATAAAATTCATAAATCCTTTGATAATAATATAATTAATAATTATTAATAACGTGTATTGATCAATGAATATTAATATAACCCCACACATATATCTTATAATAAAAAAAGATTTTTGAAATTTTTAGTTTTAGACATTAGATTTTGTAATAAAACAAAAGTATTATTTACTAATTAAATTTTCAAATATAAAAAATTATTTTCATAAAAAATAATAAATTTGAAATAAACACATTTAAATTAACCAATGGTTATGTTTTTATAACTTTCCAAGACAATCAATTTTTTGGGTAAATAGAAAATACAATATAAATATATAATAAGGCCTACGGGAAATGAATTCCTCTAAGGCCTATGGGCCATGTAATACTTATGCCTACGGGCCTTGTAAGGGTTCCACCTCACCCCTTTAAAGGTGGATTATCAAAAATCAATAAAAATGAAGGCCTTAAGGCCATTGGAGGAAGTATTATGATTTTATTATAATTTAAAGAAGTTTTAATAATTAATATAAGTGAATCATTGAAAAAAATTAAGTTATTTTATTAATAAAATTTATTTTAATGAATTAATATAAATTTACAAACCTATAATATACTTTCCAATTTCTATAAAGGAAATTATGATTTAAAAAAAATATTTTTTTTGAAAAGTTATATTTTAAATCCAAAAGGAATATAAAATAGAATAGTTCAGTTCTCAAACCTAAAATTTTTAAAAACCAAATCTTAAATGTCAAAAACCATGAGATAAAACTAGGGATAATCCAATGGTTTTGAATTTTACCAAACCTAGATTTCAAAGGCCTATGTTTAGAAATAAATAACTAGTTCTCCCTCATTTGATAAAAATATCCACTGATCCACCCATTCATTTTCACTCCAAAATTATTGAGAATAATACAACCCTCATTTTCCCTATTAAGAGTCTCTTCAAGAAGTTTCTAAGTTTCTAAGGCGTTTTTCCTCAATCTTTAAGAAGATGCTTTGCAAGATAAGGGTTCCTGATATATTATCTTTCTTTATTTATGTAATCCTTTCAAACACCTTTTCATTTCAATATAAAATGTCATTATTAATCATTGAAAAAAATTCCTTATTACATCATCAATGAGTGATATTTATTCCCTCTCATTATACCATCTTCATAAGCTATTATAATTCTTAAACATTCCCATATTTATAAATTCTATTACTCAAATACCTACATGTACTATATATTTGTGCTATTATGAATGTATTATTTCTATGAGTTGGGATTTTAATAAATAAGGATAAAGATTATGTATCATGGGGAGGTTTTATAAGGTCCTAAGTGGATTAAAATTGATTTTGGTATAAGTTTAACTTTTACATCAATTCATGTCAACCTGTAATTCTTTCCTTGAGAAAATTTTGAATCCCTAATTCATATCAAAATATATGTGAGACGTAATCAAAATTCTTAGTGGGGAATTTTTTATTATTTCCTTGGTCTTATACCATTAAAAACTATTGTATTAAATGAGTCTTTCCTATTTATATCCTTCTACCATGAATGTAACCTACACAACTACTTCTTTAGCATTCCTTTGATAAGGGTACTTCCCATTGTATTATGAATACCCTATGGTTTCTAAGTTTATTTTTGTATATTTACCTAGATAGCCATATTATTCTATTGAATTGGGAAATATTGATATTTCAAATATTAATTATTTCTGTATGAATAAATATTGATTACTTATCCATAATTATGTATGAGGTTCCTAAGGGAACATTATGGTATGTATTGTTTATCCATTCTCTTCATATTATGGATTCATTTTACTTATTATGTGATGAGTGAAGCCCATAATTATATAGACCCTTGATGAAATAGTATGTCTCACGAGGCAAAATAGTTGGGTATTTGATGTATGCCTTTCTAATTTATGTATGATGTATTGTCTTGATTCATTGAAAATATGTTTATGATGCATGAAATTTTGAATTCCATCACTATGATATCAGTTATTATAATCCATGTGATTTATTTTTTACTAATGTTATGTTATTTGTGGATATATCTTGATCATTTTATCACTCAAATGGAATTTATTTTATTGTTTATTTTTTCCATATTATGTATGTTATGATTATGTTATATTTGTTTCTACTGTATGCAACCCCTTACTGAGCATATAAGCTCATCCATTTATATTTTTTCCCATTTCCTTTGGTAACCATCAAGATCACTATGTTTAAGATATGATTTTTTAAGGATAAATAATAAAATTTTCATGTTTTCAGATCATGTATTTTAAATTTTCAATGTAATTTAATGTCCATTTCTATATATCATTTTTCGAGACCAATAAACTATTGGATCTTATGATCTATGTATTTTATACCAATTTAATAAAATAATAATAACCACTCAATTATTGGAGTCGAGATTATTACAATCTAACTTATCGAATAATACCTTTTGATTTCTTCCAATATCAGTTTATTTTATTACTTATTGTTTCCCTAATAAAAAATAAATTAAAATTATGAAAAATTATAAGAAAATTCATAGTGAGGATAAATATGTTGAAGTTGAATAATAAGAGAATATCGTGTATCCAGAAGATGAAGATTTTATTATAATTAACCGAAACCTAAATATTCAATTAAAAGTAGGATAAGTATCATTAGAAATCAAATTTCACACCAATTTTAGTATTCATGCTACACATATTATGATTCAAGATGAACTCTATTCAAATACACAAAAGTATTTAACTATATTGGATGATATTGAATATACATGTTTGAATATGGGAAATAAGATATTTTTTTTGAATATTTACGAGAATTATCTCATGTTAGATATTCCTAGATAGTACAATGAAATTTGAACTTTTAAATATTAATTATTATCAACTTCTTTAATATATTTAATTGAAAACATCAGTGAATTGATTTTTTGTAAAAACCCCTCTTAAGAGGCGGAATATATTGCTCCATTTTTTAATTTTTTGATCAATTTCTACAAATAATCCACTAAAAATATTGTTATAATAGATGTGTTGAAAAACAACCATATTAGAGAGTTTATAAATTTTAACTCTCAAATTAATTAATTTTACCAAATGATTACATTGTTTTTTGTGATTATTACACCATAATTCTGAACTGATAATTCATTAATTATTCCATTTTCTATAATGTTTTGATTATTGTGGATTTTGAATGTCGAGAGATAATTAAATTAAAAGAGGGTTATTAATGTATTTAAAGTATAATATATGTTGTAAATTTATATTTTATATGTCCTTTCATAATATTTAATAATATATAACATGTGAAAATATAACTAAAGTTGAAAACCCATTTCTATGGTCATTTTATAGAAGAAAATAAGAAAACATAATGAACATAATGTTAGCCCATAGGAGACTGTTGATCATTCTATCTAGTATTAGTAGTTTTAATAATCACAAATCATGTCAATTCATATCATTCCTATCAATTCATATTAATCATGTTAATTCATATTGATAATGTCAATTCATATTTATCATTATGTCTATCTATGATCTCACATAAATTTGGTATATTCTATTTACATTTATATTGTAGAACAATACAGATAAAAATATATTCCAATTATAACAGACTGACACCGATAGAAGAGATGAGATACCGACAATACAGATGACCTACTGATGCATATGACTCACTGACGCAGATGACCTACCGATGCATAAGACTCACCGACGCAGAAAACTTACCGATGAAAATGACTCACTGAAAAAGATGACCTACCTATGAAATTGACCTACCATTAGTACAAGTTCCCTACCAATGCATGGTGCTACCGACACAAGGACTCACTGATAGTTAAAACGAGTCCCTGACGTATGGAAAGGCCGACAGAATGACATACCGATGGGTTGAGTTACCAATAGAAGGAGATACCGACCAAGGACTCACTCATAGACTGTTTAAAATTTTTTATATTTAAAATTATTTCTAACAGTCATATTTTGAGTGTTTTTATGTGACTAATTAATTTAATTCCTTTTTGCAGACATCATAAATGAGGATGTAAAAAATACGAGGTACTGTGTCTACCTCAAATATGCATATTGTCAGGTTACAATAATATATATTAAAAAGGAGAGTGCATGAAAGAAGACACATGGCAGACTCAAGAAAACACAAGAAGACCTACTAAGAGCATCATACCAAAGGAGAGCGCACAAGAAATCCTTCATTCCTGGTTACTATGAACCAGAGAGCTACCAAATCATAAAATTTTTATCATATCAGTTGCATTCAACAAAACCAAAGGAGAGGAACCTATCACCTTCCTAGAAGACAAAACACAGCGATCCACAACACTCTATTTTCAATGTCTGTTTCTAGAAGAGGAATCAAGCTTCAATTCTAATACATCAAAGAGTCCAGAGTTGAACTAAATCACACTAAGAGTATATCTAATTATTTCTTAATATATTCTTCTATGTTGTGTACCATTTAGCTAAACCTTCGATCTGTGTGTGTGTCTATAATAATACACACACTATCTCATGTGAGAAATTGAAGGATACTAGATATCCTCAAACACCTATCTTCTTACACTTGTTTGAACCACATAGAAATGTGGAAGAGGTCCTGTGTGACCTGGTAATTTGTTTTCCCATATAGAATAGTGGTAGTGGTCTTGAGACATGGGCAGTCTTGTGTATTGTTGTTAACCCTGATCTAGAGTGTGGATCAAATATTTTTATATATATATTTCTTGATGGTAGTTGATCACCAAGTGGAGTGGATTAGGTCTCATATTAAGACTGAACCACCTGTTTTATCCACTATGTTATCAATTTAGTCTTTCTCTGTTTTAACCTATATTCCAGAAAACTAAATTTTACTTTGATAGTTAATCTTGGATAGTAGTTATAACTGTTTTTACTTATTAGAGTAGTTTCAAAAGTTATATCAATATCTAATATTGTTATAAATGATAATTAATCAATCTTCTAAGAAACTTTTTGAATAGTTATAATATTATAATTTTATTACCTTGGTTAACTGACCTGTTTTATTTAAAATTGGGGGAACTTTATAAATTGACATTTTTAACAGAAATTTTTATAGGAACTAAATTCACCCCCCTCTTGAGTGTCATACTCTGACCAACTTTTGGTATCAGAGGAGTTTTCAAAATACTTATTTTCATATTTTTTAATCTGTTTTTTTCAACTGTGATTTTAGTTTTGTTTTAAAGATTTCAAAATTTCTATTAGTTCTAAATTTTTAGTTATTTAAATTTCTACACTTTATTATTTAGTATGGATAATAGATTGGAAGGTGCTGATACCAAAATACCTCCATTATTTAATGGAACAAATTATGCACAATGGAAAATTAAAATGAAAATGCACTTGGAAAGTGTGGGTTTTGAGATTTGGTCTTCAATTATAGATGAATATAAGATTCTTGCTACTAATAGGCACACTTGGGATGACCCAACTAAGGCTTATTATAATAACAATTGAAAAGCCATGAATGCCTTATATTGTTCTTTAGGAGATGAAGAGTTTAACCGAATTTCTGTATGTAAAACAACCCATGAAATTTGGGACACTTTATCTGTTTCATATAAAGGAACCTCTAGTGTTAAGGAAATGAGACTTAACACATATACTATTAAATACTTTAACTTCAAAATGAACCTTGATTAGAAAATTTATGACATGTATCTTAGGTTTAATGAGATTTTGAACACTATGATCTCATTAGGAAGAGATGTTATAGCCAAGGAAAAAATTATGAGATTACTGAGATGCTTACCAGATAGATGGAGAGAGAATTTTGTCTCAATTATATAATCTTGTGATATCATCAAGCTACCCATCATGGAGTTGATAAAGAAGTTGATGATGTTTGAGGAACAATTAAAATTCAACAAGGAAGAGGAAGATGACCTAAAAATAAAGTCATTGGTTTTCAAAACCTCTACTTATAAGAATAAGGAAAAAGAAAGGATTTAATATCATTCTGATAGTACAAGAAATGAAGATTCATCATCAGAGAATAATGAGGAAATGCATCAATTAAATAGATGATTAAATAAGTTTTATAAAAAAATAAAATTTTCAGAAAGCCTAACTTCAAAGGAAGATATGATTAAAAGGGAAACTGAAAAAAGGATTGAAAAATAATTGAAAAATATAATGAAATAGTCTATTATGAATGTAAGAGAAAAGGACATGTAAAGGATGATTTTCCTAAGATAAAATATAAGAAGAAATACGAGGACAAAGATAAAAAGTATAAGAAGGCCATGAAGAAAACTTGGAGAGATTTTGAGGGTAGTTCAAGTGACTCACAATATTCACATGATGAAAAAGTCTAAAAAAGCCAATATGTATTTTATAACAAACACTTCTGAGGTAACCCTTGAGTCTCTTGTAAAAATTTCCTATTATTATGAAGATGAAAGTGATTCTGAAAATATGAATAGTGAAGAATTATTTGTATACTATAATATGCTTGAAGAAACTTGTAATGAGATAAAAGATAAATACAAATCTTTGAATAAATAGCATGCCTTAACCACTACTGTCAAATCTGAACTTTCTATAGATAAAGAGAAAAATGTTCAATTACTCAAGGAGAATAATGAAATTAAGTTATCTAATGAGCATTTAAAAAAGGACCTAGAAAAATTTTCCAATGGAAAAAATACTCTTACACAGATGCTTAGTAAAAAAATTTCCCCAAGATATACTAATGGTATAGGATATGAATCTGGGAAAAGAAATCTCACCAAAAACAAGTTTGTGACTAAATCTAGAAAATATGTTTTTCTACCTAGAAGTGAAAATTCTACTGCTAGTTCCAGTTCTGGAAAATCTTTTACTACCTCTAGTTTTTCTAGACCAAATAGAGTCTATTTTTTAAATATGTTACATACTTCTTATAGAAAACCCATGTAGCAGATGTGTGTTCCTAAATCATTGATTACTAATGTTACTGGACCCAAAAAAATATGGGTACCAAAATCTATTTTTGTTTGATTATTTTGTAGGAAATCTATTTTAAGAGATCCTGTTAAATATTACAGTACTTGGATAGTGGATGTTCAAGACAAATTATAGGATATTACTCATGCTTTAAGAATTTAATAAATATTTATTGTGGGCATGTCACTTTTGGTGACAATGCTAAAAGAAAAATAATTGGCTTACTCCAGATTGGTAACTCTAACTCATTTTTAATTTCTAAAGTACTTTTTGTTGATGGATTGAAATATAATTTTAGTAGTATGTCACAACTATGTGATGATGGATTGCATGTTAAATTTGAAAATAATGATTACAATGTTTTTAATTCTAAGAATGAATTAATATTTTCTACTTTTAGAAATGAAAATGTTTATGCTGTTAACTTAGATTACTTAGTTTCTAAAAATGTTTCCTATTTAAGTGCATTTCATAAAGAGTATTTTCTTTGGAATAGGAGATTAGGACACTTTAATATACACTCCATTTGAAAGATTAGTAGAAAAGGATTAGTCAAGGACCTACCCAAACTTGAGTTTCCAATTGAAAAAGTCTGTAATCCTTGTCAAAAGGGTAAACATCACAAAATCTCTTTCAAACCAAAGAAAGAATTTTAAACTTCTCAACCTCTTGAGTTGGTTCACATGGATTTTTTTGGACCATCTAGAGTTTCTAGTTTTAATGGGAAGCATTATGTCTATGTTCTTGTAGATGACTATTCTAGTTATACTTGGACTTATTTATTGGCTCACAAAAGTGAAGCCTTCTCTCATTTTACCAAGTATTCTAGAACTGTAGAAAATATTAGTGGACATAGGGTTAAATATCCATGAGACCATGGTCGTGAGTTTGAAAACCAAGAGTTTTAATCCTTTTTCTCACAAAATGGATATAGTCATAACTTCTATGCCCCTAGGACACCTCAATAAAATGGTGTTGTAGAAAGAAGAAATAGAACCTTACAAGAAATTACTAGAACCATGATTAGTGAGTATGACTTAACTATTTACTTTTGGGATGAAGCTGTAAATACAACTACTATATTATTAACATAGTCTTAATTAGGCCTATCCTTAAAATAAATCCTTATGAGTTGTGGAAAAATAGAAAATCCAAGGTAAATTACTTCAATGTTTTTGGTTGCAAGGTCTATATTCTTAATAATATGGATAATATTTATAATTTTTCATCCAAAAGTGATATAGGATTTTTTCTAGGATATTAAATCTCTAGTAAAGCCTATAGAGTCTTTAACAAAATAACCAAATGTATGGAAGAATCTGTACATGTCAAACTTTTATGAAACAGATTCACATGAACCTCAGACCTTTTTAGAGAATCTTAAGGATGATATGTCAAATCTGAACATTAATGGAAAATATTCTGACCATCTTATGAAAGAATCTGTTAAAACATCCAATTATAGAAATTTTCCAGATTCAAGCCATAATGAACTCGAACCTGTTGAAGAACATGAAATTACTAGCCCTTCTTTCTCTAGAGCTATCCGAACCCTTAAAAAACATCCTTTAGATACTGTTGTTGGATATTTAGATAAAGTAACATAGAATAGAGCTTATTTAAGAAATCAGGTTTAACATCAAGCCTTCTTATCACACCTTAAACCTAAAAACATCAATGATGCTATCAATGATGAATTTTGGGTGATGGCCATGCAAGGGGATCTAAATCAGTTTGAAAAGAATAAATTTTGGAAACTTGTGGATAGACCCAAATACACCTTGAACATAGGCAATAAATGGGTTTTCAGGAACAAAGTAGATGAAGTTGGTAACATAGTTAGAAAAAAAGATAGATTGGTTTCACAAGCTTATAGTCATGAAGAAGGAATTGATTATGAAGAAATTTTTGTACCAGTAGCTAGACTTGAATCCATTTGAATCTTGCTTTCATATACATCACATCTAAATTTCAAACTATATCAAATGGATGTCAAGAGTGAATTTATAAATGGATATATATTTGAGGATGTTTTTGTAGAACAACCCTATGTTTTTAAAAACCCTATGTTTCCAAATAATGTTTTTAAATTGACAAAAGCTTTATATAGTTTAAAGCAAGATCCAAGAGCTTGGTATGATAGGCCCAACAATTTTATTATTTCCAAAGGTTTTATAAAAGGTATAGATAATACTAATATATTTATAAAAATTATTTCCATAGATGTTTTAGTAGTACAAATTTATGTAGATGATATTATTTTTAGATCTTCAAAAAATTCTTTTTGTGTTGATTTTTCAAAGTTGATGAAAAATGAATTTGAAATGAGTTTAATGGGTGAAATGAAATTCTTTCTTGGATTTCAAATATTTCAAAATAAAGAAGGTATTGTTTTAAATCAAATTAAATATAGTAAGGTTATTTTAAAAATATTTGTCTTTAAAAGAACAAAGAGTAGTGAAACTCCAATGAGTACCACTTATAAGTTAGACCTTGATAAGGATAGTAAATCTGTTGATCAAACCACTTACAGAGGAATGATTGGAAGCTTACTATACTTAACTGCTAGTAGGCCAAATATTATGTTTAGTGTTTTCATGTGTGATCATTTTCAAGAAAACCCCAAAAAGTATCATTTAAATGCTGTTAAAAGGATTTTCAAATACCTCAAACTTGCAACCAATTTAGGAATGTTTTATCATAGAGGAAAATCATTTGATTTAGTTAGCCATTCAAATGCTGGTTTTGGTGGTTGTAAGTTAGATAGAAAAATCACCTTTGGAATATTTCACCTTTTAGGAAAGTCTCTAGTTTCATGGTGTAGTAAGAAACAAAATTTTGTTTCACTATCTACTTCTAAAACTGAATACATAGCTGCTAGTAGTTGTTGTGCACAAATTTTGTGGATGAAACACATATTTCTAGATTATGGATATCAATTCAGACATGTCTCTATAAATTGTGATAACCGAAGTGCAATTAATATTTATAATAATCCAGTTTTACATTCTAGAACAAATCATATTGATGTAAGACATCACTTTTTGAGAGACCATTATCAAAAAGGTGATATAAATTTAGAGTTCATTGGAACTGAACATCAAATTGATGACATTTTCACTAAACCATTGAACACTGAAAGATTGAACTACACCAGACATGAGTTAGGAATGATCAATCTATAAGAACTTGTGTAGCTATTCCTTTGATAATTATAAGTGAATTGTTCATGCCGAAACTGATTCTATGTCTTTCCGACATAGTTGTCATACCGAAACTGATACAATTGTCATTCAAACACCGACGCTATGTCATGCTAACATAGTTATCGTGCCGACACCAACAACTTTTCATGCCGACACCATTAGTGTTATGAAAAATATGTCATGCTGACACTGGTGACTCACTATTTTTATATGATTTATGATTTTATCAAAACGACACTATTCCATTGATTTTGTTGAACTCGGTTCATGATTTCACAATTGCATGATTTAAAAAGCCATAAATGATATAAATTTGAATCCATTCACTCTACTCCTTTACCCCTAAATGCTCTCAACTATTGATATCTCTCTACCCCAGACCTTTCACCTTCTGACCTCCCTAATGAATTGATTAGAATAACGTGTGTGAAGTGAGTTATTGATGATATCAAGTCTCATGCTTCTATGAAATAGAAAGGTTAATTGATAAAATCTTCAACTCCTATAAATACTACTATGGAAAACCATGTTGTAACTCCAGAAAAAGAAGTTCTTGCAGAATGGATATTAGAAATCATGTCTTTACTGCTCAAGGTACTACAAGATCAAGGATGGCTTGAGTGGTTCTCAAATAATTAACTAACCTTTTACCTGAATCTAGTTCATGAATTTTACATGAATATGGAATTTCTGTTGGAAGGAAGTGATGTCACCTGAATCAAGTCCATAATAAAAGGAAATAGAATCTCTTTCTCTTCAATACATCAGACTGAATGCCTTAAAGTTCCTCATGAAGGTGTATTTGTTTATTATCAAGGTACCCCTCCACCTAAGAGTGATATGTTTTGATTTGAGACAACGTTAGAGGAACTCACTAATAACGACGAGCATATAATACCCATTGATGCAAAGTTAAGTGGAGAATTTATAATCTTGTTTAAGTTTATACAAAATCAAATATTTCCCAAGAAAGGGAATTTTTCTTCTCTAAAGTATCAAGATGTATAATTGATTTATCTGCTAGGAAAAGGGATCAAGGTAAATTTGTGTAGATACCTTACTGTGCACATGACTGAGATGATCAAACATTCCTGAAAAAATAATTCCCTATTTTATCCAAGAATGATCTTAGCTATTCTGAAAGAGAAATTTTTTGTAAATTAAGGAGAATAATTTGTTTTTGAGTGTAGTGGGATCTGCCTCAATAAAGAGATTTGTAAGAGGATGGAAATCAACTAGAACCCATGGAAGAAAGAATGGATTGGAGATGAAGATAAGATCTATAATAAGTTAAATACATTGGACCATCCAACTAGAACTAAGAATATGGTTGATCCTGGTCTGGGACCAAATGAGGAAGCTATTTAATCTTCAGAAGAAGAAGAAGATAATGTCACTATAGTTAGATATTAAGGATCACCTATTGATGATATGAGTGATCCTGACACCACTGAACCTTGAAAAGGTTTTTCATTTGGACCTCCTAGTCCTCCACTTTACTTACCTTCTAATGAGACCATTCTAGAAGATAATATGTATGAGGAGACATAATTCTCAGGTAGTGTTGAATATGTAAGTAGATTTAGTGGCTCTGAGGAAGAAATTGAAGAAAGTGAAGATGATGAAAGTGAAAGTGGTAGTAAAGAGGAAGAAGGTGAAGTAGCTGGTGATAAAAATAAAGATGAAGAACATGTCTCTAGATATGATGATGATGAAATCAATGGAAGTGATTATAACCATCATAAGTATGATCAAGGTAAATATGTTGAAATGATTGAAGCCGTGGATTAAGCTTGGTTGGAAGAACCTCCTGAAGTTTTTGTTGAAGTAAGAGAAAATGTTGAAGTTGTTGTTGAAGTGGAAGCTCAAGAAATTACTATACCTCATTTAGTTTATGAAAGAAGAATACCTCACGCTGAAGATGAAAAACCTATAAGGAAATATCAGATTGAGGAGGATCCTCAAGAAAGAGAAAACCAAGCTGAAGAAGAGAATCAACTTGGAAGAGTAAATATTGATACTCTCACTCCTCTAGATGATGATATAATGGTTGAATGGGAAAGGAATATTGGGTATGTAGTATTGGGATTATATTATAAAGATTCTAAAGATGAAGTTTTTGTACCTGTTTCAAGGGAATAAGTGGCTAAGACCCTTTCTAGTGACTTTGTCACTAATGAATATTTTGAAAGATTTAAAGAAGAATTCTATTCAGCTGTTAGTATATCTATTCAGTCTCAGATGGTACATGAAATTCAGATAGCTAGAAGAGAAAATACTGAGTTGAGTGATAAATTACACTATCTAAGATCTTAAATAGCATAAATGAGGCAGTATAGATAAGTGGCGTCTGGTTCTAGTCAGATAGTAGGTATGAGTGAGGCTGATGTAGTTACTGTTGTAAAGAAAGTGATAGAGTAGATTTAACCCAAACTTATTAAAACTGCTGAGACAATTGTTGCAAGAACTTCCAAGCTTAGGAAATAAATGAATTGAATTGATTATTCCATAAATACTTTGACCTCAGAGTATAAATGTTGTGTGGAAACTATTCTAAAGACTTTGAAAACTCATACCTCAAATCCTATTGATATTCCTTCCACATCTGGTCAGACCTATCAGACTCTGGATATTGAATCAATCAGAACTGTTATAAAAGGGGAACTTAAAGCTCTATTTAATACCTCCAGTTTGGGTATCCTAGAAAATATTGAGAAGAATAGTGATCGTGTTCATGATATAGTCGGATTCTATACCAAGGAAGCATCTTCCACTCAGGAACAGCTTACAGAGAGGATTAATTCATATTTCTCCAAGATTTACACCAAACACCATTTGAAAAGTCATTTTAAGTATTTGGAAGAAAATTTGACTTTACCCCCAGTTACAAAATCATTCAAAGAACAAGTCAAGCAATTAAGGGACTTCACTCCTCTATTGAAAAAATTAATGGATAATAAGGATGACTTTGAGAAAGCAATAAAGTATGGTGGTGATATTATTGAGGATTTCATCAAACTATTAAATCCATATCTCCATATATAAAGTAAAGAAATTTTAGTCCCTGCTGCTACACCTATTGGACCTTCTAGATCAGTTGCTACACCTCAAATGTTAGTTGCTCATGCTTTGACTCAGATTCAATCAGTGATCCATGAACATGTTAAATCTCCTGTGTTGTCCCAACACAAACCTAGTCTTGTACCTAATATTTTAGAAGGATTTATCCTATATCCTCTGTGAATTTATTTAGACCCTACAACTTCTCAACCATCTCCTCCTGGACCCTCTATTGATCCTTCTCAGAAAAGAAAGGAACCTCTTAACCCTCAACCATAGTGTGGATCATTCTATGATGGGGATGTTTTCTTTATTTTTTATATTTTTGTTTGGTGACTTGTAATACATTGTCCCTATTTGATTAATGGGATTTTTTATTCTTTCATTTCCTCCATTTCTATTTTATATATTACTTTATGATACTTTGTTCTTTTTATGCTACCTATTTTCCTTTTGATAATCCCAAAAGGGGGAGAACAATTCAGCATTATCCTTATATACTTTATCTTTGATATCACTCTTATATATACTAATTTTCCTATTGATACCATTACTCTTTACTTTGATTCTAAACCCTATCTAGATCCTATAAATAGTCATTCATAATGGTAAATGATAAGTAGGTTGATTTATTTTTACATCTAATGATTGCACTGCATAATTCCATGATTTGTGATCATAAAAAAGGGGGATATTGTTGTCCCATAGGAGACTGTTGGTCATTCTCTCTAGTATTAGTAGTTTTAATAATCACAATTCATGTCAATTCATATTAATCATTTCAATTCATATTAATAATGTAAATTCATATTAATCATGTAAATTCATATTAATCATGTCAATTAATATTAATCTTGTCAATTCATATTATTAATGTCAATTCATATTAATCATGTCAATTCATATTTATCATTATGTATATCTATGATCTCACATAAATTTGGTATATTCTGTATACATTTATATTGTAAGATAGTCTGGAAAAAAATAAATTCCAAGTATAACATATTGAAACAGACCGAAGAGATGAGATACCGACAATACATATGACCTACCGATGCATATGACTCACCAACACAAACAACCTACTAATTTATAAGACTCACCGACACATACGAATTACCGATTCAAATGACTCACCGAAGGAGATGACCTACCGATGCAATTGACCTACTGTCAGTACAAGTGACCTACCGATGTATGGTGCTACTGATACAAGGACTCACCGACAGTTAAAATGATTCATTGATGTAATGAGTCACCGACGCATGATAAGACTGAAATAATGAAATAACGATGGGTTGAGTCACTGATATAAGGAGATACTAACTGAGGAATCACTGATAGACTATTTAAAATTTCTTATGTTTAAAATTATTTCTAACGGTTATATTTTGAGTGTTTTAATGAGACTGATTAATTTAATGACTTTTTGCAGACTTTGTAAACGAGGATGTCAGAAATACGAGGTACCATGTCTACCTCAAATATGCATATCATTGGGCTGAAATAATATATATTAAAAAGGAGAGAACATGAAATAAGACACACGATAGACTCATGAAAACACAAGAAGACCTACTAAAATCATCATACCAAAGAAGGAGAACACACAAGGAATCCTTCATTCCTGGTTTCTATGAACCAAAGAGATACCAAATCATAAAATTTACATCATTTCAGCAGTATCCAACAAAACCAAAAGAGAATAACCTATCACATTCCTAGAAGATAGACCACAATGCTCCACGACACTCTGTTTTAAGTGTCTGTTTCCAGAAGAGGACTCAAATTTTAAGTCTAATACATCAGAGAGTCTAGAGCTAAACTGAATCACACTCAGAGCATCTCTAATCCATTATTAATATATTCTACTCTGTTGTGTACCATTTAGCTAAAACTTTGAGCTGTGTGCGTGTCTATACTAAAACACACACTGTCTCCTATGCTAAACTAGAGGATACTAGATATCCGCAAACACTTATCTTCTTACACTTGTTTTACCCACATAGAACTATGGAAGAGGTCCAGTGTGACCTGGTAATTTTTTTCCATGTAGAACAGTAGAAGAGGTCTTGGGACTTGGATAGTCTTGTGTACTACTGTTAACCCTAATCCAGGGTGTGGATCAAAGCTTTATATATACAGACACACATTTCTTGGTGAAAGGTGATCAGCAAGTGAAGTGTATTAGGTCTCAGCTTGAGACTAAACCACTTATTTTATCCACTGTGTTTTCAATTTATTCTTTCTCTATTTTAACTTATATTTCAGAAAACAAAATTTTACTTTGATTGTTAGTCTTGGATAGTAGTTATAACTATTTTATCTTATTAGATTAGTTTCAAAAGTTGTATCAATATCTAATATTGTTATAACTGATAATTAATCAATCTTCTGAGAAATTATTTGAATAGTCAGACTATTATAATTTTAGTACCTTGGTTAACTTGCCTATTTTATTTTAAATTAGGGTAACCTTATAAATTAACCTTTTAACAGAAATTTTTATAGGAACTCAATTCACCCCATTCTTGAGTGTCCTACTCTAACCAACACATAAATATAATGTTCCATTTGTCAAGTGACCTTAAACTAGTGTGGTTGATGACGATCACTTAGAAACAACCAACATGTGTTTTCTCTAAAGATGATATGAATACTATGAAATATCCAAAAAATGTTTGAAGGATATTCATTATATACCATAGAATACTAGTACTTCATGTACATTTAAGGAAGTATAAAGATATAGATTTTTTACTAGTGTAACCCAATCATTTTTCATTCACAAAGAAGCTATGAAGTTCCATTTATAGATCTCTATAATTAATGAATGATCATCATAGAATTTAAGTGTTTCAAAAAAATTATACCAATGATTGGACATATTTTACACATTATAATGTTTAAGCTTCATTTCATACAAATTAAAGTTATGCAATTCAATGATCAGATATAATTTACACTTTAATAACTATACCATCACATGATGTGTAATCTAAGAAAACTAAAATTTGACATGGAAGGAAAAAATAATTGAACCCATTCATGTGATAACTATTGGTACCTGGCGCATAGAGGAAGCCTGAAAAATTGAGAATTTAAAATTTTTATACTGCAATCGACATCATAACATCATCTCCAGCATAAAATCAACCCAGGTATAACCTAAGGATCATTGTATGAAATGATTAAGCACAAAAATTAAATCAAATAATTACCACTTTCAATCTAAAGTCGGGCTCATCATTCCATCATTACTAGAAATCACTACTTAAAGGATCCAAATCTAAATCCTTATAGATCATCTGTACATGATTTAAAATTCTATAGGAGCACCATTTTTCATAATCTAGTTTCTTTCATGGAATCTTGATGACTCCTTCGAGGTCTCAATGATCACCATTAACCCATTCCTATGATCCATGAAGGAGATATTCAATCATCATCTTGGAATGAGATTTTTTTCTCTCTAGTAAGTGAAAGAGGAGAGTGAGGCTCTCATAAAATCATAATTAACAGTTCCCATGTGAGATACTCCTCTTCCTTTGTATAGTGTGTTAATTAAATACATGGAATTGGTGTCTCGAACCCTAAATATTTATTACTCACTATATAAACCATAAATGTTGTGTTATGACCTACTAATTAGGTTACAAATTTCATTTATATTTTTATCAATTACCTACAATATAATAAATATATTACATGATAAAACTGATCAATTAACTCAGCTCGACATTCATGTAAATATTTAATAAAAATTGAATATTGAAATGATATTCAATTATATAATATTTTTCCATATATTTACCTTAATACTTGTAAATACATGTAATAAATAAATTCACCACCAATTATTATTAACTTGAATAAGATGAATCTATTTATTCCATGGTGATTATATATTCTTAGACATATCTCAGACCCCATGGTAGGGCCCATCATGTCCTAAACTCATATTCATTATAATTGGGCTGAATTTTGAATATTCTTAGTGTGTGACCCTCTAGGACCATATCTCGATAGTAGTGAATATTATTCATAGTCTAGGAGAGTAGTTTAGAAACACATCAAGGCCCATAAATAAATAAGGAGTATTTATATAAATGAAAAGATTCCTACAAACACACACTGTGTAATATTATCACTTTGTCTCTTGATATCTCATAAAGAAGGATGCACACTTCGTGTCATCATCCTTTCTTTTTTTATTCTTTGTTGAACTTACTATATTAACTTACCTTCTTCTACCATGGCCATGAATTTAGTGAAGGTACTTCTAGCCTCATCAACCATTCCCAATATATATCTTTCTATCAGAAGTGGAAAATTCTTTCATGATTATTCAATTAATGTCATACCACAAATGATGCACCCAAAGCATGAAAAATCACTACAAATTTAATTCCACAGTTTTTGTCTTGAATGAAATTAAATGGTAAAATAGTATACACTGATAATAATCTCAATCCAAGAGACCCTTATATGTTTTTTCAGATAGGAACTACCAATGAAACCCAAAAAATGTGGTGTTATTATTGGCGGGTTAGTGCCTATTTCCTCATCTACTCAATATCACCAACTGTGAACTCCATGAGAAGAAGACTCAATGCTTATGATCCCCCAACACATAATGGTCAGAAATAATTTTTTTATAGTCATTATAATGTATCTATCCCATAATTCATATATTTAAGATTAATTTCATAGTATCTCGAGGTTCTCATTATAGCTTGGGAACTACTATAACCTTTTGATACGAAAAATAATATATGGAAATTTCCATGTAAATAATGATCATAGAAATATCAACACTATTATAGTAAGTGTACATTATGCATAAATTACTATATACATGATATGGTAATATGAAAGTACTTGTTTAAGTTAGGTCTAAGGGACCTACTATTACAACACTCCCACTTTCACTAGATTCAACTTTCTAACTATCCTTGTATGCTATCACATGATAAGATCATGTTTCTACTGCATTACGGATTTAGTCATGGGCCTTCCATGTCCCCATTTCATGGTTATTATTCTATCTGTAAATTTAATTCCTTGAGTAATACTCCTTAAGAAATGATATCCCCAAGTATATTCCTTTTTTCCTCTATCAAAACATAACATCTTGGAAAATAGAAGTAATAGGATTATCATAATTTATATTGTGATAAAACTTTACGTACTAGGTTAAATTACAATAACTATAAAAAATCATTTTTATTATACACTTCTTCTCATACTGCCTCAGAAGTCAAAAACAAACTTGGTATTGGTAGATATGGATACCACTAGCTTGAATGAGTTTCTCTTACCCATTTCTATAGACTGAATATGATATGAAATCATATTGAACCAAATTAAGACTATTACCCCCCTTAAAACTAGTATCCCTTCCTATCCACATACTAGGTACATATCTTTTATACATTTTCAAGTATAACTTGATAGTTGTGACCACTTCCCATGACGTTTTCCTAGATATAACTGATATTTTCCTACTAGAAAGTACATGTTGGAAATATCATTTATTGTACATAGCATGGAATATGTGATTGATCTATCTTAGAAGCATATGGAATTAAACTCACTAACTTAATCTCACCTAATCCCCCATACATGTCATCTTGAAGATATTTATGCCACGTTACATTGGTAACAATTATCTCTCAAATTGTTCCAACTTGTATTTTTCAATACCTTTTCAATATATGTACTTTGACATGGTCAAATAAACCCATTAGATCTACCTTAATAGATCACATTCCGTAAAACTATAAGCTTCTACTTTAATTAAATCTTTGGAGAGTTAAATTCATCAAGGTATTAATCAACTATAAGACCAATAAATGTTCTCCATATGTTATCAAAAATATTTCACTTGAAAAAATGCTGTTATCCCACTAAACTCTTATAGAAACATTGAAAAAATTTATTCCAAATGAATATTCTATGATCTTGTTTGATTACGTTAATCCAAAACTAGATTTTAGTAAAATTTACCCTGTATTGTCATTTTTGGTGTCACCAACCCTTTCTGGTTGCATCATATAAATGCCTTATAAGATTAGTGGTCTTGATATCGAATGAAAAATAAAAATATCATATAAAGTAGCTATGGAAAATAAAATTCTAATGGATTTATGAATGATGAATTAGTATTACCAATTAAGACCCATTGTTACCATGTTTGTACCACCCATATATTATCTCACTTTAATACCCACTACAGTACTCAAAATAATAAGCACCTGCACTTTGATACATGGAATCCATTGTTGAATTTTAATTGATCTCATCAATCTTATCTTGTTTCTATTTTCTTATTACTCATAGGATTCATTATTCACATTGAATAATTTATCACCAGCTGTGGTGAATGTAAAACCATTACCATGTTTTTATCTTTCATATGTAGTATGTGTCACTAGAATAATCCTTTTCCACAAGCTATTGTGGAACTTATTTCCATTCCAACCACATGTGAATCTATGAAATTGACTAAAACCATTATAATATTTATCATATTGTCTCGAATAGATATGCACACCCTTTTATATAAATATCGCCTATCACTTGACTATAATTTTTCTATCTCATGGTTTTCTATATTATCCTCAGCAATGTTTAGGATATTTACTTTAGATGTACATATTGTTTTTCCTAATGAAATTTTTTTATTTACTTAACAAACACTTTTCATCCAAATACATTTTATTATGAAATAAAGGCTTTATATAAGACTATAAATCATATGATTTTTATTTGTCATTATAGTTGGTATATGATTATGGGATAATGCCTCTATTTTTGAAGCATTTTTTTGAAAATTATGAAAAGTTTGCAGTGCATATGAGACTTAACATCGATACTCCTTTTACTAACATCATGAATCTAATGTTTATAAGGAAATTTATTTTTAGGAATTACTCCATGCTAAATTTTATTAATCAATGTTTCTATGTAATACTCACGATTGACCATCCTTTTACTAACATTATGGATTTGATGTGAATTAAGAAATGTGAGTTTAAGAATAAATCCACTGTACATTTCATGATCAATGTATGCTTGGTCAAGATATTCTTCTACACACAGGCCCAGAGCAACTCATATCTTATTACCATGAATATATCGTACTTCACTATTACATTCCTTAATAACACTTAATGGAATCATAAGAAGTATATTTACCACTATCTTTACATAGGAATAGTTCACTCTCTCTAGTTGAACTAATTCTGAAAGATTTGTGACTTACCTTTTATTTCTAATGGTTTCTTTGTCCAAAACTAAGTACATAAGTGTGTTGATAAAACCTAAGGTATTTACCTAAAAGGGTATAAAACCATATTGTGTACATCTTTGAAAACTACTTAGTTTCACCAGACTAAGAATAATCCTATCACAACTGGGTATAACTAAGTCTTACATTTTTATATTTATAAGGTATTTCCAATGATTTAAGCATTTCTGAACCATTTTTGAGTAAAAAACATTCATTCCAAAATAATAATAATGCATCCTTGTGTCCAATGGACACATAAGATAAATTTTTTGTTTATACTCAATAAACAGTCAACTAGAATCATTTACTTGGCAATTAGAAGTTGAGTACTTCTCACTGCTAACTTAGAAATCACCCTTTCTTAGCCTCTTGGAGATTTCACCTTACTTATTATAATATTTATTTTCTTATGTGGTTACTATATTTCAATACATATATATGATATGCATATTGTTTTTAATACCCAATTAGTATAATAGAAACATTACATACATTTTATGAATATACCTGAAGAATAAGTGACTACTTTCTTACTCAATTAAATTCATTACATTTATATACCATAGAATTATCTCATGAAATAGAATAAAATAACATCCTATATGATGATCAACCTTAGTTATTTGAAGGACTTTGTGAAGATACCTTTGGCGTTATTCTTTTCATTAGACTTTTCATCCTGTCTTTCAACTTGTTCACCATAATAACTAAATATTAAACCTTCTTTAAGTTCTTATTTACTTGGAAAACATTACTCAAAAGGTAATGAAGTGTTTTCTACATTTTTTTATAATATTAAATGAAAACAGAGTAAGTAGGAGACATTATAAAGGGATGTATTGAAAGATCTTAATATATCTTTCAATTTACACTTATCTAGTGTAATATTAACCCGATTCATATATTGCTTCACTCTCTCCTCCTAGACTTCTGGAAGATGAGACAACATGTGATATATTCCATGTCCTAATTATGTATCCACAACTCAATGGAAATTAATGATATAATTATGATGTAAACATCAAATGCATCATACATGTGTATCTTTTAATATTTTTTCTCACTATCTATTTCTGAGATAGATCAATAGGTATTTGGGAATCTAGTACATTGAATTTCATATATCATAGTTATTTATTCCAGAAGGTGTACTAATATTAGAAACAAATATTGGTGAGGACATTTACTTTGTACAATATTAATTTTAGTGTTTATATGGTATTACTTGCCATTGTTTCACAAAATAAAACTAGTAGATTTTTACTTTTATCATGATTATAAATTGGACATTATAAATTAATTAAATAATTAAATTCCTCCCACTATTTTATTAAACCTTAGTATCCTTCACTAATAGACTTGGAATACTCAGTCACTAGAGTATCCTAATGGAAATGATCCCTGAAACCTCTTATAATAGTCCAAGATTTGGCTATTCCACTACTCATAGAGTTTTAAGGTAAGCGTTTGACAGGAAAACCACATTAACTCATAACTCCTTGATCACTTGAGTGAATTCTTAGATTTTAAAATCATAAACTTGATTTACTCAAATATTTTCCTCTAAATATGCAACAAGCTATCCTTTTATACTTCTTTGTTTCCATCATTACTTAATTTGACCCATCTATCTCATAAGAACTCCCCAATAGTTGGAGGCACCCTCAAATAGGGCAGATGAAAACCTCATACACCCAATTTTGTTCAAATTCAAATGATATAAGGAATTTATGACTGAATATTTCTTTAAGGGTTTTCATTATTTCTCAAAGAATGAAATAATTTTCCATGTGATATGAATTTACTATGTGACTTCACTCACAAATGACCATGTAATAAATAGAAAGATATTCATCTCATCTTAGATTGATTTAATTCATGAATTTTATGTTTATTATTTTATGTGATTATGTAATCTTGTAAACATTCACATACATAAAAATAATAGAAAATTAATAAAATAAATAAACTACCTGACTGATTTTGAGTATCTAGTATTGGTTAATCCATTTAAACTCAATGTACCAACCATGTCCTAAGGGAATAATCCCTAAGTCGATCTTGAATCACATCACAGATATCCCCCCTATCCAATGTTTTCTCATTTTTTTTGGGTAAATGTTACATATTGGAATGGTCCACATCTTACATCTTTATCATCAATAGTACAAATATACTTACATGTAGGTGAGGAGGTCTTAGGAAGTGCAATATACATACAGAAAAAATGATGGATGCACATGACCTTATGCATATTTAAATTAAAAAGAAGATGAATAGACCATTGAAAATAATAATTAAATATCATAATTATCACTCTTAGTTGTATTAATTAATTAAATAAATTAAAATACCAAAGATACATTGGACTATCACTTTCTCAAGATCAGAGTCGAGGGATGGGGTTTCGCAATCGGGAGATCCAACAAAGGAGCGAGCCTCGTGGTGGAAGCCATGCAATGATGTGGGAGGGAGACAATGGCATGATTTTGGGTAGTGCATGGGGTCACCATAGAGGGGTTTTTGAGGAATATCCAGAGAGGTGAGGATGTTTGATGGGAGGCGGCCGCTCTATGGTACGATAGTGCGATAAAGGAAATGCTGAAAAGGTGAGAAAACACGATGCAGATTAGATCTGGTCAGAGACCCTGATGGGGATGGAATATTGGGAAGGTACAATGGTTTTTGGTGATAGTGGGTGATGGTGGTGGTACTTGGGTGTGAGACAGATGACCGATGTATGGTTCTCGGGGAAGGATACTAAGAGGGCGGTGGCTACCTCGAAGCTTCCCCATTTTTTTAATGATTGACTCACCAAACTCTACTAGGTAGATCCCATTTTAGCTTAGGTTGTATTTAATAAAATGATGTTTTAGTAGAAATTATTATACACCCACTTTTTCTAGTGGTGCGGGTTGGCCACACCCCATTTGTACCCTTTTTATTATTTTATACAATTTTAAAAACCCTATTTTATTTTTGAATTTTAAAAATTATGATTTTGTTTGTTTGTTTATTACACAACTAGTTCCACCCCATTGATTTTTTCCAAAAATAATACTAAGGCTATAATTTTCGACCATTTTAATTTTTTAATTTCCACAAATGGTGGATAATTTTACCTGGCCAGATATCACTATTTCGGCCACCATAAATGTTTTTGAGGTTCAGGTTTATCAAAAATCATCACCACCAACTAGCTTTGAGTAAATTTTAACAGATATATCAATATGTTATTAAAATTATACCAAAAAAATACTGATTTTGATTCATATAAAATACCTTATATGGTCATAATTTGTCCATCCAATGTTGGATTGAAATACAATTTCGTTGTTGGTATTGTAGTGATTCATACTACATAAATTTAATGTCAATTTAATTTTCCTTGACATAAATATTAACACGGTATCTCCGATACCAACTTGTGGAAACATATGTGCAACAAAATCCCAAAAAATTTGGAATTTAAAATTTTTATCCTCTACTCGCCATCATAACATCAACACTAGCATAAATGTTATCAAGCTACATCATGAAGATCTTCACACAAAATAATTAATCACAAAAATTAATTTTTTATAATTACCATTTTTTATTTGAAGTCACACTCTACATCCGCTCGTTATTGGTGATTTCTGCTCAATGGATATATATTTAAATCCTTCTAGATCATTCACATGAGCTTCAAAAGTCCACAAGAGCATTGTTTGTCAGAATCTGGGTGTTTTCATGGAAGTCTGATGATGTATTTGACATCTTGATAATCACTGCTACTCAGTTCCAATAATCCATTAAAGAGATCTTTGATTGTGATCTTGTAACAAGATATTCTATCTCTAAGAATTGGGAGGGGATAAATAAGATCTCATAAAATCATAGATAATATTTCTCATGTGAGAGTCTCCCTCTCTTTTATATAGTGAGTTAATACAATAAATGGAATTGTCTTACTGACCCGTGAATATTTATTACTCACTATATAAACCATAAAAAATGTGTTATGTCCTACTAAATAGGTCATAAATTTCATATATATTTTTATCACTTACATATAATAAAATATATGTATTATAATATAAAACTGATCTATTAACTCAGCTTAATGTTCCTGCAAATATTAAACAAACCTTGAACATTAAACTAATATTTGTTCATACAATATTTTCCATGTATTTACTTTAATAATTTTAAATATTTTTAATAAATAAATTCAATACCAATCATTATTAACTATAATAATATGAATTTATTTATTCCTTGATGACTGTATATTCTAAGACATATCCCAAACCCTATGGTGGGCCCCCATGTCTATCAGAATAGGGAAGACTTTTGAATATTCTTAGTGTGTGACCCTTTAGGAATTTATCTTGATAGTAGTGAATATTATTCATAGATATGTAGTGGAGTCTAATAAACCATTAAGTCCCCTAAAGAGATAAAGAGTATCCATAACAATGGAAATCTTCTTATGAACACACATCATGTAATATAATCTCTTTGTCTCTTGATATCTCATAAAATAGTATGCATACTTAGTGTCCTCATCCTTTATTTCTTTATTTTTCATTGACCTTACTAGATGGACTTACCTTCTTGTACCATATCCATGTATTTAGTGAAGTTACTACCATCTTGATCAAATAGGCCCAAGACATATCTTCCTATCATAAGTCACAAATTATTTCTTGATTATTCAATCAATGTCATACTACCAATGACACACCCAATGAAAGCTACCTCACTACGAATTCAATGTCCTAGTTTTTTCTTAGAATAAATGTATGAAATCAAATATTATAAACTGATAATAATCTCAAGTCAGGATACCATTACATGCTTTCTCAGATAAGAACTACTAATAACACCCAAAACATGTGGTGTTACTATTAGCGGGTCATCCTCATTATATCATCTGCTCAAGATCACCAAGTGTAAACTTTATAAGAATATGTATCAATGATTATAATCCCCCAACACCTGATGATTAGAAATCATCTATTCACAGTCAGTATGATGTATCTAGATCATAAGATATATATTTAAGATTAATTTTATATTATCTAGAGGTTATCATTATAACTTAGGAATTTCTATAACCTTTTGAAATAAACAAATCAATGGAAATTACCATGTATACAATGGTCACAAAAAATTCAACACTATTATAGTAAGTGTAAATCATGTATAACTTGATTTATACACAATATGGTTAACTAAAAGTACTTGTTTATGTTGGGTATAGGGTACCCACTATTACAATAATAACCCATATTTCAAAAATATCATTCAAATAAATCCATATCATGGGAAATAATACAATCCATATTATAAGCTATGATATAGGATTTAGTGCATATTAACTTTTAATATCCCACTCGCATAAAATCCTTTAATAATTTATGAACATTTCACTATAACATGTGAAATCATACCCAAACTCTTATGGATAAATTATCACAAACACTGCTATTTTAGAAAAATACTTTTTAGAAACATAAAGCATAATTATGAAGTCTTATGTTTTTCCCTTTGGATATTTTTAGCAATGAAAAATTATTTTAAATTCTTAATTTATAACCTTAATAAAGGAGTACCCTTTAGTAGATCTTCATTTTTACTCAAGATACAATGGGATATGTCATGATCTCCAACAAACACACTCATATCTCTATATGAACATGTACAGTATATTTATATTAATACATCACATTCATACTCATATAATATATTTTTCCAAGACATCAAATAAAAACACAAAACATGAAATATGCCAATCTCATACAGGCTACCTCATATATTATAGATAATGGATATGTGAACTAAAAGGCTGACCATGACATGAAGATTTAGACTATGTCATGGCCTATACTTATGTGAACTATAACATAGTGGGAAGCACTATGTTGTGGTGACTGTGTATTAAATTACTATTTGAATAATAAATATTGGTTTATCTACCACGATCAACACCAACCATTATTATTTATCATAACCATCATATGATGATGATTATGAGGAGTTTAGAAATCTTAAAAGATTATCTAAATTTTAAATAATAAATATGATTATTTAGATGAACATTTAAAGTGTTAGAATGTATGGAATTTTTATGATACATTCCAATTAATATTGTATGAATGTTTGAAGATCTTTGAAGAATAATAAAGAGGTTTGATGTTAACATAAAGGCTGTGAGTATGAGGATGATTATGCCCATTATAACTCCTCAAAACCAAGTTTATTATTATATCTCAATTATATCCAACCTTTAAACATAAGGTTCAATAAAACAATGACTTAAGGGAGATCCTTCCCAAGAATTGTGAGATTCTTGAGATCCATGGATACCCTATGTGGGAGGAAACCATTGGTTTATCCTTAGTTATCTCAATCGATCTCATATGATATTTGAATTGGATGGGTCAACAAGGTGTAAGGTACAACACTCTACCTTTGTTTTATTATTAATTCCAAATATATAGATTGATTTTGTTCTTAATCAGGTTTTGGATTTTTTCTTACACTATGTTTTGGAAGAGTTTCTTCCCTTCAAAATCCATCAATGGTATTAGAGTAGTTTCTATCAACATTCATATTTATCTTTGAATGAATGAAGAAACTAAAAAAATATGAAACATCTCATAATTTTGAATATAAAGGAGTTCATATTAAATAGATGTAAAAAATAATATATAAATGGAATATTATATAAAAGTTATTTATTCATGTTTATTCATGATGAATTATAAAGTGTTTATAATTAATCTATTTATGATTTATTCATAATTTATCATGTCATGTATAAATTTATATATATTATTTAGTTTTATTACCTACTTTATTATTCATGAATATAAATGTTTTTTTTTATTTTAATTTATACTTTATTTTATAGTGTTAAAATGCTTCTAAGTTATAATACATGCATTTATAAAGTTATATGCTAGGAATGATAATTGATTTATTTTTTCTTCTATATTGAATTTGGAATGTATTAGTTTATGATAATGAATTAATAAATTAATTATTGTTTATACATATTAGTGTTATGATTATGATTTAATTGAGGTAATTAATGTGTAAAGATACATGGGTAGAAGGAATTTGGGTCGGATGAATCACTGATATAGATTATGCTTTATCTAGAAAAGTGGGGGTTGGATACCTATTGCTCATTACTTAATCTAGTGAGGATTTTTGATTTCATATAATTCCAATACTTTAAATGAAATAGTTTCATTACCTTATTCACGATATGTATTTGGATTCTTACAATATAGTTGGCTTATAATTTGGGTTAATAACAAAAAATATTGGTTATGTAAAGAGTTACATATCAATATGGTTTGGACATATTTATTTGGTAGAAGGAATAATGTTTTAAACACAAATCATTAGAATAATGTATACTTGTAAAGGGAATACATGAGATAATTTGGTGAGATTAAATCCCCTTTAAATTACCAAGTCTTAGAGTCCTTCCAAAGTAGACACTTTTCAAGACCTCAATCATCCAACCAGGTACTTTCATGTAAAATATGGGTTCCCATGGATTATCTTTTGTTAGGAAAGAAAGTAATGAGATAAACATAAAAGTTATGTGTATTGCTTTTGGAATTTTATTTATTTTAAACTTAGTTGGGAAACTCAAGAGTCATTCTTAATCAAGAAACAATAATTTTATGTGTTAAAGTAATACATTCCTAAGTAACCGAATATTGAAGTTATTCAACAAGTGGATATATATTCTTATGAGAAAACATAAAAGGATTCTATTTAGTTTTTAAATGAATTTTTAAATATTATATGACAAAACTAAATTTAGTCTCAACTCATATATTCAATATGATTGAACATTTTAATGAATTAGAGAGACTGAAGGTTTCTATTAATCATTGTTATGGCTATGGAATTCATTCTTTGATTATTATGAGAAGGGTTCTAAAAATTTGAATGAGTTTAATAAATTTTTACCACATTTTATCAAATATTTTAAGATATATGAACTAAGAATGATATATCCATATTATAGTGTTTTATTGACAATAAAAATGGGTAAAAAATAAAGCGAGAAGAAGAAAAATTAGTTGGAAAGTCCATCAATATTTTTTCAAGAAGACAGTCAAGGTAAATTAAACCTAAAGGAGATAGAAGGATGATAGGATAATGTTTCCAAAATATTGGATTGTCTAGAATACCTGAAGTTGTTTGAGAAATTACTTAGAGATATCATGTCATGTATTAATGTTATATAATCAATTAATATATTTTTAAAGGCTATATGATACCAAATGTAAATTGTATAAATGTTGAAAATATACACAAGTTCAAAATCAAGGAAAAAATTGACGTGGCTTAAGTTTATATTCAAGTGATAAAGAAAATGGTTTATAAATCATGGAGTTCAATATAACATAATATTTCAATCTTAGATAAATCAAAATAAAGGATGTGTATTTTAGTATTATTTCCCTTATATGATAAGAGATGTTATTTTTTAACAAAGAGTTGTTATGAAAAAATGAGGGGATACACATAGTTTAAGATTAATCAAAACTAGATAACATTCTTAAAAAGTAGATAAATATAAAAGGAGTTTTATACAGGATAAAAATGTTTATCTAATATATTTGTTAAATAATTATGAAAATAATTCCCCCCAACTTACAATGACATATTATAAAGAATAATATTCCTTTTAGAAAATTTATTCAAAGATATAAAATATAATATAATATATGGTTGTTAATATTTATTTTCTAAATATTCAAACTAAAGGAAATAAGTTTCATTTAATAACACAAAAGAGTTTGTATATATTTTCATGATATTTTAGAGAGAGTATAATTTATAAGAGGTTGGTGGGAGTATTTTTGGAGTTAGGGATGTTCAAAGTTTAATTAATTAAAGATTAAAGTATTAAAATTCAAGGTGAATATCACATGATATTCTAAAATATTTTAGGGCATGTCAATAAATAGAAATGTAAAGAGTTTCATTTAGTTACATTAATGAAGTGAATATCACTTTATATCTTAAAGGAGTTTAGGATGTGTTGGTAAAGAATAATTTAAAGTGTTACATTAGTTATTAATTGATCTCAAAGGAAATTTTTGATAGAATTTTTTTAATAATAATAATGAATATGAACTTATAATGAGTTCTAAGTAGACAATGTTAACATTGTAACTTTGGATGTTGTGATGTAAAGGAGTTTAAATACTATGATCAATGAGTTTAATATCAGGAATATGATTCCCAAGTCTCACCATTATTCAAACTAGTTTTCTTTGTATATGTTCCTCACTAAAATATTTTAATGAGAGTTTTTTATCAAACAGTCACATAGAGATGTGGAAACAATTACACATAGATGTAAGGAGTTTAAAAAAATCCCAAAAGTATAGAAAAAATAAGGCCTCTATGGTAGTATATCTTTTGTGATATGATTATATGGGTACTTATGTATGGGTTTTTTAGTATTCTTAAAATAATTTAATAATATAAAATGTATCATGTTATACAAAAGGTAGTCTACACTTTATCATTATTTCACATTGACTATATATATTGCATGAAGTGAAATGATAACTAACCTTTTAATATATTATTTGAGTTATACCTAATAGATATTTTCTATATAATAAATTAGGTTGTGATGAAATGTTAATTATACCATGGGAAATATTTCTTATAGAGATATAGAATCAGATAATGAAGTACAAAATGAGTTTTTTTACACTAGGTTAATTATTGAATATACCACATGGAGTGTCATACACTATGTATTTGGTATACTAAGGGTGAACGTTTCATATTGAATCCCCTTAACTAAGTTTGTAAATATAATTAACATAATAAAATTTATACTTTTATGCCTTTATTATACAAGCCTTGAGACTTAGATAATCAAGGGTGGTTGTGTATGTTGCTGACCATGTATCTGGTTGGGGCTTAACCAAGAAGGGATTTGTTATCTCGTATAAAGATTTTGGAATTTGGTCCCTTGATTGATATATACTGATGATGTGTATGTACATACCAAAATAAAGTATATGTGATGTGTTTATTAATTTGTATGATAGGTATGTGTTGTGCTCATCTACTTAGATGAATGACATGGGACATATTTATCAACCTGGTCAATCTATATTTTGATAATCAAGAACATATGAGTAGGCTATATATGATTGACATAATTTGTGTCCCATGGTCAAATTATGTCTTGGAAAAAGGTATTATATGATTATACATACTTGTATATGATACATTTGGGGGGAAAAAGTATGAAGATACTTCTATTTGATAGAGATTACACCAGAACCCTTTGTATCTTGAGTAGCATTAAATCTTTTCTAGAGGCCTCTTTTATTACTTTTTTGGATTTAGGAATTCATAATTATTGTTAACTTTTTAAATTACCTCTTGGTTACACTTTATGACTGTGTGAATATGGATCAAGTTTATAAAACATTGAGATCTACCATAGAAATGTTTTGGAGGATATCTAGAAGAAGTTATGGATGGATTTTCATAAGTTGTTACATATTATGAAACATGTGGTGAGAATATTTAATATATTTTCCAAAAGTTTTTTGGAAGATATCTTAAAGGATTTTTGATATATTTTTACAAGTTGTTACATATGATGTGACATAAGGTGATAGTGTACCAAGTCTACGAGGCTTTTAGTGCAAGTAAAAGATTGATGAACATGTTCACAGAAAGGATAACCATGAAATTTTGGTTTATACCATGATTTGGTCTATCCTTTTGTGAACCATGATATAGTATGGGACACTATGTTGTGGTTGATGTGTATGGGATCATCATTTTGAGTGATATTTCTTGGTCCGACTACTATCTTCCAAACCAACTATCATTATCAGTCAAAACTATCTTATGATGGTGATTATAAGGCATCTGAATATCTTACATGATTATTTGAATGTTAAAAAATCAAGGTGATGATCTGGATAAGTGTTTCATGTGTTTAAACATAAGTAAAGTTTATGAAATGTTTCAATTAATATTGGTTGAATGTTTGGGGATCTTGAATTATTATATAAAGTGGTACAATCGTAATAAAAAATATAGAAATATGAGAATACTTTATCCTATTAAAACTCTTAAAAACCAAGATTATTATGAGCTATTGATTCTATCAATCCATTAAAATCAAGGTTTTAACAAACCCTGGATTGAAGGAGATCCTTCCGGGGTATTGGGAGATTCATGAAATCTATGGATACCCTAGGAGGGAGGAAAATATTGGTTTATTCTTAATGATATTGATTAAGACCATATATATCTTGTACAAACTAAATCATGAAGGTTTAAGGTACTTATTTCTATCTTAGTTTTATTAGTCACTCCAAAAGTATAGACAGATTCTAGGATTAATCGGGTTCTAGAGATATTCTTTCATTTTTTTAGGATGAATGTCATCTATCTGAAATATTTCACTAGATTCTATCTAAAATATACTAACCAATCTTGATCACTAAAACGCATGTGAATCATAAAATTAGATGCGTACATCACATGTTATTCGATTAAGCATAACCACACAATTCCTCAATATAACGCAATAGAGGACCTAGATATCATAACTTTCATATAGGAAGAAAAATATTAGTTTGGATATGAAAAAACCATTTCAAGATCATAAACATACCCAAACACCCCAAAATTAACTTGAACTAAAAACTTGAGTAATAAGGGTATATATCCACTACATAAGGGTAATATGAGTTTTCCATTTCTCATGTGATGGTAAGGTATGAGTTTCATAAGGGTAGTTCAACGTTCCTAAGTGTTATGTAAGGGTAACCCAAGTCTCACATAAGGGTAAGATGAGTTTTTTGATGGTTTATTAAGAGTAACCTACCACCACATAATGGTAACATGAGTTTCTAAAGGGTTTCATAAGGGCAAACTGATACCCTTATGTGACACAGAGGGGCTGCATAAGGATAAAACCATGTTACCCTTATGTAGAGCCTTTTTTTGGATGAATATTTTAAAAAACCTATTTATGATCATTTTTTCACATATTTCACCTGCAACATGTTTCAATGGTTTTAAATTCCATAGATTATGGAATTAAATTCTTTTGATTCATTTTCCCTAAAGTCATATGTTTATGAAGATTTAAATACTATGCTATTAAGAAACAGTAGAAAGAAAGTTTAAATCATTAAATTAATTTATAGATCTAATAATATGAATTTGTATGAAATATTGTTATTTATAAAATATAATAACCCTTGAAACCGTAATTTTGGTTGATCCTTTATGTTAGAACAACTATAAAATTCCCATGTTCTAGTTTGGTTAAACCATTTTCGACCAAACCAATTTCTTCACTCGGTTTCCAAGTGTGGAAGAACCTCACCTTCCCTCATATATTTTGGGAGCAATTCCATCAAATGATAAAACCTAGGTAATTTTTCCATAATCCATTTGATAATAATTTTGTGTTTTAATCCTTCCTATGCTTTCTGAAAAAATATTAAATGATTCTTAACACAATAGTAACCCTAAATTATTGAAAATAATGATAAGAATTATTCTTAGTTTATCTCATATTATCCCAGATAGAGGGATTATTATCATATATGAGATTATTTTAATTATATAATAGATAATATATAAATATCATGAAGAATAATATGTAATTATAATGATTTTTATTTATTATCTAGGAGAGATAATTGATTATTTTATATGATATTTTATTTGGAAATGAAATAATCAGATTTAGTTATAGGAATATCCATGATGATTGTTTTGAGTCGATGAGTATGTGGACATTATTTAGGTGGAAATTCCTTGATAAAACCTGAATTTATTACTAAAATTACCTTGAGTTAGGAATTACTTAACATTCATGCATGTCTTATATGGGTTATTAGCATGATTTTTGGCATGCATGTATCACCCGTGGGACCTATGTTTGATGTTGATCTGATAAAGTGTTCTTTTGTATCCCTATGAAACCTATTTTTGATGTTTTATTGAATGCGGTTTTTTTGGATGAGTCTATTTCTTAATATCATATGATATGATGTTTGATCTATCATCCTATATACATTTTTTCATGTACTATTATTGTTTTTCTAGTTGATGAAGGTGAAGAAATATAGACTATTCCCTTATAAGAGGTATGTTTTAGATATTAATTGACATTTTCAAGGGATATCCCTTTTATTGGGATGATTCAAACATGTTTTGTGAACTATCCTATCAAGTAGGGGGATGCTTTAGACGTAGCTCATGATTTTCTTTCTGGCATGGTGCTAAAGTAGGTAGATCCAATCTTTGAGGGCCCAAAATATGTTTTTTACTCATGTGATATATTATTTTTTTATATATATACCCTATTTAAATTCATGAAATAAACCTGTATATCTTATGCACTAATGTTAAGGTGTATTGGTGGTTTCATACCAAGTCTTGTTCTCACACCCTACTCAGATATTTCAGTGAACTTTTATATTTCATGCTTATGGATATGATGAAGGGTAAGGGCCATGTACTGGATGGGTGAGTAGGTGGATAAAGATGATGTATATGTTTATGGATAGAGTTTGAGAAGGTTGTATACTATTTCTTTATTTACTAGATTTATCCCATTCTTTGAATTATTTTGTTTAGCTTTGATTTATATATCTGGCATGAAATATTTTTACTTTTTGGGATTTCATATTATATTTTCTGCCACTTTGATGTTTATTTATTTATTCATTATGTGTTGAATTATTTATTATCACTTCCATTATTTATGATATGACATGATACTAAGGGTATAGTCTCCCTATTTATGGACTTATACCCTTTATACTAGTCGATAGAGGCACACATGAGGTCATGCATAAATCTAGCTTGGTCTTAGTGGTTTGGGTTGGGGTGTTACAAAATGGTATCATAATGCATGATGATTTACTAACTTATTTATACTCTTTTCCTTGGTTTTGGACATGGTATCCAATATATTGAAAGGTTGGGACTTAGGTAGGGGAAATGTTTTAGTTTCCGATCAGCACTGTATAGCAGATCTATGATTTTCCACAAATTAGGGAATTTATGTTTTTTCTATTCGATGTTTCCATTGACTAAATTCACATTGGGTGATGCACATGATGTTTATATACTAATTTATTGGATTTGGTGTGTGTTCATGCATCATGTCCGACAAATAGGTTCATTTAACATATATACATGTTTCTTTCATTAGATAGAGACCATATAATTAGATTCCTATTGAAATTGTGATATGTGATTTGGTACATTATTTATTGCATTCTTTATTTGATATTTTTCTATTCTATGGTTGATTTTATATATGTGGCTATTAATAAAATAATGGTATCTAATGCTTGACTTGAGTTTTGGTTATTTCTATGGGGTTAAATCTTGTCTTTATTCATATCCTTTAGTTCCTATAACATGTTATTTTTTATAAACTTAAGTAGAGACAACATCATTATAAATTCTTCTATTTTTTTCATTAACATTATTTTAACTTTTTTCAGATCTATATTACTCTTTAGAATCAAAATTTTTAGGGATAGAGACGTAATTTTATTCTTAAAAAAGTGGTGGATCTTCAATGGAAAACCTTGAATGATGTTAAGAACATTTTACCTCTCTTTACATAAAAATTTTATCCTATAATAGTAGCATAAAATTTGTTTTAAATCATTCTTTATAATCAAATAGAGTATGAAAAATAGGTTTTCCATCTCCATTTCATTCTTCCCCCACACTTGAATTCACCTTAGACCATGAAAAGGATTCCAGAGCAAGGTGTATAGTGATATTGGGATTGTGACATGGTTTTTTAACTACCTCATTCATAGATTTTAGGGCTAAAATTTTTAAATTTAATGGTAGGATTATAAATAGGGTTTACTGAACGAAAGGGGATTTAAAATGAAATAAATTCCTTAACCATGTAATTCAAAAGTTTCTGAAATTCTTTAAGGTTTTGATTAGATTACTCTATAAATTATGGTTATTCAATTATGTCTTGGTTCTTTAAATAAATATGGTATTGTAAATAATATGTAAAAATTATTTTATAAACCTCTTGGGTATGTGTTAAAAAAATTAGGGATGTATGTCATGGAATTAGTTTAAAAAATTTGAGGGTTTTAAATAAAATTCAATAATTTATAATTTGGAAACAATATCATTTTCGTATTCACATAAGGTGACTAAATGATTAAAATTAGTTTCTCAACATTGTCATAGAATCAAAGTTTGAAAATATATTAAATTTAAGATTATAGGTTTCAAAAACACATTCAAAATGAAAATGAAAAGTCAATTCTTTTTGAAAAGAACACCAAAAAAACTGAAAATTTCATAGAATACATGGTTCCCCCCACACTTAATTGAAGTAGTGTCCTCATTTATCTCATATTGATTTATCATGGAATAATATTTTAAATGGAATAAAAACATTTAATCAAATGTTAAGTAAATTCATGACTTGGTGGGTTTTATTAATAAATGGGTTAGGGTAGTGTGATTACCTCTACTGGTTGCTGGGGTAGGTCCCATTGACACCTTTTCCAGCTCTTCCAATTAACTGTGAATAGCGTTTCTTCTCATTCTTTGGAAATATAAAACCCATCAAAATAGAACACATGAATAACTATAATGGGCCGTTCCCATATGGAATTAAGTTTATCTAGAATCATCTTGAGTGCATAGTTATATAATGACACTTGATCTCTAGGATGTAAGGTTTTTGGTTTAATCAACTTCTTATGGTCCATTATTATTCCCTCTTTATAAATTGTTGAATTTTCAAAACATTATCTCCTAATATCCTTGAGTCCTTATAGATATAATAACCTCTCCTTTATATCTTTATTAAGGTCTAGATTTATATCCCTTATATCCTAGTAGGCTTTGTGTTCTAATTCCATAGGTAGGTGGAAAATTTTTCCATTAATCGATCAGTAGGGGATCATTACTATGGGTGTTTTATAGGATGTATAGTAGGCTTATAAGATATATTCCATTTTTTTCTCCAGTACTTCCTATTGAGTTTTAATTTATTTTCCATAATTTATTTAATTTCTTCATTGGATACTTTATCTTGAATATTTGTTTGCAGATGAGAAAGTATAAATGTGTTGTGAGGAACTCCATACTTCCTCAATAGGGAATCCATTTTTTTATTTCAAAAGGTGGGTCCCTTGATCTCTGATTATGGATCTTGGTACTAAAAAACTACAAAATATTTTATCCCTAACAAAATAAAACACAAAATTAGTATCATCAGTCTTGGTGGCCTTAGATTCCATCCATTTTGAGATATATTACACAAAAATTAGAATATAATATTTTCTAAATTATATTTTGAAAGATCCCATAAAATCAATTCCCAAAAATTCAAAAATTTTAAAAAATATAATGGTTTTTTTTGAATTTCTTATATTTTTGAAATATTTCCTGAAAACATACATTTATCACATTAGTTACAAAGGTCATGAACATCTTTAAACAAAGTCTGTTAATAAATTATGGATTCTTAGAATTTTATAGATATAATTTTAGGTCCAAAGTGTCCTTCACAAGATAAACTATGAAAAAACTCAAAAAAATATGCAATTTTACTAACAATAAAACATCTCATTATCATTTGATCATTGAAAATTTTGAAAATTAATGGATATTCCCAAATAAAAAATATGGATCCAGATTTGAGCTTTTGATTTTAGTGGGAGTTAAGATGTGATGCTACCTAATAAGTTACCAAATAATTTACCATGTCTATATACCACAATAATTCCAGTTCTACTATGTAGATTTATTTTCTCAGAATGTGGCCATTCAGTGGATTTTGGTTTGGAATTTATGCTTTAGAAGTGTTGAGTAGTCTGATCAGGTGATCAACCACCTAATTTCTAGCTCTATTTTTATCTTTAATATCCCTTTTTTAATTCCTGTAGAAGTATAATCCATCCTTCAAATCTTGGTTTTTCACCTTCATTTTTAATCATGTATCTAATGGAAATGTGGTAAAACAATAGAACGACTTTAGTTCCAATAAAATAAAATATGAACTTATTTAAAGAAAAAACTATGAGGAAATCCCTTTTTATGGTGTTATAGTTTATTTATGAAGAATATTGTGTTTTTATGAATAAAAAATAACTTTTGGTTTTCCTTCAATTATGTGGGAAATAATTTCCCCTATTTCTTGGTTCAAAGAATCACATGAAAGTTAAAATGGATGTTCCCAATTGGGTGGATGTATTACTGGTGGGGTGATTAATTACCTATAAATTTTATCAATTACTTTCCAAAATTCATAATTAAAATAAAATTTATATTATTTTAAAAGTATCATGGAAATTGGGAGAAAAATCTTACTAACATTTTGACTAACCTTTGGTAAAATACTATATATCTTAAAAATGATCTAATATCATTCACTCTATTTGGGTAAGGTAATGAACTTATTACTTTGTTTTTTTATTTTCCACTTCAATTACATATTGGGAAATGATTTTCCCAATTATAATTCATTTATCCACCATAAAGTGTTTTTTTTCCAAAATTTAAGACCATTTAAATGCATGTACTTAAGGTTTTTTCAAGATTTTTCAAACAATGATCAAAAGAGTTTCCAAAAATTCTGAAAACATCCAAGGAAATCTCCATGAAATCCTCAATTTTATTAAAAAATATACTCACAATATACTTCTGAAATGTACCTAGATAATTACACAATACAAAAAGAATCCTTATATAAGTTAATGTGCTAAAGGGACATGTAAAAGTGGGTTTTCTTTGTTTTCCAGATCAATGGTACTTGTAAATAACTTGAAAATCCATATAATAAATAAGAATTTCTTCCTTCTAATATTTCTAATATTTTTTGAATGAAAGGGATTGAGAAAAAATCTTTACAAGTAACATGATTTATCTTCCTATAGTCTAAACAAACTCTCCACCTATTCTAAATTATAATAAAAATTAGTTCATTCTTTTCATTACACACAATGGTTAGACCGATTTTCTTAGGAACCACATGTATGAGACTAATCCATCAGGAGTATAAAATAGGATAGATGATCCCTGCTTCTATGAGTTTCTATATTTCCATCTTTACCACCTCTATCAAGGTGGGATTTAGGATCCTTTGGGGATGCCTAATATGGTAGGAATATCTATCAAGAATAATTTTATGTGAGTAAAATTTTCTATTTATTCTTGGTATTTCACCTAAGTTCTATTATATTTCTTGGACATTATTTCTCAAATGTTCAAATAGAATTTGTTATTAGTTTATATATTGAGTACTAGAAATTACTACAAGTAAATTTTATTATTCCATTAAATAAACATATTTTAATTCTATTGAAAGTGGTTTTAATTACAGATTTTGGGGTTGTTCAAGTTATGAAATTAGAATGAGGTTTCCTATTCCTAAGGATTTGACCTTCTCTTCTTCAATATTGAAAACTGAATTTATAGAAATATGAGTAGTCTTGTTGTCCTTGGAATTTTAAATCATATTTTTTTTCTATGTTTAAAAAATAATGAAAAATTCTAAGATCTTCTAAGGGTTCACCCTCTTCATGGTGGAATAGTGAAAAAGTGATTGGTCATATTAATGGTGCCTCATGGACTCCAAAATACTAAAGTGGGTTGTGATCTCTCTAAAATCCACAGTGAGTACTCCTTCTGGGAAATTAATGATGGTATTGGTTTTCATCAAGAAAGGCCTCTCCAAGATTATGGTAGGGAACCCTAGTTATCCATCCTCCTACATGTTTGTTATGTATAAATCAACTATAAATTTAAGGTCTTTGATGTTAGAAAGGAAGTATTACCACACTCCTAGAAAAACGATTAATCAGTTTGCATTTTGAAAAACTACCCTCATAGGATTCAAATATTCTACCTGAAACAATGAAAATACAAAGTGAGGAATAACATTTATTAAAGCCCCATGATTACACAAATCATATGAAAAATATGAATAAATTATGGTGTAGGGAATATAAAATATCTTTGTATATTGACATTTAGTGAGTAACTATGGTGTGATTGATTCTAAGAATATTCTTCATAATATTATCCTTTAATTCCATTAAAGTATACTATTTTTGGTGTTCAAATACTTGAGAAAATTAAAATATACTGGAATATATTTAAGGTATTCAAGTAGGGTGATATTAATTTCCACTTTCTTATAAGTTTCTAGAATTTATTTTTGAATTGCTTATTACCGAATCATATTCGGTTGTATCATCCAAATGGTAATGGGGGGGGGGTGTAAGTATTTATTATCCATTTGTTGCTTCTAAAGTGGTGTTTCTTATATCTTCATACCTATTTCATGCTTATATTTTTTATAAAGTATCTCATTTTTTCAATGGATTTATTTCTAAATTCTGCCTAAAATTCTTAGAGGTTTATTTCTAGTGTTTCTAGTGGTGGGAGTTCCTTACCCCTTATTATTGTGATCACATTAATAGTATATTTAGGGTTAGGAGTTATTTGAGTTGGTAGTTTTCTTGAGTTTTTGGTTATAATGTCCACTATATCTTCCACTAATTTTTTCAAGTTATCCACTCAATTATTTAGCTCATAAACCATTAATCCTTACTATTTCTAAATTACGGTTTACACAATATTTTATGGTTATTAAAATGGATTATTTTTTTAGAATGAGGTATGTTTTATGGATTGGTTCTAGGGATATTTATAAGTTTGTTGCAAGGGCGATGGGTTTTGATAATGATGATTTTGTTATTATAATAAATTTTGGGTTGGGTAATGATTTATTTAGGGTATTTTTTCTTAGTTCTATTAATTTACAAACCCATACTAGAATTTTTTAGGCTCTCTCTATCCCTAGTTTTTTTTGAAATTTCCTTTGATGAAATAATTCTACACAACATTATATACACTTCACTTCAGCACATTAGTGAGTTAAATTATTGGGTGATGAGAATAAAACACATACCTTAGGTGTTTTTAGTCATTAACTTGCTCCATATCCATCTGTCTCACCAAACTGGTCATATTCTCAAGTTTAGTTTCATGTAATGGTGGTAAATATGAAGTTCTTACCTCATGAATTCCTGATATTATAGTACCTATTGTTCTAGAATGTTAAGAGTTATGTACAATATTCTCAATTATTCCCTTTGATTCTATTGGATATTTGTCTACCAAGGCTCCTCCAAATGAATAATCCAATAGATTTATATCATTTTGAGTAAAAATTGGTAAAAGAACATAAGGAATTTTTTTCTACAACATGATGGGGACAACTAGAACAAAACTTCTTAAACCTCTACTATTACTCATAGAGAGTCTCACCTAAGTATTGTCTGATGGAATATATCTATTTTTGATTGCTTTAATCTTAAAGGTTGGAAAAAATATTTGCATGAAGTACCATTGAAGATCATACCAATCATGGAATTCACCTAGTTAAAGGATTTACAACCATTCTTCCACATATTCTTTATGTGAGAATGAAAATGATCTCCACTTCACTTTATTCTTGACCACTCCTTGAGGTTTTAGAGTTGATAAAGAATAAGTGAACACATGTAGATGGCTATGAGGGTCTTATCCTATAAGTCCATAAAACATGGAAACAATTTAGATCAAGATACTTTTTAATTCAAATTTATTTTGCATTTCAGGCATAACAATTTTTTTGTGTTGATGAGAATATTGTGGTAAAAAAAGATATCTATGGGTATGGTTGGGGTTTCCATACATCTCTTTAAGATCAAATTGAACATTGTGGGTTTCAATTTAGTTTGTGGGAATTAATTTCTCAATTTTGGGTTGTATATTTGAGTTTAATTATCTAAATATTATTCTCTCAATCTCAGGATCAAAATAAAACAATGGGTTATTAAAAGTCTATGATGTGTATAGTTTAAATTTAGTGTTTTGTGGAAATACTTCCCTAAAAATGATTCCATGTTTTGAAAATTTTCAATCATAGGGTATGGAAAAAAGAAATTATCTTTCAAATTAGAATATAGTATTATAGTTGAAATAGGTTGTATCCAGAGAGGAGTGCACACAAAAACTAGTTGTCACTTTTTATTAAAGGAAAAGGAACCTGATTTTTGGTTTTTGATTTTGAATAGAAATGAAGGAATTTTGAACCTGGGTAAAAATAATAATGTTAAGATGACCGGGTTTGGGTTGGATAAACCTATTACAATTCTATCATGGCTCTCAATTTCTGATATTCTTCTTCTACGTTGGTAAGAGATAGATTCCATAATAGATTATTCTCTTCTCCCTCAGTTTAATGGTTATGGTGAGAATATACCTAATTGAGATATCAAGTTGGTATACCCTCATTTCTATGTGCATCAGTATTACAAAGGGTCCTCTTAATTAACTTAGGAAATTTCCAATTGGGTCTTATAATTAAAAAATTAATAACTCCCACTCCAACTTCCACATATGAAGATGGTCATTAAGAACTTCACCATAAAGGTATAGCATGTTACATTATATACCGACCAACAATGGGTGGAGGGAGGATAATTTTCATTGGCTAAGGAAATAATTAATAATATAATGTAAAACCCAATATGACCACATTCGATAATAAATACTTAAATTTGATTATTGAATCCAATTTAATATAAGAAAGAAAGAATCATATTTCAAGAAAGTGAAAGAACTCAAGAATTACAATAATTTTATCCTTCCATTACCTGATCACTTAGAGTTTAAACATCTATATGAAGGGAAACAAATAAAGTGGAAGAAAAAATCATGATAGACTTGAATAAAAATAAGAAAATATGAAAGAGGAGTATAAAGGAGAATACAAGCATAGGTCCTAGTGCCCCCTCCTCTATCAATCATGTTCAAATTTATCTTAAAGGTGCCTAATTTATTTCTTTGAAATCTCTTGTCAAACCTCCAAAATTTCCTCTTTTTTTGAATTATTATAGTTTCCTTTTTTTCCTTACACTATGTATTTCCATATTATTTGGATTCCCATAGAATCCATAGTTCATTTATTGATTATTGGTCAAAATTATATGAATATAATCATCCACATGGATGCCTTTGATAAGTTTCATGTATATTGATGTGAATCCCCCTTACTTTATCTTGATGTGTAGGTCACAGTTACAAAGGGATCCTAGATTGTCGAAATATTCCTGTACACATCCATCAATCCCCTAAATGGACCTCCTTACCAAGATGGTGATGATGTTGCCAAATTTGGATACACACACTATATATGACATTCTCACACAAGAAGTATTTGTGTATGTAGATTATTACATAGTAAAATTATTATACATGGATATATTTGTGTATGTGGATTTCTGTATATCCAAAGTTCTGCATGTAGTTTAATTTATTTTTATAGAATCCCATTACATGGTAAATTCAGCTATGTGGTTAGATCCACGTAGCTGAATTTCCATACATTGGTGGATTAATTTATGTGGAATTGGCCAAAATGAATTTATTTGTGTATATAACTCAATATGACTTATAAGGCTTATCTAAATTCGCTCGAAACTTCTTGATTTCTTCACAATAAACTATAAATACTTGAAATAATTATTAAAAATTAAAAAATAAATGTAGGATCTATTCTCATAATTTCAGAGGATTAAATCATAAATTAAATCTCAATATATAAACCATTTATTAGATAAACTACAGATTATCCCCTGAACAATAGTTTATAATAAAAAAAATGAGTTTTCCTCATAGTGATGAATTTAAAATCCTTGAATATGATGATAAAATATTTGAAAATATTAGATTGTCAGAGTGGGGTATGATAAATCTAGTATGAAATTATCCTCATATGGAAGAAGAAATATTATTATTGTGTTCAAGATAAAGACAATGAATTGAAATTCTCTTTGAGCAGTAAGTCTCTTCCATCTAGAAAAAGAGAATAAAAACATACATAGAGTTCAAAGGAGCATAATATCTAAAGTATTTATGTAAGTAGAATTACTCAAAAATCATGGATAGACTTACACTTTTATAAACTGTTAAAGTATTTTCCTAAATTTGTTTATAAAGGATAATAAGATGAAGTGTTGCTTATGTGAGAAGTGACTGAACCCAAAATATTTTCAATAAAGTAATCCTTGGTGTGGTGTGACCACAACCAAACCTCTATCCACCGAACTAGTGTAGTAATGTATTTTATCACATTTACACATCATCAGTGTAGTCTCCTTGGAAGTATTCCTTTGAGGTGAACCAAGTAAAATCCTCTCGTATTATGCATACTTTACTTTTCTACATATCTATATATGTTTTGGTGAGAGAACCATCAAGAATTAAAGTTTGAACATGGTTCCTTCTAACAGGAGAAAAATTTATAAAAAGGAGAACGATTGAGTAAAAAATAATTTTAAATTGGGAACTACTCTTATTCACCCCCCTCTCAGGGTGTCTCAAGTTTTAAAAAGTCATATTAGATCTAAAAGGTTACAACTTGGTGCTCAAACACTAAATTAGTTTTGTATTTTTTTCACAAATGGATTCAATTATTAAACCACCATTTTCAATGGTATTAAGTTTAATGGATGTAAAAAAGAGATGTACTGTATTCTATAGTATTTTGATGAGAAAATCATGGAATATTTTCAACATGATAGTGAATTAATAAAAAAAATGAACAATACCATGATTTGGAGACACATAAAATTATTAACAGAGGTATATTCAATGAGGTATATAAGAAAACAATTATTTATGCTAGTAATCTTGATATATGGACATTTTTGGTTGTGATATATTAAAAAATAGTATAAGTAAAAAAGGTTGTAATGTCCCCCTCAAGTGAATATTGAAAGTTTTTCAATAATGATAAATCAATGATCAATACTGTTAAAGATCATATTATAGAAAAAGGAAATATGAAGAGGAACAATAAGAAAACTCCCTAGAAGACATGCACACCAATTATGGTGAAAAATATGATTTTATAATTATATTTTTTTAACAATGTTTTCGAAGATGTTTTGAAATCAAAAAATTCAGATCCTCTCCCAGAGATTGATGGAAGAGTATATTCTAATGATGACATTAAAACAAAATCAAGTTTCACATCTCGATGTTTTCTATGCAGAGACCAAGGTGATTACTAATCCTTATAATAAAAGTTAAGATATTTTTATAGAGAATAATAAATTGAGAATTAAATAATTTTCCTTGAATGTATACATAACAAAAATGAGTACAAATATGAAAGGAAAAAGTTGCTTACTTGAAGAATTTGAAAAATATATGGGAAATAAAAAGACCACTGAAAAGAAGTTAAAAGTAAGTATTATCCCTATAAACATGAAACTTAAATTGAGGAGAATATATAGACTAGAATCTAACACAATGTTAAAGGAAATGAATGCATAAATGATGGGTAAATATGAAAAGATCAAGGATAATGAGGATAGGTTGAAAATTTCTTATGAAAACAAGATGAATTTTTCATGACCCACCCCAATGGGGCCCATGCCACAACTCCCCAATCCCATCTCCAATAGGCTAGTGGCTGGAGACTAGTGCCGAGTAGGAGTATCACTAACATGAGAGGCCTTAGCCTAATGTACCTGTAAACATGCACACATCTATAAGCCCATACAATGATAAAATGTAAAACAACTAATAAACCATGAATGCATACACATAAATCCCACAACCAGAGTACAAAAACAAGTAATGGAAAGTTAATAGGGCCAAATATAATCCCACACAAAGAGTCTGAAAAAAACTCCAACCTAAAATTATATATGGAGAATGCTATCAAGATAACTAAAGGAACACACCTCACTCTATCTGACTCACTAATCACCACTTGGACTTGGTCCCTCTAGAACTCCGTAAAAAATTCAATCATCTACACAATACACAACATGTGATGGAAACTCCCATGTAGGGTGAGTATAAAAATACCCAACAAGACACCTTGAAAACACTAAGCATACTATAACAATAATAACAGTCAACACTATACAAGTATTTGTCTATAACACATATAACAAGAATATACAAATATACTCAACCAAGAAACACATTATCAAGTAAATTCACAACCATAATGCCAATATCAGTATCCTACTCATAGATTTCAAATAGCACTCATCCAGGAGAACACACTCCATATGTTAGATAACATTGATGTCATTTTTCTGAGATGTTCTGCTCATCAATTCTCACCATTATAAGTATATTCTTGAAGTCTAAATTGAATTGTACATATATGAGGATCAAACTGAAGGATATGGGGTATAACAACAACTCAATATGGAATAACACACTAATTAGAAAATTCAAACCTATGTAGTGTTGGTCATGATGATACAAAGAACTCCACCAAGGGAAAGATAGTGATATAGGATCTCACTCAAGGTCTCATGGAAGGATTCCAAAAACTCTATCCAAGAATTTCTACTAAATGGATCACTTTCCTAAGTGTAGGAAATGATTCTACACTAACCCTTAGGGAAAGGATATAGGGAATGAACCTAAATGAAACTTGTCCAAGATGAATAGAATGAGGGTTCCAAGACAACTTTGAAGGAGTACACAACGTGTAATAGTAGTACACAATGTGTATTAGTAGTACATGACTTGTCCCTTTGGCACTATTTCCTTCCCGTGTATCATGGCTCATTCTTATTTCCATGCCAAAGTATACGGCATGTCAGACACCATGTACTACTAACTTTTTCCAAGCACACGGTTCTGCCTATGTACACTTGGCTTGGACGTGTCCATATCAGAGTACATGGTGTGTCCATGAACATGTACTCCTGACCATTTCCGTGTACCCTCCGAGGTATATGGAGATCTATGAGGTCGAGTCACACACTGTGTGATGAGTTCACTTACCATGTGATATTTAACTTCACCATATAAATCCCAACACCACACCAGGGGTCCCACATGTTGTGTAATCCTGGATGACACCTTGTGTGTTATGGGATTTCCAGAATCCCAGATCTATTTCAAACATAGTAGCTTGGTCCTCTAGCCATCAATATGGACATTCCCCATGTTGTAAAACAAGGAACACTATTAATGAGCCTTAAAATTGTTGAACACCATATTTTTACGAACAGACCATTTGAAAAACTCCCTCAAGCATCATCCATCATTACGTGATGAAGAACATGAAATTTGGTATTATACATACACCCGATCTACTACTGCTTCCATTTTATCTTGATCCCATCATCGATCCAAGTTTGGATCTATGATATCAATCCATTACACTAATAATTGAGTGTGGAACAATCAATTGTCCGATATTTGTTGAACCACAGGATAAGGTATTTGCCAGTGATGAATGGAGAAATGGGGAAAGAAAAGAACAAAACAAAAACATGAGGAAAGAAGCTTATCAAATGTTCATATTTTCCTCAATTCAGTTCCGTTATAATGAAAAAATGAATATATAATGAAATAACCACAAATGAATCACCAAAAACTCCGCACAGATAAGCCCATCCCACAATATAAACGATCCACGATTCAATACATTGGTTGATTGATTTGAGTTTATCACAAGAATAAAGAAATGGGAAGAAATACAAATAAAAAAACTTCCAAAATCAATTTGGATCAATCTATGATGAAGAAAAAAGATACATCGTTATCTTTGGTATGATCCTATGATTCAATTGCACACCATTTTTTGATTTTTGATCCAATTGTCATTCACCAATGGAAGTTCCTTAAAAGGATCTCTAATGGATCCTATAAATATTTAGGGTTATGTAGATAAAATTGGGATGCTCCCATATATTTATACATATAGATTAAAAATCTAGGTTGGGTAATTAAATAAATAAATTTATTAATTAATTTATTTTTAACATTCACCCATGATCGCGCCTCAACCGGAATGCCTGATGCATTCCATGGTTATATTGTTCCTAGGGTAAAACCCATGCTTTAATCTCAGCAGTGCCCTCATATTTATAATTCTGGCCTCCACTTAGAGGTTATTATGATTTTTTAGGAAAATTGTGCGTGCGTTCATTTTATATATTTAATATAATTTAAAAACTAATTTCTGGAACACCAGGCTCAGAATCACATCCCGTATTAACTCATGGTCTTGAAAATATTACTAGATATATTCCAAGAATTTACTTTGAAAAAATAGGGATGTTATATTCTCACCACCATAGGTACTTATATCTTAAAAAGACAAAAAAGGATACACAAATAGATGTGGGTGCAGAGCACACATCAGGGTCTCCCACTCCCAGGTGCTCTCATAACGATTCCCATGCTACCACCAGAAACACACCAATGGAATCAATCATCCACAAAGGATCCACTCCTATCGATACTAGGTCTATATTGGGTACTCAACAAAGATAGATCCATCCTCAATATCCAGCTTTCCATATTCGATAACGTGTGACAGATCGTATAGGTGCCTCATCAACTGTGACACATGGAAGACATCGGGTACTCGGTCTGACTAAAATGGTATATCTAAGTGGTAAAACACCTCTCTAAATCTATGCTCTATCTATAAAGGTGATTCTTGAAGAAAAATTTCCACTCCAACCAAATATCCACAATCTATTTCAAGGTGAAACCTATAGGAACACATGGTATCCCTCCTCAAACTCCAAATGCCTCCGTATTTAGGTAGTATAATAATTATGAGGGATCTGTGTAGTCCTCATACACTACTGGATGACTTGCTCCTTCTCTTTAGTAGGTCACACCAACTTTGGTCCCATAAGTGCTAACTGTCCCAGGTTATTCCAGCAAAGTGGTGACCTGCAGGGTCGCCCATACAAGACCTCGAATGGTGCCATATCAATGGTGTAATTTTAGCTATTATTGTATGAAAACTCTACCAATGGAAGGTGATCATCCAAATTATATCCAAATTCCAACATAAAATCTCACTACACGTCCTCTAGAACCTAAATGGTCTGCTCGGTCTGGCCATCAGTATGGAGGTGAAAATCCATGCTAAAACATAACTGAGTCCCAAAAGATTCCTTCAATCCCTTCCATAACTAATATGTGAAGCAAGAATCATGAACAGAAATGGTCATTAAGGGAACTCCCAGGAGTTTGACTATTACATTCACATAGAGGCATCCCAATATCTCTAATTAATTCTTTTCTTAGATAGCTAATAAGTGGGATGACTTGGTGAGTCAGTCCATGATCACCTAGATGGCATCATGCCCCCTTAAAATACATGGTAATTCCCTCATGAAGGCTGTGGATATCCCATCACACTTCTACTCTTTCACCCCAAGGGGTTGAGATAAACCCACTGAAACCTGGTTCTTAGACTTCACTTGTTGACAAGTAAGGCATCAAGAGACAAACTCTTCAACTCCCTTCTTCATCCCTGGCCACCAAAATAGACATTGGAGGTACTAGTATATCTTTTTGACACCTAGATATACCACTAAAAGATATGTATGAAACTATCTCAGAACCTCATCCTGTAACATCACTGGTACCATTGTGCATCCTCTAAAAAGGATGATATTCTCCCCACCTTTAGAAAATCCATCAAGAGCATGTCCAACGGATATATGAGTACGTAGGGTCTCATAGTCGGTATGCCCAAGATACAACTACCTAAATCAATATAAGAGTAGAGGGCTAACAAACATAAATCAGTGGAAAGATACTATTTCTCCTTCCATAAAGGATAACTACAACAAGGCCAACTGCTCCAATTCCATACTCAAAAACTACGAATAAGATCTCCTATAGAGAGCATCTACAACCACATTCTCCTTCATGAGATCATAGAAAACCTTGAAGTCATAATCCTAGATGAACTATACCCATTGCTGGTATCTCAAGTTAAGATCCTTTTGAGAGAATATATATTTGGGACTATTATATTCATAATATATGATAAACCACTTTTCCATATGGGAGTGTCATCACATATTCAGTGCGGCGACCACCCCTACTAACTTAAGATCATTGGTCACATAGTTTTTCTCATGTGGGATCAACTAACGTGAACCATAGGAAATCACCACCTACAACTCTCTCAGAACACAACCAAGTTCAGTTCCTAATTCATTGTAGAACACTACATAATTGAAACCCTCATATGGAAATATCAAGATGGGATCACTCGTCAACATCTATCTCAACTCTTGAAAATCCTGCTGGCACCACTCCATCTACATGAAAGGCTACCCCTTTTTGGTCAAAGTTGTCATGGGGGTTGATATCCTATATAAGTCAGGTATGAATCTCTGGTTGTATCCTTCCAACCCAAGGAAAATCTATACCTCCATCATTCTCTTGGGAAGCTCCCAATCTAACACTGGATCTAACTTCACTTGATCCATTTCCACACCATCTATTAAGATAACATGTCCTAGAAAGTGGACCTCCTGAATCCATAACTAGAACTTCAAGAGTTTCCTATAAATTTGTTTCTCTCAGAGTAAATCCAAATATATTCTCCATTATCTTCTATGCTCCACCTCATACGTTGATTTCACTAGGTTATCATCAATTAAGACTACCGAAAACTAGTATATGAAGGGATTAGAAATCAGGTTAATGAGTCCCATGAACACTAATAGGTAATTAGTCATGCTAAAGGGAATAACCAGCACTCATAGTGATCATAGCTACATCTGAATGTCATTTTTAGTATATCATGATCCTGTACTCACAAATGGTGATAGCCTGATATGAGGTAAATATTTTAGAACCATCATTCCCATCTTAACTAATCAAAGAGGTCATCGATCCTTAAATTGGATAATTTTTCTTTACGATCACCTAGATTAGGATATGATAATATACATATAACCTCAATCTCCCATCCTCCTTCTCGGTGAACAACACTCGGCCTTCCTAGGGTGAAACACTAAGTATAAAAAATTCCTTACGCTTCAAGTCCTCAAATTTCTCTCTCAACTCATAAAGCTCTGTAGGAACCATCCAATATGTTAGAGTAGATATCAAGGTTGTATTGTAGTGTAAATCAATGCAAAATTATATCTCTTGGTGGGGAGGTAAACCTGGAACATTCTTAGGAAATACATCCTAATACTTCACTACCACTATATGGAACTGAAAACTCTATAATCCACTACATGAAGGTTCAATCTATCCAACTGATGAGTAATTTGATGCACCCTCCTATGCATGAGTCCATCCTGTGCTACCCGGGTTTCTATTTCCCCCATAAAAGAAAACATAGTCCCATCACCACTGATACAATGAATCCTCCTCCTAGCATACTGAATCTGGGTGTGAACTGTAGATAATAAGTCCATACCTAAGATGAAATTATAAGGCCTCATATCTACTATAGAGATATCCAAATAGAAACTCTTGCCTCCAAGATCCAGGTCACACTGTCAGCAGAAGTGTGTGATTACTGAGTCACTTCCCATAGGAGTCTCCAGGAGAAAGGGTCGATCCAAGGCCTCAACTGAAATCTATATGTATCGAAAAAGATAAATGGAAATAAAATAATGAATAGAACCTATGTCAATATTTACTATATCTATGGTAGAAAATACACAGTTCATATCCTGTTTCATCACTGGAGCCTCTCGATCATAATCCTCAACCGCCTTTAGCTTCCCCTACCTCTATCCTCTATCTACTTGAGCCTGGTGTGGACCACCTAGGGGTGGTGGTGGTAACAATTTGAAGCATCTACCACCACAAAATACTCTCCCAACTACTCTTCCACATCTGCTACCCTGTGGACCTATCTGCTCCAACCATTTTCTCAGCATCAACAGACCATCCACTATCTCCTTATTAGCTATACAATGGGTCTACAATCTCATTCAAGATATCCCTATCACACAGGAGTATCACCACCTCTCCTTAGTGTGAATAGAACCATATTGAGATCCTTGAATATAAAACCCTCTATATTGGGACCATATCTTGAAATTTCTCACATTTCTAGAGGTTGGATCTTTGATATCGATGTATTTTCTCATGAGTTCTTATTGTGAGAAACAACTGTCTGCAACTTCTTATCCAAAAAACACTCAACCACCAACACCCTCTCTAGTACCCCAATATAAGTAGGAATTAATAGAGTTATAATTCTAGATCGAATGTATCTACATAGTCCTATCAATGGTCTAATCCCAGAATAACTGATTTCAAACCATATCCATCAAGTACTTGGAGAGGTCGTTGAACCTAAATGGATACCCATCCATTGTCATACTTCCCCGCTAAAGATGTAAAAGATCCTATATGAATACATCCATCGATGTAGCTAGAGAGAAATAATATCTGAAAAAGTGATCAAACTCTAACCACGCTAGAGTCACCTCATCATAATACATGGACACTAGACCCTACCATCATCCTGTAGAGCCATAGATAAGGATCGCTTCTAGAAACAACATTTGATATGTTGGTGTCCTGACATGATAAAAAATGCACATAACTGCCTCAAGTAGTTCCTCAATTTCCTATTGGTCAGGATCTCCTCAAAACCTAAGGGGTATCTATCAATAAAACTCATGAAGTGCGCTCATCCCACACACCTTATCAGTTGTTACTGAGGGTACCAACTGTTAATCCACAAGTGGTGGTATAACTGGTGCACCACCTGGAGGTAAAACCTCTAGAAAATTCCCCTGTATTGATGCCTTGTCATTGAGGGGACCATCCTCATGATCCTGATGTTGAATCCTAGATGGAATAAATCATAGAGGAATCCTAAAATAAACAATATATATCACAATCAATGAGTATATTTGGAGAGCTAACTCAAGAAGGATGTAGATACCAAAACCCATTCTATATGATGCATGTACCAATTTGATAAGCAGAAATCATATATACATTTTTCTATCATTTTATTAAGTATATTCAATTTGATAAACCTGTTATATGTTGTTTATTGTAGGAAATAGTCTTTCAAGGTTTCAAAGTAAAAAATGTAGAAAAGAACAAAAATTGGCTATTACACGTTGTGAAACATCATTACACTATGTGTAGTAGAATTTCACAACATGATGCAAGCCATAAAGAAAATTCATGGAGAATTTCAACTCATAAATCCATTACACGATGTGATTCACCAATAAACATCATGTAACCTTTGAATTAAATTCCCACTTTCATGATAAATCACATAGAAAGATATATGTCGTGATTCACAAATACACGTTTTGAAAAGAGTAAAAGTTCCAAATCTACGAATGAGATTCGTATAAGATTCATGTAGATTCAAAAATTCCAGAGGTAAACTCAGATCATAATTACATGATGTGAAATACCATTACACTTAACGTAATATCCCGATTATTTACCTACAACAAGTGCACCGAGGAACATAAGAGATAATAATTTTTGAATTCTCTCATTTTCTCTTGATTATTCTTCCACTCTTTCTACCTAAAACCAATTTTTATCAAGTATTTTCATTATTTTATAATTTTTCAAGAACCATAGATCAATTTGTAATTATTATTTATCCCCTTTTTCATCCCCAACACCATGCTATGCATGTTTTTCGACTCGATCACCAGCCTATGACGAATCCACGATACACTTTTTCTTATTCTTATTACAAGTAGTTGATTGAAATTGTGTTTGATTAGATATTTATATTGTGTGTTCTTAATTTATTTTTTTCTAATTAGTTATTCTGAATTCTTGTATGTTTTTCAATCCTTTAATCTCAATCTCTATTGTAATTTTAATCATTATTACAATTATTTATTTTTTATAATCGATTATACCATGAGTGGATAAAATAACTAGGTTATGGATCTAGACTAGGGGTGTTTGAACTCAATAAGTCATCAATTATCAACTTGGTAACCTTAAGAATTAGTAATTAGGGTAAAGAAAATTTTTCTATCTAATTCACTTTAATAACCTTAACCGTTATATGTTTGAATGAATGACCCTATCATAATTGAAGTAGAATAGGCTATGACCAATAGCCTTTGAGACTTTATGCCATAGAAGCTAAGTTTAATGAATCTAGGTTGTAGTTATCTCCAGACCAAGGAATAACTGCCTCCTAGATAGAGCTAGTTGGTCTGAACATGATCAACTAGTGACCTTCGATTGCTTCATAGCCTAAACCTCAGGACCATACCAAGTTAGAATTAAGATCATCCTTTCTAATAAACCCAAAAATTGATCTTTATCCCTTCCTTATCTCTAATTATATACCCAGTTCTCTTAGAATTAGTTTTCCCAAACTTAATCAAACCTGTGAGGACTCCTACCCAAAAGGGTTCTAAGCCTGAGTTTCTACCCACCAGCTCTTTTCCCCATGGGATCGAACCTACACTACCACTATACTACAACTTAGTAGCAAGTGTAGTTTAGAAAACAATAAATATAATCTGAATGCATCCCACATGAAATAAACGATGTGTGCGATTGAGAATTTTTTTGGCACCATTTATAGGGATAAAATTTTCCATGCTTCACATGGAATACTATGAAAAGAACCTTGGATTAACTATCCTTTTCCACATTTCCCTTTTCTTTTCCTTTACCTTTTGTTTTAGATTCCACTACTCATTCTTCTTCGTGCGGATTAGTACATGCATAATTTCTCTTAAAATCATTCTAGGATCCTTGACACACAATAACAGCTTTCCTTCGAGCCTCAAATCAAATGGTATATATCTAGATTCCACCATTCAAAAATAGTAGACCGCAATAATCTTGTAGGTCAAAATCAAGCCAACCCACCCAACATGCAACCATTATTTAATGGACATTATCCTAGACATCAAGAATTAACCATCATGGATTATGGTTTTCCATCAATACACAGTGCTACACCAAGAATTGTTCACCCTCCTTTATAGGAACACACATTTGAGATCAAATATGGTCTCATTCATATGATCCAGAACATGGTCCAGTTCAGTGGGATTCAAAGTAAAGATCCCCACGAACACATTTCAAACTTCCTAAAAGTATGCGATACCTTTTACAACCAAGAAGTGAATTCTGATGTGATAAAACTCAGAGACCTTCCTTTCTCTATATGAGACTGATCCAAGGATTGGCTCAAAAGTTAAGCACTCGAGTCCATCTTGACTTGGGATGATCTAGCCAAGAATTTTCTAGGAAAGTACTTTCCACCAATACTCACATAGAAATTGGGGAATGGCATCTAGAATTTCACTCAATTAGATAAAGAGTTAGCATGGGAAGAATGGAATTGTTTTAAATAGCTCACTTGGAAGTGCCCACATCATGGACTTAACATGTGGATCCAATAAAAAACATTCTATCAAAGCCTCCATCCAAATTCTTGCACAGTCGTTGATGCCACAACTAATAGAGGACTGATGTTTAACATGTCTTTGGTAGGCTGAGCACTTATAGATGAAATCTACCATAATTCCATTCTATAAAAGAGAAATCATAGACCACCTTAGCATGGAATCCACTGAGTTGAAGAAAATACCCAACCAACAGTACATGTAAAAGCCTTGACCAAAGATCTTGAATCCTTTCAACTACATGCTGCACCCCCTCCTACTCCTATAATGGTAGTTCAATCATTATAAATGTGCGTTGAACCATATCTCTATCAATAATATGAAAATCTATTGATGAAAAACCAAATAAAGATTGTAATTATGTTAATTAAAATAAAAAAATCAACAATTTCAACAGGTGCAACAATAATTTCAACAGAGGCCCATACAAAAAATAGCAGCAGAATAATCCAGGGTATTAACAATAAAGAAGTGTTTAAACACCTTTTTGGAATCAAGGACCACCAGGATATCTACTAATGAATCTCGTTCCCCAACCACAATAATAAGCATCACAATAACTCTTCCCTTTAAGGGCATAAAAACAATTTCAGACTTCTCCTAGACCTCAACAACCTATTGTAGCTCTTTATTTTTTTTGGAAAATATACTATTAGCCTTTTTAAAAAAGGAAAATCAGAGGATGACCACCCAAGAAACTAAAATGAAGAATCAAAGGGAGGCGCTTAAAAATATCAAACATCAAATGGGTCAGATATCTAATACCTTGTCAGAGAAATTACCAGGAACCCTACCTGGTAATACAGATATATAGCCAAGGGAATAGGCAAAGGTAGTGGTTCTAAGGAGTGGAAAAAATGATGGATTTTTAGAAACCATGCGGAAGAGATGAAATAAAAGTCGAGGAACCCAATAATCATACACCAGTTATAGAGGAAGAATTTTATAGGACCACTTAAGTAATACCTAAAGAGGTACCACCAACCACAAAAAACCTATCACCCATGTATCCAAAAGAGAAATTTTATGTTTCTACCCCACCCTATAAACCACCCCTTCCTTTTTTAGAAAGATAAAGTTAAGAAATAATTGAAGAGAATTATAATAAGTTTTTGGAAATGTTCAATAAATTGCACATCAACATTCCATTTGTGGAGGAAATAACCCAAATGCCTACCTATAAAAATTCCTCAAAGTGATCCTTAAAAAAAAAAGAAAAATGGAAGACCTAGGAGTTATCTCACTGAATGAATAATGATCTTATGTTGTTCAGTAGAAAGTTCCATGAAAAATGTGATACCTGGTAGTTTCTCAATCCCCTTCACAATAGAAGAATGTAATGTTATAAGATCTTTATGAGGTCTAGGAGCTGACACTAACCTCATACTGATAAGTTTATTCCACAAGACAGGGCTCAAAGAACTCAAAACCACCAGAGTATCCTTCTAAATAGATGAATGATCATTAAAGTATCCCTAAGGAGTTCTCATGTTTTTCCTATTCAAAGTTGGAAAGCTCATTTTCCAGCACACCTTTTCATTTTGGACATAGAAGAGGAATTATATGTTCCAATAATCTTAGACCGACTATTCCTAGCCATTGGAAAGGCACTGATTGATATAAATCAAGGAATACTTATATTCTATGTAGAAGAAGAAAAAGTTGTGTTTGATCTAGAAAATTCATCACAATAAATAGATGATTCCTATGATTTATAAGAATTCTCTCTCACTAACCAAAGAGAAGGTTACTACAACATGGAATAAGAGAGTGATAACATGCCCCCTAATGAAAATGAGGAATATGACATTGAATAAGTAAAATACATAGAATCTATTATAAGGGAAAACATTCCACCTTTAATACCCTTAATAATTCTACCACCAAAACTGGAACTAAAACCCCTCCCCAATACACTCATGTATTCCTTTATTTATATTTCTGATTCACTACTAGTTATCATTAACTCCGAACTATCACAATAACAATAGGAAAAATTGGTTGAAGTCTTGAAAATGAATAGATAGTAAATTTACTAGGGAGTGGATGACATTAAAGGAATAAACCCTGATTTATGAACCCATAAAATTGTACTTGAGGAAGGTGAAAAACCCAAACATCAATCACAGATGTGAATCATGCCACCAGTGAAAGATATTGTTAAAAAATAAGTACTGAAACTTCTAGATACTGGAATAATCTTTTCAATCTATGATAGTGAATGGGAGAGCCCAATGGAAGTAGTTCTTAAGAAAGGTGATCTCAAAGTAAAAAAACTTACAATGTTGAACTAATATCAACTTGTACCATCACTGGATGATGAGTATGTATGGATTACATAAATCTAAATGAATCAACTTAGAAAGACAATTTCCCCTTACTGTTTATGGATAAAATGCCATAGAGACTACCAGGACATGAATTATATTATTTTATGGATGGATATTGAGGATAAAATCAGATTACAATCAACCGAGAAGATCATTTAAATACAAATTTTACATGTCCATTTGGTACCTTCGCCTACAAGCACATGCCATTCAGTATGTGTAATTCACCAACATATTTTCAATGATGCATGAAAAATAAATTACATGATATGGTGGATGAATTATTAGAAATTTTCATGGATTTATTTTCAGTCTATGGAAGATCCTTTGAGGTTTTACAAAGAAATCTTGATCTAGTTCTTCAGCACTTTAAAGAGAAGTTTTAATTTTTAAACTAGAAAAAATGTCACTTTATGGTTCAAGGAAGCATAGTCCCCAGACACAAAATTTTCAAGAATGGCATTGAATTTGATCCTGCCAAGATAAAATTTATCAAATATTTTCCCGAGCCTTCAACAGTCAAAGGCATAAGGAGCTTTTTGGGCTATACAGGATTCTAATGGTGATTTGTAAAATACTTTGAAAAAGTTTCTCACCATCTGACATACCTGTTATTAAAGGAAAAAGCATTTGAATTTACTGAGGAATGTTGGTGGGCATTCAATGCTAAAAAGAAAAGCCTGATAGATACTCCTATAATCATTTCACCAGATTAAGAAAAAGAATTTTAATTGATGTGTAACGCCAACAACTTTGTTGTTGGTGATTTTTTAAGAAAACGAGTCAGTCACATATTCTGTCCTATATACTATGATAGTCACATGATAAATGAATCTCAAATTAACTACACAACCACAAATAAGGATCTCTTAGCAGTTTTTATGATTTTGAAAAATTATGTTCCTATTGGGTTTTGTCCAAGGTGATTATGCACACCGATCATACTACCCTAAGTTATTTGATGAATAAAAAGGATGTGAAGCCAATAATGATAACGTGGATCATATTGTTCCAAAAGTTTGAAATTATCATCAAGGATACCAAAGGTACAAAAAAATTTGTTTGCTGATCATCTATCCTGACATACACTGCCAATCATAAAGGGAAATGAAAATATTAATATCGAAGCTGAATTTCCTAATGAAACCCTTTTCAACAAAAGGGTATGACTGTGGCTTTTAGATATTTCAAATTATATCACCATTGAATTTTCACACCAAGACCTATACTAATATAAATGAGGAATATTTTTAGTTGAATAATCACACATGTACTTGTATGAAACACTCCTGTTTAAGCGCTGTGTTGATGGATTGTTGCGACACTATATTCTAGAGGATAAAATCCAAAACATGTCATACATGTGTCATATGTCATCAAATTGAGGACATCATTGAACAGAATGCAAGGTAGAAAAGATCATATAATGTGATTTTTTTGGCCCACACTACACCAAGATAAAAGGGATTATTTTCAAAGTCGTGATAGGTGCCAATGAACTGGAACCATTGGAAAAAGAAATGAAATTCCCCAAAACCCAATCATGGAAGTAGAAATATTTAACGTATGGGGGATAGTTTTCATGGGAACATTTCTTAATTCACATAGAAATTCCTATATCCTTGTTGGTGTTGACTATGTCTCCAAATGGGTAGAAACTAAGGCTACAACACATGACACAACAAAAGTGTTCATAAAATTCCTAAAAAAATGCATTTTAAAGATTTTTATTTCCTAGATTACTCATTAGTGATCGAGGAACACATTTTACTAATCAAGTTATGAATGTATTGCTGAAGAAATATGGAATCAAGTATAACATAGAAACTCCCTACCATCCATAAACAAGAGGGAAAATTGAATTGTAAAATAGAGAAATTAAACGAATCCCAGAAAATACCATGAACAAATTCAAAGTGATTGGAGTATAAAATTAGATGATACGCTATTGGAGTACCACAATGCATACAAAAAACCCATTGGAAATACAACATTATGATTGGTTTATGGGAAAAATTTTCATCTGACAGTTGAATTTGAGCATCACTAATATTGGGAAATTAAGAAGCTCAATTTGGATTCTCAAAAAAGTTATAGAAGACTGGATGCTAAAATCAGATGAATTTTAAGAAATTATAAAATATTCTTATGAAAATTACAAGATCTATAAAGAAAAAACAAATAAATTGCATGATCAACGGATAGCAAGATGCATTTTTGTACTAGGAAATAAGGTTCTTTTATTCAACTTGAGATTATAATTGTTACATGGGAAGCTGAAATATAGATGGTCAAGACCCTTCATAGTAGTTATAGTATTACCTAAAGGGAAAATGGAGATTTATATAGAAGGAACACCCCCATTAAAAGTCAATGGTAATTTTTTTTCAAGAACCCTTCAAAGAAGGGAGTGTCGTTAGTTTGAAATTCATTTGAGCATTAATGTACCAAGATCTCAACATTAAAGGAAGTGCTGATTGGGAGGAAACTCATGATAGGTCACCTTAGTCTAGATCAGGTTAGAATAATCCTTATGAAATCTTATGTCATTCTAGGAGAAAAGGACCATGGGATGGTCTAATTCTGAGTAGAAAGATCAAATTACACATCGTGTAACCATAAATCACAAGGTGTATTTTCATTACAAGAAATTTCATGAAAATTACAAATACATGATGTGAAACCCAATTACATGTAATTTATTTATTTGATCTAGTTTTTAAAAATAGGTTATAAACATAGGGTTCATAACCCACCCCCCTCTCGTTCGGAAAATGACCCCCTCCCTCTCCTCCATCTCAGATGAACACCCACCTCCCCCTTCCTTATTCCTTCTCCTAAACATCCCTACCTACAACCTAATCATGCGATGGAATGAAAAAAATACCATTCAACCTAAACATAGAGAATCCACATCTGACCGTGATGATTTTCCTTCGGTGAAGTTCCCACGAGGTACTACACATCTCGCAGCTTTCCCCTCTATTTCCACTGTAGCCTCTGAGCAAACCACTGCTTAGGAGGAGACCCAATCTGCCCCCAGTGAGTCATATAATGAAAACCACCCTCATATTAACCCCATTATCAATTTTTCTAACCCAAAACACCACATGGAACTTAATTAATTGCAATAAAAATCAATGAGGACCAATAAAACCATCGATATGGTTGTCTTTTCTCACTTGAATATTATCCAGGAGGTCCTCCAGTTCCTTGAGCGCCAACATATTTCATCCATCATTGAGGTACATGAGGAGACATATCAGGAGAAATTTTTGGATTTTATAGCCATATTTGATGTCATAGTTGACAAAATCCACTTCTTACTAGGCAGATGACCTTATGAGCTTTCCTTTATAGAATTTGGAATTATTCTCAAGATATATAATGAGGATTTCACCACATCCCATGTATTCCCTACACTATATATTGATCTCACCAAGTCTAACTCAAAAAGGCTTTGGCGGTGGATTACCCAAGATTCTCAAATTGAGTAAGATACCAGAATTACCAAATCCAAATAGATCCAAGACCCAACACTCCATATCCTTTATAGAGACCTAAAAAATTCCTGGTTCTCCCATACCGAGTCCCATAGTAGTGTTAGTCAGATAGATGTCTTCATTCTAGCTGCAGTTATGGGCGGACCTGCCGTCAACATGGCATCACAATTATCATTCTATTACAGAGACCATACTCATAGGATTTGAGGAACATTGATTGGGGGATCTTTCATTACGCATCTATCTTTTCATCTTGACGTTTTTGATGCCTCCCATCCACTTACCTCACTCAGGCCGTTGGAATTCATTGATCTCCTTAGAGTGTAAAAGATGAATCTTCCTACCAAGGATGGAGACCTATACCAGTGTGCATCAGGGGTAGTTGAGGCCACTTAAAAGGCCCCAAGAGACCATACAAAATACCTTGTGCCCTCTCCACCCACCACTTCACCTCCAGCCCCTACAACCCATTTCCACCATCTAGCACCACCTAACCTACTGATCCACCACCCTATCTTATCGAGAAGATCTTTGTGCCATGCACCTTTGTATCTTTTAGAATTTTCATTGGATCTCCCAACACCTCCATAACCCTTTCACAAAGTTCTCCCAGTTTACTACCCATTTCTCACCCTCACCATCCCCTCCTCATCTACCACTCATTCCCCATCCACCAGCCTGGTCAACTTACCATCTGATCTGATAGAGCCTGATACCAAGATATAATATCTAGAAGAGAAGGTCCTGAGGGGTAATGGGACCCTCAGACACCAGATCCACTGATGTTCCATTCATCGATCCCATTGCTAGACCCATGCCCACCCTATAGATTAGTACCTCCCCACCACCCACCACTCTGATAGCTTCCAGCACCATTACACCATCATCATAACTTGAAAAACCATACCCTTACACCATCATATCTAATGAACATGCTGGGTAGTTTCAACCACACTATGTAGGGGAGTGGACTGTTGATGGTGTCATTAATGACATTAATTTTTCATAATGTACCCTAGTCCACTCCTCAAATTTTTGTATGCTTCTAGGATGATGATAATTTTTTGTATTACTAGTGTTTCTATTCATGATGTATCATTATACTTTATTTCAATATATGGGATACTAATTTTTCTCAATTTTACTTGGATTATTCTTCCAATTTTGACACTTTTATAGTATCCATGTCTAGCTCCTCTGTTTCATCTATGGTTGTCGATGCACCTATTCCACCATCTTTCCTTGTTTGACGAGTGAATCAACCCTTAGTCAAGGTTAAGAGCTATATCCAAGAGCTATCTATTGGGATTCGTGCTCAACATCCAACAACACGAGCAAAGATACCTTTCCTTCCATATCAGATATATGGTTGGTACTCACAAAAAGTGACCAATCCTTCCAAAAGACCCTGAGATCTAGATAACACTACCACAAGTTGCTACCATTGGAAATGGAGAGAATGAGCTGATGGATTGTACTTCTTGATACTTTTCTTCATCCATCTAAATGACAATGTCATTGGTTAAAAATTTATGGGAGGTAACCTATATTTCAACTATTTTATCATTTTTCGTAGTTATTCTTTTTTCCTAGTCATCATTTTATAGTTTTTTATTTTTATCAATGAGTCACTTTGAGCATTATTATACCCATGTTACTTCATTTTTTTTAGATGTATTTCACTAATATTCACTATGTGAATCTACCAATTTTACAACTTAAAAAATGCTTCAACCCTATGGAACAACATTTTATCTAGTGCATGATTTGTATTTTTAACACATTTTCAGGTAGCCCAATTCCAACAATCAAGAAAACTCTACTTTACCCATAGAATACCACTCTATACTGGGATCTCTAAATTATTTATCATTTCATTTTCCAATTTCCATTTTCATTTCTACAAATTTATCTGCCATAACCCTCCCACAATACTTCCACCGACAATACAAATACTGTCTTCTTCTAATTGTAGGGTAGATTTTCTTGAGTTTCACTTTTGGTGCACTTGAATTTTTTCCTGATATCATTTTTTGAGGACAAATTTTTCATTAGGAAGAATTATCTAAACCTAAAACTCATTATACCCATTTAAATAAAAGAAAAATTTAAGTTTAAAATTATTGTAAATCCATGTTTTGTTCATGTTTAAAATTTTAGAATGATTTATGAGCTTAGATATTTAAATCAAAAATCAAAATTTTTGAAATTACTTTTAATTGACTTATTACTTGGTTTTATACCCTTAGTGATTTCAATTATTCTTTATTTATTCCCATTCAAGAGAGGATTCTAAGCCTAAAATAACATATTCTTTTCTGATCATATTTATTGAGTGAGACCTAGGACATGTAAACATATTTTAACTTTCATTGAGATCTTATTGAGGCTATGACTGAACAAATAGAATTTTAAAATGATTGAGACATGTTTTTTGAGATACTTTTTCCTAAGACACAACTTACATATTTCCATCATTAATCATATAGTCTCCATGAATGACCATATAGGATGTAACTCTTTAAATCTAATAATCCCTTCCTACCCTGATATTTTTATAATTCATGACTTTAATTTGAACAAGTGCGGGGGAAGTTTTCATCCAACATACATGGGATAATTTTTATTAGGGAGATGTATTGTGTTGCTCACCAGATTATTTGATTATGATCCATGTATACTTTGTGGTATTTAAAATCTATCTCATTCTTTTAAGAAATAAAAAATAAAAAGAAAAATATGATTGGGTTGTGTATTATGAAGGTCTAAAAATCACCATTTACAGACTGATGAATCCCCTGAAGGATCATATGTGGTTAGGGGATGGATGTGAGATCTATCCTAGACATGAATTTTAAAAAATAAAAATACAAAAGAAGTAGGAAGGAATATGATAACCTTTCCTGCACTCACTTGATATATATATACATTGATCCAACTTCAAATGCTGGAAGCATGGAATTTATTAGCTATGTAGGAGTCATTTCATTAAACTTTTCATGACATTCATGCATTATACCCTAGATCCTACCCTCCTTTTTGAGCTTATTTTTCATTATTTACCCACCTTCCCATAGCCACAAAGTCATTAGAGCCTAATTACTAAAGACCTCATGATTGATTTTGTATTTTTCTTTTTGAAGTGGAGATGATAGAACCAATGTTAGCCTATGGTTATGATCATGTGCTTAAACTATCAACATAACTCCAATTTAATTTTACCCTGAGTGATGAGTTAAAATTCATTATGAGGTAAATTAAAATGGGTATAGAGTTCAAGGAATATTTAAGAAATTTTAATTAAACGATTAATATTTTTTAAAGAACTGAGCAATGAGGCATGACTAATTTTCTATGCAGGGATGATTCTGGAGATTGGATTTTTCTACTTACACTTAGTTTTATTTACCTAGATATTATGAATGTTTCTTATTTTTACAATTTTTTCCCCTTTGAAATCCATATTGAGATATTTTTTCTTGACGACAAGAAATTTTTCAAGTGTGGGAGAATTTGATAAGATGAAATAATATATACATTTTTCTATGATTTTATTAAGGATTTTCAATGATTTACTCAATAATACACATGGTATGTGTTTTTTATTAAAGGAAAAAAATATTTTAAGGTTTCAAATGAAAAAATTCATAAAAGAACCAAAATTGGATATTACACGTCGTGAAACATCATTACAAATCGTGTAGTAGCATTTCACAATATATTGTAAGCTGTGAAGAAAAGTTGTTAAGCCATTACACAATGTGATTCAACAATACACATCATGTAACCTTTGAATTCAATTATTTATTTCAATATAAAATGCAAAGGAAGATACACATCGTGAGTCCCAAATACACGTCGTGAAAGGAGTCAAAGTTCCAAATCTCTAAATGAGATTTGCGTGAGATTTGAAAAGTTTCAAAAATCACAGAGGCAAACTCAGATTATAATTACACAATGTGAAACACCATTACATGTCTTATAATATCATGATTATTTACCTATAGTAGGCACACCATACAACAAAAGAGACAACACTTTTTGAATTCTCTCATTCTCTCTCTCATTTTCTCTCAATTATTCTTCCACCCTTTCTCTCTAAAATCAATTTTTATCATGTATTTTCATTATTTTGATATTATTAAAGCACATTGTATTTATGATCAAGCATTATTCATCCAATTTTTCATCTGTAACACCGTTCTATGTGCGTTCATCGACTTGATCGCCAACCTATGAAGAATCCGCATTGCGATTGTTCTTGTTCTTATTGAAAGTAAGTATTTGATTGGAATTGTGTTTGATTCAAGATTTATATTGATTTTTATTAATTGAATGTTTTTTAATTGGTTAATCTAAATCATTTCATTTTTTTCAATTGTTTAATCTCAATCTCTGTTTTCATGTCAATCAGGATTTCAATTCTTTATCTATCTATAATCAATTCTACCATGAGTATCTAAACCAACTAAGGTAAGGATTGAGAGTAGGGGTGTCCGAACTCAAAAAATCATCAATTATCAAGTTGGTAACCTTAAAGATTCTTAATGAGGGTAAAAAAGTGTCCATCTAATTAACTTGAACAACACTGACCATGGGAAATTTGAATGAAGGACCCTGTCTTGATTAAAGTAGAATAGGCTATTACCAATAGCCTATAAAAATTTCTCCCATAGAAGCTAAGTTTAATGCATCTAAGTTATATTTATCTCGAGACCAAGGAATGTCTCCCTCCTAAATAGATCTAGTTGTTCTGACCATGATAAACTAGTTACATCAGCTTTCTTCACAGCCAAAATCTTATGACTATACCAAGTTATAATTAAGATCATCCTTTATAATGAACTCCAAAATTGATCCCAATACCTTACTTATCTCTGATCGTAAGCCCACTTCTCTTAGAGTTAGTTTTCAAAAAATTAATCAAACCTGTGAGGAATACTACCCAAAAGGGTTATTAGCCTTAGTTCCTACCTTCCCACTCTTTCCCCCAATGGGAACGACCCCTAACTATCTCTATACTATGCCTTAGTAGAAAGTTTAGTTTGGGAAACAATAAATATAATCTAACCATAGCCCGTGCGAACTAAACTATGCGTGTGGGCATGATAATTTTTGGTGCTGTTGTCGGGGATCAATTTTTTCTATGATTTTCATGGAATCCTATAGAAAAAACCTCAAATCAACTATCCCTTTCCCCATTTAACTTTTTTTTCATTCCCTTTTCTTTCAGACGCCACTAATCCTTCTTCTTTTTGCAGCTTAGTGCATGCATCAGTGCACTTAGACTCATTTGAGGATCCTTGATGCACAAGGCAAGTTGAATTCAAGACAAAAATCAAAATGTATATATCTTCATGCCACCTTTCACAAATGGAAGACCACAACAATCCTGTTGGTCAAAATATACCCAACCCACCCCACTTGCAACCATTTGTTAATGAAGAGCAGCCTAGACATAAAGAATGAATCATCATGGATTATGGATACCATCAATCCATGCTGATATGAAAAGTATTGTGTACCATACTATTCAAGAACACCAATTTGATATCAAACCCAGACTCATTCATATGATCCAGAACATGGGCCAGTTCAATGTACTTCAAAGTGAAGATCCCCCTGAACACATTTCAAACTTCTTGGAAGTATGTGATGCCTTTTTTGGAGTTGGTGGTGTAGAACCAACTAATTTGTACTTTATTCATTAATAAATACCTTATCACATATTGATTGTTATTCTGCGTGACAATGCATGTGATAATGTCCAAAAGACAGCTGTTGCATTAAAGGGTCATAGCAGATCCCTTCTATGATGAGAACCCGGAAGTTCCATAACACTGTTCTTGAATATATGTTCTATGGCCGGATGATGTTATTTGAGGGACACAAATAATACAGTCCATTAGGGGTGAGTACTCATAAAACTTTGAGGTACCTTCTCATGGTGTGCGCCCTTGGTAATATCCAAGAGGATATTATGAGAACGAGACCTGCCAGTAGAAAATCCACATTTCATAGTGTCATTGGATGTTCCTATCTGTGGACGTGTGTATTGGTCCATAGACTTTAAGATTATTATTAATGGGTATTAAAACTTACTCACTTAGATGTATTGTTGAAAACTGTGACAACACACTGTTCGAAGCAAGGTAGGATACGTTGGGTATGTCACGAGTAATACTGCATTAATAGATAATGCGAGAAAGGATTTGTCCCTTCTGTTCTATAATGGAATTAGATATCTCAGTCGCTTTGATGGAATTGATAGAGCCTAAATAAATCCATGGCCATGGTAAGGTATGAGCGAGTTCAATTTCGAAAAGTCAAAGAAATAATAATCGAGCACATGGGTTGATGAGACTAGCCTGCAACCCGCTTGATTCGAGATATCATGACAAAGGGATTATATTACATGGTAAACGTTCATAGAAGGTGACACATCATTGTGGTGTTGACATCTTTCTCTATGGGTGCCTTGGCGTGTTTCTAGATGCTAACCCTGGAATTTAGGCAGGCTCCGCCTAATGCCACTGAGAAAGGGGCCTAGAGGGTCACACACTAAGTATGTCCATGTATCTCAGTTAAATATTAATTTAACAAGTTAAATAAATATTATTTTATATTGTGGTTTAATAATTATTTAAGGATGACTGATTACATTTATTTCGACACTAGTTATTCGAGATAATATATTGTGGGTAAAATAATATATATTTATTAGTGAGTAATGCAGTTACATTTATTTAACAAATAAATAGCCATTACTCAAGGACTAATAAATGTGGTGGAGGAAATAAAGGAAAATGGAAAATAAAAGTACATGCCGTGTATATTAAATATACACACCATGTAGTTTTATGGAAAATGAGTACACGCTGTGTATTAATTATTATACGCCATGTAGTTTTTCCAGTCAAGATTTTGAGGATGTAATATTGTTTTATTAAAAGATATTTATTATAATCAGCATGGATGCATGTCAAGGAATTAATAAATTTGACATGGGGGTTTTCAATAAGAGTTAATGAAATAAATAAAATGTGTAACACATTTATTTATTATCATAACTCTATAAACTCAAACCTGATTATAAATATCCTCACAACCCAAACACTTTTCCCCAATCATTGTGCACAACAATTCTGTAGAATTCTTTCAAGGCCAAAAGAACTACTTCCTCCAAGAATTCTCTCAAGACTGAGAGAGATCCTCCTCCATCAGATCTAGGTGATCGAAGGTGGACATCGCAAGTGAAGGTTCTTCCATGGTAGCACCCGGAGATCCCTTCAGCGACCTCTAGAGATACGTGGAGCACGTGTGGATCACCACTAGAGGAATCCTACACTTGGATTCTACGACGCAATGACTGATCACATCAGATCGTGACTGGAGACATCAACTAAGTAAGAATTCCACCAAGGTAATTCTTGTGAATTAATTAAATTAATTATAACTAACATATGATGATCCTATATCTATGGTTCTGGGACTCCCTATTTTGTTTTTCATTCTTCATTCTATTCCGAAGATCCGCCATTTTATATCATGATGGATCTCGGTTTGAACATTGTTTAACGCTAAAATCAAAGTTGGGAACTCCCAAAAATGCGCTTCCACTATGACCGGAACCTATAAGTGGTATCAGAGGGGTCATATCGTTGATTATAATTATTTAGTTTTTCGTTGGTGATTTACAAATTTAATAATTTAGTTGTTTCAATTCAAGTTAATCGTTCTTTAAATCTGAATCTTGAGATCTGTTCCTCCTCTATAGTTTATTGTTCACCACACATAAATGACCTTTTCTTTTAATTTTTGATTAAAATAAAATAGAGGATCTCATCTGGAGAAGCCAAAAATTCCTGGCCATACAACACGAGAATACACAACGTGTATTCAGAAGTACATGATGTGTAGTCTAGATTCATGCATTGGACTGGTCTGCCGAATCAGGCCATGTATTGATCCTATCTAAGTCATTTATGACACCGTGTGCTGACCAGGAATAGGTAGCACATGGTTTCCGGATTACACGTCGTGTGGTCTAATAGAAAACGACATGTAGTCCCTTCAGGTTAGGGTTGGACCGTGTACCCCATACACGGATTGCTTGGCTGGAAACCGTGTAACGTGGAAACCACACGACGTGCGTCCCACTGAACATGCTGTGTACTCTGAAAATTTACGAAGTACATTAACACGCCATGTCCCCGGGAATATACTTCAGATGGATGGTGAAGAAAAGTACACACTGTGTAGTCAGAACTACATGCCATGTACTCACCCAAATTACACAGATTTATTAAAATTTATTATTATATTATAAAACCCTTGAGACGCGTACCATGGTCCAGGCGTAAAGCTGAGGCACAACACATGATAGGTGTTATATATATATGTGTTTAATTTAACATCTGTGTAATGAATGATAATTCACTGGGTTGCCTCCAAGGTACAAGTTACGTACAAAGATAATTTTAAATGAATTTATTTGTTTAAAATTACGATGGATGAGAATCTCAAGGAAATTTAGAAAAGGGTTTAAGATAAAAGGATTGATTAATTAAATATAATTAATTGATTTGAGCGTGATTTATCTTAAACAAGAACGATTAAAGAATTGAATGCTAGTTTTATTTATGCGTAAATATAGTTGCATTTATGGATGATCATGAGCTAGACCAAGACCTTTGTATGTGAATGTATTATTTAATTTATTTATTTAAATTAAATTTGTTGGCCTGTGAGCCTTCTCCTCATTAATATGTAGGGTCTGTGTGCCCAAGGATTATTTTATGTAAAACCCCCTTTTTACTCCTCACCTACATGTGAGATAAATGCATATGTAATGGAAGGAGCTCCCAAGCTAGTCGAGGTGGCTCAAGTTAGGATCCAAGGTGAAACCAATCCAAGGAGATACAAAGGTGGATAGGTGGAAAGCTGTAAACATGAACCCGAAAGGTTCAAGGTATTTCTCCCCTAGGTCTTGGGTTAGTTTATCAACCACTAGACAAACTGACCAATATAACAATCTCATGATCATACCATTTATTTTATTTATGTTAGTTGCATGGTTTATTTATTGTGGGTGTGTTGTCACGATCACACAATTAATGAATTAAACAAGCATGCAAGATGGAACTAAAATAAGACCAGTTTATGCGTAATTATTATCTTGACATGGTTAATCACTTAAGTATATCCCACTTAATATTAACAAGAATGTAATCAAAGATAATAAAATGGCAATTTACGTATAAGGATAAAATCCCTCAAAATAAATATTAAGTCGGTATAGCCTTCTATAATATTGGTTAGAATCGAACCATAATTCAAAGTGCTTGACCAACCCTAGTTGGGGTGCTTTCAATTAACAGGGAATTATAATTCAAGGTTTTGGGTTGACTTAACTTGGTTCACATCAAGTGTTGACTGCCATAGAAGGACTTGGTGTGACCAAGAGGCAAAGGTTGAGGAAATCTAAAATAAAAGGATTTTAGGATTGGGGATTCCACTCACCAGATCAAGGAGCTGTGAATTAATGGAGTAGGCATTTGGAATGCCTACCTAAAACCCTTAAGGTTTATTGACCAACCCTATTTGGGGTAATGCGAAGGGAAATGTGGATCCTTTCCACTAGAATATTCAGGCAACAGAATATTCCGAAGTCAATGGAAAGGGATATTAGATTTCGATAAAATAGTGAGAAAATAATAAGTATTAATTTATTTATTTGTCTCAGTTTTGTAATAAAGTAATAAACCTTTGATCATCTTAATTTGTAGAAACGACAAGAAAAATGACTTCAAATATATCATTTCGAACCATACTCGAGAAGTAAAACCTTCTCACCGACACCAATTTACAAGAGTGGAAGAGGCGTTTACGCGTCATCCTTCACCATGAAAAGAAATTGTATGTACTGGAAGAGCCTATTCCAGTTGTGCCTGGAAAGGAGGCTAGTGATGAGGAACTATCTCTCTACATGAAACACATATATGATGCCACAAATGTCCAGTGCTTCATGATATCATCCATGTCTAATGAGCTCTTGAAGCAACAGGAAAACATGGACGCATATAACATGATGTCTCACCTTAAGGATCTCTACAAAGAGAAGGTGAGACAGGAGAGATATGAGATCTCCAACGATTTTTTTACAACTAAGCTTGGAGACTCTGCGCCATCTGGGCCTCATGTAGTAAAGCTCATTGGCTACATTGAATGCCTGGAAATCTTAGGGATTAAGTTCCCGGATGAGTTGCGTACAGATTTCATCCTATCATCACTTCCCAAGGCCTTCTCAAGCTTTATTGTCAACTAAAACATGAGCAATAATGAGAAGAGTCTATCAAAACTTCTGAACTTAATTCTCCAGGTAGATAAGGACATGGGGCGTGAAAAACCCACAGTCCTTATGGTGAATAAAAAAATGAAGGACAAGGAAAAGGGGCCAAAGACTTATAAACGGTCTGAAGCCCTCGAGCACCATTCTTCCAAGAAGGGGAATATCCATAGGCAGGGCGAGGAATGAGAGGAAGTATGTTTTTCATGTGGAAAGCATGGCCACTGGAAGAGGAAATGCACCCAAAAGCATGGGGACGCTAAAGGTGCATTTGTTATCGAGTGTAATCTTTCTATTTCTACACATTGGGTATTAGATATAGATTGTGGGGATCAAATCTGTATTCAAATTTAGGAACCAAGTATATTTAGAAAGATTTCCAGAGGAGAGGTGGATCTTCAAGCTGCCAATGGTGCAAAGATGGCTATATTGGATATTAGCGATTACCACCTCTCATTGTTGACTGGGATGATTTTGGTTTTGCATAACTTTTATTATCTGCCTAGTGTTACCAAAAAAATAATTTCTATATCTTTTTTGGATATAGATGGATTTATTTTCAAGTTTGGAAATAAGGGTTGTCTCTTTTATAAGAACAATGTATGTTATGGTATGGCAGATTTAAATAATGGTTTGTATGTATTAAATTATGAAAACCAAGTGTTGGCAATCGATAACGAAATAAACTCACATGACTAATACATAACCCAGTTATGGCATCACCGTCTCTGTCATGTAAATGAGAAGCGCTTGACAAAGCTATTACAAGATAGATATTTAGACTCTAATGAGATAAAACCCCTTGATAGATGTCACGCTTGTCTACAAGGTAAAATGACCAAGCCACCTTTTGGTGGACAGGGTGAAAGGGCCATAATGCTTCTAGGATTGGTGCACATGGATGTATGTGGAACATTTCCAGTTGAATCTAGAGGTGGATATTCTTACTTCATTACTTTTACTGATGATTTGAGTAGATATGGATATGTCTAATTGATTAGGTATAAGTCAGAAGACTTAGAGAAATTTAAGGAATTCAAGAATGAAGTAGAGAATCAGCTTGGTAAGAAGATAAATAAACTTCGATCGGATTGAGGGGAAGAATATCTAAACCAAGAGTTCATCGATCTTCTACGGGAGTCTGGGATTCTATCTCATCTCACTCCTCCTTATACACCATAGTGGAATGGTGTTAGTGAAAGGAGGAACTGTACCTTGTTGTACATGGTGAGGTCGATGATGAGTCATGTAGATCTTCCATTATCCTTTTGGGGATATGCATTACACACTGCAGTATACACATTAAACTGAGTACCAACTAAGGTGGAAAATGGAATTCAATCTGAGTTATGGAATGTAAAGAAACTCATTTTGTCGCACACATGTGTATGGGGATGCAAGGTGTTTGTTAAGGCCTTATCAGGAAACAAACTAGAACCCTGGGGCATGAAGTGTATCTTTATAGGATATCCCAAGGAAACGAAAGGATATTACCTATATAACCCTTCAGAAAAGAAAGTGACTGTCACCAGACAAGCCTTCTTTCTCGAGAGGGAGCACATACTCAAAAAGGATAGTAGGAGAAAGATTGACTTCGACGAGTTGATGCTCAAGATACATAGGAGTTGGTACAGGAACAAGTTCCATATGTCCCCATGGAAGAGGTTCCAGAAACACAAGTACTACGTAGGAGCTCAAGAGAGGTAAGAGAACCAGAGATATTTGGTTTCCTAGTCACTGAGGATGGTGAATCATTATTGTTGGAAAATGATGAACCTCTCTCCTACAAGGAAGCAGTATAAAGATCAGAAGTTGAAAGATGGATAGAAGCTATGAATTCTGAGATGGATTCTATGTATCAGAACCAAGTCTGGGTTCTAGTCGATGAGCCAGTTGATGTAAAGCCTGTTGGATGAAAATGGGTATTCAAGAGAAAACTAGACATGGAAGGTCAAGTTAGCACCTATAAAATAAGTCTAGTGGCTAAAGGATTCAGACAACATCACGGAATTGACTATGATGGAACCTTATCGCCAGTTGCCATGTTTAAATCCATAAGAATCATACTTGCCATAGTATCTTACCAAGACTACGAGTTTTTCAAATGGATGTCAAAACAGCATTCCTTAAAGGTAACCTTCTGGAAGTTGTCTATATGATACAACCAGAAGGGTTTGTGATGCCAGGTGAATCCAAACAGGGTTTTAAGTTGTAGAAAATAATTTATTTATTAAAGCAAGCATCCAGGTAATGGAAAATTAGATTTTATGAATCCATAAAGGAATTTTGGTTCATTAAGAACGAATGTGAGCCATGTGTTTATAAGTGGTTTAATGGGAATGAGATTATTATCCTAGTAGTATATGTTGACAACATATTTCTTATTGGAAATGATGTAGCAGTCTTAGAATCAGTTAAGGACTGGTTGAACAAGTGTTTCTCCATGAAGGACTTGGGTGAAGAAACCTACATTCTAGGGATATAGATCATTCGTGATAGATCCAAAAGGCTTCTTGGACTAAGTCAGGGTACATACATTGACCAGATACTAATGAGATTTAGTAGGGAACAATCCAAGAGGGGATTAGTTTCAGTGTCACATGGACTACATCTTTCTAAGAAAATGTGTCCACAGACACAACAGAAGAAAGATTGAATGAGTAAGGTCCCATACGCTTCGGCTATAGGGTCCATCATGTATTCCATGTTATATACCAGGATTGATGTTGCCTATGCACTGGGCATGGTAGGAAGATATCAAGCAGATCGAAGAGAACAACATTGGACTGCAGTTAAGACTATCCTTAAGTATCTGAGAAGAACTAAAGATATGTTCCTGGTGTATGGAGGAGACAAGGATATTGTCATCAGGGGTATGCTGATGCTGGTTTTCAGACAGATCAGAACGTTCTGAAGTCGTAATCTGGATATGTTTTCTATCTCAATGGAGGAGCTGTGAGCTGGAAGAGTTCAAAGCAGCCAGTTTTTGCCGATTCTACAGCGGAGTCTGAATATATAGTGGCTTCTGATGCAGCCAAGGAAGCCGTCTGGATTCGTAACATTGTACAGGAGATTGATGTGGTGCCTAGCAGTAATGACCCTATCACATTGTATTGTGATAATACTAAAATGGTGGATCTTGCAAAAGAACCAAGGTCACATCAACGGACAAAGAACATATTTCAGAAGTATCACCTCTTGAGGGATTTCTATCAGAGGGGTGAAGTTTCAGTGAGCAGAGTTTCCACAGAATAGAATGTGACGGACCCCATGACTAAAGGCCTATCTTAGCAGAAGCATGAATATCATGTGAGAGCTAGTGGGTTAAAGGTTGTTAGCAGTTGGCTCTAGTCCAAGTGGGAGTCTGTTGGAGTTGGTGTCCTAGATCCAACTACTTTTTACTTTATTCATTAATAAATACCTTATCACATCTTGATTGTTCTTCTACGTGACAATGCATGTGATAATGTCCTAAGGATAGCTGTTGCATTAAAGGGTCATTGCGGATCCCTACTATGATGAGAACCCAGAAGTGCCATAACACTGTTCTTGAATATATGTTCTATGGACGGATGATGTTATTTGAGGGACACAAATCATACAAACCATTAGGGTTTAGGACTCATAAAAATTTGAGGCACCTTCTCATGGTGTGTTCCCTTGGTAATATCCAGGAGGATATTATAAGAACGAGACCCTCCAGTTGGAAATCCACATTGCATAGTGTCATTGGATGTTCCTATCCACGGACGTGTGTATTGGTCCTTATACTTTAAGATTATTATTAATGGGTATTACAACTCATGAACTTAGATGCATTGAAGAAAACTGTGACGACACACTGTTCACAGTGAGGTAGGATACGTTGGGTGCGTCACGAGTAATACTGCATTAATAGATAATGCAAGAAATGATTTGTCCCTTATGTTCCATAATGGAAGTAGATATCTTAGGCCCTTTGATTGAATTGATATAGCCTAAATAAATCCATGGTCATGGTAAGGTATGGGTGAGTTCAATTATGGAAAGTCAAAGAAAGAATAATCGAGCGCATGGGTTGATGACATTAGCATGAAACCCGCTTGATTCGAGATATCGTGACAAAGGGATTATATTACATGGTAAACGTTTGTAGGAGGTGACACGTCATTTCGAAATTAACTTCTTTCTATATGGGTGACTTGGTGTGTTGCTAGATGCTAACCTTGGACTTTAGGCAGGCTCCGCCTAATGCCACTGAGAAAGGGGCCTAGAGGGTCACACACTAAGTGTGTCCATGTATCTCAGTTAAATATTAATTTAACAAGTTAAATAAATATTATTCCCTATTGTGGTTTAATAATTAGTTAAGGATAACTGATTGCATTTATTTCAAAAGTAGTTATTCGAGAGAATATATTGTGAGAAAAATAATATATATCTATTAGCGAGTAATTCAGTTACATTTATTTAACAAATAAATAGCCATTACTCAAGGACTAGTAAATGTGGGGGAGGAAATAAAGGAAAATGGAAAATTAAAGTACACACCCTGTATATTAAATATAAACACCGTGTAGTTTTATGGAAAAATATTACACACCATGTATTAATGATTACACACTGTGTAGTTTTTCCAGTCGGGATTTTGAGGATGTAATATTGTTTTATTAAATGATATTTATTATAATCATCATGGGCGCATTTCAAGGAATTAATAAATTCAACATGGGGGTTTTCAATAAGAGTTAATGAAATAAATAAAATGCATAACACATTTATTTATTGCTATAACTCTATAACCTCAAACCTGATTATAAATATCCTCACAACCCCAACACTTTTCCCCAATCGTTGTGCACAACAATTTTGGATAATTCTTTCAATGATGAAAGAACTACTTCCTCCAAGAATGCTCTCAAGACCGAGAGAGATCCTCCTCCATCGAATCAAGGTGATCGAAGGCGGACATCGCAAGTGAAGGTTATTTCATGCTAGAACTGGGAGATCCCTTCGACGATATCTAGAGATACGTGGAGCATGTGTGGATCACCGCTAGTGGAATCCTACACTTGGATTCTATGACGCAACGACTGATCACATCGTATTGTGACCAGAGACATCAACGAAGTAAGAATTCCACCAAGGTAATTCTTGTGAATTAATTAAATTAATTATAACCAACATATGATGATCCTATATCTATGGTTCCGGGACACCCTCTTTTGTTTTTCATTCTTCGTTCTATTATGAAGATCCGCCATTTTATATCGCGATGGATCTTGATTTGAATGATTTTTAACACTAAAATCAAAGTTGGGTACTCCCACCAACACGCTTCCGCTGCCCCCGGAACCTACAAACTTTCACAAACAAGGATTGTATTTTTATTTGATAAGACTCATAGACTATCCCTTATATCTTTGATACTAATCCAATTATTGGTTCAAAATTCAAGCACTTGAGTCCATCACGACTTGGGATGATCTAGCCTAGAAATTTCTGGATTAGTAATTTCCACTATTTTGCACATGGAAATTGTAGAATGAAATATAGAATTTCACTCAATATGATGGAGAGTCACATGGTTAGCATGGGATAATTTTAAAGAACCCACTCGGAAGTTCCCACATCATGGACTCAATATTTGGATCCATCTACAGACATTTTATTAAGGTCTTGTGCCATTTTCTCACACATTCATTGATGTCATAGCTGATGGAGGACTAATGTTTAAGATGCCTATGGTAGGCCGAGCACTTCTAGATAAAGCCTCTCATAATTTCATCCTGTGGCAGAGAAATTTTGTACCATCTTGGCATGGTATCCACCAAGTTGAAGAAAATACCCAACTATCTGCACAAGTAGAGGCCTTGACCAAAAATCTTGAATCCTTTCAACTACTTTTGCACCACCCCCTCCCACTCCTATAATGGAAGTTAAGTCATGTGAAATGTGTGGTGGAATGAATATATATCAATATTGTACAAAATATATTGATGAAAAACCAAATCAAGATTTTAATTATGTTAATTACAATTAGAAAAATAAATAATTCCAACAACCATTATAAAATTTTCAATAGAGTCCTGTACAAAAACAACAGCGGAATAATCAGGGGTATTACCAACAAAGAAGTGGTCAGAAACCATTTAGTAATCAAGGTACATTGGGATATCCACCAGTAAATACTATTCCCTAACCAAAATAGAAATAAGCACAATAACCCTTCCCTCCAAGGGTACAACAAGAATTTCATCCTGCTCTACCAAGACCACAACAACCTGTTGTACCTCTTTAAACAAATTTGAAAAAAATGCAATCTCAGCCTTTTTCCAAAAGGTATATCAGAGGATGACCACCAAAGCAATTGAAATGCAGAATCAAAGGGATACTATTCAAAACCTCGAACATAAAATGGGTAAGATCTTTAAGGCATTTTTAGATAGATTACCAAGAACCCTACCTAATAATGAAAAGATATATCGAAGGGAAGAGGAAAAGGTAGTGGTTTTGAGGAGTGGAAAAGTGATGGATTTTTATAAAACTTGTGGAAGAGATGATAAAAAATATGTGGAACCCAATAATCATACACCAGTTATATATGAAGAATTTTATGAGACCACTCAAGTAATACCTCAAGAGGTACTACCAACCACAAAAAACCAAACACCTATATAAACGAAACAATAAGTTTATGTTTCTCCACGACTCTATAAACCACCCCTTCTATTTCCAGAAAGAGTAAGGCATGGAATAATTTAAAGGAAATATAATATTTTTTTTGGAAATGTTCAAGAAATTTCAAATAAAAATTCCATTTGTGGAATAAATTACTCAAATTCCCACCTATATAAAATTCCTCAAATTTCTCCTTTCAAACAAAAGGAAAATGTAAGAAATAGGAGTCATCTTACTGAATGAATAATTATCTACTATTTTTCTGCAAAAAATTACACAATAAATGAGAGACATAGGTTTTTTATCAATCCCCTTCACAATAGAAGAATGCAAGTTCAGAGGATCTTTGTGCAATTTAGAAACCAACATCAACCTCATGCTGATAAGTATATTCTAAAAGCCGTGGCTTGAAGAAATAAAACCCAATAGAGTATCCCTACAATTATAAAACTGATCATTAAATTATCCCTAAGGAATTATCGAGGATTTCCTAGTAAAAGTCTACAAGTTCATTTTCTAGTAGAATTTCTTGTTTTGGACATGGAAGAGGAAGGCGACGTTCCAATCATCTTAGGTTGACCATTCCTATCAATTGGAAAGGAACTGATTGATGTAAATCAATGAATGAAAATATACCATGTAGGAGAGAAAAAGTTTTGTTTGATCTAGGAAAGGTATAACAATAAATATATTATTCCTTTAATTGTCAATAAATCTCTCTCACTGACAAAAGAGAAGGTTACTTCAACATGGAAGAAGAGAGTAAAGAAATAACCCCAAATAAAAATGAGGAATATTTCATTGAAGAAGTAAACTACATAGAACATATTAAAAGGTACAACATTCCACTTTTCATACCCTCAGTTATTCTATCACAAAAACTAGAACTAAAAGCCCTACCCATGAAACTAAAGTATTCCTTTCTACAAATTTCCGGTTCACTTCCAATTATCATTAACTCCGAACTGTCACAGTTACAAGAGAAAATATTGGTTGAAGTCTTTAAAAAGAATAACTAGTCAATTTTCTAGGGAATGGTTGACATTAAAGGAATAAAAATTGCTTTATTCACCCATAAAATTATTCTTGAGGAAAGTGCAAATCTGAAACGTCAACCAGAGAGGTGACTCACACACCCAATGAAGGAGGTTGTTAAAAAAGAGGTACTGAAAATTCTAGATGATGGAATAATCTTTTCCATATCTGTTAGTGAATGGGTGATCCCACTATAAGTAGTTCCTATGATAGGTGGTCTCACAACCAAAAGGAATGATAAAGATGAACTAATCTTAACTCGCACTGTCACTAGATGGCGAGTATGCATGGATTATAGAAATCTAAATGGAGCAACTTAGAAAGACCATTTAACCGTGTTATTTATGTATAAAATTCAAGAGATACAAGAAGGATATGAATTTTATTGTTTCTTGGATGAATATTCAGGATAAAATCAGATTGTTTTCAACCAAAAAGATTATTTAAAAACAAATTTTACATGTCTATTTGGTACCTTCACCTACAAGCACATGTCGTTCATTTTTTGGTAATGTGTGAGAAACTTTTGAATGATGCATGAAACATATATTCCATGGTATGGAGGAGGAATTCATAGAAATTTTCATGAATCACTTTTCTCTCTATAGCAGATCCTTTGAGGTATACCGAAGAAATTTTGAGCTAGTCCTTCAGTGCTGTGAAGAGAAGTGTCTTGTTTTAAACTAGAAAAAATGTCACTTTATGGTTCAAGGAGGCATAGTCCTCAAATTTTTTTTTCCAAGAATATAATGGAAGTTGATATTCCGAGATAAAATTTATCAAATATTTACCTAAGCCATCAATAGTCAAAGGCATATGGGGATTTCTAGACCATGTGGGATTCTATCAGAAATTCATAAAAGACTTTTCAAAAGTTTCCCACCATATGAAGAACCTATTATCAAAGTAAAAAAAATTTTAATTTACTGAAGAATGTTGGCTGACATTGAATGCTTGAAAGAAAAGTTTGATAGATGCTCTTGTAATCATTTCACCAGATTGGGAAAAGGAATTTAAATTGATGTGTGATACTAGTGACTTCATTATTGGTGCTGTTTTAGGAAAAAAAGTTGGTCACATCTTTTTTCTTATCTACTATTCCAGTCACATGATAAATAAAGCTCAAATGAACTATTAAACCATATATAAGGAGCTCTTAGAAGCTGTGTATGATTTTGAGAAATTTCATTCCTATTAGGTTATTTCCAAGGTGATTATGTACACTACTCATGCTACCCTGAGATATTTGATGAATAAAAAGAATGTGAATCCAAGACTGATAAGGTGGATCCATTTGCTCCAAGAGTTTTACATCAACATCAAGGATGCCAAAGGTACACAAAATGCGATCACTGATCATCTGTCTCAACTTCCACTGCCACTCATAAAGGGAAATGATGATATTTACATCAAAGTAGACTTTCCTGGTGACATACTTTTCAAGGTAAGGGTACAACCATGGTTTTCAGATATTTCAAATTATCTATCCACAATATTTTTACACCAAGACCTCTCCTATCAGCAATGAATAATATTTTTATTTGAAGCATCATGCTAGTACAGGCATGAACCACTCCTATTTAAGTGATATGATGATGGCTTGTTATGATGCTGAATTCCAGAGAAAAAAATAAAAAACATGTTAGTCATGTGTCATACATCACTAAATGGAGGACATCATGGACCAAAACACATGGTAGAAAAGATCCTAAAAAGTGGAATTTTATGGTCCATGCTACGACCAAGATTAAAGGGATTATTGTCAAAGTTGTGATAGGTGCCAATGAACTGGAATCATTATAAAATGAAATAAAATTCCCCAAAAACCAATCATGGAAGTATAAATATTTGACATATCGGGGATAGATTTCATGGGAACATTTCCCAATTCTCATGGTAAGTCCTATATCCTTGTTTCTACCGACTAAATCTCCACATGGGTAGAAGCTAAGGCTATAACACATAACACCAAAAAAGTGTCCAAGAACTTCCTGAAAAAAAGGGGTTTCAAGATTTGGATTTCCTATATTACTCATTAGTGATGAGGTAACATATTTTAATAATCAAGATGTTAAAGGACTGATAAAGAAATATAGAATTTAGTGTAACATAGGAAGTACCTACCACCCACAAACAAGTGGGCAAGTTGAATGGTCAAATAGTGAAATCAAAAAAATCCTAGAAAAGACTGTGAACACAAATCAAAGTGATTGGAATATAAAATTAGATGATGCACTATGGGAGTACCGTACTATATACAAAACACCCATTAGGACCACACCATTCCTATTAGTTTATGGAAAACCTTTTCATCTACCAGATGAATTAGAACATCGCTCGTACCAGGAAATTAAGAAGATCAATTTAGATTATCAAAAAGATAGAGAAGCTCAGATGGTGGAATTATATGAATTGGAAGAAATCATAAAATATTCTTATGAAAATTTCAAGATCTAAAAGAAAAAAACAAATAAATGACATGATTAACAGATTGAAAGACACATATTTTTCCTAGGAAATATGGTTCTTTTGTTCAACTCTAGATTAAATTTTTTACCTAGGAAGCTAAAATATAGATGGCCATAACCCTTCGTACTCATTCTAGTATTACCTTGTGGGACAATATAGATTTAGAGAGAAGGAAATACCGCATTCAAAGTAAATGGTAAAAGATTAAAAATCTTTCAAGAACCCTTCAAATAAGGGTATGTAGTTAGTTTGAAATTCATCTGAGCATCAAAGCATCAAGATCTCAACATTAAAGGAAGAAATATTTGAGAGGAATCCCAAGATAGGTCAACTCAGGCTAGATTAGGCTATAATAAGCCTTAGGAAATCTAAGGGAATTCCAGGAGAAAATGAACATGGGTTGGTCTAATTTTGAGTAGAGATATCAAATTAAACATCATGTAACATAACTAACAAGGTGTATTTTCATGACCATAAATCTAATGAAAATCCCAAATACATGATGTGAAACCCAATTACATTTCATGTATTTCCTTGATCCAGTTTTTAAAAATAAGTCATAAACCTAGGGTTTATAACCCATCCCCCTCCTGATCTGTAGCTGACCCCCTCCCTCTCATCCATCTTAGTCGAACACCCACCTCCCCTCCCCCCTTGTTCCTTTTCCTCACCATCCCTTACTCTAACCTACTCCTATGATGGAACACAAAAAGACCATGCACCACACACATGAAGAATCCATGAATGATCACGATGATCCACCTCCAGTGAAGCATCCATGAGGTACTGCACCTCCCACAGCTTTCCCCTCCAGTTCCTCTATAGCCTATGAGAAACCCTCTGCTCAGGAGGAGTCCCGATCTACCTCTAGTGAGTCGTATGATGAAGACCACCTTCATCCTATTCTATATTTTCCAACCCAAAACTCCACATGGAACTAAACCACTTGTAGGATAAACCAACAAGGGCCAGTAAAATCATTGGCATACTTTCCTTTATTTCCTACATATCAGCTAGGAGGTCCTCTAGTTTCTCAAGAACCTATATATTTTATCCATCATTGAGGTATGTGAGGATACATACTAGTTTTTTTTTGTATTTTCTAGCCACATTTGAGGTCACAGTTGACATCCTACACTCAAGACTAGGTAGACGACCTCATGGTCTTTCCTTCGTAGAATTCAACATTGGCCTCAGTATCTTTACTGAGGATTTTGAAACATCCTAGGTATTCCCTACACAGTAGATTGATACTTCTAAGTCTAATTCATAAAGGCTCTGGCAGATGATTTCACAAGATTCTAAAATTGTGCATGATCCTAGGATTACAAAATCCAATTACCTCAGAGACCCATCACTTTGTATCCTTTATGGATCCCTAATATATGTCTCGTTCACCCGATCCAGGTCCTACAAACATGTTATTTAGATGTATGTCATCATTTTAGCTCCAGTCATGGGCAGCCCTACCATCAACATGGTGTCTCAATTCGAGTTCTATTATAGATTCCATACTCATAGTATGTGAGGAACATTGATGGGGGGATATTTCATTACACATCTAGCTCTTCATCACAATGTTTTTACGCCTCCTTGCCACTCACCTCACTCGGGATGATGGAATTCATTGATCTCCTTTTGTTTCAAAAGATGAATCTTTTTACCAAGGATTGAGACCTCTACCAGTGGGCACCAGGGGTAGTTGAGGCTACTGAAAAGGCCCTAGGAGATCATACAATATACCCTACACCTACTCCACCCACTACTTGACCTCCATCCCCTATATCCCATTTCCACCCTCCAACACAACTTACCCTACTGATCCACCTACCCCATTTATCTAGAAGATCTATTGGCCATTCACCTCTTCATCTTGTAAAATATGCACTGGATCTTTCAGCACCTCAATATCCCTTTTATAGAGTTCTCCCAGTTCACTACCCCTTCCTCACCCTCACCATCCCCTACCATCCCCTCCCCATCCATCACTCCTCCCCCATCCATCACCCCGGATGACTTACCATCAGAGATGAAAGAACCTTTTACCCAAATAAAATATCTATCAGAGCATGTCTAGTGGGGTAAGGGACCTGAAACCACTCCATTCACCAAGGTCCCCTTCATCAATCCCGCTGCCAGACCCATGATCACACTACAGATTAGTTCCTCCCCACCACCCACCACTCTGATAGATTCTAGCACCATGACACCATCATCAGTAGCTGACCAACCACCCCTTCTTCCATCACATCCATTGACTTGGTGGGGAAGTTTTATCCACACTATGTTTGGGAGAAGACTATCAATGATGTCATTGGTGAAATTTATTTTTCATAGTGTACCACAATCCACTCACCAGATTTTTGTATGCTTCTAGGATGATGATCATTTTTTTATTGATAGTGTTTTCATTCATGATGTATCATTCCAATTCATTTCTATATATGGGATACCAATTTTTATCCATTTTACTTGTCTTATTTTTCCAATATTTACACTTTATAGTAGAATTGTCTATCTCCTCTATTTCATCTATGGTTTTTATGCACCTGTTCTACCATATGTCATTGTTTTCCGAGTGACTCAACACTTGGCAGAGGTCGAGCACCATCACTACGAGCTATCCCCTGAGATTAGTGTTCAACATCCACCACCATGAGAACAAATACATTTTTTCCTCATATTATCTGTGGTTGGTATGCACTTGAAGCAATAAATCCTTCAAAAAGACCCTAAGATCTAGAGGAAACCACCATGAGAAGTTTCCATCAACAGAGGAGAGACTGAGTCGATGGATGATAATGCCTGATACTTTACTCCATACATCTGGATGGCGATGTCATTTATTATCACTTTATGGGAGGTATCCTATATTTCATATGTTTTCTCATACTTTGTAGTTATTCTTTTGTCCTAGTCGTCATTTTACAGTTTTTTATTTTTATCCATGAGTCACTTTGAGCCTTATTGTACACATATTCCTTTATTTTTACCAAATATCTTTAATTACTATTCACTGTGTGCACCTAACTATTTTACAACTTAAAAAATGTTTCAACCCTATGGAATAATGTTTTATCTAGTAAAAAATTTGTATTTTTGACACATTTTGTAGGTATCCCAATTCCAAAAACCAAGACATCTCAACTTTCCCCATGAAATACAACTCTATACAAGGAGCTTTTGATTCCTCAACATTTTATTTTCCAATTTCTGTTTCAATTTCTACATATTTATCTTCCATAACCCTCCAACAATACTTTCACAGACAGTCCAGACATTTTCTCGTTTTAAATGTGGGGGAGTTTTTCTTGAGTTTCACTTTCGATATACTTGAATTTTTTCCTTGTCTCATTTTTTGAGGAGTCATTTTTCATTATAAAGCATGGTTTAAACCTGAAACTCGTTATTCCCATTTAAATAAAAGAAAAATTAAAGTTTTAAATTGTTGTAAATTCATGTTTTATTCCTTTTTAGACTTTTAGAATGATTTATAAGTTTAGTAATGTAACTCAAAATTAAAAAAAAATTAAAATTATTTTTAATTTTCTTATTACTTGGTTTTATACCTTTAGTGATTTCCACTTTATTTATTCTCATTACCGATAGGATTCTGAGCCTATGATAGCATATTCATTTTTGATCATATTTTTTGAGTGACACCTTGGACAAGTAAGCCTATCAGAACATGCAGTGAGATATTATTGAGGATATGAATGGACAAATACAATTTTAAAATGATTGAGGAATATTTGTGGAGATACTTTTTCCTAAGACCCACATTTCATATTTCCTTAATTAATTCCATAGTTTGAATGAATGAACTTATAGGATGCAACTATTGCAAGATGATTATCCATTCCTACTATGCCCTTTGTATAATTCATGACTTTACCTTGAACAAGTTTGGGGGAAGTTTTCATCCAGAAGACACATGATGATTTTTATTATAGAGATGTACTGTGTTTATCACCATACAGTTTGATTGTGATCCATGTGTACTTTTTGGTATTTAACATCTATCCCATTCCTTTGAAAAATACAAAATAAAAATAAAAATATGATTGAGTTGTGTATTAGGAAGGTCTAAAAATAACCATTTCTAGAATGATGTATCCTTTAAAGGATCAATGTGGTTAGGGGATGGATGTTAGATCTATCATAGACATTAATTTTAAAAAATAAAAATACAAAATATATAAAAAGAAATAGGATACCCTTCTTTCTCGCACTTGATATATATTCATGGATCCAACTTCTGTTTCTAGGAGTGTGGAGTTTATTAGCTATGGAGGAGTCATTTCACTACACTTTTCACAACATTCATGTATTATAATCTAGATCCTACCCTCCTTTTTATCTTGTTTTTCACTATTTACCCACCTTCTGACATCCTCTGAGTCATTATAACCTAATTACTGAATCCCTCATGATTGATTTTGTATTTGTCTTTACAAAGTGGATATGATAGAACCAATTCAAACCTATAGTTAAGAGAATTTACTTAGGGTATGTGTATAAATCCAATTTCATTTTAACATGAGTGATGAGAGAAAATTCTTTGTGATCTAAATTGAAAATGGTTATAGAGTTCAAGGAACAGTTAAAAAATTGTAATTAAAAGATTAAGAATTTTTTTAAAGAACTGAGCTATGAAGAATGACTAATTTTCCCTGCAGGGATGATTTTAGAGACTAGATTTTCCTACTTATACTTAGTTTTATTTACCTGGATATAATGAATGTTTCCTATTTTAAAAATGGATTTCCCCTTTGAAATATCTATTGAGATATTTTTGCTTTAGGACAAGCAATTGTTCAAGTGTGGGGGAATTTGATAAGCAGAAATCATATATACATTTTGTTATCATTTTATTTAGTATTTTTATTTATTTACTCAATAATACACCTGGAATGTGTTGTTTATTGCAGGAAACAATATTTTAAGGTTTTAAAGGAAAAAATGTAGAAAAGAACCAAAATTGGCTATTACACTTCATGAAACATCATTAAACGTTGTGTAGTAGAATTTCATAATATACTGCATATCGTGAAACAAAGTTGTAAAGAATTTAAAGTCATGAATCCATTAAATTATGTGATTCACCAATAAATATCATGTAATATTTGAATTCAATTCTAACTTTCAAGATAAATCCCATAGGAAGATACACATGGTGAGTCCCAAATACACATTGTGAAAGAAGTAAAGGTTCCAAATATCCAAATGAGATTCAAATGAGATTAAAAAATTTTCTAAGAAAACTCAGTTCATAATTAAATGATGTAAAACACAAATACATTTTGTGTAATATCCTGATTATTTAACTACAAAAGGTGCACCGTAGAACAAAATAGATGACATTTTTTTGAATTCTATCATTTTCTCTCTAATTTTATCTCGATTCTTCTTCCACCCTTTCTCCCTAAAATCGATTTGTATCATGTATTTTCATTGTTTTAAAATTATTCAATCATCTTGGATAAATTTTATGTGTTCTTCATTAATTTTTTCATCCTTAAAATTGTGCTACACACATTCTTCGACTCGATCTCCAACCTATTACAAATCCACATTACGCTTGTTCTTGTTCTTATTACAAGTAAGTAGCAGATTGAAATTGTGTTTGATTTTTGATTTATATTTCTTGTTCTTAATTTAATGTTCACTAATTGGTTAATATGAATCATTTAATTTTTTTCAATTGTTTAATCTCAATCTATTTTGGCATGTTAATCATGATTTTAATTTTTTACCTATCTGTAATCGATTCTACCATGAGTGGCTAAACCACATAGGGTAGGGATGAAGAGTAGGGGTTTCTAAACTAAATAAATCTTCAACTCTCAGCTTGGTTACCTTATGGATTAGTAATTGGGGTAAATTTTTTTTTCTATCCAATTCACTTGAACAACCCTGACCACAAGAAGTTTAAATGAACAAACCTATCCCAATTGAAGTAGAATAACCTATTACACTTTCTACCATATAATCTAAGTTTAATTAATCCAGGTCATAGATATCTAAAAACCAAGGAATAGATGACTCCTAGATAGAGCTAGTTGGTCTGACCATGATCAACTAGTGACCTCCACTTCTCAACCTAAACCTTAAGACCATACCAAGTTAGAATTAAGATCATCCTTTATACTGAACCCCAAAATTGATCATGATTCCTTCCTTCTCTATGATCCTAAGCCCAATTTTCTTAGAATTAGTTTTCCCAAAATTAATCACACTTTTGAGTACTTATACCCAAAAGGGTTCTAAGCCTTAGTTCCTTTCCATTAGCTCTTTTCCCCCATGGGACCGACCCCACACTGTCACTATACTATGCCTTAGTAGAAAGTGTAGTTTGGGAAACAATAAATCTAATCCGATTGAAGCCCACATGAACTAAACAACACTTGTGGTGACGTCACAATATTTTATTTGAAACCAACATCTATATATACCAAGTTGAAAGAAAGGTGATCAAATTTTTGGTGTATGGATATGTCAGTTGTCACACCAACACTAGAGTCCTTGGCCTAAAATCCAAACTCGAAACACTTAACACTATTTCCAAAAATCAATCTCACAGACTTCGGTCCTAAGGTATAACTAATTACACAGATTCCATTCTATCATGACCCATACCAATAGGTCCCATGCCATGACTCCCCATGCATGCCTCCAATAGGTCTGGGTCTAGCAACTAGCACTAAGTAGGAATATCACTAACATAGAAGGACTTTAAAGTAACTATACACACAAACACACACACACACACACATCCAATCCCATATAATGTTGAAATGTAAAAAAACCAATAAACCATGCATGCATACATCTAAATCCCACAAATAGAGTATAATAAAAATTAATAGAAAATAAATAGGTCCAAATACAAGCCCAACAAAAATATTATGAAAACATGTCCAACCTAAATCTATAGATGGGGACTGATGTCAATATAAGCACAAGAACACACCTCATTTTTTCTGGAACACTAAGAACTACCTAGTCTTGGTCCCTTTAGAACTCCATCAAAAGGTCGATCATCTGCACAAAACATGACACATGTGGGAAAATCCCATGCAGGGGTGTGTATGACAGTACCCAATAGGAAACCTTGGAAACACTAAGAATATAACAACAAGAATAACATGAAGATCTACACATGTATATTTCTACAACACATATAAAAATAATATCTAGATATACTCTAAAAATAAATATAGTATGAAAGTAAATTCACAACTGTAATGCTAGTCTAGGGATCCTGTTCATAGATTCCACATAACACTCATCTAAGAGAACACACTCCAGGTGTTAGATACACTGATGGAATCCATCAAAGATGTAATACTCATAGGGTATTTACATTATAAGTATAGACTAGAATCATGAATAGAATGATAAAAAGATGAGGATCATAACCAAGGACATGGGGTAAACTAACAAATAAATCTTGAATAACCCACTAAGTATAGGATCAAAGCCTGTATAGTGTTGGTCATGATGATACTAAGAACTATGCCTAGGGAAAGATAGTGATAAAGGGTCTCATTCTAAGTCTCAAGGAAGGATTCTAACAACTCTATCTGAGAAGTCCCATTGAAGGGATTACTATCCTATATGTAGGACACAATTCCATACTAACCCCTAGGGAAAGGATATAGGGAACACATCCAAATGAAATTTGTCCAAGATGAAGAGGAAAATATCTCCAATCCACCTTTTAAAAAGTACACTACATGTACTAGTAGTACATGGTGTGCCCCTTCAGCACTGGGTCCTAACCATGTATGATGGCCCATGACCATGTTCGTGTCAAAGTACACAGTGTGTCCGAGCCAATGTAATATTGACCGCATTGAAGTACACAAATTTTCCCATGTTCATCTAGCCTGGATATGTCCATGTCAGAGTATATAGAATTTTAGTGAGTGTTTACTCCTGGATATGTCTATATACTCTATGAGGTATATGATGAACTTCCAGGTTGATTCACATACCGTGTGATGAGGTCACATTTCATGTGATATTTAACTTCACTGTAGAAACCTTAACACTACATAGATGGTCCCACATTCCTTGTAATCCTAGATTACACACTGTGTGTTATGGGATTTTCTAGAATCCCATATCCATTTCATGCTCATTCATCCACTCCCATAGCCATCGATCTGGCCATGTACCATGCTGAAAAAAAGGAACACCGTCTACCGATCATCACTGCCTTCTAACACCAAATTTTGTCCATCAAACCATTTGGAAAATGTCATCGAGGATCATCCATCATCATGAACTGAAGAAAAAAATAGGGTATCCCAAATCATTTTGATCCACTACTACTTTCATCAAAGCTCGACCATGTAATTGATCTAGTCTTGGAACTACGATGTTAATCAATTACTCCAAGAATTAGGTGCACAAAGATTTATTATTCGATATTTGTCGAATCGTGGGCCAATGGATTTTCCTGTAATGAACTAAGAAATAGGAAAGAAAATCACAATCCAAAAAACATGAGGAATGAACATCAAACATTGTTCTTGTTGGCCTAAATTCATCACCTTTAGAATGATGAACAGAGTGATAATAAAATAATCATAAATAAATCCCCAAAAATTCCATGCAGGTAAGCCTATCTCGCAATATGACTGATCCATGAATCAATTTGTTGGTCGATTGATTCACATTATTCATAAAAATACATAAACATGAATATATAAAAATAAAAAAACAACCTACCTTGAATTGTATTGATTAATGATGAAGAATGTGGTTGTGTCATTGTTGTTGGCAAGATCCTATGATTCCATTGCACACCAGTTATTGATATTCGATTTGGATGTTGTTGACCAACATAAGTTCCTCAAATTGCTCCTCTAAATCTCTAGGTTTATGCTGCTAAGACTTAGATTTTTCCCATATCTGTATACTTATAGAGTAAAAATCTTGGTTGGTTAATTAAATAAATATATTTATTAAATATATTTATTTTAAACATCGTCCCACGATCACGCATGAACCCAGACACCATACACATTCGATTTTTATATCACACCTAGGGTAAAATGCATACTTTGAACTCAGTAGTGCCCTTATATTTCTGATATAGGACTCCACCTATAAGTTATTACAATTTTCAAGAAAACTGTACATGCATGCATTTAATATATTTAATATATTTTAAAAAAAAAATTCGGGCACATCGGGCCTTGAAATCACATGTCATCTCAACACCTGGTCTTGAAAATATTACTAGATTTATTACAAGACTTTATTTGAAAAAACGGATGTTACAGAATTCACCCATGTCAACAAGTGGATAAGGAAAACCTCTGTTGGGAAAAAATCCCTCAAGGTAACACTGCAGTATTTTTGGGTTGATTGTGTTTGTTGACAAAGCAGGTTTTCATGGATATTTGTCGAGTTCCCGAGAAGTTGTTGACAATCCTTGTTGACAAAGAACGATGACAAAGGAAAAGGACGGTCTGGAGGCGGTACAAAAGAGCAGTACAAGGTGTCGCCGTTTCCCAGTGTTTGCCAAATTTTTGGGGTCCAAAATTTGGAGTTTGGTGAGCATCGCGAAAAGAGGATTACCATGAAGAGAATAATTTAATATGGAAAAGGCATGAATTTCGCGAAGCTAGGATGCATGGTTTGGAAATCGTGAAGACCGGAAGAATGGAGGTGGTGATGCTTCGCGATTACGTCAAGCTTCGCGAATGGCAGAGGCTGAAGCGCATCGCGGCGGAGAAGGGCTTTGTGAGAGAGCTTCGCGGCGAAGGCGCGAAGGAATGTTGGGATTCGCGAGGGAGCTTCGCGGCGAAGGCGCGAGCCGCGAAGGTAAGTTGACGGTGATTCATCGCGACTACGTCAAGCTCCGTGAACGGAAGATTGCCGTGGAGCTTCGCGATTTGGACAGAATTCCGGTAGAAACTTTGGAGCTTCGCGATTTGAGATGACGTGGCGTTGACTTCGCGTCGAAAGTTCAAGGGTTGGTGGAATCGCCTATAAATAGAGGCCGACCCCTTCGGGCGAAGTAGAGAGAATTTTCAGAGAAAATCCATTGCTCTCGGTTCGCAGAGGTGGTTCGCGAAGGCAGTTGTGCTCCGCGAAAGGGGAGCTTCGCGGCGGCTATTCTAGCTCCGCGAAAGTTGTGTGCTCCACATTGGATCAGTGAGCTTCGTGAGAGAAGTTTCTTTACAACGAGTTGAGCTTCACGAGAGAGCTTTGCGAGAGAGATTTGCGAGAGAGCTTCACGAAAAGGCAGGAGCTTCGCGAAGGCTTGCTTGAGCTTCGCGAAATTGGAAGCCTCGCAAAGTAGGGTGCTTTGCGAAGGTGTTTCCAAAAGGAATTGCCCAGTGTTCAAAGGCAAAGGGGTATTCATCTACGGATGAAAGTTGAACTTCAACAGAGCATCTACATACAGAGAAAGATGCATTCCTTAATGGAAATGAAGAGACCTACAGGTCTATAAAATGTGATTGGATTCCCTTCACAGAGCAGTGAGCTTAGGAAGAGGAAGAAGGTGATCCTCTCCACCGGCAGTGATCCAGAGAGAGAGAAACAGGGAGTGAACCTTGGGAAAGCAGTGAGCTGACCCTAAATCTTGTATAGGCAGTGAGCCTGGGCATAGAAGTGTTCTAGCCCGAACATTGTAATCCACAGCTAGTGAAGTCTAGTGGAATTTGGTACGAACCGGCAACTTGTCGGCATATGCTCCTTGGACGTAGCCCTTAGCGGTGAACCAAGTAAAAATCTCTGTGTATGCCTGCTTACTTCCCTGCATTGCATTCAAAGCATCATCATCAGGTAAAGGAAATAAGTGATCACAGTAACCACACAAGTGCAAACAAAGTGACCCTTGTAACAAAGAGGTCAAGATCCAGTAGGGCAGAAGGAAGTTTTAAAAGAATATCCATACCCTGATTCACCCCCCCTCTCAGGGTATATAGGCCCCTATTGGTCCTAACAATTGGTATCAGAGGGATAGGTTTCCTTTATTAGATTTGTTTGCTCTGACTTGGTGTAGTCGATCTGTGTGTTTAAAGAATTAGTCTGCTCTTATCTCGTGAGCCATGGCAAAGGGAAAAACATCAAAGAAGAATTAGAAGTCAGGTGGTATTCCTCAGTGTGGAAGTGTGTATGGAAAATGTGTGATTCAGTTAAATGAATCAAACCTCTTGCTGAAGGAAGGATTGGATGAATCTGATAAGGAAAAGATTGATTTACTCAATCAATATGTTGGAATAAGTGAAGTACATGATCATCAAAGTAATGCCGGAACAACTGATGATGATGAAGTTTCAAGAAGGAGGCCACCAGTAGATGTTGTCAACATGACAATGGAAGTGGACCCAAAGTTGGATGAAGATGTCAAATCCAAAGATATCCGGATTAAAGTATTGGATATTGAGGTCAAAAAGCTAAGAGGCTTAAATCAAAGGCTTATTGACATAGTTACTGAACTAACAGAGAAGAATGATTCTCATGCCAATGAACTACAAAAGATGGCTAAAATGAAAGGAAAACAAAAGGCTGATGATTATGAAGAGAATCAAAAGTCAGATGAAGTACAGAATCTGAAAGCTAGAAATGATGATCTAGCAGCACAGTTGTCTGAAGAAGTTTAGAAGAATCGAATCCTACAATAAGAGAATGAATCTTTCTCTAAATCTGTTTCTGAGGAAAAATTAAAAGTAGTGAAGCAAAGTGAAATGGTGGAAAAGCTCACACAGGAACTAGAAGATGAGGTGAGTAATGAGAAGCTTCTCAAGAAGGAACTGGATGTCCAACTCGAATCAATGTAGATGAAGATTAAAAAGTTGGAATAGGATCTATAATTAGTAAAGAATGATGTGGAGAAATCCAATGCTAAAGGAATGCCAAAAATGAAGGATGCCTTACACTTTCTATTTGATCATCCTTCGACAAGTGATGATAAAATTAAGAATAAGTATGCTATTTCTGAAGAGAAACAACAAAATATTTTCTCAGCTCAAAGAACAGCAAGTTTCAGAAAAGTTGGTATTGGATTTGTTGAAAACCCTCCTGTGCATGATAGAAAGAGAGCCGTGAACAGTTCTAGAAATGGAAAAGATCCTGCAGGTGCTGGAGATAGGCCTAAAAGGAAAATTACAAAAAGAAGTGATGACATGTGTTATTTCTGTGGGATTCACGGCCACACATCAAGATTCTGTTCAGAGGCTCTGGAATACATTTTTGGATGTGAAAACGGAGACATTGCTAAATCTGAGAATAAGAAGAAGAATCATGATAAATCAGAGAGAAGAGTTTCTCATAGGAGAACATTCATCAGATGCTATTACTGTGGAAGGATGGGACACATCATGAGTATGTGTCAGGAAGCTCAGGAGATCGATTCCAGAAGAATAAAACAAGTTGCATCAACATCTCAGCAGAGAAGTGATGAAATGAGGTATGACTTTAATAGAAAATGTTTCATATGTTCTGATCATGGGCATCTGGCCAGAGAGTGTAGCAAGAAGAAAGCAGGAAAGGAAAAGGAGCCCAAAAAGAGATTACCAACTCCAGTGGTACATAATGGTAAATTAAGCACTTGGAGAAAAAGTGGTAAGGTGAAAAGTAGGCTTAGAGCCTCAGGGGAATCACATGGAGCTGAACAAAAGGTATATCAATCACCTTCTCTGTCGTACTCACAACCGCTCTCAAGGAGAGAATGTGAACAAACCTGGAAGATTAAGGGGAGATCTACTCCAACTGTGATGAAGAATATTGAATGTTCAATAGAGGACTCACCACCAGCGAAAAAGAGTGTGGTGACTCAGACCACTGATAAAATTAAGATTAACGAAGAATGCATCGAGAAATCCACATGTCGTGTTTCTCAGTGAGAAGTGAAGGAAAGAGGAAGACCCCTGATATGGGAGAAGAAGAAAGGGAAGATTCCAAATAGAGAGGTTCCTGATCAGATAAATAATCAAGGAAAATGGAATTTTGGTAGAACCTCAAAGAAGGAAATGTGTACTAGCGGGTTTATACCCCAAGCGGTGAGAAAGGCTGAGCCTACCAAATCTACATATCAGAAAATGGCTCAGAATGCAGGCAATGAATGCCTAGTCATATGGCCAGAACAGTTGAAGTTGGTTAGGCAGTTGGAGGAATCAAGAAAGGAGTGTGATGCCCTCCAAGAAAGAATCAAAGGGTTGACCCATCAGGATCAACCGAAATCCTCATCTTGAGGAGTCTAGAAGAAACCCATCTCCCTATGTCTATAAAAATGCTATTAACTGATGATTCATGTGTTTCAGGCTCTAGGGAGATACGATCCAAGGGGAAGTGGCATCTAAGGATGCGAAGTGGATATGTGATATGCTCTACAGTTTCTATTGATTCAAATCAGGTTTGAAGAAGAAAGGGAGCAATAGAGCACAACGGGAAGTTATTGTGTTATTGACTTTGTCTCTTGTTTCCTACATCGAGTTCCAACTCAGTAGGCTTAGAGATTTGGTTAATGGATTAATGATGAGTGCTAGATTGGCATAAATCATACAGGTGGAAGATAGCAATAAACGATGCAGGAGAAGAATGACGTTTATGGGTATAAACAATGGATCTAACCCCAGGAAGTGTTGCATAACACAGGGGGATCATTCAACAACAAAATCAGATGCCAGATCCATCAAGGAAATAATTGGATGACCCAGCTCAAGTGTTGTCTATTGAGAGAATACATACTATGGGAGAAGCAGCAGTGATCAAACATTTCATGCTTATTTATTTTGATCTAACATTGTGGTATCAGCTGACTGTTTTCAGGATACGAAGAAGCTGCGAGAAGAAGTTGAAAGGAATGATTTCATTGAAAAATTAAATATAGAAAAGTATCTGAAAGAAATGAAGCCACTGAAAAATGAGTCAATGAACAATTTCCTGACGAAAGTGTTGAGGAAGAAAGCAACACAGGGGGAGAATAAGTGGTTGAGGGTGACTCAGAAGAAGATACTGATGATGAGTACAAGGAAGTAAAATCCTTATCTGCACAAAAGACAAAGAATCAAGCTGAAATTGACAGGCAGAATATCATCAGTGATCACTGAAGATGAAAACTGGGACATGCCATGAATGAAGAGATAGGTCAGAATTGAGAAGAATCAGACCTGGGTGATTGTTTCAAGGCGAGATGATAAAAATGTCATCATGACAAAATGGGTATATTTAGACAAGATGAACGAATATGGAACGATGCTTCAGAAAAAAGCACAACTGATGTGCAATGGAGACTCCCAGATAGAGGGAACAGATGGTGATGAGACATTTGCACCAAATGCCAAGCAACGAGATATCAAAGTAATCCCAAGGAGAGCCACATGCTCGCAGTGAAAAGAATACTTCGGTATATCAAGGGCACGGTGGACTTCGGTTTGACATACAACGACAAATCTCAGACAGAGTTATTGGGATATAATGATGCAAACCGGGCCGGTTCAGAGGATGATAGGAAATCAACGTCAGGTGGTGCTTTTTATCATGGTGGATTGTGTATTTCTTGGCTTAGCAAGAAGAAGGATTGCATTTCATTAAGCACCGCAGAAGCTGAGTATATTGCGGCCACTCAAGTATGCACACAGTTATTGTGGATGAAGCAGCAGCTTGAAGATATGAGAGTTGAAGTGAAGTCTCCGATCGGAATCCAATGTGATAACTCAAGTGATATAAATCTCAGCAAATATCCCGTCCATCACTCAAGGACAAAGAAAATTGAGATTAAGTATCATTTTATCAAGGAGAAGGTTGAGCAGGGACTCGTGAAGTTGGAGTACGTGCCTACAGAGCTACAGGTTGCAGACATTCTGACAAAGGCCTTACCCAAGGAAGATTTTGAGTAGCATCGACTGGCTCTGGGAGTTCAGTCGACTCCCCGCACTTGAAATAGTGTGGATGTGGAACACCCCCCCTCTCCCCGAGGTATGACGTATTTTTCCCTACTGTGCTGATATGTGTTCTCTACTATGTTACAGAATACAAAGGCGTGACCTTTGGGTTCGTTGACAAAGGGGGAGAAAATAGTGTTTGTTAAAAGGGGAGAAAATAGTGACTGGGAGACAGTGTGGAGATTTGATAAATCATAATTGATACGGGGAGAAGCTGACAGGTGGAGCAGCCAGAAAGGGGGAGCAATGAGAAAGGGGGAGAGATTTTTAAATCTGACGATGCTAGAAGTGATCGATCAAAGCATAGAAATCACGACAGCTGAGGATCGTGATAAAAACATAATAGTGGTGTTGGAATGGTGTGAGACGGTGTCCAGCTATCAACAATTGGTATCAACTTAAGAATTCACCGATTGGTATCAGTGTGGTTCAAAAACTGGTTTTATTTTAAGAATTGGTATCAGGGTCTGACATGAAGTGATTCATTGATGAACTTTTCATACTACTCTTGTTTCTCACGCTGAGCATTGCTCATGTGGGCTTAGAGTACGTGTTAAGTGAATCCTTGAATGCTATCAGAATCGCAAGGGGCGAACGGTGGTAGTGGCTGGAAGAAGACTCAGTGAGGTATCAAAGTGCAGAAAATCATCCTGAGAAAATTTTTGAAGAGTTGTCAACAAACCCAAAGGGGGAGATTGTTGGGAAAAAATCCCTCAAGGTAACATTGCAGTATTTTTGGGTTGATTGTGTTTGTTGACAAAGCAGGTTTTCATGGATATTTGTCGAGTTCCCGAGAAGTTGTTGACAATCCTTGTTGACAAAGAACGATGACAAAGGAAAAGGATGGTCTGGAGGCGGTACAAAAGAGCAGTACAAGGTGGCGCCGTTTCCCAGTGTTTGCCAAATTTTTGGGGTCCAAAATTTGGAGTTTGGTGAGCATCGCGAAAAGAGGATTACCATGAAGAGCATAATTTAATATGGCAAAGGCATGAATTTCGCGAAGCTAGGATGCATGGTTTGAAAATCGCGAATACCGGAAGAATGGAGGCGGTGATGCTTCGCGATTACGTCAAGCTTCGCGAATGGCAGAGGCTGAAGCGCATCGCGGCAGAGAAGGGCTTTGCAAGAGAGCTTCGCGGTGAAGGCGCGAAGGAATGTTGGGCTTCGCGAGGGAGCTTCGCGGCGAAGGCGCGAGCCGCGAAGGTAAGTTGACGGTGATTCATCGCGACTACGTCAAGCTCCGCGAACGGAAGATTGCCGTGGAGCTTCGCGATTTGGACAGAATTCCGGCAGAAACTTTGGAGCTTCGCGATTTGAGATGACGTGGCGTTGACTTCGTGTGGAAAGTTCAAGGGTTGGTGGAATCGCCTATAAATAGAGGCCGACCCCTTCGGGCGAAGTAGAGAGAATTTTCAGAGAAAATCCATTGCTCTCGGTTCGCAGAGGTGGTTCGCGAAGGCAGTTGTGCTTCGCGAAAGGGGAGCTTCGCGGCAGCTATTCTAGCTCCGCGAAAGTTGTGTGCTCCACGTTGGATCAGTGAGCTTCGCGAGAGAAGTTTCTTTGCAACGAGTTGAGCTTCGCGAGAGAGCTTCTCGAGAGAGCTTCGCGAGAGAGCTTCGCGAAAAGGCAGGAGCTTCGCGAAGGCTTGCTTGAGCTTCGTGAAATTGGAAGCCTCGCAAAGTAGGGTGCTTTGCGAAGGTGTTTCCAAAAGGAATTGCCCAGTGTTCAGAGGCAAAGGGGTATTCATCTACGGATGAAAGTTGAACTTCAACAGATCATCTACATACAGAGAAAGATGCATTCCTTAATGGAAATGAAGAGACCTACAGGTCTATAAACTGTGATTGGATTCCCTTCACAGAGCAGTGAGCTTAGGAAGAGGAAGAAGGTGATCCTCTCCACCGGCAGTGAGCCAGAGATAGAGAAACAGGGAGTGACCCTTGGGAAAGCAGTGAGCTGACCCTAAATCTTGTATAGGCAGTGAGCCTAGGCATAGAAGTGTTCTAGCCCGAACATTGTAATCCACAGCTAGTGAAGTCTAGTGGAATTTGGTACGAACCGGCAACTTGTCGGCGTATGCTCCTTGGACGTAGCCCTTAGCGGTTAACCATGTAAAAATCTCTGTGTATGCCTGCTTACTTCCCTGCATTGCATTCAAAGCATCATCATCAGGTAAAGGAAATAAGTGATCACAGTAACCACACAAGTGCAAACAAAGTGACCCTTGTAACAAAGAGGTCAAGATCCAGTGGGGCAGAAGGAAGTTTGAAAAGAATATCCATACCCTGATTCACCCCCCCTCTCAGGGTATATAGGCCCTTATTGGTCCTAACAACCTCCAAATCTATAATCTTTCGATAATTGGAAGATTCTTGATAAATCTGGTAGAAATAACTCTTAAAATAAGGTATATTTAACACGATAATTCTACAGAATATTAAGACACATCATGAGTGTGCTTCTAGAAGAAAACATGCTCATTAGTAGAGAGAAAAATAATGTATCTATATCTCAATTTATAAATAAACATAGGTGGTATGATCTCTATAAGAAATGTTCTTCGTGTTTTAACTATGGACATTTGGCTAGAGTTTATGTTAGGAAAAAAACTCGTGGAAGAAAAAGGGACTTCTACATTCCCATGACATATAAATAAGGGAAAACATTTTAAGTAAATCTATTATTCTGAAAAAAATATTTACTATCTTGGAGGAAAAATAGATCTTAATAAAGGGTGTATCAAGAATCTATAATGTAACACTAAAAAAAAACACTCTTGGAGATAAAGGAAATAAAATTTAAAGATAAATAAAAATGATGAAGTTATTCTAGTTGTGATAATGGATGATGTGAACTTGAATAATGATTCATTAAGGAAAAATAAGTCCAATATGACTATTATGGAAATTGAAGAGGATAAACACAAGGAATGATTAAGTGGTCTCATCAATACCACGACAAATCATGAGAGGAATACTAGTGGAGTTATCCTTGTATTGATAACATAGCATGACATGGAACACAAAAATTCTACATCAGTGGAGGAAACATGCATGAGTGGTATTAACCTCACAAGGAAGATTAAGCCTAACCCAATGAAGGAAGAGAATTTTTAAATCTGAGAAGAAGTTTTCACAAATGGTATTATTCAAGAAGTAACCAATAAAATGTCTTGGAAGGAAATTAGAAGAAAATTATTGGTCTATCAAGACCAATAAAAATCCTCACCTTAAGGATGTTAGAGGTACCCCTATCCATATGTGTTAAATGTTTTTAACTATTAGTTTATGTGATTCTGAATAATGGTGGTGATATGATTCATGGGTTGTGTAAGAGTTGATGGAAGTGGTGTTTGAGCTGAAAAATAAGATTTTACTGAAAGAAGATATATAATGGTGCAGAAAGAAAATATGAAGGAGTTGACAAGAGATTGATGCAATATAATGATTCAGATTGATCAACTATCATAATTGGTACTGAGTTTGAAACATAAGAAAAATTTTTATCAATGACTTAAACTGACTCAATAAGTGGTTTTGAGAAAATAATTTGATATTATAAGATTAATCTTAAATATGTGTGCTATAATTAAGAGGTACTAATACTACAGAACCTTAACTAGAGATAAAGTTGAATCAAATTCTGATAGAAAATTTTATTATGGTATTAGGACAACATCCATTTTAAAAAAAGTGATATCAATCCATATCCCAAGGGGTACTAAACCTATAGAAAGGAGAATATATCCAGATAGTAGAAGAATATGTTTTTCCATGAAACCCATATTTATCAATACATGTACTAACAAGTGTGGTATCAACTATTTTTTTAGGATACTGAATGCAGCTGAGAAGGGGAAAAAATCATCACCAAAAAATGGTTCCCCTTGCTGATTAATATCTCAATATTTCATGACATGAACTAATGACATTCAAAAGGAGTTGTTCATGAGTAATCAAAATAAATTGAGCCTCATTTTAAAAATGGAAAAGAACCCTATGAAGGATAAGAGATAAATAATATCATTTGTTATAATTTTTTTATCTCAAATAAGTTATACCAGTTGGTTCAACATATTGTTTATCTCATACAATTTTGATTTATTTATTAATTATTAATGGTTTGGTGTTAGTGTGATTGAGATTTCAGGATGTTTTGACGATAATAGAAGGATCAAGTTTCACATGATCATTGAAAAAATTGAGTGTCATGGACACCCTTGAGGTTTTTGACTTAAATTATTATTTCATACAATGAGTTCCAAATCAGTAGGCCTAAAGGATATTTCAATGACTCAATTCCAATTGGTAAATTCACTCACCAAAAAACATTGTGTAAAATGTAGCTAAAGAGGAGAAAGTGGTTCAAATATTGAAAGGTGGTAAATCTAGAATTATTATATTCTAAAAGTTGATTGAAGTATATAATTTAGATATATAATTATTATATTCATTAAGTGGTTCTGAGGTTGGAATAAAAATTTATAACTGTGTTTTTTAAATAAGTGGCATCACTATATGGAATAAAGAATGATGTGAAAAATTAGAGTTTCTTTCCAACTATTGGTACCGACAAGTAGTAAAAGAGGAAAAGGATATATTAACTAGTGTTTGAGGATAAAGGATATTAAATATGGTGAATAATGCTAAAATATGAATATATATATATGGTTTTGGAATTGGTTAAAACTATAACACCCTTACATTTTCTAATATATTTCTCTTTAATAAATTTGATGTTTTCAATATATTGTGATACACACAACACTGAACTTGAGTGAGTAATGACTTATTAAAAATATAAAATAAAATAAATTGAAAGATAATTGAAAGAAATTGATAAAATTAAATTAATAAAATCATGTAATGATATTTATGAAATAATTTATAAATGATAAGTAATGCTAGTCTAGTGAGTATTGTCTAAATGAAAATGTTTTGATTACAAACATTGTTTTTATTATATATTTATATTGAAAAGTTAATTTTATTTTATAAATTTAAAATTATGGAAAATTATTGTTTAAACATGTCTAAAAATGATTAATCAGTCAAAAATTGATTATCAAATGGTTAGAAATGAAGATAAAATTATTTAAAAATAAAAAGAGATATTTTTTATAAAAACCTTTTATACACACAATTTGTTATTATATTAATAAATTAGATTAATAATTATTGTTGAATTATATTAAAATAATGTTTAGATATATATATATACACACACATATATCCAATAAAATAAATTAATTTTCATCTAATGGTTGGTACAAGGTAAGGAATGACAGTAAAACATTTTTTATTGATAAACATATTTTGTTTTTTCAAAAAATGGATTTTATGAATTCCATGTGAAAATATTAGACATAATTTATACCAAAATTATAAATTTAATATTATAAAATGAATTCTATATTTTGAATAAGTATTTCAAATTTTTTATAAGGTAGATTTTCTTTTTGGTCATAAAAATAAGTTATCATGGTAAAAAATTTGTTAGTAAGATAAAGGTAAAAATGGGATAAAAGGGTTAAAATAAAATGGTAAGGATTCGAGATACACTAAAAAATATATTAAATTTCATTGGTCTAGTAAATTTCAAACTAAAAAACATTATATTTTAGAATTATATATTTTTTGTGCCACTTTCTTAGGAGAGTTACCTTATTATATTTTAAAGTTCTTTATATTTACAAGGGGGCACCACCCCTGATTTATAAAAGGGAACCTACTCTTCTCACTTATTCACACCACATTAAGACTTTATCTTAACCAATATCTACCCAAATACCTTCCCAAATACCATTCCTAAATACTATAGGTTTTATTCTTTCCAAAAGATCTATCAAAGTATCCTTAATGTGTTTTTTCAAAGTAGATTATCCATGGAAGAGGTATATGTTCTTAACGACCATTTTCAAGTTTCTTTCAACATAAAACTCATCCAAATATTACATAATCATATTAACATAAATAAATAAATATCTTTACTATATATAATTTTTTTATTTTAATGGCACCCCCATTTTCTATCTCCTTTCCATCTAATAGAAAATGAAAACATTTCTCATGCGTATGTACATCCTACCCTCTCTAAGAAGTGACATGTTTTATTTTCACCCCCTCTAAAATATGGTTATATTTTTGAATTTAATTAATATATATGATATTTATAACTTAATTATTATTTTATAAATATTAGTTATTTTTTACCTTTTGTTCATCTAATTTAATGGAAAATGAAAACACCACTCGTGTATACATATATACTACCATCTCCACGAAGTGATGTAATTCATTTTTCATCACCGCCTTACATGGATTATTTTAAAAGTGTATATAATGTATAAATATCATATTTATGACATGAATATGATTTTTAGGTGATGAAACCATTTCCAAAGTGAAAGGACCATAATTTTTGAATAAAAATATACATGGAGAACAAAACCATTGACACCCACATATTGATTTTAGTGAAGTTTTGTTAATAAATGGGTGATTAAAAATTATAAGGGAATGATGTATATTAATATAAGTGTAATGAATCCAGTTTCATTGGTTTGGTTCTTTGAATATTTATGTATATGTATTTGGATTTTTCTCAGAGTCGGCATTGTGTTTTGGTGTTAAGGGACCTCATAATTAATATATTAAATATATTAATATACATTAAATAAAACACACACATATTTTTAGATTAAATGGTTTTACCATTAACATATAACTTTTATGGTAAAGAAAAACTGTGGTTGTTTTCAGAATGTAGAGTTTACCCTAGGTGTGATATAAAGTTGGTTGATGTTGAGTGTTCGGTTGATGAAAACTATTGGTAGTTACGTTAAATAAATTAAGTAATTTATTTATATAATGACCTAAAAACCAAAATCCATCCATATAATTTTTCTATTATGGAAAATATATAGTGTTAGCTACATAACTATGGGATATTTGAGTGGATGAGGAAGAGAGTTTCATTGGATTTGGTGACTAAGGAACATGGATCAATGATGAATGGTCATGGAGGATCACATGATGGGTGATGAACACAAAAAAATCACTACCTTCTTATCTAGAAGAAAAATACTTCACCAATTATCTATGCATTCATGAGGTAGGGATCATTATTTTGTGGATTTATTCATTTTAAATTTATTATTAAGAGTGGATTTCTTAACTCTTTATTTGCTGCAATTTACATTTCTCCGCATAATTCCAATTTCAAATAGAATTCTTGAACATATTTTTTTATTTATTTTTCACACTTATTTAGCCATTGGTTCTTAATTATGTAAATTTTGGATGGGATTTCACCGACCAATGGTGGTATTCAGTTTATTATTATGCCTTTTCTACCACTTTTCTTCACGTTCTTCATCGTTGGAACATGGGGTCACTATTTGACATTGCTGGGACAGATTCAAGCATGATAGAACACCCAGATTCATGTAGGATGTTTGAATGAACATAGAAGTTTTGTTTTGTGGATGTATCAAGGAATGTTATGGATATAGGTGTTGTATTTGAGAATTGGGACATTGAATGATGATAGATGTCATGATAGTTTTTTCATAGGTAACTAAAAAACCATTTTCCTTCCATTGAAATTTGGGAAATGATGATCAAAGGTGAATAACTTTATATTTTTTACATTTTGGATGAGTCAAATAGTGCTATATGAAGTATATTTGGAAGATATAGCATCCATGTGATGAGAGGATTAACTTTCTATGAAAAACATGAATACACACTATGTATCCTACCAGAACACATGCTGTGTTGTCTCCCCCTATGTCGTATGGGGTTTCACATAGAGTTAAATATCACACATCATTTGGTTTGTACACATGATGTGTTACCTACATATAGAGACCCATCCTGTACCTCTGATTACATGGGTATGGGAATAGTTAAGTACATGGGCATGACTAGCTTCACAAACACTGCCAGAGTACATGGGTAAAATCTAGAGTACACATGCATGGCCCAAAGGATACAATCATACCCGAGATGCCAAGACATGCCATTTACTCCATGTACATTCCATGTAAATCCATATAACTAGTAAATATATATACGATCAAAGACATACCTAGGTGTTCAGGTGAGGTCACATGCCATTTGAGCTTATGTTCACACTATTTACCTTTCTATGAGACTTATTAATTTTGTATACTATTCTTTGGATATTAGATTTGGGCCTATGAGTATCCTATACTGAGTTTTTCCCACATAGGATGAAGTTTTTTCCTTTTTTGGGTGATAGAGATACAAAAAAAGGTTTTGTGAAATGAATTCTTCTTTCAGTGATGAATAGCTAATGGTAGTGATCATGAATGATCATCAGAGAGATTTTGGACCTATAATTCCCTATTTCACTATGGTGAGGGTCCCCCATACTCTTTATACAGGTAGATTTAGTACTCCCCCATACTTAATAAGGGTGAGAGTCCTCTATCTATGGAGTGGTACTCCCCCATATTCAAGCTTCTATGGGGAGTGTGTCCTCCATTAGAGTTTGTCTCTCCGTAAACTGTGGAGCATAGTGGGAAGGTGCAGAACCTCCACACCAATTCTATTGAGGTTTCACATGGTGTTAGGAATTATAGATAGACCTTTGAGTGATTTAGGATAAATCATCATTCTTAGATGGTTTTGTATATGGATATCCTTTTATCTCTTCACTTGGGTTTCTTTAGATAATATCTAATGATAGGTTTATATAGGCTCTTCCCTATGGGTTGAGATGACTGTTATTTATCTATTACTTCCCTATTATTTTTGTGGGAATCCTACTGCGTATGTTTATACCGACCCTAGCATGGGATAGGCCCACACATATATGTATTATGCAGATGACATGTATATTGATAGTGACATTTATGGACCTAGTTTCAGAGGATAATAATGGTACATGGTGGTGCTAACTGTGTTTAGTGGTTGGACATAGAAATTGGGAGCCATGATCTCTTTAGTTTTCCCTTCCCTTGTAGTTTTTAGGTTGGGACCTCATTTCTGTTTGGGAATTCATTTCCCCCTTTATATCTATTATATCATCCTTATATTATTTAATTATTTTATATAGGGTGTTTTATACATTGATTACACCCTAGATGTTCAGTATTTTATTATATATCTTCACTATTTCATGTAGATGGTTGTGTGTGTGAATACATGTACTTTAGGAGAAATCCTCCCATTTAGTGTTATGCCTACTCAATAGTTATCACCAACCCCTGGATTATTAGAGGTAGTCTTGGGGTGTCTCAGTCAGCTTAAGTCTAGCCTAGGTAGGGTCATTGTGGGTCGGGTCATGACATAGTGGTATCAATGGTGATTTTTCAATGGGTTTGTGTTTGGAGTTGGACATGTCATGAGGTTTTGTTTTGTAACATAGGGTAGTGATGTCATAGTGTCTTAATTTTAAATCATAGGCCAGGGAATATAGTTCTTGTGTGGTGGATGATATATCCATACACCAGGACTTCGACTACCTACTTATCAACTCGACATGATAAGGAACCTATTGTAGGTAATCCAATGGTATATTCCTCATATAGGATTGAGTATTTTTAATTTTATGTCCTTCATGAGTTAACTCCCCATATATTCTTATTTAACAGTAGTAAATCTTGATAACTTTCCTAATACCTCCTTGATGATAGACAACTAGGATACTGATACAAGATCACGATGATAAGCGGTTGAGTGATGAGGTCTCAGTTTAGGGAACTACTCATGAGGTATTTAATCCATTGGGATAAGGATATGATTGACTATGTATTGGGTAGTTAATAGCTTCGATAGTTTAGTAAGATGATGCACACATTCTTAATACGATATGTGAGTTTCAGTGAGAGAGACCACTCATGTTTTTCAGTGATCCAGACCCTCAGGAAGTGGAGTATTCATTTGAGGTGGTGGTCTAAGTTTTCTAGCTTTAAAATAACCAAAAGGATCATATGGTTGTGATTGTGACCGGTCTTATGTATAGAGCCGCAAGGCAGTTATGAAGTATGACCACTCTGACTCATGATGAGGAGAATATTTCATGGTTAAATTTTCAGAAGTTGTTTCATGATGAGCATTACACTTTAATATTTCTTATTTGTATGGATTCAGGAGCATCTCAAGTAGAAACATGGTGATATTTCAGTTTCTGAGTATGACACAAGGTTTAAAAAACTCACACGTTACTCTCCTAATATGGTATGAGTTGATACTTATGGGTAAGGATGTTTGATTAGGTCTTCCATAGAGATATCCATGCTAGCATGGTCTCATTATGCATTCCATCTTATGATGGATTTTTAGAGGAGGCTTTGGTTATAGAGAAATTTCTAGGAGAGAGACACCGAGTGGATATAGTCATCATTGGACATTAAGGGGATACGTTGTCTAAAACATATAGTAATTTCCATTAATAAATGTTGTGGCATAGTAGGAATACTCATGGACAAACTCAAATACATGGGCATGTGACATAGGGTTCATGTAGAGGATCCAATCATCTTGATGATGGGTGACACTATGCTTATAATGGGTGGGGTCACGTGGCTCATTAATTCCTAAACCGACATACTGTGGAAGGTGGATAATTAGTGGGTAGATATCCATGATAGAGGTAGCATTAGGATCAGGGATATCCAATGCATTATCAGTGTGGCCCCCAGGGAGGAGCTATTGGTAGAGGAGAAAGTGGATCTCTAGAGGGAGGAGCTATTAATGAAGGAAGACACTACAATATACATCCACTGCCACTATATAGTGGACCATACCAAGATTAGAGGGATGGTGTTCGAGGGAATGACCAATTGTATGATATGGAGGGTTATGATCGGGATACTCATGAGATGATTCATGTTATGATCTATTCCTTATATACTATTTCTCCAATATTTTTACACATAGGCATGAGTCATTCCTTTATATCCATATCCCTTGTGCGAGACCTAGATATTCTAGTTGAGTCTTAATCTAAAAAACTTTGGATAGAGTTTATTATAGGGAGATATTATTTTATATCACACATATTATAGCTGTGTAAGTTGGAACTAAGTGGATAGAGTTTCACATGAGACCTCTTGGTCACCATGAAAAAATCTTATGACATTATCCTAATTATGGATTGGTTGTCTACTATATGTTCCCATATATACTATTATTGAAAGATATTTATATGTATTCATATATATGGGATGATATTATCCTTTATGGGAAGATGGATCTTATAGATCAACAAGTATGGCTCATAATTAAGAAGCTACAACCCATCACCCATAAGTTAGTGAGTTTGGACCTTAGTGTAGCAGGATCATTAGAAATTTGGCTTCCAGAATCAGTAGAGTATTAGATGGATTTTTTCCCAAAGATGTTATGTTACTACCTTTGAGGTAGGAGATTGACTTCTTTATTGACTTACACTATAGGACGACACTTCTATCTTCCATAACATATCATACAACCTCTACTGTACCCTTGGTGCTGAGACCTTCAAGAAAAAGGCTTCATTTGATACTTTGTGTCCCCCTGGGTGGACCCAATTTTGTTCATGAAAAAGGATTCCTAGAGTTTGAGGTTTTTTATTGAGTACCATTTCCTAAATTAGGTTATGATAAAGAACAATTACCCCTTATTTAGGATTTAAAACCTTTTCAACTAGTTTAAAGGTATGATTTGGTTTTCAAATATCGATCTCAAGTCCAGCTACCATTAGTTGAGGGATCATGAGGGTGATATTACGAAGGTGACATTCCAATGTTTTTGTGGGAATCATGAGTTCCTGATGATGCCTTTTTGTGTAACTAATTTCCCCACTATTTTCTTGGAACTTATAAACTTAATTTAATTACCATTAAGAAATATATTCAAGGTTATATTTGTTGATGAAATTCACATATAAAATATATTATAGGGGGATAAAGTAGAGCATTTAAGGTTGTTCATAAACTTAGTATGGGATAACCAAATATATGGTAAGTTCTTGAAGTTTTAGTTTTGGATAGGTAGGGATCAATTTATAGATAATGTCATATCTAATCATGGTTTAGATATGGACATAGTTAATATTAATAAAGCTCTTTCTCGGGAACCCCCCATTAGAGTGCTAGAGGTATATAGTTTTCTTAGTGTGACAGGGTACCACCGAAAGTTTATAGTAGAATTTTTCTCGATAATTAACCCCTTTGAATGGATTTACATGGAAAAGGAAGCTATTTTATTGGAATTATCATTGAAATATAGTCTTAAAGTGTTGAGGAAAAGTTTTACCAGTACTCTTATGTTGAGGCTACTAGAGGATGATGTCAAGTACATGGTGTTTTGAAATGTCTCTGACGATGGAATTGGATGTGTGTTGCTGTAGAGGTAGGACATGATAACTTATGGGTTTAGGTAGTTGAGACCCCATGAGAAGAACCATGAAACTGATGAATTAGAGTTGGAAGTGATAATATTATCCCTAAATATTTAGATACATTATCTTTAGGGTGAGTGTTTCATTGTTTACTTAGACCACCAGAGTGTCAATCATATATTCACCTAGAGAGATTAACCTAAGACAAAGGTGCCGGTTGGGGTTCTTAGAGGACTATGAATTTGAGATATTCTATACTATAGGGAAGGGAAACATGATAGAGGTTTTACTTGGTAATAAATATGATTATCACTTTGTGGAGGAAGCTTGAGAGTAGTTGGTTTTGTTACAGCTGAACCTGGTTAAAGAGTGGGGTGAAACATATATTCAGTCAATGGTAGTGGATCCACTAGTTCTTCTATGTATGAGAGATGCTCAATTGAGAGATATCGACTATGAGGTTTTATGTGACCAGATATTTTTATGGGATAAAAGAGATATATTTTCTAAAGGAGGGGAGAATGTCATCCTTTTTAGATACGCACAATAGTTTCGATCACGTTTAATAAGGAGGTGTTGAGGAAGTTTCATACCTATCCCTTGGATGCAAATCCAAGTGTTGAAAATATGTAAAAGGATATTCGGTGGTATTTTTTATTAAATGGAATGAGGTAGATCATTGTTAATTATATCTCTCAATGTCTCATGTTTTAGTAGGTAAAGGCTAAACATTAGGTTCCAATAGGTTTGAATCAGTATATTGAGATTCCGGAATGGAATTGGGATAACATATCCATGAATTTTTTGATAGGTATTTCATCGATAGAGAGAGGCCATGATTCTATCTAGGCGATATCCAAATGAATTACCAAGTCATCATAATTTATTTCCATCGGGTAGAAGAGTATTATTGAGAGTTTGGGGAATTTGTACATGTGGGAGATCATACAACCTCATGGGGTACCTTTGATGCTCTTCTCTAACTCTGATGCTCAGTTTACATCAGAGTTATGAAGGGTTTTGTAGAAGAATCTAGGGACCCAATTATGGATGAGAATATCATTTCACCCATAGATGAACATACAGACTGAACAGATAATATATGTTTTGGAGGATATGTTGAGAGCCTCTATGTTGGACTTCACCTAGATCTAATAGGATCACTTACCATTGATATATTTTTCTTGTAATAAAAACAATCATTCAACTATTGGTATGGATCCATTTTGAGGCCCTATATTGGAGACCCTATAGGTCACCCTTATATTGGAATGAGTTTGGAAGACATATCTTATTGGGATAGAGCTGGTGAAGGCAATAACAAATAAGGTTGATGAGATATATGAGCATATGAGGTTATCCCAGAGTTGAAAAAAATCATACATGGACCGATGTCATAGGCCCATGGAGTTTGAGTAGGGAGGCCATGTTTTCTTGAGATTTTCCCCAATATGAGGGTTTCTGAGATTTGGTTGAGGAAGAAAGATACCCCTGAGGTTCATTATAGCATCCCTAGCCTTTTACACATATTATTACATGATTTTAAGTATAGTTAAATGTAAAATTATAATACAAGTATCGTAAAGTTTAGTGTCCTGGAATATTAGGTACATAATTAAACATTATGAAACCAAAATAAAAATATCTTTTATTTAATATTTATAATGAGCTCCTAACTCCATTTGAGTCTTTATATCTGTATATGATAACCTGAGGAATACATGAACAAAAAGTATGATATAAAAATCCTTGTAAGTAATAACCATAGGAGTAAAACATATCACATGGGTTAAAAGGAATAAAATGATGACATAAAGGCATGGAGCATGAATAAACATAAGGAATAATGTCATTTATAACATGGTAACATATAACCATGAATTCATAAGAATTTGGAAACAATATATAACATGACATAAACATGAGTCAAGGCTAGCTTCCAAGACATGGTGGAAAAAGTCCCATAAAGGAATCAGGTTCACTCCCTATCCCAATATGACGTCTCATGAGACTAAAAATTTCCCAATGCATTGGATAACTATCTAGGAACACCCATCATAAAATGTTCATGAATATGTTTTCCACATCAAGAATCATACATAAATAATCAAACATAAACATAAGGGTTACCCATGGAAAGAATTGGGTATCATAATCATGTCAAAGGAATAAAAAAAGAAAATATCATAATGGTGTATATAAAGGTTTTAAATCATAAATGGACATTAATAATGGAAAATATAAATATATCATGATAAGTGATGAAAAACCAATGTGAAAAAATGTAAAAATAATGTTTAATAAACTTTAGAAATAAAACATTTTACTTCGGTTTTAAAGAAAATATTAAAGATTATTTAAAAAGTAAAAGGAATAACTATTTATATAAAACCATAAATTAACCAATTTAGTTGTTTATGATAAAATTATTGGTTTTATAAAAATAATTTTGGATTAGAATAGATATGGATGGTACTTGAAAATCGGTAATAAATTGGGAAGTTTCCTTTAATCAAGCTTGCTTATCAGGAAGAATTGAGAAGGGAGCCTGTTTAAAACATGTATTTCCCCCTTAAAGAAGGATGATATTATCTGGATACATGATTTCAGAATTTATAAATTTATTTATAAAAATTCCAAAAAATAAAGAAGAATTAAATTTGGGTAAATAGAGAGAAAGAGTAACCCAAAGGAGAAATGGAGGTTTAGGTAGAATCCCTTACCATATGTCTGAAACAGTTCTTCACTTGATCCTATGGTCATATATAATCAAATTAAATATATTAATTAATTAATTAAGGAAAATTTATACATTTATTTTATTTATTATAATTTTATTATGTTCATTTATGTCCTTTTTTATGGGTTATTAGATTCAATTTCGTCATTTGACAACGTTGGTTTCCTTAGTTTTCATGATCAGTTACTTGAATACATGTACAGAAAATCATGTTAAATGATAATGGTTTTATAGAATTAAATTTATATTAAATTAATGAAAATAAATAATATTAAAAGTTTATATAATTCATTTTTCAATTTTCAGTGAGGATGAATCATTAGATAATATGTTAATGATAACCATTTCAATTATTTTGGCATTTTTTTATCATCACAAACTAGTTTTGTTTTGTTAATCAATATCATGTATATATAATAGTTACAAAACATTAAAAAGTATTTAATAAATATATTATTATTATCTTTATTAACCATAATTTTTTTTATCACTATACTTTAAGGTGGTAATGGAAATTAAAAACTCATCATCCTTGAATGTGAAAAATTAACACATCATTGACGATGTTTTAATTTTTAGTACTAAATGTTAGGGGATAAAAATGATGATGAATCATTCCATTATCATGATAAAATTATAGTATATATAAGTTACTGGAGCTATCATACCATTTTTATGAGGGGTGGTGAGGATAAAATAATAAAACAAAATAACTTGAAAATAAATTAAAAGAAAAGAAAAGAGGATTTTACCTCTTGAATTTATCCTCCTTGAGAACCTTCTTAGTGAAAAGGTTTTTATCTTTTGACAAGAACAAGAGATCCTGGATGTGGGGGAGGGGATTAGGAATACATTTTATTATAATTTGGACAAGACTAAAATCTTGAGATGTGTGAGGAGAAGAGGTTTTGAGGGGTGGTATTTATAGAGGAGGAGAGGGGTGCTTTCTCATTATTTTATTCATTAGTTTATTATTTTTCTCAAGATAAGAAATAGTGAGGGTTATTGTGACTATATATAGTAATTAGGTCATATGATTTAGAAAAAGTTCTCACTTACATCATCCATGACTCAAAAATTCATTTATTTACTTTTACTATCAATTATCATATTTCACTATTCACCGAAAAATTAACTATTTTAGAAAAATCCAAAAAATTCACCCTATTTTTTTAAAAAAATTTAGAATTAAAAAAATGACTCCATTTTATTAAAATAATTTTCCAAATTTTCCAAATTTAATTTTTAATTAAAATCATAATTTACTCAAAAAATATTGATTTTAAAATTATTATTACTTTAATGACACTTTGAAAAATTAATTAAGGTTTAAAAAAATTATCTTATAATCATAAGAAAACAAAATATTGATTTATGAATACATTTTATGAAAATAAAGTTTCTTTTAAATCATTATATTTATTATAAAATTGAAAATAAACATTTATGTTTCATAAAAACATCAACACTTAAATAGTAATTTATAAACCCTTTATTTACTTCTACCATGATACAATTATATCATATTTAATAAATAGATAAATTTTATTTATACATTCATAAGTGAAGTTACTATTCTATTGTTCAGTTAAATATTCATAAAGGTCACATTACTATTTCAAAGGTTAAGTTACTATTCCATTAGTATTGGTTTCTTAACTTATAGAAATACCTATTATGTAATTAATTAATTATTTGTAACATTTTTATTATGTTCACTATGTGATTGTCTAGGTTTATACTGTATGAAATAATTATAAGAAGGGGATTTTATTGATAACATTTTGGGTCATTACATTCTTCCCCCTTTAATAAATTTCAGCCTCAAAATTTTGTTTTACATTATAAGTTTAAAATAGGTGTGGTTACTTATCCTTCATTGATTCCGCTGGTTCCCATGTTTCCACTTTGTACTTATGGTTCCACCATAGTACTTTGACCAGGTGAGTAGTCTTGCTGCATAGAACTTTATCTCTATGATCGAAGATCTTCACTGGATGCTCCTAATATGAGAGATCATTTTACAACTATACCACCAATGAGTTAAATACATGTGAGGGATCTATTATGTACTTCTTCAAGTGGGATAAATGGAATACATCATGTAATTGAGACATAAAAGGTGGGAGTGATAATCAATTGGCTAAAAATACGACACGATCAAGAATCTTGAAGGGGCCAATGTACTTGGCACCTAGCTTTCCTTTCTTCCCAAATCTCATGAACCTCTTCTATGGATATATTTGGAGGAATACCATGTCTCCAGCCTTAAACTCTAGGTCCCATCGATGATTTTATGCATAGATCTTATGTCGACTTTGGGATGCCTTGATATGATGATGACAGGTTTTAACCTTTTCTACCATTTTAGACCATTTCAAGTCCTAGAAGCTTATGTTCCCTAACCTCATCCTAGAATACCAGTGTTCTTCACCTTCACCCATAAAGGGATTTATAAGGGGCCATTTGGATGCTCAAGTGGAAACTATTGTTGTAGGATAATTTGACCAGGGGAAAATGTTGTCCCCATGCTCCTTTGAAGTCCATAGAACATGCCCTCAATATATATTCCAATTTCTGAATAGTACACTTATATTTTCCATCAGTTTGAGGATTAAAGTCCTTAATAAAGTTTATCTCAGTTTTTAGAGCATGTTGGAGACTTTTCCAGAACTTGGAGGTGAATCTCAGATCTTGACCAAATACAATTGATAGTGATACTACATTAATCATTACCACTTATTTGATTTATATCCATTCTAGTTGATCCAATGATAAGTCCTCTAAAATAGTGATAAAGTGAAATGTATTTGTGAGACAATCCACAAAAAACCATATAACATTGTTTCCTCTGGATGTTTTCAGAAGTCCAATGAAAAATTCCATGGTGATGTTTTCCCATTTCATGTTCATATGGGTAATGTTTGTATAATTCTCTTAGTCTTTTTCCTTTTAGCCTTAACTTTTTAATACACTAGGCAATTTGATGTACATTCAATGATCTCCTTCTTCATATTGTCCCACCAATAGTTTTCTCAGAGATATCGATACATTTTGGTGCTCCTTGGGTGAATAGAGAAGGTTGAGTTATGTGAATTATTTAAAATATATTTCTTTATATCTGAATTGGATGTTATACATAGTCATAACCCAAATCTTACTACTCAATCCGTATCTATATTGAACTCATAATATTTTCCCTTTTTGATAGCTCTCACCCTTTTCTGAATTTCCACATCATTCCTATGAGCATCCTTTATTTTCTCTATAATGGATGGTTGAACAATCATTTGAGAAAGGATTAATTATTTTACTTCCTTAATTATTCCATTATCCATCCTTTGAAAATATAAGAATATTGAATCATTTTCAATTCTCATCATTGATAAAGTTGCAGGATTCTTTCTACTTAGAACATCCACCACCTTATTTTCTTTACCTAGATGGTAATGGAATGAGCAGTCATAATCTTTGATGAGCCCTAACCATATTTTTTGGTGTATATCAAGATCATTCTATGTGAATATATATTTTAGGCTCTTATGATCAGTATATTTCTCACACTTCTCTCAATATAAACAATGTCACAATATTTTCAAAGAAAAGATCATAGCTGCCAACTCCAGATCATGAATTGGATAGTTTTTATCATGAATTATCATCTTCCTTAAGACATAGACTATCACTTTATCATTTTTAATCACTACATAGCCTAATACCTTCTTTGTAGCATCACTGTACACCACAAATAGTTCCCCACTTGTTGGTAGTGAGAGAACTGGTGCAGTGATAAACCTTGTTTTCAACTCTTTAAAGTAGTCTTCACAGTCACTGGTCCAGATTGTTTTTATCCTTTTTGAGTCACCTTGGTTAGTGGGTTCAAAAATCATGATAAGTTATTCAAAAATCACCAGTAATACCTAGCTAGACCAAGGAAACTATGGATCTCCCTTACAGATGTTGGCCCAGTCCTCTCTTTAATTGCCCTTATCTTTAAAGGGACCGCTGATATCCCTTTTCTGGTGATTACATGCCCCAAGAATGATACTTTCTCTATCCCAAACATGAATTTTATGTACTTTTCATATAGTTTCTCCCTTAAAAAATTATTTAACATAGTATTCAGGTACTCATCATATTCCTACTTTCTCGTAGAGTATATCATAATATCATCAATAAAGACTACCACAAATTTGTTGATGTAATCTCTAAAGACTATGAATTAAGTCCATGAAAATTTTTGGAGCATTAGTGAGTCTAAGGAGAATTACTATGAACTCATATTTTCTATACCTAATTTCAAAGGCAGTCTTGGGAATATCTTCCTTTCTCTCATTTAATTGGTGATATCCCAAATGATGGTCCACATTAGAGAAAAAACTATCCCCTCATATCCGATCAAACAATTCATTTATCCATGGTAAGGGATGCTTATTCTTTATCCTGATTTTTTTGATATCACAATAATCAATGCATAGGATCATTGATCCATACTTTTTCTTGATGAAAAGGACTAGCGTACCCTATGGGGAAGCACTCGGGTATATAGAATCTTTGTCCAGATTCTTCTATAATTACTTCTTTAGTTCTTCCAGCTCAATAGTGTCAATTCTAAATAACATCTTTGATATAAAAAAAGATCCATGAATAAGTTCAATTGATAAATCAACCTATCGATTAGGAGGAAGACCATCAGTGCAATAACTCATGATGGGAACATATTCAAGCATGACCATCTACTTTATCTTAAGCATTTTAGCTAGACATAATTTCTCATAAGGTAACAATATACACAACTGAGATGATAATTCTAAAGAAGATCCATCTTCCCCTTACACTTTTACAAAATTAAAGGATTCTTTGGGATGTGTAAAGTGATATCCTTTTCCTAATAGTTGATGTTGGATTTATATAAAGATAGATAATACATGCCCAATATAGCATCAATCTATAATAAAGGAAGTATGACAAGATTTTCTAGGATTTTTAGTCTAAAAAAATAAAATGGGGAGGAGTTATAAACTTTAGATTTAATAATTTTCCCATTTTTGGTTTTCATAGATAACTCAACCTCCAAATCTTAAGGTGGTGATTGAATAGTTTTACTGAAATTTCAAGATATGAAAAAATGATTAGAACTAGAATCAAATAGTACATTCACTATTCTTGAATGAATACCCAACGTACATATAACCACTTCATTTTTGAGCTCCAGATTAGTATTAGTGATTGAATATGCCATTCATTGCTACCTTGGAGGTTGTTGTTGTTTATTTCCTCTAACAACCCTTGGCTTAGGGAAATGGATTGCATAATTCCCATGTTCTTTTTTTAGTTTAAACACTAAAATAGAGGCTGAGTTTTTATATGAACCTTAATTTATTATTCCAAATTAGTGGGATTATTCATATCCCTTTGGAAGTTATTTTCTATATTCCATTCTCTTCCACATTTTAAGCATCTCTTGGTTCCCTTTAGACGATTTCCATGATTCTTCTTCCAACACTTTTGACACATGGGATGTTGGGTCTTCCTTACATCATGGGATTTATCTTTTGATCCACCCATATTAAACTCCATTTTCCTCTTTTTTTTCACATGGACTATGAGACCACTGAGCGTCTCTGATATCCATTTTCAACTTAAGTGAACAACAAACAATCTTCTCATACCTGTCAAAGTCTCGAATATCCAATTGTTTTTGTAGAATCAGTTTTAATACACTAAATAAGAGATCTACCTTTCTTTCAGTGTTCATGAAAAATCCAGAGGCACATCTTTCAGTCCTTGGGTTGTTTTCCTCATACACCCCGATAGAATCATCTTACTTCTACTTCAAGATGAGGAATTCCCTTTCCATCTTGAGATTAAGGGTTCAGGAAAAATATTTATTGAAAAATATTTTCTTGAATTCCTCCCAATACATGGAATCAATTTTATCTTTTTTACTTTGTGTTTTTGATCAGTTTCCACCACTGATTAGCTTCCCCTTAAAAATAATATACCACCAACACAACATTCTCTTATTATGAGCACTTGAGGATAAAGAGTATCTCCTCAATGGAGTTAATCCATTGTTCTATGAGGAGGGGATCGAAAGACCCACTAAACATGGGATCCTTTTGCAAATAAAAGTATTTGACAACAAAATTCACTTTATTAGGAGATGTAGGGCATTCCACATGATTAAATTTATTATTCATAACTTGATCCAGCTACATAAGTACTGTCATAAAGTTTTTAGCACTCGTTCCCCTCATATTTGGCACATAATTAGAGAAATCATCACATTTACTTTCACATTGAATATTGGGATGAGTTCTTCTATTTCCATCCATTAACTGGGAAAAATAAAGTACAATTATGGGGATTGAATAATTATCTAATAAGAATATAAATAGAAAACATTGGATATAGGAGGATAAACTTGTAAATGAAAATCATATCTTAACTTGTGAATCTCCATGTTTCAATCTAGGCTATCCATATTGACAGAATTACCCCTAGGGGTTTTAATAAAGTGATATATTCCTAATATATAAAATAAATAGACCTTACAATAATACCAAATATAGAATCTATATACTTTTACATATAGTATTACATGATTTTAAGCAAAATTAATCATCAAATTACAAGCCAAGGATCGTAAAGTCTAGTATCTTGGATGATTTGGTACATAATTAAACATCATGAAACAAAAATAAAAAACATTTTTTTTAATATTCATAATGATATCCTAAGTCCATTTGAGACCTTATATCTACATAGGATAACCTGGGGAAAACATAAACAAAATGGATGAGCTAAAAAGCCCAATAAGGAAATAAACATAGGAATAAAACATAAAACATGGGTTAAATGACATAACATGATGACATAAAGGAATAAAACATGAATAAAAATAAGGAATAATATCATGCATAACATGGTAACATATAACCATGACATTATAGAAATGCGGAAACAACATATAACATGACATAAACATGATTCAAGGCTATATTCCAATACATGGTGGACAAAGTCCCATAAATGAATCGTGTTCACTCCCTATCCCAACATGACATATTATGAGAATAAAAATTACCCAATTCATTAGAGTAATATCTAGGAACACCCATCATAACATGTTCATGAATACGTGTTCCACATGAATAATCATACATAATGAATCAAACATAAACATAAGAGTTACCCATGGAAAGAATTGGCTATCATAATCAGGTCAAATACATAAAAAAGGGAATACAATAATGCTGTACATAAAAGTTTTAAATCATACATGAAAATTCATAATTAAAAATAGTAATATATCATGATAATTGATGTCAAACTAATGTGAAAAAATGTAAAAATAGTGCTTAATAAGATTTATAAATAAAACATTTTAGTGTGGTTTTAGGTAAATATTAATGATTATTTAAAAAATAAAATGAATAATTATTCTTATAAAACTGAAAATAAACCAATATATTTTTTCATGATAAATTTTTTAATTTTATTAAAATAATTTTTGATTAAAATATATTATGGATGGTACTTAAAAATGGGTAAGAAATCAATAATTTCCCTTTAATCAGGTTTGCTTATCGGAAAGAATTGAGAATGGATCCTTTTTAAAATATGTATTTCCCTATCAAAGAAGGATTATATGATCTGGATACATGATTCTAAAACATATAAACACAATTTATAAAAATTACACAAAATAAATAAGCATTACATTAGAGAAAAGATAGATAAAGAGTAACCCGAAGGAAAAATGGAGGTTTGGGTAGAATCCCTTAACTTATGTCCAAAACAGTTCTGCAGTTGATATTAATGTCTTAGATAATCAGATTAAATCCATTAATTAATTAATTAAGAACCATTTATACAATTATTTTATTTATCATAATTTTATTAAGTTCATTTATGTATTTTTATGGGTTTGGAGATTCAATTTCATCGTTCGGTAGCATTGTTTTCCTTAGTTTTCACGATCACTTACTCATATACATGTATGAAAAATCTTATAAAATGAAAATGGTTGTCCAGAATTTAAGTTATATGGTATTAATTAAAATCCATAATATTAAATTTTTATATAATTTATTTTTTAATTTTCGGTGAGGATGAATCATTAGATAACACGTTAATGATAACCATTTAGATTATTTTGGCTTTTTTTTCCGGATCATCAAGAGCTAATTTTATTTTTTTAATTAATATAATTTATATATATAATGATTCAAGAACATTAAATAGGATTTAATAAATATATTATAATATTTTTTAACCATAAAATAGTTTTATGACCATCCTAGAAGGCGGTAATGGAAATTGAAACTCATCTTCCTTGAATGTGAAAAATTAACACATCACAGATGATGTTTTCATTTTTAGTAAAAAAGGTGAGGGGAGAGAAATGATGATGAATTATTCCATTATCATAATAAAATTTTATTATATGTAAGTTACTAAAGTTATCATAACATTTGGATGAGGGGAGGTGTGTAAAAAATAATAAAAGAAAATAACTTGAAAAGAAATTAAAAGAAAAGGGAAAATGATTTTACCTCTTGAATTTATCATCCTTAAGAACATCCTTAGGGAAAAGGTTTTGGTATTTTGATGAGATCAAGATATAATGGAAGTGGGGTAGGGTCTTGGTAAGAGATTTTATTATAATTTTTACAAGTCTCAAAGCTTGAGATGTGTGAGGAGAAGAGGTGGTGAGGTGTGGTATTTATAAGGGAGGAGAGGGGTGTTTTTCATTATTTTATTCATTAGATTATTATTTTTATCATGAAAATAAATAATAAGTATTATTGGGACTAAATATAGTAATTAATTTATGTGATTTTTAGCCAATTGTCACTTACATCATCCCTGACTGAAGCATGGCTAAAAAAATAATTTATTTACTTATACTGTAAAATGATGTATTTCACTATTCATAAAAATTAAACTATTTTAGAAAAATACAAAAAATTCACCATTTTTTTTGAAATTTAGAATTAAAAAATGGACTCCATTTTACAAAAATAATTTTTCAAATATAAGAAATATATATTGTTATTAAAGTCCTCATTTACTTGAAAAATTACGATTTTAAAATTATAAGTGATTTTATAACACTTTGAAAAATTAAACAAGGTCTCATAAAATTATCTTATAATAATAAGAAAAAAAAATATTTATTTATAAATACATTTTATGAAAATATATTTTCTTTTAAATCATTATATTAATTATTATATTGAAAATAAACATTTATGTTTTATGAAAACTTCAACACTTAAATAATAATTTATAAAATATTTATTTACTTATACTATGATATAATTATATCATATTTATAAGATGGATAAATTTTATTTATAATTTCATAGGTGAGGTTACTATTCAATTTTACGGTTTACTATTCATAAGGATCACATTAATATTTCAATGGTTAAGTTACTATTCAATTGGTATAGTGTTCCTTAACTTATAGAAATATCTCTTATTTAATCCATTCTTCATTTATAATGTTTTTATTGTTTTATCTATGTTATTTTATGAGGTTTAAACTATATGACATAATTATAAGAAGGTAATTTCATTGATAAAATTTTGGGTTGTTACATTCATTAGGCTGTTTGATATCCTACACATGGTTGGTGGGGTTTCTTACTTTTGGAAATTCCCCCACAGTTGGACCGAGTGCATGACATCTTTAGTGTATCATAGTTAAGAAGATGCATTCACAACACATCACACAAAAATTCGTGGGGATATACAGATATAGATGATGGATCCACCTTCTCAGAGTACCCAATGATGATTGAGGATTAGTAGGAGAGGATCCTATGTGGATGGACCATCCCTTTAGTTTGAGTTATTTGGAAGCATGGGAGAGTGCATGAGAGATCTTGGGAACGTGAGAGTCAGATGTGGGATTATTACACTCACATTTTTTTATATATTTTGGTTTTTAGGTTGAAAAAACATAAATAAGGGAAGAATATAATAACTTTGGTTTCATTGGTTTGATCCTTTGAAAATTTTTGTGTATATATTTGGATTTTTCCTCAGAGTTGGTGTTGGGTTTGGGTGTCAAGGGGACCCAAAATTTATATATTTATAATATTAATATAATTTAAAGCATGTTCAAAAATGTTTTTTGAAAAAATTGTTTCCCCATTCATTAGGTTCTCAAATGAAAAACTTGAGATTACAGTTGTTTTCAGAATATAGGGTTTACCCTAGGTGCACCATAAAGTTTCCCAGTGTCTTCGATTGATGATGGTTATTGGAAGGTAGATTAAGTAAATTAAATAATTTATTTGTTTAATTTTTTTAATAAACTACAAACATAAATTCATCTCTATATATTTTCCATTTTGTAAAATATCTAGGGTTAGCTTCATAACCATGAGATATTAGAGTGGAGGAGGAAGGAAGCTTAATTGGTATTAGAAACTTTAGAACATGGATCGATGATGAATGGTCGAGGAGGATCATGTAATGGAAGAAGAACGTAGTAAAATAATCACCTTCATCACAAGAGGTTGCATTCTTTACCAACTACTGATCTTTTATATATTTAGGTCTCATTATTTTATGGATTGACACCCTTTTAATTTATTTTTAATCATATATTTATTATCTTATTTTTTCCCCATTATTTACATTATTTTCAAGAGAAAAATTTCAAATAGACTTCTCAAACCTATTTTTATATCACATGTGACCTTATTTCACCCCTTTTTTCAATTTATGTATTATTTGGATGGGAGTGCACTGAACAATAATGATCTTCACATTTATCTTGTGTCTTTCTAACCACCTTTCTTTTCATTATTTTTCATTGTCCTATAGGGCCACTATTTGACATTTTTGTTCTGGATTCAAGTGCAGTAGAAACATCAGGATTCATGGATGATGTTTGAATTAATTTTTAATTGATTTTTTGTTTATGGATCAAGTAATATTTCATATGTGGGTGATGGATTTGAGAATTTGGACCCCAAATAGAAGCAGACAGTGCGACGATTACCACACGGGTAACTAGAATCCCATTTTCCAGCCATTGGAGTATAGGAAATGATGAAAAAGGATGAATACCATCAGATTAGAAAATTTTAGGTGAGTAAAATATTTGTGGAATCTACGGACTTTGTGGATCTGTCTTCCAATTGAAGAGCTGGTTAAATTTATTTGAAAAACCAAACACACTATGTATCACAGAGGCACACATGATGTGCAATATCCTCCTGTAGTGGTTAAGGTTTCATGAATAGTTAAATATCACATGTTTTGTGGTATGAAAACAAACCATTCAACCCATAACTGGTGACCCAATGTGTACCTTGAAGTACACAGACACAAACAAGACCAGGTATATGGGCACAACCAGGCACATGAAAATGGTGAGAGTACATGGGTATGGGCTAGAGTACATGGGCACAGACTAAAGGACATGAGCATAACCAGGCTTCCAAGACATTATATATACTCTATGAACACTTCATGTAAATCCATATGGATATCCAATCCATGTGTGGGTGAGGACATACCCATGTGTCCAGGAAAGGTCACACGCTGTGTGACCCTTTGTACACATAATGTACCTTGCTATGAGACTTCTACCTTGTTTATATCCTCCTTAAAAAATTATATTTGGTCCCATGGGTAGCCTATACTGAGGGGTTTCTCATATTAAATATAATTGTAACCTCTATTTGGGAAATAAAGATACAATATGAGGTTTTTTGAGTATATTAATTCTTTATGTGATTCTTGGAAGATGTTAGTGATCAAGATTGATCATTTGAGAGATGCTGAGTCAGTACTACCCTATTTCACCAAGTCACAATCCCCCATACTCTTTATATAGGAATATTTTGTACTCCTACATACTATAATAGTGTGTGAATGCTATATCTATATTGTGGTACTCCCCCATCTTCGAGATCTGATGGAGAGTAGGGCATCCATTGGAGTTAGTTTCTCCCTGAACTATAGAGCTATGTGGAAAGGTGTGGGCCATCCACACTGATTCTTATGCGGTTTTACATGGTTCTGGTCATCAGAGATGAACCTTGGGAGCTTTAGGATGAATCATCATTATTATCTAGCTGTGGATATGGGGACCCCCTTTGTCACTTCTCTTAGGTTTCTTTTGAGCATATCTGATGATGGGTTTCCATACCCTCTTTATTATTAGTTGAGTTGACCAATATTTATATTTTTCTTCCCTCATGGTTTTCAAGTAATCCAACTATTTATGTATATACTCACCCGACATGGGATATTCCCTTACATTTTGTGTCTTATGTAGATGATATACATTTCAGTGGTGATGTCAGTAGACCTAGTTTTAGAGAATCATAGTAGCACTAGGTGGTTTTGACCATGTTTGGTGATTTTCTATAGATATTGGAAGCTGATATCTCTTCATTTCTCCCCTTTCCCAATATTTTTCAACTTGGGACCTCATTTCTAGTTGGGCATGTATTTTTCCCCTTTATACCCATTATGTTATCCTATTATATTTTGATGCTTTCCTAAAGGTTATTTCATGAATTGATGACACCCTAGATGTTCGATCATTTATTATATCTTTTCACTATTTTATAGAGTAGGTTTTGGGTGTTCGAGTAGGTATTTTAGTCTTAGGACTCCCAATTAATGTTTTTCTTACTCGATGCTTGCCGCAATCCCCTGACCCATTAGAGGTGGGCTTAGGGTATAACAACCAGCTTACTACTGGACCAGGAAGGGTCCGAGTGGGTTGGGTCATGACCATAAGTTTCAGTATGGTTCTATTATGGATTTACACTATATCTAAATTTGGTATATAGGTGGTTAGAGTGTGTATGAATCAATTCAAGAATTGAGGTAAGGGTTTATGCTACAATATCATTTTTATTAGGATTGTTTATGTTTGAATTTCCATTGTATAAAATTATATGTTATTTCTCTATTAAATCCATCTATTTTTTTTATTTTTTTTGTAATTTATAGGGTTTTCAAGTATCATTACCATTTCGCTCTCTTCGGCACTCAAATAGACTAGAAATATGTCTTTTGAAAAAGCACACCCAGTTTCACTTCTTTTGGTTGAGAATTTTCCCTTCCATATCCTTTTTCTTAATTTTTTTATGAATGTTATTATATAATTTTAAAAATTAGAAAATATATTATTATAATACATTTTACTTTCAATAATAATGACTAAAAAATAATTTTTTAAAACATTTTCTATACAACTCATTTTTTGACATTTTATAAAAGTAAGAAAAGAATGATTTTAAATGTTTACGCTATGAATCGATTTTCCCACTGCCATTTCATTTATTCATCATAAACCTTCTTTTATAGGTTTCAAAGATTTTATAAATAAATTTTTTCCCCATTTTCGAAGAATTTTTATTTTTTAAAAGTTACTAAATGAAAAGGATGTTTTATCCTATTTTTCAAATAATATTTCTAATTATTTTATAAAAGTATTTTTCACCTATATAAGCATCATTTAAATATTGATATAATTCATTGGGGACATGATCTTATGATACCATACAACTATTTTATATAGATGTTTTATAATGATACTGTTTCAATGATGATTCATAAAACCATTTCTTTCTTACATGTTAATTAAACTATAAAGTAATGATGAATACTCATATATTTATTTGGAATATATATGAATGGATTGTAATTATGTTATAGTTGGGTCTTTTATATAATTTTAATTCATTGGGTAATGTTTTATATATCCTTATCTAAAAAGTATACACAATATTTTTCCCAATCTCAGGGGTACACGAGAAGTTTTTCCAAGCCCAGAGAGTACACTGATGGTTGGGCCAAGCCTTAAAGGATACACATGCAATTAACTCAAGCTCAAGAAGGTACACAGGTAGTTCACCCAAGCCTACTATATAATGCATTTGATGGTTAATATGATTTATATATTATTTATATGTTTGTGGGAATGTGGGGTGAGCCCAATCTTCTATGGTACTCTATCTATTATGAAAGTCTTAATGGTAATCCTTGAACAAGGGAATGATTTTCCATGCTTATGTTTATGCCAAAATTTTATGCCATAAACTTATGTATTATTCTTATAATATTCTCCCATAGATAATGATTGATAATTTATCATTTTCCACACTTATTACTGATTTATATTATTATTACAAAACCTTATTCTATGACTCATGATTTATAGTTTATGAATTATTGGGTATGATCTCCTAAGTTGTGATCATGTTCTCATACCCTTAATCTTATTTTATGATCAATTATCACCATATAATTAAATATTACATGTTTAACATAACTGATAATATGATATCACCCTCTATCATGTTTTGTCACCCCTAGTTATAAAGAAATAATTTAATTTGGGAATGTATAAGAAGGGTACTCGGTAAGGAGAAATTTGTGAGAGATATTGAAGATATTTCTAGAAATAATTTTATGATGTATCTAGTCTCTAAATACCCTATACCTTTATGGCTATGGGGAATATATTATCATAATATTTATTGAATATTAATCTAAAATTATATAATATTTATTTATGTTATGCTTCATCCACCTCAGTAGGTATTAGAGTAGGGTTTAGTTATTTTTAGAGGCTGGGTTATAAAAAATGTGAGGCAATAACCTATAAAAACACATGATAGAACAAAGTGATATAGGATGAATCTAAAGTGTCATAGGTTTATAAGAAGCTTTCATAATTTAGTAAATATTTGGAATTATTTTCATGATCATGTGATTTCTCATTATTATTAATGATACTCGATGTTTACATTTCACTTTTTGGTTTTAGTCAATTATTGAAACTAGGAGGAATCATTTTAACAACGAACGTTGTAGGAAATGTAATGACTTAATTCATGTTTAAATGGAATACATATGGGAAAAAATTAAAATACTTGGTTCTATGCTTACAAAAATCTATTAATCCATAAATCATCCAGATATTCTAAAAAATAAATCGAAGGAGAAACACACTATTGAGTCATTCATGATACAATATCCACAATCCTTTATTGGGTCCTACGATCCACTAATTTTCAAGTAATGGATCACTACCACTAAAAATATATTTTATATTCTCTAGTGATAATATAATTAATTTTTTATTGGTTTTTTATCATTTGGAAGGTGAATAAGATCAATGGTGAAATCTTATTAAGAATATTTGTCAAGATGAAGAAATTGAATCCATGGAATGAGATGAGTTTAAGAGGTTATTTTTAGTAAGTATTATATGAAACTATTTACATGAAAATTTAAATATAATTACTTAAGAAAAATAAGAAGAATGATGCATCCATTTTTTCCTATGAGGAAAATTCCACAAGACTTGCAAGGTATACTTCTAGTTTCCTCATTGACCATGAAAACAAAATTGAGCAATTTTTAGTGGCCTAAAACCAAATATCCTAAAGGTATTGGTTATAATATAATTTCATAGATATAAAAAAGTCATCTTATTTTCTCTCAAGGTAAATATTGAGACTGGATACTCTAATTATTCTCATGGTTTTGAGGTCATGAAGAGAAATATGGTGTTTTGAGGAAATTATAATATAAAAAACCATAGAGGAATGAAAAATAATCATCATTAATGTCAAAAGTGTGGAATTAAACATGTGGGAAATTTATTTAAGGGTAATTTTAAATAATTTAAGTGTGAAGAATAAGTTCATAAAAAAATGAATACCAAATAGATATGAAGAGGTCAAACAATGAAATTAATAGAGTTAAATATCAACTAAATGAACCACCCACACTCTAGTGCTTCAATTGTAAATTGTTTGGGAATTATTCTAACCCATGCATGAATCTAATTATTAATGAAGATAATCAACATAAACAAACTATTAATAATAGAGATAAATGGAAATATCATTCAATTAAAACCACACAAGTGGGTCATAAAAACTATGTAGTGAAAGGTAAACTTATCATCCACTATAAAAATAAAAATGTATTATTTGATTCATTCTCTACCCAATATTTTATATCAAAAGAATTTACTTAGAGTATCACATCACCACATCAATTATTAGATATTAAATTAATCCTTAAAAATATTAATGGTATGATGATCATATCTTAGGTCTATTGCTCCAATTTGATATAAGTTTATAGGAATGCGCTTTATAAAAATATTTTTATTCTCCCTATAGTTTAATTAAATTTTATTTTAGGAACATATTTTCTCTCTCTATATAGAACCCATTTCAATTTTTGGGGAAGATAATTCTTGTTTGATATTCCAAATCAACCTATTATTGTCTATCAATTTAAGGATGAACATCAAATTCCAATTAAAATTAATTATTTTATATGGGTGTTACTACCTATTAATTTGGGGTATTTATCTAATTTTTTTGGGGAGAAACTCTACATTTAATATATGTTTATTTTTTGGGTGCATGATGATTTATTTCCTAAAGAGTTTCCTATTATTACCCTGAACCATGAAGTTAATTTTTCAATAGAAATCAAACATGGTTCTATGCCTATTTTAAATACTCCTTACTGAATGATAATGATTGATTTATAAGTATTAAATAAAAAATTTGAGGAGAATCTGGATAAAATATTCATTCAACCATGTTATACTATATGGGGGGAAACTATTATTTTTATTAATAATAAATATGGGTAAATTAATATTTTAATTGATTATCAAGAACATAAAAAAATCACTATCAAGAATAAGTATCCTATGCCTCATAATGATGACTTGTTTGATTAATTGTCTAGAGTATAATAGTGTTCCAAGATTGATCTTCCATCAAGTTATCGCTAGATAAGGGTAAAAATAGAGGATATACCCAAGAAAAATTCCCATATGAGGTATGGACACTATTAATTTATAGTGATTCTATTTATATTTATCAATTACTTTTCTATAATCATAGATATAATGAATAGAGTATTTAATGGTTACTTTGATTAGTTTGTGGTAGTATTTAAAGATGATATTGTTATATATTCCACGATCATGGAAGATAATGAAGATTATTTTAGGATTAGTTTAATGACCTTGAAAAAGGATAAGTTGTATGATAAATTTGGAAAGTGTTTATTCTAGCTACAAAAATTATCTTTCTCAGGTCACATAATTACAAGTGAGGGTGTATCAGTGGATCCTTCATAAATAGAAGTTATTAAAAATTGGACCGAACCAACCAAAAAGAATAATATCCATAGTTTTATTGGAATGTATTGATACTATTGACACCTTATGAGAAATGTTTGATAATTTTCAAATCCAATAACCAAGTTAAGAAAGAAGGGAGTCAAGTTCATTTGAAAAAATTAATGTGATAGGAATTTCATGTAATTGAAGAGAAGGTTGGTTAGTGAATCTATTCTCACACTACCCTACAACAGAGAAGATTTTTTTCTATAATTATGCATTAATGAAGGGACTAGGATTAATTATCATGAATAATGATATTTTTGTAGTGTATTTATCATTAAAATTTAAGATTCATGAGATAAATTACCCAAATCATGATTTGAAGTTGGCATCAATAATTTTTTCTTTGAAAATATGGAGGAATTATCTTTATAATGAAAGGTGTAATATATATACTGATCATAAAATCTATAAGTATATATTCAAATATAAATATTTGAATATGTTCCAAATGAGATTATTGTATTTGATTAATGATTATGAATTCTCAATACATTACCACCTGAGGAAGGAGAAAATGGTGGATGATGGAATGAGTCAAAATGACTATTCTAGTTTTTTAAATATGAGGATATAAATAGATCCAATATTTATGATTTACATACTATGGATCTTGAAATCGTGATGAAAAAATATAAATCCAATCTTGATTAGATGAATGTTCAACCATACATTTATGTGAATATTTAGGAGGCATAAGAGGATTTAAAGCTAAAAAATAAGGTAAGGATTGATCCTATGTTCAACTATGATAGTTAGGGAATGATCAGGTTTATGAATTGAGTATATGTCTTAAAAATGAAAATCTTAAAAAAAAACACATTGGATAAAGCTAATGGATTATTATTATCTATTAATAATGGGAGGAAAAATATGTATAAAGATCTCAAAGAGAATTTATAATGATAAAACATGAAGAGGGATATTTCTGAGAATGTATCTTGATTCCTGGTATGTCAGCAAGTTAAGTATAAACAAAAATCTATTGGGATGATGCCACCGTTACCTATACTTATATAGAAATTGGAAACATAACCATGGATTTCATCACTGGATTCCTCAAGAAATTAAAAGTAAATAACACCATTTTAGTTATAGTAGATCTAATTGTAAATTGATCACATTTATTGCTATCAGAGAAAAATTATTTCTTGTCAAAATTTCAAGGATATACATTAAGGAGGTGATAATGTTTCTGGGAGTACCACTCTCAGTCATATTTGATCGAGATATGAGGTTTAACTTGAAGTTCTGGATAATTATTCAATAATAGTTGAATTAAAAGATGATATTTAGAACTGTATATAATCCTCAAATAGATGGTTAACTTGAGAGGACGATTAAAACCCAGTAATATACTCTTATAGATTTATCTATGAATTTTAAAGGTGGTTGGGATCAACACCTTCATCCAGTCAAATTTTATTACAACAATAGTTTTCACTTGAGAATTAATATAACTCCTTATAAATACCTCAATAAAATGAAGTAAAGGAATCCAATATTATGATATGTAGTTGTAGAATCAAATTGGGGCTTGATCCAACTAAGGAAATGGAAAAGAAAGTTAGATACATTAAACAAGACATTGGGGTAGCTCATAGATAACAAGAAATTTATACTACCAATAATCATTGAGATCAAGAATTAGAAGTGGATGACAAGGTATTATAATGAATATCACCATGGAAGAAGGTTATGAGATTTAGAAATAAGGGTAAACTGATCACTATATATATTATCCTCTATGATATTCTTGATTGTGTCAGGATGGTAACTTATTTTTTTGGAAATTCCCTAGAACCACTCTAAACTTAATGGTATATTCTATATATCTCTTCTGAGGAAGTACAGAACTAACCTATAAAATGTAAAAAATGTTGAGGTTGTTCAACTAGAGCATTATCATTCTTATAAAGAACAACTCGTATATATTCTAGATAAAATAAATAAAGTACTGCAGAATATGACCACTCACCTGGTTATTATTTTATGGTGAAACTAATAATTTGAGGAAGATACGTGGGAACCTGAGGATGTAATGATCTATAAGTGTCATTATTTGTTTTATTTAGAGTAAATTCTTTTAGGGTGATATTCTTATAAGGTGGTAGAATGTAACACCCTAAAATTTTAGAATATATTTATCTTCAATAATTTAGATGTGATCGATAGCATGTGACACACACAACGCCAAACTTAAGTGAATAATGACTTATAAAAAATAGAAAATGAAAGAAAGTAATATATAGTTATAAAAAATCAATAAAATTCAAGTGATAAAATCCAATAATGAAATTCATGAATTGTTTGAGAAATGATAAGTAATGTCAGTGTAATAATTATTGGCTGAACAATTTTTTTTGTTTATAAACATTGTATTTATAATATATGTTTTTTCTAAAAGTTAATTTATTTTATTTTTAGTGTTATTTTTTTTTGAAAATTATTGTTTATTTTTTTTAAAATGATTAATAATTTATACATTTACTATAATTTGGTTATAAATGAAGATAAAAGGATTTGAAAGTAAAAATAGATATATATATATATTTGAAAAAACATTTTTAGACTCATAATGTGTTTTCATGTTAATAAATTAAATTAATATCTATTGATGAATTATTTTAATGAAATGTGTAGATAATATATTAAATAAAATAAATTAACTTTTGTATAATGGATGTTACTTTTAAAGGAATTATAATAAAATCATTTATATTCTTAAAAATACATTTTTTCTAAAATTGATTTTTATGTGTTTTGTATGTAGATATTAGAATTATTTTATACCAAATTTATAAATTGAATATTATAAAATGGATTACATATTTTTAATCATGATGATTAATTTTTTAAGGTCAATTTAATTTTTGGTCATAAAAATATGTTACCTAGGTAAAATTTTTGTCACCACGATAAAGGTAAAAATGAGTTAAAAGGGATAAAATAAAGGGATAAAGATTCAATATATCCCTAAAAATTAGCTTTTATTTTATTGTTTTAGTTTATTTAAACTTACCTCACCTTATATTCAATTTTTGGGGATACTTTTCCATGAGAGTTAGTTTATTATATTTTAAAGTTTTTAATATTTACAAGGGTGCCACTCCCCTCACTTATAAAAGGAAACCTAGTATTCTCACTTTTCCATACCACTTGGAGACATTAGCTTGACCAAGATGTATTCAAATACCTTCCAAAATATCCTCCCCACTTAATAGAGTTTTGTTCTTCCAAAATGTCCCATACAAGAATCCTTAAAGTGTTTTTCAATAGTTATTATCCAAGGAATAGGTATATGTTCTTATGGACCCTTTTCAAGTTTCATTCTTATTAAACCTCCTCCAAATATCCCATAACAATTTTAAAATATTAAAATTAGTATAATCAATTTACTAAAATATTTTTATGTTAATAGTAAAACCATTTTCTTTCTCATTCCAATGGGAAATAAAATCATTTCTCATGTGTATGTATGAAGTACTATCTACATGAAGCGATATGTTTCATTTTTAATCACCAATTATCAAGTATGGTAATATATATGAATTTAATGATTATATATAATATTTATAACATAATTTTGATTCTTAAAAGGTATATTATTATTTAATTTCATTTATTTCCTTATATTTAAAAATGAAAACATCCTTAGTGAGTACGTACAGACTACCGTCTCCCCAAAACGATATAATTCATTTTTCCTGACCGCCTTAAATTGATTATTATAAAGGTGTATATAATGAATAAATAGGATATTTATGAAATAATTAAAAATATATAGATGATTAAACCATGAAAAAGTATAATTACTAGAATTACCACATCAAAACAAGTGTGGAAAATAGAACCATTATCACCAAAATAATGATTTTAATGAATAATTTTTAATTAATGAGTGATTATAAACTATAATGGAATAATTTATAGTAATATATGTATTATTATGTTTATGGTATAAATTTATAATAATTATAAATTTATTATACATAAGTTTAGAGAATTTATGAATAAAGTTGGGATTAGATGTATGAGTTTAGGTTACAATATCATTTTTATCAGTATTTTTTATGTTTCAATTTCCATGTTAAGAAATTATATGTCATTTATGTCACAAAATAGTATGGATAACTTGGTACCCTGATAACCAGACCAACACTAATATATCCCAAAGGGTGTTCTTGATCCCACAGGTTGGATACTAACATCTGGAATCATACATAAATAACGTGGGAACGAATTTTCCACAAACACAACGGAAGAAAGTAAACAAGTCAGTATGTATACAAGAAAAACTCCATAGGGAGAATTGTACCAGAATTCAAATAGGAATAAACATCCCAAGTTACTACCATAATATACCATAAAACAGGATAATAACTTAATCACCAATAGACACAACTCTCCAAGATTATGGACCAAGAACTACAGCCACCGACAAGTGGATCCTTACCCTTACTCAAACCTGGAATAATAGTTAGGGTGTGAGATAAAATAGCAGTAGGGTCTCACCAGGATTTCATAATAAGAAACCATTATTTAATTGACCAAATATACAATTCAATTTTAGATAAACAGGAATGTAATTTCAAAAGAATATTTCAAAAAAATCACGATTTACAATTAAAATGATAGAAATACTTTAAACAAATGGACTAAAAAAACATGTTATATAAAATAGTTTATATAAATACCTAGGGAATTGTAAACATTTTACAAAATGAAATGGAATATATTTCAAATACAAACAATGGGAAACATGGTCATCTACCAAAAGGTATGATAGTTCTAGGCTATGGGATCCCCACACACTCGAAGGTGAATCATGAAAATATATGTATACAAATTACCCTTTGATACTAACCAAAGAGGACCCATCACCATACCATCAAGGATATGACTTACTATACTAGGTTTTATTTTAGTTGTAAAGAGTCCAAAGGGTGTTATCCCAATAGCTCAATAACTACCTAGGATTTAATATTTTCTAATAAAAATTAAATATGGTAATTTATTAATAATTTTTAAAATACAATTCATCCCATTATTTATTTCAAATATAAAATTTTTTCATTTAAAAATTGAAATGGGGTTTTTCATAAAATCATGCCTTTTTGAAGATAAAATCATTGGGTTTTTATCAAAATCATTTTAATCCATTTTTCCTCAGCATCAATTTAAAATCCATTTCACCCAATCCATTTCACAATTTGAATTCAAAAATTTAAATTTCACAAAATTCCATCAATTCTAAAAATAGACCTCAATTCAATGGAATTGAGGTTTTTTTTCCAAATTCATGCCAAATAAAATTTCTAAAACCCAATTAAATGGAATTGGGTTTTTAATCAACCGATTCAAATCAATTTCACTTATATGAAGCAATTGAATTTAAATCAAACAATTGAATTTAATTCAAGCAATTTAGGGTTAGTAAATATTGGACATCATAATGGAACCACCTATCTAGGGATCATTAGGTCTCAACACACCAAGACATAATCTGGAAACTCCAATGAATAATGTTGATAATGAGGATTTGAGAATAAAACCTAAATTTAATATGTGAAACAACAAGTATTAGATCCTCCAACAATATAGAGATCTAAAAGACCATAGGGATGAAAGGACAGATAGTGAGAGAAAGATAATAGGAAGAGGAAAGCTACCGAGTAAAGATCGAACATCATTCTACAAGATTTCATCAAATTTAAGAAGGTTTTAAGGGTCTAAAACTCACCTCTTGTGAGGACCCAAGAAAGAAAAAGTATCTATGGTGTCATACCTTCCTATCTGACACCTAAGGGGGGGGGGGGGGTCATGATTTTATGAAATCAATTTTGGATTAAAAAATTTCGCAGGCACAGTTTCTTGGGTAGGACCTCACAGTTAGAAAAAACATGCACCCCTTTTAATGGGGGTTAGAAGGTTTCTCCTAGGTGGGAGCATAATTTTAAAAACCATTCACCAATGGTTAAAACCCTAACTACCTGGTTTTTCATGGTTTTAACTAAAAGGGATCACAGTTTGGGAAAATCGTGTGCTAACCATGAACAGCCCAGAAACTTTCAAATTTTCCTTAATTTTCACCCGAAACAACCCCAAAAGAAACCCAACAAAATCATGATCAAAATAGGGGTTTATTAGTACTTGAAAATCGTAACAGGATGTTAAAACCTCCATACCATAGAAACTTTATGCCCCTAGAAAGTCTTTTAAGAAGCTTCCTTTCCAAAAAGGTGAGGACACTACTCTATATTCAGTTTCAACCTTTCCAATGTCCCATGAGAATAATAACCATTCTTCCATAGAACTCAAACCAAAATTATCATCCTCCCATGAAGTACCTTGGTTTCATAATCAACAATCCTAGTTGGATGATTTTTCATGGATAAATTAGGTTCAACCTCAAGACCACTCCAGCTCAAAACATGAGACAAATCAGAATGATACTTTTATAGTTGAGATATATGGAACATGTTATGTATCAATGTTAGTTATGATGGAAGTTATAAATGGTAGATCACTTTACCCACCTTCTCAACAACATCAAAAGGTCCCACAAAGCGAGGATAATGTTTTCCTTTCTCCCCAAGCCATTGGTGAACAAACTGAGATGAAACTATCAAGAACACTTGGTCACCAATAGAAAATTACAATGGTATGTGATAATGATTAGCATAAGACATAGATTAGATCTGTGCCATCAATATTATCTGGTGAATCAACTAAATCATTGTTGTTGTCTCCTAGACCAAGCTCGATCCAACCAAGGAACTTTCACCAATATATGACCAATATAATGGAAACCTAAATCCCAATAATACAAAGCCTCAAAATGAGACATTCTGATTACGGGCTGGTTACTATTATTATAAGAAAACTCAACCCTACCAAAATGATCATCCCAAGATTGAACAAAGTCAAGTATTCAAGCGCAATGCATATCCTCAAGAATTTGTATAGATATTTTTGTCTGGAAATCCGATTGTAGATGGTATGCCATGCTCAAACAGACTTGAGATATCGATGCCTCCTAAAGTTCTCTCTAAAAGTGAGAAGTGAACTGTGAATCTCTATCAGAGAAAATAGTATATGGAACTCCATGAAAACAAAAGATATCTTTCACATAGAGATTTTATAACTCCTCAAGTTTGGTTGAATCATGAATGAGTATAAAGTGAGCCGATATTTTAAGCCTATCAATCACAACCCATATTGCCTTCTTATTTCTCTAGGTATTGTGAAAACCAACCAAAAAGTCTATAGAGTTATCATCCTATTCCAAGTTAGCACTATAAGTGGCTGAATAAAAACTGACAGTTTTTAGAGCCTGACCTTAACCTATTGGAATGTATAACAATGAGATAAAAAATTAGTAATGACCCATATCATACCTAGCTACCATAATATATGCAACATGTCATAGAACATCTTTGTGGGTCTTGGGTGCACTTCCCACTAGGCACTATGAAAATACCCCATCATAGATTTCCTTACCACTTACAGAACAACAAAGCAGTTCTGATAGCATGGAATGACCTTAGTGGATAATGACCAGTCAGGTATGGTATCCCCACCATAAGAGATTCTCTATTGCTACAGATTTCATCATCATGATACTACTCCTGAAGAATCATTTCAATAAAAGAGGATATCAATTGAACAATGGACAAGGAAACCTCAGACCCCAATTCCTGGACTCCAATATTCAACTATGAAAAAATAACCATCATGTTACACTCTTTTGATGATTTATTCATGACCTAGGTCAGAAGTTTCTTACTCAAAGAATCTATGATGACATTCAGTTTACCTGGGGTATTGGTGATGTCAAAGTCAAAAGATTGAAGGTATTCCAACCAAATCCACTGGAGGTTATTCAAAGATTTTGGAGAGAGGGTATAACTCAAGCTCTTGTGGTCATAAAACATGGTAAACATTTTTACAAAGAGGCAGTGCTGCCAACTCTTAAGAATGTGCATCACAGTTGCGAGTTCATGGTAATGGGATGTGTAATTCTTCTCATGTGGCCTAAGATGATAAGATCCATAAGTAATGACATGATTAACCTGTATAAGAATTCAAATGAAACCTGAACTTGATGCATCATATAAGACCACATAGCCTTGGCTGACCCCTATAAGAGTCAACACTAGTGAAGTAGTTAAAAGAGGTTTCATCTCAACAAAAGAAATATGGCATTTTTCATTGCAATAAAACTTCACTCCAGTCCAAGTTAGAGTATTCATCAGAGAATACAACTTTGAGAATTCCTTTAAAAATTGGCTATAATACCCAAATAAACATAAGAATCTCCAAGTCTCAAAAATATTATGTGGTTTCTCCCATTTCATACAAAATTTTACCCTTTTAGGATCAACTGAAATACTATATTCTAACGCCACATGTCCCAAGAACTTCACTTCTCAAATCCAAAATTCACATTTCAAAAATATTTTCATAAATTTGGTGATTTCTCAACAATTACAGAACTTATCTCAAATGACACACATGATCCTACTCGAACTTAGAGTAAACTAATATTTCATCCACAAAGACCACAAAAAATGTATCAAGTTACTCATGTAAAATCATGCTAATTAAATACATAAAGGCTTTAGGAGGAATTGGTTAAACTAAATGGAATGAAAAGGTACTCGTAATGGTCATAACTACCCCAAAAGGAAATTTTTTGAATGACATATTCTTTTATTATTAACTACTGGTAACTATATCAAAGATAAGTATTTGAGAACCACTTCACCTCCTTTCAACTGATCAAAAAAATCATCAAACTGTGGAAAAAGATACTTATTATTTACCATAACTTGATTAATTTTTCATTAATTAACCCAAAAGTTAAGTGACCAATTGACTTTTTTAGTAAATAGAATTGGCACCGCCCAAGGTGACACACTCAGGCATATGATTCCTTTCTATATAATATTATCCAACTAATTCTTCCACTATCTAATTTATAATATTTTGATGTGGTAAGAGGGAATAGGCATTGGTTGATTACAAAGCACCAAATTAATATAAAACTCTACCTCCCTTACTGGTGGAAACCTAGAGATGTGAGAAGGAAGAATGTTAGGAAAGTCGATGAAAATTGAAGATAGACCACCACTCAAGGATCCCCGCACCAGATAAAAATAAAGAAATTCATATCAATTTCCTTAGCTCCAGATAAGAAGTCATGACTCTACTCAACCTTGTTTCCAATTCTCCTTGAAATATAAAAAAAATCCATTGAGTGCGGTAAATGAAAAACTTTAAAGACAAAAATTGTTCTGGTCTTTATTAGTATTGAGACAATCCATCCTGAATATGATGTAAAGTGATTTCATGTCGAGAACATGGAAAATATAATAAATCTTGAAATCTGATATAGAGAATAAACAAGCGGGACTATGGAGACCCTTTTATCTCTTTGTTTCAAGGGGTGTAGTAATATCCATTATATAAGATAAAATATCTATAAGAAGATTTAGTAGATAAACAATACAATTTTATATAAATGAATGAGATGAAACAATATCAAATAAAGTGGTCATTAATGATGAATCTATATTGATGGTACCTCTCAAAATCACTAGACCGATATCTTCTTCCTCTATAGAATATTCCACTATGCAAAGAATCTTTGTTTTGGATGCTTGTGGTTGGAACCCCTTTTCTCATGAAGCTTCTAATTGCACTATAGTTTTAATAGGTGCTGAAGATCTTGTGTCACTACATGGAGTAGAAAATACATGGCACAACTTTTTTGAGTGACCTGAGTGTTTGCAAGTGGTAAATATCTTGGGTGCCTCAGCAAAAACCCAGTTTGAGTTCCCCAGTTTGACACAATTGTTACAAATCAAAGGGCCTATTCCAAGAACTGCATAAGGTCTAGAAAAACCCTATTTTTTAGATCAACCATGAGAATCATCCTATTTCCTATTCCCTTTTAGAGGAATTCACACTATCCCTAGGAGATAAGGTAACTCCCATCAACTTTGAATTACCATCCAGGTCTATTTCGACCATCATTGCTCTATCAAGAACATTAGTATAAGAAGGTAGCTTTAGAAATAAAACATGATATTGAATATCATATCGTAATCCCAACTTATATCATTGACTCTTTATGTTTGGTTTCAATATCATCTTATGTGAAAAATGAACTAGCACAAAAAAATGGTTTTCATACTCCATCACTATCCTTTCAGCTTGCTTGAGTTTGAAAAACTCAATATCCTTTGATAACAACATTGAATCTGGATATACCTGGTCGATGAAAATATATTTGACGTCTTTACAATCTATGATCTCATGCTTATTTTATATCACCATCATGTCCAACCATCTTTTTCTTAGTCCCTCCAGCATAAAGGTACCACACTTCACCTTGATCTCCTCAGGGGTATCCAATAACTCGAACAAATGTTCAATCCTAGTCAATCATTCCTATGCCTCTTGGGGATCATTAGATCCATTGAACACTGGTGTATTATGGGGAAATATCTCTTGATAATGATTCTAGAAAACTTTTGTATGAGGTTCCACAGTTGGAGCCTGAATGTGAACTGGTGGTGGTGCTTGTCCTATAGCATGGATATTATACACAATAAACTCAACCAAACTTGGGGCCACTTTTGGATTCTCTTGATGTAATTCCTCAGTAGATTTTTCTTGGATCCTATTATCACATCTTCTCAGAGGAATGATGATACAAAACATCAATAGACAACATTGAAGACATCATATTGACACTCAAAAAGTGAAACAAGGAAAGTTCATCCCAATAGATAGAAAAATGAGATTTTGATTTCAATCTATCCAATTTCGAAGTAGGAAAAAACTAGAACTAATCCTTAATAAAACTTTCCCAAACCACCCATGGTGACATAAGGCTCATTGTGGTCATAGCTATCCAGACACTCAATCACAACTAGCTCCTGAGTACCGAAAAGATAACACAACTTCATATCGACATCAAGGAAAGATAATTAACCCACATCTTTGATTCCACTATGTCATGAACTGGCTCAGATACCTTTATGCCATGATAACTAGAAAGACACTGACATAGATCAAAGGGAATTCTCAATCCCCAAGTGTCAGTGACTAGAAACTGACAAAAGATAATAATAAAATGGGAATGAATTTTACACAAACACAATAGAAGAAAGTAAACAAGTCTGTATGCATATAAGAAAAACTCCATAGGGAGAACTATACTAGAATTCAAACAAGCATAAACCACCCAAAGTACTACCACAATATAATAGAAAACAGAATAACAACCTGATCCCCCCCAAAAAAACTCTTTAAGCCCAAGGATCAACAACAACTTCCACTTCCAAGTGGTTCCTTACCTTGCTCAAACTCGAAAAAGATAATCTAAAAACATCCAAAGTCACAGGTATGGTGTGAGATAAAATCCTAGAAGGGTCTCACCAAGTATTCCATAATAAGTTCCCAAAATTTAATTAATGAAATAGATATTTCAATTTTAATTAAACAAGAATGTCATTTCAAAAACATATTTCAAACAAATCATTATTTAAATTTTAAATTATGGAAATTATTTAAACAAATTTATTTATAAAAATTTTATATAAAATAGTTTATATAAATTAATAACTCGTGGTAAGAAGTTTTCAACAAGAAATTACATATATTTCAAATACAAACAATGAAAAACATAGTCATCTTCCAAAAGGTACGATAGTTCTAGGTAACATGATCCTCACACATTTGAAAGTGAATCATGGAAATATGTGCATACACATTTCTCTTTTATACTAAACAAATAGGGTCCATCACCATCCCATTGGGGATGTGACTTGTTGCACTAGGTTTTATTTTAGTTTTAAAGTTTGAAAAGAGTGTTATAACAATAATCCACTAACTACCTATGATTGTATGTGCTCTAATAAAAATAAATGATCGGAAACTTATTTTAAGACTGATTAAAATATAATTCATCCCATTATCCATTTCAAATATTCAAATTTTCCATCTAAAAACCAAAATGAGTTTTTAATTAAATTATTCTTTTTTTAAGATCAAACCAATGTGTTTTTATCGAAATCATTTTAATCTATTTTTACCGAACACCAATTTGAAATCCATTCCACCAAATAAATTCCACAATTTAAATTCAATAATTTAAATTTCACAAAATTCCATAAATTCTATAAATGCGCCCCAATTCAATGGAATTGGTTTTTTTTCCAAATCCATGCCAAATACAATTTCAAAACCCCAATTAAATAGAATTGGGTTTTAATAAACCAATCAAAAGAAATTTTATTTATATCAAGAAATTGAATTTAAATCAATCAATTGAATTTAAATCAAATAATTTAGGGTTAATAAAAACGGGCCATCATAATGGAACCACCTACCTTAGGATCATGTGATCTCAAAACACCAATCCCTGATCTAGAAACTCTAATGGAGAGCATTGACAAAGAATTCGAGAATCAAATCTAGATTCAAGATCCGAAATAGTGGGTATGAAATCTTCCAATAACATGGATATCTACAAAACCCTAGGGAGGAAAGAAGTGAGAGTGAGAGGAAGATAACATGAAGAAGAAACCTATTGGGTAGAGAGAAAACATCATTCTATAAGCTTCTATCCACTTCCGGAAGGGTTTAAAGGAGATACATTTTCTTCTACAGATCCTTTAAGGAATAAGAAATCTATATGGGGTCGTACCATCCCACTAGAACCTAAAAGGGGGGTTTTGGGATTTTAGAAAATAAATTTTGGATTAAAAAATTCAATATGAACAGTTTCCTAGGCAAGGCTGCATGATTAGTCAAACCGTGCACCTTGACCGTGAATACCTTTTAATTGGGGTTGTACGATTTATCCTAGGTGGGCACATGATTTTACAAACTGTATAAAAATATTGAAAACCCTCATTACCTAGGTTTTCATGGTTTGTACTAGTAGGGTGTATGGTTTATTAACGTTCTCCAATCGTACACAACCAAGAAAATTTTGAATTTTCAAAATAATTTCACCTGAAACAACCTCATACAAAACCTAACCAAAGTATGATCAGAAGAGGGGTTTAGGAATACCTAAAAATATAATTAGGATGTTACAATTTCTCTCTCAAACTCCATATATTTTATTCTACTCTAGTCATTTACGGGGTTTTCAATTATTATTATTATCATTTTACTATATTTATTACTTAAAAGGATTGATAGGATGTTTTAAGAAAATCCTACCAAGTTTCTCTTCTTTTAGTTTAGAATATTGCTTTTTCAAATCCATGTTTGTCAAAATTGTTTTATAGAAGTTATTATATAATTTTAAATTATTGAAAAAATTAATTTTATTTTACCTTTTAATTCATTTAAAATTAATAAAAATTAATATTTTCATACATTTTCCAAACAAATCACTTTTTATTTTCGTAAAAAGTAAGAAAATAATGTTGTTAAATGTTTATAGGAAGAAAAAATTTTCTTCCTGTCATCTGCTGTATTCACTATGAGGATTCCTTTACAAGTTTCAAAGGTTTTATAAAGAAAACACTATTATAATTTTCTATTAATTTTTATATTTTAAAAGTTACAAAAAGAAAATGATGTTTTCTATTATTTTTCAACGAATATTTATAAAACATTTATAATAGTATTTTCATTTATGTAAACATCCTATAAAGATTAATATGATTCACTAGGGAAATAATCTTATGATACCACCCACTTACTTTAATATGATGTATTATAATGATTATTTTTTAATGATGTGTCATGAATTCATTTCTTTATCATTAGTTAATTAAATGATGAATGATTGATGAATGATCATCTGTTATTGTGGAATATATATCAATGGATTGTTATTATGTGATAGGTGGGTCCATTATATCCTTCAAATTCATTGGGTAATATTTTATATATCATGATATTAAGAGGATATATGGGAGTTTGTTCCAATTCCAAGGGTATAAGAAAGGTTATCCCAAGCCCAAGGGGGAACATGGGTGTTTGAACCAATCATAAGAGGGTAAAGAAAGAGTTGTCCCAATCCCAGGACAGTACACGAGTAGTTAGAACAAGGATACTATTGGATGAATTTCATGGTAGGTAGTATTTGCATATAATTTCTATGTTTATGGGAATGAGGAGTGAACCAAAACTATGATGAATCTCTATTCATTATTATAGTTTTTACAATGATCCTTGACTAGGGAAATAAGTTTCTATACTTTTGTTTATACCAAAATTTTATACCGAAAATGTATTTCTTATGCTTACGATATTTTTTCATAGATAATGATTGATATTTTATTATTTCACACATCTTATGAATAATTTCTATTATTATGAAAAAACTTTAGTCCATGAATCATGTTTTATGGTTTATGACTTATTGGGTATGATCTTGTAAGTTATGATCATGTTCTTATATCATTAATCTTATATTATACTCACTTATGATCATAAAATTAAATCTACTTTGATTACCCATTCTATGCATCTAAGATCACCCTTTCCTATATTTACTTTCCCTAAGTTTTGAATAAAGGTTTTAGTAAGGGAACATGTAATAAGGGAATTATGTGAGGAGAATATTGTGGGAGATGTTAAGGATATTTCATGAAATAAGATTATTATGTATTTGGTTTCTAAATACACTAATCCTTTATAGTTATGTGGCATGTGTTATTCTAAAATATTTTGAATATTATTCCAAAATGATGTAATATTTACATAAGTTATACTCTAATTTCCTAAAAAACAACCCTATGTTTTATAGGAAAAATTTAAAATGGTTTTCATAGTCAGTAGTTGTGGATGGTAACTAATGGATTCAAGTGGGATGTCATGAATTTCATAATAAAGGTATAGAAAAGTATCTTTTAATATGGTTTTTTATAAGGAGAGGAGAATATTCTTATCCCAACAATATTGGGGTAGATGACATGAAGAATATCTAGAAAAAATATATTCTTGGAGGAGAAAGATTTGGAAATGGCTTGAAGATCACGGTGATATGTAATATTCTTGAATACCATTCAAGGGATACATAAGAAATTATTTTTCTTTTATATTATCCAATAATTAAAAAATTTTATGGTCTTGAATAAATTTTATAAGGAATATTTCTAAATAATTCTGCATGCCATGTGTTTTCAAATATTCATTATTTATTGCAATACACAATTGATAATGTAGTAAAACATGATTAGGAATCTTTATGGTTTTGTGGAAGGTTGAAGAACATGATATTTAAGTAATAACATGAGGTATAATAATTAATATGGGAATATTTTTCACTTATGGTTTTGAATAATTATGAGGTTTTAAGGATTGAGAATAATTAAAAAAAGGGAGGATCTGTCAACATGAATATGCCATATTTTCTATATTGAAAACATTCAATATATAAAATACTTTTATTATGAGGATATCTAGTAATTAAATGAGATTATTTAACTAGTATTAATAGAAAAAAATCTATTTATGATTTTTTTGTTGTTTTCAAAATTGAAATATGAAAAGACATCCACATTATTATGCATGTGAATATATTAGAATCAAAAAATAAGAACAAGGGTAGGTAAATGTCATTGTTATTTGATATATCAATAAGTTAAATAAGAATAGAGATTAATTAAAACATATAAATATATCTGATAAAAATAACGAATAAGGCACCATGCATATTACTACATCCGATCCAGAATAAGAAAAAAGAGAAGAAAGAGGATCCACTAGATATTTTCACTGGTAAATTAGGTTCTTAGAGTGAATAATTCTTGAGGAGTGCAAGTGATTTCCTTCAATATATGCGAACAAAAAAAATAGAATATAATAATTTTATTTTTGGAATTATACTCAAATAGAAGAATAATTATTTATACTGTGTTTATGAGGAAGAAACTAGATAGATGCTCACTTTGAGTTATTAGTCTCATCCAGATTAAAAATGATAAGATAATAATACAAGGAGTTTGAATAATAATTATGTCTAGAAAAATGAGGTAAGAAAAATTTGACACCAATAATGGATATACCCACATGTATATAAATTTTTGAATACCTTCACTTAAGTAGTGTACAGAGGAAAATAAGTGGAAGTGTTCCTTGGTAGAGGAATGAACAAACCCAAAATATTGAAAATGAAGTGATCCTTTTTGGGGAGTGAATAAGATCAAAACAATATCCATTTAAATAGTTCATTAGTGAATTTTGGAACATTGAAAAACCATCAATGTGTGTTCCTTGGATGTATCCCTTTATAGTAAACCAATTAAAATCCATCTGTCTTCTGCATGTTTTAGTTTCCTATATATCAGTGCATGTTTTGGTGAGAGTTTCATCAATAATTAGAAGTTTAACATAGTTCCTTATAAAATGGGAATAATATTCTAAATAATAATAGTTTATTAAAAGAATAATTTTAAATTGGGAAACACACTGATTCGACTTCTTCTTAGGGTTCCCTGGGTTATAATAATAACGAATTTCTATTGTGAGTGTGCGTGGGGCAAGGAGATAATTTTAAAGTTATTTTATGGGTTTCTTTTTTATAATTTTAAATATTTTTATATTATTAAAAATATCTTGAGTGATTTTATTCCACTTGGATACATCCTATACTTTTTTTATTTATGGGACATAGTTTATTTTTGAAAATATGGAAATCCGTTGTTTGAAATTTGGGTAATGAATCTTAATTGAAAAAATATCTAAGTGGAATAAAATTTAATAAGCATAAACAATACCAAGGAACTTTAATTTCAGTATACCCCCTTTAAAAAAATGGTATTTCAAAGAATCATTACTAAATAACCAATTACATAAATTCATTCAAATTTAAGTTGTTTGAGAAGTAGAGATCCAAACAGAAGCCTCTCAATGTTTTTAAAAGTATAGTGTTTGTGTGAGAAATAAAATCATTGATAAACTAAGTTAAATTAACAAGAATTGAATAAATAATAATATGTGAATAAGTTCTTGTTTATAAAGAGAAATGGAAGGGAATGTGAATAGTTAAATTGGATGAACAAGAGTAAAATAAATTTATCTAATCTAATTATATAGTGATGAATAAACATTTGTGAAATTGGGAACTGGGATTAGAAACATGAATAATATAGAGTTTAAAAGTTGAATTCATGTTAGTATTGAGATTTAAATAAATATTAAATAATTAATATTAATTTAATAGGGCTTGAACATAGAGAAAAAATGTATTCAAATTGAATAAAATTATTGAGAGACATTCCTTTAGGATAAAGAATAATCCAAGTGTGGAAGAGTGATTGAACCAAATTTTCCATATTTTATTGTAAATATTAATTTTATTTAATATTAATTTTAATTTAAAATAGTGTAAATAATAGTGTTTTCATTTTTTTGGATTGTTTTTGTGCTTCTTATGAAAATGACCTAAAATTTTATTTTTAATGATAAAATATCAACTTTGTGAATAATGGATCAGGTGAAGTACTTAAATTTTTTGTTTTTATGTTATATAGGGAATTATGATGATGAATCATACATAAATCCTAAATTGAAACCTCATGGAAATACTTTATAAGGAATTACATTACTAACACCATGGTGCATAGAACCCCAAGGATATACCAGATCACTAATGCAATCCCGTTATAAACCATCACATAAAGTATATGCCTAAATATAACCTCATGGTTAACCATGATTTTATATAATAATATAAAATAGTTTCATAACCTTACAAACAATAAATTTTCATCAAAATATAGTTAGTTTTTTGTTGCTCTATTTTTGGGAAATGATGCTTGCCTCAGCAACGTATGTCACACCTCAAGATTTTAAAAGAGGAAAATCATGTTCGATAGTGTATTTGACACACAAAACCAAGATTGGAAGAGAATTTAACAACCTAATACTTTATTATATATTTATTTTTTAAAAAATTAAATCTCTTTGATAGCTTATGATGCACACAACACTAGGTTTAAACAAAACATGATACTCTATTAAAATATTATTATTTAAACATGACCATTATAACATAGACATTAAGTTGGAGGGTGTGAATAAGAATAACTAAATTATGAAAAATATATAGTTTAAAAATTTATAAAATAAATTCAATATCTTTCTATTTAATAGAAATAAATAAATAATCATTTGAAATAAAAATAAATTTTTATTCAAAACTGTATTTTTCTAAAAGGTTATATAGTCATGATTTGTTCACATAATTTGAAATTAATTTTTAACAATTTTTGTAAATTTATTTGAAAAAAAAATTATTTTTGAAATATATATGTAAAAATTATCTTTGGGTGAATTTTTGGTAATTTTTTGAAAAGACTATTTTTTATGAATAGTGAAAAATACTTATTTTTATTGAAAACTGACTTTTCATTTAAATTATTAACAAAGTTAAATTATATTTTAAATTGGTTTTAAAGTAAAATTAGTTTTATTAAATTAAAATTTAACTAATTATTGTAATTGTAATTAATTTCATACTTAATTATGATATAAAAACTTTTTAAACTTTTGAAAAAATTTCTTTGGAAAAATCGTTTTTTGACGTGTTAATGAGTTTAATATTAAATTCAATTCAGCCACTTATGTGAATTGAATTTGGAAAACTGGATTAAATATTTGGAATCATAATAATATATATAATTAAATATTTTCAACTTAATATTTGGTCATAATTAATAATAAAAACAGTAAACATTATTTACCATGGTTAGGGTTAAAAAGGGTTTACTAGGGGTTAAACTAAATGATAAAGATTAAAAATGACAGAAGATTCGTAAAAAACCCATTTTATGAACAAATGTAGACCTTATGACCTATATTTTTATGTAATGACTCATTTTGAGCCTCTTTTCATGTGGAAAATGTGGGTACACATTATTATTATAAAAAATTCCATGCATGTCCTCTCCCGAATTATAATAGGCCACACCCACTCCTACCATATTCACACTTACAAATACATTTGTTTCAATAAATAATTCCCCAAATATCTTCCTTATATACATAAACACATCCTATAATACTTATTTTTATTATTAAACCCTCTTGAGTAGGTTTTCGGTATAAACATAAAGGGGTTCTCCAAAGAAGAGGTAAAGTTCTGAATGTATTTTTTTTATTTCTTCTTCTACATTTTTCATACCTTATTCAAATATTTAAAGATAATAAAATACTATATCCTATATAATTATATATTATTATGTTAACTTAATAACCTATATCCATATATACTTCCGTCAAATGGAAAACAAAACTATCAATCATGTGTACGATGAGCTACTGCCTCGCGAACATATTTAATTCATTTTCCATCACCACCTTTCAAGGATGGATATAATGATTGATTAAACATATAAATATGATATTTTAAAAAATAAAAATAAATATAGAATTATTATATCATGTATAAATTATTAATTTTCATTCCATGGTGGGAAAAAAATAACATTGCTCTTGTGTACTACAGACTACCACCCTGTGAAGCAATGAAATTTGTTTTTTCACTTACACTTCACATGGAAGGTAGTAAGGATAGAGTTAATGAAATATATATTATTTATTACCTATACATACTTATTGAAATATAATATCACATCAAAATTTATACCTCCAAAACCATTGGAAAATAATAATTTCATTCACATGTATCTATGGACTACCACCTTCACATAGTAGATCTATAATAAATCTATATTTGTTAATAGGAGGTAAGGTAACATAAGAAGGAATTCAATCATGGGGTAAGAGTTTCTCATATGAAATTTGATTCTATGAGACATATTCCATATTCCCCACTTATTTCTTTTTTTGTGTGGCGTATATACTACCAATTTGATATTTTATATCATGAATCTATTTATATTCATGGTATATAAAGTTTCATTTGATATTATTTCTTTTATGGGTCTTACGATTCAGAAGTTACCAAAGTGGTAAGAGTTTATTTCATAATCTCATAATTATTCAGAATAGTTTATGTTTAAGTTTCCCATGGTAAAATTATTTGATATTTATATCTTAAACATAGTTTTCTCTAATATCCTCTCATTAATAATGAACTTTTTATGTAATAGTACCATTTTACCCCTTATTGGCACTTAAAATTATTTAGAAAATGTTTTTTAAGAAAAGATAACTTTATTTCACTCTTCAGTTGAAAATATTTTTTCCTACAAACCCATGTTTTCTAAAATTGTTTTAAATATATTTTAATATTCCCTAAATGATTTATTATAGAAATTTTTACCCATGTTTGAATTTTTGCAAAATGGTTTTAAAGGAATCTTCTTATCATTTTCTAAATAAGGCCCATTTGAGTTTTATCAAAAATGTTAAATGAATCTTTGTTTTGACTTTTACGACATGAATAGAATTTACCACCATCATCACTAATCAATGTTTTTAATTTTAATTTATAATTTTAGAAGGTTATTTTAAAAGATTTCAAAATATGTTGGGAACTTTTAGTTTTAGAAATATTTTCAAAGTGAAAAGGTTGTTTTCCTTAAAAATGTTTTTAATGACATTTTTTTTGTATTTCTATTCATCAACAACATAAATAATTTATTATACTTATTATACATGGTTAAATGTTTTATTTATATAATCATTAATCTATATTTGGATGGTTTATGTTCAATTTGACTAGGTATGTAAAATTTTATTATAATTCACTATATTACTATAGATGGTTTAGGATTTTGTTTATTAGATTGGGGGTATGAATTAGAATTTTGTATGATATTTTTAAATAATAATGATTATGTTGATTATGTTTCACCCATTTAATATGAGGAATTCATTAGACTTAGTATATTAAGGGAAGGGCCCGCTATAGCCCCTTGACGCATCGGTAGGTCTCCCGACCCAAATTGGATTGGAATTTTGGCTGAGGTATTACAAATTTATATTATATGTCTTGGAAGAAGGCCTTTATGATATGGTTGTGATGTATGAAATTATTAATTTCCTCATTATGAGATTTTTTTTATTGATGTCCATGTGATTATTTGATTAGTTAGAATATAAATGGAAAGGTTCAAGATCATGTGATTATTTATATGGATTTATTTTATCATCATTTATTCCCACTATATTAGTATTAATGTTCAAGTTATTGATTAAATAAAATGTGATTTAAGTTATTTACCTTTCTATATTTATTATTCTTATTTATTTATGATAGTTTCTTCTGTACGCTTACCCTTACCGAGTATCTATTCTAACTAATTTCTTATGTTTTATTTTCCAGGATATGAGGGAGTGTTTTATGATTGATATGTAGGGATATGATAAGGGGAATAATGGTGTTCCAATTTTTTTATTTTATGTTTTAAAATATAATATAAATTTCATATATTTATCTAGTTTACAAATACTAATAAACTATTTAGTCTATTATGATGTGATCGCTTATATCTAGTGAAAATGTAATAAAATAACCACCAACTTTAGGATACTAGGGTCAGTGTATTTATAGTTTGTATCAGAGAAATTTTATTATAAACCTTGGAAACTAGATTTAGAAAAAAACATATTAGTGAATATAACCCTTTGAATCAATTTAAGGATAATTCTAAGTATATTATGACAACGTAATATTTTGGTAAGGTAGATATTATGTGGTTTTCATAGAAATAAATCACTTTATTGATACTAATACTGGATTTTGTTCTTGTATAGATGTACATAGGGGAAATAACTTCAAAAAAGGTATATCAGACATGACTCAAGTGTTATATGATGCCTGAGTATGGGATTTACTGTACATATGGTTCGAAAATATAGGGAGATATGATTTGGTTAGTTAACATTTTATTTATAAACAATTATGAAGTACTTAAAAATATTTTTATAATTTTCAATATTTCCAAAAGAAACTGTGTTTATGATTATGAGTTTATCTATGCATAAATTTTTCAATTTATGGTAAGTGTTTCACTAGTCTTGGGATTATAAAATATATTTCTTAATGTTATGATAAAATCTATTTTATGACTCTATTTAGAAATGGTACCTAGTAGAAGGAATAATAACTATATTAATACATATACTCAATGTAGGGATTTACATCTTGGGAAATATAATGGAGTTGGAGTTAGAGATGCAGTTAGAATTAACCAAATTATAACCATATTGGGGGAACTGACTCTGGTAATGAGTAATAAAATTTCCCATATCAAGCTACCTACTAATCCTCTATGTGGTGTATCAATGTTAGACCAATTCATGCATAAAAAAACTTCATTATTGAAAATGAATATAAATACATTTATAATAGAGAAATAGATAGGTTCCTTATAGAAGATATTTCTCACTTTGGGTAGTAATGAATGCTATAAGGGTTTCCTGGTAGATTATTATCTCTCATGAAATGAATATTAATTGTGGTAATTGATTCAAAACACTAAGGATGAATAAGAAAGGGAAAACATGGAATCTAATAATTTTAAGGTACTCTTCTTGGAAAAGTATTTTCCTTATGAGAAACAAGAGAATATAGAGATAAAATTCACGAGTCTAAGAAAAGAATAAGATAAAAATTTTGGTATGTATAAATAATACTTTACAAGGTTATAAATACATGATGTGGAATATATATGTAATCCAAAGAGAAGGACTGGCCATTTATTTAATGAGTTAAATCCAATTATTCAAGGGAACTAGTCTCACAGACCTTCACATCATATAATGACATAGTATCATGTTCTATCAATATAGAGAAATAATTATACAAGTCTTATTGATTTTCAGGTAAGCACGAGAAAGATAGGATAAGAGAGAAAAAATAGATAAAGGGATGAAGGGAAATAAATATTTTCCCCCATGTGATGATTTTGAAAAGAAAAAACTTGGTACTTTCTTGAAGGGAATATGATTTTTATAACAAGTGTATATAGAAAGTCCACCATGTTCGGGATTTAAAGAGAAATAAAGAATCTACTGATGTGTAATGATTCAACTATAAGGAGACGGGGCACTACGCAAACGAATGCCCCGAGTTTTAAGGGAGTATACATTAGATGAATCTAAGAGATCAAGTTCAATCTTATGATATTATTAAAAAAAGTGGAATTATTAAAGATCATATTTATTTTGATTTGATAATTATTTTTGGAAGTATTTTATTAATTATATTCTAGTAATAATAATCATGAAATGTTCAAGTATTTCATTGCAGTACCTTTTATTTAAGGATTTGAAAGCATGTGATGAATAATATCAATAACCAAGAAAAGTAATTAAGTAGAATGTTAATATTTTTGTAAAACACATGAATGAGGGAAGATAACCATTAATATTTTATCAATGTTTAGATAATAATGATAAATATATTTTTATAGAATATTATTGGTGACCTTGAAATTGGTGATTGATTTTATGGTCTATGTTATCTTTTCTAGAGTTTACTATATTCATATATTTATAGAATATATTCGATAATATGAGATTTTTTTCAGAAGAATTCATGTTTTCATTAGGGTTTTATGGTGGTAAATGTATTCAAATATATGGAATGTGACATTAAGATTCCATTGATATTGTCTGGGGAAAATAATGTTGATTTAGTAACCTTCCTTATAAAATTTTGGACATTGAATTTGGTCAGATAAGTTTTGGATGAGTATTAAGGTTAAAAATTTATAAAATGGATTAATTTTAATTTTAGGAGTTAGTATTTAGGTATTAGATATTAATGTATTATATTGGATAACTTTTTATAACCATTTTTGTTTTTTTAAAGAGAGGAGGAATATCTTGTTAGTCTTTTATGGATATTACGATCCATTAAAAGTTTATTTTAGTGCTTTAGGAATAAAAAGTTCATCTTTGATATGCATTTAATGGAGTGAGAAAAAAGTGTAAGTTGGTCAAAGCATAATCAAAGGATTAAATTGTAAGTATATTTTCTAGTGTTCTCTATCATAACATTTAAAGAATCCCTAAACTCTAGGAAAAATATTTGGAAAAAAGGTGATCCTATTACATTCATATATGATGAAAATATGGTATTTTCACTCATCAAAGATTTATGGTTTTTTGGTTGTGCATTTTCTCATGACCATTCACATTCTTGTTATCAATAACCTCTATCACTCACCAAAATTATTTACACTTTTCTTCCATGTCCATATCTTCACTTCACATTAATGTTCTCCCATTTGGAAATGTAGTTATGTGTTAATCCAGATGAACTTCATAGTTCCCTTTCTATATTATTAATAGGATGTTTTATTATCCCTTTTAATGATCTGGGTTTCCAATAAAGGTATTTTCAAATGAAAACCCCTTAATTAGTGAGATCAAGATTTAATTGTGAAGACATAATTTATTTCAGAGGAGTATAAATATAACACCATGATATTTTAAAATAGAAACATCGAGTTTTATAGTATATATAACACAAAACACTAGGATTAAAAGATAAAAAAACCATGAGACTTTATGATATATTTATTTTTTAAATAAATTGAATCTCTTCAACAACTTGTGATGCATGCAACACTGAGTTTAATTGAAATACAATACTCTATTAAAATATTATTATTTAAAAATGACCATTATAACTTAGTTGTTAAGTTAGAGTGTATGAATAATTCTAAATAAATTATAAAAATTTTATGGTTTACACATTTATAAAATAAATTCAATTTTTATCTATCAATTAAAAATAAATTAAGAATCATTTTAAAGAAAATGAAATTTTTTCTAGAAAACAATATTTTTCTAAAAGGTGGTTTAGTTGCACAATGCAAGAATAATTTAAAATTTATTTTTACCACATTTAGAGAATTTATTTTAAAAACTAATCTAAATATACATGTCAATGTTATCATTGGGTTAGTTTTTGAGAATTTTATGAAAAGATTATTTTTTTATGAATAGTGAAAAATACTATTTTTTTAAAAAAATTCTTTTATTTTATTTTTTTAAAAGGATAAGTTATATTTTAAATTAGTTTTAAAGTAAAATTTCTTCAATTATTTTATAATCTAACTAATTTAGTTCATTAGAATCAATTTGATATTTAATTCTGATAATTGTTTTTTAACTTTTGATAATATTTCATTGGAAAAACCATTTTTTCAATGTATCTGTGCATTTAATATTAAATTAAATTACACCAATTATATGAATTTAAATTGAAAAAATGGATTAAATATTTTTAGTCAACATAATTTGTATTATATAATAAGTTTACGCTTAGGTTTCCCAATTAGGATTCGAGTATCACTGACAGGGGGAGGGGCGAATCAATGATATATTTTCTTTTAAGTTTCTTTACTTATGAAACAACCATCACCTCCTATTAAATATTTATTTCCCCTAAGAACACAATTAAAATGAAAATCCATTGGAATGAAATAATTAACAAGGTTCACTACACAATAATATTAGCTTCGTCCTTGGTATGGTTTGGAAATAAACCAATACCACCCAATCCACTTGGAAATAATCCTTTTGTGTGGTATACAATAAGTAAGATGTTCCCTTACACTCGTGTAGAACTGTGAAAATAATATAATAGTGTGTGTGATTATTCATAAAGAAAATGATGAAATAAAATGTTATGTTTCTTCCCTATCCACTTCCAAAATTTTGATCTTTCAAAATAATTCTTCTATTTCCTACCAAGAAGCTGATATGAACTTTCTTTAGTCCTCCACAAACTGTCATGCTTTCTCCTTGTGCTGCATGTATCCTCTATGAATTGAGTTACACTACGTGGCACTAGTTATTTTCATACCACATATTCTTCTATAGACTATATCTACTCCAGAGATGGATAATGCCTCACAGACCACCTTTCCTATGTGGTCCTTTTATTTTTCAGTCTACAGAGCCCCAAAAACTTCTTCTTTGTAGTATCTTTACGAACTGGACCTTTTGTGAAAATATTTCCTCTAATAACTCTTCTTCTTTATTGAAATATTTCCTCTGTGAAATATTATCTTTCACAAACTAATCCTTCGCGAACTACTTTGGACTTCTCTGAATTCTTTCCACAGTGATGAACACTTATTTATAAAATTTTAATTATTTTAATGATGGGATTGTGTTCCTTTATATAGGAAAATAAATCGTCAAATCCCACTACTCTAATTTAATCAAATTTTAAAGGTGGTATATATTTGACTGTGGATTTTTCTCATTCTATGAACTATTTTTCCTCCTTAGTTTGTGTAATTCATTTCTTCCTTCATGACAGTTGATTGCATCCACAAACAGATCACCACCTCTCAGCTAGTAGTGATGGTCTTCTCATGAACAAAAATCCTCCTACAAACTGAGATCCTCCCATGAACCATTTTACCTATGCATTCCACATACTGTGATTTGCGATCTGCATAACACTACTATGTAGAATCGTTCCTCTGCCAATTTTCCATCATCATTCCGTATACCTCATATGCAGTTTGTGAACTGTGTTTCGTGATTCAAAAACTATTCTTTACAGAATAATTTTCAAAACAATTCCTTTTACAAAAATAAAACTACCGATTTTGAGGCCCTAAAGTTAGCAATCACTGAGAAATGGAGCCACCTTAAAAAAATTCTTATGAAAAATCCAACCATAATGATTTATGATCATATGATTTTATCATGAACCATACCTATCATGATTTTTAAACTTTGATTGATCGTCTTTAGCATTATTGGATTTTCAATGGAAAGTACTATAACTTCCCTACCTTCCAACAAAATCATTATTTCCAATCAAACATGAATATGAATAGAAGAACATTTTTTCCTCCTTTACTTAATAAGGCTTTCATCATAAGTTATACAAACAATTTATGATATTTTAGAAATACAAATCAGTAAATAATCATCATATTTTCCAAAACTTTTACTAAGTGAAATGGTTTGTCATTTTTAAAAACAAAAGAAAACACTATTCAAAAAAAATCTTCTTACTTTGTTCTCTATACAACTTGTTCCCAACACAACATAAGCTTTGGTAATAATGAATAGTAAAAGTAGAAAAAAAAATATTTACCACGATTTGGGTTAAAATGGTTTAATGGGTAGTTAAACTAAAATACCAGTGTAAAAAATGACCTAAAACCTATCCAATGCCAATTTTATGACCATATTTTGATGTTAAAACATATAAGGTTCAATAATGACACATTTTTTATCCTTTTTTCCTAAGAAAAATGTGGGTATACTTTATTGTTTTCAAACATTCCATGTATGTACTCTCCCCCACTTATAATATTTTACCCCATATCCTCCCCTATTTACACTTCCAAATCCATTTGGTTCAGACAATACCTGAAAAAATATCTTCCTTAATCAAATAACCACATCCTATAGTCCTTATTTGGATTATTAAACAATCCTAATAAGTCTTTAGGTATAAACATAATAAGGTTCTCTGAAGAAGAAATAAAATTATTAACGTGCATAATTGTTTTATTTGTTATTACACCTCTTTGAAACCTTATTAAACTATGATTATATAATAACAAAATTATATAATATATAATGATATGTTATTATGTTAATGTAATATCCTATACCCATATACACTTCGATCAAATAGAAAATAACACCATCGATCGTGTGTACAATGGACTACCCCGTCTCGAATTAATGTAAATCATTTTCCATCACCGATATTAAAGGATGGATATAATGATATATTTAACATATGTATATGGTATTTTTAATATAATTATACCTATATAATTATTATATCATATATACCTTCTTACATTTCATTATGTGGGTGGATACGATTACATTTCTCGTGTGTACAACAAACTACCACCTCACGAAGCGATATGATTTGTTTTTCACTTAGAATTTTCATAGAAGTTAGTAAGGATAATGTTAATGAAATTTATATGATTTTTTAATGAAAATAATTGTAGTAAAAAATATTTTAGTAATATAATATCACAACTGACTTCTTACCTCCCAATCTTTTGGAAAATAATAATATCCCTCGTGCATACCTGTGACTACCTCCTTCACAAAGTGATGTGAAATGCTTTTCATTTAATTTTTTTCATTGATGGTAATGATGATAAATGTAATTAATATATTTTATATATAAGACAGATTAATGACTCTATAAAAAATTATATATTATTTACCTTCCTTTCATTCAATCTTCCAGGAAAAAAAGAAACAACATTCATGCATACGTATGACCAACTATCTCCATGAACAGTGTAATCCATTTTCTATGAGATCATTTAGTAAATTTTTTAATGTAAATAGATATGTTATGTTCATTATTTAATAACATAACCTAAAATATTTTAGTATATAAAGTGACTATCTGTTTGAATTAGACAACTATAATCCTTTATTTTTTTATAGTTTTAACTCTTCCAAGTTCAAATATACTTCCACTATCCTTTTAGAAATTATATTTTCTCCATATATATTTCAATATTGCAAACTATTTTGTGTTATAAAATAAAAAATAATTTTATTTATAACAATATTTAACAAATACATGATTAAAAACCATATCATATATGGTAACCTATATTTTTAGAGAAATATTATAAAATGAAGATTTAATTATTTAAAATATTCCAATTAATGGGTGAGAATATATCCCACATATTTTAATAAATAACTTGGATAATTTGTTTTTACCCAGATAAAACTCCTTTTATCCCTTTTTTCAAAAAAAGTTATAGACCACGATGAATAATAAACCATGTTTTATCAAAATCAACATATCATATTGTTCATATCAATTATTTGTTCAAAAAAAATTCTATTATCATATAATATAAAATAAGATGAAAATAAACATCCTTCATTTAGATGTACTCGAGCATGAAATATTATTTTTCACTCTGTAATAACAACCATTAACACTTTATTTAAATTAAAACTACAATATTTTTCAATCCCTTCCATAATTTTAAACTCTAGTATATTGAAATAAATTTTAAAATATATATTTGGAATCATATACCATCAAAATACAAGAATTAATTTCTAGAACATTAGTTCCTAATATGGAATTTTCTTAGATATTTTCACACCTGTTTAGTTATTATGGAAGTATTTCCCTCCATTTTCAATGATCTTAACAATGGAAACATTACCCCTCTATATAGATGCTTGTTTTATGTTTCAATGAATTAGGTTGACTATTGGACCCTCCAATATTATTTTGTGTCTTATATTTTACCCTTTTGTAATATAAAAAATACACCAGATCTTAGACATCACATTTCTAAGTTATACATCCTCAATATATTAAGAAAATTGGTTAAACTCTTATTGAAATAATTTATAATTAATTCTCAAAACCTTTTTGAGACTGATTATATATTGAATTTCATATATAGATAAATCATTAAAAGAGGCACAAACCACTCCAAGTCATTAAAATTATCGATCATATTGATTACATAATTAGTGACTAAAGTTTATTTAGTCATTTTTCATATAAAAAATGATTCTAAAACCATATCAAAAATATATCTTATGATTATTGTCAACATATTGATCTAATTTTTAATTAACTTTATAATTTTATTAATTAAATATTGGTTATTATTAAATATATAATTTTCCTTCCTCCTTAATAAAAATTCTTAAATTCCTATCCCAATATAATAAGTTACATTCATTAAGTTTAGACTTTTCCAAAATTGATCTCAAAGTAAATTTTGTTGATGATGATGTCATTTTATCTACATAAAAGGATTTTTTTTCATATGATTATCATATTTTATAATCATTTAATATAAAATTTTGTTAAATAAACTCCCACTAAAAAGATGACTCCTTTTATATTTACATCATATCAACTAGTAGGCATAGATTCAAAATTAACTATGATTTTATATTGCTTTATCATTTCACACATTTCATAGCTATATAGGTATACCATCTTATCAATAATATCATATATGAATATTAGATAGTTGATAAGACAAATACTCCCCTAATGTAATTATATGGATTATCCCAACTCTATTCCTCTCGTATCATAACTTATAGGGTTTCCTATCTAAATTTTTCCAAAATACTACACAATGAATATGCACTTAACCTTTAGGACCACCTATATCATAACTGAATTACATAGGATAATCCATGGGCACTTAATCTTTAGTTTTACCCATATTGAATGATCACGGTATTTAAAAGATTTTTATTTAGAAGGAGTTTAACACTTACAATTTTAAATAGTTTCAAATGAAACTTTCTTATCTCATGAATTTCGTTCATGTATGAATGCTTATAATAATATTTTTTTGTATATCTTATACCTTAAACCAAATTAATATTTTTAAAATATAATAATGTATTATAATTTATATAACTCATGATTTTTGTTACGTACCTACAAATAAATTCCAATTATATTCACATATATTTGATTGCATACTATGTATAAGAAATATGAAACACTTTAATATAAATATTTATAATTATCTAAAACCAAAATCCTCCTAATAGAAATTATAATATAATTAGTAGGCAACCCACACATTTCTAAATAGAGCCTAAACCCCCTCTCATAGTGAGAAGTCCAACCTACAGTCACACTATCCATGGATCACTACTGAAGAGTGACATAATTTTTAATAATATCCTAACAAATAATATTTAAAATTTATAATGAATATTTACTTTCAAATTCACCACCGGAAAAAAATTATAGTCATTGTTGGATGTAATCAAATTTTATGTTGTTACTAGCATGAAACTCCTTATATGCATCATATTAAATTTATAAGAAGTAGTTAAACACTTTAAAATAAAGAATAAATCCATTAATAATATAAATACATTATAATGATGAATAGTAAAGTAGAAAATAAATTTAATAGAGGAATAAATCATAAATTTATCCATGAGATAAAAAATTACGAGCAATTCCTAAATAAAAAAATTATTAAAACTTAAATTCATCATTATTTGTGAATATTTCATCAATAAATAAACATGAAAATTTCATAATTATTTCAATACTAACGCTTTCATATTATCATATTAACTATAATTTAGTATGAACACCATAATATTTTAAAAAGGTGATATTTATGAAAACATTTTAATCATATAAAAATGTCTTATTTTATGTAAAAACCTTACATCAACTAAATAAATTATATTTTATTTACTTTATTATTTATCAAATCCACTAAAACTCATTTCATAATTATTTAAATAACTTCTATATAAGTCCTATTAATATGAATATTTCATATTCTTATTTATAAACATTTCATAAATAAATATAAACAATTTTATATTATGAAATATTTTACAATTTATAAATACTTATATAAATTATTCAACCATGTAAAGTCACTTTAGTCCTAGATCAAAACCATCCAAGATTTTTTGGAATTGTTTAAATTCACATTGACAAATGTTTTTTTTAATAATTTTAGGAAATTTTTTATTTAAAAACATAAGTTCTATGGTTGTTTTTATATAAACCTTGGTAAAATTTATACTATGTGAAAAAATTCCAAGGGAATTTTTTTTTTATTTTAGTAGGAGAGGCTATTTTGGATAGAAACTTAAAATGTATCACTTTTGAAACCGTAATGTGGGTTTACTTAGTGGTGATGTGGTTTTATTATAGAAATCACATTTTAATTCTATATAGAAGAATTTTTATGGTAAAAAACAGTGTAAATGAATCATATTTATGATGATATATTATTATGAAACATTTCCATGATTTTTTTCACTAACCATGATGTGTTTTACAAAGATTATAAAATAATTAATTTTTCCTTACTATATCATGGTTATGAAAAAAATTCAACAACCATTACCATTTTCCAAAAAATTACACAATGGTTCTAGAAAATAATATTTTAAGAGATTCTTCATTTATTCATAAATAAATCAAAACATGTTTAAATGAGTATGTGATTCCATTAAATAGTTTTAGATATGACAAAAATTGTCTAAACATAGTGTAAAAAATCAACCAAATCCCATTTCTTCATAACATTAATCCACACCTTTGAACTAAATAAATATAAATAAAAATTGATACCCTTTTCTTTGATGATTTAGCCCAGGAAAAATCTTATACATGAAATTGATAATGATGAGTAAGAAGTAACCAACATATGTCTCCCTCTTAAGGTATCCATAGGCTAGATGAATCTTTCACACTTGGGAAGGGATTCTTTCAATCCAAGACCATCAAAGACCTTTAGTTAAATCCTTAATGAAAACTACTGGGCCCACTAGTTTTAATACCCAAGGGGGGAATCAGGGCATGAAATATTAAAACACGCTTATTTTTTAATCTTTTTTAATCATGAAATAAATACTCCTCTCTCCTTCCTATCGTAAATTTTGGGAATTAATAAAAATATACACTAGAAACAAAAATATTACTTGGTTCACCCCTAAATAGTCTAGTAGAAATAACATAAAAAGGAAATGTTTTAATATAAAAAACCATTATAGTGAACAAATGTTACAATATTCAAAGTATAATCACTACTACTCATGGTTCATTACCATACACACTTTGAAATATCACCACTCTCTCAGATGAAGTGCGCTAACTTACCCTTCGTATGATAATTCCATTAATTTATAAAATAATTTTTTTACTCCCAATTTTGTGTGTCATGAATCTCAAATTTTACCGACATGATGAATATAAATTTACCATATAATTTATGGGAAATTCCCTCATATTCATAAAACTATCACTTTCATGCAACCCTTGTACAACTTTCATGAAAATCCATAAATTTCTCACAATGTTTTAGTTTTTTTGGAACTCCCATCCTTCAATTTTTTTGGTTTGTCACAAAAATACCAACTTGCACGAAAAATTATAGTTTATCATGGAACTCATAAAATTCATGAAACTTTTTTATTTTTTATGGAACTCACCTGGACATATAGACGCAAGTCCATTTTTTTCACACAATTGATGTTTTTTTATCTATTTCAAGTTAGAAATTCCTTCATGAAACTCTTATTCTATTTCAAATATATAAGATTATATAATGGGAATACACTCCAAATGATGGGGTATTGACCTATTTATAGATGTGGAGGACCCTCCGTGCAACTACATTGTGTACCACCGACCTTCTATGATACTTTAATGGTTCATTAAACCTAAAATATTTGATGACTCCTTTATCATAAAACTTACTTTCATCATGAAACTTCCATCTATATTTAATTTTTTTTACACAATCTTATCTATTTCACACAACTTTTACTTTCATGAAACATCATAACATTATCGAAACATTTTCCTTTGCTGTATCATTATGAGGAATGCTTGAATCAGCACTTTTTAAAACATTTTGAAACTCTTTCACATATTTACAAAAAACAATTAGTTATGTGAAAATAATTCATTTGTTTCAAAAAAATCTCCCACCTTTATTTAAATTTTAGACCCAAATTGTTTGAAAAAATTTGGGAAATACTGAAAACTTATACATGCAACTTATCAAACACCATCTAAATATTCGATCCCTAAACTCTTCTATTTAATGGATAAATTCAACAAAACTCTTAATATATATTATTCAAACTCCTATAGGATTCCACTATCTTGTAGATTTATTAATATACATTTTCAATAACTGTACTAGAACTTCATATCTTTATTTTTAAACTGACTTTTTCAGCAAACACAACCAACCTAAAATCAATTCAAATTCACCTTGAGAGATATTTTTCTAAAAAATTTCCCCTTTGGGTTTGTTGAAAACTATTCACCCTTTGATACCACTTTGACCCTTCAATTTCCATTTCATCGACATAACTTTTACCTCTTCCTTATTTAAGTATAATTCACATATTTAGACTCCAGATAGTGATAAAATATTTACTCAAAAAATTATATAATCCCTCATGATCTATGATCAATGTCAGAATTAATAGTCGAATGAAAATTTCATCGATGAATAGCTTTTTTCTCCAAAGCATATTTTGTAGAACTCATACTTTAGAAAATAACCATTTTATTATCCTCAAGAATAATGATTGCACTCTAGAAGACCCCTTATTCAACCCCACTAGGTAGGTACTTTCATAATGAACCCATATGTTAAAATATCATGATATTATGTAAATATTCCGCTTCGTCTATTTTGGAAGATCCATTTATTTTTGTGTACCCCTTATCTTTTTATCCACCTTTCATGAACATGAATTATTCCCCATTTGCAATGAACCCAAATTTCACTCTTTTCCAATTAACACATTGGAAAAAATAGACAATAAATCATGGAGTAGGGGTTACATATCCACACTATTTAAGTGTGGGGACTAGACTCTAAGAGCCATCTAATTACTTTCAAATACTTCCTTAGATAATGCCTTGATCATAATTTCTACAACTTGGAGTTCTGTTGGCACATAATCCAACTTCACCAACATAAGTTTCACCTTATCCTTGATAAAATGATACTTTATTTAAATATTATTTTTCATTGGGTGATGGAGATTATTTTTACTAAGGTTCATATCACTTTAATTATCATTATTGATTTTGATTAGAGACTTCACTTCAATCCCCTTATATTCAAGATGCTTTTTTATCCACAAGAACTGTGTCTAGGATTGAATAATTGAAACATATTCAGCTTATTCATTGATCATATAAATGAAATATTATTCCTTACTTGTCCATGAAATATGTACTCTCTTAATATAGAATGAACACCTTGAAATTGAATTTCTATCATCTTCTGAACCGACCTAATATACATCTGTATAATCCAATAACTCTTGTTAATATTTTTCAATAAAATGTAAATCAAATCCCACCATCCCATTAACATACTAAATAATTATTTTCACTATAATTTGGTGTCTTTCCTTGGGATTAATTTTATATGGCTAATACTAGAATGTGGTCAAATTAATATCTAGTCATATAACTATTACGTATTTTAATCTCTCAATGATATTCCTATACTTTGTGACACTAACCACATTTCCTTCATCATCCCTTGATAGTTTCGTATGGTTAGAAACCTAAGTTTTTTTTCTCCTTGTAATTCACTATGATAAATCTTATCATACCAGAAAAGTCAGTTAGAGGTGGACCCCTAACTATTTATTAATGTAAAAGAAAAGTACAGAAAGCACACACCACAAGGCATAAAACCGATTACATGTCATACATATCATACCCATTACCACCCCCATGATAGACTTCCTATGTAGTAGCTGACTCCCATTCCGAGCTTTCATAGTTCTTAAGGATTTTGGAATACTTCCTTCTGAGGTTCAATTTCTCCAATGAGATCAGCTCTTTAGAAGATTGCTTTAAGGAGGACCAAGTAGAAAGTGGATTTGGCAAATCAAAGTAGTCTTTCCTCGGCCTTAGTCTTGTTGTGTCGGACACCTCCTTTCCGGACTTCCCCTTCCCATCCTTTAGGACCTCACTATAAGACGGCCTGACCATTCCATTTTCTTTGTCACTGTCCGAGACATCCCCCCAATTTCCACTGATGACATCATGGGAACTATCAACAACTCTCTGGGCTGCAGACTGGCTGTTACAGTCAACCATAGCCAATAAATATGGATGTCCCTCAAAATCTTGGCCAACATTCATTTCCTTCAATGCATCATCTAAAATATGTTGTAAAGATTTATCTTCTTTCATTGAGGTACCCACCTCCCCATTAGAAACCTCTTCAGTCGCCAATGCTTGAAACTGATTACATGTCTCAACAGCATTTCCAGAAACAGAAGATTGAATTTGAATCTTGGACCCCTTACCAGGAGGAGATGCAACTTTGGGCTGCTTCCAACCATCCGAATTTAACATCCTCCCATATTCCTTCGGACTAGCAGTGTTTTCAACAGCATCAACAACACACCCATATTCCTTCGGACTAGAAGTGTCTTCAACAGCACTAACAACAAACTGCCTAATTTCATTATCCTCATATCCATCACTGGAAACACACCCACCTTGCGCCACTACAGATTTATGCCCAACACCACCTCCAAGAATACCAGCATCTACATTCGCTTGGCAAGAACCATACCTGTGGTCCTACTTCAGCCTCTCAAACACCACCACAACAGATGGGTTCCCCGAGGCCGAGCCACCCACGCCATTTCCAGCCTTAGAAACATCACCAATCTTATACCCCTAGCCAACATCCTTACCACGACACTTAACCGGGCCTGAGATTTCTCCACTTTAGTAGTGACCGTCCTGATGACTCAGACGATGGCACCTTGGACAATAATCAACCCAAGATTCAAAGACCACCGCCTGATTCCAGCGGAATTCCTCACCAACCATAATACAAATCCATTCTACTAGTATCTTTGAAGCATCCACCTCCACACAGAGCCATGGGTTGACAAGATGACTTACAGACGAGGTGCGAGCATCAGAGCAGAGAAATCATCCGACCAGATTCCCTATCATACAAATTATAGATGGATTCTGGAATGGAAAAGGAAGACGGGGAAGACTAACCCAGGTTTCAGCCGAGGGTGAATCCCAATTCATGCAAAGGTCAAAATTCCATCGTAGGAGAAAGAAACGGCATCCACCGCATTAGCGAGGATCTCTAGGCCAGACGTACACTAAATCTTTCTTCGAGGAGAATCGTATCATCAGATGATTCTTGTCAAGAAATCCCACCACCGCGCGATCCTGCAAGTCCCATTTACTGAACAAAAACCTACCAAAATCATCAACTGAAGGTCTTCGGTGATTAAATCAAGCCACCAGGGTCAATTTCAGGAGATTCGACGCCGTGGAGAACTTTGGAAGTAAAATCGAGAGCTGAGGGTCCCCAAGATGCAGATTTGGAACCTTTGGACTCAAAGAAATTGAAGGAAATTCAGGGAGAAATCTAGGGTTAGAGAAAGGTAAATACACCGCCTGTGGATTCAGAGGTCGTGGAAGTAGAACGTCCTCCCCCGCCCACCTCCAGGAAGGGGGAGGGATTCATCTACACTCATGAACTAGGGATCATCACCAAGATCCTTCTTTGAGATCCATCACCATCGCTGAGAACAATCGCACCCTCCATCTGATAAATCTTATCATAACCTCATTGGAATGTTTATATTGAGAAATAAATGTACAATGCATCCAAGGAAAAATACTAGCTCTCCAATCATTGAGATTTTGAACTCACATTTCTTGAATATGATAGACTGTTTTCATTACTCTTCATTTGATCCACTAAATATTATATTATTGACATACATAATATGTAGTGAAGAAAAGTTTTAATACATATATATCACATCATAATAGATGATTATTCATTATATAAAATAAATATTCACACCAAAATTATATATTTCTAGTATCTTTGTAAACTTTGACACATAAAAACTGGTTTATAATAGTCTTGCATTAATTTATTCATAACTAGCACCCATCTTATACATATCATACTTAATACCATTATTCTTAACTTAGGAAAAGGGAACTTAATAATGGGTGATATAATATTCTTAGTAAGGGTAAACAAGGGAGATATCATTGATCACTCAAACATAACATGAATTTAAGGGTATGAGAACATGGGAATAACATTTTAAAATCATATCGTGCATATCATAGATCATTATATTCATTCATGAAATAAATATTGGAAGTTTATAAAGAGTAAATAAAAAAAATTGGCCATGATAGCATAAAATCATCATAAGACATAATTTTGTGCTATACACATAAGCATATAAAATAAGTTCCTTAGAAGGCAAGGATCATTTCCAAGACTAACATAGTGAAATGGTTTCACTCCTCAAACCATTGTAGTAGTCAAGTTAAAATACCAAGTATATCATAGTTTACAATGCAACTTAATTTACTAGGTTCACTCCCCATTTTAGTCAGAATTGTCTCACGAGATATCAATCTTTACCCAATTCATTGGAGGGAGATATAAGTACCACATTTCTTTGGTTATAACATGACCACTGTCCTGGGTTATAACACAAAAACCATCCTTGGTTATATACTAACAACTATAATTGGTTATAACATAACCACTATAGTTAGTTATAATGTAACAAATATCTAATAATGAAAACCATATATATTTGTTCCATAATATCCTAAAAAATTCCTCATATCATAACATCATTACCCATAGAAAAAAAATTGGTTTCATAAACATTTCATCAATTTACTATAATATAACCCATTAAAAATAAATGGTCTTCATAATCATATCATAAAAATAAAAATTAACCATATAGAGAAATAATAATATTAGTATCATTGGATCATATCCATAATAAATAAGAATTAACATCTAATATGTAATTTTATATAGAAAATGATTTTAAAATAACTTTTTTAAAACATAAATTTTTCCCTATTATTAAGGAAAAATTTTCTTTTAAAATAATCTTGGAAACTTGTAATTGAAGCTTCAAAGCATTGACTAGTCATGAAAATAGGAAATTACATTCATATAGTATACGTTAAAATAAAACATTCCTTTCATACTTTTGTATAAATGGTCAAAAATAATGTCATCCAAAAAACGACAATAAGATTAATTTTAAACCATTTTTAAAAAATTAAAACATGGTTACAAATTAATTTTAAAAATCACTATATAACATTAAAACCCTTATTTAAAACATTTATTAAGAACTTGTATATATAAGAAAAATATTTTTTGTAAGAAGAGAGAAATAAAGTCGATTTTCCATAAAAATTGTTTTATTGGAATCTTTAGTAATTAAGATGAGAAAATAAAAGTAAAACAAGTATTATTAAAAGAAAATACAAGGAAAATAAAATTCATGAGTTTATTGATAGGAATATCTTAATATTTTATCATAAAAAATATAATCATAAACAATCCAGATAAATAATAAGATTGTAACATAAAACCCTTACAACTTTGGTAACATTTCAACCACAAGTATCATGAAATAAAAAACCTCATATAGATATGTATATACCATAATTGTCATGATAATAATCATAAAATAAATTCATGGGTAGTATATAAACCACACAAAAGAAAATATTGGTTTATAATTCATGTTTCCTATAAAAATAAAAGTGATACGAAGATCCCTTATCGTAGGTCCAACTTATTTAATAAAAATTAAAATTCCTATATAATAAATATATATTTCTTATACATATATTATAAAACCATAATAATATATATCATATGATATATTATTTATATATTACATTTTATCACTTTTTTTGTTAACACTTCTTTATTAAAATAACTGTTCTGGGAGATATCTGCTTCATTTTTCATGTTTGTTATGGTTTGATAATTTGGGTCCTTTTATTTTGATCATGGTTTCCTCATATCCATAATTTTAATAATTATATAAATATCACATATATATATACAATATATGCATGTTTATAGTCATTCATGAAAGATAGATATGGAAAAATGAATTACACCATTTATAGAGACAATAAGCTGTATTTACACTTGAACGCTTATTTAATTTTTTCGATTGATGGAAAAAAATAATGATAAATAATAAATAAAATTTATAAATAATGATTATATCATATATATCATATATATTCATTAAATCTATCCTAATTACCATCCTTGAAAAAGAGAAATGAAAAAACCGAATCATATCGCTTGGTGGAGGTTGTAATCCACACATACAAATGACCAACATTATCATTTTCCAATGGCATGGAAGGTAATAAGGTAGATATGATATTTTTATTCCATAATAATAATTATAAATATCATATATAAATATTAAAACCACTATAATAACCATCCATGAAATATGGTGATGGAAAATGAATTGTATCGCTATCTGGAGTTGGTAAGCAATACATATGTATGAACGATACTTTCACCTCCCATTTGATAGAAATAGGTTGAATAAAGGTGATTTTATAAAAATAATAAAATTTTATTATATTTAATAAACACAATTTATTATTTTATAAAAAATATAACAAATTTAGATGAGGTAAAATAATAATTTAAAATAAAGTGATCGATTAAGGAGATTACCTCTTCATCGAAATGACGTCTTTAGATATCCTATTAAAGGATATAGGGTTGGTAATTTGGGAATAAAATAACCTATATAATTTATCTATTTAAGTTTATAAGTTAAATTTTTAGATATTGGTTGAGTTATATGGTTAAATGTGGGGTGAATAAGAGAATGGAGGGGTTCCATTTTATAATTGAGGGGAGGGGAACTATCATAATTTCTTAAAATAATAATTTAATATAAATTAATTTTGATGTATAAATGGCTTCTAATTGATAATATTATAATATAAAAGTATTATGATTCAAAATAATCTAATACAATATTTGTTTTACAAATTTTGATCATATTTTTACCCTTATGTTTTTATTTTAACCCTTTTTTAATCATTTTGACAATTACCCTAATATTTAGGTTTTATTCCCTTTAAGGGTTAATAATGTTAAAATAAAATGAAAAATAATTATAAATGTAAATTTTTTGTTTTTTCAACCATATATCATTTATTTAGATTAATATCATACTTTTATGAGTTTTATACCATTTAATAAAATATTATTTATTATAAAATATCATTAATGTCATTTTTAACACTATTCATTTAATCTAACTTAAAATTACTAAATAAAAAAGTTTTAATTTGAATATAATTATTTATAATAAAAATAATATTTCATATTAATCTAATAAATTCATTTCACACATTTATTGACTAAAATTATATATTTTTTAGTATTTTTAAAATTATTTTTTATATATATATATTTTAATTGGAGAAATACTATATCAGTGCCGCATAAGAATTTTAGGTCATTATATAATTTATAAAAATTATTAATAAATTTATATCATGAAAATAATTTCATTAATCTTCAAAGAGAAACTGATATTCATTCATTAATTTTTTTGTTTCTATGTGGACACATAATAGATATTTAAAACTACTAGATTGAGATTTTGTAACATTATTTGATTTAAATATTATTTTGGTAATTTTCCAAGAAAAGTATACCATAAATAACTAAATTTTGAGAATAAGGTGATAAGAGTTAAATTACCTTCATAAAATAATAATTAAGATGAATTTTTTTCTTTATTACTTATTTTTAACCAATATTAACCAGATTAACCCTTTACTGAGGCGATAATTTTTTCCTTGGTTACTATTTATATTAGAAAAAAATAAAAGAAATATATTTACCAAATATGAGCATACTAATTAAAAATATGGAGTTAATTTAATCAAATTAAATTCTTATAAGTGAAAAAATTTAAATTTAAAATAGGTGCAAACTACACGAAGAAATCCCCCTTTTAGAAAAATACATTTTTAAGCATAAAACATGATTTATTCTTATCCATAACCTAGAAAAATCTAAAATTAATGTTAATAAATTTGATATAATATATAATATATAAATTTAGTTAAAATAATTCATCATAAGTAATTTATTTAATTTATTAATATAAAATGTGTTTGTACGCAAAAAATAGTTTTCAAGGAAAATATCATGTTTTCTTTCAAATAATTTTATTTTTATTTATAATAATTTGGTAACTAATGAATTTATTTTATACATGTGTAAACTATAAATTTTTCATAATTTATTTTGTGCTATTTGTACCCACCAATCCAATGAATCTTCATTAATTTTAACATAATCATTTTAATAGTATATAAAGGTTCTTTAAAACTTAATGTTGCGTGTAATGCAAGTTATCAAAAAAATAAAATTCATTTGAAAAAAATATTTCATAAAATCTTGAGGAGTTAAGTTATACCCAAAATAAAATGAATTTATCCCTAGAAATTAATTACTTTGATATAAACAAATAAGTATATCTTTGTATCATTACATCCTCTGGTTCCAATGTAGCTTTTTCAAATTTGTGATTTCTCTTAATAACTTTTACCATATGAGTAGTATTGTTCTATAAAACATTATCAATATGATAAAGGATATCTACCATTTATTCTTCATAGGAAATAGAATGTTCTTATGCTATGATATATTATTTTAGTACTTGTGATTGATCAGGTATGTACTTAGGAGGGATACACAAAACACATCGTGAACTTGAGAGAGGTTCGGTGGAAGTACCATGTGATAAGCCACCATAACTACTCGATTAAGAATCTTAAAACGTAAAATATAGAAAGGTATTAGATTAATATTATCTTAAAATCTCATAACATCCTTCCATGGTGAAATTAACACAAAAAACTTCTCACAAACTTTGAACTCTCGATCACGCTGATGATTACCAATATAAATTTTTTATCAACTCAAAGATGCCTTGATGTGCTGATGAATAGATTGAACTTGTATTTCTATTTCCTAATATATCTTATTTCCCAATATCTTTTTTTTATCTAAAATCATCCCACCATGTTGGATTTTTACACTTCCTTCTATAGGGGGCTTCATTTGGAGCCATCTGAATGCTCGAGTTAATGCCATTATTATAACAAAATTTATGTAGATGAAAATATTGATCCCAAAAACCTTTGAAATATGTGAAAAAAGATCTCATTATATACTCTAGGATGTGAATTGTTCTCTCAAACTGAACATTTGTTTTATAATTATACATTGTACTAAAACTCAACTTTGTATCTATATCCTGATGAAGGATTTTCCATAACTTCGAGGTAAATATCAGATCCTAATCAGATACAATAGAATGTGGTATTGCATATAACCTTACCACTTCCTTAATATAAATTATAAAAATCTAAATTGGAGATAAATCTTCTCTAATGGAAATGGAGTGTTCAGAATTTGTAAGAAAATTGAATACAACTCATATAGCATTGTGCGCTTTTGATGTTTTGGGGAATCCAATGACAAAATACATGGTTGTGTTTTCCCATTTACATTATGGTATGGGTAATGGTTGTAACATCAACTTATATTTTTATCTCTCATCCTTAACTTGATGAAATACCAAGCAGTGAGATAGATACTCAGTATTATCTGTCTTCATATTTTTCCACAAAAAATACTATTTTAGATATCTATACATCTTTGAACTTCCATGATGAATAAAGACTAGTGAACTATGAGCTTCATCCAATAGGTCCTTCTGTAAATTTTGTATGTAAAAAAAATATACATGGTTATTGAACCGTATCATTCCATCACAATCAAGGTTAAACCCAGGAACATTTTTCACTTTAATCTGTAGTTCCATATCTTCCTTTTCTCCCTATTTAATATTCACTTGGATAGATGTTTGAACACTTATTTGATAAAGTTATTATTTCACTCCTTCCTTCCATATTTTAAGATCCATACTCTTTAAATATAGAAATATTGGATCTTTTTCATTCTCATCATATATTAGGTAGCATAATCCTTTCATCTCATATCATATTTCATCTTATTCAATTTCCTTGATTGGTAACATGTTGAGAAATCATAATATTTAACCATATCCAAAAATATTCTCTGGTTCATATTCAACTCTTTTTTTGTGAAAATACACATTAATATTTTATAATCTATATGTATATCAAACTTTCCACTATAAATATAATTCCTCTATATTTTTAATGTGAAAATTACTATAGCTAAATCCAATTTATGAGTTGGTTAATTTTTATCATGAACCATAAATTAGTGTGAGGAATAATCTATCACCATTTCATTCTACTTGAGAACGCATCCAAAGACCTTATTTAATTAATTACTATAGATTACAAACTTTTTTACACTATAAGGTAAAGTAAGCATAAATTTATTGACTAACCATTTCTTTAGTTCCTTGATTTTTATTCATATTCATATTTCCTAATGAAATTAGCTCCCTTCTGAGTTAACTTAGTGAGTGGATTGGATATTATTTTAAACTTCTTCAAAAAGAATTGATAATATCCATCCAAATAAGAAACCTATAGATATTATTCATAGTGGTTGGTCTTGGACAATGTTAAATAAATTTTTCCTTTAAAGGATCTACATACCTTCCCTCACTTGAGATTATATTACCCAATAATGAAACTTTCTGAAGTTAGAATTCACATTTTGTAGTTTTTTCATAACTATTATTCTTCGTATAGGGCTTTAGTAAAATTCTCATGTGATCTTGATGATATTATTTTCTCTTTTAATATATAATAATATCATTATAAAGACTAACAATATATGATTAGGGTAATCTTTAAAGGCTTTATTCATTAAATACATTAATATAGTGGGGGAATTAGCAAGACCAAATGGTCCCACTATAAATTCATGCTATCTATACCTTGTATAGAATGTTGTTTTGGGTATTTACTTCTTGACCCTCAATTGATGTTATCTAGAATGAAGATAAATCTTATAAAAGTATTGAGATCATCACAATTGATAAAAAAGTCACCAATATGAGGTAAATGATACTTTTTTATTGATAGTGACATCTGTAAGTTCTCAATAATCAATATAGAGACACATTGATCCATATTTCTACATAAAAAAAATAACTGGTGAAACCCATGGTGATGCACTTGGATTAATAAATCCCTTGTCCATATTCTATTGGAGTTTCTTCTTCAGTTGTTGAAACTCAACTGTATCCATTCTATATGGACTCTTTGAAACAAGTGCATATCCTGGTATTAGTTCTATCGAGAAATCAAATTCATATTTCTATAAAAGACCAGGAAATTATTCAAAAAATACATCAATATACTACTGTAAAATAGTTATATATTTTATTTTGAGTTTCTCTCTAATCATCTGAGATAAAACACATTTTTAATAGGAATCATAACCTATACGATGGATATAATTTCTATCAAAAGTTCATATTTAATTTTTCATTTGTAGAAGATTATAGGTTGATTTAGAATATCAAACATGAATTCCCTACCTTGGAAATTTATGAGAGATTTATGTAAATAAATCCAATCCATGCCTATTATAACATCAAAATAAACCAAAGGTAGAATATCAAGTTTTTTACAAAGAACATTCCCTCAAAATTCAACCAGATAATAATGATAGACTTGGGATGCAATCATCATACCATTGGGGGTTTTCATTATTAATTAAACATATAGTATTGGAGGTGGTATTGTGTTACTCTTTTATGAAATAGCCTAGATACCCTGGTACCCTAATACCTGAGCCAAAACTGACATAGATCAAAGGGAATTCATGATCTCTATGGATTTTTGAAAATCACCTGGCATCACATAAGGAAATGGTGGGATGAATTTTCCAAAAAACAGTAGAGGAAATAGATACAAGTCAGTATTATTAAAAGAAGACTCCATAGGGAGAACTATACCATAAGTAAAATAGGCATGAATGACCCAAAGTACAACAAAAAATTACTAAGAAACATGATAAAAAACCTAAGTCTCAATGGGAACAATAACTCAAGCCAAAATAATCAACACAAACTGCCACTTGCTTGTGGTGGGTTCCCCTTTATCAAACCTAGAAGAAAGAAATCTACAAACACCCTAGGGCATAGGTAGGGTGTGAGCTAAAATCCAAGTAGGATCTCACTATGAATTGTATAAATAGATTCCAAATCTATTAAAGAAATAAAGCTTTCAATTTTAAATAAATGAGAATGGTAGTATAAAAATCATATTTAAAACAAATCATGCTTTACATTTCAATTGATGGCGAGATTTCAAAAAATATCTTAAGCAACATTTTATATAAAATAGTTTATATAAATTCACATAGATTAGGTAAAATAGTTTACAAACAAGGGAATATATATAAAAATAATCACAAATAAGTGACATGGTCATCTACCAAGAGGTAAAATAGTTCCAGGTTATGGGATCCTTACACACTTGAATTGGTGATCATAGAAATATGTGTACACACATCCCTCAGACACTAGTAAAAGAAGACTCTTCACCATCCCATTGGGGATATAACTTGTTGTACTATATTTTGATAGAGTTGTGAAGAGTTAATAGAGTTTTTTACCAAATAACTTAACAACTACCTAGGATTTCATGTGATAAAAAAATCAATAATGGTAAATTTATTTCAAAACTTATTGAAAATAAAATCAATCCATTTCCTATTTCAATATTCCAATTTCCATTTAAAAACCAAAATTGGTTATTAATCAATTCATTCCTTTTTCCAAGATTTAAATAATGGGCTATTATCAAAAAAATGTAATCCATTTTTCTAAAATAAAAATTTAAAATCAATTTCACAATTTAATTTCAGAATTTTCATGAAATTCCACAACACAACCCAATTAACTAGAATTGGGAGTTTCCACCAATTTTCATGCTAACGAAAATCCAAATCACAATCCATAATGAAATATTTTTTTCATAATTTAATTAAATGAAATTAACATTTATGTCAATAAATTTAGAGTTAAATTTATTGGACAATCTTAAACAGAACCACCTACCGAAACAACGAGATCATGTCTTACAATGACCACAATGGGAAACTCTAACAAAGAACGTCAGAAATAGAGATATGAGAATCAATCCTAGATTCCAGATCTAAAATAACATAGATTATATCATCCAAAAATTCAGATATCTATAAAACCTTAAGTAGGAGAGATGAAGAGAGAATGAGATAACAAATAGAAGAAAAACTCATACCGAGGTGAGATCAGTCAATGATTAGATAACTTAGATCTGCCTTGGAGAGAGTTTAAAGGAGACAAAATGGGTCCCTGAGAGCCCCATAAATCTTGTAAAACAAAATATCCTGAGTTAAGGTTGATCGGGGGGTCCCAAATTGGGTTTGAGTAATTTTTAAATAATTTTAAGATTAATTAAATCCTTCTCACACAATTAGCTGGTTAGAGTCGCCCAATTTGTCAAATCATGCTCCCTAACCATGTATCCCTACAGTGGGGTTGAATGGTTTATCCTTGGTGGGTGAATGATTTTTCAAACCATATGCAATCCATGAAAACCTCCAATGTTTGGGTTTATATGACTTCCACTAGGAGGTAACATGGTTTGGGAAGACCTTATACCAACTGTTTAAAGGATAGAAATTCACAAAATTGTCAACTTATTTCCCGAAACAACCTGAGATGAAACCCAACTAAAGAATGAAAAAATAGGAGTTGAGGAGGATCTAAAAACAATAAAAAAATGTCAAAACATCACCACCAAAGAAACTTTTTGTCCCCAAAAATCCTTTCATGAAGATTCCATGTCAAAAAAATTTGGTCACTACTCTCTCATTAGTCTCTCTCTCTCCGACATCTCATCATTATTAGAACAATACAACCATATCACTCAAACCAATGGTATTGTCCTCCCATAAAGTACCATGGTTTTAGAATCCACTATCCTTAATGGATTATCAGCCACAGATAAATCATGTTCAACATCAAGATAACTCCAGCTTAGAATAAGAGATGGATCATAAAGATAATTCCATAAATGAGATACATGGAACATTTTATGTATCGATGTTAATTTTGGTAGAAGTGATAAATGGTAATCTAATTTCCCCACTTGATCAAAAACCTCAAAAGGTCCCAAAAAATGAGGAGTAATATTCCCTTTCCTCCCAAGCCGTCAATAACCAAAAAGAGGCAAAACATTCAAGAACACCTGATCATCAACTAAAAATTCCAATGGTCTACATCGATGATTAATATAAGATTTATACTGGCTATATTACATCAATATTTTTTGATGAATCTACTAAATCTTTACTATTGTATCTTAAACCAATCTTGTTCTAACCAAATAAATTTCACTGATCTTTGACCAATAAAAAAGTTATTTACAAATTCAACCATACATGGCCTCAAAAGGAGCCATTTTGATCGTGGACTGGTAACTATTATTATAAGAAAACTCAACTATCCCTCTATGGTCACCGAAAGCTCCACCAAAGTCAGGGATGCAGATATAAATCATATGCACAATAATATATATTTCTCTTTCTATCTGGCTATCCGACTGAACATGGTATGCTACACTCAAATGAACCTGAGATCCCTTTGCCTCCTGAAGGTCTCTCAAAAAGTGAGATGTAAATCAAGGATCTCTATCAGAGACTATAGAAGATGAAACCCCATAAAATGAAAAATATCTTTCACATATAGATTTAAAAACTCCTCAAATTTGGTTGTATCAAGAATGGGTATAAAGTGATCTGATTTAGTAATCATATCGGTCAAAACCCATATTACATTTTTCTTTCTATGGGTATGTGAAAACCCGACCACAAAGTCCATTGATATCTCATCCCACTTCTAATTTGGCACTAGAATTGGTTTAAGAAAACCCTAAGGTATCTAGTTCTTGTCCTTGACCTGTTGGCATATATAAAAACAAGAGAAAAAAATTAGAAATGCCCCATCTCATACCTGGACACCAGAATCATTGCCTCATGTCATTGAACATCTTCATCCTGCCATAAAGTACCTTGGTTTTAGAATAAACAATACTGATTGGATTTTTAGTCACGAATAAATCAATTTCAATATCAAGATCAATCTAGATCATAATATTAGATGGATCAGAAAGATAATTCTATTGATTTGTTACATGGAACACGTTATGTATCAATTTCAACTGTGGAGGAAGTGCTAAATGGTAACTCACTTTCCCCACCTTCCCAAAAACCTCAAAAGGTTCTATAAAATGATGGGAAACCATCCCTTACCTACTAAGTCATTAATGACCCAAAAGAGGTGAAAATTTCAAGAACACCTAATCAAAAACTAAAAATTCCAATGGTCTATAGTGATGATTAACATAATAGTTATACCAGATCTATGCCTTCAATATTATTTAAAGAATCAAATAAATCTTTTTAGTTATTCATTGAACCAAGATCGATCCAACCAAAGAACTTTCACTGATATCCAACCAACACAACCAATATTTACAAGGTCGGATATACAAGTCCTCAAAATAATCCTTTCTAATCACTGAATGGTACCTAATTTTATAAGAAATCTCAACCAGCCCCGAATGTTCATGCAAAGCTCCACCAAATTCAAGGACACATGAGCGAAAAATATCCTAAAACATTTTTATATATCTTTTTTTCTATCCATCCAACTGCAGATGGTATGCCACAATCAAACAAACTAGAGATCCTAGTGCCTCTTGAAGGCATCTACAAAATATATAAATAAACCTAGGATCTATAACCAAGACTATAGCAGATGGAACTCCATGAAAACAAACAATATCACTCACATAGATATTTCCCAACACCTTAATATTGGTTTCATTATGAATGAGTATAAATTGAGATGATTAGGTCATCCATTGATCACTATCCACATCACATTCTTCTTCTCTGGGTACACAGAAACCCCACCATAAAGTCTATAGAGATCTCATCTGACTTACAAGTAAGAACTGGAAGTGTCTAAATCAAAACCAAAGGTATCTCTTTCTTGTCATTGAATTCTTGACACATATAACAATTATCGATAAAATAAAAATTTCCCCATCTCATACTTGGACACTATAATCATCACCGCATGTCATAGAATATCTTCATAGTTCTTGGGTGAACTACTCACTGAGAATTATGGAAATATCCTATCACATATTTCCTTACCACTATCGGCACAACCAAACTAATATGATAACATAGAATTACCTTTGTAGAGAATGTTCAGTCATAAACGGTCTCCCCACCATAAATAGAGAATTGAAGTCCACATAACTCATTATCAAGATGATGTTTCTCAATAATAATCTCTATAAGGGTAGAATTAAACTGAAAACTGGACAAAACAACTTCAGATCTTGATTCCAAAACTATAATATGAAACAATGAAAAAAGGTCCATCAAGTTCTACTCTTCCCTTTTATAGCTTCGGTTGGAATATTCATTTGTAAATAATCAGCTACAATATTCCTTTTCTCCGATGTATTGGTGATGTTGAAATCAAAAGATTGCAAGTATTCCACCTAATACCACTGTAGGAGATTCAAATATATTTGAGAGAATATATAACTCAAAATCTTTTGGTCAAAATACATGGTAAACCTCTCCAAAAAGGTAATTTTTCCAAATCTTAAGTGCACACATCACAACTATAAGTTCAAGGTCACGTGTCAAGTAATTAATCTCATGTGGCTTACGATGCTGAGATACATATGTAATGACATGATAACCTTGTATAAGAGCAGAACCCAAACCTGAACATGATGCTTCACAGAAGACCACATAGCCCTGATCGTCCTCTAGATGGGTCAACACTTTATTAGAAGTCAAAAGATGTTTTGGATTAAAAAAATAACTTTAAAATTTTACATCCTTAGAAAAATTTACTCCCTTTTGAGTTAGATACATCATCAGAGAATCAAAATTTTAGAATTCCATAAAAAACCAATGATAATATCAAACTACACCTAAAAAGATCTGAATCTCAAAAAAACTGGTTTCTCAAAAATTCAAAAACTACTCACAAATGACGCACATGATCATAATCGGACTTAAAGTAAACAAGGATTTAATCCACATATACCACCATGAAAGCATCAAAATAATCATGGAAAATACTATTAATTAAATCTATAAATACTGTAAGATAATTGGTTAGAACAAATGGAATTACAAGGTACTCATAATGTCCATAACTTCTCATAATCTCAGTTTTTTAAATGTTATATTCTTTTATTCTCAACTGATGATAACTATATCGAAGATCAATCTTTGAAACCAATTCTCCCCTTTAAACTAGTCAAATAGATCATAAATCCATGGAAACCAATATTTTTTCTTTATCATGACTTGATTGAATTTTTATTAATCAACACAAAGGTGAACTGGTCCATAATATTTCTTAGCAAAGAGAACTAGTGCCGCCCAAGGTGACATGTTCGTGCGTATAAAGCCTTTCTCTAACATAACTTAAAACTGAGAATTAAACTCTTTCATTTCAGGTGGTTCCATGTGGTAATAAGGAATAGAAACTGGCTGAGTTCTTATCACTAAATAAATATATATATATACCTCCCTTACTGGTGGAAATCCAGATAAGTTAGAAATAAAAACATTAGAAACTTGATGACCACTGGATGGAGATCAGTACTCAAAGATTCCCACTCTAGATAAAAATAGAACACTGATATTACTTTACCCAACTCTAGATAAGAATTTCTGTATTTACTCGACCTTGGGTCCCACTCTCCTTGAAATATATGACATACAATATTGGGTATAGTTTTGGAAACCCACCTAAGATAATAATCAATCCAAGATTTATTAGAAATGATCCAATCCATCCTGGAAATGAATTAAAGAAGTTTCATGTTAAGAACCATAAAATCCCAAGAAAGGTCAATATCTGATAAATTGAAAATACAAGTAGGGGGAATGGATACCCTACTATATCTTTAGTCCGATGGGTGTAGTAATATCCATAACATAACATAAAAGCTCTATAGGAAGATTTATTATATTCACAACATGAGTCAATATGAAATAATGAGATGCACCCATAGAAAATAAAGTAGTCACTAAATATGAATAAATAGTAATGGTACCTCTCACAGTCGTTGGAATTGTATATGCTTCCTTCAAAAAATCCTCCAATGCATGAAGAAGCTTCATTCCAGATGCCTATGTCTAGAACCCCTTTGTTCATGAATCATCTTATTACACCAAAGTTTTATTAGGCACTAATGATCCTGTGCCACTATGTTGAGTAGAAAATACTAAGAAGAACTTAAAAAAGTGGACCGAGAATCCACAAGAACCACATATCTTGGGTGTATCAGTTAAAACGCATTTAGAAGGCCCATGTTTTCCACATTGGTAGAAAATCAAAGGGCCTCTTCCCAAAATTACAGGAGGTATAGAAAAATCCTACTATTGAGTACCATGATGAGAATCATCATGATTCCTCTTCCCTTTATAAGAACTCAAAAAACTACCATTGGGAGAAAATGGAACTCTCATCAACCCTGACTTACCAACTAGGTCGATTTCAACCATCAATGCTCTCTCTAGGGCATCATTATAAGAAGTAAACTTTAGAAAGAAATCCTAAGAATTAATATCATATTGTAGTCACACATATAACTATTTATTATTCATATTTTCATTCATCAAAATCTCACGTTCAAACTTCACAAGCCCAGTAAATAGATTTCCATATTCTCTCTTCATCTTGTCAGCCTATTCATGTTTGAAAAACTCTATAGACTTATCCAACACCATCGAATCTATAAAGAGATGGTCAGAAAAAATAACTCTAAAATATTTCCACATTAAGCCATCATTCTTTCTCACCAGCTTCATTATGTACCACCATATCTTGGTAGGAACTTATATTTTTAAGGTGATACTTTTCACCTTGATTTAATTAGGCATTTAAAAGAACTCAAACAAAAGATCAACATTTCTAAAAAAATAATTAGATATTTGAGGATCATTAGAGCCTTATAAATCTAGTGGATTTTAGATAAGGAACTCCTAATCATGAATCTTTAAGTCATCCCATGGAGGTTCCATAGTTGGAGCATGAACATGAATGGGTGAAGGTGATTGTCTTAGAGATTTTAAATCACGCACAATGACTTCAACCCGGTTCTAGTTCCCAGGATGATGCAATCACCATGGTTCATCAGCAACTTCCTCCTAGATCCGATTCACAGAACTTCTTGGAGGCATGATGATACAAAACATTAGTGGACAACAGCAAAGGAATCATAACATTACAAAGTTCAACAACCAGAAAAGATAAATATGGAAATTAACTCCAATAGATAAGAATATGAGATTTGGATTTCAACCTATCCAAATCAAAATCATGGAAAATACTAGAACTAATCCTAAATATGTCTTTACCAAAACACCCCTAGTGACTTAAGTGTCATTTTGGTGAGAGATATCATGCCACTCAATCACAATTACCTCCTAAGTCTTGACAAGATCACTCAACTGCATACTCACATCAAGACAAGATGCTTAACCTACACCTATGATACTACTTTTTAATGAACCATCCCAGATAACTTGTTATCTTGATATCCAATCCAAAACTAACATAGGCCAAAAGGAATTCCGAATCCCCATGGGTTGGTGAAAATAACCTGATATCACACAGGATAAAGGTGGGTATGGATTTTCCACAAACACAATATAATAAAAAGATACAGGTTAGAATTATAAGAAGAAAACTCCAAATGAATAACTTTACTAGAATTCAATCAGGTATTGAAATCCCAAATCACAACCATAAATTACCAGGAAACAAGATAGACAACCCATGTCCAAACATAAATATTAACTAAATCCAAAAGAGTCAACAACAACTTCCACCTCCTTGTCACACTTTCCCCTCACTCGAACCTAGTAGAAGGAAATATACAAACACCGAAAGGCATAGGTAGGCTATGAGCTAAAATACTAGTAGGGTCTTACCAAAGATTCCATAAAAAGATTCCAAATAAATTAACCCAATAAATCCTTCAATTTTAATTAAATTGGAATGGCTGTAACAAAATCATATTTAAAACAAATCATTCTTTACATTTCATACATTGGACTAATAAAAATTTTATAATTTTTTTTATATGAATTCAAAAGGTATATGAAAAAAAATTTACAAACAGTTGAATAAATATCAAAATAATCAAAAAAAGATCAATATGGTCATATTCCAATAGGTACAATAGTTCTAAGTTATGGGATCCCCACCCACTTGAATAGCTGATTGTGATCATATGTGCACACACATCCCTCAGACACTGGTTAAAGAGGATTCATCACCATCCCATCAAGGACGTGACTTGCTACACTATGTTTTGATAGATCAGTAAATAATTAATAGAGACTTGTCCTAAATAACTCACTAACTACATTGGATTTCATGTTCTCCAGGAAAAATCAATAATGGTAAATTTATTTCAAAACTATTAAAAATAAAATTAAACCATTTCCCATTTCAATATGCTAATTTCTATTTAGAAACCAAAACAGATTTTTAATCTATTTCTGTATTTTCTTGGATACAAAAAATGTGTTCTTATGAAAAAAATTTAAGACAGTTTTATCAAATAAAAAATTAAAATAAATTTCAAAATTTAAATTCCCTATTATAATTTCACAATTTTCCATCAAATGCCACAACACACCCCAAATAACTGGAATTGGGGGTTTTCTGCAATTTTCATGCCAATGAAAATCCAAATAAAAATCCTCAATGAATCGGTTTTTTCACAATTTAATTTAAATCAATATATTTAGGTTTAAATCAATTAGCCAATCTTAAATAGAACCATCTACAAAAAAAATGAGATCATGCCTCATAATACCCACAATCAGAAACTCCAATGAAGAAAGTATGAAATAGATACCCGAGAATAAAACGTAGATTCAAGATCTAAAACAATAAATATTAGATCATACAAAAAATAGAGATCTATAAAAACCTAAGTAGGAGATAGGAAGAGAGTGGGAGATAAAGAATAGTAGAAGAACACTTACTAGGTAGATATTTAATGATGATCTCCTAGATTCGATCCACCTTGGGGAGGGATAGGAGGAGCCAAAATGGATCCTTGAGAGCCCCCTAAACCTTGGAAAATGAAATATCCTAAGTTAAGGTTGAGCGAGGGTCCAATATATGGTTTGGTTAATTTTTAGTGAATTTTTAGAATAATTAAATAACTTATGCATGGTTTACTGGGTAGGTCCACAGAGTTTATCAAACCATGAACCCTAACCCTAAGCCTATACTATGGGGTTTCATGGTTTCTTCTTGGTGGGAACACAATTTTTGAAATCATGGACCATCCATGAAAACCCCTATTCACAGTTTCTATTATGAGGGAGCACGGTTTGGGAAAATCATGAATTAACCATGCATAGCCTTGAAATTCAAAAAAATTTCTTCTTCATTCATAAAACAACCCAAGGAAAACCCCAACCAAAGCATGAAAAAATTGGTGTCAAAGAGTGCCTAAAAATAGCAACATGATGTTAAATACTCTTAATAAATTTTTATGATATAAAAGAGTGGGTAAATCTAGGATCAAATAAGAAATTAGCTGTTATAGAGTGGATGATATGTGTTCCTTTCACTACATTTTTATCATACCCCTCATCAGAAATGTTGATCATATGGTATTTTCCATTGTATCTTGGATTAATAGGTTTCTGAAATTGATCATCATCATTATCCTTTATATTTGGGCAATGGTTTTCAAAATTACCACAATCCTTTCATTTGAAACACTGGAGTGTGGGTGGTGCATTCTGTGGAGCTTTATCTCTATTCACAATATTAGTTAACATCTTCCCATTATTTATTTATTTAATTTCCTAATGAACTTACTTTTTACACTTGATAAATTTACTATTTCCCTTAATATATTCCCCTCCATGTTTTGTTCCACAATTTTAGAATTAAGAAAGGATCATCTTATTCTCTACAAGGTTTTTAGAATTTCCTTTGAATCCCATCCCTCTTTTCTTTTCAAAACCATGGTATTAATGGGGAAATCCAATCTTTATCTCTACCTTGATGGAAAATAAAATCATTTCTTTATATATATAGAAGTACCTTATGGATAAAACCCTCCATAGAATTTCTTTTAAGCCACTAAATAATCGACCAACCTTAATTTCAAATTGGATGATAATTCCAGAAGCAAACCTCACACGTCTTGTAAAATTTTCCTCCTAGGTACAAATAGATTCATCATCCCTCTACTTTAGCTCAAGGAATTCCTTCTCCATTTTCATACAAAAAATAAAAGAAAAATACTTATTAAAAAATATTATATTAAATTAATCTCATTCCATGGAGAACATTAGATAATGGGAAATATATTTTCAATGGTAATGATCCATTTATTAGTAACTAGTTGATTAGTAGATCCACTAAAATAATCTGTGCATTGCCTCATGAAGGACTCAATAGAACGTTGTTCCCTCCTTTTCAACTTTGGAAGTTTATTTTGATTCATATGTTAAGAACTTAGTGTGATCATAGTAATGATATTTTGTATTCCATCTCCCATAACATTTAGTTTCTTAGGCATAAAATCATTTCATTTTTAATTACATTTAGTATTAACATGATTCCATCACATTCCATCCATTGAATAAAACAAAAAAGAATAGTCTGTAAAACAATAGTCATAGTGGAAAACCATATAATCATGAAAAATCATTTATATGATTTCTAAATCATGACACCTTCTTCTATGACACCTTATGTTTAACCTAGTTCATTCATCATAATTACCAAAATTTTAGGATTTTATTTTATACATAGACTTATCCCAAGGGTTATCACTAATGTTATCATATAATAGTTTCAAAATGTTAACATAAACTTTCTCTGATACATACTATAGAGACCCATAAATTTCATACATAGATATCACATATTAATAGATGGATATTCACTATATAACACAATGACACACACAATAATTTTATAGGATTAGTATGTTTGGAAACTTAGACACATGAACAACTTGTTTATAAGATTCTCCCATTATGTAATTCATAACTATCAACCTTCTTAGACATATCATACTTATTACCATTATTCATAACCTGAAGAAAGGAAACATAAGAAAGGGTGTGATCAAATTCCCAATAAGGGAAAATGAGGGAGATTTAAATGATCACTTGATAATAACATGATCATAAGGGTATGAGATTATGAGAATAACATTTTAAAATCATACCCTATATATCATAGATCATAATATTAATACATATAATATATCATGGTAGTTTATATAACATAAATTATAAAGGAATAAAATAATATGATTCATGAGATCATAACATTATCATAAGAAATAAGATTGTGTCATACACATAATCATAGAAAATCATTTACTTAATAGTCAGTGATAATTTCCAAAAATATCATAGACTAATGGGATTAATCCCTCAACCATCATAGTATTCAAGGTACACTCCCAAGACTATCATAGTGGAAATATTACCTTATTAATCTAGTTTAACTCTCTATTCTAGTCCTATTTATCCCATGAGATATAAATATCTATCCAAATCATTGAAGGGATATATATGTCACACCTATCTTTGGATTTAACGTGACCATCTTCCTTGGTTATAACATAAATACCATACTTGGTTATCAAGTAACCACAATCCTTGGTTATATCATAACCACCATCACAATTTATAACATAACCACTATCACATAATAAAAACATTACATATGTGTTAAAAAATATCATAAAACATTCATCATATCATCACATCATAACCCATACAAGGAAAACCAATTTCATAAAAATTCATTAATTCACTATAACATAACTCATGTAAAATAAATTAGTTTCATAAAAAAATCACTGAAATAAAAATTGACTATAATAAAAAATACTAATAGTGGAATCATTGTATCATATCCTCACTAATACATAATTAATATCAAAATTTCATCTTAGAAGGAAAATGATTTTGAAAGATAACATGAAACATTTCTTGAGGATAATATATTTTTTAGCTTTGAAATAACATTTTAAAATAGAAATATTTCCCAATTATTAAGGAAAAATTTTGTTTGAAAAAAAATATTAGAAATTTTTAATGGAATATTTAAAACATTTATCGGTCACGAGAGTGAAAAGTTCCTTTTATTCCAGATACGTTAAAATTAAACATTTATTTAACACTTTTGTAGGAGAAGTCAAAAAGTACCAAGTTCAGAGAATGATAGGATAATTACTTTTAATTTTTTTTAAAGTAAAAAATTAGTAAAAATTACTTTAAAAATTCATAGTATAATAATAAAAATCTTATTTGAATAATTATTAGAATCCATGTATGTGGAATAAAGATTTTGTTTATCTGAAGAGAGAAACACAGTCGATTTTCCTTAATTTTTTTTGGTATCATGATTACTTAAGATGGGGAAAATGAAAAGAAACATGTATTATTATGAAATAAAAATAGTAGAATAAATTTCATGAGTTTATTGGGAGGTAGATTATAATATTTTATTATCATAAAAATAATTTTAAAATATCATGATAAATAATGATATTGTAACCTAAAACCCTTACTACTTTGGAAATTGTTGAATCATAATCCCCATGAAAGAAAGAAAATTAGATGGATATTTATATCCCATAATCTTCATGAGAATAATCATAAAATAAAATCATTTTTTGTATATAAACAAAAAAATAAATGAGTGGTGTATAAGGCAGGTGTCCCACATAAATAAAAGTGAGACAAAAAACCATTACCTTATGTCAGAATTCTATCATACGTGTTAGAACCTCCTGGTTAATAAAAATATATTTATTTTAAATATATTAAATAAACATACTCATATATATATATATATAATATCACATATTATTTATTCACAACCTTTTATTACCCATTTTAACACCTTTTTATTAAAATCACTATTTAGGGTGACATCTTCTTTGTTTTTCATGTATGTTTTGGTTTGATAATTCTGGTCGTTATATTTTTGTCGTGCCTTTATCATATAATTTTTTAATAGTGATATAAATATCATATATATACATTATATACATTTTAATATTCATTCATAAAATATATAGATAGAAAAATTAATTATACCGTTCATGGAGACAGTAGACCGTACATACGTATGAACGTTGTTTTCATTTTTTGGAAAGATGGAATGAAATAAAGTTAAATAAAAAATAACCTTTATATAATCATAATTATATTATATATATCATATATATTCATTAAATACATCCTTATTACCATCCATGAAAGGAATAAATGAAAAAAGCGCATCACATTGCTTCTTGGTGGTGGTAGTCCACCCGTACGCATGATCGACATTATCATTTTCCAAATGTCTAAAAGGTAATAAGGTAGATATTATATTATAATTATATAAATAATAATTATAGATATTTTATTTCAACGTTATACTCATCATAATAACCATATTTGAAATATGGTGATGGAAAATGAATTGTATCACTATACGGAGACGGTAAACCGTACGTATGCATGTTTGATACTTTCATTTCACATTTGATGGATAGAGGGAGAATAATGGTGGTTTCATAATTATAATATCTTTTCATTATATTTATGATACTTAAATTATTATTTTATAAATAAGATAATTGATTTATATAAGGTAAAAGAATAATTAAAAAGTAAGTGATCAGTTATGAAGATTACCTCTTCTTTGAAAGGAATCCTTTAGATGTCATATTATAGGCTATAGAGTTGGTCTATTGGGAAGAAAATATCATCTAGAATGTTGTTAGGGATCTGTATAAGATAAATTAGAAGAGTTTGGTTGATCATGAATGCATACAGTTGTGTGAATAAGAGAAAGGAGGGGTTCCCTTTTATAATTAAGGGGAGGGAAACTATTGAAATTTCTTAAAATATTCAATTAATATAAATTAATTATGTTGTAAAAATAAATAAAAAAGTGATAATATTATAATATAAGATAATTTTTAGTTGAAATCATCTCATTCAGTAAATTCTGGACAAATTTGGATCACATCTTAACCCTTTGTTATCACTTTTTATAATCACCATAATTTTAAATTTTTCTACCATTTTAGGGTTAATAATATTACTATAAAATTACTAATAACCAATAAATGGATCCTGGTTTCTTTTTAAAACCATATTCATTTCATTTATCGGAATCTAATATTTTTCTGAATTTATATCATTTAATAAATTATTATTTATTATATAATATCACTAATCTCATTTTTGACAATATTAATTTAATTTGACTCAAAATACACGAATAAAAAGTTTAAATTAGGATATAATTCTTTAACATTAAAAAATTATTTCATATTAATATATAACATTCATGGTATAAATTAACTCCCTCAAATTATAATACATTTAATATTTTTAAAATCATTATATGTATATTTTTATTAATTTGAGAAATAGTGCATTAGTGTTACATAAGAAATTTATTTTATTATATAATTATTAAAAATTAGAAATAAATTCAAATCTTTAAAAAAATTACATAAAATTCAAAATAGACACTTATATTTATGCGTAAGTTGTTTTTCCCCATGTAGAGAAATAAGAGATATTTAAAACTATGAGAGTGACATGTTGTAAATTTATTTGATTTAAAAATTATATAATTAATTTTCTTTGATAATTATCCCATAAAGAAAATCCATTTAGATAAGAAGGTTATAAGTGTAAAATTATATTCATCTGATAATAATTAAAATGTAAAATGATTTCCTTATCACTTATTTTTACCCTAGATTAACCTTATTTACCTTATATATAGGTATTAAATTTTAACAGAGTTACTATTCATATTTTTTTAAAATAAAAGGGGTTAATTTACCAAATTTGAACCTCAAAATTCTAAATATGAAAAAATTTAATCAAATTCAATATCTATAACCGAGATAAATTAATTTTAAAATAAGGGCCTAATACGTGATAAAAACTGCTCTTAGAAAAATATAATTTAAGCGTAAAAAATTGTTTTTTATCCCATTCCTAGAAAAATAGTAGAAGAATTTTAAATTTTTTATTGAATATATAAATTTAAATTTCATTAAAATAATTCACCAAAATTGATATATTCAATTGATTAAGATAAAACATGTTTGTGTGCGTAAATTTTTTTAGACAAATATTATTTTTTATTTGAAATGATTTTTTATTTCTAATCAATTGGTAACCAATGAATTTATTTTATACAAGTATAAACCAAATTTTTTAATAATTTTGTTATTATTATTCCTAATTTCTAATCCGAAGGAAATAAAATAATTTTCATATAATTATTTTATTAGTATATTGTGGTTAGTTAAAACTCAATGTTGTGTGTAACACAAGCTATCAAAAAAATAAAATTAATTTTAAAAAAACATTTCATAAAGTCATATGGTGTTACACTAGAACCATCATCATTTAATAAATCTAATTATTTAAATATATTTTTTATTCAACTCCACCAGATTAGAAAATTTGCTTCTTAAAATATTGATAAAGTATTGAATACCATGCTCTCAGTCCTCCTTCAACCTATATAGAGACTTCTTCAGTTGAAATTTTCTTATCATATTCATGGATGGTAAAACTATATGGATATTTTATATACACATATTCCTATATAAATACATTCACAAATATAGATTTGACATCCATCTAGAAAAAATTGAACATCCATTACACTGTTATGGCTAGAAATAGATGAATATTCTCTATCCTTGGAATAGGTGAAAATTTATCCTATACATCAATTAACTTGATATAGGAGTATCACTTGAACAACTATCATGATTTTTTTAATAACCATTCCTTCTTTATTCAGTTTATTTCAAAATACCCATTTGGTCTCGATGAAATTATTATCTATCAGCCTTGAAATAACCTCCCATGTCTGAATATTTTCAATTTTCTCATGAAATTCATTAATCTCCTGAACCCAATTCTCATCTATTGTAGCTTCTTTAAAGTTTTTTGGATCTAATTGTTATATTAAAGATGTTTACTAATGATATTTCATTCTCCTCATCTACACTAGCACCGAATGATCACTGATGATATTCTTATTATTAATTTTATCTCTCCTCTTTGGATTCTCTATAGTATCATATCCGAATTCATATTTATCATCATATATTTCTTCTTATCAATCTATTTCAGGAACTTTTACTCCCCCTAAGATTCTTATCTTTTCATCATGATCCTCTAAATATTTTTAGCAGATTTTCTAAATATTATGCTCATTCTACACCATAAAAACATCATTTCTCTCCATAACCTTTCGTATACACTCATTAAAGAATTAATATGATTTGATTTTTCCTAAGTAGACAAAAAATATTTCATCATATCTATAGGATAAAAATTTCATGTGTTTCTCCTTTTTAAAATGAAACACTTATAAAGATTTCAAGGTTCTTCAACATTGGCCTCTTTTCATACCATATATCGTTTGATTTATTCTGTTCCCCCAAAAACTAAAAGGATCTATTATAAATCTATACCGATTTCAAAATTTCTTCTTTCTATAAATTATCTAGTAGTTCATTCTAAATATGCATTATTAAAGTCATTTTGTTTATGATTCTATCTATCCTCTCAAACAAATGATTTTTGAAGGTTTCTCACTAATGATACTTGGTACCTTATCCCTTGTTTCTTGAGATAATCCTTCACCTGGCCATTATTAAACTCTGTATGATTTTTGGTTTGGAAATTATAATTTTTTGTTTAATATTACTTTCAACTTCTCTATGATATTGTGTTTTGAAACTAAACACCTTGAACTTGTGGGTGATTAAGAATATATAAGTAATTCTATTATAATTATCAACTAAAAAGACATAAGGTCTATTTTGATCATTGTATCATGGTGAGATAGGTTCAGACACATCAATATGAACCAATTATAACACTCTTGTTTACTTTTTTTCTTTTACATTTTCATTTTTCTGAGTTATATTCCCTTGTTTAAAAGCATAAAACATGTGTATATGATTACATGATAGCTTATGGAGATCTCAATCTCCATAAATTTTTATTATATCTTCCAAGGATGCTTATCCAAAATGACTAAGATGCTTATTATAGAACCTATTCTTACCTTCCATATATAAAAAACATATATCTTCATCTCCAATTATAAGGTATATATCCCCCTTCAATAATTTCCCATACATCACCATTGTACTATATTTTACCTTAAATATACATATAATATTGGAAGAGATTATTGGATGTCCTGAGTTACATAGTTGAATGACACTAATAAATTTATGATCAAGACCTTCACTGATCAAGACATTTTCACATCATATATATTTATCCCTAAACATGGGTTGTCCTGATAAAAAAATCTTTAGGAATTCACCATTGAAAAATTTGACACTTCCATTTATTTTACTTGATTACCATGAGATTATAATTATTTACCATCATATGGGAAGTTTATCCAAAATATATGATATATACACTAGAAAAATATGATTTTTAGGGAAATATTTGTAACTACTGCTTACTAATATGTTTTCTTTTTTATATATGACTTTGAATTCATCCTTTATGATTACTAGTATTCTTGATCTTCCTTAAGGTATGATGGACTAAATTTATCTTTCAAAGACGAAAATTATTTTTTTAACTCATTTAATGATTCCTTGAGTTGCTGGGTACAACCAATTTGGGTCTAAATTATCATATTCCTCCACGTTATCGATGAGGAATATCTATCTATGTGTCCAAATACTTCACACAAAAAATAGTAAACATAAAAAATCATTTCATGAATATTGATCTCTGTTTGGATTCCCATGTCGCTCTTATGTACTTCACTAATTATTGTCTATGAAACATAAAATTTGGGAATATCTCATATTTATGTAATAATAGAATATAATATAAGGATCATTCCTAAATTTCATTATTGTAACAAATATTTTCTATTAAATTTTCTAAATCTTATGATTCTAAATCGTACCAAAATTAATCATCAACCCAAGAGTGGGCGTTTTCAGTCTAGAACCAATAATTACTATATTCTCTTTATGATCAATCCCCATACAAGATGTTTTATTCTGATATGTCTGTGTCCTCTATTGAAAATTCCTTGACTATTTTATTGGAAATCCATACTCTAATTTCCCTCTTTCTATCCCCTATATGTCCTTCTTTTTAGTTTTTATATATGGGGTAAAGATTATATCTTAATATTATAATTTTATTAATAGGAAAACAACTTATTCCTCATGTTAATTGATATATTTTACTCAATCATTCATTGTATTACTAAAACCATCAATAAAACCGGTCTTTTCCTCAACTTTGGCCTTGTACTCAATGGCCTTTTCTGAGTTTTCTGGCATTGCATATTTTTTTTTTCAATTTTTGTTTATATCTTGTTCTTATCCTCCTCTTTATATTTCATATAGAGTTTGGAATCAATAAATAATCAATTGGATTTCTTCATTTCATCTATCTAAACATCTATCTTCTCAATAGAAACTACCAATTCAACCAAGAGATCAAATCTTCCTTATACGTATATTAGTTTTAATATATTCACTTGTTTAGAAATTTCCTTTAATCATCACCATACAATTTTATCTCTTGTATTTTTAGTTTTTAATTTCTTCTACCTCAATTTATTCTCAAATTTCATTTACTTGTGATGAAGTTTTTCTTCTTGAAAAAATTCGACTTAGTTATTTTCTTACCTTACACATTAGATAAAGAATTATTCTTTGGAATTTCATCACCATATTCATCATTACATTGAAAATTCTTGTGACACCTTACTATAAGGTGGACAAACTCTATTCATTGAAAACATGCTTGTGAAATTTTTTGTTTAATCTTTTCTTTTCCCTTTTATATATTTGGGGATAGGAATTAAATGACATAGTCCACTTCATTTTTATCCTTTCCATACTCTATGCTGAGCTTATTTAGGGACTTGAATTCCAAATTCTTATACTTACCCTTTTCCACAGTCTTAATATCATCATTTCTCATCTCATATGTGACAATATTACTTTACAAACTATCTAATGTCAACTTCTTTGTATCTTTATCCTTCACCATAAATACTTTTAGATTAAATTGGGGTGGAAATATTCTATGTATAAATTTGAATATGGACACATCATTTATGGTTTCTACAAGACTATGCATGTCCTCAATAATCATATTCTCCTGATCAAAGAATTCATTAATAAACTCTTTATCGGTCCTCATAATTGTTCCATATAACTTTCAATTTATATTATCAATCTTTTGAATCACATTCTTAGTTATTTAACATTTATTACCACATTTAATGTGATGATTTACATGAAATTATTTTCATATTGATTATATTGGACAAGGATACCCCTAAATCATTGATTCCTTTGGTATCTACATACAGTTCTCTTCATTTAATAACTAATCAAGCCTTGATATCTATACTGACTGAGATCCCATTAATTATAACTTCATACCCATATATTCTTAAAGATCATAAGTATTTCTACATCTGATTCTTCCATATTTGGAAAGTTTTTCCCTTAATTATTGGAATCCCTTTATGATTGATGGCTTTTATATCCTTTTCAAATAGAGAAACACTCACTTTAACATATCTTTGACATTAATTGTTGACTCTATTAGGTTTAATACCCATAGGGGATGGGAAATGAATTGAGATATAGAAAATTAAAATACTCATGTACTTTGAATTTGTTTATTTATAAAAAAATAACATTTCCTCTCTTTCCCACATAAATATATATTTATAAAAGAAAAAATTTATGAGGAACAACAATTTTACTTTGTTCACCCTTAGCTAGGCTAGTAAAAGTAGTATACAAAATAAATAATTTGATGTACCAAATCTACTATAGTTCACTACTGTTACAATGTTCAGAGTGGAGTCACTATCCCTCCTAGTTCACTAGTAGTCACACTTTGAAAGATCATTTCTCTATTAACTATAGTTTCATCAATGGTCCTTCATAATATTCTTCCTCTTATTTATTAAATCAATGTGGTCTACACCCCCTTTCGTGTTTCATGAAGTTTTACCTCCACTAATATGATTTATATTAATTTACTATATAATTTCTAGGACATTCCATAATACTTATCAAAATTTCAATTTTGGTGAAACCCTTACAAAACATTCACATAGCTCCACAACTTATGTGAAAATTTATAATTTTTCATAGAAACTCCAAATTTCACATAAATTTTATGTTTTTTTCATGAAACTTCCACCTTTCACACAACATTTAAGTTTTCATTGGAAGTCGAAAATTTCATGTAACTTTTGGTTTGTTATGTAAATAACTTGGAAATATAAACACCATCCCCTTTTATTCACAAAACTAATTTTTTATTCAACTTCTTCACATTAAAAATTCCAATATGCAACTCTTACTTGATTTTAAGGCCTTGATGTTTTCTAAATGTTGGACACTCAAAATTATGGGAGTATAATCCTATTTATAGACACAGAAACTTTCATGTTACTTGCTTTCATGCCAACTACCTTGGGTGTAACTTTTATGGTTCACTTAACTTCAATAATTTAAAATCTCATTTAGAACACAACTAATTGTCCATCAAGAAACTTCTATATTTATTTCATGGGTTTGTACAAGTCTTTCTATGGTTGATAACTTTGACATTCATAAAACATTTTCCTTAGTTGTGTTTTGATGAGGTGGTATCGAATCACCACTTTCATGAAACTTCATGAAAATATTTCACATATTCAATAAGTTTTTTTACTTTCATGTAAATATTTCCTTTGCTTCAAAATAAAATTTCCACTCCCTCCAAATTTTAGACCACATAAATTCAGAAATCATTGGGAAATACCACCACCTTATACATGAAACATCTTAAACACCTTCCAGAGATTCAATTCCTGAACACTACTATTTGATGGATTTATTTAACCCGTATCTTAGTAATGATTCTTTAAAATCATATAGGTATCTACTGTCCTAGAGATTTTTCAACATACTTTATCGACAATGATGATGGAAATTCTTGACTGACTTTGTCAACCCACGTTGTCAATAAAAAAACAACCCAAAACACTATAAATTCACAATGAGGGATTTATACCCAACTAAAACAAAAGTAAGATAGATTCTATTTAGAGATTTTTCTATAATTGGAATGATATAATACTATCTCATGCTTTTTACCCCTTTTATTAGCTATTAGGATACTTATTAAAGTTTCAAATATTTAACACATGTAGTTTGAGGTATTCTTTTGTTTTATGATTTATTTTTATGATATAATTTTTTTGGGTCAGTATAGGGGGTTTTTAGATGGTTTTCCAGAGTATTTGAGGGTTTTGTAAGGGTTTATGGGTAGGGAAAACCATAATGAATCCTTAAGTAACTATGTGGGGAAAAATGGTGATCTAGAGGTAGGTATACAATTAGAACATGGTTTGGGTAAACCATGAGGAAAAAACATGTAGCTTGGGATTTTTTTGGATAGTGTCAACTGCACAGTTGGTGCATGGTTTACCAAACCATGTAGACCAACCATGAATAGCCATAGGTGGATCAAAAAGTTATATTTTTAACCCAAAACCCCTCATAACATATATTTATTTACCCCTTTCAAGATATCTTAGTCTAGTGAGATTACATGGTCAATTTTGGAGACCCCCTTCCTTCAAAATCTCATTCACTTAGAATATTGGTGCGATTGGACTAGAGATCCGTGGTGATGCTTTAAAAACACCTTTCCTGCTCTTATATTCTTATCTTATATGGGGAAACCCTAATATGGGGATTTCAGTTCTGAATCTAGTTGTTTTGGGTATATTTATGATAAGGATTTTTTTATAATCCATCATAGGAGAGTTGGGAGAGTCTATATCTACATATTTGTGATATAATTATTTGATATGAACTCATTTGATTTAGGATAATTCTCTTTCACACTACTATTTCTAATAACATAATGTATTTGGGGGTTTAAGGTGAAATAAATGTATATATTGATGTAAACCCCTTAGTATTACCTCTTTATTTTTATTCTTGTCATTATTTATATTTATAAATTTAGGGTTATGGTTGATTCCCCCAATGTGTTTGATAAAATTAAAATTTGGTATTTTGGTTTTAAAAATAATGGTTTTGTGTGTGTGTGAACTTGGTATTATCATGGGTTTGTGAGTGTTAAAGATCTATATATATGGTGCATTCTTGGTATAAACTTATCCACCTGTGAAAAATCTAGGGGAACATAGGATTACACCACTATGTGTATTATTGGGATAGGGGGAATGAGTTTCTACCCACGAGTTAGGTCCTTTCAGAGTGTCTTTCTTGATGGTTGTTTCATTAGGTTCATGAAATGTCTCATTGAGGGGAGGGTTTAATACATTGTATGGGTGGAAATCTTAATAGAGTTAGCATAAATTGTGGCAAGAATTGTTTACACTAATTTATTTATACATATCCTTGTTATTTTTTTATTATACTCACATGGAACATATATAATTCTATTTTTAGATAACATGTTATTATTTTAGTAGAATGTGTGGGAAGTCTATAAGGGATTTCTTCTTGGGTTTTATACACACCCCTTGAATATGAAACTTGGTGCATATATTGATTTTGTTCATTATGATATAGGAAAAGAGAAATCCACTTACTTATATAGTGGATCTCCTTGATATTATGGTTTTTATTAATGGTTATTAGATCCTAATGGTGATTGTGGAGTAGGGATTAGTGTTGTTCCATTCTAGGAAATGTTTTCCCCTTCTGATTCCTTTCATCTGTAAACTGGTTTGGGAATTGTTTTTGACTATTATGAATCTTATTATTATTATTCCATGTATTGGTCGTTTTTTCAACTTACCATGAATAATATTTACCTTATTCCATTATCGTTAGTTTTCTAATGGTTATAACATATTCAAGAGAAATTAACCCCCTAATGATCGGTGATTCCTTATGAATTTATATATAGACTTTGGTTTCTGAGGGTTGCACCTAAGGTTAGTGGAATCGCGATCTTAACCATGTAATGGGTCTAGGTCAGGATGTTATAATTGGTATTATTTTAGTACAATATATAAATTTGGATGATAAAAATAGAGATATGACATATTGGGACTTGAAATGATGAGTATAAAAACACACATCTAACCTTTTTATAATAAACATTATGTTATAGGGGTAGTCCGGTTATAAGTTTATTGTTAAGAACATATAGGAACTCTATCACCAATCCAAGTTGGAGCTGGAGAGGTTGTTCCTCAATGGTTTTGGGAGGTGGGATATGGTGGCAGTTGTTTCTTATCTAGCGGCTTGTTTCTCTTGGATTTGGTGGTTATGGGGGTGATCCTTCTTCAGCATTGAATTTTTATAAGGTTGGTTCGGTGATGTTTTTGTCTTCTGCATCTGGTATGGGTTTGTTTTGGATTTCATCATTGATGGGGTGGTGTTTGGATGTAGATGTTGATGGTGGTTTAATGTCGGCGCTATCGCCACTGGTTCCTAATGAAGGTTGCGCTATCGAAGCCCTTGGCCTCCCAAACAACGGCTCTGACCCCTCATTTCTCCGCGACTATCCATGTCAGATCTGGAGCGGCGGTTACACAGGGGTTTTGGGTTACGAGGTTCGGCAGTCTTTGGCTATCCTGGCACTTCTGTACCTGACGGATTGCTTGAGATTTCTTCCTCAAGCCATGTTGAATGTTTGTCAGTTTTTTCCCATGAAAGCTTGAAATAATGTTTGGTGGCTGTCAATGAAGGGGATGCTCTTTTGATATTGGTGTCGAGCGATGAAACTGGTGATGATGGGGATGGAAGTTCCGGCGATGACATTGTTGATGATGAAGTTGGTGGTTCTGAGAAGTGATGATGTCAGATATGGGATATACCATCGCCTTTAATTGAGGCAGGTGACCGAATCAACTTGTACGTGTCTCGATGTGGCTCTTGGATCAACTCAATTTATAGGTGGCACTTCGTCTGATACCAGTTTATTGTTTTTGAAATTTTAATTTGATTTCCCTTTTGGTGGCGCAGTTATGAAGAAACAGTATCTCTGAAATTTGGAGTGTTTGTGTAGTTGTGATACAGTTTTTGAATCTTTTGATGTATGGTTACAACTTACCCTTAAAGTGTATATTAGAAAATATAAATAAAATGGATTTGGTGGTGGTGGAAGATAAATAGAAAAAAATTCTACGGGGTTGATTTATTTTTCTCTACATGGAAATATCCAATTGGGTTTCTTTTGATACGGTTATTTGGAACTTTTTAATAGGGAATTTAGGACACAACTTCAAGAGTGAGAAAACCATGCTAAATGTGACATGTTCAATGTTATTATACCCAATATCTGATGCTAAAAAAATAAAATGGTTTTAATATTCTTCAAGAATGTAATGCTTAACCTGTAATATCTCTTCATAGTGGTTCTTATACATAAAATCAGTCTTGTTAGAGTGATTCTAGGAACACCCTAACATCACAACAGACACTATCTCATCAAGGGGTAATGAATAAATTAGGAGGGAATGGAATACTAATTTGTGAAGTTGAGTAAGATGTGATTAAGGAAGAACTAGGTCCCTTGGTGGGGATAGGTACTATTATTATCGATTCAATTTTAATTCGTGTTTTTTAGTTAATGTCACTTCACACTCTTTTATTGCTTATGGTGTGGTAAATCAAATGGACCTACATGTGGAAATGATGCCTCATGTTCTTAAAATAAATATACCTCTCAAGTAATGAGAGTGAATATGATTTAAGTGTGAAAAATTTTATATTAACATTGATTCAGGTCACCTTTGTTGGGAAGTCACTATCTTAGAGATTTATATTTTTTTTATAAAATCTTGAGGATAGACTGGTCAATAGAATTCAAAGATCATTTTGAATATTACACTTAATGAGTTATATTCACATATCTTGATGGAGTTGTTCCTATATTCAAATGGTAATAGTCCATTAATGAATAAAGGTAAGGAAATTTAGTGAAGGTGGTTATAAATATCTCATATCAATTGGAAATAGTGAACTTTGCGTATATTTTTGAAACCAAAAGTAAGTATTTTACTATCATAGTAGATCGATACTCTGAAATATTTCATGATAATTTCGTTGGGATTCCAACTATAAGGGAAGTGGAATATTCTCTCAATGCAATCCCAAAAATGTGTCCAATTTAACTTAAATTATATAAAATTTCACTAAATTTTTTTGGGAACTAATGGTTTGGTATGAATAATTATAAATTAAGGGTTTTCTTAGACCTGGTACATCACGTTGAGAGCCTCTAGTTTTATTAGTATAGAATATAGATGCTACTATATATATTTTTATTGATTATGGTAAACTAGATCATGTTATGATAAAAATAAATATCCTCTTCCTATAATTTAGGATCTTTTCTATCAACTGATGGGAACCAATTGATTCTCTGAAATTGATAAACGGTCAAGATATCTCCAACTCTAAGTCAAGAGGGAAGATATTCCAAAAAAATATTTTTGATTTCACTATCTACCTTAGTATTATTAATTCATTCCCTTTGGTATTATAAATTATTCTTATGTCTTTATGTAATTGATAAACAAAATTTTCTATTGGTATCTTGATTCTTTCATGGTTGTATTTCTTAATGATATCTTAGTGTACTCTCTTACTAGAGATTGTCAGAAAAGGAACATTGAAATTGTCTTAGGAACATTGTGAGAGCATAATATCTATACTATGTTTTCTAAGTTTGACTTATGTGTATAAGAAGTTCAATTCCTTTGGAATGTTATTTAAGATAAAGATATATCAGCTGATAATAAAAATATTATAGCTATTATTTCTCAGTATCATCATAATAATGTCTTCAAGGTATGATGTTTTCTAGGATTAGAAAGTTATTATCATTACCACATTCATGATTTATTACAACTATCTTCCCCTATGAATTTACTAATAAGGGATGGACTTACATTCCATTATTAAAATGATTTTTAGGAATATTTCAAGGATTTAAAGGCTCAAATAACATTAACATTGATCACTAGTTTTATATAACCAAGAGGGGGATACATTGTCTATTGTGATGATTCTCGGTCTATATTGGGTTGAATTGTCATATAGGGAGTCCATGTTGTAGCTTATAGATCATGGAAATTATAGGAACATGAATATAAAAATATGATGCATGATTTGTAATTATATATGGTGGTCCATGCATTAAAAACATGGTTCTACTATCTATTAGGTGAGAAGTTCATTTTTTTCACCAATAATTAAATCTTAAAGAATATATTTTCGAAAGGGTACCTGAATCTTATGTAGTAAAATTGGATGGATTACCTATAAAAATTAGACTTTTACTTAGTTTATATGACTAGAAAAGGGAATTTAGTTACCATTTCCTTATGTTGTATATTGTATAATCAAGTGGAAAAGGATGTATGAGATCAATGGAAAATAATGAGGGAAATCACAAACATGACTTTGGATTGTACTGAGAAAGATGGAGTGATGTTTTTTCCATTCATCATTGTTTCTAACTTGGTTGAAAAACTCAAAGTGTCTAAAGAGTCAGATCTTTATTGCCTTTACATTAGGGTAAACCTTAATTGTGGGGAGAACATTGATGTATAGAAAGAGGGTGAAAATTCCATGTTTCACATTTAGAACCATATTTTCATTCCTCCTTCGTTCTAGGAATAACTCCCTTATGATTATCATCACTTAAATTGGGTTTTACATGTAGGTATTTAAAAAATGAATATAGTTATGAATCACCTTTTTTTGTGGTCAGGTATGAGGTAAAAGGTGGTTTTTTATATTGGTAAGGTTAACACTTATTTATAGATGAAATAATTATATATAATACTAGCTGGTATGTTGTAATCATTACCCATACCCATGCGGAAATGAGAGTAAATTTCTAGGCACTTTTCCACCAGTTTTTTGAGGATGATTCAAATTTATGATTCCATTTGGGTGATTTTTTATTGAATCAATGAGTTGATACACTTCATTCCAATATGAGAAAAAAATTCTATAGAGGAGTATCCAAGATATATATTCAAGAAGTGATGAAGTTACATGGGGCACTATTTTATTTTATCTCTTACAGAGACCCTATATTTATTTCACAATTTTGATGGTCCATGAAACAATCCATGAGAACCCAGTTGACCATGAGCTTGGTATACCATACTAATATGGATGGTAAGTTAAAATATAAAATCCAGACTCTTTAACACATGATAAAATAAAATCTGATGGATTTTTGTGGTTCTTGGGAAGACTATTTTTTATAGTGTATTTTTCATATAATAGTAGTTATCTAGACACAATAAATATGAATCCTTTTGTGGAATTATATGGTATTCCATGTAGTTACCCAATTTTTTGGGTATATTCAGGGGTAACTTCCTTGATTTTACAAAGTATTGTGTATGAGACTACTAAGAAAATCTTTTTGATCAGGAAAAAATGTCAATTACCTAGATTTGTCATAAATATTATGTGGATCATCATCATTTCCCATTATCTTTTGAGGGGGATGATCATGTATTACTAAGAGTATCTATGATGTTGGGGGATATATTTTTGGGTATAAAGGAGAAGTATATCCTTGTTATGTTGGACTATTTTAGATTCTTGAGCATATTAGTGAAGTTTCATATTAGTTAGCCTTAGTGATGAGATTCAGTTCAATTATGATGTTTTCCATATATCTCAGTTGAAGAAGTATTATCTTAACCCTACTCATATTATTATTTCGGATCATGTTATGCTTGATTCAGATATGGAATTCATTCACACTCCGATTCATATTTTGGATAGTCAATAAAAGGTATTGTAAATAAGGCATATCTCATTGGTATGAGTATTATGGAATCACATAAAAATTAATAAAGAGAATTGGGAAAGGGAGAAACCTATGAATGAGTAATGGATTGATATTTTTTAAGACACCATCAATCTATATCTTTCAAATTAAAGAAAACCTAATGGGGTTGGGGGGCATATAATACCCCTATTTTTAGTTTCTCTCTCTTTATTGATGCACTTTTACGTTATAAGTGTTTAATATTAGTTTTAGGAGGTTCTTCATAGTTTCAAATGTTTTTTTGAAGGTTCTAGAATGGATCATGGTTGGAACCCAATTAAGGGAAGTCATGAAGAATCCTTAGGTAACCATATAAAATAAAATGGGAGTCTAGGGGAAGTTGTACGATTAGAATACAATTTGGGTAAACCGTGAAGCCTTTTGGTTAGAGTGGAACACTTAAGATGTGGGTGAATTGACTTTAAAATTAAAAATTTCAATTAAAAGTAATTTAAAACTCAAATACCCCAATTTAATAAAAATTAATAGTTGAATAAAATTTTATAATTATATAATCCATTCTTTTAAAATGGTTCTCAGTAGTTTTATAAAAACGTAGTTATAAATAATTTTGAAAAACTATTTTTAACTTTTGTTACTAATCTAATAGAATTAGAAATAATATATAAAAAAAATTTAGATCTCACTATCAAAGTAATGTTTTCATAGTTTTTGAAAACAAAAACTAGATTGACATTTAAAATAATGAAAAACTGGAAATCACACAATAGAAAATAAACAAGGGTTGCAGTCTTATACCAAGACCTAATCGTCTCTTCTTAGAAATGCACTACATACATAAAGTCAATTATAAAATAAACTTATACATTACCTATCTTGGGTTCTTATAAATAATTATATTAAGGCGGTCATATTGAGTATGTGTTGATTCAATAATTCCATTAATTTATTTTTGGTTTCTTTATTCACAAACATCCACACTTGTGTTAATAATGAATTCTGTTTGATGTGAATTTTAAGAAATTATTATTCATCAAAATATTTACTCTAGAATTATATTCAAGTATTGGATTCATGGGTTCAGTATTTTTTAAAGTATTTGGGATGTGTTTTAACATATTCTAGAAATTATGTTCACACCCAATGTGTGAAATCATAATATAAGAAATCATGTCTATGTTTGGAACAACACATAAGGATTATTTACCCTATTATATAGGAAAAGTATGGTTAAAGAACCCTATATATCTATAGAACCCTATTTTTGATAAAACCAATATATGGTATATCAACCCTACTTTTTTTATCAATCATAAGTTGTCAACCCTACATTTGAAGTTTTTTTAACACCTGAAGTAACCATATGTTTGACTATTCAATGATAGAGTTTTAAATTTGTGATATTATCCATGATTTATGAAATGATTTTGGTGGTAGTAAATATCTATTTAAATATGTTTTGTGTCTATTTCAAAGGATATTTATGATTTTTTAAAATTCTTGTCATTATTGATTCAAAGGCTTGTTATGATTGTTTTAAAGGTTCATTATAATGGTTCTAAAGGATCGTATTCAACACAGTAAATCATTTCTGTTCTTACAGGAAGTTATAACTCTCTAGAATATTTTTTAATTCAAATATTCATGATTTATTGTGTGATATTTCTATAGTTGGTTTGACCTGAAGTTGTTTGACCTATTGTATAAGTAATGAGACACACTTCATTGTAATATACAAGATATACAACACAATACAATATACATTAAAAAGAGATATACAAAGATGTGTGTCATTATTGTGAGTGATAAACATTAGAGACATACATGTTTTGATCTATGGTCTCATTGATGTTTCTATCACTAATACTGAATTTTATTATTACATCATCTTTTATGAGAACAAATAATCATTTTTCAGAGATACTCTTTGGAGACATACATGTTTAAACATTTGTCTAGTGTTTTTCTCTCTTTTTGTTTGAAGAAAATCCTACACGACTTTGATGTACTATTTTATTATATTAATTATTTAAGATATTAATACATCTATAATTTATTTAGAAAACTATGATGTTTAACATGTATCCTCAAAAAAATCAATCTCTATTTATTTCATGGAGTTTCAACTACTTTGACTCAGTCGTGTAAAAGAGTTAGTTTATTGAACTAAGATGTGGAATTATAGTTCTTTTTAAAATAAACATAAGGCTCTATAAAGCCTTGTTGGAAAGGTTTCAACTTCCTATACTTAGTTGTTGGTTAAAGGTATCTTTATAAGAGGGACTAGTGAAAATAACCAAGCTCTTTTATTTGAGAGTTGGTGGAGTGGACTAAGGGATCTGTGTTCCCTAAACCACTATATATCATTGTGTTCATTTACTTTATTTATTTCTACTTATCACTCTATTTTAAGAGAAAAGGAAAGGTTCAATACATTACAAGTGAGGTGTTTTAAATCTGATTTTTTTTGAAAACCAAAATTCACCCCTCTTGTGTATTTTTCTTCATCATTATCATATCAAACTAAAAATTGGTATCAAAGGACGAGCTCTAATGGTGTGTTTTATTCTTGAAAATTCTCTTCCTATCTAATATAAACAAATTGTATTATAAGGATCTACTTAATATTTACTGGCTCTAACAATCCTGAGATAAAGATTCAGAAAAATATATAATAAATTACTGATTCAAAAGAAAGTATATTGATGATCCATGATCCTTATTTTAATGGTGATAATTATGGTTGTTGGGAAGACCATATAATTATTTAGTTAAATATATTTGAATAAGGGTTTGTTTTATGGTCGTTAAACCTTATGATATCCCTATGGAAGTTTTAGAAGAATAGAATAATGAACAATAAAGAGAATATGATCTCAATTAAAAAGATAAGAATACTATTGTGTATGGATTAGAAACATATGAATTCAATTGAGTATCCCAATTTCTATAAAACATATGAAATATGAAAATATTATTTTTTCCTATGAAGGAATTTATAATGAAAGACAGTTAAGGTACACAACTTTGAAACTAATGATTGATACATTCAGATTGTATGAAGATGAAAATATCACTCAAATTAATGAAAGATTGAAAGATATGGTCAATAGTTTTGTTTCTTTGGGGGATCCAATTTTACAAGTATAATAAACATTAAAAGTACTCAGAATAATACCCTATAAGTATAATGGAATATCTCTAGCTATATGCCAATATACACCAATGAAAAAAATTAGCTATAAAATAATTGATTGGAAATTTAATGATGTATGAAGTTGAGTTGAATGATGAAGTTGAAAATCATTTACAATGTGAAGGAACTACCCTCAAAACTAATATAGATGAATAATACAATTCATGTAATCCATATCTAGATAATGAATTATTATATCTTATTGAGAGGTTTGAAATGTTTTATAGAAAGAAGAAAAAATGTATTGGAGAAAATAAGTGATATAAGTGCATGGAGAAATGGAACACAATAGAAAATTTTCATTTACTAAAAGCACAAAGGAAATCCAATTACAAGAGAAAAGGAAATAAAATTGTAAAAACTACCTTGAGCCATACTTCGGGGTCACATGATGAATCTTTTACTGATCATGAGGTACAATATTATTACTCTCAAAATTCTAGTTGTGAAAAATTATATTATGATTAATTAAATAAATATTTCTTTATGCTACATGATAAATATGTATCCCAAAATAAATATGATAGAAAAATTATAAAATATTATGAAATTATTTTATTAGGTAAAGAATTTTTTTCAAAATAGATTATTGATTGAAAGTATAATTCTTCTAAAATATAATGTAATTTTCATGATATTATGATTAAATAAGTATTGGATGAAGTTAATGATTTAAGAAAACGCTCAAGTATGATGATAAAAGGATAAAAATATTTAAATAAAATCCCTAGAAAAAATAAAATACCAAAAGAAAAACTGGGAATAAGAAGAAATGGTGAAAGAAAAAAAATATAAAATAATTATTTTTTTCTTCGTTTAAATAAAAAAACAAATATATTGTTAAATTTTTTTATTATGATATTAATAAAAATTATAAAAATGATTGTTATTTTATAAAATATTAAATTTATAGTGTTAAAAAGGATTATTGATCAAAATAATTGTTTAACTTGAATAGTAGAATTCCCACTCAAAATAAACAAGTTTGGTTACCTAATAATTTAATTACTAACATAGTATCACCCAAAATCATATGGGTAACATAAATCACATGAATATGATGTTTTGTAGGAATAAACCACAAAAGATACATTATTAAATATTTTAGTGGTTGATCGATTAGTACATGAAATTATCTACCAAAGAAGTGAACAACTCTGAAGTTGTTTGTTGTAAAAAAACCTCAGTATTAAAATCCCTGATCTAAGAAGTATTTCATTATCATTTTCATGTGCTTCTAATATACTAACTATTTTATACAAGGGGAAAACATTTCTCTCAAAATTTGATAAAAATATTCTTCTCTCTTTGAATCATGTTTTAATCTATTTTGATTATATAATTGATTTGTTAAATTTATAGAATACTTCTAAACTATTATTTTTAATTTATAAACAATAAAGTATTTAGTTTAACTCATGAAAATTTTATTTTTATCTTATAAAATCTACTTCTTTATATTTTAAAATTTCATTTGTTTATGAAAAACAAAATAATTTCCATATGTAATATGTAATGAGTACTCTTCCAAAGAAACTGAAATTTAATCTACAATATGTCAGAACCAAATATTTCATATTCTTCTTAAAGTTTGAAAATATTAAATTGTATTATTTGAAATATATAATTCAAAATGTTTTCTAAAAACTGAACATATAAAGGTGAAGCGGTCAAGTACTTCAAGTTTAAAAGAAAATATTTCTCACAGTAGGATGGAAGTTAATCCATCTAGTTTGTTAAAATAAAAGGTTGGATCAAATTTTAAATATTCACATGAAAAGTATTTTGAAATAAATAAGGAAGTTCATATTGATGAAGAACATGAAGTCTCTTCTTCTCAAAAATATTCTGAAAGTCTTCTGTTGAAAGTACACACTTTGAATGAAGAAAAATTTGAATTTTAAGGTTATATGGATGTGTCTAAATTTTATTATGAATATTTAAAGAAATAATATGTATAGAAAATGGTTTTTTAATCATTACAAAAATAATATCCGAATATGAAAGATAGTTCAATATTGAGAGCATATTTTGAAGCTTTCAAACTGGAAATGCTACTACCGATGAAGTTTCTCATAAGAGAAGATTATACCAAACTTGATCTTAATAAGTTGTAGGTATTTCTACTTGAACAATGTTTTTCTTCTTCATATAAAATAATAATAGATATTCAAAACATATTATAAGAACTGTCAACAGTTTTAGGTACTTTAAGTGAAAAATTCCAAAGATTATAATGTTTAGATGAACCGTCCTCTCTTATATAACCCATTGATTTTATTTTCTATTTTATATACTAATTTAATTATAGTATATGATATTTAGTTTGTTTATAATTTATTTTTAGTTACGTTACATAATAACATACTTAATATGTAATTATTTCCTAAATAAGTTTATTACTAAAATTAATAATACTATTTTTTAACACTTATGATTTTTTGTTTTAAATGTTTTAATTATTTAAATATACTATATTCTATTATTCAAGGGGATCTTTTAGAAAATAAATATCTTATTCATTAAAATATTCTATTATTCTCCTTGCTTACTTATCTTTTTAAAACATGAATTTAGGAAAAGTTTATTTCAAATACTCTACTATTATCTTTTTGATGTCACAAAAGGGGGAGAAGTTTATAGTTTTAAAGATGGATATGTTTATAGCTTTAATATTATAGGGTATAAGTTTATAGAAGAAGTCTATAATTTTAATTTTATCATCATGAATGAAAAATTGAAAAAAATCATCCTTAATAATCTTATTATAAGGTAGATGTTTTTCTATAATAGGGGATAAGTTTTCTGTGAAAGAAAAATTATATAATGGTATAATGGGTTAGAAGTTTCATTTATATAAGAAATGTTATAAAGGGGAGATATTTATTATTTTTAAAATTATTCTTTTGATATTGGTTTTTTTAAACATAAAAAATTTAGAGATTGTTGAGAATATATTGATTTAACAATTTCATTAATTTCTTTTTAGTTTTGATGTTCACAAACACCCACATTTGTGTTACCAATAAATTATATTTTAAGTTAATTTTAGGAAATTATTATTCATTAAAATATTCACTCTATAATTATATTCAACTATTTTATTTTTAGGGAATATTTGATAAAGTATTTGGGATGTGTTTAAATGTATTTTGGAAACATTATTCATATCCTTGACATGTGAAATCATAACATAAGGAATTAACCCTACATTTGGAACTGCACGTATGGATCATTTACCCTTTGTTATCGAGAAAGTATGGTTAAAGAACCTGACATAAGCATGGAACCCTAAATTTGAGGAAAAAAATATATTGTACATCAGCCCTATTTTTATGATCAATTGTACATTTTCAACCCTATGTTTGAAGGTTTGTTGTCATGTGAAGATACCTTGCATTTGACTATTCAACAATAGAGTTTTAAGTCTATGATATCATCCATGATTCATATAATGGTATTTGTGGTATTAAAGATCTATTTGAAGATGTTTTGTGACCATTTCAAAGGTTTGTTATGATTATTTCAAAGGCTCATTATGATTGATTCAAAGGATCATTAAGATTGTTTCAAAGTCTCATTACGATTGTTTCAAAGGCCCGCATTAAACAGAGTTAATAATTTCTATTCTTATTGGAAGTCATGACTCTCTTGAAAGTTTTTGAATTCAAATATTCATGATTAATTTTGTGATATTTATAGTTCTGGTTTGTCCTAATTTTTTTGACCTATTGTATAAATATTGACATGGTCTTCATTAGAATATACAAAATATACAACACGAGACAATATACACATAAAATAAGATATACAAAGCCATGTGTTGTTGTTTTCAGTATTTCCATTTAGAGACATACATGTTTTGATCTATTTCTTCACTACTATTGTTGTCCCTGCTACTACATTTTATTATTACATCATCTTCTATAAGAACTAATAATTATTTTTCAATATTACACTTTAGATACATACATGTTTAAACTTCTGTCTGGTGTTTTTCTCTATCGCTATTTGAAGAACAGACTATACAATGTTTATAATCTATTTGCTAATGTGAATTATTGAATATATGAATAAATCTGTCAGTTATTGCTGCAACTGGGAAGTTTAACTAGTATCCCCCAAAAAATCAATCTCTATTGATTTAGTAGAGTTTCCACTGCTCAAATAAAATTGTGGTTAAGTTTAAGATTCTTGCACTAAGATGAGGATTTACGGTTCCTTTTAAAATAACCAAAAGACTATTTAAAGCCTTATTGTAAATTTTTTAACCATCATTACTCGGTTATTGGTTATAGGTATCCAGATAATAGGATCTAATGAAATTCACTATAACGTCCTGGTTCTGGGTGCCACCCAAATGTGCCTCATACCCGATTGGACACATGGCCTCAAGTGCATTTCACCGAATCCCAGAAGATTCTGAATAGTAGTGTGGGAATTTGGTGTGACAGCGGGGAAACTATTCCCTCATTGGTAGAGTAACATAGCAAAAACAAATAGTAAACAGTAGAGGATGTAGTAATACCATACAATAGAAGTTAATAGTGGAAGAATGATAGTATAAACAACTTCAACATATATAAATAAATGATGCATGTCACTTTTTTCTAGGAAAGAATCCAAACAAGTCATAATGATGAGAAATACAATACTAAAACCAAATGATAGAAAACAGTAACTCCAATAGCATCGCAAGCCTCAGCTTGGTCCTATGAACCCAACAACGTCTCAATTGGAGCTCAGATGAAAAAATGAGAGGAGCTCTATGTTTCTCAGCCATTAGTCACTCTCCTGTATCAAACAAGGGGAGAAGAAGAGTTTTTTGCAGACGAGATGAAACTCTGACCCAATTAATCAAATAAAAAGAAAATTACATGATCTGTTCATTTAATGTACACGCCGTGTACTAGCCTCAACTGGCCCCCACTTTAGGTGGTTTTCTAGGTCACCCACACAACCCTGTACTCGATCGTTACACGACCAGTACACAACTACACACAACAAATGGGTACACAAAATATACTCAAGAGTACACGATGTGTACTTAGAAAATTTCCCATTTCTTCCTTTTTCCAAAAAAACAACCCGAAATAAAGATCCATACCTGAAATGAAGATCCGAGTTCTTACAAACTTCCCCATTTAAATAAATTTGTCCCTGAATTTCCCTTCCAAGGGTGGAGAAAAAGGAACATCAAACCACTATAGACACTGTGATCCTACGTCAGCCTTCCTCTCCCAAGTCTCATCCTACACTCGCTCGTGCTGCCATAGCACCCACACATAAGGAATAGACCGACCACAGATAACCTTTATGCTACAATCCACACTCTGAATAGGGTGATTCTCTATGGATGCATCCACCTCCAAATCAACCTCTTCGGGTTGAAAAACATGAGATGAGTCTGAAAAGTAACATCATAGATGAGAAATGTGGAAGACATCGTGCATAGCCCGATACCTATGAGGTATCTGAAACTGATAGGCAACCGGCCTGACTCTCTCCAAAAACCTCAAATAGACCAATGTATCTCAGTGAAAGCTTCCCTTGTCTCCTAATCCTTCTATGTACCAACCTCGGTGCGATACATAGGAAAACCTAATCTCCAACCTCTAACTTTAGAGATCATCTCCATCGATCATCATAATATTTTTGGAGATACTATGTAGTAGCCATCCTCTTCCGAATCAACTCCACCTGCTCAGTGGTCTCCTAGACAAAACAAGGTCCTAGAATAGCTACCTCTCCTACCTCCATCCAACATAGTGGTGCTCATCATGACATACTATAAAAATCCTCATAGGGTGTCATCTGAATTGTTTCCAAAAAACTGTTATTTTAGGAAAAATACACTTGGGGTATATGTCTTTCCCTCGATCACCAAAAATCTAAGACACATTATCAAAGCATGTCCTCAAAAAATTTATTGTGTGCTCAGACTAGCCATCTATCTGGGGATGGTAAGTTGTACTTAGAAGTACATGTGTACCCAAATCCCTCTATAGTCCCTGACAGACAAGAGAATTAAACTGTACATCCCTGTTTGAAATGATAGAGTGAAGAACACCATGAAAATGTACAATCTCTCTGATGTAAAACCTTCCATGATCATCAACACTGAAGGGTTTCTTGATCAGCAAGAAATGTGAAACCTTTGTGAGTCTGTCAACAATAACCCAAACCACATCATTCCCTCGAGGTGACCTCGATAAACCTGTCACAAAATCCATTGTGAAATCATTCCACTTCCACTTGGGAATGGGTGACTACTATAAAATCCTTACTAGTCGTTAATGCTCCTCCATCACTTACTGACAGATGGAACATCTCATAACAAAACCAGAAACATCTCTCTTCATACCTGGACACCAATACTAATGGTGTAGATCTCGTTACATCTTGGTGACAGCAGGATGAACTTCCCAAACCGAGGAATGAAAAAATTACATCAATTTCTCATGTTTTTCTAATGACACCCATACGTGTCCATGAAAATGAAATACCTCATCCTCACATATGGTCCATCCATGAGTAGTGTCCTCACCTGAAACACTATCCCATAGGAATAGGACTTCAGAATCTGATAGTTTCCTCATTCATACTTAATCCAGTAGAGTAGAGGTAACATCTATAGAATAATGAAATGTCTATCCCTATTTGTTGTGCACGTCCAAATGAATCTTAGAGAATATATCCATAAGCTACTACTCTCTGCTAGCCTCCTGAACTGCCTATATCTGAGTCCTCCTACTCAATGAATCTTCCACTACATTGCCTTTACCAGGCGTGTAGGCAAGCTCAAAGTCAAAAGAATGAAGGTATTCAACCCACCTTCACTGTCTCAAATTCATATCACACTAATTGAATATATACTTGAGGATTTTCTGGTTTGTGTACACCACAAAATTTTCTCCCAAAATATAATGCCTCAAACATTGTAAAGCATGCACAACTATAGCCAACTTGAGATCGTACATCCGGTAATTTCTCTCATGCAGCCTCAACTGTCGAGACCCCATACACAACGACTCCTTCCCCCTACATGAGCACTACTCCTAGCGCGATACCTGATGCATCACGGTAAATGGTTTAACTCTTGACCGGCTCTAGAAAAACTAATATTGGTACTGAAGTCAATCTCTTTTTCTGCTTCTGAAAGTCTGAATTGCATGAATCTTTCCATAAGTACTTCACACCCTTCTTAGTCAGGCATGTCAATGGCACTATTAAGCGTGAAAAGTATTGTATAAAGTGCCTGTAGTAACCATCAAACCTTAGAAAACTCTGTACCTAAAATATATTCTTTGACTGTTCCAAGGAAACTACTACTCTCACTTTCTCTGGGTCTACTGATACTTCAGTCTCTGAGATAACATGACCCAATAAGTGAATCTAGTCTATCCAAAAGTGGAATTTTAAGAGGTTAGCATAGACATGATGCTCTCTCATTGTACTCAAAACAATCTCAAGATGGATGGAATGGTCATGTCAAGTATGAGATTACACCAAGATATCATCCAATAAGACTACCACAAAAGAATCTAAGTAAGGATGGAACACTCAGTTCATCAGTTCCATAAAAACTTCTGGTGCATTCATGAGACCGAACGACATAACCAAATACTCGTATAGTTCATACCTTCTCTGAAAGTCTGTAAGAGGTATATATTATAGTCTAACACACAAATTATGATATTATGATATCAATTCAATCTTCAAGAACATCTGGTCTCCTCGAAGCCGATCAATTAGATCATCAATCCTCGACAAGGGATATCTGTTCTTAACCATGAACTGGTTCAGCTTCCGATAATCCACACAAAGTCTAAGGGTACCTTCCACCTTCTTCGTATACAGGATAGGTGAACCCCAAGGAGAAGTACTGGTTTAGATGAAACCCTTTTCCGAAAAATCCTCTAACTACTTCTTGAAATCCTATAACTCTATTGTATCCATCCTATAAGGATAAATGGACACTAATGCCGCTCCTCGCACAAGCTCAATAGAGAAATCTACCACACATTCCGGAGGTAAACCTAGAAAGTTTTCTGGAAAGACATCGTTGAAACGATCCACCACTCTAGGAAAGTCCATATATGAAGTACCATAGTCTTCCAGATATAAACTAGAAACCTGAGCTATAACCCCTCCCAACCCATGATGCTCGGGTCCCTCTCTATGCGCCTAGACATCCCATTCACCCTTGTTTAGAAAATACCCACCCTTTAGTGATGTGAATCTCCCACTACGACTACAGTAGTCAAAAAAAAACCTTAAAGGAGACTATCCAATTTATTCTAAGAATGATATCAAATCCTATCATCTCTAAGACATAGAGGTCCCATAAAAAGTTACACCCACCATCCCCAAGAGGGAAGTACTTGCATTGACGTACAATAGCTGTCCTATGCCCTAAAAGAGTTTCTAGTATCCTAACATCCTCATAAGTAAAGATACAGACCCTCAGGCTCTCCACAATAATAAAATATACAAAACTATGAGAATACCCTCAATCAAAAAGAGAAAAAGCTAAAACTAAGGAAACTAGAATTGTACCTATAATTGTACAAGTTTTGAGATCCTTCCCCTACTAGGTTTGCTTCACTGCAAAAATATGATCTGTACCATGACCCTATGACCTTGTTTGACTACCTTGATCTGATCCACCCTACTTTCAATGAGAATATATAGCCTGACTACCATGGCCATGACCACCTTCTTAGTATGAACTGCATAAAAAACTTCAGTTCCTTGAATGAGGAGAAACTGGTGGTCCTTCTCCTGAACATGGAGTCATAACAGAACCTCTATTACTAGATGATGGTGATAAAAACCAAAAAAACACTAAAGATGTCCAATATTTTCCCAATATTGGCACTCGACTAGGTCTCTAGGGCACTGAGGTCTTGTATTACCACTCTTCTCGCACTTGTATCATACCACCTGGCTACCTAAAGAAACATCGTGCAAAAGCTCCCTGAGATGATTCCGAATATATGTTGAAGGAGAACTAGCCCTGGATGCTAAAGTGCCCTAGCTCACAGCTCCCAACTCCTTCATATTGTGCTTAGTAATCAGCGTCTGGTTCACTATATCCTTCATTAAATTCACCCTGAAGACATTCACTTGCGATCATATGTCGTACCCAACACCATATTCAAATATCCTAGCCAAAGATAACTCATCACCTCCCCAAAAAAGGTGTGAATCCCTAAAGCTCTATGAAACAAGAAGAGTAGTCCATCCCTGAAAGATATCCCTTCTCCAAATGCATAAAATCTTGGGCTCAATCGACCCTCAATGTATCGGGGTAGAAATAATCATAGATGGTCTTCTGAAACTCTTCCCAAGACATATCCCGATGAAGTCTTACCCATGAGATAAAATCCCAATATCTCTTTGCAGATTAACATAACATGTACGTAGAAAGATTCACTATCCTCTCTGGAGGTGTCTCTAGATGCTCAAAGATAGAAAGCATGACCTCCAACAATGACTCTACAGCCTGTGGTCCTCTATCCCCAGAAAAAGTGGGAGGATGCTACTGCTGGAAAACCCATGTCAGCTCTACCATAGATGGTGTAGGATTTAGTGATCCCTAGGAAGTATATAAAATCCTCAAAATTCCTTCACGGAACTATGCATCAGCACCTGAATCCTGTATAAAAGCTGGTGATAAGACGAGAATGACGAGATGATCTGCTGGTAGTCCCTAATCTACCATTTCGAGTGTCTGATCATTGCCCTGTATCTGGTGTGCAATAGGGGAATGTCTTGGAGGAATGAATCTTCAAGGTAAAGTACACACCTTAGTTCAAGATTATCAAGGACTGCAAATTAGGAGTAAAAATATGGAACAGGAGAAGAAAAGCATTCAACTTTTAAAAAATAGGATTACACGGTGTGTATAACTCCCACATGGTTTGTTCCCTTCAAGACTTAACATGGTCATGTACCTCTACCAAAACTAGTTGTGTAACACCCCTACACATGGCGTGTTCCTCCTATTACATGGCGTGTACTTGAATTTTCCCTCCTGGCCAAGTTCTTATATATGACTGGGTAACACTACATGGAATGTTCGCCCTAGACACGACGTGCACCACTAAAGTTCCATCCACCAGTGTCGTTATTCACATGACCTGGCACACAGTCGATCACCACACGATGTGTACAAGATAGACATGATGTGTACCATCTGAATTTCATCCATCCATGTTATTAGTCACATGAATGGATACATGGTCTCTTCAGCATGATGTGTACTTCCAGTACACGACATGTTCTACCAAACATTTATCAACCCCATGTCTCTGCTCACACAGTCAGTCCAATGATTAAATACTACGTGACATGTATATATAGTACACAGTATGTACTTAAGAAAAGTTGTTTCTTCCGAAGAAAAATAACAAATGGCATGTTTTCATAACACTACACATCATGTTTTCTGGGTTTCTAGACAGTAAGTCTCTAAAAATCCTCTAGAATCCTTAAAAACTTAAAATTTTGTCCAAGTAATGTCAAATTATGACCTGTGAGATCCCATACTCTCCACGAATCAAATTTTGGCACCCTTATTAATGTTATATCATAACAAAATTCAATTATAGTTCAAAAATTATCCACGAAATTCTAATTCAAGAGGGACCATGACACCCTAGGGACCTATGTTTGGCACCCATCCAAATGAAACTTTACAATTACCAATACCCTATCAAAATAGAAGGTATTATATCATTACATCTATCTAAACAACATGAATATCTAGCACAACATCTATCACAACTGCATGAAATTGGGAATGCACCCTAAATGGAATGATGAGAATGTATGACATGTGATCTTTGTAATGTTAATATATGATGCATGAGATGGAACACCCTCATCTCATTGGGTTGCAACAAAAATAGAACCACAATTATATCAACAATAATAGCACAAAACAAGTGTGTCACCCAACGGTTAAATCAAATCAACTGTAACAATTGAAAAACCAGAAAAATTGCAATGTTCAAGGTAAATTGGATTTTCCCTATACACGGGTTATCTAATCCTGGGCACAACTTATTACCAACTACCAATTCTTTTCTATACCTATATATAGGATCCAAACAGTAATATAAAGTAGAAAATAACCTCCATGATACCACTTTGTAACATCCCAGTTCCGGGTGCCGCTTAAAGGTGCCCCGTACCCAATTGGCCACATGACCTCAAGAAAATTTTCCCAAATACCAGACACTGCCAACTAGAAGCAAGGGACATGGGTGTAATAGTGGGAGAAACTATGCCCTCATTGGAAGAGTAACATAGTAAAAAAATAGCAAATAGTAGTAGATGTAGTAATACCATACAACAGAAGTAAACAAAAGAAGACTGATAGTATAAACAACTACAACATATATAAATAAATGATGCATGTTACATGTATCAAGGAAAGCAGCCCAACAAGTCACAATGCTGGAAAATACAATACTGAAACCAAAGTATAGAAAAAATTAACTCCCACAGAATCCAAAGCCTTATCTTGGTCCCATGCTCTCCAGATCCTACACGAATCATGTACCTGATAAAGAAAGGCGCTTTCACTTTCAACTAGTCATCCCTTATAATCTTTCTAAGCTATTGAGATGGCATGTCCACTATGATCTATTGGACTATTCTTGTCATATTCTTCATTACTTCCAATAGAATTATAATAATCTAAGATAATTAGGGAATATATTAGGGATTGATCCCCCTTAGTTCATTCTTCACCTTCGTCTTTATCTGATACCACTAGCTCAAAAGAGATTCTAGAAGCCCAACCTTTTGAAGTAAGAAGTTTATCTTTATCACTAGATTTCGAAGTTACCAAGGTAGGTGGGGAAATTACCTTCTATTATCCACTAGAAGAATTAATAGACTCAAAGACAGTGTGAAAGGTATTTGACTACTTATCCTTATCTCTACCATCAACATCATACTCTAAATCATTAGATAGCACAACCAAGTTCTCTAAAAACCCTGAGGTAGATCTTTATAACATCACACCATTTGAGACTTCATTATCTTCCATTTCATATTATTCCTATAACAATATTCATTTATTATTAATAGAGATAGGTGGACTTGGATATCCATACTCTACATTGGAACTTTTGACAACATTAGGGTCACTACCCTCTTCTACTAAAATAGGTTGAAAATATTCTTCATTTTATAAATATTTTTATACTTAAAATTAAACACTAGTAGTATCATCAAACTATTAATCCAAATAATATTGCACAAACTCATATGGATCCATTCATGGGTCCACCAATTATCTTGGTCTTAAAGGGTTCTCCAGTGGAATAAATTTATCATAGATTTTCTCATTTTATACCACCCATATTTTTATCCAAGGGTTCCAATTTACACCCATCACTTTTAATGGTACTTGGATAAGATAACAACCACCACACATGATTAAATATTACTCTCCTTGAGGAATATGGAATATTTCTTCTAATAGAGGAGATATTATCATAGGGTAGGAAAGAGAGTTTTATCTCAAGGAAAGCTTGCCTAACTTTGCATGTGCATCATAAAATATCTACAAAGAATAATATTTTCTTTTTATTTTCATAATAAATAAGAATAAAATATCTTTATACCTCATAATTATGAATTCCACTTTTGTGGGTCCCTTCATGTGCTGGATAAACATAAAAATAAAGCAGTATTATCCATTTAAATCCATTACTTCAAGTATTCGAATAGTTTCATTCCCAGTGCGCTTAAGAAGATAATCATTAATCACGATTGTCTCATGATTTATGGGAAATGAACCTTAATAATCATCATGAATACATTTATTTAGAACATTGAGACATTTATCCCATTTCTTCAAAGACAACTCAATCCATTTTCCATCTATAACTATTTTGATAAAATCATTCTTATCCTCACATTAATACTTGACATGTAGATAGAAATTGTGAATCAAAACATGGTAGAATGGTATATCATTAGTTGAAAACCAAAATTCCCATACCTAATCCTAAATAATATTTCAGACAAGAGACTTACTTATAGAAAACTAAGAAGAATGTATTTCCTTCTCAGATACAAAAACATGATATGTAAGATATGGATTTCTTATTTTGATAGGATGACTCAATTATCCTTTGGATTTATTTTAAGGTCACAACTCATTAGGTGATACATAAGGATTCCTTAGTTGCACCATTTTCATGGTTGTTTGAGGGTATAAGGTCAATGTTAAAGGATCATGGGTCAAGAGAGGAAGGTAGAAGGTTTAAAAAAGGGCATGCGAGAGATAATTCCTAATTCGAAATTTTTATATATATTTTTATCAGTTAGAGATTTTAATTTTTTAATATTAATAAAATAAAGATAATAAGTAAAGAAATTGGGATAAATAATAACTTTAGTTAAAAATAAAGAAATGGTAGCATTTATAATGGTAACATTCTAGAAGGCATGTCCTTATGGTAGCACACAATAGTTTCATTCCACAAGACCATCTTATTGTAGCACTGCCATGGTAGTAGGTAACGATAACACAACCATGGTAGAATATCCATTGTAGAATCAAAATATCATAAAGTCATGGTACCAATGGGATGATATCTCTCTAAAATAGCATACTAGTTATAGAAAGGATTCATAGTAGAATTTATATGGTAGATCCTCATGGTAGAAAGTGTTTTTGATCTACTTATACAAAAAAATTAAATTCAAAATTAATGAATCATAAATGTTTATCATTCCAATATCATGTCTAATATAACTAATTATCTCTAAATTTAATGTCTTTGTGAATATTTCAGTAAGATTATATCTAGTGCTAATGAATTCAAGAGTTATATCACCTTTATGAAAATGATCTCATAAAAGTCATGCCTTATATCAATATGTTTGGTACTTGAATGAGATAAAATATTCTTAGAGAAATTTATAGATCATGTATTAAAAAAATTAATAGGGGAGTGTAGAAATTCATAGCCATATTCTAGTAAAGTGTGTTTCATCCACAAAATCAATGTTGAGAAACTACCTGGATCTATGTACTCATCTTCAGTAGTGAATATTGGAGTGTAGTTATATTTCTTACTACACCAAGAAACTAAAGTCTTTACTAAAAATTGAAACATTCCAAAAGTTATTTTTCTATCTTATATAAAACCAGAAAAATCAGTATCTAAATAACTAACTAAGTCAATTTAATTTCATTCACAATAAAATAGTCCTAAGTTTGATTTAATTTTTAGGTATTTGAAATTTATTTTGATTTTATGTAGATGTGATTCTTTTGGATTTGATTGAAATTGATCACACATACACACACTAAACATTTTATTAGGTAGTCTAGTAGTTATGTTTAGAAAAATTTTAATTATACATCTATAAGTGGTTTGATCCATTGTTTTTCCAATTTCATCATGATCTAGTGTAAAAGTTATAATCAGTGGAGTATATCTATTTTTAGTACTATATGTACCAAAATGTTTTAAAAGGTCTATAAAATATTTGTGTTGATTTAAAATATTTCCTTCCTGATTTTCAAATATCATAAATCCAAGGAATAATTTTTGTTCACCCATAAAACTCATTTCAAATTCATTTTGAATAATTTTAGAAAATTAAATACACAAATAATTTCTTGATGATCCAAAGAAAATATCATTAATAAATATTTAAAGTACTAAAACATATCTTGAAATTATTTTAATAAATAATATAGGGTCATCTATTCCTTTAAAAAAACCCTTTGAAATAAAAATGAGTTAATACTATCGTACAAAGATCTACAATCTTGTTTTAAACCATATAATTATTTTTCAATTTTAAAACATGATTTGGAATGTGAGGGTTTTGAAATATTAGGGGTTGTTCCACAAAAAGATCCTCAACTATATAACCATTTAATAATTCACTCTGGAATTCCATTTGATATAGTTTTAAATCCACATGTACCACATAATAAAGAAACATTCTAATGGACTCATGCCAAGATATTGGTGAAAAAGTTTACTTATAGTAAATACCATTATTTTTACTATATCATTGTGCAACCATTCTTTCTTTATTCCAAAATATAGTGCCAGAATGATTTAATTTATTCCAAAACACATATTTAGTGAAAATGGATAGGTAGTCCTTGGGTCTTTCAACTAGTTACTAGAATCTGTATATTTAAAACTAATTTAATTCTTCTTGCATTTACATTACCAAAAATTCATGGTTTATTTATTCCATGATGGTATTAGGATCAAACTGTGACAAGAATTATTGATGTTCAACCTGATTTCTTAGAGAATCTCTAGTTTGTGTTCCTCAATTTATGTATCATACACTACGGGAAAAATCACTATTTGTGATGGGTTATTTGCGACGAGAAGAAATATCGTCGCAAATAACCCATCCAGAAAGCTATTTGTGATTGGGAAAGTAACCCGTCACAAATAACCAATTATTTGCTACGGGGAGATGTCTCCCGTCGCAAATAGTTTGGCACGGCTTGCATGCCAAACCACACGAATATTATTTGCGATAGGAAGATGTCTCCCTTCGCAAATAGTTTGGCGTGACTTACGCGCCAAACTGGGTTGCTTGCGCGCCAAACCACACAGGGGTATTTTCGACGGGTCCCGTCGCAAATACCCGGCGACGATTAAAACCTTGTTGCGACGGGATGTCATCCTGTCGCAAAAATACTATCGGTAGGTACTATTTGTGACGGGACCCGTCGCAAATAACCCTTTAACAGCCGACTTTAATTAATGCGGGCGAGGGTAATTGCGATGTGCCCCGTTGCAAATACCACCATTTGTGATGGGAAGCCCGTCGCTAATAATCATGTCACAACTAATCTAACCTATATATACCCTAATCCGTTTTTTCCCAAATCATTCAGATCTTGCTCTCTCTCTCCCTTCATTCTTCAGTTTCAAAGAGAAATTTTCTTTTAGTTGAAGTTTTTTATACGAGAGCAATCAGAGGGTGTCCATATCTTCAGAATATCAAAGTTTAAGGTATTTATATTTTATATTTTATGTTAATTTTAATTGTTGTTTATTAGTTCTAATTTAATTAGATTTCAATTGATTTTTATTTATATTTAGTTTTACTAAGAAATTGACATTGTTAGTTATAATTATAAATAATTAGTTATAATTAATATTAATTAGATATAATTAGGAATAAATACATATAATTAGTAATAAATAGTTATAATTAGGAATAAATAGATATAATTAGCAATAAATAGATATAACTAGCAATAAATAGATATAATTAGCAATAAATAGATATAATTAGCAATAAGTAAATATAATTAGGGATAAATAGATATAATTAGCAATAAATAGATATAATTAGCAATAAATAGATATAATTAAGAATAATTAGCTATAATTAAGAATAATTAGCTATAATTAGGAATAATTAGCTATAATTAGGAATAATTAGCTATAATTAGGAATAATTAGCTATAATTAGGAATAATTAGGAATAATGAGGAATAATTAGGAATAATTAGGAATAATTAGGAATAATTAGGAATAATTAGGAATAATCAGGAATAATTAGGAATAATTAGGAATAATTAGAAATAATTAGGAAGAATTAGGTAGAATTAGGTAGAATTAGCTATAATTCGCAATAATTAGCTATAATTAGCTATAATTAGCTATAATTAGCAATAATTAGCAATAATTAGCAATAATTAGCTATAATTAGATACAATTAGCTACAATTAGCTATAATTAGCTATAATTAGCTATAATTAGCTATAATTTGCTATAATTAGCTATAATTAGTAATAATTAGCTATAATTAGGAAGAATTAGCTATAATTAGGAATAATTAGATATAATTAGCAATAATTAGGAATAATTAGCAATAATTAAGAATAAGTAGCAATAATTAGGAATAATTAGCAATAATTAGGAATAAATAGCAATAATTAGGAATAATTAGCAATAATTAGGAATAATTAGCAATAATTAGGAATAATTAGCAATAATTAGGAATAATTAGCAATAATTAGGAATAATTAGCAATAATTAGGAATAATTAGCAATAATTAGGAATAATTAGTAATAATTAGCTATAATTAGTAATAATTAGCTATAATTAGCAGTAAATGGAAATAATTAGGAATATTTAGGAATAAATAGCTAAAATTAGTAATAATTTGGAATAATTAGATATAATTATCTATAATTAGCTATAATTGGGTGGTGGATTTCAGAGAAGATCTTCAGTGGGACGACAGAACCGAGGAAGACAGGAGGTGACGCATCGAGCTGGTAGTCGTACATTCAGTTCGCATAGAGAGCATCTTGTAAGTATATTTTTTAAATATTTTATATAAATTTAAATATAAATAGTTTATTTTATATTTATGTAGGAAATAAAGCATCCTGATATTACGAAGTTCGACGTTTATCAAAGGATGTACAGTGATCCAGCCACTGGAGTGATTAGAGGTGAGTGCCAACGTCAGATTGTGGTTAGTATTATTTTTTCAGTTTAACAATTAACTGCATATAATATTTTGACAATTTTAATTTTAAATTGGAATTAAAGGAGTCATATGAGGCTGCGACCTCTCAGACACAGGCTGAGGGTCAGAACGAGACAGCTGACCAGACCAGTGCTCACCATTTTGATGAGGCGGCATGGATGCAGGCGACTCAGTGTGGATTTGAGAAGGGAAGACTAGTTTGAATTAGCTCTCATTTGACTCCTGGTACTTATTATGATACCGATGCGATGTCGGTGTCCAGCTCAAGAGGAGCTCATGGAGAGGCATCATCTTCCAGCTCACAATATCAGGAGTAGTTGCGAGCTCAGGCTGAGCATATAGAGACTTTACAGAAGCAGCAAGAAGAGATGTGTCGGCGGAAATAGCAGTAGGAGCAACATTACGAGGAGCAGATGCGTTGATGGCAGCAATAACATCATGAGCAGATGGAGTACATGCGCTATCTGACTCATAGTTTAGGGATGAAGTTTCCTCCCCCAGCTCCTTCAGCTCCTCCACCTCCTCCAGAAGACGACCCCCAGTGATTTTTTTATGTTACAAACATTTGAATTTAACATTTTAATATGAATTATTTACATTTTCTGTCTTTTATATCGGTGAAAATATTATGTAATTTAATTTTTATTATTTTACTATTATTTTATATTTTTTTTGTGAATATTGAGAATTTAAATATTTTTTATTTTTTTATTGTTTTAATAATAGTAATATTATTTTTTAATTAATCGTAATTTTATTAAATTTTATTTTTTTAAAAATTAATTTATTATTTGCGACGGGACCTTTTGCGACGGGGTCCCATCGCAAATAGTCTAACTAAATATTTTTAAAAACATATTTGCGAGGGTACTACTTGACCGTCGCAAATAATTTGTTGCGATGGGCCCGTCGCAGAAAGTGTTATATATATATATATATATATTTTGCGACGGGATCAGAGCCCATCGCAAATAGTTTTTGTGATGGGCCTGTCGCGAAAACGTTTATGTATATATTATACATATAATCGGGAGGTTATTTGCAACGACGATGCTTCCCATCACAAATACCATTTTTTTTGCGACGGGCCCATCACAAATACTTGTATTTGTGACAGCATTTTCTGCAACTGGCTATTTGTGATGGGGCCTCATCGCTAAAGCCTATTTGCGATGATATCCTGTCGCAATTTTTAAGAATTCCAGTAGTGATAAAACAACATATAAGGTATGGTATCTATAAGTCCTAATATATCTAGGAATATAAGTATTTGATAATTCATTTTCATTTTTAGGTTCAAGTTCAAACCGATCCTCAGAATTGATGGATTTTTCTACAATAGGTTTGACATAATTATTAGTAGGTTTTGAATTTCTATCAAAGATAGAATAATCATGCTCTAGATTTTCTTAAGAGGTATTAGGTTCATGTGGACCTATCTTATAAAATTTTACATGTATATATTCTTTCATAGTCTTGTCCCTTGTATTAAATACCTTGTATGATTTACTAGATGTTAAATATCCAAAGAAAATACCTTCATCACTCTTGGATGATAATTTGTCTAAATTTACATTTTTATTGAGTATAATGAACATACAAACAAAAACTATAATGTAATTAATGTTTTGTTTTATTCAACAACATAGCTCATATATGGTTTTCCTTAAAATTGGTCTAATAAAAAATATATTAATAATATAGTAATATTTAATCACAGATTCTACCAAAAAAACAATAAATCATAATTATTGAACATGGTCTAGGAAATTTATTAATTGGTTTCTATTTATCCTTTATACTTCACCATTCTGTTTTGGAGTCTTAGGAGATAAAAAGTTATGGTTATATCTATGTTATGAGAATAATGATTCAATGTTTGGATATTCAATCCCATGACCATGATCACTTCTTAAGGCCTTAATTATAATTCCACTAATAATATCAACATATTTTACATAATTCAGAAAATAAAAAGAAGATTCACATTTTTTGGGAAAGAAATAATATCTAGGTGTATCTAGAAAATTCATCTATGAGAACATAAGAACACTGCTTATCATTTAATCAAGAAACTCTAGAGGGTCCCAAAAAATCCATGTGAACCAACTCTAGGGGTTGAAATGTTGAAACTTAATTCTTTGGTTTAAAATATATTTTATGTTGTTTACCTTTTTGACATAGTTTAGAAACTTTTTCTCTTATGAAATAAAGTTTAGGAAAATCCTAGACTAATCCTTTATTACTTATCTTATTAATTGAGTTAAGGTTTCAATGTACTAGTATCCTATGCTAAATCCAAGAATCTTTGTTAAATAACCTTAAATAATAATTATTTTATGAAAATAATGAGTTTAAATCGATTTCATAAACATTATCATTTTATAAATTCTTTAAAAACTAAAACATTCTTAGAATTATAAAGTTTACAGTCATTATTCTCAAACATAAAATGATATCCATAATCAAATATCCTTGAGATGAAAATCATATTATATTTTAATCCATATAAAAAAAATTCTATTGAAATTAAAATAATATTATAGTTACCAATTCTTCAAATTCTAATTATTTTTTCCTTTTTTCATTGTCACAAAAATTGATATTACCACCACCAATTTGATAAGATTATTGAAACTTGAGTTGTATCAAGTCATGTGTATAAAACATACACTATATAAATACTATAGACACTTAATCACACTCTTCAAGAGTGTTTCATATAGAAAATATTTAAACAAGAAATGATTTTTGTACCCATATTTTCTTGGGTCCAAAAATGTCAGTAATAAGTGATTCATAAATCCAATGTTTTTTAACTAGTTTTATATAATAATATTTTAGAGTTTTAGAAATAATCACTTTATTATGTATATAATAATTATAAATATTAATATAAATAGAAAAATTTGAACTAGGAATAAATTTATTCTTATATATCTTCCTCTGTCCTGGTTGGTAACCAATTCGAGTAGTATATTTTGGATTAGTTTTTTAAAAATAGTCTAGTTTAGAGATTCTCTACCATTATTGAATATATATCATTCTTCAATTAATCATTTGAAATTTTAAGTTCATTTTTTTCATTTAACAATTGAGAATTTTTATCCTTCTCTACATTAGAGTAATATTTAATGTGAGTAGAAATAACATAATACTTCATTAGTATTTTATTTTTATTTTTATGTTCATTAAATGTTTATCCTATATATTGAAGTATTCAAATAGATCATCACTAGAAATATTTTTATTATTATTTTAATTATATGATGTTTGGAAATATGAATAGGATATTTAGGAAAAATATTTGATACCTCAGAAGTTTTTTTCATGAAACACATATTATCTCTATAGGGTTTCTATTATCTACTCACGTTTGGATCACATGATATGTCCTTTGAATCATGCCATGTAGATTTCATAGACTTTTCATAATTTTTACCTTTTACCACATACTTTTTATTATACTTCAGTTTGGCACATATTTATTTTATATTTCCTTTTCTATTACACTCATAGAAGATTACTTTATTACTGGAATCATCCTTTTTCCACCCATTTCTTTAATTTACATCATTATCATACCTTCCAAAATAATTATTACTTTTGAATAATTTATTAATAATTTAGAATTATTTGAATCATTTGGCTTGGTGAGACATTTCATCATCACTATCAACAGTTGATTCCTCATCCCTAGAATTTTCATATTTGATCTTCCCATTTAGTTTTAAGTCATAATTGATGAAGGATACTGATTTCATTTTTAGTTCATCATATTTTTTATGGACTTCTTCCTCAAACCTAATTATATTTACAATGAGTTACTTCACAATAAACTTACTTATATCATAGTATTCTATTATTGAAACTGAAGTTCCTTTCCCCCAATTCTATTAATAATTTTCGAAGTCTCATTAATTGATCTTTATCAATAATTTTCTTTCCTAGAGAATACATTGTGTTCACAATCTGATTAAACCTGATATACATATTTCAAATGGATTAAGTTTAATTAATATTGAAATTATTATATTTGGTAGTATAAGTATTTAAAAAAATTTATTTAACATTTGAAGTTTTCTAAAGAGATATAAAAAGAGTATCCAAAATCTCAAAAGTTTCTGAATAGAAAGATATTCTATTAAACTAATATTCACCTAAGGCACATTACAATGTAATAATTTATTTAAAATTAATATGATAAGTATCCTTAGTGTAATCACTCCAATTATCTCTATTAGTTGAGGGTTTCTTATATTTATCTTTAATAATTGTAAAAATATAAAATCCCATACCATCTAAATGAATTTTTATTTTGATCCTCCATTGAGAATAGTTAGTCCCATTAAAATAAGGAGGATAATTAGAGGTTGTTATTTATTATCTATGATTATCCATAAATACCTAAATTTATATCTAACATAAATTTAATATCATTATAAACAACTTTATCAATGTTAGGACAATTTTGGAAACCCTCTAATACAAAATGTTGGTAGGAGTGGAACACTTGAGGGGGGGGGGGTAAAATTGAGTTTCAAATTAAAAATTTCTATTAAAATTAATTGAAAACCTAAATCCACCGATTTAATAAAAATTAATATTTTTATTTGGGAGTAGAATTATATAATCTGTTCTTTCAAAAATATTCTCAATAGTTTGATCAAAACATAGTTAATAAAACTGAAAATCTATTTCTAACTTTTGAAAAAATTCTATTATATAAGTCACAATACATAAAAAAAAATTTAACACCAACTATAAAAGTAATGTTTTTTATAGTTTATAAGACAAAAATTGGTTTGACATTTAATGCAATGAAAACAAGGTAGTAAATCAAACAATGGAAATTAAATAGGGGTTCAGTATTAAGAAAAGATCTAATCCCCACCACTTGGAAATCACCCACTTCCAAGAAGTTTATTATACAATAAACCGATCCAAAACCTAGATTAGTTTTTTTAAAAACTATACTAAGATATTATAGTCTTATAAAAAACACTCTACCATAGTAATTTAGGGGATAAAAAAATTCCTGGTCACTCACAAACTCTTCTACAATTCTATGTGGGAGTACATACAAAAATAGTTGAAGGAGTGTCATGAAATCTATAGTTTAGTGTAAGAGAATATTTTTTATAGATAAATTGGGTAAAAACACATCGTGAAAGTATTCAAAAAAATAGAAAGAAAATAGAAATATGAGGATGTTCTACCACCCAATACCAATAGCTTTAGTTTTCTAGATTTCTTTTAATTATTCTTTGATTAGGCCCAGCTTAGTTTTTACATGATATGAAGGAAAACTGTGTCATGGAATTCTAAAAATTCTATTTTTATTAGCCAGCCAATAAGTAAAAATACATCCACACACAAGTGTATCTTTATATTTTTGGTTCTCAACATTTGAATGTCTATATCAATGAAACCAGGTATACATCCTCAAATGTATTAGGGAGTTCTTATGACTTTATATCATCCCATCTAGTCCACTTATCCATTACAAGATAATAATAGAATAAACTAAATCCTTGTATTGAGAGATAGATTTGGAAATGTATGAATATCCTATAAAACTTATAAGTTTTTGTTTAAGAATAATTATTCTTAAATCCATTACCCTCTCCCTTATATTTAATATTTAATCTAGCCATTGGAGAATTAATTTTGAAAATAATATTGAACAACTATTGTATAGAACCAGCAATAGCTCCTCTTGGTGGTAGATGCACCTGGTGGTAGAAATATCTTGCATTATCATCACTTGGTGGTATATTCCCTAGTTTTAACTTCACTCTATTGTATCTCCACTCGATAGTAGCACCATTTGATAGTAGCAGTAGCTCCTTGTGGTATCTCTAGGTTGACGGTAGTAGTAACAACATTTAGTGGAATATACTTTGGTGAGAAATGTTACATTGGTAGCTTCTCTGGGTGGTAGATCCTAGTGGTCGTAGAGTTGAACTAGCTGTAGCATCTTGAACTAATGGATTCTAAGAGTGGTAGTTGATTTTAATTGATTGCATCTTAAAACACCTAGAAGTAAATATTCCTAATAGATCAAGACTTAGCGTTTTTTATGATTTTTGTAGCACCCTAAGATTTTGTGACTTTTTTCAAATAAATTTAATATTTTAGATATTATTTATTAAACACAACACCGTGTTTATTTTGAGTTACATGAAACACTTGGTGTATCTTTCATTACATGCAATACTGATTTTAAAAGAAACATTACATATTTTTAAAGTATTATTATTTGATATTATAGTAATCAATTAGCCATTGGAATGTTGGGTATTAATAGGATTAACTAAATTATGAAAATATATGTTTTAAAAATTTATATATATGACTAATTCTTTGTTTACAGATTAGTTTAGAATTAAGATAATATGCAACGCCCCAACCCCAGTTACCCGGAGTGGGTGCATTATTGTGTAACATTGGCATGATCACAAAAGATCAAGTCTCGAAAGACCGATTAGTTTAGTAGCCTTGTAAACACTAGATACATTCATAAATGTTACATTACATCATAAATTGAAAATCTACAATAAAAAAGTCTCCATAGTCCACACTCATGTCCTCTTCTTACTATCCCTGCAGGTCATTCATAAAATACTTCTTCACATCCTGGAAAATATTAAAACATTGAAAGGGGTGAGCTCAGATGCTCAGTAAGGATAACAATATTGCGGAAGATTTCATCAATAAACATAAACATTTAAGGCAATGTATAACTAAAACAAAAGCCTTTTTAAACTTGAACTTCAGTATAATATGGAAAAAATAAAATTAAATAATGCCATTTACTTACTCACATGGGTATTCTACTAGTCGAATAATCACATGAAATATCAATAACCACTTTCATAATGATGGATTGCATAATCCCAGACTATCATAACCACGCAGCCAAGGTCTCGTGCTAAGACTACAAATAAGATTTTGTCAGGGCCTCATTTCAAGACACTAGTTTGTCTCATGAGACCTACCGATGCATCGAGGAGCTATAGCGGGCTCCACCCGTCACTTATTAAGTCCAATTCATTCCTCATATGAATAGTTTTAAACATATCATGAACCATAACATAATCATATCACATAAAATATGCATAAAATAAACATAACATTTCCACATTTCAATCACAAGATATTAATACAACACATTGATATAATAAAAACATTATCAAAATCATTTTCAATACCAAAATAAAAGGAAAGTAAAACATGGTATTTATTTTTCACTTAAAAAAAGTTATGGCTTTTAGAGGAAGCCGAAACTCAAATAATAGTCACGGGGGTGGAGAAGTTTTTGTCACTGCATACGTAAGAAAAAAACATTCCTTTTGTTGTTTAGTAAAAATGATTTGTATAAAAATATTCCTTTTGAATAAAAGTAAAAGTCAATGGGGTTTATACACCGTATAAAGGAAAGTTGTGTATAAAACTAAATATGCCTCAATGAAAGGAGATTGAGACGAAGTCCATTACAAAGATAATTTTTTTAAATAAATATATTATGTGTATTCACTATAAGTACACATAAAGTAGTAAAAATACAATATATGACATAATAATATCATGACATATTTTGAAAGTAGGAGATTAACCCAAAGAATGTAAACTGGGTTATGAAGTTCCCTTACCTCGTGTCCGACTTGACTCGATCGTTCTTTAACCTCCTGAATAATAAACTAGTGTTAATTTCTATTTTCATAAGAATATTTTTCATGTTCATTATTTCTTTTATATCACTTATTACCATGTTATGAACATTGTGTAATTATTTAAGTTAATAACTATCATTTTGTCGATCTTTGGTACTTGAGTCAAAAATAAACTTCTTATAATTACAAGTTGTTCATGTGGTGAAATATCCATTATATCCAGAATTATATTCAAGATTTAGATATCATATATATCATATATATCCAGTATAAACATTCATTCATAATATTACGTAACATTTAGAGGTACCAAATGAAATGCACCGGTCATGGAGACGGTAAGCCGTACGTACGCATGAACGCTAATTTCATTTCTATTTCATATTTAATGGAATGAAATTATAATTATATAATGTTATAATATAATTAGAGTATAATATAATGTATAATACCATTTACTCCATCCTTTATACATCCCACATAATTCAAATCACTTTGAGGGGGCAGTAGTCCGCGCTTCCTAAAATGAAATTATCGCGTTTACCCATAATGGAAATCATAAAGGTGTGCCATAAATGAAAAATACAGAAGCATAAGGAAAATATAAACATAATATATATCATATATAAAAAATATTGTCATCATAATGGCCACCATGAGAGGTGTTAAAAGAAGTTCGAACAATCATCGTTTCGTGAGGCAGTAATTCGCCACCCACATAAACAGTATGTTCTTTAACCATTAGACGAAGGTGTGTGTAAGTGTAAATCAAATACTTCTCATAAGAAAATCCTAGTATATTTAAGATACTGGTGTTGTTACAAAAGAAAAGAATAAAAAGAGTTTAGGGATTTGGAGAAGCAAAATAAAACAAAATGACATTAGAGAAGACATTACCTTAAAATCGGGTAACTCTTTTTGATTTGAGCCAAAGGCTTCCTTGGGAAGACTTCTGCCCAAAGTGAGGCTTCTAGGAGTAAGAGAGGGAAGTTGGGAGAGTATTTGGGCAGAGGTTGGCTGGGCCAAATGGCTTGAAGGTGTGAATATTTTGGTAGAGGTGGAGGCCTTTTATAAGAGGAGAGAAGGGGCACTCTTGGAAAGATTGAAATTTTACTTTATTATGAAATGATTTTCGGATTCTAAAGATCCCACAATGATATAATTCGAGGATAAGGTGATAAGGGTTCGAAATATACTCATCCAATAGGATTTGGAAAAGTTTAATTCTTAGATTTTACATTATCCTTCCATTTTGTTAAAATCGTTAATTAATGAGGTAATTACTGCATCATCGTGGTGTCATTAAAAATTTAATTTTTTTAATGTCTAAAAATTATAAAAAAAATATGAAGATGTAGGAAATATTTTTATATTTCTAATGAATATTTATAGTAAAAAATATGACTTGTATAACCCCATTTAAATATTGTTTTAGTAAAACAACTTATGTTTTTGACATTTTTATTTTAACTTTAAATAAAAGTTATTTATGTCATTTTCCTACCAAGTGGCTCCATGGGGTCCCCAAGTTGACCCATGGATTGTCTTCGTCGTACATGACACATCCAATAGGGGTAGGACAAGTGTAAAGGTACTTTCATATTTTTATAATATCATTTTTACCTTAAATTTCACTAATTACCTTTAATCGCGATTAATTAAACTTAAAAGGTACTATTCACCAAAAATTATTTTTATCTCATTGAAACACATTTTACTTCCTAATGACAACCATGTATGTTGGATTTTTGAAATTCAAATCACAAAAGTGGTAATGTTTCATTTAAATGAAAAATCAGTTTTTAACTACCACTTAGTGGGTTCACTATTCATCAAAAATTGAATTTTTTCAGAAAAATGCCAAAATTTCACCCTAAGCTATACTTGATATTCTGAATTCAAAAATTATGTCTATTTTAAAAAATTTCAAACATATAAGTTGCATTAATTAATTTTATAATTAATTCCCGCTGTCACAACAAATAGCGTGTTTTTAAGAAACAATATATATCAAAAGATTGACAACTGTTTATGTCCAATTTCAAAGTGAATTTAAATCTAATGACCACCATTGGATAAAATGGTAATAATATATTCTAATTATAATTTAAAACCACTCACTAGTATAATTTATCACTATAAATCATTTTGATTAAAAAGTTTGTTTTAAGTATTTTTCACTATTCATAAAAAAATGGAAGTTCTCAGAAAAATACCAAAAATTCAACATAGGATAATTTCGATATTCTGAATCCATAAATTAAGTACATTTTGAAATATAAAATATATATAATTTCAAAAAGTGGGTATTACTATTCATAACTGCTACTTTGATTGGTCGCGGTGTGTTAGAATCTCGAACTTGCGTACAATGCAAGCTATTGCATTATTGAAAGAGAAGCGTATCGTGGAAGCTCGGGGTGTTACATTCTCCCCTCCTTCAATAAATTGTGTCCTCGTAATTTGAAAATTTTCTTTGAAAATAAAAGGTTGAAAATAGAAAATACGTTTTTGGAAAACCCACATCGGAAATAGGGTTAATAAAATTTAGTCTTAATAATAGGGAAAGGGAAATGAAAAAGTCACCACCAAATTATGATCTCAATTAAAAGAACATTGGTGTAAATTAGAGACATATAATTGGAGGAAAAATTTAAATATTTGTAGGGATTGATTGAGGTCATCAATCACAAACAAGTGTAAAATTGAGGGCCTCAAAGCCATCAATCTATAATGAAAATATCATCAGTTCAACAAAACATAAGGTATTAGGATAACACATTTTTGTTTTAATATCCCTTCCCTAAAGTTTAATAATTAATTTCTTCATAAGAATAAGATATATATATATATATATACTTGACAAGTAGAATTTCAACCTTCAACTAATTTCTACCCCAAACTCGTCTTTCACCCAAAAAGATAATAGAACTCAAAAATATTATATTTATCCAAATCGTACAAGGTTTCAAATATTAAACCATACCATTTAGATTAGGAAAAATATTTTGTAATAACTAGGGACTTACTGTAAGCTAGTGGTAGGTAATAAAGGCCAATCGCACTATGGTTGTGAGTTCTATTCCTGCAGCTTTGTTCGAAGAAATGGGTTATCACCCAACCAGAAGGTTGTCCTTTTTATAAAACTATAGTATTATAATAATCTATAAATAATCATAAGAAATGTTTTAACCTTAATCCATACTATCCAAAGTTCAAATTAATCCATTCCAACCTTTATAGTTATCCAAAATACTTCTATCCAACTCACAGTCCAGATTTTATAAGGAAGGTAAACACAATGAAGATCCTTTTTTCCACGTAATAACACGTGAACACCTTCATCATGTATTCTTTTAAAACACTGAAACATCCTGAATTACCATAAATCCTTATTGATTACATTCACAATCCCTTATTTTTTATAGAATACTATATATACTCCTTCTACCCAAAAATGTATACAAATAATCAATCAATTTAAAGGAAGTCAAGAATATCCAATATAATTTATCCAAATCAATCATGTTTTATTCCAAAATCACTATCTCGGTATCAGAACCATTTTATGGTTTATCTTTCTCTCAACCATAAATTTTCCAAACATTTAACCTGTTATGGAGTCACTTTTCTTGGTTCCACACAATCTCAAGTCCTTGATGAAATAGTACTGCAATACAATCCTTATATACTCCATAATTATTAAAACCAATACATCATTGATACAACACTCAAATGACAAAATTCTTTAATAACAACATAAGAAATCTAATCATTCCTCCTCATCTGTGGTAGTATCATAACTTGATTATTATCCAATATCATCATTTGGTGCATACTCTGATGATTAGGAAATTGGTTTGCGTAGTGTCCCCACTCCTTGCAGATGAAGTATTGTACATTTGAAACCTTTTTCTTACCCTTGCAGTCACGCACTTGGTGTCCTTTTTCTCCACACTTATAACAAACTCTCATTCCCTTTAGGCAAGTTCCAAGGTGTTTCTTCCCACATTTATCACATACTGTAAAATTCTTCTTTTCCCTCGTCCCTTTATCCATCATTCTCTCTTCCATCATTTTCTTCTCTTGCTTCCCTTAAAAGCCATAAGACTCAAAGAATTCTTTACTTATCTTATTCACACATGATACTATTTCTTCATATGTTGAGAACACATGGGAGATTATTTCCCTTCTAAATGTTTGCTTAATACCGTGAAAGATATGATCCTTCTTACGCTTTGGATCATACGTATTGCAGGAGTTCAAATTCCTTCCACTGAGAACCATTTCTATACAATGGCATAAACTAGGTTAGTTTATAAATTAAAATGAATAATTCCAAACTTGTAAAATACTTAATGTAAATTGAACGGTTTATAGATATAATCCATAATCATACAAAATGTTTTCTTTGAGGAAGTATATACTCATAAACCCTTCATAATGGTTTGTAAAAAATGAGAATTATCCTAAGCATATCCCCTGGGAGTGTCGTAACCATGAGTGAAGCAAGACCCGTTGTCATGCACTAGTTCCCGTTCAAGTCTATCTCAAAGCGGTGTTTTTGGGTTTTACCCCTAGGTACATCGGTGCTAGAGCTGCCTCTACCTGCTCGTATCCAGACAGGGATGTATTTCTCTGAAAACTCACAAAATCTCTATAATACCAAAATTCTAGGAAGTTATTCTATACTAATCCTCAAAGTCTATCTTTGAGCTATGTTTTCTAATCAGAGTTTATCTAAATCTAGCTTCCAAGGTTAGTACTAAACTGCCTCTGATACCAACTGTAATGCCCCGACCCCAGTTACCTAGAGTCGGTGCATTATTTCGTAACATTGGCATGATCACAAAAGATCAAGTCTCGAAATACTGATTAGTTTTGTAGACTTGGAGACACTAGATACATTCATAAATGTTAAATTACATCATAAATTGAAAATCTACAATAAAAGAGTCTCCATAGTCCACACTCATATCCTCTTCTGACTATCCCTGCAGGTCATTCATAAAATACTTCTTCAAATCCTGGAAAATATTAAAACATTGAAAGGGGTGAGCTCAGATGCTTAGTAAGGATAACAATATTGCGGAAGCTTTCATCAATAAACATAAACATTTAAGGCAATGTATAACTAAAATAAAATCCTTTTTAAACTTGAACTTCAACATAATATGGCAAAAATAAAATTAAATAATGCCATTTACTTACTCACATGGATATTATACTATTCGAATAATCACATGCAATATCAATAACCACTTTCATAATGATGGAATTCATAATGCCAGACTATCATAACCACATAGCCAAGGCCTCGTTCCAAGACTAAAAATAAGATTTTTTCAATGCCTCGTGCCAAGACACTAGTTTGTCTCATGAGACCTACCGATACATCGAGGAGCTATAGCGGGATCCACCGGTCACTTATTAAATCCAATGCATTCCTCATATGAACAGGTTTAAACATATCATAAACCATAACATAATCGTATCACATAAAACATGCATAAAAGAAACATAACATTTCCACATTTCAATCACAATATATCAATACAACACATTGATATAATAAAAACATTATCAAAAGCATTTTCAATAGAAAAATAAATGGAAAGTAAAACAAGGTATTTATTTTTCATTTAAAAAAATTTATGGCTTATAGAGGAAGCCGAAACTCAAATAATAGTCACGACGGCGGAGAAGTCGTTGTTTCCGAATACGTAAGAAAAAAACATTCCTTTTGTTGTTTAGTAAAAACACTTTGTATAAAAAGATTCCTTTTGAATAAAAGTAAAAGTCAATGGGGTTTATACACCGTATAAAGGAAAGTTGTGTATAAAACCAAATATGCCTCAATGAAAGGAGATTGAGACGAAGTCCCTTACAAAGATAATTTTTTTAAATAAATATATTATGTTTATTCAATATAAGTACACATAAATAAGTAAAAATACAAGATAGGACATAATAATATCATGACATATTTTGAAAGTAGGAGATTAACTCAAAGAACGTAAACTGGGTTATGAAGGTCCCTTACCTCATGTCCAACTTGACTCGATCGTTCTTTAACCTCATGAATAATAAACTAGAGTTAATTTCTATTTTCTTAAGAATCTTTTTCTTGTTCATTATTTCTTTTATATCACTTATTACCGTGTTATGAACATTGTGTAATTATTTAAGTTAATAACTGTCATTTTGTCGATCTTTGGTATTTGAGTCAAAAATAAACTTCTTATAATTACAAGTTGTTCATGTGGTGAAATATCCATTATATCCAGAATTATATTAATGATTTAGATATCATATATATCATATATATCTAGTATATACATTCATTCATAATATTACCTAACATTTAGAGGTAAGAAATGAAATGTACCGTTCATGGGGACGGTAAGCCGTACGTATGCATGAACGCTACTTTCATTTCTATTTCATATTTAATGGAATGAAATTATAATTATATAAAGTTATACTATAATTCCAGTATAATATAATGTATAATACCATTTACTCCATCCTTTATACATCCCACATATGGCATTAACGATTCAAATCACTTTGAGGGGGCGTCAGTCCGCGCTTCCTAAAATGAAATTATCACGTTTACCCATAATGGAAATCAGAAAGGTGTGCCATAAATGAAAAATACAGAAGTATAAGTAAAACATAAAAATAATATATATCATATATAAAAAATAGTGTCATCATAATGGCCACCATGAGAGGTGTTAAAAGAAGTTTGAACAATCATCGTTTCGTGAGGCAGTAATTCGCCACCCACAGAAACAATATGTTCTTTAACCATTAGACGAAGGTGTGTGTAAGTTTAAATAAAATACTTCTCATAAAAACATACTAGTATATTTAATATACTGTTTTTGTTACAAAATAAAAGAATAAAAAGAGTTTAGGGGGTTGGAGAAGCAAAATAAAACAAAACAACAATAGAGAAGACATTACCTTAAAATCGGGTAACTCTTTTTGATTTGAGCCAAAGGCTTCCTTGGGAAGACTTCAGCCCAATGTGAGGCTTCTAGGAGTAATAGAGGGAAGTTGGGAGAGTATTTGGGCAGAGGTTGGCCGAGCCAAATGGCTTTAAGGTGTGAATATTGTGGTAGAGTGGGGGCCTTTTATAAGAGGAGAGAAGGGGCACTCTTGGAAAGATTGAAATTTTACTTTATTATGAAATGCTTTTCAGATTCTAAAGGTCCCAAAATGATATATTTCGAGGATAAGGTGATAAGTGTTTGAAATATACATATCCAATAGGCTTTGGACATGTGTAAGTCTTAGATTTTACATTATCCTTCCATTTTGTTAAAATCATTAATTAATGAGGTAATTGCTGCATCATCATGGTGTCATTAAAAATTTAATTTTTTAATGTATAAAAATTATAAAAAAATATCATGATGTAGTAAATCTTGTTATATTTCTAATGAATATTTATAGTCAAAAATATGACTTGTATAACCCCATTTAAAAATTGTTTTAGTAAAACAACTTATGTTTGTGACATTTTTATTTTAACTTTAAATAAAAGTTATTTATGTCATTTTACTACCAAAGTGGCTCCATGGGGTCCCCAAGTTGACCCATAGATTATCTTGGTCGGATATGACACATCCAATAGGGGTTAGGACAAGTGTAAAGGTACTTTCATATTTTTATAATATCATTTTTACCTTAAATTTCACTAATTACCTTTAATCGCGATTAATTAAACTTAAAAGTTACTATTCACCAAAAATTATTTTAATCTCATTGAACCACATTTTACTTCCTAATGACAACCATTTATATCGGATTTTTGAAATTCAAATCACAGAAGTGGTAATGTTTCATTTAAACGAAAAATCAGTTTTTAACTACAACTTAGTGGTTTCACTATTCATCAAAAATTGAAGTTTTTCAGAACAATGCCAAAATTTTACCCTAAGATATAATTGATATTCTGAATTCAAAAATGATGTCTATTTTAAAAAATTAAAAATATATAATTTGCATTAATTAATTTTATAATTAATTCCCGCTGTCACAACAAATAGCGTGTTTTTAAGAAACAATATATATCAAAAGATTGACAATTGTTTATGTCCAATTTCAAAGTGAAATTAATTCTAATGACCACAATTGGATAAAATGGTAAAAATATATTCTAATTATAATTTAAAACCACTCAATAGTATAATTTATCACTATAAATCATTTTTATTAAAAAGGTTGTTTTTAAGTATTTTTCACTATTCATAAAAAATTGGAAGTTCTCATAAAAATACCAAAAATTCAACATAGGCTAATTTAGATATTCTGAATCCATAAATTAAGTCCATTTTGGAATATAAAATATATATAATTTCAAAAAGTGGGTATTACTATTCATAACTGCTACTTTGATTGGTCGCGGTGTGTTAGAATCTCGAACTTGCGTACAATGCAAGCTATTGCATTATTGATAGAGAAGCGTATCGTGGAAGCTCGGGGTGTTACATTCTCCCCTCATTCAATAAATTGCGTCCTCACAATTTGAAATTTTTCTTTGAAAATAAAAGGTTGAAAATAGAAAATACCTTTTTGGAAAACCCACACCGGAAATAGGGTTAATAAAATTTAGCCTTAATAATAGGGAAAGGGAAATGAAAATGTCACCACCAAATTATGATCTCAATTAGGAGAATATTGGTGGCAATTAGAGACATATAATTGGAGGAAAAATGTAAATATTTTTAGAGATTTATTGAGGTCATCAACCACAAACAAGTGTAAAATTGAGGGCCTCAAAGCCATCAATCTATGATGAAAATATCACCAGTTCAACAAAACATAAGGTATTAGGATAACACATTTTTGTTTTAATATCCCTTCCCTAATGTTTAAGAATTAATTTCTTCATAAGAATAAGATATATATATATATATATATACTTTACAAGTATAATTTCAACCTTCAACTAATTTCTACCCCAAACTCATCTTTCACCCAAAAAGATAATAGAACTCAGAAATATTATATTTATCCAAATCGTACAAGGTTCCAAATATTAACACTTACAATTTAGATTAGGAAAACTATTTTGTAATAACTAGGGACTTCCTGTAAGCTAGTGGTAGGTAATAAAGGCCTATCACACTATGGTTGTGAGTTCGATTCCTGCAGCTTTGTTCGAAGCAACGGGTTATCACCCAACAAGATGGTTGTCCTTTTTCTAAAACTATAGTATTATAATATTCTATAAATAATCTTAAGAAATGTTTTAACCTTAATCCATACTATCCAAAGTTCAAATTAATCCATTCCAACCTTTATAGTTATCCAAAATACTTCTGTCCAACTCACCGTCCAGATTTTATAAGGAAGGTAGACACAATGAAGATCCTTTTTTCCACGTAATAACATGTGAACACCTTCATCATGTATTCTTTTAAAACACTGAAAGATCATGAATTACCATAAATACTTATTGATTACATTCATGATCCCTTATTCCTTATAGAATACTATATATACTCCTTCTACCAAAAAATGTATACAAATAATTAATCAGTTTCAAGGAAGTCAAGAATATCCAATATAATTTATCCAAATAAATCTTGTATTATTCCAAAATCACTATCTCGGTATCAGAACCATTTATGGGTTATCTTTCTCTCAACCATAAAATTTCCAAAAAATTTAACCCGTTATGGAGTCACTTTTCTTGGTTCCACACAATCTCATGTCCTTGATGAAATAGTACTATAGTACAATCCTTATATACTCCATCATTATTATAACTAGTACATAATTGATACAATACTCAAATGAAAAAAAATATTTAATAACAACATAACAACTATAATTATTCATCCTCATCTGTGGTAGTATCATAACTTGATTATTATCCAATAACATCATTTGGGGCATACTCTGATGATTAGGACATTGGTTTGCGTAGTGTCCCCACTCCTTGCAGATGAAGCATTGTACATTTGAAACCTTTTTCTTACCCTTGCAGTCACACACTTGGTGTCCTTTTTCTCCACACTTATAACAAACTCTCATTCCCTTCAGGAAAGTTCCAAGGTGTTTCTTCCCACAGTTATCACATACTGGAAAATTCTTCTTTTTCCCTCGTCCCTTTATCCATCATTCTCTCTTCCATCCTTTTCTTCTCTTGCTTTCCTTCAAATCCATAAGACTCAGATAATTCTTTACTTATCTTATTAACACATGATACTATTTCTTCATATGTTGAGAACACATGGGAGATTATTTCCCTTCTAAATGTTGGCTTAATACCGTGAAAGATATTATCCTTCTTACGCTTTGGGTCATACGTATTGCAGGAGTTCACATTCCTTCCACTGAGAACCATTTCTATACAATGGCATAAACTAGTTTAGTTTATAAATTGCAATAAATAATTCCAAACATGTAAAATACTTAATGTAAATTGAACAGTTTTTAGATATAATCCATAATCATAAAAAATGTTTTCTTTGAGGAAGTATATACTCATAAACCCTTTATAATGGTTTGTAAAAAATGAAAATTATCCTAAGCATATCCCCCGGGAGTGTCGTAACCAAGAGTGCAGCAAGGCCCATTTTCGTGCACCAGTTCCTGTTCGAGTCTAGCTCAAAGCGGTGTTTTCGGGTTTTACCCCTAGGTACATCTGGGCCAGAGCCGCCTCTACCTACTCGTATCCAGACACGGATGTATTGCTCTGAAAACTCACAAAATCTCTATAATACCAAAATTCTATGAAGTTCTTCTATACTAATCCTCAAAGTATATCTTCGGGCTGTGTGATCTAATCAGAGTTTATCTAAATCTAGCTTTCAAGGTTAGTACTAAACTGCCTCTGATACCAACTGTAACGCCCCGAACCCAGTTACCTGGAGTCAGTGCATTATTGCGTAACATTGGCATGATCACAAAAGATCAAGTCTCGAAAGAACGATTAGTTTAGTAGCCTTAGAAACACTATATACATTCATAAATGTTACATTACATCATAAATTGAAAATCTACAATAAAAGAGTCTCCATAGTCCACACTCATATCCTCTTCTGACTATCCCTACAGGTCATTCATAAAATACTTCTTCACATCCTGGAAAATATTAAAACATTGAAAGGGGTGAGCTCAGATGCTCACTACGGATAACAATATTGCGGAAGCTTTCATCAATATACATAAACATTTAAGGAAATGTATAACTAAAACAAAAGCCTTTTTAAACTTGAACTTCAACATAATATGGCAAAAATAAAATTAAATAATTCCATTTACTTACTCACATGGATATTCTACTAGTCGAATAATCACATGCAATATCAATAAACACTTTCATAATGATGGAATTCATAATTCCAGACTATCATAACCACGTAGCCAAGGCCTCATGCCAAGACTACAAATAAGATTTTGTCAAGGCCTCATGCCAAGACACTAGTTTGTCTCATGAGACCTACCGATGCATCGAGGAGCTATAGCGGGCTCCACCCCCGTCACTTATTAAGTCCAATGCATTCCTCATATGAACATGTTTAAACATATCATAAACCATAACATAATCGTATCACATAAAACATGCGTAAAGGAAACATAACATTTACACATTTCAATCACAAGATATCAATACAACACATTGATATAATAAAAACATTATCAAAATCATTTTCAATACCAAAATAAAAGGAAAGTAAAACATGGTATTTATTTTTCATTTAAAAAAAGTTGTGGCTTATAGAGGAAGCCGAAACTCAAATAATAGTCACGGCGACAGAGAAGTCATTGTCGCCACATACGTAAGAAAAAAACATTTCTTTTGTCATTTAGTAAAAATGATTTGTATAAAAATATTCCTTTTGAATAAAAGTAAAAGTAAATGGGGTTTATACACCGTATAAAGGAAAGTTGTGTATAAAACCAAATATGCCTCAATGAAAGGAGATTGAGACGAAGTCCCTTACAAAGATCATTTTTTTAAATAAATCTATTATGTGTATTCACTATAAGTACACATAAAGAAGTAAAAATACAAGATAGGACATAATAATATCATGAAATATTTTGAAAGTAGGAGATTAACCCAAAGAACGTAAACTGGGTTAAGAAGTTCCCTTACCTCGTGTCCGACTTGACTCGATAGTTCTTTAACCTCCTGAATAATAAACTAGAGTTAATTTCTATTTTCTTAAGAATATTTTTCATGTTTATTATTTCTTTTATATCACTTATTACCATGTTATGAACATTGTGTAATTATTTAAGTTAATAACTGTTATTTTGTCGATCTTTGGTACTTGAGTCAAAAATAAACTTCTTATAATTACAAGTTGTTCATGTGGTGAAATATCCATTATATCCAGAATTATATTCATGATTTAGATATCATATATATCATATATATCCAGTATATACATTCATTCATAATATTACGTAACATTTAGATGTAAGAAATGAAATGCACCGTTCATGGAGACGGTAAGCTGTACGTACGCATGAACGCTACTTTCATTTCTATTTCGTGTTTAATGGAATGAAATAATAATTATATAAAGTTATACTATAATTCCAGTATAATATAATGTATAATACCATTTACTCCATCCTTTATACATCCCACATATGGCATTAACAATTCAAATCACTTTGAGGGGGCGGTAGTCCCCGCTTCCTAAAATGAAATTATCACGTTTACCCATAATAGAAATCATAAATGTGTGCCATAAATGAAAAATACAGAAGCATAAGAAAAACTTAAACATAATATATATCATATATAAAAAATAGTGTCATCATAATGGCCACCATGAGAGGTTTTAAATGAAGTTTGAACAATCATCGTTTCGTGAGGCAGTAATTCGCCACCCACAGAAACAGTATGTTCTTTAACCATTAGACGAAGGTGTGTGTAAGTGTAAATAAAATCCTTCTCATAACAACATCCTATTATATTGAAGATACTATTGTTTTTACAAAATAAAAGAATAAAAAGAGTTTAGGGGGTTGGAGAAGCAAAATAAAACAAAACAAAATTAGAGAAGACATTACCTTAAAATCTGGTAACTCTTTTTGATTTGAGGAAAAGGCTTCCTTGGGAGGACTTCTACCCAAAGTGAGGCTTCTAGGAGTAAGATAGGGAAGTTGGGAGAGTATTTGGGTAGAGTTTGGCCGAGCCAAATGGCTTGACGGTGTGAATATTGTGGTAGAAGTGGGGGCCTTTTATAAGAGGAGAGAAGGGGCACTGTTGGAAAGATTGAAATTTTACTTTATTATGAAATGCTTTTCAGATTCTAAAGGTCCCAAAATGATATATTTCTAGGATAAGGTGATAAGGGTTCGAAATACACTCATCCAATAGGCTTTGGACAAGTGTAATTCTTTGATTTTACATTATCCTTCCATTTTGTTAAAATCGTTAATTAATGAGGTAATTGCTGCATCATCATAGTGTCATTGAAAATTTAATTTTTTAATGTCTAAAAATTATAAAAAAAATATCATGATGTAGGAAATATTTTTATATTTCTAATGAATATTTATAGTGAAAAATATGACTTTTATAACCCCATTTAAAAATTGTTTTAGTAAAACAACTTATGTTTGTGACATTTTTAATTTAACTTTAAATAAAAGTTATTTATGTCATTTTCCTACCAAAGTGGCTCCATGGGGTCCCCAAGTTGACCCATGGATTTTCTTGGTCGGCCATGACACATACAATAGGGATAGGACAAGTGTAAAGGTACTTTAATATTTTTATAATATCATTTTTACCTTAAATTTCACTAATTATCTTTAATCGCGATTAATTAAACTTAAAAGTTACTATTCACCAAAAATTATTTTAATCTCACTGAACCAAATTTTACTTCCTAATGACAAACATGTATGTTGGATTTTTGAAATTCAAATCACAGAAGTGGTAATGTTTCATTTAAACGAAAAATCAGTTTTTTAACTACCACTTAGTGGTTTCACTATTCCTCAAAAATTGAAGTTTTTCAGAACAATGCCAAAATTTCACCCTAAGCTATAATTGATTTTCCGAATTAAAAAATGATGTCTATTTTAAAAAATTCCAAAAATATAAGTTTCATTAATTTATTTTATAATTAATTCCCACTGTCACAACAAATAGCGTGTTTTTAAGAAACAATATATATCAAAAGATTGACAATTGTTTATGTCCAATTTCAAAGTGTAATTAATTCTAATGACCACAATTGGATAAAATGGTAAAAATATATTCTAATTTTAATTTAAAACCACTCAATAGTATAATTTATCACTATAAATCATTTTGATTAAAAAAGGTTGTTTTTAAGTATTTTTCACTATTCATAAAAAATTGGAAGTTCTCAGAAAAATACCAAAAATTCAACATAGGCTAATTTCGATATTCTGAATCCATAAATGAAGTCCATTTTGAAATATAAAATATATATAATTTTAAAAAGTGGGTATTACTATTCATAACTTCTACTTTGATTGGTCGCGGTGTGTTAGAATCTCGAACTTGCGTACAATGCAAGCTATTGAATTATTGAAAGAGAATCGTATCGTGGAAGCTCGGGGTGTTACATAATAACTATTTGAAAATAAAAAAAATATTTCCTCTGTAAAAAATAATTTTGTGGACAAAAATGTGTTTTTCATATACTAATTAAAAAAATAACTTTAGGTGAATTATTATAATAAAATTTATTTATTATTTATTCAATAAATTATTTAAAATTCATCTTATGTATTTTCAGGGCAATATATTAGAATAAATCATTTTAGGCTTAAAAAATATATTTTTCTAGAAAGCAGTTTTGTAGCCTTTTGTAAGCTTATTTTAAAACTAAATTCTAAAACTTTTATAATTTTTTTTGATAATATATTTTTTTTAAATAATCATATCAAAATTATCTTAGAGTTAATTTATGGGATTTTTCTGAAATGATTTATTTCTCAGTGAATAGTGAAAAATTCTAGTTTTTATTGAAAACTGCTTTTTTATTCAGAAAATTTATAAGGTTTATTTTTTGATTTAAAATGCGTTTAAAAATATATTTACATATTATATATATAAATTAATCCAATATAGTTCATTGTAATCATTGTAATTTTTAATTTTTTTAACTACATCTTAAACTTTTGAACATTTTCTCTTTAAAAACCCACTTTCTCGTCGCGTCTGCAAGATTAATTTTAAATTAAAATTTTCATAATTTGGTGAATGGAATTTGGAAAAATGGATTAAATATTTGGAATTATAATTATTTATATAATATAATAAGTTAAAATAAATTTCTTCCCGTAATTAATAGTAAAAATAGTAAAAAATTATTTACCACGGTATAGGTAAAAATGGGATTGTTGGGGGTTAAACTAAAATGTAAAGGGATAGAAATAACCCAAAAATTATACTAATACCATTAGATGGACATATTTTTCCTTTATATTTTATATTCTCGATAATGGTAAATTTTTGAGCCTTTTATCATGTGAAAAAAATGGGTACACCTTTTTCTTTTCAAAAATTACAAGTGTGCCACTCACCTCACTTATAAAAGGCCACCCTTATCCTATCCTATATACACTCATAAAACCATTTCATTTCACCCATAAATTAACAAATAAATTACTTACTAAAATCCTCCCATCCTAGAATCAATATTTTGGTTATGAATTTAACTTAAGAATCCTTTTTGTGAAAATCAAAAGAAGTTGTTTGAAGAAGAGGTAACATTCCTAACCTAGCATTTTATATTCCATCATTCTAAAAATCATCAAATTATTATTAATACATGATGATATAATAACCTAAGTATATTATATATACTAATATATTTTTATGTTAAGTGTATTATCTATAAACATCTCCTCTTCCATTAAATGGGATAAAAAATTACCATTCATGTGTACGATAGACTACCACCTCAAAAACCGATGTCATTCATTTTTCCATTACCAACTATAACAGATTGATATAATTATGTATTAAATGTATATATATTATATTTATAATACTATTATTATTCTTTAATCATGATATCATATTTTACTTCTTAATTTTCATCCCTTGAGAATACAATAACTTCATTTGTGTGTATAACAGACTATCATCTCACGAACCGATGTGATTTATTCACACTTTACATGAAATTTAATAAGGATGGGTTTAATAAAAATATGTAATATATATTAAATAAAAACAGATATATAATTTTAATATATAATTTACCTTTATTTCTTTCAATATTTTGAGAAAATGGAAACAACGTTCATACGTACGTACGACCACTCTCTCTTGGAAAATTGTATTTAATTTTCTATCTTTAAATATTATGGATTTCTGTAAAAATATATATAAATAATATATATGATATATATATCATGTTTAAAATTATTTATATATTTTATTCATTATCAATTTAATAAGATCAAAAATAACATATCAAAAATTACACTAAAAACAACACAGTTATTAACCAAAATGTCATTTTAATAGGGAATTGTTGATAAATGAGTAATAAAAGGTCCTAAGTAAATAAAATATTGTATGATACATATGAGTATGGTTATATAATATATTTTTAATAAAATTATATTTATTATACAAGAATTTTGAAAGTGTATAAAAGAATTCAAAACTTAAGGTAAGAGATTTCTAGTCTCTCTTTTATTTCTCGGTGACGTATGAAAATTCACCACTCATTTATTTTGTTTGTAGTATATAATACCCATTGTACATATTATATGATTAATATCCTAATTTTTATGATATTTAATGTTTCATTGGAAATTATTCTTTATTGGGACGTGCAATTCAAAATATTACTAAAGCGGTAATAGATTTTTCATCTCACTAATATACCCATGAGATACATTCCATATTCACCACTTGTTTCTAGAATATGGTGTTTGAAATGTATATAAATATATTTTATATTTATTATAATGATAATTATAGTGGTTTATATATCTATTTTAGGATCTATCTTTCATAGGGTTTACGGTTCAAAACACACCTAAGCGGTAATGAATTTTTGTTTGAATTTTCATTTCTTGAGACATATGTTATATTATGAACCTATATTATTTTATGAGGTGTATATACAAACTCTTTGATATGTAATATCATGAATTTATTTATTCTCATTAAATTTTATGTTTCACTTAATTTTATTCTTTATTTGGGATTTCGATTTAAAGTTTCAAAAGAGGTATGAGTTTTAGGTCACGATCTCATAGTTTACTGGGATTGCTTATTATTATACTCCCAATGATTAAATATTATGATCTAACTATCAATAAAATCATGAATTTTTTCTCATATGGTTATGTCACGAGAATACGTGTTTTCAATTCATTTTCTTCTATTATATAATCAATATTTCAAAATAATATTTTTAATAAAAATCATCTTTATTTCTCTCTTCTGCAAAAATCCATTCTCCTTAAAAAACCTTTTTTTATAAAAGTGTTTTTTAATTTTTTTAGAATTATACCAATTTTTTATTAAATAATTTTTTACAATTTTTTTAATTTTTGTAAATTTGTTTGAAAGGAATCTTCAGGTTGTTTTCCAAACAATTCCTATTTAGATTTTACTAAAAATGTGAAAGAGGTATTTGTTTTAACATGTATGAAATGAACCGAATGTTCCATCATCATGAAAATTATTTTCATTAAATATTATTTTATAAATTTTCATTGTTATTTTCAAAGAGAATTATTTTCAAAATATTTTATGTTTTAAAATGTTTTTTTCAAGGAAGAAATGTTATTTTCCTCAAGAAAGGTTTTAAATGAACTTTCAAGAACATTTTCCATATAAGATGGGATATTTTGAAGTTAATTATGCCTTACTAGGGATATGATTCAAGGATACCATTCTTATTATTTCTTTTAATGGTTTTTGTTTATGATTTCATGATGTTTAAGAAACCTGTTTCTCTTACACAACTTACACCATGGGGAAATTCTTATGAAAACCTATTCTTTTCATGATCTATGTTATGATTAAATGATGAAACATATATATTTTCCATAGTTTATGATTTGATGAAATGATTATGAAACACATTTCATTTAATGTTTTATGATATGGTTAATTTTTTAAGATCTTCTGGAACACATACATATGATTTTCATTTTGTAATAGGTGGGGCCTATATCTCCCTTGAATTCATTGGGTAATGATTAATGTTATATGAGGTAAAAGTATACACAAGAGTTTATCCAAATCCCAAAAGGGGGTACAAGGGGGTTATCCGTAGCCTAAAAGAGGGTACACTATAGGTTATACCTTGCAGAAAAGAGGGTACACATGAGTTTATCCCAATTCTAAAGCAGGTACACAGGTGGTAAGCCCAAGCCTAAATTGTAAAATTTATAATTTTAAATAGATAAATAAAATTCATTTTTGAATTCATCATATCAAAATTTACTAATGTAAAGACCTGTAAATTCAATGTATTTTTTTAAAAATATACGGGAATTTTACGAGTCCGGGAAATCTGACGGCGCACGATTATGAGGCCCAGAGTGCCCGGAATGATCCGTCGATGTTTTGTTAAGCTTAAGGTAACGCGCTTAAGAAGTTTTCCTAAAAAAGTGGAATAACTCTTAAACAGTTACTCAGATCAGAAATCTGAGGGCACCATTTCACTTAGGATGGTGGGTTTACCCTAAGGGTGACTTAATATTAGTCGGCATGAGCCTCCTATGAGAAAAAAATGGAATAATCGTAAATAAAATAATTAAATAAATTATTTTATTTTTCAAATGCTTATAACTCACAATCGGTAACTCAGATTAAAAATCTGAGACCACTGCTGAACTCGTGAGGGTATTCTTTCTTTAAGCAGATACTAACTTTGGCGGGCGCGAGCCACTAGAGAAAGTTAGTTTTTGGCCGCAAATTAAAGAATTAAGTGATAATTATTTTATTGTAAAATCCATAACTTCTAAACGGTAACTCAGATTGAAAATACGAGAGTACCATTGGTTTTTTTGGGGGTGTGTTTCACCTAGGTAGAGCCTAACTTCGACCTACACGGGTCAAGAGTGACTGATAATAATTTTTCCAAACTTTTTTTAGGTACGTTCAGTAAATGCGTGAGTGGAATTTTGTAAATTCTGAACCGATGCTCAGAATTGAAATCTGAGGGCACCGTTGAACTCGTAGCGCCGATATTCACTTAAGAAGACTTTCACCTCAATGAGAGTTGGTCGAGGGAGGAAGGTAGTTTTTTGGGTTTTTTTGTGGAAACAATAAAATAAAATAAACACAAGTTTTATTTTATTTTATCTATTGCAACCACCCTTGTGGAAGTTATATGTGGGGACCACCAAACCATAACCTTCCATGAGAGGTTATGGTGGTGGGGACCACCCAAGGTTTATCCCTCATTATGGGGGGGGGGGAACCTCTCAACTCCCTCAATTTAATTTTCTGTGCCTACTTAAAATTAAATGTTTTCAATTAATTTTATGTGTCAACATAAAATTAAATGTTATCAATTAGTTTTATGGGTCAACATAAAATTAAAAGATAACAATTAATTTTATGTGTCAACATAAAATTAAACCCAATCAATTGTTTTGATTTTGGCTTGACCCCTTTTTAAATTAAGTAACAACGTCGTCGGAATTTAGGAAGGTTCTTAATAAATGAACCATCATAAATTCAACGATCGTTATTTACCTCCCCCATATATTATATATATGGAGGTTCGGAGGAGGTTTTGAGACAGATTCACTAAGCGACGAAGTGCTAGTAAAGTGACACGACGCCCAACACTTGGAGGATTACGCTCTCTAACGAAGAACGCTCCACCGACGAAGAATGTCAATGAGGAACGCCTTTGACTTCAAAGAGTGACCTCCTTCGACCTTCATCCACAGACTCCTACCAAAGCGGGATGTCTTCGATCGTCCTTCCATCTCATTGTCGTCAACGAACTAACGCATGAGCTTGGGATTGGAAGAGTGTGGCGGGCGCGATGAACGATGACAACTCTGTTTTCTTCCCCATGACTCTGCCAATGGACAACGATCAAGGTAGGGGTTTAATTTCATTTAAGTTTCATGTTCTTCCTTTCCTTCAAAAAGGAAGAATGATCATGTTTTCATTTTGTGGGTGGATTGTTGTGATCTTTCTTATGAACTGATTGCTATCACCCTTAATGCAGAGGGTGTGAGCCAAACTAACATGGCTCGTCTCCCTCCGTCAATTGTCTTTTGTGATATTCTTTGGTATGGTGATGAAACGACGAGGCAACGAAGGAGACAGGAAACGACCGCGCTACCCACAGTCTCTGCAACCCATGCCTCCCTCGCGGCGCTTCTACCGAACAAGCTCCGCCGCCCCGGCTAAATCGTGCCACCCGACGGCCCAAGCAGCCGGCCTCCCGGCACCTGGCCGCCCGGCCGCCCACCGACCTCCCGACTCCCGGCCACCTGCCGGCCTCCCATTCACCCCAGCTGAACCGCGCCTGCCCGCGCCACCTGGATCCCTGCCACCACCGGCCTCCCATGCAACCCGGACGAACCGCACCGGCCCGACCTCCTGGCTCCCGGTCACCCGCTGGCCACCCGACCTCCTTGGCCGAGCTGCCCAAACAACGCCCCCGTGGTGCTCCAGACCGAACCGGCTCCGCGCATCTGTACCGAGCCGCCTATGCGGCGCCGTCCAGGCTGAACCACCCTTGCGCCGACCCGCGTCCGGTCCGCGCCCTTGCGATCGGTCCGCGCTCCCTCGACCTGCTGGGTTGGGCCCAGCGGGCCGGGCCAAATCTAACGGGCTGACCTGGCTAACAGACCGGGCCAGACCAAACATGTATGGTCGGGTCGACCCAAACCGGGTCCTCGCATATTGGGTCAGGCTGGGTCGGTCCGAACGGGTTGGACCGGACCTGGGCCCACTACCGATGCTTTACTTCTTTTGGACTTATCTTTGGCACCAGACATCCATTTGACGCACCGTCAGCGGCGCTGGTGTTCTTGGAGCACAAAATTCCCTTTTTTTATAACCGTCTGGAGTTTTGGGTATAGTTGTGATATGATCGGGTTGGATCGAGCACGAATCCAACCGGGCCCCCGGGACTAAAAGGCTAATAACTCACAGATTGGGCGTCCGATTGACGCGCCGTCTGTTACGTTGAGACCTCTATGACGTGGCAGACCTTTGGGATACTTCTTCATGGGACTTCATGGGAGATGATGTATCAAAACTTGGCTTAACGAGTGGACCCTCCCGGAATCAAGCATGCTTTGTGTGGGAACCCTGTGGCTGGATGCTCTCTGACTACTATTTCTGGATCCTGTGTGGGTTTGAAAACTATAACTACTGTTCCTGGATCCTGTGTGGGTTCGATAGCTCTGACTACTGTTCTTGAATGCAATGTGGGTTCGACAGATCTGACTACTATTCTTGGATCCTGTGTGGGTTCGAAATCTCTGACTACTATTCCTGGATCCTATGTGGGTTCGACAGCTCTGACTACTGTTCCTGGATCCTGTGTGGGTTCAAAAGCTTTGACTACTGTTCCTGGATCCTGTGTGGGTTCGATGGCTCTGAATACTATTCTTGGATCTTGTGTGGGTTCGACAGCTCCGACTACTATTCCTGGATCCGACGTGGGTTTGAAACCTCTAACTTCTGTTCCTGGATCCGGTGTGGGTTCGACAGCTCTGACTACTCTTCCTGGATATTGTTTGGGTTTGACAGCTCTGACTACTATTTCTGGATCCTATGTGGGTTCGACAGAGTAGATGATTCAGTGGATACATCTAATCATCTCTATCTCTCTACATAAGTTGTAAAACTGTGTGAGCTGAGTCAGTTTTTTCTATGTTTCCCTCATGATTGAGATGGATCACTCGATAACTTAGGTATATATATGGGCATATACCTGACTGAGGTTATCGTTTGATTTCATACTTTTTGGTTTATCCTTGCTGGATTTAGTGATACCTTGAGGGTCTCAGGGTCCCTACTGAGTATCGTTATACTCACCCCTGCATGGGCTATGCCCGTACCTTGTTGTGTTGGATGCAGACAATGGACATAGCTGACGGAGGCTGAGAGTACCATGACTAGACAATACCTGGAGGTGGACCACATGGAGTGTCGGTACACAGGGGAGACGGACGAACGTGGAGTACTGAGGAGGCTATTTGTACCTACCCTTTAGGTTGGAATCCCAGAGGACGATTAATTAGCTGTCTTTTCTCATTATTCAGTTGTATTGAATTTTAGTTGTACTTGTACCTTTACTGTTGGGCTTGTATTCTGGCCCCTTTTACTTTCAGCACTCTTTTTCTATACAGATTACTTGGTGTTTCTTCCAGCTTTATGCTTGATTGTGTGTGTGTTTACAGGTTATAAAGGCAATGCCTTCCCAGTATTAAGGTATTACACCTTTGGTTCTAGTCTCTAGCCACTGGTCTATGGATGGTGGGCTTGGGGTAGTCACGGCACCGGTCCCGGGGGACGAGTCATGACAAATTGGTATCAGAGGAGTTGGTTCTACTGCAGAACTTAAGACTATGATCTTTTCTGTGAAGTAATAATGTTAAGTTTACTAAGTGTGGTTTTCCGTTCAGGGAGTCTAGTGTTGGTGCAGCGACCGACGTATCCATACACCGAGACCCTGACTTCTAATTTCTGACTTACTACACAAAAACGCTAATTGTGTGTGTGTTTTCTTTGTGATTTCCTAATTCAGATCACCAGGTATAAAATTATAACTGTAGCTCACCTATTTATTTTTAGAATGCCTCCACATAGACATCTATTTAGAGTTCCGAGAGTTGTACATACTTACAGCCCACCGAGCAATGAGGCTCTGGTGTAGGGCCCACTTACTATGTGGGCACCTTCGGGTGGTGACCAGCAGCACCACCACCTGTTGGGCAGAAGATACCACCAGCCACACTGGCAGATGATGCACGCCGACTGAGCGCATTGCACAAGTTCTAGTAGTAGAGGCCTCTAAGGTTTCTAGGCGAGACAGATTCCCACACAGCTGAGGGCTGGCTGGAGGTGATTGCTAGAGTTTCCCATCTAGTTGAGACACCATTAGAGTAGATGTTGTTCTTAGCTACTAGTATTTTTCAGTGAGTGACCATGAGGCTGGTCCACTTAGTGATGAGGCTTCGGTACGTGGACCATTGCCCGGGATAGTACCTTCGGGTAGTGTGCCAGCTATATCACTACCCGTTGGTCAGTAGTTACAACTGGAGATACCGGTAGAGGACACATGTAGGCTTAGTTACTTACATGTGTTTCAGCATCAGATACCCCTCAGGTTCCGAGGCAAGCCCACACATAAGCAGCTGAGGACTAGCTCGAGGAGGTGGCTGATAGTTCTCTAGAACTTCTATAGTTTCGGTAGGACGACATGTCGGTAATTGAGAATTCATCGAGGAATACCGATCATTCCTGGTACTCGATGAATATAATACGATCAGTGCTTCAGGGCTCGAACTTCCGAGCGAGGTGTGTTTAGAGGACATCCGAGCCATAACTATTCCTCTATGCATTCCTACTTTTTTTAGGGTGTTAGAGAGAACCTTTGCAGTTGAATGTTCTTTGGTTGAGCGGATATAGCCAGTGAATGTTAGCAGTGGGAAAGTTCTAAACTGGAACCAGTCTCAGAGACTTGTGTGTGTAAACTGTTTTAGAAAGAGGATGTGTTAGGTAGGGATGAATCTACAGGGCTATAGACATGGAAGCAGATCTAGGAGAGCAGCATGATGTGGTGTACATTCTGACATGTTACAACCACCCTCCTTTGTAGTCCCCACCAGGCTGAGGGAACTGGAGTATGGGGGGGAGAGTAGCTGCATGCGGTCAAGGAGTGTGACCCTAGGGCTCTAAGAATTATTCGAGGTACGGTCTATGTATACTAATAGATGTCTTATCAATATACATAGGTACCAATCATTCCTTCCTTCCACAAATCTTGTCCAGGACCTAGAGTTTCTGGTTCAACCATTGACTTGACCCTCACGTCTGGAGATACCTTTGGGAGGAGACTCGATAATCACACTTATTCCGATGGTGTGATATGAACCTTTAAGTGAGAGTTTCGATTGGAACCTCTTGGTGGAAGCGTCGAGGCCTTATGATGTTAGTTTGGGTTTGGACTTGACTTCCACAGTTTACACTCAGATTGACTGTATTAGGCAAAGAGGTTGTGGTTTATCTACAACGTTGGGATGGGGTTTTCCTTGGTCGGCGAAAAAGGAAACCCAAGAAGCACATGATAAACTCATTCATAGGAGAGTGAAGTCAATCAATCATGAGTCGGCCAACCTCACCCTCATGCAAGAAGAAGTCAACTTTGAGATAATCTATACTCCTGGGAAGGGGAACATGGTATCAGGTGCACTCAGCAGGAGGTCTGGCCTGCATCTGTGGAGTTAGGTGAAAGAGAAGCTAGCCGCTTTGCAGATATCCTTTGTGTATTGAGAAGGAGAATATTTTCTTCAGTCTCTTATAGTAACTCCCCCACTCATTCAGCGAGTCAGGGAGGCGCAACATGGACACACTGACTACGAGACACGACGTGCTCAGATATACATAGGACTGGAACCTGATAGATTTTATGATGGTGGGGAGCACATCATCCTCTTCAGAGGATGTACCATGGTACCAGTGTCACTTCGAGAGGAAGTGTTGAGGTATTTCCACAAATCCCCTCTAGGGGTACATCCATGAGTGGTAAAGATGTACCAGGACCTCCGATGACAACACTGGTGGCCAGTAATGAAGAAAGTAGTAGCAGAGTTTGTCTCTAGGTGCCTCGCATGTCAGTAAGTGAAGGCAGAGCATTAGGTACCAGTAGGCTTGGTTCAGCCTTTAGAGGTCCCATAATGGAAGTGGTGTGGGATATCCATAGACTTTGTGACAAGACTTCCATGTAAATCCAGGGGACATGACTCATTTTGGGTGATCGTCGACCGACTCACCAAGTCATCCCACTTCCTACCGATCAGAGAGAAGGGTTTAGTAGAGAGTTTGGGATGCCTCTATGTGCAGGAGACTACTTAGATAAATGGATTATATTCGACGATTGTCTCCGATTGTGATGCAAGTTTTACTTCCCAGATATGGAAGGGGTTGCAGGAGGCTTTCGGGATGCAGCTTCATTTGAGCACCGCCTTCCATCCTCAAACAGATGGTCAGACTGAGCGGACTATTCAAACCCTTGAGGACATGTTGCATGCTTGTTTCATTGACTTTGGTCACAGCTGGGAGGGTCACATACCTTTGGTGGATTTTTAATACAAAAACAACTATCACTCAACCATTGGGATGGCACCTTTTGAGGCGTTACATGGGCGACCTTGTAGATCACCTTTGTACTAGACTGACCCTGGGGAGTCAGCACTAGTGGGACCAGAGATGGTACGAATTACCACAGAGATGCGCAAATCATCCTGAAGTGGATAAAGACTACACTGAGCAGGCATAAGTCGTATACCAACAAGAGATGGATACCTCTGGAGTTCGAGGATGGAGACCACATCTTTCTATGGGTATCACCTACAACGAGGACTATAGAGATTTGGCTGAGGCGACAAGTTATCTCTGAGATTCATTGGAACTTTTTAGGTCCTCAGTAGAGTTGGCGAGGTGACATACTGCTTAGCTCTTCCACCTCAGTTGTACTGGGTGCATGACGTCTTCTACGCATCCCAACTGAGGAGATACATGCACAACCCTTCTCACATCATCAACCATGGAGAGTTGGACGTCGACCATAAGGATACTTTTACAGAGGTTCCAGTACGGATTGAGGATCGACGGGAGTGAGTCCTTTATGGATAGTCGATACCTATGGTGCACATTTGTTGACAACACTGGAACCTCCAAGAGAGCACATGAGAGCGGGAGGCTCAGATGTGTTCTTAGTTCCCCCGCTTGTTTACCTAGATGAGTTGTGGCTTATGGGGATATAGAGCCTTGAGGTGGGGAGAATGTAAAGACCTGAAAATTCCACATAATTTTTTTTATAAAATATATGGGAATTTTATGAGTCTGTGAATTCTGACGACGCGTGATACCGATGCCTTGAGTGTCCGAAATGATTCGTCGAAATTTTGTTAAGCTCAAGTTATCGCGCGTAAGAAGTTTTCCGGAAAAAGATGAAGAAATATTAAAGGGTTACTTAGATCAGAAATCTGGGGGCACCATTGCACTCCAGATGGAAGGTTTACCCTAGGTGCGACTTAAGATTAGTTGGCACGGGCCACCAGTGAGAAAACCCAAAAAATGGCATAATCGTAAATAAAATATTTAAATAAATTATTTTATTTTTCAAATGCTTATAACTCATAAACGGTAACTCGGATTAAAAATCCGAGACCACCACTGAACTCATGAGGGTATTATTTATTTAAGAAGAAATTAACTTTGGCCGGCACAGACCACCAGAGAAAGTTAGTTTTTGGCCGCAAATAAAATAATTAAGTGACAATTATTTTATTGTAAAATTCATAACTTCTAAATTGTAACTTATATTGAAAATTCGAGAGTACTGTTGGGTTCGTTGGGGTGTGTTTCACCTTGGAAGAGCCTAAATTCAACTGGTGTGGGTCGAGGGTGACCGATAATAGTTTTTCGGAACTTTTTTTCAGGTACGTTCAGTAAACGCGCGAGCGCCATTTTGTAACTTTTGAACTGGTGCTCGAAATTGAAATCTGAGGGCACCATTGAACTCGCAGCACTGGTATTCACTTAATAAGACTTTCACCTCGATTGTAGTTGGTCAAGGGAGGAGGATAGTTTTTTGGGTTTTTCGTGGAAACAATAAAATAAAACAAGCACATGTTTTATTTTATTTTATCTGTTGAAACCACCCTTGTAGAAGTTAGAAGTGGGGACCACCACACCTTAACCTCCCATGAGAGGTTATGGTGGTGGGGACCACCCAAGTATTATCCCTCATTATGGGGGGGGGGGGAGGGAGGAAACCTCTCAACTCCCTCAAATTAATTTTATGTGTCAACATAATATTAAATGCTTTCAATTAATTTTTTGTGTAGACATAAAATTAAATGTTATCAATTAATTTTATGTGTCAATGTACAATTAAAAGCTAACAATTAATTTTATGTGTCAACATAAAATTAATCCCAATCAATTGTTTTGATTTTGGCTTCACCCCTTCATAAATTATGTAACAACGTCGTCAGAATTTTTGAAGGTTCCTAATAAATGAACCATCAAAAATTTCAAGATCGTTACATACCCCCCCATCTCTTATATATATAGAGCTTCAGAGGAGGTTTTGGGACAGCTTCACCAAGCAATGAAGCGCTGGTAAAGTGATGCGACACCCAACACTTGGAGGATTACTCTCTCTAATGAAGAATGCTCCACGGAAAAAGAATGCCGACGAGGAATGCCATTGACTATGAATAAAAAACTCCTTCTACCTTCATCCATTGACTCCTATCGAAGTGGGATGTCTTCGACCAACCTTCCCTATCATCGTCGTCAACGAACCGACACACGAGCTTGGGATTAGAAGAGTGTAGCAGATGCGATGAAAGAAGACAACTATGTTTTATTCCCCACGACTCTGTCGACAAACAACGATCAAGGAAGGGGTTTAATTTCATTTAAGTGACATGTTCTTCCTTTCCTTTAAAAAAGAAGAATGAGGATGTTCTCCTTTTGCAGGTGGATTTTTGTGCTCGTTCTTATGAACTGATTGCTATCACCCTAAACGCGGAGGGTGCGGGCCAGACTAACATGGCCCGTCTCCCTCCATCGATTCTCTTTTGTGATATTCTTTGGCATTGTGGAGAAACTATGAGGCGACGAAGGCGATAGGAAATGACCGCGCTACCCACGGTCTCTGCAACCCACGCCGCCCTCGCAACGCTTCAGCCAAACCGACTCTACTGCCCTGACTGAACCGCGCCACATGATGGCCCGAGCCGCCGGCCTCTCGGAACCCGGCCGTTCGCCGGCCTCCTGGCTGCCCGACCGCCAGCCAGATTTCCAGCCATCTGCCATCCTCCCGGCTACCCGGACGCCTGCCGGCCTCCCGTGCACCCTTGCCGAACTGCGACAACACGATCTCCCGGCTCCTGGTTGCCCGCTGGCCACCCGACCTCCCATGCCGAGCCACCCAAACTGTGCCCCCAAGATGCTCTAGACCGAACCAGTTCCGCGCCTCTGGGATGATCCCCCTAGGCGGTGCCCTCCAGGCCGAACCGCCCTCACGCCGACCCGCGACCGGTCCGCGCCCTCGTGACTGGTCCATGCTCCCGTGACCTACTTGGTTGGGCCCAGTAGGCTAGGCCAAATATAATGGGATGACCCGCCTAACGGACCGGGCCAGACCCAACGGGTCAGGTATGGTCGACCCAGACCAGGTCTGCCTAGACTGAGTCAGGCCAGGTCAGTCCAACCGGGTCGGACTGGACCCGGGCCCACTACCAACCCTTTACTTCTTTTGGCCATATATTTGGCACCAAACGTCTGTTTGATGTACCTTCAATGGCGATGGTGTTATTAGAGCGCGACAGTCCCTTTGTGTATACCCATATGGAGTTTTTGGTATAGTTGAGATACGTTCAGGTTGGATCGAGCACAAATCCAACCGGCCCCCTAGGACTAAAGGGATAATAACTCACAGACCGGGCGTCCAATTGACGCACTATCTATTGGGTTGAGACCTCTATGACGTGGTAGAACTTTGGGATACTTCTTCATGGGACTTCATGGTAGTTGATGTATTGAAACTTGGCTTGAGAAGAGGACCCTCCCAGAATCAAGCGTGCTTTGTGCGGGAACCCTATGGCTGGCTTCTCTTTAATTACTATTTCTGGATCCTATGTGAGTTCGACAGCTCTGACTACTGATCCTGGATCCTGTGTGGGTTCGACAACTCTAAATACTATTCCTGGATCCTGTGTGAGTTCGACCGCTCTGACTACTATTCCTGGATCCTGTGTGGGTTCGGTAGCTTTGACTACTGTTCCTGGATCCTGTGCGGGTTTGTCAGATCTGACTAATATTCCTGGATCCTGTGTGGGTTCGATAGGACTAACTACTATTTCTGGATCCTGTGTGGGTTCAATAGCTCTAACTACCGTTCCTGGATCCTGTGTGGGTTTGACAGCTTCGACTACTATTCCTGGATCCTACGTGGGTTCGACAGCTCTGACTACTATTCCTGGATCCTATATGGGTTCGACAGATTTGACTACTGTTCCTGGATCCTGTGTGGGTTCGATAGCTTTTACTACTGTTCCTAGATCCTGTGTGGGTTCTATAGTTATGAATACTATTCTTGGATCTTACATGGGTTTGAGAGACTAGATGATTCAGTAGATACATCTAATCATCTCTGTCTCTCTATATAAGTAGTATACTTACGTGAGCTGAGTCAGTTTTTTCTGTGTTTTTCCTCATGATTGAGATGGATCACTTGATAACTTAGGAATATGTATGAGTATATAACTGAGTAAGGTTATCTATTGATTTCATACTTTGTGGTTTATCCTTGCTGGATTTAGTGAGACCTTGTGGGTCTCGGGGTCCCTACTGAGTATCGTTATACTCACCCCTGCATGGGCTATGCCTGCACCTTGGTTTGTTGGATTCAAATGATGGACATCGCTAACAGAGGCTGAGAGTACCAGGACTGGACGATACCCGAAGGTTGACTATACGGTGTGTCGGTACCCGGAGGAGACAGACGGATGTGGAGTGCTGAGGAGGCTATCTGTACCTACCCATCAGGTAGGAATCCCAGAGGATGATCCTGTTGCTGTCTTTTCTCTTTCTTTAGTTGTATTGCATTATAGTTGTACTTGTACCTTTACTATTGGGCTTATATTTTGAACCCTTTTACTTTCATCACTCTTTTTCTATACATATTACTTGGTGTTTCGTCCAACTGTATGCTTGCTTGTGTGTGTGTTTATAGGTTATAAAGACAATGCCTTCACAGTATTAGAGAATTACACCTTTGGTGCTAGTCTCCAGCCCCTGGCCTATGGAAGGCGGTCTTGGGGTAGTCACGGAATGGGTCCTGGGGGACGGGTCATGACAACTAACTAGGATTTTTTTTCATTTTCTAGAAAGGTTTTTTTTAGTAAAAAATGTGTGATTTAAAAAACTTATAGTTTACTTAATTTTACCACTCTATAATAATAAACTAAAAGTTTAAAAAGAATCAAGTAATACAATATTAAATTAAGGAATAATATTATGAATGTTTAAATATTCTATTTACCTAGAAAACCTATGATAATTTTTTTAGATCCAATGTAAATTTTTTCATTAATATGAAAACTATTTTTGGTATTCTATTTAAATAAATTATTTTCATGTTGATTTTTAGTTTTTGATTGAATTTGAAGCCAAATTTCTTTTATAAAAATAATAATAAATTAATTTATGGATTTAAAATCATTAACCATGATAATTTTACCATATATAATAATTTAAAATATGAATAACATGATATTTCCAAAAAAACTTGTTAACACATTTAAGTGTTTTTATTTTAAAATTAACTTTTCACACCTATATAAATTTTATTAGATAAAATTGTTTTACAAATTGAAATCAAAATATTTTAATTAGGTAAAAATGCCACGTCTAATATTTTTCTTTAAAATTAATTTCTATGGTTAAAAATTAATTATCATGGTAAAAGTAAAAGGGGTAAGTTGAGTTTAACCTAGTATAAAAGTACTATTTTTTTTAAAAAAATAATTGAATTGAATGTTTGATATTTTTCTCGAACAATAATATTTTCCACAACACTATTGTCCATTTTGGAGCCTTTGGACCTTGAAAAGGCATTGCATTATTGAAAAATGTAAAGGTGTTTCAAAAATTCCCCATATATTCACTTATGATAGAATTCCACTTACACTAATAAATAGAATATTAGAGACAATTTTTTAGAAGGGGTTATGCAGAACCCCCTTTAATCATCGAGTTTTGAGGGGGTTCACAACATCCTCTAAGTTTTTTAACATTATTTTTTGAATATTTTGTTCTATATTAGTGGTGATTATATGTTGAAAATTTAATAATTAGTTCCACTATATGTTCGGTTGGATTTTAGAGGCATTATATATATATATATTATTCATTTGGATATTAGAGGTAATATATATAAAATGTAATTTTTTTGAAATGGAAATAGTGGGGGTTTCTGAACCATTGTTAATCACTTAGACTAGAGGGGGTTTTCAATCCCCTCTAATTTAAGAAATTTTATCTAGTTTTGAACCCCCTCTAATATATGACATTATAAGTGGTTTTGAACTCCTTATAATTTATGGAATTAGAGGGGGTTTTAAACCCCTTCTAATATGTGACAGTAGAGGGGGATTTAAACCCCTTACAATTTAATATATTAGAGGGGGTTGTGAACCCACTCTAATTTATGAAATTATATAGATTTTTCAAAATGCTATAATTCATGAAATTAGAGGGGGCTTATGGACCACCGTTAATCCCTTTTATTAAAGGGTTTTTTAACACCCTCTAAATTTTTATTTTTTTTTAAAAAAAATCTCATATAAATTGAAATTCTATAATATATAGTCTGTGTGTGCATGTTTTTATACATATATTACATAAAAATTATATAAATGAATTTAAATTCATTATAATTAAATATATAAATACATTAAATAAATACTCATACATATAAATAAAAATGTCTACAAATATTAATATTGGTATACATAATAGAAATGCAATTATAAATATGTATAATCAAATATATAAAATTTATAAATGTTTTTAAAAAATACTATGCATTTATATCATGTTTTATATTATACATATATTATATTAAATACATTTTATTGTATATTTATGTATAAATAGCCAGAAGATTCAGGAGGCAGGCAGAAACCTGCTCCCAACATTTATTAAAAAGAAGAAAAAGGGTAAACAGTACAAAGAAAATCAAAGTCAGGGAACTTTACACAACCTTGTGTAAATAGTGCCATTCCTATAATTACAAACCAACTCTTCAAAGAGATATAGAAAGATAAAGGGCCAACTAGAACTCACTTCTTCAATCGCCCTCTTTGATAAAGCATCTGCAACTTGATTATCCTCCCAGTATACATGAGAGACATCAATACAAAAACTTCTTGCAAGTCTGAGGCAGGCAATCCATGAAATTAGAATCCTACATGGAAAATTATGGGATATTTCTTTGAGAATCTGTACAGAAAAGGCCGAATCCAACTCTATCCATAATCTATGCCAACCATAATGGACAACATACCTGATTGCTTTAATCATTTCCCACAACTCAGATTCGATAGAATAAGGATGGCCGATATAATGGAAGAAGCAGCCTTTTACAAATCCTCGATATGTTCTGAATATTCCACCACATCCCGCAGGGCCAGGTGTGCCAGAGGCTGCCCCATCGACATTAACTTTTAGCCATTCTAGAATAGAAGGTATCCACCGAATAGACTTCACCATTTTTGGATTCTTTTCCCTGCCACTTACACCAAGAGATCTCAAAATATGCAGGTCAAATATGTCATTGTTCATGGATCCAGTTTGTATACTACAGGTAGCATGAATTCCACGATGAATATAAAGAATTCCCTCACGAACAGTGGGCTGTATATTGTTGAAAAAAAGAGAATTCTGGGCTTTCCATATGAATGAATTTACCGATACTACATCAGAAAGTAGCAGAGCCTTCAGCTGTTCACTAAAATCAATATTCAATGCAGAATTTATCACCATTTAAAAAGAAGAGAAATCAATACAGTAGTTGAAAGTGTCTTGTACATAATCCCATAACCGAACAGATATATTGCAGTGTAGAAATAAATGCGACAAAGATTCATCACTGTTGATACACAAATGACATAATGAGGCCAGAATTACTCCAGCTCGCTGCAAAACATACTGAACAGGTATCCTGTTCTTCCTTATTCTCCAAATTAAAAGAAAGGCAGCAGGTGTAATATATGGCCTGCGAAGACCTACCAGCCAGGAAGAAGTAGCAGAAGAAGCAAAACAATACAGTTTATAACATTCCTGGCTAGAAAATGAGCCATTGAGTGCAGATTTCTAGATCAAAATATTAGAATCTGTATAAATATATCTGTCCATTTCCATATGAAAATTACTGGGTAACATTTCACAAGAAGTCGAATTCCCATGTAATTCATAAATATATAGAGAAGCAAAGGCTGTTGGAATCTCCATATGATCTTTTAGAATATTGGGAAACCATGGAGCATCCCAACAATTCAGATTAGAATCAAGAGAGACGAACCATAAAGACTGAGACATTATCAATGAGTAAGTGTACTTAATTGAGGGCCAAACAGAGGATTTTAAAAATCTGCATATACCTTTTTGTAACCTATCCACAAACCTAAAAGCTGGGAATTCTATAGAGAAATCAATCTTGGATAGAAGATTCCAAGTGAATTTTTGGAGGAGGGAATCATTATAAATTCTAACATCTTTGACCCCCAAACCTCCTGTATCTATTGGCTTTATACATTCTTTCCAAGAAACAGTCACTAGTTTCCTTTCATGAATAGATCCAGTCCAAATGAAATTTCTAATCTTTCCAATCAGTTCTTTTAACAGTTGGACAAGCCATCTATATATAGAGAAGGAATATACAAACACAGATGATATCACAGAATTCACAAGGCACGCTCTACCAGCCTGTGACATTGATTTACCCTTCCAGCTAGCAAGATGATTTGTAATCTTAAGGGAAATACCTTCAATATGGGCACACTTAACCCTACCCCAAAATAGTGGAACACCAAGATAGTTAAAAGGTAATGAACCTCTCTTAACTCCAAGTCTACGTGAAACTCTATTTTTCTTCACAACACCAACGCCTTCCCCAAAGACAACAAAAGACTTATTCCAACTAATGACTTGACCGACAACCTCTTCATAATGTGAGAAGATATGTCTAATGAAAAGAGTAGTCTTCCTGTCAGCCTTACCGAATAAAAGAATGTCATCAGCATAGAATAGATGTGAGGGAGCAAAGAGATTCTTACCTGCCCTCATTCTTTGATAGATACCAGTGTTAACAAGGTCATGAAGACATACACTGAGATAATCCTCAGCTAAAGAGAACAGAAGTCCAGAGAGGGGATCGCCTTGTCTGACCCCTCTCGTGCATTGAAAGAACCCCCTAGGGGATCCATTTATAAGAATGGATAAACAATCACTTTTCAAAATAGAACTAATCAATCTAATAAACCTTTCAGAGAAGCCATGCATTTTAAGAATTAAGAAGATGAAATCCCATTTTATTGTATCAAATGCTTTGGATATGTAAATATTGAGGCCCATATTACAATGTTGAACCTTGTTCCTCATTATGTTAATACACTCTAAAGCAGTGAAAAGGAAATTCTGAATTATATAATATCTATAAATATTATATAAATACATAAATATACAAACACTCACAAAAACAAATATAATTGTATATATATATATTTTTATATATGTAAATATAATTATTTATATATATTATATTTACAAAAATATAATATATATATATATATTTTATACAGAAATATATTACATATTATACCAAAATAAAAATATATTATATTATTTAAATTCGTATAGACAAATATATATATATATATATATATATGTATGTATGTGTATATTAATATATGTATTCTAAAAATTTCCTTTATCTAAATATATATTATATATATTACATATAATTTGGTCATCCAGGTGGGTTACGACGCACGTTCTAGGTTTGGTGGGTCACAACTTTGATTCTCAGTGCCAACAAATATTTTTACACCATTTAATGTCGGTGAAAATACACTTTCACATGTTGGGGCCCATAGCGGCAAGTCTCCGTCCTAGGGGGCCCTGGCGGATTTGTGCAGTGTGTTTTGGTGGGTGTCCCATGGCGTTTGTGGGCCTGTGGGGTGTCTGTGGGCAGGTCCTCGGGGTGGGGGTGTCATGGGGTGGTGTCGGGTTCATGGCGTGGGGTGTCAGGGGGTATGTCCTCGGTGTCATGGGGGTGTGTCCAAAGACACCAGGGGGGGTGTTAGGGGGGTCTGTCCTAGGTGTCATGGGGGGTCCCGGGGGGGGGGGGGGGGTTGTGGGGGTCTGTCCTGGGTGTCATGGGGGTCCGAGGGGCGTGTCCACGTGTGTCATGGGGGGTCTGAGGGGGTCTGTCCTGGGTGTCGGGTTGGGGGGGGGGGGTGGGTGTCCATGGATGTCATGGGGGCTCTAAGGGGTGTGTCCACAGGTGTCATCTGAGGGTCTCTATGGTTGTCATTGGGTGCTCGTTTAAGGGTGGTTACAGCATAACCGCCCCTAAACTGGTAATTTGGGACTCAATTAGAGGTGGTTAAAACTACCTCAAATCGACCCATATACGGAGAAACTAGAACGGTTTAAAACCCCTTATAATATAATCACCTCTAAATTCAAAGTCATTTTACCAACACTTCTCCAAAACCACCCCTAAACAGAGTAGGTAGGTACATTTACGGAGGTTATGGGTAACTGCTGCTAATGTGTTTAGAAGGGGTTCTAACCCCTTCTAAATGACAAAACCCCTTCTAATCACCCCATTGTTTTGTAGTGTTACAACCTTAAAAGACAAAACATTGATGATAATTACTTCTATAAAAAATTCCATTTTACTATCCATACAACACTATCCCATTAATATAATCCCCATTTCAAAGCCTATTTATCCTAGTCCCTTTAACTCCATGGATACTACCTAGGAAAGATCAAGTCTGTAATGTAAGTATTATCTTTTTTCGTAAGTTTTTCATCTTAATATTTTCCTTCCAAAAATATTTTTACTAAATAATATAATTAATTCAGTATAATTTGAATACTGAGATGTTCTTAAATTATTTTTTCAACCTTATTTATTCATTTCCATTAACTTAGAAAAAAAGGAACTTCAATTGTGTGTGTGAGTGGATTACTGCCTCCATAGGGAATTATTTTTTAGTTTTTATTATAGTTTTTAATTCATTATAAAAAATATCAAACTGTGGTTCACTATAATAAAAAATGAATTTTATACCATCATTCTTCTTTTATATTGATTCTATTTCAAAGTTAACACCTCCTTAACCGTACTCACCCATCAAGTTAAAGCGTTTTCATGTTTGGGGCGGTTTAACCACCTACTTGACAATTATATAAAAATATAAAATGAATAAAAATTAGAACATAAATAATAATATTACTATATAAAAATAAAAAATCTTGATTGATATATAGTTTTGGAAATATTAAATTTAATAATTTACTTATTATTAAACTATCATCCATGTTTACTAAAATCAACGAAATAAGCCACCACCGATTCCATTTTCACACAATGTAAATACAAAATTATCAATGATATGTGAGATTTATAAACTAGTAAAAGTTTTATATTGCAGTTTCTTAAATGATATATTAATGATGATATTGGTGTCAAATAATGGGTAAAATAAAAACATTATAAAATGTGCATAAAAGATTAAAGTTATTAAAACCTCATGGTTGAAATAAGATTTAACTAAAAAATAAACTTAAAATAAATAAATAAAAACTAGGGATATAAAAGGTAAAAAATATGAATATTTTTATTAAATATATTATTAAGGTATCTATGTTTTTATAAGAGTTTAGAGTGCCATCATTTAATCAAGGAAAAAGGTAATGATTTCATCTCAAAAATTCTTTATTTGAGACAAATTTTCTTTTTTGTACTTAATTTTATCTAAATGGTTTGTATACTAACTATTGGTTATATAATATCATGAATTATAATTATATTGTAATTTTAAATTCAATTTCATGTTGTCTCTCTTTAAAGGGGTTTTTATTTGAATTTTTTTAAGCCTTAACGGTTTCTTTGTCTCAAATTTGAATCCCTTGATACATGTTTAAGATATAAACTATGTTCCTGTTGAAATAGTCTTAATAATACCCTATTTTAATTTTTATAATTATCCTATTATATTTAATTATAATCAATATTTTATTTAATTTTATAACACTCATTAAGTTTTTATTCAAAAGTTACTAAATATTTAAGGGACATGGAAACTCAGACTCTTTTCTATGATTTACAGAATTTGTTATTTAAACTTCATTTTCCCAAGGATTTCCATTTTAAATTATTTATTATTTATTATTTCTTTGAAAAAAAAGTTTTTTAATCAATTAAATTATTATTAAAGGGTTTAATTTAATTTTTGAAAAAATAATGATGAATTTTGGAAAAGAGAATTATAGCTATGACTTTTACAATGATGAATACAAAATGTTTTCAAAAATATCTTTTCTTGATTGGTATTTCCTTATGATATGTCTTCAATTGGGTTATGTTTTCTTTAATTATATGATTATTTTGGGCATTCAAGTCTTTTATATCAATTTTTTTTGTTCCTGATGATATTTTTTACCATTATAAAACTCATTTTATTTCCATTAGTTATTTATGGAATGTGAATGATTTCCACTTTGAAGATTTATGAACCCCACTTTATTTCCCTAGTTAATTTATGGAAATTGAACGATTTCTATTTTGTTTTTTTATGAAAAAAAATTTATTTTCATAGATTATTTATTATTTGAGAAGTGAATGATTTTTAAGTGAAACATATATATCTAGATGAGTTCCATGTGGTTAAATTATAAATCAAGGAAGGGTGGATTCATTATAAACTAAGGATGGTTGGTTTTATTATAATCCAAGGATAGGTGGTTAAATTATAAACCTGATATGGGTGGGTATAATATATCCTCAATGCATTGGTTAAGTATATATATCTCATGTGATAGTTATTCATGAGTACATTTTATCTTCTCAGAATCATGGGAGTTGATGGTGTTGATCATGAAAGTATTGTTTCCCTATGCTAATGTCTTTACCACAATTAAATATTATTATTCATTGTGATATTATTCCCTCATGATTCAAGGTTTATGTCAAATTATTTTAATCCATGTTATAGCTATTTTTTTTGAAGTTCATATTTTGTGGATTTATGTTTTCATGCCTTATACTATGTGGATCACTTATGTTTCATAGATATATCTCATATTTTTATGATATTTATCTTATTTTTTTAATTCACTATATTCTTATGAATATATCCTTGAAAAAAATATTTACCTTTTAATGAGTGTTTTAGATCACCCGTTTCTTATGTTTTCATTACTTAGGTTATATGGACGAGTCTTACTAATGAGATATCCTGAAGTTAGTCTATTATGGTTCCTTTAAAGAGAAGTTATATCAATTATTATAAAATAAAATTATTATGTTATGGGGATCCAAATTTACTTAACATTTAAATCATTATATATATTTATTAAATATAATTTTTATATCATGTAAAATATGTAAAATAAAAGAATTATTATCTTTTGTTTCTATAGTTTGTATCAGAGAAAAGGTTTAGTAATTTTTGGAGACTAGAGAAGCAATTTCTTTTTGAGAAATAAGGTTAGAGAACCATAGTTAAAACCTAAAAGATGAGTCTAAGTATTGGGAATGTCTTGAAATATTGGTAAAGTAATGGGTTTGTGGTTTTCCAAGAAATTGCATCCACATAGGGATACTGAAAGTGAATATATGATATAGAATAGATGTACCTTGGGGTAATACTCATAGAAAGTGAATATTAGATATTAAATCAATAATAACCTGATGGATGACAAAGAGGTATGACTGTAATCTTGGTTTGAAACTCCTAGGGGATATTCTTTGGTTGATCATGTGCTCTTTACAAATCGTTTTGAAGGATTCATTTTCTGTTTTATAGGGATTATGTTAATAAGTATGAGAATACCCAATATAAAGTCTAACCAAGGAATAATATAGGTTTAAATCCAAGTATTTTAGGACAATGTGATAATTTAAACTAATATTATGTTTTAATGTGGAATTTATTTTATGATTTTGATAATTCCTCAATATTTTTAACATTTAGACATTAATGTCAACCCTTTTGGTTTTATTAAGGGAAGGAACTAGAAGGTACTATGAGTTTGAGGGATAGTGCGAAGATTACCTCAATGCACAACCCCTTGGAATGGGATATAGAGCGAGAAACACTATTATTTTACCAAACTAGCTTTCATGTAATGTGATTAAAAGTTTGAATATATTCAAAGTACCAAAATACAAATAAGAGAAGTATAGGCCACAATGACAGATCATGTGATGAATATGATGATATAAAGAATGATAAATTTTATATATTTATAAAATTTGGAGAGAATAATCATGGTAATTTGTTAAAAGGGTCTCTAAGTTGATTTAATTATAGATAAGGAGCTCATTGTGCATCCAACTACTATATAAAAATAAAGAGGATAGATAATAAGATGGGATTGGAAAAGGTTTTTCCAAAAATACCATTAATAGTCTATTTCCTTAAGTGTGGAAAACCTAGAAATTACCTAAGAATATGCCATAAATCCAATTATAACAAGAATTATATGTGTGAATAACCACCACAACCAATGGAATAGATTGGATCCTGTTCTATGACTATAGTTGAGGTGGATTGTGAAAATTAAATCTTCCATTGTAGAACTTTGGGATCTTTATTCGAGAAATTATTTGTTTCATATATGATTTTATAAGTGTACCACCAAGATGTTTTTTATCAAATAAAATATCAAGTTATATTATGGTTGTATTTTGAAATTCAATTTTATGAGAATATATATCTTAGTATTAGTAAATTGGATGGATTTGACATAGGGTATTAAAAATTTCAATATAGATTCCTATCACTGAGTGTGCTTATATTACCCAAAAAATCATCACCATTAAGAATAGATGGCTTTAGAAAAAACTACCAGCTGTCATGGAGAGATCTTAATGTCACTTTAATAGTAGACATAACCAATGAATATCCTTTTCATCATCCATAAATGCACCACTACCACATATAAAGATATATGTTTCCCAATAACCAGAAATCTCCATTATAATGGTGGATATAGAATAAAATACCCATTCTTCACCACTAATTCTGCTGAACATGGTGTTCAGGTGAAGAATGACATTTCCTAGTGACCTCGGGGTTTGGGGAAGTTCAATAATTAGGTTCGATGCACTAGAATATGTGATCCCATGCAGTGTGGGTGGGAAATAGTTTAGGTCATGGAAGAACCTATTTTGACTTGTGAAATTTCACCTGGAGCAGACGTATTGAGATATCATACCCTGCCAAACTTTAGTTGAGTGGGTTGTATGGAGTGAAAAGCACATGTAATAGTGGAATAAGAGGGTGAAGAAATAGGTGGTTATCAATCAGGATGAAAATGTAGGAGAGGGATAAGTCGAAGAAGGAAAGAGATGGTGTAGTGGAGATGACTACTCTAGAATGGTCCAAGAAGGGTCTGAATGTGGATCTCATTGAATGTTATAAAAAGGAGTAACTTTCTTCATCGACTTCATCATTTGAACTTAACCATCCATCGACACCTCCATGATGAGAAACCATGGGAGATGATATATAGGTGTGTGTGGAATAGATATTATAATAATAGTGATTCAAATTTCATTTCAAAACTCATTTAGGATAATCTATAATTCTAGGAATGAACTATGAAATCAATGAAAAATAAAATTGGTCTTAACTCTAAACCACGATAGGTATTTAACTCAAATGGGTTGGAAGAAACACAAAAGTTTTATTATGATTTTTTATAAGTATATAGTAGATATTGATTCCATATTAAAAAATTAAATCTTATGTTATATTATAAATATCCTTAGATAACTTTTTTAATAAGTAATAATTAAAATTATGAGTATGTAGTCTATTTTAGGGGGGAATGTAATGACAAGAGTTATTAGATCTTATTAAAAAATAATGAAATGTTTAATAATTTTTTTTCACACAACACCCGACATAAATTTTCTAAATTTTTTATAAAAGTATTATTAAGTAACTTAATATTGTAATAAATTTAAAAACATTACCTTTCAAAAAAAATATTTAATTTGGGTTAATTTTGAAATATTATATTTTTAATATATTAAAATTTATTTATATTTTAAATTATCACATTAAATGAGAAATCTGAAGTAATTAAATAAAATAATCCCATTTTTTGAGTCTGAATATGAATATTTTATTATTATTATTATTTGATCATTATTTAAAAAGGTTATTTTTTAGTTAAAAAATGGAGGATTTATGAATATTATAATTTCTATGATTGTGTCACTATGTAAGAATATACTACATGATTTCACACCCATTGAACTAATAATATATGAAATTAAAGAATAACATTATTTATTTTGAAATATTCTTTGTACATATAAAACCTATGAATTTTTTTTAAACTAAATTAAAATATTATCTTAATTTGGAAAATATTTTTGGTATTCTCTTCAAATAAAGTATGTTAAAGGTGAGTTTTGTATTTGGATTACCTTATAAGAATAATATTTTTTTTATTAAATTTATAATAAATTAATTTATGGATTAAAAATTATTGACCATAATAATTTTATCATATATAAAAATTTAAATGCTTAAAAATGTAATTTTTTTAAAAGATGTTTTACATGTTAATGTGATTTTTTAAAATCAAATTTTCATACATATATGAATTTTATTGGATAAAATGGTTTTAATTTTTTTATCAGAATAATTAAATTATTTAATATGGTAAATTTTAATTTTTTCCTATGAAATTAATTACCAAGGTTAAAAATTAATAATATTGGTAAAAGTAAAATGGGTAAATTAAGATTAACTTAGTGTAAAATTATTAAAAAAGTAATAAATTTATTTTAATTTAATGGTTGATATTTTTATCCATAGATACATGTTTTCAATACACCATTTTCAATTTTTGATCCTTGTTACTTTGACAAAACATTGAATTATTCAAAAATGTAAACGTGTTTCAAAAGGTTCCATTATTTTCACTTATAAAAAAAACACTTCCACCCTTAAAATATATACATAAGATTATAATTACTCCATTAAACTATATTATTTTACTCCCCCTATAACCCTATCCCATAAAAATAACCCATGTTCACTCAATGTTATCCTACTTCCTTCAATTTCAAAGAGACTTCCAAGGATAGATAAAGTCTTTAACATTAGTGCTAGATAATTATTAAGTTATTTTTCTTAATCTTACTCTTAAATTTTTTTTCCATAATAATATGATTAATTAAGAATATTTATCATAATAATATGTTTTTATATTAATTATACCATCCTTATATATATTCATTTCTATCCACTTATAAAAACAATGGAATGTCAATCGTGCATGTGCATAGGCTACCACCTCCATGAAAAATTTCTTTTTTGGTTTCTTCTAGTTTTTCATTTTTATACCTACATCTCAAAATATGATGAAAAATAATAAAAAAATAAAAATAATATCATCATTATTCTATAATTATGATATTATGCCAAAATAAATGCATCCTTAATGATAATCACCCATCGATTTAGAGCATGTACATGTTTGGGGCGGTTTAACCACCTACATGAACAATGCTATAAAAATATATCACAGATTAATATGGGAACATAAATAAAAAAAATTATTATATTATAATAATAAAATAATTATTTTAATAATATTATTAAAATATTACATCATGTATTTTAATTATTATTAAAGTGTCATCCATATTCATTAAAATCACCGAAATAAGACAACAACGATTCCATTTTCACAAAGTGAAAATAAAATGATTATATAATGAGATAATAGATTTATAAATTGAGAGAATTTATATATTAATTAAGCACAAATTATATATTTATGGTGAAATTAATTTAAAATAATGATTAGTGATACCAACATTATAAAATATGCACAAATTATTAAAGTTATTAACACATGATGGTTGAAATAAGATATAACAAAGAAATATACCAATAAATAATAATTTTAAATGAGGGATATAAATTTTAAATATATGAATAATTTTATAAAATATATTTTTAGGTAGCAATTTTTTATTTATAAGAGGTTAGAGTTTCATAAACTAACCAAGGAAACATTCTATGGGTTTCATCTCAAAATTTCCTTCTTTCATAAAATTTTTATTTTATAAAACAAATTTCCTTTAAATATTTTTTATACTACCTATTGGTTATATAAATTCATAAATTTTCTTTATAATCGTATTTTGACTTCAATTTAAATATTTCTCTCTTTCTACGAGTTTTTATTAGAGTGTTTTGTAAGCTGCACCGTTTTCTTTGTCTCAAATTTGAATCCCTTGAGACATGTTTAAGCTATAAAACTTTTTTCATTTTCAATGGTGTAAATACTACCCTATTGTCATTTTTTATCATGATGCTATTATATTTCATGATATTAAATTTTCTATTTAATTATAGACCTGTCAATAGTATTTGATTCAAAATTTAAAAAGGTTTTAAGGGGCTTGGTAACTCAAGCTCCTTTATTTGAGTTGCATAATTTCTTATTTGAATTTGGTTTTTCCATTACATTCCATTTTAAAAGATTCACCAATTTTATTTCTGTGGAAAATGTGTTTTTGAAAAAAATTAAATTTTCATGAATGGTTTTATTTTCATTTTCCTAAAAAACAAAAAATCTTTTTTGAAAAGATACCGATAATTATGAATTTTAAAATGATGAGCAAAAATGTTTTCAAAAATATATTTTCCTGATTTGGTTATCATATATTCTATCTCTAATGGTGTTATGTTTTATGTTTCAATAAATATTCTCTCTAATTATGTTATTATTTTGGGTGATCATGATATTTATATGAAATTTTTTTGTTCATGAAAATATTTTATACAATTATGAAACCTATTTTATTTATTTGGGTTACTTATGAAATGTAAATGACTTCCACTTGGATGTTTTATAAAACCCCCTTTATTTCCATTGGTTATATATAAAATTTAAATTATATCCATTTGTTTGTTTTATGAAATCCATTTTATTTCCATGGTTTCTTTATAATGTGAAAACTGAATTATTTTTATATGGAACACATATATATGGATGAGTGACAAGTGGTTTCTTTATAAAGCAAGGATGGGTGGTTCCATTATAAACTGAGGTCATATGGCTTGATTATAATCCCAGGATGGGTGATTACATTATAAACCTGATATTGGTGAGACTATTATAGCTCCAAATTCATTGGTTAAGAGTTTTTATCTAATCAGATTGGTATTCATGAGTATATTTTATTTTATCATAAGCATGAGAAATGATTATGTGGATCAAGTTAGTAATGTTTCTATAAGATAATATCTTTGACATAGTTAAATGATGTTATTTATTATGATATTATTCTCTCATGATTAAAGTATTTCTTAAATAATTTAAGGCCATGTTAGATCTATTATGGTTCCATGTTTATTGTAATAACCCGCATTCTTATAGTTTGAGAATTTCTCTGGGAATTTAAAATTTCTCTCTTGGTGGATGGATAGTTTTAAAATAGAATAATAAAAACAAGGTTATGGGTATTTTAGATTCCAAACGTGATGTTTTTTTTGTGAGTTAAATGTTATGGAGGAAGTCCCATGGGTTCTGGAGAACACTAAATAGAAAAAAGATGCATAGGGTTTTTGAAAACTACCCCAAGAGTCAATACATGTCATGAATATGATTCACGATGTGAATATTTTACATGGGGTGTAGTTATAATTTATCATCATGTAAAAATAAAGGTCTAATGGAATGATTTTTTTTCATGGTGTGAAAATTTTTCTCACTCTGTTACATTTTTTGGCCCAACCCAGTAAAACATTTTCTCTATTTTTTCACAATGTGAATTTACTTAACACATATTGAAACCTTGATAGATAATTTTTGGGAATTTTTAAATAATAGAACTATTTTTTAATACTTTTAAATGTTTCATTCCTTTTATCTCCTTACATGGAAATTGGTGAGGGATGGAGGCTTGGGATTCAAGGAGCTCTTTCTAACTCTTCTATCATTTAATTAAAGCATTGTTAGTTGGTATTGATTCCTCTCTATGAGTCTTATCCATTTTAATCCTTGGAAATTTACTTTTCTATTCAAATATTTATCATCTTTTCACCATAGATAAATATTTATGGAGAAATTTGATGGATAATTATAATTTTTCATCAATAAATCCTTGCATCCTTGAAATAAGGGTACTCAAGATGATATCAGTATGTTTTCACGTGTTGATTGATTAAGGTATGAATCTATTATGATTTTTCTAAAAGGGGATTTTACCTAAGTAGTATTTATCAACTATTGAATAATTATACTTAATTAGGGATTTTTTGAAGCCTAGATATGGGGTTTACTCATTATTATAAATCACCCTAATGTCTATGGTTTCAACATGATGGAGTTTCCTGGTGATTTTATCGACAATATGACAAGTCTAGATTTAATTAATTAATTAGTTATAAGTATTATAATTACCTAATTATTTATTATTTATATGAGTTAGGTGACTATGTTTTTAAGGCTTGTCTAGATGATCAAATGAAAGATCTTGGATATTTTATTCTATGTGGCTATCCTACATTTTTGAATACACCTTTGAAGGGTGATCTGGTAAATGAATTTTTCCTCAGATAGATTCAAAAAGTGCACTGTAGAACACCATTGGATGGTTAGTTGTTGTTTCAGCTAAATTTCATTGCCCGAAAATTCTTTTAATGTATTTTTTCTTTCATTATTGGTTGTGAGGTTCCTTGTGATAATTTAATTAATTATAATTTAATTATAATTAATTATTTGTGTTGCTTTGGAATGAGATACGAACTCGTGGTTCTTGAGAAAAGACCAACTAGACTAGGTCAATGTGCGTAGGGCTATAATAACTTTCTTATCATGGGGTTAACTCTATTTCATGTTAGTGGTATAAATAATATCCATAATTTTCTGATTGAAATTATCCTAGTATGTGAAATATGTTTGACTTCAACAAATCATCGTGTGCATGACCAAAGTAATTAGATATATTGATGTGTTTTATATGTATAGATCTTCCTTAGGTTCACTTTTATACCATTTTTATTGAACCCATGACTTGTGGCCACCCAATGGGTGTTCCAAAACTTGATCCTAGGTTGGAAACTTAGGTATAAACAATCTTAGATCCCATGAATAAAATTAATTTTGGTTATACTTGGGTTTAACCACATGGATTGGTTTTTCATGTAAACATTTTCCTTTCCTTGTTTTTATTAACTCGATAAATTGAACACCTTGGAATAGATTGTAAATTTTAGTGATTTACTGAGATAGGATTGCATGGTCTGAATTATTTAAAACATTTTTAATTAGTTTGTTGTGTTAACTTGATGATAATTGGTTGTTGGCATGTTAACATCTTTTAGGCCTAGATGATAAATGAAAGGAATCCATTCCAATAATTATGATAAATTTTGGACTTGAATTTATGGAATGAAAATGGGTAGATAAATGGTAGTTTTATAAGCTTCCAATTATGACTTATAATTACATGGTGTTATACTTGATTCTTGGCCATGTGTCATTCTTGTTAGCTTTCTATTTTGAGATGACTCTTTTATGTGTAATGCTTGGTCAGAGTATATTACATGTACCCTTTCAGATTATGTCTTGTTATGACTCATTGTGTAAGTTAGATCCTAAGGGCTAGCTGCATGGTTGCATAATGACTGAGGGCTAGATGATTGATGTTGTACCGCCTGAGGGATGGATGCATGTAATAGACTGCCCGAGGGATAGAAACATGATTAATTGATTCCTAATGGATAAGGAAATATTTATCCTTAGTTACTGAGGAGGATAAGTGTGGTTGATTATTTTATTCTCAAGGGTGAGATTCTTAATTAGTTGTTTTCATGAGGAAAAGACACTCTACACATAATGCATGATATCGATGATTTATCCTAGGTAAGAGAATCCTCTAAGGCATGTATGATCCTTTCAAACATAGGATGACCCACCACTAGGATGAGGTATCTGGAAATGTGATGATGCATATGTGATTATTTTTATGGTTTTATTGGTTATGTGAAGTGCTCAAAGATATCTTAAAATGTATCGAAGAAGGTTCGACTTACCACAGGTGTCAATGTAGAAATCAAAGGCCTGTGGGTTTATTTATCATGTAGTATTAATTAATTAATTAATTACCCCATTTATCACTTTATTATATGAATTATAATCCTAAAAATTTATTTTTATTAACATGGTGGTGTTGAACTTCTGAGTTTTACTCACACCCTACCCGGGTTTTCATTTCACTTGGGTACCCAAGAAACTTTTACTTGTTTATCTCATGAACTTTGGGCTATGGATCAAGATAGAATGATTGAGTAAGATAACTCAGTTTTTATGAAGATATTTTATGAGATTATTCTCAGAGATATATCAAATCATTTTTTTGATTTTTCTTTTACTCCAGTATATATCAGTAGCCAGCCCAGTGGCCAGTCTTGTATGTAAAACAAGGATATTTAGGCCTTTACCAAATTTCATTGTATTACTAAAGATGGTTATTATTTTATGTGTACTTTAATTATTTATTTTCATGAAAAATATTTATTTATTTATTTATTATTTCTAACTCTAATAAAATAACTATAGTCTTGCAACTATACCATCTTACACCCCTCCTGCATATTAGTAGCCACTAGTGTACGAGGAGGATCACCTGAGGTCATGTAGAGAACCGATCTGACCACTAGTTATATTGTGATTCTAGGTGGGATGTTACAATTTGGTATTAGGGGATTTTTTTTCTTTTATCTTACAATTTTTGGAATCTGGTATCCTAGAGATTTTTTAATGTGTCAAAGCCTGTGATGGATATCGGTATGGTGTGTCGGGAACAACTATTTCGGTAAAAGTTCATTGTTACGAGAGATGGGATTACTATTCTGATTTGTGTTTTTTCAATTGTATTTTATTTTTTCCTTGGGTGAGACACATGTGGTTAGATGTTCTGATTCATGATAGATATCTATATCTTGGGATGTTAGTGAGAGGTCACTGAGTTAATTTTTTTTGACTCTTGAATAGTAAAAGAAAGAGGCATCTCATGTATCATAATTAGACCATAGGATTCACATGACATTTAGGCCTTGTAGTGTGTTATTTAACTATTGACCTAGGCACAATTATTTAAACTTTTTATAATTACTAATACAATATTTTTTCATATATACAATGGGTGGAATTCAACTTAGCTGGACCAACATGTATATAGATTCAATTTGATGGAAAGTTGAATGGATCTATGGGGAGATGCATGATGATGGGGATGACGACTTAATACTCATGAATAAGTGGTGTAGTAAACCTAGTAAGGATGAAATTGAATGAAATTCCTACACCTAAGTCCCCTTGTGATTATTCTTTATTTGGGTATGGTTTCATGGCATTTTTTTTCCAAGGAATAGTATGTTATATAGATGCTTAGAGAGGAAGGGTGCCTTAGTAGTGAGAAGATGGTTTTTAGTTTAGTGTATATCACTTTTTAGACTTGTATATTAAGGTATTGAAGATAAAATTATATGTGGAAATTGATCATGCTTGATACCCTATGATTTTTACCATATGTGAGTTTGACCTATAGACTTGCTGGTCAGACCTAGTGGTTTATTGAGACTTGATGAGTAAGGTTAGGTGGGATTCCTAGAGACCCTTATTATTTATATTAGATATTAGTGAGTCATAATTCATTTTTTGTGGTTTAGACCAACACACATGAGTCTATAGGGTTTTTATGAGCACCTTGTGTGTTAGTTACTTAAGAATCAAAGTGTTGTCATGGGGAAAGGAATAGGGTGACATCTAGTCCTATGTGTTGAGCACATTTTAATGGCATATTAAAAGTGTAGGTGGATACTCATTAATGGATCAGCATTGGGTGATGAACAAATGTGTGGATGCAGTTGACATTCTATAGGATAAGGATAAGAACTTATGGTGTCAGAACTACTCCATGATGTAGGATGTTATGTGAATAGTCTTAACATTGGAATGGTGCCTATTTTTTAAGAGGAGTTCAATGGAATCTTCTTTCTTGTTAATGATGAAGGACTGCGATGCATGGTTAGTTTTTGAATTTGAATTTGTTCCTAGTTTTGGATATGTATGACTCATTGGATTTTGAGTCAGGTTTAGTGAATGGTCATAGGAAGGAAAGAAAACCGTGTTTTTATTATGTGAATAAGGTGGTTGGAACATGTTGTAGATGAAAATTTTCATTTGGGATGTGTGAATGGATGGATCAAGAGTAATAACCTATTTTTTCTAGAGAGATAAAAGTGATACTTGCTGATTATGGTGCAAATGAATAGATTGTGTTGTCATTGGAAGCATTTTGAGTTCAGATAGAGGAACTCAAACAACATGTTAGTGGAAGTGTTATAGTAATATTTTATTCAAAGATGATTGGTATATAGTCTTGCAGAATTATTTATTCTTGGATGAAAATTCCATATTTATTCATGGTAGTTGGAAATGAAAGAGACACTTGTGGGAAGGGAGGCCCAAAACCAATGAATGAGTTTGACATGTCCCTGCAGTAAGAGGTGACATAAAAAATGACTGGGTTTGTGGTGGTAAACGTTAGAGAAATTTTAGTGTAATACTATTTTATAGATAATCATTCACAATATCTTGAAATCATCCTATGTTTTCTATGAATTATTTGGCTATACACCTAGATACCTAAATGTATTATTGGTTAGATAAAGGGCCAACTTGAGGTTATGCTAGAAGATAAATTTAAAGAAATTCGTATGGTGGGAAGACTACCTTGGGACATTGGAGGATGATTCTAATGTGTGAAGGGAACTTGTCTTGGTTAAATTGACTATTGGATAGTTAGGGTGGCATTTAAACACTGACAAGTTGTAATGTTTTATTTATCTAGTTCTAGGAAATCACCTGATTTTGGATTCAAACCAGACATTGGATGGAGACAGTGTGTCAATAGTAGGCTCAAAATGTTTCAGTGTGGTCAGATAGTGATTCATGGGGTTACCCCCATTCATGACTTGTTTCATGGGGTGACCCACTATTCATGACATGGTTCATGGGGTGTACCATCTTTTGTGTCTTGGTTAAGGGGGTGTAACTATTTTTTAATTGATTCAAGGGGTGAATCCTTGTTTTTTGACTTGTTTTATGGGGTGAAACATGTGATGAAATATTTCATGACATGTTTTGAGGCTGAAACATATGAAGGCAAGTGAGGAATGTACTATTTGGGGTGAAATTCCTATAAAATCTCTTGAATTTAGTAGCACGACTCAAGAATGCCATTCATGGTATAATGAGAGTATTATGAGGTCTAGTTGTGAAACATCCAAGAGAGGTCGACATATATAGGCCATGTGTAGGGGAAATGAATACATGTCTGTTTGGAATAGAATTAGAGACAGAAGATGGTTCCGACCATGGAAGGGTTTTTTCACGTGTTCGATCATGGTTGGATGAAAGCCATGTCGAGTGGGTTGTTGACCATGAAGGTTGTGTTTTGATATACGACATCGATGGTGGATAATTTTGTGGGTTAAAAGAGGTTTTAGAAAGTTAGTTTCTATAGTGGGGAGAACCATTAACATACTGGTGAAATTGTTAATAAAATAGTGATATTTTGGAATTGATGTGTGTTAGGGAACACCATATAGGGGTTTATTAATGGCTACGAGTAGTGGTTCAGGTTTTGGTGAGTAATGTACCTCATGTTTGGAGTTTCAAAATGGAATTTATTTTGACACACTAGAGTATATCATGGTGTCTTAGGAATGGTTTTATGATTCTTGTAAGATTAAAATTCATGGTAAATTCTCACAGTGGCTTCTTGGGGATGAAAAGTTTTATGGTGGGGTCATTGTAAGAACCCACATTCTTATGGGTTGATAATTTTAGCATGAATTTAATATTTCTCCTTTTACGAATGATTTTTTTTGAAATCCATGAATTGGAATGAGGTTATGAGCATTTGATATTGAAAATATATGGTTTTCATGCAAGTTATATGTTATTAGGGATGTTATGAGGGTTATAGTGAACACTAGAGAGGAAATAAATGCTCTAGGATTCTACAAATAGACCCAAGAGTCAATACACCTTATGAATATGATTCATGATGTGAAAGGTTTTCATGGGGTGTAGTTATAAAGTTTTAGGATGTGAAAATTAGGTCTCAGGGGAATGGATTTATTTTTCAAGGCATAAAAATATGTGTCATGATATCACTCTGATTCACTAGTCCTAGTAAGACCCTTTTCTAAAGTTTTTTAGGACATGAAGTTATTTTACACATCAGAAAATATTTATGGATGATTGGGTCATTTAGATAAAGATATTATTTTAAAAACCCTCCAAAATTTCATTCCTTAAATCTTCTTACATGTAAAGCGATATAGATAAAGTCTTGGGCTTTTGAGATCTCATATGAACTTGTCTCTCATCCTATTAAAACACTATCGGTTGAGATAGATTCCTCTTAGTGAGTCATATCATTTTTAATCTTTGGATGTTTATTTTTATCTTAAAATATTTTTATTCTTTTTTCCATGTATAAATTTGGATTGAATAAATGGATAGTGAATCATCAATTTCCATCAAATATTCCTTATAGTATTGAATGAATGGATCCTGATATGATGCCTGTCTGTGTTCATAAGTTGATTTATTGAGGTATGAAACTGTTTAAATTTTTCCAATGGAGTTTTTGGTATAAATTATTTTTATTGGATTTTGAATTAGAATAATTAATTGGGGCATTTGTAAATCCTAGATCTGGGGTTGGTTTTGGAGTATAACACATCTTAATGCTGATGGTTTTGGTGTGATGGAGTTCCCTTGTGAGTTAACCAGAAATATTACCTATTTTTATTTATTTAATTAATTAACTATAAGTGTTATAATTAATTAAATATTGATTCTTGGAATGGGTTAGGTGCCCATGTTGTTGAGGTGGGCTTGGATAACCAAAGGAACGATATGGGATCTACTTGGTGAGATGGTATCCTGGATTGATTAAGATTCCATTGAAGGGGGATTTGTTAAAGGGATTTTTCTTAGGATAGAGTTGGAAGCTTTCTACAGACCACCCTTGGATGGTTCGTCATTATCCCAGTTAGATTTCATTTACTAGTAAGTCTTTTAGTGTGTTTTTCAATTTATCCATTGGGTGTGAGATTCCTTGTGGTAATTTAATTAATTATTATTTTATTTTGAGTAATTATTTTGGTTTCATTGGCTTGATATAGAAACTTGCAATGCTTGAGGAAAGGACCACTCGAGATGGGAAATGATATTATGGATTTAGGGACTTTATTATCTAGGGATTATCTCTAATTTTGGTATGTGGTATAAAAAATATCCATAAGTTTGTTTTTGAAACTATCCTAATATGTGGAATATGTGTGATTTCACCATCATGTGTGTTCAAGACATAAGTAATTTGATAAATTGGCATGTTGTACATTTGTATAAATTCCTCTCGATCCGTTTGGGTCCATTTTCATTGATCCTTGGACTTGTGGCCACCCAAGGGGTGTTCCAACAGCTGACCCAAGATTTTTAAATTAAGATGATATAAACATAGATCCATTGAATAAAATGAATTTTGGTTTTACTTGGGTCTAATCATATTTATTAGGTTGAAATGTGAATTGTCTTTTTTACTTATGTTTATTAACTATATAAATTTAATATCTTGGAATAGTTTTCAAATTTTATTTATTTCTTGAGATAGTATGACATAGACTAAATTAGTTATCATTTAAGTAATAAGTTTGTTTTGATAACATGATGATAATTAGATTTTGTAAAGTTAGTGACTTTTGAGACTAGATGATAAATGAATGGAATCAATTACAATTATTATGATAATTTGGGAACCTAAATTTATAGAATGAAAATGGTTAAATAAATGGTACTTTTATAAAAGGACCATTATGAGTAATTATGACATTCTAATATACTTGGTTCTTGGTCATGTGTTTATCTTATTAACTTTATATTCTGAGATGAATTTGTTATGGGTAATTCCTAACAGAGGAATGTTGGATACCACCTTTTAGATAATTTCTTGTTATGACTCATTATGTATGTTGGAGCCTAAAGTCTAGGTGAATGGTTGCAGATCACCTGAGGTTTAGATTCATGATGATATACCTCATGAGGGCTATATGCATGGTATAGAATTCTTGAGGGCTAGACACTTGATTATTAAATGCGTGATGGAAAGGTGTATATTTATCATTAGTTCCTGAGTGAAAGGATTTTGTTTGATTATTTGATGACCAAGGTTGAGATTATTGATTAGGTTATTGTAAGAGGGAAATAAACTCTTCTCTCAATATATTATACAATCAATGTATCCTATATAAGATAATCCTCCATAGAATGGGCGATCCATCCTGATACAGTCTGATTCTCCACTTGAATGAGGTATTTGTAAATATGTCGATACAAGTTTGATTATGTTTATGGTTATATTTGTTTAATGATGTGCTCATAGATATTTAAAAAATATTCTAAATAATAATTGACTAACCTCAGGTATCAACCCAGAACTCGAGGGTCAACAAGTCAATTTATTATGAAATTATAATTGAATAATTAATTCCACCATTTATCACTTTATTGCATGCACTATATTCCTCATACTCGATTTATTTAGGCATGGTGGTGTCAACCTAATTAGTTATACTCACACCCTTCCTGGGTTTCCATTTCATAAGTGAACCTAAGAAACCTTCACATTTTTATTTCAGGCACGTTGGGATGTTTTCTGGGAGAGTGTGGTCGAGCAGGATATATCTATTAGTATCACGAGATTGGATAAGATTATGATCAAATATTTAGTATAGACTTTGTTGATTTTTATTTTTCTATAGTATGTATCTATATATGGCCTAATGGGATACCTTTTATGTACAACATGGCTGTTCAGGACTTTATCACATTTCATTTTATTCTTAAAAATGTTCATTCATTTATGCATACTTTGATTATTTATTGTCATGGATTACATAAGGTTATTTGTTTATGATTGAACACTCTATTATATGGGTTATATTCTCCCCAATATACCATATTATACCCCAATTTATATTTAGTACCCTCGGGCATATGGTGAGGGGCACATAGGTCATGCAGCGAACTGGTCTAGCCACTAGATATATAGTGAGCCTGGGCATGATGTTACATTGATCTTTTATGGATTTATTTTTTTATTCCTTGTACTTTGAAGCTCAGTTCTGTTTTTTTTTGTTATCTCTCATATTGTTATGATATTTCGTTTTTGCTTATTATTTTACATACTCTTATGAACTCATCTTTAATGATATGTTTATTTTCCTTTTAATAAGCATTTGAGTTCACCCCTTTATTATTTTTTTCATTCCCCAGGTTTTGTGGATGAGTCTTAATAATGACATATCTAGATAATGGTATAGTATGATTCCTTTAAGTAAATGTTATCTCAAGTATTGTAAAATAAGATGATTATGTAACTAGTCTCAAAAGGCACTGAAACTTTCAGTCCGTTGATATTATTATTTATGAAATGTAATGTTTATATCATGTAAAATATGTAAAATAAAGGAATGCTTATATTGGGTAAATAAATTTGGTATCATAGAAAAGTTTTAGTTATTTTTGGGTATTATAGAATTTTATTTTTGATAATTTAAGATAGATAACCTTAGAAAAAATATTGGAGATGAGTACAAGTATAGAATGATATCTTGAAATATTAGTAATGTATTTTTATGGTGGTTTTCCTAGAAATTACATCCCTATATAGATACAAAAAATGGATGTAGTCCCTGTTATAGATGTACCTTGGGATAATAATCCCAAAATGGTGGATTGTGTATTAAATAGATTGTCACCTAGTATATGAAAAATTGGCCTAACTACAGAGCTAGTTTGACACCCTTGTGGGATATGTTTTCATCGATCACATTCTATTAACGAAACATTATGAATGATTTATTTCCTAGTAAAATTGAGGTATTTGGTTAATAAGTATGATAAAACCCAACCTAAAGTATAACAAAGAATGATATTGTTTGAATAAATTAATTTTAGGACAATGTTATAATTAAAATGAATAAGATTTTTAAATGTGTAATTCCTTTTATGATTATGATAATTACCTTGTATTATTAATTTTTAGTCACTCATGTCAACCGTTTTGGTTTTAGAAATGGCTGGAACTAAAGGGATTCATGGGTTCATGGAACAATTTATATATTACCTCAACAAAAAAACCATCCGAATGGGAGTTTATGCGAGGAAATGTATGATTATGCCACACTATATATCATGGAATGTGATTGAAAATGTAAACATAGATTAATTACAAAACACTATAAAGAAGATATTGGTGGAGTCTCATGAAAGATTATGTGATGAAGATGATAAAGGAAAAATGATCAATTCACTATATTCCAAAATTTTTGAGAGAATAATGAAGGTAATTTCAAAAAAGTGGATTGTAAGATACATTAATTATGGAAGAGTGGGCCATTGATCATCAAACTACGATAAGAAAATGAAGAAGCTGTATAAAATGATGGGGTTGGAAAACTTATGTCCAAAATAGCCACTAATGATTAGATTCCCTAAGTTTGGAAAGCATGGACATTAACCAAGAAAGTGATATAAATCTAAGGATTATAGGAATTATATACTTTAACAACCATAACAACCAATGAAATAAGGTGGATGACACCCAAATACTACTGATGAGGTAGATTGTGATAATTTAATCTTTTATCAAATAATTGTGGATATGAGATATTTATTCGATCCATTCTAAATTTATTAGATTTTTTCTAGGTTTACCACCCTGATCTTTTTTTATCAAATAAAATTTCAAGTATTATGATGGTTGTATTGAAAAATTGAAGTTTATAATAATATAAAACATAGTTTGGGTCCTTTGGATGGATTTGATGTTGTGAATTAACTATTTCAAAATAGAATCTGTATTCATTGATTATTCTTATTTTACACACAAATTACTCAGTATTTAAAATTTATGGGTGGAGGAGAAAAAACTATCAGCCATCATGGAAATATTTTAACGTAATTGAAACTACATAAAATGAAAATGAATCCTCTTCATATTCATCTATCAATTTAATTTCACTGCATCTAGGTCTTAATGTTTCTACAGAATATGAAGACATTATAAATATGGTGTATATAGAATTTAATCCTCGTCTAACACCACTAGTGCCACATAACAGAGTGGTCAGGTGAAGAAGGGAACTACCTAGTGACCTCGAGTTTAAGATTTGTTCGAGAATTGGGTTTGATTCCCAACACATGTGAGATCATGCGACATGTGTGGGAAACAGTTAGGGTCTTAGAAGGACTTGTTTGGAAAAAATAAATACCACCCTGAGTGGACATGGAAATGAATTCATCCCCCCATCAACCTTTAACTGAGAGGGTTTTATGGATTGGGAAGCATAAGGACTGTTCTAATAAGCATGTGAAAAAATGGATAGTTATCTCATGAAGTAGGAAATAAAATAGAAGGATATGATGAAGATGGAACAAGCTGTTATAGTGGATATGACTACTCCAAAAAGGGCCAAGAGTGGTTTGATCATAGATTTTAATGAGTCTAATAAAGAGAAGGACCATTCTTCATCAACTTTATCATTTGAACTTAACCTTACAATGGCACCTCCATGTTGAGTAACCATGAAGGACGAGATATAGGTGTGTGTGGTGTATCTTTTAAAAAATAGGGAATAAAATTACATTTTTAAAACCAATTTATAATAATCTATCACTATAGATTTGAACTATGAACTTGAAGAAAAATAAAATAGGTCTTAACACTAATCCATGATAGGTATTTAACTCGAATAGTTAGGAAGAAACACAATATTAGGATAATTATCATTATAAGTAAATAAACATGATTTATTCCAAATTAGATAAAAATAACTTCAGTCATCTTATAGGTACCCTTACCAACTTCATTAATAAATAATAATTAAAATTTAGAGGAAGCAATTTATTTAAGGGGAAAATATAACGAACCAAGATTTTAGATATTGTTAAAAAATAATGTAATGTTTGATAATTTTTCATTCATAAAACACATATTATTTAAAAGATGTGACATATTAAAATAAAATAATACATTAACATTATGTTAAAATCAATTAAAAAGCACTACCTTTTGAAGATAATTAGTTAATATGAGTTGATATTGAAAAAGGTATTTTTAATAAAATCAGTTTTTGTTAATTTTTTCATTTTCCATTAAAAGATTGATTCTAAAATTTTATAATCTTAATTATAAATATTAAACCTCATTTTTTAATTTAAAATATTAAAAAAAAATTTTATTAACTTTTGACCATTTTCTCAAAAGGTTTATTTTTAGTCAAAAAATGCAAGATTTAAGAAAATTATAGTTTACATGATTTTATCACTATGTAAGAATAACCTAGAAGATTTAAAAACCATTAAAGTAATAAAATATGAAATTAATAAAAAAAATTCATATTTTAAAATATTATTTATAAATAAATATCCTATGCCAAGAAAATTTATATTTAAAGTAAAATGTTACCTTAATATGAAAACTATTTTTTTCACATCTATTTAAATAAAGTATTTTAAGGGATGAGATCAAGTTTGAATTTAATTTTTAGCCTCATACCATTTATTAAATTCACAATAAATCAATTTATGTCTTTAAAATCATTAACCCTGACAATTTTATCATATATATATAAATTTAAAATCAAAACAATGTTATTTAAAAAAAACTACTTGATGTGTTTAAATGTTTTTATTTTGAAATAAAATATTCATACATATTTGAATTTTATATGATAATATGGTTATAAAAATTTAAATAACAATATTATACATAGTTAATAAGGTTGATTTTAATTTGTTTCATTGAAATTAAATATAAATGTTGAAAATTAATTATTGGGTTAAAAGTAAATGGGGTAAATTGAGTTTTCCCAAGTTTAAAATTCCAATTTTTTTTAAAATATTTACTTAAATTAAAATTTTCAGATTTTTATTGACCAATACTATTGTATCATACACTTTTTCCGATTTTTGAGCCTTAGGACCTTGAAAATGAATTTTCATTTTTGAAGAATGTAAATGTGTTTCCAAAAGTGTCATTACATTCATTTAAAAAAATATACCACTTACGTCGTTAAAAGATACACTTAACCATCAAATTATTACTTTAAACTCTTCCATTTTACTCCACATATAATTTTATCCCACTAAAATAATCCCCTGGTCACTTATAGTTAGTCCAATCCTTTCAATTTTAAGGAGGTTTCTAAGGAAAGTACAAGTGTCCAACGTAAGTATTATCCCCCTCATAAGTTTTCCTTCATAATATTACTCTTCCAAAAGTCTTGACACCATAATAAAATTATTAAATATGTTTCCTTAGTATACTGATATTTTTTTATTTATTTCACCATCCCTATTTCTTTATTTCCATCCACTTATAAAAACAAAGGAATGTTGATTATGTGTGTGCGTGGACAACCACCTCCACGAAGAATGAATTTTTTATTTTTATTTTGGTTTTAAATTACTTATAAAAAAATATTTATATTTGTTTCACCTTAGAAAATTGAAATAATATTATAATTATACTTTATTAATGATATTATTTTAAGGTAAATACCTCATTAACCATACTTACCCATTGTATTAAATTGTGTTCAAGTATAGGGCGGTTTAGCCACCCACATGAACGATGCTATTAAACTCTATCATGGATGACTATGGGAACCTAAATAATAATAATATTATAATATAATAATAATATAATGATTTTTTATTTTTATTTAAATTTTATATTAATTTTTTGACTTATCAATAAATTATCATCTATGTTCGCTAAAATCGCCAAAAGAATCCAACACCAATTCCATTTTAGCATTGATTAACTAAAACAATTATGGAATGATATAAAGATTTATAAACCATATAATGTTTTATATTAAATCATATAAAATTATATATAAATGATTAAAATGGTTTTAAATAATTATTGACAACATCAACTTTTTAAAATGTGCACAAATGATTAATTTTTTTTAACACCTGGGGGTTGAAATAAGCTATTACTAACCAATATACCCATAATGAATAATTATAAACTAGGGATATAAAAGAAAAAATATATGAATAAGGTTGTAAAATATATTATTACGGTATCTAATTTATTTTTATTGGATTTTATAGTTCTATCAACTAAGTAAGTAATAAGGTAAGGGTTTTGCCTCCAAATTTCCTCACTCGAGATACATTTTATTTTATGCACACAATTTTTTTATATGATGTGTATTCTAATTTTTGGTTGTATAATATCATGAATTAAATTTATCATAGAATAAAAAATTCAATTTCATTATATCTATATTTCTAGGAGTTTTTATTAGAATTTTTCATAAATAGTACTTACTTATTTTTCAAAAATTCGAATTCCATGAGACATGTTTTTACCTATACACCATGTTTACTTTTAAATGGTGTATATAACACCCTATTTTTATTTTGTATCATGATCCTAATATATTTCCTGATATTAAATTTTATATTGAATTTTCTACCTCTCATAGTTATTTGATACAAAATTTAGAAAGTCTGTCAGGGAATTGGAAACTCAAACTCCTTTCTTTGAGTGACACAATTTCTTATTTAAAATTAATATTTTCATTACATTACATTTTAAATGTTTCTCCCTATTTATTTCAAATGAAAAAAATGATTTTAAACCAATATTATTTTATGAATGGTTTTCTTTTAATTTTTCTTAAAAACGAAGGATAATTTTTGAAAAGAGACTCATAACTACGACTTTTACAACCATGAATACAATATGTTTAAAAAATTATCTTTTCATGATTTTGTTTTCATTATGATCTATCTATAATTGTGTTATTTTTCATGTTTCACACTATAATTTCTTTAATTTTGTGATTATTTTTGGTGATCAATTTTTTTATGTCAAATGTTTTTGTTGAAGGAGAAATTTTATACCATAATGAAATCCATTTTATTTTATGGGTTATTTATGAAAATTGAATGATTTCCACTTAATTTATTTGAAACCCACTTTATTTTTATAGGTTATTTATGACTATTTAATGGTTTATATTTTTTATGAAACCCATTTTATTTACATGGGTTCTTTATGATATTAAAAGTGAATGATTTTATGTTGGAACACATATGTATGGATAAGTGAGAGGTGTTCCCATTATAAACTAAGGATTGTCGGTTATGTTATAAAACAATGTTGGGTGGTTCTATAATAAACCTTGTATGTGTGGTTATGTTTTAAACCTGATATAGGTGGGTTCATTATATCCCCAAATCCATTAGTTAAGATTTTATATCTCATGAGATAGGTTCGTGAGTAAATTTTTGTTTCTCGTAAGCATGGTCACTGATGGTGTGGATCAATAAAGTAATGTTTCCCTATGATAATGTTTTCACCACAATTAAAGGATATTATTCCTTATAATATTATTAACTCAAGATTAAATGTTCATGTAAAATTATTTTTAAGATATATTGTATTGATTATGTTTCCAAGTTGTTCTTTTTTTTCATTATGTTCTTATTCCTTATACTTTGAAGATCACTTATGTTCTATGGTTATCTCTCATGTTTTTATGATATTTATCTTATGCATATGATTTTACATATTCATTTGAATTCAGCCTTGATGAAATATATATTTACTCATTAATGATACTTTGGACTCACCTCTTTCTTAGGATTTCATTACACTAATTATGTGGATGATTCTTACAAATGAGATATCTAGAAAGTGGTCTAGTATGGTTCCTTTAAGAAGAAGTTATCTCATGTATTGTAAATTAAGATTATTTTGTACCTAGTATCCAATGAAACTAAACATTTCTATCCATGGATATTGTTATTTATGAAATTTAATGTTTATATCATATAAAATATGAAAAATAACAGCATGTATATCTTAGATTTCTATAAAAAGTATCAGCAATAAATGTACAACATACGTCCCATACCATGGGGAATAGTATCTAAATATTTCATACATGGATAACACATCACTTTATAAATGATATGTTGAAAAATACCATGAATATAAATGAAAAAATAAAACCAATACACTAATACAAAAAACATAAGTATAAATATGCTCCCTAATACAAAGAAAATTATTTTACTAATCACATATGATATAGAAACTAATATATCCTCAACTAATTTTCACTAACCATGGTCAGATTCCCATCCAAGCCACCATGTAATGTAATTAAGTACCTAAAACAAAAACCTTACATTATTTTCATTCATAATAAGATGTATATGTATGGGATGAGTATAATGACTACGTTTGATTTTATTAATAACTTTTCATGATTCCCATCCCTGTGAAAAAGAAGTATCTCATATGATTTTGGTGAAAAAATAACCCAACACATCCATTTTATAAAATAAAATATAACATATAAATCACCCTCGAGTAATATTTTTTATGAGAAAAACCAACAAAAGAAGAAATAAATCATTTATCTATATGTCAACCAATTGAATTGAATTTATATACCTTAATCCCATAGTAACTATAATACCGTAGAAATACCCTTGAGTAACTCCAACACAATTCCATCATTATCTCACAAATGGACCCCACACTAATGCAATATTTCCCTCATCCCATCCTTGTTTAATCTAAAATGTTTACCCTTATCATTCCTAACCAATAACCAAAAAACCATAAATAAAAAACAATCTATATCATTATAAAGAAATAGCATAACATTATATAAAATATCAGTCAAATAAAAATCGAAAAATATATATCTTTACAAATCTATATTTTTCCATAAAACACTCAAAAACTCAAAAAATAATATTTTATTTTACTTGAAATCCACACAAAACAAGGATAATTTTTCAAAAATAATCGTTCACATTTATAAATAATTTATAAATTTTATAATTATAGATATTTTAAAATTCAACATGAAAGACAAAAAAAATTATCAAAAAATAATTGAAGTGAGAAAAAACCTACCTTAATTTATTTGAAATACCTATTACCATATAAATTAGTTATCTCTAACCTCATTTGATATGATCCTTTAAAAAATACAATTGAATTATTCAATGAAAATACTGTAAATCCCTAATTAATAAATAATGGATAAATTATTTACATACACTAATCTAATGTGAATTTATCCACCAATGACATGAAATCCCAAAATATATATTCTTTTAGTGTTTATTATTGAGTCAATAAGGTTTTCCTTATGACTTTTCCATTCCTTCTTGTTTTGAAAATCACAAAAACCTTATCTTTAAGGAAAATTTCTTTTATAAAGAAAATTGATTTCATAAGGAAAATTACTTTTATAAGGAAAATTGCTTTTATAAGGAAAATTGTTTTTATAAGGAAAATTGCTTTTATAAGGAAAATTTCTTTTATAAAGAAAATCTCTTTTATAAGGAAAATCGCTTTTATAAGGAAAATTATCCTTATCAAATTTTTATTATCTATATCCATATATTTCTTAAGTATAAGAATCAGATTCATTTCTATATTCTCAGAATCGTTTAAAACCTTGATATGAAGCATTTTGTTTGAGGCTCCGAATTATGAATGAGATCTGTAATGAAGTTCCACTCCAAATTATAGATATGAACTCTAATAAAGTTCCACTCCGAATTCTGAATACGAACTCTAATGATGATTGACACTGAAATCTAATGACAAATCATGATTTCGAATTCTCATTGAAAATTCTGATGACGATTTTTTATTCCGAATTCTCATTCCGAATTCAATTATTAAACAGAATCTGATCATCTTTGCCTTATACACTCTGAATTTATTTAGACTCCGAATATTATTTTTTCTTAGTCTCCGAACTTTCATTTTGCTTACACTTTTATAATTTGTCTACTCTTTAATGTTTTTCTTACACTCCGAATATTCACTCCGAACATTTCGAGTTAGACTTAAAACGATGTCGTACTTTCTGTTACACTTGTTTTGTTACAAAACTATGTCGTGTATTCCGTTATAAACTAACCGTTGGTTAAGTGACACGTGTACAAGTCCCTCTGATTTTTAAGGAAGATATGACTGTTGGAAAGGAGGTCGACCGAGCCTATAAATAGGAGCTCATTTGAAAGAGCTCGATACTGATCTTCGACTCATGGGATTACATGATTGAAGTGATTTCTAGAGAGAGAGGCTCTTATTAACTCTCAAAGCTTCGTGCGACTCTGAATGTTGGTGATTAAATTCGAGGACTTCCGTGGATAGGAAGACAGAGGTGCCGACAACCTTAAAGTTCGAGGGCTTCCTTGCTGAGGAAGACAGAGGTTCTAACAACCTTGAAGTTGAGGGATTGCAGGGATAGCAAGACAATGATTCCGATCTTCGTATCGAGGGCTTACCCTGGTGTGGGTAAGACAGACTTTCTTGAAAGTATAAATCAAGGGACCTTTATCCAAGGTTGTTGGATACCCTTCTCTTTGGGTTAAAAGACTTATATCTTGTTACCTGTAGTTTTACTACTTGGTTGTTTCCGCTACATATTGTATTGTAAGGAAAGTATAACTTTCTTACACTTCCTTACTTGTACTCATTTCCATTTAGATTCTATACGCTTTAAGGTAGAATCTCATATTGTAATCTTTAGTTAAGTTTCAATTTCCGGATCCATATTTCCGGAACCTACTTTCAGAATCTCTTTTCAGTTCTAAGGAAGTACATAGAACTTGAAGTTTATAACTTCATTCCTTATTCCAAGTTCTCAATTGGTGTTAGAGGTGTTGTGAATTTTCTTAGTTTAACTTTGTTAAACCTATATTTCCTTGTCTAAGTAAAATATAGTTATCCATAACTAACTTTAATGGTTTCAAAGGAATTTTTAAAGTATACAATTCACCCCCCTCTTGTATATTGAGCATCTACATCATTATTTCGATCCTACATTTATGACCAAAATCACTAAAATTTTGTAGAATTTTACTATGTATAAACCATTTACATGAGAAGAATCCTAGAAGAAGATTTAAAATAGGAGATAAAGATATTATAATTGATCTATAATACATGATGGTAAATACATGACCCAAAAACCATATAAAGACACTCAAGGTGGTCTCTTCTATGTGTGGATTGAAGATAGTGATATAGGGTAGTGTTTTGATAATAAATTGGAAAATTTTTATAGAATTAATAAACTGACTACATAATTTAATAGACCATTCATTGGACTATTAATTTCAAACAATTAAAAAATATTTAAGATTCATGGTCTCCCAGACTATTCATGAGACCATTCATTCTATACACCCACAAAAAACATGATGCATGATCATATTTCATGACCTCATAAACAATTCATCTACCCATAAGTTTCTCCATAGAGCCTCCATTTTCAATTTATACCTCTGCTAAGAACCACTAAACCCCTTACAATACTCCATATAATTTCCTACTATTAGTAATTAGACTTCTCACATTCACTAAATCCCTCTCTTGGAAATTTAACTTAACTTTACCCAAGAATTTATCTTTTATCCCAATATATGTGACTTCTATGTCTTCCATAATTTAAAGTTTTCATCCTTTAAAGACTAAGTACAAGACAATTGATCAAAAAAATATAAAAAAGATGGGCATGACCACTCTCCCCATCATCACAATTTTCTTCCCAAAAAATATAGTAGGAGTGTTGAGATGACCTCCCATATGTCTAAAGAAGAATGATCAGCTATAATCTTCCCAAAATAAAATAATCCAATTAAATATCACATTTCTATTTATTTTTAAGTGAATTCCCTAATAACACCTATAATCATCCAAGGGATAGTGACCGACACTAGGGTATCAACTCAAATGATGGGAGGCATTACCTCTAAATATAACATGTAAAAATTTATCATGAAACAACATACACCAGAGTATAAATGATACATTAATTATATATTATAACATACAAATAAATAAAAATATATTTTTATAAAAATAAGGGTAATGAAAAGAGACACCATATGTAAGTATCACTTCTTGGACAAATGTATGTCTAAGCATGGATTGCATTAAGGTGTATATTGTAATTATAACTCAATACCAAAAACTACCTTATCCATTTTCAATATCCATCCTATAAAGTTGTACAAATTCTTATTCAACTTGTCTACATTTATATAATAAAAAACAACCTGTGATTGTTCATACAAGGGAAAGAAATAATACTATGTATGGTCACTATAATTACCTGTGTCCATACGGGAATTTGAAATTTGGGAAGGAACTTGAATTTTGATTGTTTAAAGGGATATATTTTAAACCGGTGTTCATAAGGGAAATATAAATTTTCTAAACTCTAAATATAGGTGTTATGGACTGGGGATATGTATTATAGAGTGGACTAGGGGTTCAAGACATGGAGATGGGGTTGCTGCATGTTGCAGTAGTAGAACTTGCTATCCAGTGGACAAAGAAATATCCCGAGTGGGTAACTTCCATAAATGGACAAATAGTGGATTAAAATTAAGACATGGTATCCTATCGGGAAGTTTTTAAGTGGTGTAAATCCTCTTAATTTTACTTTAGGTACCTGATCTTCTTCTTATATAGGATTTTGGTCCCCTTTTGGCCAGTAACACCTCTGTCATGCCACTCTTTATCCCTCATTCTATAATATGAGTTTCCTTTGATCCTTAGTTTTTTAATTGTATTCTCTTAATATTAAAAGATATAGGTAAAAATATGAGTCATTTTACTTATATTATTTGATAATTTAACTCTAAAGTGGTGTCTCACTAATTTCATCTAATATGACATGTTTCCAGGGTGTCTATCTGATTTATTACTTTCTTCTGATTTAAGCCAAATTGTAGGATGGTATTGGATGAGTAAGATTATATAAGCATAATATAGGTGGTCCAAAAACATAATATGTGTTATAGATTATTTTTTAGCTGCATAGTTTGTACACAGACACTAACTATTATATGTTGACCTTTATTTTATTAAATTATATTACATTTGGGGTTTCTTTAATTAAATTTCCCAATTTAAATAACTAATATTGTCTTGGATAGTGTAAATTAAATTATCAATCCATGTTTATATTATTAAAAAGTGTGTATTTTTTTATTTCATTATTGTGAAATGGAATTTCACAATCATCAGTTTAATAAAATAGGAATTGACCCTTAAATTAGAACCATTTCTAGAAATGGTATTGTATCTTGTGAAATTGTGAATTTTGGTTTGTATTGGAATAATTTAAATGGAATGATATATTTACAAATTTGTGAATTTATTTTGAAGCTTCTAAAATTGTGGGTTTTTAGGGGTTTTAGTTATGTGTTTTAGTAAGTATTGTTTTATTAAAAGATTATGAACATTATGAAATGGATTTTTTGGAAAGTAAAGTGGTTGTAAATTGGTTTTGTAAATGATATTTTGGTTGTGTATCAGAATACAAATGGTGTGGCTTATTTTGATTAAAAATTATGTTTTTATTTTAAATGTTTTAAAGGGAATGAAATCGACCCTTCATTGGTGGTATTGTTTAAAATTAAAGTAAAACACCTTTTGTAAAGTCTTGTTTATAATGGTAATAAATATCCCCATAGGGGTGGTCTTGTTTTTAAAATAAAGTAATACACCGTTATGGGTGGTTGTGATTATAGTCTATGAAAACTCATATAAGAGAGGTCCATGTTACTATTTATCTTGTTTGATAAGTCTAGAAAACACATATTAAAGAAGTCTACATTACTATTAGTCTTATTCCATGGGATGGGAGAACTCTAATAGTGAAGGTCCATGTTAGAATGAGAAAACATCCATAGGGGAGGTCCTATAAATTTATCTTGTATACTGGGGAACCCTGAGTTTGTTTTTAGGATTCATGGTCATAGTGACATACTTAGAGTCACCTCAATAAGGGGTGAAGTAGGTATAGTCAATAAAAGTCACCAACCTAAGGATCAATGATGGTATGGACTGATTTTGTGTGTTACTATGAAACCTGTGTATAAATGGTTATTTACTTATTTTTTTTAGAAATTAAAAATAAATAAATTATTTAATTATGGAACTTTTTCATGATGTTTTTTCTTAGCACACTAGAGGTGAATATGGGTGATGATGTTGGGCCTCGATTAGAATGAATTGTAGTTTGAGTTCATTTTTGTTCATTTTAACCTTTATATATGATCCTAACATATCGAATATATTATAGAATGTATATAATACTCTATTTGTTATTAAATTTTTATGATTAGTTATTTTGGGAACTTTAAATGTCTTATCTATGATGATTATCTAGATTTGTTTATGTGTTTTCAACTACTTCTACTATTATTGTTACTCTAAATAGGGTGTATAGTCTCCCCATAGTATTCTCATAGACCCTCATTTCTAGTCACAACCTCTAGTGTATGAGGATTCATGCTTGAGGTGATGTAATAATTGATAATCCAACATTGGATAGTGGTCTTGGGCATCCAAACATTACAAAGTGGTATCAGAGAATATTTTTCTTTTATATTACTATTTGGTCATGTTATAAAGGATACTAAGAATGTGTCGGTACTTGGTAATGAACTCATTCTTTGGAGTGATCAACCCATGCACAAGGAAATCCCATGTTTCTAGGGATGAGTCCTATAGTTCATGCATTTCACTTCTTATAGTTTTATTTTATTTTTAAATTTAGTGAGACACATGGAGTGTGGTGTTTCTTTTTGATGATATTTACAGTCTTGGCCCTGTATAGAAATATATTGTGGGAGTATTCATGTTTTATTTTAGGTTCATAGGTATTTTTACGTCATTCATAATGGTAGTGACATGGGATTCAAATGTTCTCTGCATGATACATGTGTTTTATATTATAATATGGTTATGTCTTCATGATTTATATCTAAATTTGGTTAAGACAACATATTGATAAAAGGGGATTAGTCATTTAAAGTGTCTGCATCATCATATATGGTGTTTTCCCGTATAAGGATAATGTGGAATATTACTTGGAAATTTTCCTAAATGATATCTCCATGTGAAGGAATATATAAATATATTTTCAAGTGATGATATTGGATAAATATAGCTCTAGTAAGTATTCTATAAGGTGGTTTACCATATATATTGTGAAGGGAACCCTATTTGACCAAAAACATGGAAACAAAAAAATCCTTTTGAAATTGGAATGTTGTAAAATGAGAGTTTTTTGGAGGAAAATAAAAGTAAATCTGTTTAAATAGTTCATTTTGTAATTAGGTGGCTATGAGAAATCCCTCATAAAAAGTGGGTGTGTAAACCCCATGATTACAATGTTTTGAAATCTTGAATACATGGATTATCATTTTATATGGGTCATTGTGGAATTTGGGAGTACCCAAGTTATAATTTATTGTTATGTGTGTTGAGACATATCCTTTTTGGGGGTGGTGGATCTTGGGTATATATTGTGCTAACATAGTCATGAGAATGGTTGGGGGATAGAAAGGGAGCCCAGTTTGAAAATATTTTCTAGATGTGTGTCATGTTGCATAGTGAATTCTCCAAATGTTTCATTTTTTTATTATGAGATATAAACTTTTTGGTTTGAGATAAGTGGTGATGAGTAGTGGAAGCCTCTCAAGCCTTATGGTTTATGTCTGACTGAAGAGCGGGTCAGATCATTTGGAATTAGGCTTATGTTTGGGGACCTTGGAGTGATGTTTTGGAATGCTGGATTCTATGTCACCTTCATATGAGAGAGAGTATAATATCATAGTCCATGGTTAGAGTGAGACCTTGACTGATGGATTAGGTGGGAGGACTTAATGACCTTTTAGAAGTGAAATAATATTTTAAGTGAGTCCTTTCATAGATTTACTTGAGGGTAACCCATGATAAGATTATCCAGTTCTTGTAAATACATTTGGATATATAAATAATTGGTTTATGATTTATTTTACTTGAGCGATTCTTGTTTGCTATTTCCTTGTTTTAATGTGGTTATGGGTGAGCACCCTAAGTGCTAGATCCTTGTGTTTCAGTCAGTTTCAAAGGGTAGGACCATTCATATCACTAACCCTAATGGTTCAATGTGATTTTTGTATGCACTTTCCACTTGAATAAATGATTTGGGTTTTCTAAAGGGCGCTTAGGATGATGGGTTTTCATGAACATATACTTACACATACTAGGTGTAAGGCCTATTTTACAAAGGCTTCTAGGAATCCTTTTTAGCTAAAGTGACATGAAAATAGTATTTTTAGTTGTCTGGTAAGAAATTTGATCCTAGGATCAATGAATTTCGACTCATGGGATGATGGTATGTGTACATTATGATGTCTATAGTTGAGTGTGTGATCCATGTGGTCCAATAATATCTCATGGTGTAATAGTGAGCACTCATTGTTTTAAAATGGAATCAAACTGTTATGCCAATTAGGATTGTACTTATAGAATGAGATATGTCTAATTATTATGAGCATCACTTGAGTCTTAAAATTTCTCAAGGAATGTGATGATGATAAAATCATGATTATTAGTTGTCATTGAATGATTGGGATTGGTTCATGGATCCCTATTAGGGTTTTTTCTAGTCCCTATTGGGGTGAGGTGAGCAGAAGATGGTGGATTCCTGTAGGTTGATGAACTAGAGATTTTAGTAAAATTTGTGAGGTCTCAGTGGTATGGGAGTAAATTCATATATAGATTATTATATATTGGGTTGATAGAAGAGTGAAGCTTAAAAGGATCACGAAACATTACATAATATTGTAATTTGTTGAGGTTTTCTTTGGTAGGAGTGGTATCTAGTGAATCCATATAGTGGGGAGAGAACCTTTTTTTAGAGTGATGGAATAAATAACACTATTTTTTAAACTTTAGTGGGAGTCTATTATGTTGTTCATGTGAGATAATAATGGGAAATGAATTTGTGATCTATGTGTGTGCTTGGATACGAGTGATATGGACATGTATGACCATTTTTTTGGTAATGAACGATACATGATTTGTGGAGGATGGTTTTTTGACCCATTTTTGAAGTTAAAGGGACACTCCATTGATAGGGAAAATCATATCAATTGTGATCATGATAACCACATGTTAGAAAAGTTTCAAATACGTGGAATCGGTCTTTAGATGGCTGTAACAAAACCAGATTATGTTTTTCACATGGTTTGATGTAATTAGGATTCCTTAGGGAATTTCAGAGGTTGATTCCTATTTTATACTTGTTAGATTATGAGAATATTATTTGGGATCAAGATGAATGATGTAAACCAAGCATGTGTTAGATTAGTGGCATGCCAATTCTTGGATGGAAATACAGTAAACAGTACGGGTGGTTATTGATTCAATCTTGGGATTACAACATATGGTTATGGTAGACCTCATCGTGTACATTGGATGACCATGGGATACCTTTGGTTATTAATTCATTGTGATTTGGTAGTTAATGAAACATTTTTAGTGGAATCCTAACATTTAACATTAGTTGGTCGTAGGAGGTCTAAGCAGTTTTCTAGAGTGGAAATCAAGGCGGTGGGTTGGGAACCACTTTGGGAACATTATTTTGGATACAGTGGCTATGTTTGGGTTTGGGATGGGTCTTTTTTAATCAAGGTTCATTGTGCTCATGTTTTTTTGGATGTTGGAGGAATTTTTTTTTGGATTTGGAGGTGGTATATGAGATTTGGTACCCAAATTTAACTAGCGCTCTTGCATGTGTTGAGGTATGTTGAGCTTGGAACCATTCCAATCAGATTAGTAGACCACTAAGAACCTATTTTTAAAGTAAAATTACTATGGTAGGAGGTGTAAATTTTTTTAATTGGAATCATACGATAAGTACAATTAGAGAATGTACCATAGGATGGATGATCAATTATACCCCAACACATGGGTGTATTATGACAGATGGATTCCATGGAAAATAATCTCAGTGTTTCAATGAAAAATATGAAAATTAGATCAAAATCAGGTAGCTTTGTGTCTTATGTTTGGAGTTGCGAATAATGAGAACATTTATTGTTAAAAGATGGAACATGTATAAGGGTTTTTTATTTGACAAACCTAATAATATGGGTTGTATGGTGGGATGAGAAAAAGGAATTATGAGGGATGATAAGAGTTATAGTGGGGAGTTTGTAATGGCCTGTGTCCGTACGTGAATTTTAATTTTGAGGAGGAACTTGAATTTTGATCATTTGATGTGTGGGATTATAAAATAATGTTTATAAGGGAATTATAAAGCTTGAAACCTCCTAAATTTTGTGTTTGAGACTAGGTAACTCTTGAAGAGTAAATTAGGGATTCAGGACATAGACATAGAGATACGAATTGTTACTGTAGAACCACCAGTTACTGAGTGTCCAAGGGAGTATCCCAAGAAGGCTGCTTGACACACTTACTTGATGGTGGAGGAAAGAAGCTTTCCAGTTTTCTTCTATGTAGTTTTTAAGTGGGAAAATCCTGACCGTTTCACCTAATCCATCACTTTTCCCATTACGTAGAATTCCCCCTTTTAGACAACACCACCACTCTCATGCCCCTACTTATCCTTCTATCTATAAGGTGGATCTCCTTTGAAACATGGCCATTTAGAGAACCTTCACCTAGGATTTAAAGCTAGATCTATGTATATGATCCACCTTCCTTATATTAATTATTTATTTTGATGTCAAGAAGTTTCTATATAGTATCATTTAATATTCCATATTTCAAGGGAATTTGTCTACTTTCTCATTTTATTTCGATTCAGGACAAAATCATGATTGATATGGGATTAGTAGGCTTCTTTAAGAACAAGTTAGGTGGTTTAGAAGACATAACCACATTCAATATTCATTTTTAAAGTGTGCAGGTTGTGTGGAAATCTAGCTATTTGGTATTGAAATTGATCTTATTAAATTATTTTCTGTTTTTATTTTTCTTAATTAAATTTCCCAATTTTGATAGTCGATCTTATCTTGGATAGTTTTTATTAAACTGTTAATACATATTTCAATTATTCCAAATTTGTGATTATGTTCTAGATTCTATGATTGTGAAATGAAATTTCAGAATCATTATTTTAATTAAATAGGAATTAACTCTGACACCTTAAACCTACACTCCCTAATTTGATTCCACAAACACGTACTTTACATACTATCTTCGATACCAACTATCGAATTCTTAGACATAACTATCCCATAATTACAATAATTAAATAAAATATTGAAATATATACATTACCAAGACCCCTTAAATTTATGGATTTATAGAATAAAGAAAAAACATAAATTAACAAAACCTATGTCTTTATCAATTGATAGTTATATATTTTTTATTATATTTCTAAAACCACTTAACAATTTATAATTATTCAACAACTCCCATAAACTATACACACGTGCTATCCTATTATACATATAATTTTTAATACATTTATTAATAACATGGGGACATGTAAACATAATAAGGGGTGAGATCAAATTCATATTAAGGAAAAAATATAACTAAATTTATCAAAAACATAATAATGACACACATAATGTGGTGGGAATAAATAATTTTAATAATTTCATAATCAAATAATGTTGAGATAATTCTATCTACATTAAAATAAATGAAAACATGGATATCAATAAAATTGATCTCATACTGATGGAATTCATAATTCTAGATATCAAAAAAATACCATCAAGGTCTTATTCCAATACATTTTAGTTGTTGTTGAGACCACATTTAAGACACCTTATTAAATTGGGTAGGAATACACAAAATACCCAAACAAGTTTGTCTTATGAGACTTGTTGATGTATCGAAGGGATATATAATTATAGGCCCCATAATTCGCTTGTTCATGTTTAATGTATTCATCATATGGGAAAATTAATAAACAATTCATAATCAACTGTTTCTATAATCATATGTATTGGAATAAAAACATACATAACACAAATAATTTTCCCCATGTTAACAAAAGTGATAAAATGATCATAACCCATATGAAGAAATAAGGTGGATGGTTAATAAATACATACTAAACTTTTCAATAATCATCTATATTAGAATAAAAATATATGGAACACCAATACTTTTACCCATGTTAATAAAATTGATAATATGATCATAATAAATGTAGAGAAAGAAGGTGGATGGTTAAAAAAGAAAAAGGCAGTGATGAGTCTTTCTTTTGATATAAATTAATCCTTCGCAATCCACTGAGAGAAACAAAGTTTATAATTTCAAAAGTATATATCCATAGTTTAACAATGTAAACATATGAGTATATTGAAATAGATGAAAAACATGCTAGTAAAATAATTATTCAAATTATATCACACAAGAAGTGATCAAGAATAAAAATTATTGATAAAATAATATCAAACCCTCAAAATATTTATATATATTAAATGATGAATCACAAAAAATTGACCCCATGATGTTAAATTCCTTTGAATATGATAAGGAAAATCTAAGTGAAAATATAAATGAGTTTATAGAAAATATTTTTAACATTTTCATAAGAGACTACATTAGGGGTTACTTTAGAATTTAATTTTCAAATGTGTGAAGTAATTTTTTTTGAAAAAAGTTTACATTTTTTAAAAAAGTCTCCAATAATGGAATATTTGAATTCAAATAATGGATTCAAAAAAACTAAGGTATGGAATATAAAACATCTGTTTTTAAAGGAAAAACTATTCCAAACTTCTTAATATACCTTTATTTAAAACCCATGTTGTAAAAAGAGTCATAATTTTTTATTGATTTTTTTGTCAAATATGATTATAAAAAAATTTACTAAAATATTAGGGTGCAATAATCCAATAATGGAAGAAAAAATTCCATGATAAATCTTTATAACTCAAAGAAGAATATTTTGAAACATATCCCAATATGTGATAAATATTTTTCAATGGGTTTATGTGGTAAGAATTTATATACCCATAAAATAATGTCAGATACCATATAAAATTATCAAAAATAATAATATACCCAAATTATTGGAAATAAGTTTGATAGGATAATCATAACTCATTAATTGAAAGTTGAGTTATAAAAAATCTATACTACTGGGGAAACAACAGAATCAACAGTCATGTGAATTTAGAAACCTTATTTTGATTGTAAGTCCCATGAAATAAAAATATTGTGATAAAAATATACCCATGGGTAGTGAATAAACTATAAAAAGAATACATTGTGCATGAAATGTATTATGTCACAAAGAATAATAATTCAGACCAAGAAAAACCTAACAGATTTAGAAAAATTCAAATCAAAACCCATTAAAAGATAAAGATTATAACTGAACTTAAAATACCATTATTAAAATATAACTCATGATATTTTATAAAAAATAGGTATTATATACACTAAAAAATTAATTTAGGTGCATAATACCAAACATGTCTCAAAGTGATGAATTTTGAGACTAAAACACTTACCTCGATCTCGATCCACTATGCACCTGCACCAAATGTACTGAATAATTAAATTAAGTTCCTTAAATACATATCCAATAAATTTAATCAAAACTATAACCATTTATTCTCAAATTTATAATCAATATATACATATTTATAAGCTAGTTTTTACTTATTTTCAACACAGGGTGTAAGTAATATTTATCGCTTAAAACTATTTCATAAAAGTCATATTGGTATCTATTATTTTTGAAAGGTGAACCTCTATTAGATCTTTTAAGGTATTGTAATAGATGTTCCAAGATATTTTATTAATCAATAATTTCATTTCATGTTAATTTTTTTATGAACCATGAAGATGAAATTGTTGATGATCACGTTTTAGCGATTCTTAATGATTAAAATGTGTTTTCTTATTTAATGAAGTAAATTTATATATAACCTTAACAAAAAAAAACATCATTTACAAATTAATATCATATTATACTATAAATTAGTTCTCATAGTCATCCATGACATAAATTTATAGTATTGTTCAAGTAAGTGGTTAAACCAACCCAAATAAGAACCCATCATGATCAATGGATTAATATAAAACAGTTTAGTTGTAATATCATTATTCTAGAATCATAATGATATTATTTAGTGTCTATTAGTGTAATATATTTTAATTTTAAGGAAATATAAATATAGAATAATTTTTATAATGTCGTTACTTAGAAAGAGGAAATAATTTTCCTCTTTGTTCACTCGTTTAAAACAATTGAAATGATGATAATCATTTGTTGATTGTATCATTAATAGGTGTTTCCATAATAAATTGGAATGGTTATTTTTCCAACTCCTGGCTGTGAGGGGGAGTTTTAATATGCTTCACCAAAATTCATGTCAGGTTTTATCGTATAAGTATTTAATAGAAATACCCATCAACTCCCACATCCATAACAAAGTATGGTCATACTTTATAATAATAGGTTGTCAATTGGGGTTTCAGATGTAATTTAACTTAGGAACTCACATTGTTCGATAGGATTGGAGGGAAGGATCATCACACCCTTTTATGGAGAATTATTTCCTACTCTAGGACTCTCTTATAGATTTATGATTTTTTCAAAAAATCCTTCATAGGCCTCAATTTGGGACTCATTTACCGTATTTCAAAAACTTGATTAAGACCATGTACTCATAGAAACAACTAAGTTCATATCATGGTTCTCCATCATTCTCTTATTTATTAATGATGCATTAGTATATAACCATGTTTGGGAACTCTGGAGTTTATTACTATCCAAGGATGCGATTGGTGTCTTGGAGATGGGATTGAACCTCTATGAGGCATATGATGTATCCTATTTATAACAGGAATCAAAACCCAAATAGTTATTCTACCATAGTTTAAGGTCATGTTATTGGACCAACACATGAAATTTGAAATAATATAGTAAGAATTTAAATGTCAGGATCTGACCTCGATGAGGAACCCTATGTATCCTATTTAAAATAGGAATAATAGTCTACATAGTTCTTATATGGGAATCAACATCAAGAGAGATATTACAAAAAAGGCTCTGTGAATGAATTATGCATATAATGACACCTTGGATTGTCTCATCAAGAGTTTGGACCTTTTTGTGAGGATGAGATGTAATCAGATTTACATCCCAATGAAGATACCACCCTGGGAAATTCTCATCATGTTTTTAGTATAATCATCACCAGCCTCTAAGACCATGTGAGACATGCTCAGTGTGAGAAACAAGAGATAGTGGAAAATTAGTCACATTTCATAAGAATATATTTTATGGGGGATTACACATCAAAGTTACCCAGTGTGAGGTATAATTACCAATCTCATGGAAGATAAGGTATGAGGCTCATGCCTTAGGAAGGCATCCTTTGAATCCTTTTTTATAATAGGAATCAGATTCATTATAGTTCGATTCATCCCTAACCCACTATTGGGTTTGAGTTACTTGAGGTAATGGTCATGAATTACACATAAATTGTTATCTCTATATAATCCCACTTCTCATCCACTGATAGAAAAGGAAGGATAGTATACTTATGGGAGATGGAGGGACTTACACCAAAGTGGATGCCTATTGGAGCTCAGTCCTTAGAAAGGTGTCCTATGTATCTTGGTTATAGCAGGAATCAGAGTTCTCATAGTTCAGTGCATCGCTAAACCACTTATTGGTTAAGGTGTGTGATCACGCTTGGAGAAATGTTGGTTATCTTAATATTTTTAGGCATGATAGGGGCCTACACTAAGTTGGATTCCCTTTTGCATACTCATTATCTATCATCAGATAGATAAACGAGAAATGTTGACCATGAAAAGGTATATCCAAGATCATCCCACTAATAGGGTCACATGAGTCTGTAACCCTATCACATTATTGAAACTTCCCTTATAAAGGGAGAATATGAATGAGATTTCCTGGCCGAGGACCATATATCATGAGTCTAAGTGTGATTTTTGGACGAAGTGGACATGTCTTAAGGTATTTTCCTGAAACGTCTTGGCTTCCTCCTAGAAATGTCTTAATTTTCCACCCAAAATGTTTGGGGTATCAGCCCGACATGGCTGACATGTCCAAGGGTGTCTACCTAACATGTTCTAGGAGCTTCACATGATTAATGAAATTATCTTTGATGTATTATCATAATGAAACTGGACTTGTCTAAGATTATTTTCATAATCAAATTGACTTTTTCTCAAGATGTCATATGACAATGCTGACATGTCAAGGGACTATTTAATAATCAACATGGATTTTCTTCGAGCAGTCACATGATAATGAAGGCATGATAAGGGGCTATCATGTGAAAATTATGTCATGTTGAAGGGCTATCGAATGACAATGATGGAATGTACATAAACTACCATGATATTAAATTGGCTTATCAATATTCAATTTCATGTCAATGCCTATATGTCAATAACCTATCGTGAGATCAACCTAAAATCTTCAGGAAAAATTCACATGTCCAAACTATGTAACACCCCATGATTTCATTGTATGTTATTTCTTCAAAGTGATTCAATAACTTGCACTACACGCAACACCGAGTTCTAGTGCACCATGAATTACCAAACGAGCCGTTAAAAATCGGTTATGAATAGTATTAACTGAAATTTGAATTTTATATAATCCTTATAATTTTAGAATCCATATTATGAGTTTCAAAGACATAATGTAGGAACAAACACATTTTTTTCAGATAAAAGAAGTATTTTTAAAAAAATGAAATTTGCCTTTTACTGGAGAATCCTTTTTAAATCCAATATTTGAAACTTTTAGATATTCAATTTGAAAAAATAAACTTAATATTTAGAATCGAGACATAAGAATTTAGTTTCAATAAAGTTTTGGTGTTTTTCTGATAACTTTCATATTTGGGTGAATAGTGAAAACACTATATTTTAACTGAAAATAACTTTTTAAATCAAAATCATTTATATTGTTAAATTATAAATTTTAATGGTTTGTGAGTATAAATAGATTATATTTTTACCATTTAATCCAATGATGGTCATTGTAAGTAATTTCACTTCAAAATTGGACATAAACAAGTGTCAAACTTTTGGTTGTTATTATTTCTTAAAAAAACGCTTTTGGTTTTGACAGTGGGAATTAATTTTAAATTAATAAATGCAACTTCTATGTCTTGTGTTTGGTAAAATAGACTTCATTATTGAATTCAGAATATCAAAAATTATCTTAGGGTAAATTTTTGGTATTTTTCTAAAAACTTTTAATTTTTGATGAATAGTGAAAAACACTAAGTTATAGTTTAAAACCGAATTTTTATTTAAATAATTATTTATTTTATTTAAATTTATTTTATGTCAAAATAGATAAATAATACCTATATAAGTTCAATTTAATTCATTAGAGTTAGTTTATAATAATTTTAGATATTTTAAAATTTTATTGAACTTTTCACCGTCTTTTACGCACCTCCTAGGAGAATTTACAAATTTAAATAAAACATAATTTTACCACTTCTATGAGTAGAATTTAGAAAATACGAGAGAAACAGTTAATATCAAGGATTAAAATGTGGTTCAACAAGATAAATATAATTTTTAGTGAATAATAACTTTTGACTTTTATTTACCGCGGTTAAAGGTAAATAGGGAAATTCAAGATAAAAAGTATATTATAATAATACAAAATTACCTTAAAACATGTCATAACATTATTGGATGAGTCATTTCCTACCATGGGAATCCTAGGGTCGATTTTGGGATCCCATAGAGCCACTTGAGAGTGATAATGACACTTTAGATTAATTAATTTAAAGTAAAGACAAAAATGATACAAACAAATATCTTTTAGTAAATTAATTTTTACATGAGGTTACATAAGTTATATTTTCAACTATAAATATTCATTGGAAAGATAAAACGATTTTATACTCCATGGTATTTGTTTTATAATTTTTATACATCAAATAAATTAAGTTATATATGACATAATGATGATGCAATAATTAACTAATTAATAAAATATTAAAATAATTGATATTATAAATACACAAATAAATATAATTTGAGACTTTTAATAAATTACAAGAATTTTATTTGTTAACATGACATGTTAGGATTGATTAAATAAATTTTAATTGAATTAATAAATTTATTAAGACTTTAAGAAAAATTAATTATTAAATAGTGCAAAATTGACATAAAGGAGTTTTTAAAACAAATATTATACTATTAATTGATATAATATTCTTAAAAATATAAGGTTCGGCCAAAAGACTTATATGATGATATGTATGTCATTAATGAACCATTTGGGGTTCTATTGGTAGTTTATAGTAAGTTTATTAACCATATAATATAAAAATACAAAGAGACATGGTAAATGTCAAACTATTTAACTAAGAGTTAAATCTAAAAGATAAGGGTACAATAGTGACCCAAACATGTCTAAAACCTATTGGTTGAGTATTTTTTGACCCATAACCACATTAGATTTTAAATAATCAATTTCTGAGCCATTATAAACCGAATATGAATTTATCAAAAAATAATATTATAAGTTTTTCCTAATGAGCCCCTCATCCCCCTTATAAAAGGACAACACTTCTAACCAATTACTCACACATCTTAAGCCTTTTGGATCGTCTAGACTCTGCCCAATTAATATTCCTACATCCCTATCCTCCTCCTAGAAGCCTTACCTTAAGCATAATGTAGTTCAAGAGTTCTTTTTGGTTCAAACCAAAGGGAGTTACCCAAATTAAAGGTAACGATTTCTCTTAGCTTCTTTTCTTTTATTTTACTTATCCAACTCCTAAAGTCTTCTTATTCTTTTATTTTGTAACAAAACCAGTATCCTAAATATACTAGGATATTTTAATGAGAAGTATTTGAACTACACTTACCCACAACTCCATCTAATGGGTCAAGAACATAATGTTTCTGTGGATGCTAACCAAACGCCTCAGGAAACGATGATTGTTCAATTATCTCTTACCGCCTCTCATGGTGGACATTATGATGGAACTATAATTAAATATGAAATTAATAATATTTATTTTATATATAAGCTTCTGTAATTCCATTTTTTAGCATACCATTATTCTTTTCATGTTGTATATATACACGATAATTTTATTTGAGGAAGTGCAGACTACGGCCCCCTCAAAGTGATATGACTCATTCATACCATACATGGAATGTATAAAGGATGGTGTTAATGAAAATAAGTAACAAATTTAAGAGATTATATTATACTGGAATAATAATATACCTATTTATCATTTGGTTTTTATTCCTTTTAAAATGAAAAATGAAATGGAAGTAGCGTTCGTGCGTACGTACGGACTACCGTCTCTACGAATGCGATGAGATTCATTCCCCACCGTATCCATTCATGTATAATTATCATTTTATGATTAAAAATAATGTTTAAGGACTTGATATTTTTCTGGATATGAAAAAGGTACAACCTATCCAAAACAAACATGGCTTATGTAACAAAACATATAAAATAAAACAAGTAAGTTAACACCCGAAACGACGTTAATGCTAAGATATTATTAACAAAGAAATGTTAAAAGATCGTATATAATATCATATTAATGTATATGATTCTTGTATAATTTAATAACAATTATTTAACCATTATAAAGGAGGTTAAACTACCCTCGACCAAGGAAAAGTACAAGGTAAGGGGTTTTCGTCTCACTCCTTATTCTAGTGAGATTTGTTCCATATTAGCACTATTAACTTTTGTGTGGTGTATATACTACCCATAATTGTATTATTTGTGTAATACACTTTAATTTATGTGTATTTACATATTAATTTTATGATACCTCTTTCATGGGGTGTATATTTCATATGTTACCAAATTGGTAAGGGTTTATTTCACAATCTCTTCATTATCCGAGGTTGTTTATAAGTAATTATCTACTGGGACCTCTTTATCATCAACATCCATGTTTCATAAAAATATATTTCAAATCATTTTTACTATTTACTATACAATGGGTTAAATTCATTTATACCCTTATGTGTTTTGAAAGGAATCTTTCCATCATTTTCCAAATAAGGTACTTTTTGACGTTTTCGACAAATTTATGGTATGAATGTTTTTTAACTTATACAGTGAGTGAAACTATTTTCTACCATTATAAAATCTTCAAAGATTCCCTTACAATATTATAATAATATTTTGAATGTAAATGTTTTATTTTATAATTATGTGACTTTTAAATGATTTCAAAATGAATATTTTATGAATTTGTGAAAGGTACTCTTTATCAAGATCAGAATTTTAAATGTTTTAATAATTTATCTTTCTAAATATTTTCAATTAATGTCCATGTTTTCAAAATGATTTTAAGGATTTATTTATATGGAATTGAATGTTTTGAAATGATATTTATTTTCAAAAGTATCAAAGTGGTATGGGACACTTTGATTCAAAAATATCTTTTAAATTACTTCCTTAATGAATGTGTGACTTTTAAATGATTTCAAAAAAGAGATATTTCTCGCAAATAGTTTTTATTTCATCTATGTCAACATCCTTTGATTGATTTTAAGCTTATTTGAAGTTGATTTATTATGATAGAAAACTTCCATATTGTATTTAAGGTTTTGTGATATGTTTGATTGTGGATGTTTTATTTTTATACCATTAATGGTTTATGGAGAAAGTATTGACATTTCATATGCTAGTTTTAATACGAATGGTTATGTTATGTTTAAAACTATTCATATGAGGAATGAATTGGAATTAATAAGTGACGGGTGGAGCCTGATATAGATCCTCGATGCATCGGTAGCTCTCATGAGACAAACTAGTGTCTTGGCACAAGGCCTTGACAAAATATTAGTCTTGGAACGAGGCCTTGACTATGTGGTTATGATAGTCTGGCATTATGCATTCCATCATTATGAAAGTGGTTAGTGATATTGCATGCGATTATTGGACTAGTAGATTATCAATGTGAATAAGTAAATTTCATTATTTCATTTTATTTTTTCCATATTATGTTGAAGTTCAAGTTTAAAAGGATTTTTCTTTAGTTATACATTGCCTTAAATGTTTTTGATTATTTATTAAATTTTCTTCTATATTGTTATCCTTACTGAGCATTTGAGCTCACCCCTTTCTATTTTTTATTTTTCCCAGGATTCCAAGAAGTGTATTGTGATTGATATGTAGGGTTAAGCCAAGGGAATAATGGGATTCATAAAAGATTATTTATGTTGTTTTGTATGTTATAACGTGTAATGTAACATTCATGTATGTAATCTATTTTCCAAGACTGCTAAACCGATCAGTCCTTTGGGACTTGATTTCTTATAATCAATCCAATGTATTAAAATAATGCACCGACTCTGGGTAACTGGGGTTGGGGAATTACAGTTTGTATTAGAGGAAGTTTAGTAATAACCTTGGAAACTAGATTTAGATAAAATCTAATTAGAGCACACAGCCCTAAGATACACTTTGAGAATTAGTATAGAATAAATTCAAAGATTTTTGGTATTGTAGAGATTTTGTGAGTTTTCTGAGCAATACATCCCTGTCTAGATACGAGTAGGTAGAGGCGGCTCTGGCACAGATGTACCTAGGGGTAAAACCCGAAAACACCGTTTTGAGCTAGACTCGAACGAGAACTAGTGCACGACAACGAGCCTTGTTGTACTCTTGGTTACGACACTCCCTTGGGATATGCTTAGGATAATTCTCATTTTCTTTACAAGTCATTATAAAGGGTTTATGAGTATATAATTGCTCAATGAAAACATCTTTATGATTATGGATTATATCTATAAACCATTCAATTTACGTTAGGTATTTTACAAGTTTGGAATTATTCATTGCAATTCATAAACTGACCTAGTTTATGAAATTGTATAGAAATAGCGCCTAGTTGAAGGAATGTGAACTCCAGCAATACGTATGATCCAAATAGTAAGAAGGATCATATATTTCACAGTATTAAGCCAAAATTTATAAGGGAAGTAGTCTCCCATGTATTCTCAACATATGAAGAAATAGTATCATGTGTTAATAAGTCAAGAAAAGAATTATCTCAGTCCTATGGCCTTGAAAGGGAAACAAGAGAAGAAAAGGATGGAAGAGAGAAAGATGGATAAAGCGAAGAGGGAAAAGATGAATTTTCCCATATGTGAGAACTGTGGAAAGAAACACTTTGGAACTTGCTTGAAGGGAATGGGAGTTTGTTATAAATGTGGAGAAAAAGGACACCAAGTACATGACTCCAAGAGTAAGAAAAAGGTTTCAAATGAACAATGATTCATCTGCAAGGAGATGGGACACTAAGCGAACCGTTGTCCAAATCATCAGATTAGTCCCCAAATGATGCTATTGGATAATAATCAAGTTATGATACTACCATATATGAGGAGGAATGATTAGAGTTCTTATGTTGTTATTAGAGAATTATGTCATTTGAGTGTTGTATCAATAATAAAATGGTTACAATAATTATGGAGTATATAAGGAATGTACTGTGGTAATATCTCATTAAGGAATTAATATTGTGTGGAACCAAGAAAAGTGACTCAATAACAGGTTAATTTTTTGGAAAATATATGGTTGGGAGAAAGATAAACCATAATGTGGTTCTGATACCGAGGTAGTGATTTTGTAATAACATATGATTGATTTGGATAAATTATATTAGATATTATTTATTACCTTGAAACTAATTAATGATTTGTATATTCCATCATTGTTGGAGTTTACAACATTTTTGGATAGAAGGGGTATATCCAGTATTCTATAAGAAATAAGGGATCATGAATGTAATCAATAAGGTTTCATGGTAATTCAAGATGTTGCAGTGTTTTAAAAGAATACATGATGAAAGTGTTCACATGTTACTACATGGAAAAAAGTATCTTAATTGTGTTTACCTTCCTTATAAATTTTGGACTGTGAATTTGGATAGAAGTATTTTGGATAATTCTAGTTTGAGATTATTTTTGGATTGCCATAAAAGGAAAACCCGGAGGTCGGACGGTAACCTGTCACATCCGGCAAGCCCGCGAGACTTGAACCCGCAACCGAAGGGAGACTAGGGTGTATCACCTACCAATGGCCCACGTGATGTCCTGGATTGAATAATGTAGTCTTTTTTTAAAAAAAAAATTCTTGTAGATGAATTATAATTTTTTTTGAACCCTATGTGAATAGGATAAATAGAATGTTATTTTTAAGTTCTATTATCTTTTAGAGTGAAAGATGAGTTTATAGTAGACATTTGTTAAATGGTGGGACTCTACTTATAAATTATATATTTTTCTTTTCTATTATTCTATGAAGAAATTAATTCTTATACTTTAGTGAATGGATCTTAAAACCAAAAATGTGTTATCCTAATACCATATATTTTGTTGAACCAATGGTATTTTAAATCATCATAGATTGATGAATTTAAGGCCCTCAATTTTACACTTGTTTGTGATTGATGACCTCAATCAATACCAATAAATATTTACATTTTTCCTCCAATTATAAGTCTCTAATTTACACCAATGTTCTCTTAATCAGGATCATAATTTGGTGGTGACCCTTTCATTTCCCTTTTCCTCTTATTAAGACTAAATTTTATTAACCTAATTTTCGATGTGGGGTTTCCCAAAGGTATTTTGTATTTTCAACCTTTTATTTTCAAAAAATAATTTCAAACTGCGAGGATGTAATTTATTGAAGGAGGGAAGAATGTAACACCCCAAGATTTCATAGTACATTATTTCTTCAAAGTAATTCAATAACTTGCACTACACAGAACACCGTGTTCTAGTGCACTAGGACTTACCAAATAAGCCGTTCAAAAGTGGTTATGAATAGTATTAACTGAATTTTAAACTTTATATAATCCTTATAAATTTAGAATCCATATTATGAGTTTCTTAGAAATAATTTAAGAACAAATACATTTTTTTCAGATAAAAGAAGTATTTTAAAAAAAAATGCATTTTTACTGCCTTTTAATGGTGAATCCTTTTTAAATACAATATTTGAAACTTTTATATATTAAATTTTACAAAATTAACTTCTTATTTATAATTGGGACATAATAATTTTGTTTCAATAAAGTTTTGGCGTTTTTCTGATAACATTCATATTTGAGTGAATAGTGAAAAATACTATATTTTACCTGAAAATAAATTTTTAAATCAAAACAATTTATATTGTTAAATTATAAATTTTAATGGTTTGTAAGTATAAATATATTATATTTTTACCATTTAATCCAATGATGGTCATTTTAAGTAATTTCACTTTGAAATTGGACATAAACAAGTGTCAAACTTTTGGTTGTTATTATTTCTTAAAAATACGCCTTTTGGTTTTGACATAGGGAATTAATTTTAAATTGATAAATGCAACTTCTATATTTTGAGTTTGGTAAAATAGACTTCATTATTGAATTCGTAATATCAAAATTAGATTAGGGTAAATTTTTGGTATTTTTTTGAAAACTTTTAATCTTTGATGAATAGTGAAAAACACTGAGTTATAGTTTAAAACCGAATTTTTAGTTAAATAATTATTTATTTTATTTAAATTTATTTTATTTCAAAATAGAAAAATAATACCTATATATGTTCAATGTAATTCATTGGAGTCAGTTTATAATAATTTTAGATATATAATAATTTTATTAAACTTTTCACCGTCTTTTAACCACCTCCTAGGAGAATTTTCAAATTCACATAAAACGTAATTTTACCACTTCTGTGAGTGAAATTTTGAAAATCTGAGAGACACGGTTAATATCAAGTAGTAAAATGTGGTTTAATAAGTTAAAAATAATTTTTGGCGAATAGTTACTTTTGACTTTTATTTACCACAGTTAAAGGTAAATAGGGTAATTCAAGATAAAAAGTATATTATAATAATAAAAACTTACCTTAACACTTGTCCTAACATTATTTTATTAGTAATTTCTGACCATGGGCATACTTGGGTCGATTTTGGGACCCCATGGAGCCACTTTATAGTGATAATGACACTTTAGATTAATTAATTTAAAGTAAAGACAAAAATGACACAAACAAATATCTTTAAGTAAATTAATTTTACATGGGGTTATATAAGTTATAATTTAGACTATAAATATTAATTGGAAAGTTAATGATATTTAATACATCATGGTATTTTTTTTATAATTTTTAGACATCAAATAAATTAAGTTATTTATGACATAATGATGACTCAATAATTACCTTATTAATGAAATATTAAAATAATTGATTTTATAAATACAAAAATAAATATAATTTGAGAATTTTAATAAATTAAAAGAATTTTATTGGTTAAGATGACATGTTGGGATTGATTATACAATTTTTTTTCTAATTAATAAAGTTATTAAGACTTAAAAAAAATCAATTATTAAATAGTGTCAAAATTGACATAAAAGAGTTTTTAAAACAAATATTATATTATTAATTGATATAATATTTCTAAATATCTAAGGTTCGGCCAAAGGAATTATATGATGATAGGTATGTCATTAATTAACCACTTGGGGTTCTCTTGGTATTTTATAGTAAGTTTATTAACCATATAATATAAAAATACAAAGAGACATGGTAAATGTCAAACTATTTAATTAAGAATTAAATCTAAAAGATAAGGGTAAAATAGTGACCCAAACTTGTCTAAAACCTGTTGGTTGAGTGGTTTTCGACCCATACCCACCTTATAATTTAAATAATCTAGTTTTTAGCCATTATAAAACGAATATGAATTTATCATAGAATAAATTTTTAATTTTTTCATAAAGAGCCCCTCCCCCCTTATAAAAGGACACCACTTATAACCAATTCCTCACACCTTTCAAGCCTTTTGTCTTGTCCAAAATTTTCCCAGTTAATCTTCCTACATCCCTATACTCCTCCTAGAATCCTTAACTTAAGCATAAGGCACTTAAAGAGTCCTTTTTGGTTCAAACCAAAGAGAGTTACCTAAATTAAAGGTAACGATTTCTCTTAGCTTCTTTTGTTTTATTTTACTTCTACAACCCCTAAACTCTTATTATTCTTTTCTTTTGTAAAAATAATAGTATCCTAATTATACTAGGATATTGTTATGAGAAGTATTCAAACTAAACTTACACACACCTCCATCTAATGGGTGAAGAACATAATGTTTCTCTGTATGGAAACCAAACGCCTCACGAAATGATGATTGTTCAATTATCTCCTACCACCTCTCATGGTTTCCATTATGATGGAACTATAATTAAATATGATATTAATAATATTTATTTTATATATAAGATTATTTAATTCCATTTTATATCATACCATTATTCGTTTCATGTTGTATATATATACGACAATTTCATTTGAGGAAGTGCGGACTACCACCCCCTCAAAGTGATATGACTCGTTCATACTATACATGGAACGTATAAAGGATGATGTTAATGAACTTAAGTAACACATATAAGATATTATATTATACTTTAATAATAATATACCTATTTATCATTTGGTTTTCATTCCTTTTAAAATGAAAAATGAAATGGAAGTAGCGTTCGTGCGTACGTACGAACTACCGTCTCCACAAACACGATTAGATTCATTCCCCATCGTATCCATTCAAGTAAAATTTTCATTTTATGATTACAAATAATGTTTAAGGAATTGATATTTTTGTGGATATTAATAAGATACAACCTATCCAAAACAAACACGAATTATGTAACAAAACATATAAAATAAAACGAGTAAGTTAACACCCGAAACGATGATAATACTAAGATATTATTAACAAAGAAATGTTAAAAGATCATATATGATATCATATTAACATATATGATTATTTTATAATTTAATAACAATTATTTAACCATTATAAAGGATGTTAAACTACCCTCGACCAAGGAAAAGTACAAGGTAAGGGGTTTTCGTCTCACTCCTTATTCCAGTGAGATTCGTGCCATATTAGCCCTATTACCTTTTCTGTGGTGTATGTACTACCAATAATTGTATTATTTGTGTAATAAACTTTAATTTATGTGTATCTACATATTCATTGTATGATACCTCTTTCATGGGGTGTATATTTTGTAAGATACCAAATTGGGAATGGTTTATTTCACAATCTCTTCATTATCTGAGGTTGTTTATAAGTAATTATCTACTGGGACCTCTTTATCATCCACATCCATGTTTCATAAAAATATATTTCAAAACATTTTTAATATTTACTATAAAATGGGTTAAAGTCATTTATACCCTTATGTGTTTTTGAAGGAATCTTTCCGTCGTTTTCCAAACAAGGTACTTTTTGACCTTTTCAACAAATTTAAGGTAAGAATGTTTTTTATCTTATACGGTGGGTGCGGCTATTTTCTACCGTTATAAACTCATCGAAGCATCCCTTACAAGATTATAAGAATATTTTGAATGTAAATGTTTTATTTTATAATTATGTGACTTTAAAATGATTTAAAAATGAATATTTTAAGAATTTGTGAAAGGTACTCTTTATCAAGATCTGAATTGTATATGTTTTAATGATTTATCTTTCTAAATAATTTTAATTAATGTCCATGTTTTCAAAATTATTTTAAGGATTTATTTATATAGACATGAATGTTTTTAAATGATATTTATTTTCAAAAGATTCAAAGTGGTATGGGAAACTTTTATTCAAAATATCTTTTAAATTACTTCCTTAATAAATGTGTGACTTTTAAATGATTTAAAAAATGAGATATTTCTCTCAAATAGTTTTGATTTCATCTATGGAAACATCCTTTGATGGATTTTAAGCTTATTTGAAGTTTATTTATTATGATATAAAACTTACATATTGTATTGAAGGTTTTGTGATATGTTTGACTGCGGATGTGTTATTTTTATACCATTCATGGTTTATGGAGAAAGTATTGACATTTTGTATGCTAGTTTTAATACTAATGTTTATGTTATGTTTAAACCTATTCATATGAGGAATGCATTGGACTTAATAAGTGACAGGTGAAGCCCTCTATAGCTCCTCGATTCATCGGTAGGTCTCATGAGACAAACTAGTGTCTTGGCACAAGTCCTTGACAAAATATTATTTTTAGTCTTGGCACGAGGCCTTGACTATGTGGTTATGATAGTTTGGAATTATGCATTCCATCATTATGAAAGTGGTTAGTGATATTTCATGTGATTATTCGACTTGTAGATTATCCATGTGAATAAGTACATGAAATTATTTCATTTTATTTTTTCCATATTATGTTGAAGTTCGAGTTTAAAAGTGTTTTGTTTTAGTTATATATTGACTTAAATGTTTATGAGTATTTAGTAAAGTTTCTGCTATATTGTTATCCTTACTGAGCATCTGAGATCACCCTCACACACACAAGAACTCTTTGGCACAAGTCTGGATTCGAATTCATGGTCTTAATTGGTTCTTTTGGTACCCTAAGATCGTAAATGACATAGCTTCATGTATAGGTTCTCCCATTAAAATTGACCATAGAACGTTGAATGGAGACGTTGGACTTTTTGCTAGAATAAAGGTTGAAGTGAATCTAGATTCTGAACTGCCTTTGGTCATAAACTTCAATGCTCCAAATTATAGAACTGATATTAAGGTAGAATATGAAAGGAAACCTCCTTTTTGTGAGGTTTACAAATTGATAGGGCACAATGTTGCTATCTGTAGAGTGGTTAGAAAGAAAGTTTACCCCCTATTGCAAATGATTGGAAAGAAATCAAACAGAATAAGAAAGGTAAAGGTATGTTGGAGAAAACTGACCCACCTAATAAGAAACATGATGTATGGGTCATGAAATCTAATAAATTTTCCTCCCTTTAGGGGAAATCATGGGGAAAATTAGTGGAAGAAGAAGAAAATAAGGTGGCTAGATCTTTTAACACCTTGTAGGTAAATGGAACTACTCTTGACAGCAATAAGCCCTCCACTTCCCCCCCCCCTTTGATTTCTAATGACCCTGCACATATTGCCCCTGTTTCGAAGATGACCTCTTGCAGGAACATTGAGATCTTTGGATCTGCATCTATCCTGGATGGGACTGGGATAGATCTCAATAATCTGAATGTTCCAGGAAGTCGGCAAGAGGAGCCCTCCTCTAGTGATGACCCCATGGTTCTCCTGGTAACATGCAAAAATCACCACAACGAGGTAACTCAGTTAAATTTCCACATGATTTTTTTGATAATAGTAATATTACTGACTGTGTCAACTCTAATATGACTGTTAAGATCAAAAACTCTATTTCTGACATACACATCAAGGAGAACAACAACAATGTACTTACTGAAACTCTCATTTATGTTAATGACTCTACTGCTAAAACTCTTATCACTGTCCCTGAAAAATCTAGTATGATTGATCAGGTTGTAAATCCTATTTCAAGCATGCAGATTGGGACAAATATAAACACTGCTTCTATGGTTTTAAACTCTGATTTTCATGCTCTTGATTATGCTGATAATAGTATTATTACTACCTGTGTGAATTCTAATATGTCTTCCATAATCACAAACTCTGTTGCTGACACACACATCAATGAGAACCACAACAATGTCCCTACTGAAACTCTCACTAATGTTAATGATTCTGCTACTAAACTCTTACCACTGTCCCTGGAAAATCTAATATGATTGAATAGGATGTAAATCCTATTTCAAGCATGCATATTAAGACAAATGTCAACTCTGCTTCTATTGTATTAAGCTTTGATTTGCATACTCCTGACTCCCTCTCTTCTGATAAATCTAAGCCCTCCCCTAAACACAAATCTGCTCTGGACTCTACTGGAGCTCTAAAACCTCATGCTAATCCTGATGGAAAATCAGATCCAGAACACTCTCAGATTTGTTCTTCTCAACATGTAACTCCTGCTGCTACTGTTTCGATTCATTTGACTGAGCCTTCTTAGATTAACTCCTCAATTTACAATATCAAATCAACTGAGAACAAATCAGAATCAACTTCCCCCCTTTTATTATAAGATCTAAGAGGAAGAATAATTCTGAGAAGTCCAAAAAAAGGGGCTCTAACCCAAAACATAGGTAACAACGAATCACCTATTTTGGAACTGCCAAGGAATTTCCAACAATGACACCTCCATGACACTTAGGAGGCTTTTAAACACTCATAAACCTTAGCTATTTTCCATATCTGAACCCAAGGTCAACTTCAATTCTAATTTTATGAGACTTGGCTCTCTTCATTACAACTTTTTAGGATCCTGCAAAAATGGTCCTTTGACGGACTCTATGTGGATCTTCTATCACTCCTCCCTTCAAAACATCAATGTTTTCAAAACTGCTGATCAACATTTCACTTGTGATTTTATCTGGAATGATCAGCACATATATTGCATGATGGTCTATGCAAATAATAGGTATCAACAAAGAATAAATCTTTGGAAAGACATTCTTGACATGGCTAACACAATTCAAGATCCGTGGGTGATTAGTGGTGACTTTAATGCTATTCTTAGTCCCACTGAAAAAATTAGACCCTCTCATCTCTCTATATCCACAAGAGAATTTAGATCTGCTATTGATGACTGCAATCTCTCTGAAGTTAACCTTACTAGGGCGAAATACACTTGGTATAGAAGGCATTATAACAAAACTGTTGCCAGTAATCTTGATAGGGCCTTTGTTAACATGAAGGCCCTGGACATCTGGGATAATGTCTCTTGTATAATGATTCCAAAACATAACTCTGACCATCATCCCATATTACTCAGCTCCCTTTCTAATGAACGTAGAACTCCCCTTCCTTTTAAATTCAATAATTCTTGGTCTCTAGACCTTGACTGTGTCAACTTGATTAATAACACTTGGAATTATATGAGCCATCTTCATGACTCTTTTTCCTGTATCTTCAAATTGAAAATTTTAAAACAATCTCTCAAAGGTTGGTGTAAAACCAAGACCTTAAAATTGGATTTTGACATCACCTCTCTTGATGAAGAACTCAATCAAATCCAAACTCGTAGTTCCAACTCTGATTTTACCCTCGACCCTCAACTGGAGGTCAATACAGCTCTTAAGCTTAACACCTTACTCACCTTTAAAGATAAAATCCGGAAACAAATGTTTAAGACCAAATGGCTGGCTGATGGAGATAGAAATACTAATTTCTATAACTGTCTTCAAAGAACCAGAAAATCCAATCGTCCTCTCACTAAAATGATTCACAATGATTTGATCATTGAATCTGAAGAGGCCATCTCAGATCATGTTGTCTCTTACTTTAATGACATTTTCAATGGCCCTGAGAGAAACCTTGATCTCGATCCTAATATTAGTCCCTTAATGGTGGATGAGAAAGACAATGAATCTCTCTTAGATATTCCTTTGGATCATGAAATGAAAGACACTATCTTTAGTTTAAAACCTGATAGTGCTCCTGGACCGGATGGATTTAGAAATGGTTTCTATCAAAATCACTGGGACACTCTTCGTTCAGATGTTTGTAAGCTGATTAGGTCTTTTTTCACTCATGGATCCCTCCCTCAGGGTATCAATGCTCAATTCCTCACCTCAATTCCCAAGGTTGAAAATGCTTCTGAAATTTATCATTTTAGACAAATTTCTCTTATCAATACCCTATACAAGATCATTACTAAAATCATTTCCAACAGATTGGCTCCGATTTGAAACAAAATTGGTTCATGGAATCAGTTTGGCTTCATCAAAAACAGATCCATCCAAGACTGCATTTGTCTTGCCTCAGAATGTACCAACATCCTAAATAAAAATAATATAGGGGTTGTGTGGCCATCAAGCTTGATATTAAAAAAGACATTGATACCATTGATTGGGGATTTATATTTAGAGTCATGAAAAATTTTGGTTTTCATGAGACTTTTATCAAGAGAATCAAGACCTTATTTCAATCTGCTATCATTTCCATATTAATAAATGGCACCCCTCATGGTTTTTTCAAATGTTCTAAAGGTGTTAGAAAGGGTGATCCTCTTTCGGCCATTCTATTTGTTATTTCGGAAGACTACTTTAGTAGACTCATTCATAATCTGGTTGATCAAAATAAACTTAAACCCATTCAAGCCGCTAGAAACCTTATTGTCCCCACTCACCTCCTCTATGCTAATGATATTATTTTGTTTCTAAAGGGAGAGAAAAGAAATATTCAATGTCTTAAAAAAAATATCTCTCATTACGAGAACATTTCTGGACAAACTATTTCCTGGAACAAATCTCATATTTTCTTTGGAAAAATTGTCCCTATTAGAAGAAAATCCATTATCACCAGTAACCTTGGAATTAAAGAAGGTTTTTTTCCCTTCACGTACTTGGGCGTCCCAATTTTCTGGGGACATCCTAAATCATCTTATTTCTCTAATATCACTGATCAAATCATTAATCAACTCTCTACTTGGAAGGGGAAATCCCTTTCCATGGATGGTAGAATTTGCCTTTTCAAATCTACCATTGTCTCTAAGTTGGTCTACTCGCTCATGGTTTATATATGGCCCATAGGAACTTTCAAGAAAATCAATACCTTTATAAAAAATTTCATCTGGATGGGAAATATCTTTGAAAGGAAACTTGTCACCATCCCATGGAAGACCTGTTGTAAACCTCTTGATAATGGAGGCATTGACATCAAAAATTTAAATTTGTTCAGTGATGCCCTGCAAGTGAGATTCACTTGGCGTCTTATTAATAGTAACTCCAAAGCCTCTGAATTTTTAAAACATAGATTCTTAAATAAAATTTTAAAAGGAAATCTTAATTTCATCAACTCCTCAATCTGGACCTCTATTAGAAACTCTTATCAGAAGATTATGGCTACCTCTAGATGGATGGTCAGCGCTGACTCCAACATTAATTTCTGGTGTGACAACTGGATAGGTAATCCTTTAATTTCAATGCTTCCTCCTAATAACACTCCTATAAACACCACCCACACAATTAAAGATGTTACGCAACTTTATAGTCATGATCTCCCCAACAGCATTGCTCAAATCATTGAAAATTATACCTTCTCCATTTCTGGGGACTTCCTTGATTGGGAACCTGCTCCCAATGGCATACTTGACTCAAAAAACTTCTACATGCACAACTTCTCTGACAATGAACCTAATTATAAATGGGTGAGTACCTTCAATAAGACTTGGTTCAAACCCTCCAGGTTCACCCTTATTTGGTGTATTTCTCACAATAGATTGCCCACTGAAAATCGTCTTCAAGCCTTTGGCATTCAAATTTTATCAAAATGTCATTTATGTAATCAGAACAGAGAAGATTCTGATCATATTTTCTTGTCTTGTGCTACGGCCACAACTTTATGGAACTACATTTTTGATATTTTTAATTGTTCAGGGTCCTTATCTGACCCGATTTGTTTACTTTTGAAGAAATGTACTAAATATGAAGCCTCTCAGCAAGTCAAAAACATTTTTCTTACGGTAGTGGCTGAACTCCTACATGAAATCTGGTATGTAAGAAACGATCTTATCCATAATAATCACTCTTTCAGTCTCAATGCAGGAAAAGCTCGAATTCTCATTACGATAGATGAAGCTGCATCAATTCAAAAAGATTGTTGTAGCAATCATATTGGAGAATTTGAGATCCTTAGACGTATCCGTGCCCCAGGTATTTTCCGGAAGATCAAGCAACCCTTTGAAGTATTCTGGAAACCTCCAATGCCGGGTTAGATTAAAGTGAATGTCGACGGCGCCTCAAAAGGCAATCCTAGACCTACCAGTTGTGGGACCATTTTCAGAGATTTTGATGACCATTTCCATGGTTTCTTTTACGGTGGGTGTGGGATTGCCTCTTCAATTGAAGCGGAGATTCTTGGAGTCATACATGCTGTTGATTTTGCGCTGCAAAGAGGTTGGCGTAAACTGTGTATTGAAAGTGATTCTACCACCATTGTTCAAGCTATTTGGAATGGAGTTATTCATATCACCTGGCCGCTTACTACATGTTGGATAAACATCTTGAATTCGCTTCAGGAGATCGACTACATTGCTACACATGTCTTCTGTGAAGCAAATGCTGTTGCTGATGCCCTTGCCAACAAAGGTGTCCACCAGAACATGACTTGGCTGGATGCGCTACCAGCTGATTTTCTTCACCTCTTTGAAAGATATTGTAATAAAATCCCATCCTTTCATCTCATGTAAACTTTTTTTTCTTTAATTAATAAATGGTGTTTCAGACTTTAAAAAAAACATAGCCCTAAGATAGACTTTGAGGATTTGTACAGAAGAACTTCATAGAATTTTGGTATTGTAGAGATTTTGTGATTTTTCTGAGCAATACATCCCTGTCTGGATACAAGAACGTTGAGGCGGCTCTGGCACAGATGTACCTAGGGGTAAAACCCGAAAACAACGCTTTGATCTAGACTCAAACGGGAACTGGTGCATGACAACGGGCCTTGCTGCACTCTTGGTTATGACACTCCCGGGGGATATGCTTAGGATAATTCTAATTTTCTTTACAAATTATTATGAAGGGTTTATGAGTATATAATTCATCAGTGAAAACATTTTTATGATTATGGATTATATCCATAAACCATTCAATTTATGTTAGGTATTTTACAAGTTTGGAATTATTCATTGCAATTCATAAACTGACCTAGTTTATACTATTTTATAAAAATGGATCCCAATAGAAGGAATGTGAACTCCAGCAATACGTATGATCCAAAGAGTAAGAAGGATCATATCTTTCACATTATTAAGCCAACATTTAGAATGGAATTAGTCTCCCATGTATTCTCAACATATGAAGAAATAGTATCATGTATTAATAAGTTAAGAAAATAATTCTATGAGTCCTATGGCTTTGAAGGGAAGCAAGATAAGAAAAGGATGGAAGAGAGAAAGATGGATAAAGGGAATAGGGAAAAGAATAATTTTCCCATATGTGAAAAATGTGGAAAGAAACACCCTGGAACTTGCCTGAAGGGAATGGGAGTTTTTTATAAATTTGGAGAAAAAGGACACCAAGTATGTGACTGCAAGGGTAAGAAAAAGGTTTCAAATGAACAATGCTTCATATACAAGGAGTTGGGACACTGTGCGAACCGATGTCCAAATCGTCAGAGTATTCCCCAAAATATGCTATTGGATAATAATCAAGTTATGATACTACCACATATGATGATGAATTATTAGAGTTATTATGTTGTTATTAGAGAATTATGTCATTATAGTATTGTATCAACAATGAACTGGTTATAATAATTATGGAGTATATAAGGATTTTACTGCAGTACTATTTCATTAAGGACTTGAGATTGTGGGGAACCAAGAAAAGTGACTCAATAGCAGGTTAAATTTTTAGAAAATATATGGTTGAGAGAAAGATAAACCATAATATGGTTTTGATACCGAGGTAGTGATTTTGGAACAACACATGATTGATTTGGATAAATTATATTAGATATTCTTGATTACCTTGAAACTGATTAATGATTTGTATATTCCATCATTGTTGGAGTTTTAAACATTTTTGGATAGAAGGAGTATATCCAGTTTTCTATAAGGAATAAGGGATCATGAATGTAATAAATAAGGTTTTATGGTAATTCCGGATGTTGCAGTGTTTTAAAAGAATACATGATGAAAGTGTTCACATGTTGCTACGTGGCAAAAAGGATCTTCATTGTGTTTACAATCCTTAAAATTTTGTAATGTGAGTTTGGATAGAAGTATTTTGGATAATTCTAGTTTGAGATTATTTTTGGATTTCCATAAAAGGACAACCCAGAGGTCGGGCGACAACCTGTCGCGTTCGGAAAGACCACTAGACTTGAACCCACAACCGAAGGGTGATAAGGGTGTATCACCTACCACTGGCCCACGTGATGTCCTGGATTGAATAATGTAATCTTTTTTTAAAAAATTCTGGTAGATGAATTATAATTTTTTTAAGCCTATGCGAATAGGATAAATATAAGATTATTTTTAATTTCTATTATCTTTTAGAGTGAAAGATGAGTTTATGGTAGACATTAGTTAAATGATGGGACTCTACTTGTCAAGTATATATTTTTATTCTTCTCTTATTCTATGAAGAAATTAATTCGTATACTTTAGTGAATGGATCTTAAAACCAAAAATGTGTTATCCTAATACCATATGTTTTGTTGAACCGATGGTATTTTAAATCATCATAGATTGATGAATTTAAAGCCCTCAATTTTACACTTGTTTTTGATTTATGACCTCAATCACTACCAATAAATATTTATGTTTTTCCTCCAATTATATGGTCTCTAATTTCCACCAATGTTCTCTTAATCGAGATCATAATTTTGTTGTGACCCTTTCATTTCCCTTTTCCTCTTATTAAGACTAAATTTTATTAACCTAATTTCCGATGCGGGGTTTCCCAAAGGTATTTTCAATTTTCAACCTTTTATTTTCAAAAAATAATTTCAAATTGTGAGGACACAATTTATTGAAGGAGATAAGAATGTAACACCCCAAGATTTCATCGTACATTATTTCTTCAAAGTAATTCAATAACCTACAGTACATGCAACACCGAGTTCTAGCGCACCATGACTTACCAAACAAGCTATTCAAAAGCGGTTATGAATAGTATTAACTGAATTTTAAACATTATATAATCCTTATAATTTTAGAATCCATATTATGAGTTTCTTAGACATAATGTAAGAACAAATACATTTTTTTCAGATAAAAGAAGTATTTTTAAAAAAATGCAATTTTACCACCTTTTAATGGAGAATCCTTTATAAATCCAATATTTGAAACTTTTATATATTCAATTTGACAAAATAAACTTCTTCTTTAGAATCGGGACATAATAATTTAGTTTCAATAAAGTTTTGGTGTTTTTATGACAACTTTCATATTTGGGTGAATAGTGAAAAATACTATGTTTTAACTGAAAACAACTTTTTAAATCAAAATAATTTATATTGTTAAATTATAAATTTTAATGGTTTTTAAGTATCAATAGATTATATTTTTACCATTTAATCCAATGATGGTCATTTTAAGTAATTTCACATTGAAATTGGACATAAACAAGTGTCAACCTTTTGGTTGTTATTATTTCTTAAAAATACGCCTTCTGGTTTTGACAGTGAGAATTAATTTTAAATTAATAAATGAAAATTCTATGTTTTGAGTTTGGTAAAATATAATTCATTATTGACTTCGGAATATCAAAATTATCTTAGGGTAAATTTTTTGTATTTTTTTGAAAACTTTTAATTTCTGATGAATAGTGAAAACACCGAGTTATAGTTTAAAACGGAATTTTTATTTAAATAATTATTTATTTTATTTAAATTTATTTTATGTCAAAATAGATACATACTAACTATATATGTTCAATGTAATTCATTGGAGTTAGTTTGTAATAATTTTAGATATATAAAAATTTTATTGAACTTTTCACCGTCTTTTACCCTCCTCCTAAGAGAATTTGGAAATTTACATAAAACTTAATTTTACCACTTATGTGAGTGGAATTTAGAAATTCCGAGAGACATAGTTAATATCAAAGAGTAAAATGTGGTTCAATAACATAAAAATAATTTTTTATGAAGAGTAACTTTTGACTTTTATTTACCGCGGTTAAAGGTAAATAAGGCAATTCAAGATAAAAAGTATATTATAAAAAAACAAAATTACCTTAACACTTGTCCTAACCTTATTGGATGAGTCATGGAAGACCATGGGAATACTTGGGTCTATTTTGGGATCCCATGGAGCCACTTGAGAGTGATAATGACACTTTAGATTAATTAATTAAAATTAAAGAAAAAATGACACAAACAAATATCTTTTAGTAAATTAATTTTTACATGGGGTTATATAAGTTATATTTTTGACTATAAATATTCATTATAAATACAATAAGATTTAATACATCATGGTATTTGTTTTATTATTTTTAGACTTCAAATAAATTAATTAATTTATGACATAATGATGATTCAATAATTACTTTATTAATGAAATATTAAAATAATTGATATTATAAATACCCAAATAAATATAATTTGAGACTTTTAATAAATTCCACGAATTTTATTGGTTAATATGACATGTTAGTATTGATTAAATAAATTTTTTTCGAATTAATAAAGTTATTAAGACTTTAACAAAAATCAATTATTAAATAGTGTCAAAATTGACATAAAGGAGTTTTTAAAACAAATATTATATTATTAATTGATATAATATTCCTAAAATCTATTGTTCAGCCAAAGGAATTATATGATGATAAGTATGTAATTAATTAACCACTTGGGGTTCGCTTGGCAGTTTATAGTAAGTTTATTAACCATATAATATAAAAATACAAAGAGACATGTTAATGTCAAACTATTTAACTAAGAGTTAAATCTAAATGATAAAGGTAAAATAGTGACCCAAACTTGTATAAAACCTATTGGTTGAGTGGGTTTTGACCCATAACCACCTTATAATTTAAATAATCCAGTTTTTAGGCATTATAAACCGAATATGAATTTATCATAAAATAATATTTTAAGTTTTTCCTAAAGAGCCCCTCCCCCCCCTTATAAAAGGACACCACTTTTAACCAATTCCTCACACATATCAATCCTTTTGGCTCATCCAAACTCTGACAAATTAATCTCCCTACATCCCTCTCCTCCTTCTATAAGCCTTACCTTAGGTAGAAGGCACTTCAAGAGTCCTTTTTGGTTCAAACCAAAGGGAGTTACCCAAATTAAAGGTAACGATTTCTCTTAGCTTCTTTTTTCTATTTTACTTCTCCAACCCATAAAATCTTATTATTATTTTATTTTGTAACAAAACCAGTATTCTAAATATACTAGTATATTTTTATGAGAAGTATTAGAACTACACTTACACACACCTCCATCTAATGGGTGAAGAACATAATGTTTCTATGGATGGAAACCAAACGCCTCATGAAACGATGATTGTTCAATTATCTCCTACCGCCTCTCATGGTGGCCATTATGATGGAAATATAATTAAATATGATATTAATGATATTTATTTTATATATAAGCTTCTTTTATTCCATTTTATTGCATACCATTATTCATTTCTTGTTGTATATATATACGATAATTTCAATTGAGGAAGTGCGGACTACTGCCCCCTCAAAGTGATATGACTCGTTCATACCATACATGGAACGTATAAAGGATGGTGTTAATGAAAATAATTAACAAATATAATATATTATATTATACTGGAATAATAATATACCTATGTATCATTTGGTTCTGATTCCTTTTAAAATGAAAAATGAAATGGAAGTAGCGTTCGTGCGTACGTACGGACTACCGTCTCCACGAAAGCGATGAGATTAATTACCCATCACATCCATTCAAGTCTAATTCTCATTTTATGTTTAAAAATAATGTTTAAGTACTTGATATGTTTCTGGATATTAATAATATACAACCTATCCATAACCAACACGGCTTATGTAACAAAACATATAAAATAAAATGAGTAAGTTAACACCCAAAACGACGATAATAGTAAGATATTATTAACAAAGCAAAGTTAAAAGATCATATATGATATCATATTAACATATATTATTCTTGTATAATTTAATAAAAATTATTTAAACATTACACAAGAGGGTAAACTACCCTCTACCAAGGAAAAGTACAAGGTAAGAGGTTTTCGTCTCACTCCTTATTCCAGTGAGATTCGTGCCATATTAGTACTATTACCTTTTGTGTGGTGTATGTACTGCCCATAATTGTATTTTTTGTGTAATACACTTTAGTTTATGTGTATTTACATATTAATTGTATGATACCACTTTCATGGGGTGTATGTTTCGTAAGTTACCAAATTGGTAAGGGTTTATTTCACAATCTCTTCATTATCTGAGGTTGTTTAAAGGTAATTATCTACTGGGACCTCTTTATCAACCACATCCATGTTTCATAAAAATATATTTCAAAACATTTTTACTATTTACTAGACAATGGGTTAAAGTCATTAATACCCTTATGTGTTTTGAAAGGAATCTTTATGTCGTTTTCCAAACAAGGTACTTTTTGAACTTTTTAAAAAATTTAAGGTAAGAATGTTTTTAACTTATACAGCGGGTGTGGCTATTTTCTACCGGTATAAACTCGTTGAAGATTCCATTAAAATCTTATAAGAATATTTTGAATTTAAATGTATTATTTTATAATTATGTGACTTTTAAATGATTTCAAAATGAATATTTTAAGAATTTGTGAAAGGTACTCTTTATCAAGATCAGAATTTTAAATGTTTTAATGATTTGTATTTCTAAATATTTTTAATTAATGTCCATGTTTTCAAAATGATTTTAAGGATTTATTTATATGGACATGAATTTTTTGAAATGATATTTATTTTCAAAAGTTTCAAAGTGGTATGGGACACTTTGATTCAAAAATCTCTTTTAAAGTACTTCCTAAATAAATGTGTGACTTTTAAATGATTTCAAAAAAGAGATATTTCTCTCAAATAGTTTTGATTTAATCTATGTCAACATCCTTTGATGGATTTTAAGATTATTTGAGGTTGATTTATTATGATAGAAAAATTCCATATTGTATTAAAGGTTTTGTGATATGTTTGACTATGGATGTGTTATTTTTATACCATTCATGGTTTATGGAGAATGTATTGAAATTTCATATGCTAGTTTTAATACTAATGTTTATGTTATGTTTAAACCTATTAAAATAAGGAATGAATTGGACTTAATAAGTGATGGGTGGAGCCCTCTATAGCTCCTTGATGCATCGGTAGGTCTTATGAGACAAACTAGTGTCTTGGAACAAGGCCTTGACAAAATATTATTTGTAGTCTTGGCACGAGGCCTTTACTATGTGGTTATGATAGTCTGGCATTATGCATTCCATCATTATGAAAGTGGTTAGTGATATTGTATGTGATTAGTCAACTAGTAGATTATCCATGTGAGTAAGTAAATGGAATTATTTCATTTTATTTTTTCCATATTATGTTGAAATTCAAGTTTAAAAGGCTTTTGTTTTAGTTATACATTACCTTAAATGTTTATAATTATTTATTAAAGTTTATGCTATATTGTTATCCTTACTGAGTTTTTTAGCTCACCCCTTTCTATGTTTTATTTTTCCCGAGATTCCAAGAAGTGTATTGTGATTGATATGTAGGGTTAATCCAAGGGAATAATGGAATTCATAAAAGATTATTTATGTTGTTTTGTATGTTATAAAGAGTAATATAACATTCATGTATGTAATCTATTTTCCAAGACTGCTAAACCGATCGGTCCTTCGGGACTTTTATCCTTGTAATCATGCCAATGTATTAAAATAATGCACCGACTCTGGGTAATTGGGGTAGGGGCATTAAAAACTGAATAGTCCTTAACACCTTTATATGATCAACTTTCCTTGTCCATAGATAGTATTGTGTCCAACTTGGTTTTTTCAAGGAAAAAAAGGGCATCAAAAGACCCATGAGGAGTATTTCAAGCATGTGAACCTAAGAGTGTTACATGGAAGGGTCTCACAAACATGTTCATGATGTTTCATTTGACCAAATGTTTGAAGTTACACACCTTAAATACCATGATTTGGCCACATTGGAAATTATTTATCTTAGAGGAGATCATAGATAAGATACCATGTTCGAGGCACATTGGTTTTCAGGGAAAATGAGGGTGTATGGCCATGTGTCCTCATTCATTATTAGGGGGTTCCCATGTGATGGAACCTAATGATGTTCCATTGTTCATGCAATTCAGATGAACTCAAAGAGTTATTTATAAGGGTTTCTAGGATCATGTTTTGGGGCTATGTATCAAATTCTCCATGTAAATGGGTGAGGTTACACACTATATAGAAAATGAATGTTCATGGAATATGTGTACAAATGTCCTTGGGTCTTTCCATTACTTTATACAAATGATAAGGCCATGTATATGGGAAGGGAATCTCGCATGATGGGATCACATTAAACTACCTTGTTGATGGAATTTTCATGCCTCCAATAGGTTCTTGCAATGGGTTCATCGAACATGCTAAGGATCTGTGGGGTGATGCTTTTGAATGTTGTAAGTTCTAGGGTTGCTTGAAAGAATTGTATGGTAGGGGATCTTGGAATCCTGATATCAAGTGTTATCATGTCCACTTATATATTATTTCAGACAATAGTATGGGTGTCCCATACATCCGAGGGCCTGTATTATCACATTTCATGAGGTTATATTACTCATTTGATCACATGATATAATAGAAGTACCTACATGAGTTCCTGTGGATGATGTTAGTGGGTTCATGGCCGAATGGGGATGCCATCTAATAGGGGATTCACATGATTTTATGATTTCATGTGACCAAAAGATCTTATGGTCACATGATTAGTTCTTATGGAGGAATCTCATGGTAGGTTCCCATGAGAGGAGCCTACTAATTTTCTAGAGGTGATCTTTATAGTCGGTGGCTAGCTACTTTGTTTCCATGCTGTTTTTTCTTCTCTTCCTCATGTGTATTTTTTTGAAGGGGAGTAGCTTTTATATAGGATGAGGTATCCCAAAGGTGTATCTATTTTGTATAGGGATGATGACATATGTGTTGGCCGAGGTGGTGGAAGCTTCACAGGATTAACAAAATGTGATAGTGATATGGTATCTTGTAATGGAACACTGGATAACCACCAGACCATTCTGTGATTTTTCTAAGGGCCTCTCATGATATGTGGGAATCCTATTGATAAAATAAATTTATTCAAGTCATAATAGATGCCGAATATGGGAAATTCACATGTTCATAAACTTTATGTGCTCACTTCAGTGGTTTCCTTCACTCAGTCATGTGATAAAAAGATCATAACGTGATGGCTTCATGCAATGGTGAAAGTTATTTCAACATGAATTTGGCTCTTGCGATGAGATTCATGCAATGGATCATGTACAAGATAGATGGAGGATGTCAATTACATGTGTATCCATGTTTGTTGTCTCTGTATTATTTAGATTTGAGAAAAATAATTGGAGAGGGTGGTGATGTTGAGTGAGCATTGGGTGTGTCTTGCAACATCGAAAAAGGGTGTAGGGAGGTTGAAGATGAAGTTTTCATGATCATCATATATTAAATAATCACCTTGCGAGATCATGAGCTTCAAATGGAATGACCTGAGTTTTAAAAAGACAAACAAGATTGAATGATCAAGCAACTGAGATTATATCCATATTTTTAAATAACGGGTGAACAATACCCTCTATAAACTTTTCCCACATTGAAATTCCAAATCACAACAGCTGTGGTTTATCAATAAAGTGGAGAAGTTAGTGGATTATAAATATTAAACCCTTTGAAGTCATGGTACCCCACACAGTGGTGCCACTGTTCCTTCTGCATTACCAATATGAAGTCCGGCTATGCCCCTCTTGTACAGACACTCATCAGCGCACCCTCTATTGCTAGTGCTAGCCTACTGGGATGGGTTTCTAAGTACTGTTGAGGTGACTCCTGCATCAGCCTAGGTCGAACTATCTAGGATTATTAGTGTTAGATTGCTAATGTTTTGGGAAAAGGGGTCTTCTATAAATACTTATAAAATATTATGTAAAATGACTATGAGATAAATATGTAAACCCTTATAGATAAAAGCTGAAGCCCTTATTTTTCAAAGAGCCTACATCGAGGTCTTTATAAAAGGAATATTGGTGCTTTTTGAATAGACTTCACACTTTTGATAGATTCTACATAAATGGGATATTATATAATTATGGGTGTCAAAAAAATGTCCCCCCTTAGAAATGGATTTATTTAGAATGAAAAAATTTGATTCTAAGGTAAACATAGATCAATTTTCCACATATATGAATATATGAAGGACTTGGATACTAAGCCCCATGGGAGGATTTTTCCATAGTATTTGGAATATGTAATTTTTTGTGCTGTAAATGAAATAATTTTGACCATGATTTCTTGGATTTAATACGAATTGTACGAATCATGCAAGACAACCTCCTTCATATCTTACCAAGTAAACCTGACCATTTGTATTTTAATGTCAAGATCATAACAGATTTCTCTTGAGATTTTATCATGAATGAATATAGTAGGTGATTCTTTATTGGAATATCTTCTTTGATCATCTTGGGATCACCTAGTCACAAAATGGGAATTTGGGTGGAAGGGGACTTATAGATGGATCTAAAATAAGGTACTTGGATTTCGCAACATATCCTATAAAAATGGGAATCAAGCCGTATATTCTCCTAAAATATATCAATTATTAGATCAAACTCGTGTATAGGGAAAATGGGTTTATGAATGATGAAATATATTATTAATTACCCTTTGTAGATTTATCTAATAATTTGGAAGGGGAATTTCACTATATTGTGAAAAAATCCTGAGCAAGGATCCATGTTTTGATGGAGATGTTTCTCAGATCATCAACGATACACACCCTTTTTGTATAATAATAAATAGATCATTTTTTCTAGATTTGAGTTTTTAACTTATAACAGGTTTCTCTTGATAAATTTACATTAATTCCTACCGATATGAGATTCATCATTGATGCACCTACATAAGTTGTATTGAGACTATATGATTTACAAGGATAATTTGGGTACTATATCCTTCCCTAGGGTGGAATAATCTAACTTCTTCTTAAGTTAGGAGAATTAAAAGGCATAGATTGATTTTTAAAAGTCCATATAATGGGGCCCCAATATTTATATCTCTTATTTATATTTCCTTAAATTTTACATAAGCTTCATATGGAGTAGGAATTAGTGAGCATGGACATGGATTTTTATCAGTCCAACTTATTATGTGGTTTTGACCTGAAAGGTTTTGTGTCTGTTCCACTATTGAAAATGATATAGTTTTTTATGTACTTTAAGGTCTTCTAACTCAGACATTTTATTGTTGTAGTTTAGGGTCTTGTGGCTCAAACCATTTGTTTCTATAGTTTTGGGTCTTCTAGCTTTCAGTGTGGATGCAGATATGTCATGCAGTCTAAAGTCTTCATTCTAGGACTTGATTGATGAATATAGAATATGGGGAAGAAATACATGGGATAACTGAAGACACCCTAAGTTTTTGAGTTCTACCATGGTGTTTCCCAGGTTCACAAGGGTTGAATTTCCTTTACTAAATGGAAAATAATCCTCTAGTTTATAGGTCAAATCCCTTATGCATCACCATCATGGTCAAAAATAGGTCTCTCCACTCTTTTCTAAGGGTCCTTAATGATTATGAAGATAGTATGGATGGATGGTGAAAATATTAGGAATCTAGAATCCACCTGTATAGTTGTAACATGGTGTTGGATCAAATATGTAGATGTATTTGTATATGAGATGGAACAATACAAGAGGGGGGGTGTGAATTGTATGTTTAAAAACGTTGTGTTTAAACAATTAAGAAATTAATACAATTCAAAACAAAAACAAACAACCACAATTATATTGAATATAAAGGTATGCTATGATGGAATATTATAAGAAAAGTAAAACAATTGTATTCAATATGAATACAATAATCAGAGTAATACAATAGTGAAGGATTCTACCATAAAGCGTATAGAATCAATCGATACAATATGTAACAAAATGATTTTAATTGAAACAATTACAAATGAATATGGAATGAAGAAAGGAAAACAGTACAATTCCCTTTCTTAAAACACAGTAGTGGAAATGTAAAAGTATTACAATTATTTTGACCCAAAGAGAAGGGTTATCATTTAACCTAGGATAAGAGGTCTGTCTTACCACCACCTTGGTAAGCCCTCGATACGATGATTGGTACGTCTGTCTTGCTATCCCTGCAAGCCCTCGATATGATGATCAGAATTTCTGTCTTGATATCCCTGCAAGCCATCGATTTTGTAGGTAATCGGCACCTCAAACACTTGAAAGCCCTCAATATGATGATCGGTAGCACCGTCAGCATATCCCTGGAGGCCCTTGATCATTATCACCTGATCGGTAACACAAATCAAAACAAACCACTTATAGAAATACAAAAAATAAGAATGAGCCATTCACGTTTTTTAATCTCAAGGATTTCACACAAAGCAAGTGGGAAGTCACAGTATCTCTCTCTAGAACTTGATATAAGAAAAGTCTCACACACGTTGTCTTCTTGGCTTCAAATGACCTCCTATTTATAGGCCTCAGGTTCCAACGGTCATATTTTCTCCAACAGTCATATTTCTCTAGAAAACTCGAAGGGACTTGGACACCTAGAATTATAATGGTCATATTGAAACAGAAAACATGACATCATTTTGATTAGTTTATAACTAACTCCACGACATCATTTTGGTTAAAACAAAAGATATATGAAGATGATAACCATGAGTATGATTAATATGAAACATGTGTTTTTGATAATGGACCAAAACAAGTAAGTAATGAATGTAAAGTATGATTACTATAAGTATTAGTGTAATGTATTTGATACAATACAAAGTGAGTGATTCATAAAACTCAGTACGAATAACAGAGTCAATACAATTTCCAGAGTTAGTACGATAAACATGGTCAGTACGATCAGCATAGTCAGTATGATAAGCATGGTCAGTACGATAAGCATGTTCAGTATGATCAGCATTGTCAGTACAATCAGCATGGTCAGTACAATATGCATGGTCAGTACGATCAACATAGTCAGTACGATAATCATGGTCAGTACGATGAGCATAGTCAATAAGATCAACATGGTCAGTACGATAAGCATGGTCAGTATGATCAGCATAGTCAGTACGATCAACATGGTCAGTACGATAAGCATGGTCAGTACGACCAGCATGGTCAGTATGATAAGCATGGTAAAATACATTTTTGATTTCCAAAACAATATATAAATGTCAAAAGAGAACTTTTTACTCAACAATATCCCCCTTTTTGGAAAGCACAAAACAAAAGTAAAAAAAAAAAGAAAAACTTATCTCCCCCTGAGTTATTGGAAACTCCTCTGAAAAAGAAATTGAATACAACTAACTCCCCCTTAGGTATGTATTTTATTAAGGATTGTATTCGTAGATTTTCCTTGATTTATAAGTGTGCTTTAAAACCTTCTCCCCCTTGGTAAAACATTCTCCCCCTTCGTGATTTACAAAAAGAATAGGACAGTCTTTAGTTTCCTGAAAGAGTTAGAGAAAAGAAAAGCAAGACAAAGAAAAGGATAAAATAAATGTCATTATGATAACAAAAGCTTATTGAGTTCAAAAATACAAAAATAATTTGTTTTCTCTTTCCTTTTCATTCTTTATCAACTCATGAAGAACGACTTTCATCTTTTTGATTTCCTTCTTGTCCTCAGATATGAAATCACCCTGAGATCTGAGAAGCTCTTGTTGGTCGGCAAAAAGCTGATCTTGATTTTTGATGGTCTCCTCATGGACTTTTATTACTTCTTCAAGGGTATCAATTCTGTCTTGTAAATTCTTGTTATCTTTGGATAACAAAATTTTTTGTTTCTTCAATAAGACTAATTCATCTTTTAATGATGAAACCTTCGAAAACTCCGAATAAAAAGCTTTCATTCTCTCTTGTAACTCTTTCACTGAAGAAATATCAGCTCCATGGGTATTTGACAATTGATTCAACCTTTCAACAGTTTCCTTTTCATGCTTATTGAAAGAAATTTCAAGATAATTTGAAAGTCTCCTTAAGTCTTCAATTGACACTTCATGATCATTCACTCAGCTCTCTGTTTTGTATGACCACTAGTCATTCTGTTACAATCCTTCTTATGAGTAGCCGAACTTTCAGATAGAAATTTCAAATCAGATTCAACTAACAAAACTCTCTTTCTCAATTCTCTTATAGAACCAAACTTCTTTTTATGATTGTCAGTAATGAAATCAATTTTTTCTTTCAAGCCTAGGAAAATAAGGGATGGTCTTCTCAATTCTCTTTAAAACATGAACAATGCAATCACTTTTCTTAAGAGAAATTTTCTGTTCTGAATCGGCATCCTCATCATATGAAACCAGTTCATTTGATCGGCTTGAGTCTACAACTGGCTATTTTCCTTTTGATTTTTCAATACCCTTTCTTTCTTCTTCCACTTTATCACTGATAACGATTGTTTTTTCCGTATGAGAAGATTGAGGACGTTGATTCCATGGGGAAAGAATTATTTCTGGAGTCTCAAAAGATTCAGCCAGTGCCTAATCGGCATGAGGACCTTTTTGAATCCCTTCACTTTGTCTTTGTAATGATTCTTCTCTACTCATCTTTGAGCTCTGAAGGAATTCCAAAAGGAAATATCATTCCTCTTCTTCAACTTCTTGAATTTCTTCCAGAAATTGTTTCCCTTTCTCTTTCTTTGGAAGACTCTGTACAATGGGTTCTTGATATACATCATCAATTATTTGAGCACTAGAATTCTCAACCATTTTCAAGACTTTAGAAATATAAAAGTTTTATTATTTTCTTTTTAAAAGATTCTTCTTTTTCTTTTCAGCCTGAAGGGTATCCTCAACCCTTATCCTTTCAGAAAAGGCTTCAGCTGGTTCAAGACCAAACTTCGGATCACCTTTATTTCACTGTTATTTTTCTTTTATCTACCTTTACACAACCTCCTTACTATACTTAGGTTTCTTCTTTGGCTTTGAACTAGTTTGCAGATCTGACTTTTGAGGAGCACCAACATATGGATTGTCTTTGACTGGCATAGGTGCCAATTGATTCTGTGCTGATTTGGCTTCTAAATCCTTAACAAAGAGCTTTGAATTCTGATCAAAACATACATTCAACTTCTTCAACGTACTCTTACTTATCCAGGATGGCTTTAGCTCTTTCAATTTTCCTTTCAAAGGAATATTGAAAAACTTCATGCTCTCAAGAATGAAATTTGTAAGAATAGCTGGATACATGATTAAATGAGACTTAATCGCTCCTGAATTAACATTCTTGATTGTTTCAAAAACGTATCCCATGAGATTTACTTTTCTCATTTTTACAAGATAGTCAAGCATGAAGATATCAGATACTTTCAGAGTTTCTCTATCCCCTTTCCTTGGGATAAGAAAACCTTGCATCCAAAGTACCACAAATCTATTATCAGGAGAAAGATGGGCCAGTTTCCTCTTTTCTTCATTTATAAGAAACAAAGACTTTTCAGGACTTTCTTTGTTAAACGTACCAACTTCATATGGTAGTTTATGAGATGAAGAAAAAGAATCACCTTCTGTTGGAACATTTAGAAAGTGGGCAGCTAGTTTCACAGACATTGATATATTTCTATCGTACACAGAAAAGTTGACAGTCATGTTTTTGTCGAAAGACACAGTTTTGTAGAACTGAATGACTTCATCAATAAGGACTGAATCTTGAGACACTGGTTTTTCTATACACAAATGCTCCCAGCCTTGAAACAAAACAATTCTTTTGATTTTAGAATTGTACGAATCAAAGAAGTCCCAATAAACTAACCTTTCTCTGAAAAAGTATTTTTCCGAAAAAGTCTTGGAAGACATTTCAGCAGGAGTGTTAGCAGAGGACTGATACATATAGGTAAAGTCGATGGAAGGTTGTACGGAGTCTTAAAACAGGGTGGCCGAGCTTCACCAAAAAATCTGAAAAACCGGTGTGGGTTTGGGGGGGTCTATTTATAGGCAACAAAATAATGACCGTTGGTCTTCTACGGTTGAGATTAGAAGAAAAGAAATCAACAGATAGGATTAAAGTGAAATTATATATATATATATATATATATTTGTTTAAAAAAAAGGAAATTATCTACCTTCTGGAGATCGTGAGGTAATTGTTGGTTTAAAAAGTATTAACAGTGAAAGAAAACACAAGCATATGAAGGGAAAGAATGCGATCAATTGTCATGCCGATGGAAAACAAAGTCGTTACCATAAACTATCGTACCGATGGAAAACAAACTTGTTACCATTAGCTGACGTGATGATGGAAAACAAAGTCATTACCATGAACTGTCGTGCCAATGGAAAACAAACTTGTTACCATGAACTGACGTGCCGATAGAAAACAAAGTCGCTACCATGAACTGTCATGCCAATGGAAAACAAACTTGTTACCATGAACCGACGTTCTGATGGAAAAAAAATTTATTACCATGAACTGACGTGCCGATGAAAAAAAAATTCATTACCATGAACTGACGTGCTGATGGAAAATAAATTCATTACCATGAACTGACATGCTGATGGAAAACAAATTCATTACCATGAATGGACGTGCCGATGGAAAACAAATTCATTACCATGAACTGACATGCCGATGGAAAACAAATTCATCACCATGAACTGACATGCCAATCAAAAACAAACTTGTTACGGTAAACAAGTAGACAAAAAATGAAAACAGAAGATAAAAATTGTAACTAAACAATCAATACGATAAATAAAAAGGTAGATAATGATAAGAAAACATTCAATACGATAAACAGAAAAACAAAAACACAAACTATGAAAATAAACAGATAAAAAATAATATCCAGTAAAAAATGTTCTCCTCCTTTTTAAGACAAATTTTTTTAATGTAAAGAGAGGTAGAAAACATGAAGTAGACATGAATGATTAATTTAATGTAATCATTACTATCTTCTGTTTTATAAACTCAAATCTATCGGATGGTAATGGTTTTGCAAATATGTCAGCAAGTTGTTCTTTCATTTTGATGAATTGTAAAATAATACCTCATTTTTGTGTGTGATCACTAAGAAAGTGATGCCTAACATCTATGTGTTTTGCCCGAGAGTGATGTGATGGGTTCTTACTAAGAGATATAGCACTAGTATTATCACAAAGAATTTGAGTTTTAAAAAAACTCAATCCATAATCAGTGAGTGTGTGTTGCATCCACAACACTTGAGCACAACAACTTCCAGCTGCTACATATTCAGCTTCAGCAGTGGAAAGTGCTACAGAGTGTTGTTTCTTGTAGGACCAGGAAACCAGAGAATCTCCTAAGAAATGACATGTTCCATATATAAATTTTCTATCCATTATACAACCACTAAAGTCAGCATCTGAAAAACTTTTTAAAACAAAATCATTTCTAGAAGAGTAAAAAAGACCTAAATCCACAGTTCCTTTTAAAAACTGAAAAATTCTTTTCATGGATTTAAAATGATACGCTTTTGGATTATATTGTTATCTTGCACATAATCATACAGAAAACATTAAGTCTGGTCGATTTTATCTCAAGTATAACAAACTTCTTATCATACCTCTAAAAATTGTTTGATCTACTAGTTTCCCAGTTTCATCAAGATCCAGTGTATTTGAGGTACCAATTGGAGTGCTAATACCTTTAGTTTTGTCATAACCATACTTTTTGAGTAAATATTTTATATACTTATGTTGAGATGTATATGTTCATTCTGGTTTTTGTGAAATTTTAAAACCTAGAAAGAATGTTAACTCACCCATCATACTCATTTTAAACACATATTTCATTAAGTTGGAAAAAGAATCAGTTAAATATTTCTGATTTGATCCAAATATGATGTCATCAACATATATTTGAACAATAAAAACATTTTTATTTTCCATTTTTATAAAAAGGTTTGGATCTGCTGTACCTTTTGAATAATTGTTTTGTAAAAGAAATCATGTAAGTCTATCATACCATGCTCTAGGGGCTTGTTTAAGACCATATAGAGCCTTGGTAAGTTTGAAAACATGATTAGGATGTTTTGGGTCTAGAAAACCAGGGGGTTGTTCGACAAACACTTCTTCTGGAAAAAAACCGTTTAGAAAAGAACATTTAACATCCATTTGAAATAATTTGAAATTAATGTATACTGCAAAGGCTAATAGAATATGAATAGATTCAAGTCTAGCTACCAGAGCATATGTTTTTTCATAGTTTATTCCCTCTTGTTGATTATATCCCTTAGCAACAAGTCTTTCTTTATTTCTTACAATGATTCCATTTTCATCACATTTTTTTTTTCTGAAATCCCACTTTAAACCAATTATAGTAATTTATTTAGGTCTTTCAACTAAAGTCAAGACTTGATTCCTTTCAAATTCATTTAGTTCATCTTGCATTTCTTTAATCCAATATTCATCACCTAAGGCCTCACTTGGATTTTTAGGTTCGAATTGTGAAAGAAAGGCAAGATATTATATTTCATTTCTTAAGGAATTTCTGGTCCTTACAGGTTGATTCACATCACCAATGATATTATCACTAGGATGATTCCTAAGAAACAATTGATTTGGGATTTTTAAAACCTGTTCATCAATATATGGTAGAAATTTTTCTAGGGTAAAAGTTTCAGGAACAATTTCTTGAACATTTTCCTTATTAGAAGAATCTTCTAATAGAGATGATAAACATTTTTAGAAAACACATCCGAGGATGTAGGTTGGGGTTGGTTGAAAAAAAATGGATTAGTTTAATAAAATTTAACATGCACTATTTCTTCAACAGTACAAGTGTTTTTATTGAAAACTCTATATGCCTTAGAAGTTGTAGAATAGCCTAGAAATATTCCTTCATCAAATTTTGGTGCGAATTTGTGTAGATTATCTTTAGTATTTAGGATGAATACTTTTCACCCAAAAACATTGAAGTATGAAACCTTAGGTTTTCGTATAGTCCACAATTCATAAGGTGTTTTATTAAGAAAAGGTCTGGTTAAAACATGATTTATAGTATAACAAGCAGTACTTACAACTTCATCCCAAAAGTGCTTAGCAATTGAGTATTCACTCAACATGGTTCTTGTCATTTCCTGAAGAATACGATTTCTTCTCTCAACAACACCATTTTTCTGAGGAGTTCTTGGAGCTGAGAAATTGTGAGTAATACCTTTTTTTACTACAAAAAGTTTCAAAATATGAATTTTTAAATTCACCACCACGATCACTATGAATAGTTATCAATGGTAGGTTTTTCTCATTTCTAACTTGGGCTCTAAAGGTTTTGAAATAGGAAAAGGCTTCATATTTCTTCGATAGAAAATAGACCCATGTAAATCTAGTAAAGTCATCAACTAAAACAATTACATAATATTTTCCTCTAATACTTCCAGTTTGTGAAGGACCAAAAAGATCCATATGCACTAGCTGTAATGCATTAGATGTTGAGACTTCATTAATTGGTTTAAAACTAGTTTTATATTGCTTTCCAAATTGACAAGGATCACAAACTTTTGAAGAATCATATCTGAGATCCGGTAATCCCTTTACAAGTCTTTTCTTTGGGAGTTTACAAAGGTTTATCAGTTGCAGTGTCCTAGTCTTCTATTCCATAGCCATGATTGGTCTTCTATTGCACTTATGCAGGGTAACTTTTGGTTCTTAAGGTCTTCTATGTTAATAGTGTATACATTCTCTTTCCTATGGGCAGATAGAATGAACTCATCCTTGGAATTGTGAACTAGACACTTATCATTTCTAAAATTCACAAGGTAACCTTAATCACATAATTGACTTATGCTGACGAGATTGTGCTTAAGACCTTTAAAAAACAAAAACATTTGAAATAAGAACTTTTCCAAGAAAAACAATATTACCTATTCCAACAAATTTTCCTTGAGCATTATCTCCGAAGGTAACCTTTCCACCTTTTGTTTTGATGATCTTTTCAAAGAAATATTTGTTTCCCATCATGTGTCGAGAACAACCACAACCTATGTACCAAATGTTCTTGTTGGTACACTTCTTATTTTCTAGAAAAAGAAACAATTAGTTTTTCGGAATCCAAACATTTTTGGATCCAGAATGGTTAGATAACAGAATTTTAGGAATCCACATTTGTTTTGCAAAATGGGCTTTATGAAATCCTAAAGACAGGGTTCTATTAAGAGAACAATCTCTTTTCCAGTGTCCTCCACATTGACACTTAGAAAAAAAAGGGGTATTTTGAGGAACAAAATAGTTATTACTAAACACTGGTTTAGAATGAGTATAACCGATACCATAATGATTCCTCAAAGGTCAAATTTGAGAATACATTTTTTCAAAAATTTCCTTTCCATGAGTAAAGTTTGACAAACATTTTTTCAAGGAAAAAATTTCTGATTTTAGTTTTAAAACTATGTTTTTATCCCCCAAAACATTTGATTTTGAACTCGTGTTAGGCTCAAAAACATTTTTCTTAGAAATTACATTTTCTGAATCCCTAGAAAGTTTATCCTTTTTAGAATTGACTTTATCAAGTGTTTTTAAAATTCTTTCAAAATGAAAAGTTTTCATATCTGGATCATTAGAAATATCTGATACTTCTTTAGTTAAAATCGGAGTTCTATAATTTGATTTATCAATCTTTTTCTTGAGTTTATAATTTTCATTCTAAAGTAATTTTGAAAACCTAGATACTTTTTCAAAAGAAGGTAAAGTATTATCTTTTGATGATGAAGACTCATCTGGAGATTCATAATATTTATTATCAGTATAATTCGCATTCAATGAAACATTTATAATAGCTTCATCATTGTGTAACTTAGCCATAAGAAAATGATTTTCAATTGGTAGTCTGGCTATAAGTCCAATATTCCTTTGTCCTGACGATTCATATTCTGAATATTTATCTGATGAATCGCTACCACTTGCACTCCAAGTATCATTTTCCTTCAAGAATTTCTTCGTCTTTGTCTTGTAATACTTTTTCTTATTTCTTTCATAATATTTCTCCTTTCTATCTTTTCTCTTCAGTAAAGGAGAATCAGGTCTTATATTACCTACTTTCTTGCATTCATAACAAGTTACCTATAAATCTTTCTTATCTTTTCTATCTTTCTTTTTGAATATGGATTGGAAGTGTTTCTTTCCCACAATCTTGTCCATCCTTTGAGAAATATTGGCTAACTCATTATCCGAGTGATCACTATCACTTTAATTAGACATTACTTTCTTAGCATTGCATCTTGTTATCCTTTCATGTGTTTTAGCTTTAGATGTAGTAGTAAAAGCTACACTTCAATTTCCATTTTTCTTCTTGTTGAAATCAGCATCACTCTTCATTCTTGTTTCGTGATGTAGAAGAGTTCCAAAGAGTTCATCAAGTGTAATCTGGGAAAATTTTATGTCTTCATCAATAGCTGTCATTTTTTACTCTCATTCATTCGGCATTATATCAATAATTTTGTCAACCAGAGCTTCATCATCAAGACCTTTTTCTCCCATAGCTTATAATCTGTTGACAATTGTCATAAATATTTGTTTCACTTTACATACTTTATCTCCATAAGTAAAAATAAAACCATGATACTCTGCTCGAAGCATTTCTCTTCTTGTTTCTATAACCTTGTATGTACCAAAATTCTTGACTTCCAATTTCTTCCAGTTATAGTTGGCTACTTCACAAGAAGATATCTGGCTGTATATATTCCTGGTCATAGAACATAGTAAAGTATTGTACACCTTGTAATTCAGTTGATATTCTTGCTTCTCTTGATTAGTGAAAGTACCGACTTCTTTGTTAGGAATTTTGTAACCCCCAGTAAGCATAATAAAATTGTCTACACTAGTATTGATAACGAATGTATTCATTCGATCTCTCCAGTACTCATAATCATTCCCATCAAAGATAGGTGGTCTAGAAGGATTTATATTGTCAATTGACCCAATATTCATTCCTTCCATCTAATGAAACAAAATCTTTTCCAATCCACACGTTAGTGTAGGTAAATGGTTGAAACAGTAATATAAAATAAATAGAGCTAGTAAAATAAATCAGTGGAAACCTCCTCTGATACCAATTGTTGGATCAAATATGTATATGTATTTTTATATGAGATGGAACAATACATGTGGGGGGGGGGGGTTGAATTGTAGGTTTAAAAACTTTGTGTTTAAACACTTAAGAAATTAATACAATTCACAAAAAAAAACCACAATTGTATTGAATATAAAGGTATGATATGATGTAATATTATAAGAAAAGTAAAGAAATTGTATTCAAGATGAATACAATAATCAGAGTAATACAATAGTGAAGGATACTACCATAAAGCATATAGAATCAATAAATACAATATGTAACAAAATGATTTTAATTGAAATAATTACAAATGAATATGGAATGAAGAAAGGAAAAAAAAAACAATTTCCTATCTTAAAACACAACAACGGAAATGTAAAAGTATTACAATTCTTTTGACCCAAAGAGAAGGGTCATCCTTTCACCTAGGATAAGAGGTCTGTCTTACCACCACCTTGGTAAGCCCTCGATACGATGATCGGTATGTCTGTCTTGCTATCCCTGCAAGCCCTCGATACGATGATCAGAACGTCTGTATTGCTATCCCCGAAAGCCCTCGATTTTGTAGTTAATCGACACCTCTGTCTTTCAAACACTTGAAAGCCCTTGATACGATGAACGGTAGCAATGTCTGCCTATCCCCGACAGCCCTCGATCATTATCACCTAATCGGTCGTACAAAGAAAAAAAAGCACTTATATAAATACAAAAACTAAGAACGGTCCATTCACGTTTTGTAATCTCAAGGCTTTCACACAAAGCAAGAGAGAAATAATAGTATCTCTATCTATAACTTGATATAAGAAAATTCTCACACACGTTGTCTTCTTGGCTTCAAATGACCTCCTATTTATAGGCCTCAGGTTCCAACGATCATATTTTCTCCAAAGGTCATATATCTCTGGAAAACTCGGAGGGACTTGGACACCTAGCTTTATAACGGTCATATTGAAACAAAAAAGACAACATCGTTTTGATTATTTTATAACTAACTCCACGACATCGTTTTGGTTAAAACAAAAGATATATGAAGATGATAACCATGAGTATGATAAATATGAAACATGTGTTTTTAATAAAGGACCAAAACAAGTAAGTAATGAAAGTAAAGTATGATAACTATAAGTATTATTGTAATGTATTTGATATGATACAAAGTGAGTGATTGTTGACGCTCCTTTCATCACAGAATCTAAAGATCAGAAAAGGGGATATCTGAGCTCAAAGTGATTCAACCTTTGAAGAAAACATCAAAAAATTAACAAAGGAAGGAAGAAAGGATCAACAGCAACCTCACCGCGCAAGTTATCTAACTGGAGCACAAGTGTACTTGCGCGACCTAAATGGTAACTGCCCGGTAACTGCCCGGGGTCTTCTTTTGCCTATAAATAGACCCTGTGGGCCCCCCATTTCAGGGGATCTTTTTCTAGAAACTCGGATTGAAGCTCCCGACGCCCAAGTCTCTTCTCAAAGCTTCCGGAACACTTCTAAGGTAATTTCTTACCTAGAACGGAAGATCTAAAGAGAAGAAGGAAGGCCTAAGTGTTGAAACTTATCAAACACTTGCGCACCGACTTATTTCCTTCAATATAACTTGCGCGTCCCTTTTCTGGAAGAGCCTCAAGAGGATTCTAAAGGGATTTATAAAGAGCCGCTCAAATATTCTAATGATATTTGAGAATCGCGCAAGTACCCCTCATGTCGCGCAAGTATACTTGCGCGACCAATACTTGTGCGCCGCCGCAATACTTGCGCGCATTTCAAGACTTGCGCGCCCCTATCTTTTTGGGTGCCCATCTTGCCCTTTTTCCCCTCTTAATCCATTTAACCTTTCCTTTTCAAGATTCAGTCTTCAAGACACTCTTCAAAGCCATTTATGGCATGATTTCTTGATTTGACTTCCTTATCTAAAAGGAATTCTGTGGAATATCTCTCAAAATCTAGTGATTTAAATATCCTTATGTCACTAAATATGGAGAGTTCATTTAGTCAACCTCATCCTTTAAGATGAGAGAATCATAACCTGGGCCTCCTTTTAAGGAAAAATCCCCAGTCATAACCTTGAGCATCCTTCTTAGGAGTAAGCCCCAACCTTAACTTGGGCATCCTTCTTAGGAGTAAGCCCCAACCTCAAATTGGGCATCCTTCTTAGGAGTAAGCCCCAACCTTAACTTGGGCATCCTTCTTAGGAGTAAGCCCCAACCTCAAATTGGGCATCCTTCTTGGGAGTAAGCCCCAACCTCAAATTGGGCATCCTTCTTAGGAGTAAGCCCCAACCTCAAATTGGGCATCCTTCTTAGGAGTAAGCCCCAACCTCAAATATGGGCATCCTCCTCAGGAGTAAGCCCCAAACCTTAATCCCTAACATGGGTCTCCTTTTTAGGAATAAGACTCAGTCATAACCTTGGGCTTCCTATTCAGGAGTAAGCCCCAAGTCCCCTAACCTGGGTCTCCTTTTCAGGAATAAGACTCAGTCATAACCTTGGGCTTTCTTTTCAGGAGTAAGCCCCAAGTTCCCTATCCTGGGCCTCCTTTTTAGGAGTAAGTCCCTTTTCAGGAGTAAATCCCAAGCCCCCTTAAATTTCTCTTAACCAGTCATAATTTACCTTTGATTTGGGTTTCCTTTTCAGGAGTAAAACCCAATCATAAGTCCCCTCCTAACTTGGGCATCCTTCTTAGAAGTAAGCCCCAAGATTAGAGTATTCAAATCTCCATGAAGCACATATAACTTTATGGACCCTGTTCATGGATTTTCTCCCTAAAATTAAATCCTAAACCTTCATCTATCTGGGCAGTCATACATACATAATCCCCAAACAAATTCTTATGATTGCATCTTTCATGGCACAATTGTCTAATTTTTACCAATACCTCTTGTTTCTCACACCGAGCATGACTCATGTGAGCTTAGAGTGTAAAAGTAATTATGACATTCATCTTTGAGCCATCAATCATAAACATCATACTCCATTACTCGAACTACGTGGGTTTTGATTCCTTTTCCAAAACAAAGGATACGTAGGTAGCCCATTTATGGGTTCGATCCCAACTTTGAAATAATCCCTGTCCTTCTGAATGACGATAAACTTCAAGTGCCCCACTGAGTGGCTTTAAAACCAGCCCGGTCATCATAATGACCAAGAGAATTTTATATAAATGTTTTGAAGGATACCATTGACCAAGAATCTCTAAACAGATATAGATGATTCTCTATTGATAAAGAACCTCGAATACATATAAAAGATTCTCTAAATTTCTTGCATATTTAAACATTGATTGTTAAAACTAAAGGATATCACATTTTATACTTGGTAATGTAATAAGGATTCACGAACATAACTTAAATCTATAAAGAGAGTCCCGGAGTAGACAATAATTCCCCTCAAAAAGGTGTGATGAGTCCGACCTCCCATCCCCTCGACCAATGAAAATTCCTAAGTCTCATTAGTCCACAAACTAATGAGCGACTACCTTTGGAAAGTAGGTCCAAACGGATGTGGAATCATTGGATGTTTCCGGTTCTACGAACAAACCCGTTAGAAATCGATCGGAACGTTTGAACCTCCCGTCCAGGAGGTCATCCCCGAAATCCGTCAAGGAAACAAAAATGGTGAACCTGACGTGAATCCTTAACCAAGTTAAAGTGATGTTTTTCTTATTTGTTAGGACCCTTAGGCCAACAAATCAATCATTGACATATGCTCATCCAAAAGATGCAGTGGCCAGATTCATCTTGATTATGTCTGTTACATGGAACAGGCACTCTTTTCTCAAGATCTTCTGCAAAATGGCTTTCCTTAAATTCACCCCTGTGAATACTGCTGCTGTGAACACCTCTACTGTGAGGTCTGCTACTGTGAAAACCAATGCTGCTACTCCTGCTGGAACGTCATCCGCTCTGAGGATGACATCACCAACTCAGCGTCTTCAATGCTGGGTTTCTAATGCACTGGTTAAGGAGTACCATCGCAACGGTACTATCCCAACTCTGGAGACCGCTCGTTAAGCCCTCCAAGTTAACAACTCTACCTGGTCGTCCGGACAACAGCGGCCAGCAATCAAGAAGCAGGCGGTGCTGACTACCGTCTCCAACCATTTCGGGTCGTTATCCCCGGAATGCAATTTCCATTCACTCCCTTACTCTGAGGAAGTGAATGAGCAGGTCCCTCAGGGCCTTAGTTCAAAAAGACAGGATTCCTTCCCGAGGGCTCCATTCAACAATCGCCGCCAGACTCGTGCGGTAGTGCGCCCTCAACATGATGAGGGTACCGACTCCAGGCATTCAGCTCAGGTTCCTCGAACCCGAGCAGGCAAGATGAACCGCCAGAGACGGAATCCGATTAACAATAGGAAGGTTGTCATCCCTGCCATCTCCGGAGAAGTCCACCAACCTAACTTGGTGGCAAATAACGAGCAGGCACAATCACCTGCCCGTTTTAATTCTGCTGTCCAGAAGACTCATCTGGCAGCATCAAGCTGATCCCTCCAGGCAATTCCGGCGGAGTACCATAGGTAGGAACATACACCTGCTTATACATCACTAGTTAGTCAGCAGACTCGTCTGACTACATATGATGGATCTCGTCAACCACGTTTGGCGAAGTGTAAACAGCAGGCACATACACCTGCTAATACTAATCAAGCCTACCAACAGTCTCGCTTGGTAGCGCACGGAGAAGTCAGTCGGAAAGTCCCGACGACAAACAGAAGGCAGACTCAACTCTCTGTCTCCACACTTGAGTACTGTCAGGATTCAATGACAGGAAAAGGAGGACAAGAGCAGGCACATACACCTACTCCAAGCCCGGAATGGACGTATATCCCCGTTCCGGCAGCTGAAGTCACCAAACATAATTTGTCAATGGTGAAAGAGCAGAAGCAAATTCCTGCTCATATTCTGGATGCTTGCTAGGAAATCATAACAGCTTCAGCATCATCACAGGGACAGACACATAAATCTATCCCTGGCAATGGAGTGACACATCAACGATTCACTCCAGAACAGACACACACATCTGTTCCAGTCCAAGAGGGTTATGGGGCATACTTCCCCATATCATACGGACAACCAAGTCAGGCACATACACCTGATTTGAGTGGATATCGTCAGCCTAACCTGACCATCTTTCCTGATCAGGCACATACACCTGCTCAGAGCAATCACTTTCGTCATCAAGTGGTTTCTAAAGCGAGTAAGAAGGCATCTAAGAAAAAGATCCGCCCAGCACAGTCAGGAGATCAAAGGCCAATCTGTAACCAAGCCTTGCTCGATGCTGGAGTTCTTGAAGCCCTCAGACATTTATCTGTCGGAATTCAAGATTCTACTCCCTCAGTTCCCGATAACGGGAACATTAATTATAAAGGTCTTCAACAGACACTTCCTCATGAAGACTTGCTTCATGAAAATTCGGTGAATCTTGAAGTTTCTTCTTCAGATGAGAGCCACAAGAACCCTCTGTGTGGTCAGAAGACCAAGGAGCAAGAGATTTCATCTTTTGCTGTAACCCATCATGACGATCCTCCTCATGGTGATGAACTTCGCTGCGAAAGTCCTCTCCGCAGTAGTGATTCACGTTGTCTCGAAAATTCTTCAGAAGGCAATGTAGTGACGAGAAAGACCTCCTATATCGAGGCACTTGCAAACGTAAAACCAGTCATGTCTGATGCTTTACTATCGGTAGGTGAAACTCTTTCTCCATCAGAAGATAGCCTGGGGTTCAGGTTATTCTCTGAACCATCCCTGGGTCATTCATCTTCCAGCATGAATAGTGATTTCTCTACCAATCTTGTTGAATCCGATGAAGCAACAAGGAAACACCAACTCTGGTCCAAACAGGTAGAATAATATTCATTTAATGATAAAGAGGAAATTCTAAACATGAGAAAAAAACTGGAAAAAGGTGAAGTACCAGTCATGTTTTGGCCTTTGGATGACTCCCAGTACGATATTCCAAAGATGTTGACGGATGATGGAATCCATGATATTCGTCTCAACATATGGAAGAATCTTTGTCAATTGAAGAAGAAAGTATTATCTTACGGTGATTATGAAAATCATATTAAGATAATAGAAGGGTGACAACGCCAGATTGATTTGGCATCTCTATCAGTCTCTCGGTATCCGAAGGCTGAAAAGCAACAGAGAACCCCTCAACGTTCATGCCTTGGCGCACTAAGAAAATTGCGTCAGTTAATTTACAGTGCTCCATCTGATGTTCATATCAGAGGATGGGGTGTTCACGGAGCACTACATTTCACAGTGCTTTCCAGTCAGCAAAGCCCGCCGAAAATGGTCTCATGCAATGTTATTGCCCATGGCCGGCCACAGTCAATGGGATTTGTTCATAATCAAAGGTTTGCTCAAGAACAGGCTTCAACTAGTTCCTCTCAAAATCAAGTATATAGAGAACAACTTGTTGAATTTCTCCTACATCAAGTAGGCGAGAATATTTCACAAGCCTCTCGTCTGGAGCAAACACGTCATCAAATGACAGAAGTTTCGGAAATAATCCAACGGTCTGTTGAACCAGGTGATAAAAGTGGATACAGGTTAATGCATCCACCTAATTTCCGAACTAAGATTTGCAAGATCAAGAGAGATTTTAAGAAGATCTCAGACATAGCATGTCAAGAGACACCCCAGTTTGCCAGACTGGGGACTTCTCTAACCCAACCCTCAGAGTCAACAAATGGGATTCGAGGAGTTGAGCGGAAATAGCAGGAACATCCCCAGTCCACCGGACTGGGGACTTTTTCAAATCCTCAATCCCTCCCTCAGAGAAAGTCAGTATTCTCTCGATTAGGGAATAAGCCTCAAGAGGAATGAAGAGCCAAGCTATCAGGAGATTCTCTCCAAGTGACGGTTCTCCAAGAAGTTCCTGAGGGATCAAGTCAATGGAATGCCATGTCTCATCATGGACATAGAAGAAGACAATATCACAGAAATGCTGATAGAAAGGATTCCATGCAATATGCATCCATTAATGTCATCAATGCCGTTGCTGCTGATTCACCAGATGAGGCTCAATCAGAGGGATCAGACGAAGAGGTTCCTGCTCAAGAAGTTGCGCACACAGACCTAAATGAAGAAGGTGTGCGCACACGTAATCAAAGGCTTACCCAAAATCTGGGTATTCCTTCAAGTAACCCACTTCCCCCTCTCCGAAAAGGATCCAATAAGGGGAAAGGAAAGAATCAGGTTACTTCTCACCCTTCCTATGAAGGAGGTCAATCGCTCTCATTAGAGCAAAGGTTTGCACAATAGGAGGAAGAAATGAAAGAATTAAGAAGGTTGAATACAGAACTACTTCAGAGTAGTCTTCTTCTTAAGAATGCTGAAGTCCGACAACTGAAGGAATTTGTTGTAACTACTGAGATGGATCAAGAATATCCTCCTTTATTAGTACACCCACAGAGGTCTAATCCTACGGGTCAAACGCAACAACGGTTGGCAGCACTACCATCAGTTGCAGCACCAACCACCACGTCTGTTCAAGCTCCATTCATTGCACCTACCCAAAACCAAGTACAACCTGACGTTTCTCAAAAGTTAATAACTACTATTGAGTCATTAACAGCTCGGTTAGAAACTATGGAAAGAAAACAGGCGCAAGTTCAACCTGAAAAGAAAGTTTACCCTGAATGGGTAGATTCAATTTCTCCTCCATCCAGTTTTGGAAACCCTGTTTTCCCTACTTTCAATGGATCAGGCGACCCTGAACAACATTTGACGCATTACGTGTCTTGTTGTGATCCTATGATGGGAACTCCAGAGCAGCAAGAAGCAGTGAAACTCAGATGCTTCGTGCGAACCTTGCAAGGACCAGCTTTTGTATGGTATACAAGCTTGCAATCCCGGTCAGTCATCAGATGGGAGGATCTTCGTCAAAAATTCCTTCTTCAGTTTAGCTCAACTTTGCCAAAAACGATAGTTTTCGATCTTACAAACTGCAAGGAAAGGGAAAATGAAAGAGTCTCTGATTTCATTGCTCGTTGGAAGGGATTAACGTATTCCCTGAGTTTAGCACTCCCTCAGGAGGAATTGTTACCAATCTGTGTGGCAAATTTGCGTGACGAATTACGCACGCCATTGATCCCTGTGAAATACACAGGAGGGTTTCGAGACCTTACTTCAATCGCTCAACAGATTGAAGATTCCCTTATACTGGCTAAGGTTAAATCTCGTATAATTCCATCAGCTCCAGGAAGGAGAATGGGTAATGCAGAAACTGCTACAGTTATTCTTAAACAAGCACCTGTACCTATTTCTACTTCAAAACCTTCATCTTCTCGAAGGGCTCCACCTACTAAACACCAACAAAAAAGGCTGTTTCATCCAAATGATCAAAAAGATCAACGACGAAAACAATTTGAGGATATGAAGAGTAAAACATACTCTTTCCGAAGTGAGAAAGTTCCTGGTTACTTCATTTCAGCTCTGGAAAATAATTTGGTTCAATTACCTGTGCCGAAGAGGCCAAACAAGGAAGGAGATGAAGACCGTCCCAATTATTGTCCCTTTCATCAAATGTTGGGGCATCCCATCCATGAGTGTTTTGTCTTTAAAGACCTCCTGCAAAAGATGGTCGACTTGGGACAAGTCAAATTGAAGGGTTCTTCAGCTCATGTAACGTGTATTACCGCTATATATCCAGAGGAAGGAGGCGAGTGGCAGGAAGTCAAAAGCAAAACTGCGAAAAAAATATGATGATTGGATGGTCAGAAAGACAATCAATCGGACCCATTCCATTTTGTGAACACAATTGAAGAAGCCAATTGTGTCTCCTACAAAAGTTGCAGTAAATCCTCCATCAAAAGACAAATCCTCAAAAGGACAGCGCAATTCAAAGAAGAAAGAGGAATCAGGAGAAGATGAGTATGTATCAAAGCCTAAATTGTCTTTGACTCTGGAAGATTTCATGCCATCTACTTCAAAGCCACGGGCACCGTCCCACCAAACGGCACAGCCTAAACAGGCTAACCAGGCAGAGTCTTTATCAGACGAAGAGTTAATCTTTGGTTCTGTTAATATGATTCAATTAACAGATCCATATTCCAGTCTTGATGAGCCTGAATTCCCTATATCAAATAAGGGAACTCGAAGAAGTTCTAGAGGTTCAGGATATAGGGGAAGACGTGGATCTTTCCAAAGCCACAACTCTAATTTTACCCCTGCTAGCACTGTATATGCAGCAGAAACTCGTGGTAGAGCCCTTCAGCGAGCTCAAAAAGAACAAGCAAGTTCTTCTACCAATGGCCAACTCGGTTTTGGCACAGTTATTTTGGAAGACTGATTAAAAGTTCCATCTTATTTATCTCAGCAAGTAAATGGATCTAATCAGTCTAATCTGCCAAAACCAAGGATGTTGCCAGCTTCAATACAAGATGCATCAGCTTCCAAAGCATCTGCTTCCAAGGTACTTGCTAAACCGCATATTCCTATTGGGAAACGCAGACCTCTAGATCAAAAGTATGATATATTGAAACACTTGGCCCAAGTACCTTCCAAGTTATCAATTTTGGATGCTTTGAATCTGTCAAAAGATCTTCGGGAAGCACTCATCGAAGCTTTGTCATGTCCTCAGGAGTTTGAAGTTGAAATTGCTGCAGCTGAAATCTATCACATAGAGAATAATCCTGCAGAATGCCATGCAGTGATATCTTTTACTGATAAAGATGAAGATGATGTTGTGCATGGGAACATAAAACCTTTGTACTTATCAGGCAATGTCAATGGTATAGATGTTCGAAGAGCTTTCATTGACAATGATTCAGGAGTCAACCTCATGCCCATTCATACACTTCGTCGATTGGGCCTCACGGAATATGATTTATCTTCTTCTACCATGATGTTGCAAGGATATGATAAAAATGAACAAGAACCACTGGGAGAAGTTACACTCAGAACTCAGTTTGGAGATCTTGTTTCCAATTCGGATTTCATGATTGTTGATCAAGACTCAGCTTTCAATATCTTGCTTGGAAGACCCTGGCTACATCAGCATGCAACTATTCCATCATCATACCATCAATGTCTCAAATACTATTTCAATGGTCAAGTTGGAACATTGTATGGTGATAAGGCCTCATTCAAGACATGTGAGTCTCAATACATTGAGGCGGAATTTTATCACATGAAGTGAAGAGAAAAATCTACAATGAAGGAAATTACCAAAGTTAATGCTCCATATGGTTTGGAAAAAATTCCAATAAATCCATTTTCACATATGAGTACAGATTATGTGTTACCTATCAGTCAAATTGACAAAATAGGCCCAAATCAAAATACTCTTATGGAAAGATCCATAATGTCAATTACGGCAATCGAGCCAGACAACATGGGAGAAATTGGTAACTTACTAAGCAGTGATGAAAGCATAAGTGGTGACGTTTTCATTTCGTCTGCTGAAATCCAACAAGTCTATACTTCGCTAATCAGGCCATAAGAAGTTATAGCAACACTAGAGGTGAATAATGATGTCGATTCTCAATCCATCATCTCCTCTTTATTTCCCAAAGAAGACCCTTTATCATCAATAGGGTCGGAAATGGAAGCTTCTTCTTCAAAATGTGAAAATTTTGACATCTCTTATGATCATGAGAATTTCGTTTTTTCATCTACTTTGCAAGTAGAAATGGAAGAAATAACACATGATGAAGAGGAAGAGGAAGATCTTAGAGATGCTCCTCGAGCATTTGAAGAGGGTATCTCTACCACTGTGGATGAACTCAGAGAAGTAAATCTGGGTACAGAGAATGATCCACGCCCCACTTTAATTAGTGCGGCCATGACCCTTGAAGAGCAAGAGATGTATATTTCTTTTCTAAAGAAAAATAAAGATATTTTTGCTTGGAATTATACAGAAATGCCTGGGCTTGATCCTGATGTTGCTACTCATCATTTGGGTTTACCAAAAGAACATCGAGGATTCAAGCAAGCCGCGAGAAGAACACACCCAACCTATGCTTCCAAAATTGAGGATGAGGTGGATAGGCTTATCAAAGATAACTTTGTCAGAGAAGTTCAATATCCCAAGTGGTTGGCTAATATTTTCCCTGTAAAGAAGAAGAACGGACAAATTAGGGTTTGCATCGATTTCAGAGATCTTAATCGGTATTGTCCTAAAGATGATTTCCCAGTTCCGATTACAGAACTCTTAATTGATGCGACGGCTGGCTATGAAGTACTTTCTTTCATGGATGGATATTCTGGATATAATCAGATCCGAATGGCCCCAGAAGATGAGGAATATACAGCCTTCAGAGCTCCTCATGGTGTGTTTTGTTACCGGGTGATGCCTTTTGGTTTAAAGAATGCAGGTGCAACATATCAACGCGCCATGCATCGTATCTTCAAACCTTTTTTAGGGAAGTTTGTTGAATTCTATGTAGATGATTTGGTGGTTAAATCCAAACAACGTTCTAATCACTTGGCTGATTTGAAAGTCATATTCCACAAGCTTCGACAACATAATTTGAAGATGAACCCCTTAAAATGTGCTTTTGGGGTAACCTCAGGAAAATTCCTCGGCTTTGTTGTACGCCATCATGGTATTGAAGTCTATCCTGAGAAGACCAAATCAATCCTTGGTATGTCACCTCCTCATAATTTGAAAGAATTAAGAGGACTTCAAGGAAACTTAGCCTATATTCGGCGTTTCATCGCCAATTTGGCAGGCAAAAGTTTACCCTTTACCAAATTATTGAAGAAAGGAGTCACTTACCAGTGGACTGAAGAATGTCAAGAAGCATTTGATGTTCTCAAGAAATACCTCTTGAGTCCACCAGTACTCATGCCACCTGTTGAGGGTAGACCTCTTATCCTCTATGTGACAACTTTAGAGCGATCATTGGGTGCCTTTCTCGCTCAAAAGAATGATGCTGGGAATGAAAATAGTCTCTACTATCTCAGTAGAACTATGCTTGAAGCAGAAACCCGGTATTCAAGTATTGAAAAGTGCTGCCTAGCATTAATCTTTGTAGTTCAGAAACTGAGACACTACCTGCAACATCATGAGGTCCAATTGGTATCTCGTAATAATCCGCTCAAATTCATCCTTAGTCGTCCAATGCTTACAGGACATCTGGAAAGGTGGGTGGTTATTCTACAGTAGTTCGACATTCAGTATGTGTCTCAAAAGGCAATTAAGGGCCAAGCTCTGGCTGATTTCCTGGATAAACATCCTTCAGTGGAAGACACGTATTCAGATATCGAACTCCCTGATGAGGAAGTTTTCTCTATTCAAGAGAGTCCTCAAACATGGGAAATGTATTTTGATGGTGCTTCTAGAAGTCCAACAGGGAAGAAAATGGAAAATCCTAAATTCAACAAAGTTGGTTTAGGAATTGTGCTCATTTCTCCAGATAAGGTATTGTTACCTTATTCCTTTTTGTTGTGGGAAGGTGGTACCAATAATGAAGCTGAATACCAAGCTCTCATTACAGGCTTGGAGTTAGCACTTCAAGCACAAGTGAATCACTTAAAGGTGAAAGGTGATTCAGACCTGGTAATCAAACAAGTCAATGGGAATTATGCCATCAGAAAAGAAGAATTAATCCCTTTGTATGATTACGTCAGAGAGTTAATGTCGGGATTCCCTTCAGAACCGACATTTTCTTATGTCCCAAGATCACAAAATGCTCAAGCTGATGCACTGGATAATATAGCCACAGCTTTAGCAGATCCAAATCGGGACGAGACAACCATCTGTATTGCCCACCGTCGTGCAATTTCACCTTATGTTCAAGTCAGAACAGAGGAAATTAATGAAATTAGTCCCATTCCTGAACCGTATGGTCATACTACAGGATGGATGTCACCTATCAGGGAATACCTTCAAAATGGAACACTTCCACCTGATAGAGCCGAGAAAGAACAAATTTAGCGACGTGTGGTCAATTTTACTCTTTATGATAGCCCAAACCACCTCGAGAAAATTCTCTACAAACGTGGTTTTGATGGAGTTCTCTTCAGATGTATTGATGGTGAAGAGACAATGGCTGTCATAAAAGAAGTGCACGCAGGAGTCTGTGGTGCCCACCAGTCTGGACATAGACTGTCTGATCAAATTCGAAGGCTTGGATACTTTTGGCCTTCAATGATACAAGATTGTGTTAATTTCACAAAGAAGTGTCATTCATGCCAAGTATATGCCAACTTCATTCATAAACCTCCAGAGTTGCTTCATACAGTTAAATACTCATGGTCATTTTCCACATGGAGAATGGATGTGGTGGGACCTTACCCTTCAGCTACGGCCAAGCAGTTTAAGTACATTCTTACTGCTACTGATTTCTTTTCCAAATGGGCAGAGGCAGTACCTCTCAAAGAAGTCAGTTCTAAATGCATTGTTAGCTTCATCAAGTCTAACATCATTACTAGATTTGGTGTCCCTCATACCATATTGACGGACAACAGCACCAACTTCTGTTCTTCTGAGGTAAAGAAATTGTATCAAGAATACAACATTAAGTCCAACCATTCATCTCGATATCATGCAGCGGATAATGGCCAGATAGAGGCCTTCATCAAGACTCTTTCAAATATACTGCAAAAGATGGTGGATAAAGATAAGAGGTCATGGCCTGATAAACTCTTTCATGCTTTATGGGCTTATCGGACTACCACTCGCAATGCAACGCGGTCAACTCCATATTCATTGGTATATGAAACAGAAGCAGTCTTGCCAATTGAAGTTCAATTTCCCTCACTCAGAATAGCCATTTGTGATCAGTTATCTACAGATGAGCAATACCAAAAGCGTTTGAATGAATTGGAACAGTTAGATGAGAAAAGATTGTGCACTTTGCACCACTTGGAAATCTATCAGAATCGAATAGCACGAGCTTTTAAAAAAAAAGTTCGTCTTCGTTCATTCATTCAGGGAGAATTGGTATTGGTTCTCAGAGCACCAATGATACCAGGAAATAAGCCTCCCAAGCTTGAACCAAAATGGGAAGGACCTTATTCAATACATAAGGTCTACTCCAATAGAGAATATTCTCTAATCTCAATGGATGGAGAACACATCACGACTCCAACTAATGCCAGATCTCGGAAGAAGTATTTTGTATAAACACAAAATATTGTTCCCAGATCCAAAAACAATCACATTGGTTCATTGTATGTCCTACATGACACTAAATTGTATTATGTCCTATCTACACGACATTAAACTATACAGAAGTTCCTTGTATGTCCTACATGACACTAAACTGTATTATTTCCTATCTACATGACATTAAACTGTACAGAAGTTCCTTGTATGTCCTACATGACACTAAACTGTATTATGTCCTATCTACATGACATTAAACTGTGTGGCACTTCCAATGTCCAGCATGACGTTAAACTGTAAAAAAGTCCCCAGAATTGATATCCTCATATTGGTTCACCTTAGTCCTAGCTATATGACTTTAAACTGTACAGCACCAGTTCGTCCTTGCTATATGACATTAAACTATACAGCAATGGTCTAGTATGACTTTAAACTGCAACTTCGTCCCACATGACATTAAACTGTGAGAAAGTTCCCTAAACCGTCCAGCATGACCTTAAACTGCATCATCCCTGGTCCATGTATATGACCATAAACTATTTGCAAATCCATAACGTCTAGCAAGACGTTAAACTGTGACGTCCTAACTACATGACGCTAAACTGTATAAAAGTCCCTTACGTCCGGAAAGATGTTAAACTATATAATCTCAAAGGTCCAGTATGACATTAAACTGCACCATTCACGGTCCATGCATATGACCTTAAACTATTCGCACTTTCGTCCGACATGACGTTAAAATGGTACACTCTTTTGTCCTTACTGCATGACATTAAACTGCACAGTCCCCCTTTAGTCCAATATAACGTTAAACTATATTGTCCCCATCGTCCTAACTACATGACGCTAAACTGTACAGAAAATCCTTGATATGTCCTACATGACATTAAACTGTTATTTTGTCCTTACTACATGACACTAAACTGTGCAGCACCAATAGTCCTAACTGCAAGACTTTAAACTACATAGTCCCTTTTTTATGTCCTACATGACATTAAACTGTGCATCGTTAAGGTTGTTATTACCTCTTGTTTCTCACACCGAGTATGACTCACGTGAGCTTAGAGCAAATATCAACCATAATACTCCCTTTGGGCCACTAACCATGTGTAAGTCCCAACAACATTTTTTATTAGATCATTGTCCCCAAGAACAACTTGATCATTAATTCATTCTTTAATTGAACTTCACGGACTTTGATCCTTGCCCTCCAGGCTGGGTATGTAGGCAACCTCCCAGGGTTCAAGACCAAAAATAATCTCTTCACACCGGTTCACCACCATCTCATATGATGTTGATTCGTGAAACCGCCCCTAGAATCAATATTTTTTTACATTGATTCACTTTCTTCCTTGTTATATGACGTTAAACTATACACCACTTTTTTCCGGTACGACAATAAACTACAATATTCTTTGATTTCCTCATTTGAGAGAGAACTATTATTGACATTGATTTTCCAATCATGGTTTTCATTTTCAAAAGACTACGTGCATACATGGTAATGCCTGAACTTTTTATTTTAGGTTAAACCATCATTACACTAAAGTCCCCTTTCACCCTTCACATGTACGAACCAAATTTGTACAAAGTGTAGTTCTAGAACTATGTGGACTTGATTCCCATCCCTATGGGATACGTAGGAACATTCGAGTATCCCTCGAATCCAGTCCCAAGTCTTTTGGGCCTAACCCCAAATTTCACTTTCAGTCCCTTGGCTGAAAAGTCCTCATGAAAACACACACTGTGTATTCATTATTATGGTCCGAATTCTATGACCCTAAACTAAGATCACTCATACTTTCGTCCTGCACGATGTTAAAACTGCATTTCAAGAACTACGTATGGCTTGATTCTCATTCTTATGAGATACGGAGTAAAGTCCAGGTTTTCAGGACCCAGCCACTACATGATTATGGTTATCATTGACCTATGTATCTCTATATACATTAGACAATACCCATATTTATGTGTTATAATACTAACCTTAAATATTTTCAGATCTTCATAACCCTTTTCATGACTTCTAGTCACAAAAATGTCAAACTTCTGAGAATTCTTTTGCCTGACTATGCAGCACATGCCCATAGGTGGCCTTGCATAAACAGTCCACATAACAGACTTGTCAGCCGAAAAATGCTATTTATTTGACCATGCAGCCAATGCCCATAGGTGGCCCTGCATATTTCAACCCCCTAACGGGTTTTGTTAAATAATAGTAACTTCATTCTTGGTAAGAATGCCTCTTTTGTCCATATTTGTCTTAAACGACAGTATGTAGGGATCCGAAAAAAATAGCCATCCTTAACATATTTGTCCCATATCCTTTTTCATGATCTGAAAGTATTCAAGTCTATGGTTTATTCTTCTTCCCTATGTTTGGGTCAGACCTTCGTAGGAGTGATATTCATCCAGTTCTTCGATATTCTTGTTCAGAAATATCTTCTCCATATTCAAGTACCTCTTTCCATACAACAAACTCTATAATTTAGAAAATTTGAATCTCCCTAAACTTTCACTGGCTTTTATCACTAGGAAAGTAAATTTCTAAGAGTTCTTTCGCCTGACTATGCAGCACGTGCCCATAGGTGGCCTTGCATAAATAGTCCACATAACAGACTTGTCAGCCAAAAGATGCTATTTATTTGACCATGCAGCCAATGCCCATAGGTGGCCCTGCATATTTCAACCCCCTAACGGGTTTTGTTAAATAATAGTAACTCCATTCTTGGAAACTACTTCTTCTAATGCCTTTTAGCTCTTTTTCATATCATTCCTCAGATTCAAATATTCTTAAGCCATAGTTTACATATTTTCTCTCATACTTGAGTATGGTAATATGTTTTCAGATAAATTTTCAAGGAATTGAATCCATTTTAATCCATTTTGGTCAAAGCTATTTCGACCTTAAACATTAGCCCCGTTATGTCTGGCGTGCATGACTTTAAACTGCCCACACAAAAGACAAAGGAACTCTGAATAAAAGTCAAGTTCCATCTCACTAAATATACATTTTTGTATGATTTAGGTAATATTGAGCAATTAAAAGGTTCAAAGTTTGTAGGATTATTTGTAATAATCCTAGTAAAAATCAAACTATACTTACTGGGCCCATTGGCTTAAGTAAATTTGAAGCAGGTAATGAAAGAATGCAGGTACAAATGATTGAAGACGAAAGTGTTTTTCATTGATACTTAGGAGATCGAAAGACATCCACAGACTGGAGTCTCTTCTCTTTTTCAAGAATTACAGAAGATTGTCAACATAAGTCTTCATTTGATGTATAGCATCCTGAGCCTTATCAGCAGTTACTTGAAGCTCGTGCACTTGACCAGCTTCACTCTTTTCAGCTTGCTGAAGTGCCTTCTTAGCATCTGCGATGACTTTCATGCCATTCATATGAGTTTCATCCAATGATTTATTAAGCTGATCAAGTTCCCCAGTAACAGCATCTAACTGTTGCTGGAGTTGCACCTACTGGATGAACTTTTCATTGATTTTTTGCTTCAAATCCTTCATCTTGGCAGTATAATCAGCTTCAGCTTGGGATATCGCAGCCTCAAATTCACCTATGTTGACTGACAATTTCACTCTGGTCAAATCTCCGCGACTTGTCTGCACTTGCTCCCTCCTGAAAATGATCTGTTTCACCGTAGCATGGATCTTTTCATACCCAAAACCACCAAGTCCCAGTATAACAAATTGGGATGACAATCGAGAAATTTTTGATGGTAGCTCTTCTAAAGGCACCCCATATATGATGTTCCATATGTTGTTCCATGCCTTACGTTGTGAAAAGCTGAATGCTTTAAGCATCTCTGGATCTGATTCAATATCATCGTCAGAGGGGGGTATGTAATCTAGAATTAGCGCGCTTAGGGAAGTGCCTTGTCCTGCTCTTTCCCCCCTGACTTGTGCTTCTTCACTTTCAATTCCCGTTGGGGCAGAGGCTGAGGACTTATCTCCGGATCTAGTCATTGCAGTTGATGGTCCTGCATGATTAATTGGAAGGTTTAGTTAGCTTCAAAGGATAACAAAAGAATAGATTGTCTTGCGAATAAAGTACAATCACAAATATTGTTATCCCTTACCCAAGGGTGGTTCAGCAACCTGAGAAGACTTCTCCCCATCTTTCCCAGTTTCAACAGTATTTTCAAGATGGGTCTCAGGAGAGTTTATTGGATTTAGCTCTACTTGAGCTAATGTTTCTGCAATGATAGGGTTGACATCAGTGTCCACACCCTCTTCGGGCATTGGCAGTTCAGCAGCTTTTACGGAAGAAACTGCATATTATTTTCCATCATGGTTAGAAGTATATTTTTTAAAAAAAATTGGGCGAAGGGTAGCACTCACGCCCAAGGTCTTCTAAATCATATGACAACTTAGCATGATCATAAAATTCTTCAAAAGTCATTCCTTGATTCATCATTTCATCCAATGATACTTCAGAATCTTGATTAGTCTCACCAGTGGGAGCATTTTCTACGTCTTCTTGCCGACTTATTTCCTGCAACCCCTGACCCTGGACAACATCTTCAGTAGTAGGAGGGATACTAGGAATGGATGGTAGCTCTTCTCCAGGAGCAACCAAGTCAGCCTGGGTCTGTGATTGTTCTACAACACCTTCCACGACCTTTGAAGGAGGGTCAGTCCCTTCCCTCAAGGGGGAAATTGAATAAGCCCCTGCAATCCTCAGAAATATGAGTAACCATATGATTATGGGTATAAACTCATGATTGTTCGAAGGACTTACCACTGCTAATGAAATGTTTAGCTATGGATTTCCTCCTTCGTTGCCTTGGATTCTTTTGTTTTTTCGGAGTATCAGTAGTCTCCCTTATTGGAACTTGGATTGGCGAATGGAAGGCTATGTCCAGTGCCTCATTAATGGCCTGCTGGCCTGGAGATATCTCGCCTGGTTCGCAAGGAGAATCAACAGCAGCCCTGATAGCAGTACCACCAGGGCTATATTGTGGCGAAGGAACTCCGGTTCCTTTCTTTGCAAGATGCAATATGAAGAAAATAATTTCCTTAAGTAACAAAGCTTCAACTGAAATCAAGTTGCAATGAAAATAAGGAAAGAAAACTTACATCTTCAGGAGCCACGTACTCTTTCCATTCCTCATCTCCAGAACCACCAGCCCCCTCAGTGGTGCCACGATCAATCATTTCCTTCACCCGCCTGGTGATAGGAACCGAATCATCAGTGGCATATATGAGCATTTCTAGCTCTCTGATGTAAGATCGCACTTCATTGGGGTTATCTCCGTATTGAAGGTTTTTAGAAGCTACAAGATTTCCTATTCCAGGAAGTTGTAGGCCCTCACACAAATCCAGCAAGGCGGTCTCAGTATCACAGTATAAGCTCTGCCATAGCTGAACAACCTCTGGTCTTAGATATAAAGGCTGTGAGGAAGGTCCTACAATTTTTGATTTTAATCTCTTCCCAGCTCCTGCAACTACAAATAGAGAATAAGAATGTAAGACTTATTAATTTATAAAGTAGCAGTGATTGAAATTTCTACAATGAAATAACTCACCAGGAGTTGATGGAGTGGGTCTTTTAATTCTGGCCGGAGGATTATATCGGGCACGAAACCGCTTTGCTGCCGGTTGTGCCTCATAATCCCCATCGTGATAATCCGATGAATCAGTTCTAGAAGAGGAGTCTGTTGAACCTATTTCAGGTGGAGAAGCATCACCTTCATGAGGAAGGGTTTCTTTCTCTATAGTCCTCTTCCTCTTTCCCACTTGATATACTGGGTGATTCAATATCCCTTTAGGGTATGATGCTATCCAGTGTTCGGTATAAAATGTAGTCAGATTATGTGCTGCTTTTTCAACTGGTAGATCAAAAACTGCCCCAGTCTTCTCTCTTGATGTCAGCAACCATAGTTGTCGAGCAACCATTGGATGTTGCTCTAACCTGACATGTACCGGAGGGGATACAACAATCTTTTGCAAACATTTGAATTGGCGTGCAAATCTATATGGAGCATAGGCCTCACATATGATTTCTCCATCAATCCTGGCTACTAACACGCCATCCTTGCAAGCTAGCATGTATGTCCTCAAATCCAAATGGGCTGTCTCATCATCAACAAACCGCCCGGATGGCGGAATTCCATAGGGAAAGAAGTTGAATTCCTTAAACATGCTCAGTCTTACTTTCATGTCATAACCATTAACATCTAATGGAGAAATTCCAGAGAATGCTTGCACTGACGGTCTGAAAGAGCTTCCAGGAATTTGTAATCCATTCTGTATTGTAAGTCCTGAAGTGAGTGGCGATCCATCCCCAAAAAACCTGGAATGGTCCCACTATTCATAAAGGAGATTTACCCTGGAATACGTGAAGTAAACTCCTGTGAATCTTTGCTAAAATGGGGGTAGCTAACCCAACCATTTTTCCCTCAGCCAACTTTGCCGCAATGACGAAGGTCCCTGGCCTAACGCCTCCCTTCGAATCCCTGACCGGCAAGAGATAAACACTGAGCCACATTGCCAAGAAACCCGCCAGATGAGTTTTCTTTAGAATTATTTGATTCACTTCATATCCCCACTTTTCAAACTCTCCTGCTTCTAGAGTTGGCCAGAATGTGCCAGGAGCTCCTCTCTTCTCAGGTTTTGGACAAGTGGTAGGACGTATGGGCCTGGTATCCTTGGATTTCTTTTTCTTGGATCCTTTTTCTTTTGGCTCCATCCTTTTCTTCTCATTAAGAAACACATTCATCCATTCTTCCGGATGAATATCTTTTCTAAAATGAGTTAATGAGGTCTCTGAACTCTTGAGCCTGTGAAAGATTTTAAATAATTCTCGAGCTAAAGCAGGAGTCTTCTCTGAATCATTCCAAGTCACCTTGGGAGGAATGAATTCATCATACATATCGCCCAAGATTGGAGCTCCTGAAATCTTGTGGACATCCCAAAAACTGATACCTACTTATCCATGAGTAAAATGGAAAGAATTAGTTGCTGGGCTCCAGTGGCTGAGTATCTCTGGCATGAAGTTATCATGTCTGTAAACATATGTTTGCCCAACCCAAACAGCCTCATATATTGCAGCTCTCTTCAGGTCCTCGATAAACTCTGCGCAAGTCTGTCGCACCCAGTATACCCACATCCAAGTTGGCTTCACACCTCCCCCAGGACGGAAATCCCATCTTTTCTTCCAGCCTTTGGATTGATCCATCTGAGCATTTCGGAATATTGAAGGATGACAATGTGGTTGAAGCTCAGGTGTATGATCTTTCAGATCTGGTGTGCAAGGGCTATGATGCATCACATAAGCCTTATCCACTGTTCCAGTAGTTAGAAATGATCCTCCACCTGAGATATTTGCTGAAGCAAAATTGGTATAATTCTGAAACCACGAAAATGGAAGATATTTCTTTACTTCTGGAATAATGACTTCTTGTAGATGACCATATCCATACAAAGGTAGATAAGTGCAGTGAGGAAAGTTGCGATGATATTTCTTCAGATACTTAGCCAAATATGGAAGAGTACTATCTTTGACAGTATAGTAATCAGGGCCAATGATATCCATCATATCATCTATCCGCTTGCTAGCCAGTTTATCAATTAATCCAGGTCTAAGAGCCATTGAATCTGCACAGGAGTTGAATAAATTAAACTCTTAAATGAGTTTATTTTTCATAAAATTTGTGAAAGAATTTGGAAAAAATGGATAAGGCATTAAGGCACGCAAGTATGGAGATGTCGCGCAAGTGATGCATGTGCCGCGCAAGTTTTTGTCGCGAAAGTATTACCGCGCAAGCCCTATTACCTTGAGAGTAGCGCGACAGCGAGGAAACAGTGGAAAAAGAGACTTGCGCGACGAGGAAGACTTGCGCGGCGAGAGCTCGAGAAATTCGGGATCAGATGTTATCCACGGCCAAAAGCGGTGTATTTATATGCCAGGAAGCCTATCTGCGCGCTGTACCCAGAGCGCTTAAGGCTTGCGCAACGCAAACTTGCGCACCGCCCTCTGCGCACTGAAGACTTGCGCGCCCCCTTTTCCTTTGGATGGATTCGATTTCCTCAGAGTCAAATCCTCATTTCTCTCCGGATCCAACTCTGAGGGGGGACTTTTGTTGACGCTCCTTTCGTCACAGAATCTAATGATCGGAAAAGGGGATATCTGAGCTCAAAGTGATTCAACCTTTGAAAAAAACATCAAAAAATCAACAAAGGAAGGAAGAAAGGATCAACAGCAACCTCACCGTGCAAGTTATCTAACTGGCGCGCAAGTGTACTTGCGCGGCTACCTTGGCCGCGCAAGTTACTTGCGCGACCTAAATGGTAACCGCCCGGTAACCGCCCGAGGTCTTCTTTTGCATATAAATAGACCCTGTGGGCCCCCCCATTTCGGGGGATCTTTTTCCAGAAACTCGGATTGAAGCTCCCGACGCCCAAGTCTCTTCTCAAAGCTTCCGGAACACTTCTAAGTTAATTTCTTACCTAGAACGGAAGATCTAAAGAGAAGAAGGAAGGCCTAAGTGTTGAAACTTATCAAACACTTGTGTGCCGACTTATTTCCTTCAATATAACTTGCGCGTCCCTTTTCTGGAAGAGCCTCAAGAGGATTCTAAATGGATTTATAAAGAGCCGCTCAAATATTCTAATGATATTTGAGAATCGCGCAAGTACCCCTCATGTCGCGCAAGTATACTTGCGCGACCAATACTTGCGCGCCGCCGCAATACTTGCGCGCCTTTCAAGACTTGCGCGCCCCTATCTTTTTGGGTGCCCATCTTGCCATTTTTTCCCCTCTTAAGCCATTTCACCTTTCCTTTTCAAGATTCAGTCTTCAAGACACTCTTCAAAGCCATTTATGGCATGATTTCTTGATTTGACTTCCTTATCTAAAAGGAATTCTGTGGAATATCTCTCAAAATCTAGTGATTTAAATATCCTTATGTCACTAAATATGGAGAGTTCATTCAGTCAACCTAATCCTTTAAGATGAGAGAATCATAACCTGGGCCTCCTTTTAAGGAATAATCCCCAGTTATAACCTTGGGCATCCTTCTTAGGAGTAAGCCCCAACCTTAACTTGGGCATCCTTCTTAGGAGTAAGCCCCAACCTCAAATTGGTCATCCTTTTTAGGAGTAAGCCCCAACCTTAACTTGGGCATCCTTCTTAGGAGTAAGCCCCAACCTCAAATTGGGCATCCTTCTTAGGAGTAAGCCCCAACCTAAAATTGGACATCCTTCTTAGGAGTAAGCCCCAACCTCAAATTGGGCATCCTTCTTAGGAGTAAGCCCCAACCTAAAATATGGGCATCCTCCTCAGGAGTATGCCCCAAACCTTAATCCCTAACATGGGTCTCCTTTTCAGGAATAAGACTCAGTCATAACCTTGGGCTTCCTTTTCAGGAGTAAGCCCCAAGTCCCCTAACCTGGGTCTCCTTTTCAGGAATAAGACTCAGTCATAACCTTGGGCTTCCTTTTCAGGAGTAAGCCCCAAGTCCCCTAACCTGGGCCTCCTTTTTAGGAGTAAGTCCCTTTTCAGAAGTAAATCCCAAGCCCCCTTAAATTTCTCTTAACCAGTCATAATTTACCTTTGATTTGGGTTTCCTTTTCAGGAGTAAAACCCAATCATAAGTCCCCTCCTAACTTGGGCATCCTTCTTAGAAGTAATCCCCAAGATTAGAGTATTCAAATCTCCATGAAGCACATATAACTTTATGGACCCTGTTCATGGATTTTCTCCCTAAAAGTAAATCCTAAACCTTCATCTATCTGGGCAGTCATACATACATAAGCCCCAAACAAATTCTTATGATTGCATATTTCATGGAACAATTGTCTAATTTTTACCAATACCTCTTGTTTCTCACACCGAGCATGACTCACGTGAGCTTAGAGTGTAAAAGTAATTATGACATTCATCTTTGAGCCATCAATCATAAACATCATACTCCATTACTCGAACTACATGGGTTCTGATTCCTTTTCCAAAACAAAGGATACGTAGGTATCCCATTTATGGGTTCGATCCCAACTTTGAAATAATCCCTGTCCTTCTGAATGACGATAAACTTCAAGTGCCCCACTGAGTGGCTTTAAAACCAGCCCGGTCATCGTAATGACCAAGAGAATTTTATATAAATGTTTTGAAGGATACCATTGACCAAGAATCTCTAAACAGATATAGATGATTCTCTATTGATTAAGAACCTCGAATACATATAAAAGATTCTCTAAATTTCTTGCATATTTAATCATTGATTGTTAAAACTAAAGGATAGCACATTTTATACTTGGTAATGTAATAAGGATTCACGAACATAACTTAAATCTATAAAGAGAGTCCTGGAGTAGACAATAATTCCCCTCAAAAAGGTGTGATGAGTCCGACCTCCCATCCTCTCGACCAATGCAAATTCCTAAGTCTCATTAGTCCACAAACTAATGAGCGCCTACCTTTGGAAAGTAGGTCCAAACGGATGTGGAATCATTGGATGTTTCCGGTTCTACGAACAAACCCGTTAGAAACCGATCGGAACGTTTGAACCTCTCGTCCAGGAGGTCATCCCCGAAATCCGTCGAGGAAACAATGATTCATAAAACTCAGTACGAATAACAGAGTCAATACGATTTCCAGAGTTAGTACGATAAACATGGTCAGTATGATCAGCATAGTCAGTACGATCAGCATGGTCAGTACGATAAGAATGGTCAGTACAATCAGCATTTTCAGTACGATAAGCATGGTCAGTACGATAAGCATGGTCAGTATGATCAACATATTCAGTATGATAAGCATGGTCAGTACGATCAGCATAGTCAGTACGATCAGCATGGTAAGTACGATAAGCATGGTCAGTACGATCAGCATAGTTAGTATGATCAGCATGGTCAGTACGATAAGCATGGTCAGTACGATCATCATGGTCAGTACGATAAACATGGTAAAAGACATTTGTGATTTCCAAAACAAGATATAAAAGTCAAAAGAGATCTTTTGACTCAACACATGGGTTAAATCACATGTCTAGGAACTTTAATCAATGAATCATGGAATGAGGCATACATACCAAGGGAAAATAAAAGAACCCTAAGTTTATGAGTTCTTCCAGAGTGTCACCAGGGCTCATGAGGATTAGAGTTCCTTCATTAGAATGATAATATTCCTCTAGGTATTAGTTTAAGTCCTTTATTCAAAAGTACATTGGGATTAGATTTATGGTCAAGTAGAGTTGATCAACGCTTTTTTCCTAGGCCCTGGAAAGATTTTAATATTTTAAAAAAAAAATTCTATGAAGTGGGGTATAAAGAAAAGAACTGTCCGGGATGGGTTCTGTAACCCTAGGTTAATTTATCTTTTAGGTTGGATTCTTGGACTCAACACTCTATGGTATTGTCTCATAGGGTGAGGGTCATTACGAGGTTTGATAATGGAGTATCACATCCCACCTTTAAGAAAGAGTAAAATACATGGAGATGTAACATAAAGGATGTAGAATACACTTCAATTGTCTATTTATGAGGATTGTAAATCATGGTACAAATTGCTTAGGTCATGAGGATGGTATGGGAAAATCATACTAGGAATGGACTAGAACATCCTTCGGTGATGGGTTCTTCCATGATGATTTTAGGATCACAAAAAATCACAAATCACTTTATATAGGGCCAAGATGCATCTAATTGGTAGGATGGAGACCTTATACATCAATAGAAATGGAAAATGGGGAGATATAATTTCCTTTCCAATGGAATTGAAATGATTTTGGTGACCCAAGATTCTCAAATCATAAAGTGTGTTTTATTGATTATGTAAGATTCAAGAAGAGTTTGAGTACCCTAAAAGTGGTGTCACTTCCTAGTGAGCACATTATCATGAATATGTGATTTGGAAAACTATTACTATAACTTTTTTTGGAATAGGGGTCCCAACATAAATATCATGGATTTTACTAGGGATATAAATTTGGCCCTAGGAACATTTTGTATTATTTATTTTTTCTATATATTTTTCCTCAACTCTGGAGATGAAGAGTTTAGTGAGTAGAGACTTGAATGTTTATCAAGCCTCACCTTTTTCATTTTCAACCTGAAAATTTTTGTGTATCTTTATCCAGAAGTTTTGGATTTTGTTATTTGGACCATTATAGTATAACATTTAAGGTAACATAGCTTTAACCAAGGTTCTGGTAGTTCATGGTCATGACACACATGGTCCTAATATGAGGGAAATGTTTTTCAATATCCCAATTAGGATACTCATGGTCATGACTATCCCAAAATCCCTTGGTGAGTGAGATTAAAATTTTGTAAATCATGGCTTCAGGTTATTAGGTCATGAGTAATGATATCAGAAATTCATGATGAGGGTGGCCCAGAACACCCTCTGGTGCTAGGTTTGGGCATTGTGATAGTAGGATCAAAAGAATTAGAAATCCCCTTATGTAGGGCCAAGATGTCTCCGGGTGGTTAGTATAAGACCTTACACATCAATAGAAATGACAAAAAGACAGATCTATTTTCCATTCCAAGGGACATGATTTTTTTTGGAAACCTTAGGTGCTCAAGACATGAAGTGTTATATATGAATTGAGGTGATTAAAACATGATGGAATAACCCCTTACTCAGGTTGACTAAGGTAAGGCTCTTGTGGTCATTTCATAAGGAATGATAATTGGTGATGGTTTTCACATTTTAATGTAATGTAGTGGGGATGTATTTATTGTTTAGTTTTAATGTCATGAAACAATTCCATTTTCCTTTCAGTTTAACATCATATAGTGGGGATGTATTTGTTTCCTTTCAGTTTAATGTCATGCAGTAAGGATGTGGATACCCTTGTGAAAAATTGTTCAAGATATATTATGTTATCAATAAAGACGTACATATATTTGAATCATATTTTGGAAAAATGATATTGTATGACTCAAACCTAAGGTTTTGGGGGTAAATTTTTTCCTTGGATGTTATAGATGGACCCAAGATTGGATATCCAAGAATCACTATGTATCTCGTGATAGTAGGAATAAAGGAACACATATTTCTTAATAAACCATGTTGTTTAGTGTCATTTGAATAGGTTGAGATCTCCCTAAAATGAAAAGGGAATGTGGTTATAAGGCCTGGGGATTTAGGTCGAGGTGTCACTACATATCCTATGATTGAAGGATTCAATACACACATAGATCTTCAATGTGAAATAGTGTATGTAGGTATGACCCATACGTAGAGGGGGGACTTATTCCCATTGATTTTTGTAGATAGGATAGGTATTGAATATAAAGGAATAACTAAATACCCTATAGTAATAGGAATCTATCCACATGTAGTTCTTAAATGAAATCTCCCTATGTAGGTCTGACCTGTACATAGGGAGGGGTGAGTTTTTTTGTTTATTTTTTGTAGCTAGGCATCAGACTAGAAATCTAGGCATCACTATGTATCCTCTGAGGGAAAGTATCAAGGTACACATAGTTCTATAGAATCCATGCAGTTTAACTTCATGCAGTAAAGAGATGTGGTGTAAATTTTACCATCTTGCATATTGGACTATGATAATCATATCATGAACTAGTATGACTTGGTCCTGTGGGGGAACCCTTAACGAAATTCCTAAGCTCACGTGATCCATGCTTGGTGTGTAAATCAAATAGTGTAAATGGATACTTTCATGACTTGGAGGAAATTTAGAAAATATATTGGGGAATTCGGTATCATGCGGTGGATAAGACACGATATAAGATATGGGCATCCCTACATTTCTAATTTGGAATTAGAATCAAGTCCTACATAGTTATAGAAACCTGTATAGTTTAGAGTCAGGTAGTGAGGATGTCATCCATATATTTTAACTTATTTTGATAAGGATTTGGGTATCTCATTGTGAATGAAGATGAATTTTGGAGATCAATGTAGTTTAATGTCTTGTAGTGAGGACATATTCCACATAGTTTAACATCATGTTGTAAGAAAATATACTATACGGTTTGATGTCATGTGGTAAGAATGAGGGTCACCTAATGTGAATGAAAAGTAATATTATGGATGGTCCCAGGAATAGAGGTTTGGGCATCACTACATATCCTTTGATGATAGGAATCAATATGTGCATATTTCTTGGATGAAGATATTTCTTATGTGGATCTGACTTTCAAATAGAGGTAAGGTCATTTAATCTTTTTTGTAAAAATATGGATCATGTGTGGTGAATCATTAGTGATATAGTGACTCTCATGTGGTTTAACGTCATGAGGTAAGGACATATTCCATACAGTTCAATTCCTTATGGTAAGGACATGGGTCACTTGATGTGATTGTAGATGAATGTTGGGGATCTATGCAGTTTTACATCATGTGATGAGGTTATTTTTCGTGTAGTTTAACATCATGTAGTATGGAAAAAGGACACTGTGAATTTTATCACCTTGGTACAAGGATAATCTCTATACAGTTTAACTTCATGTGGTTAAGATGTGTTCATACATTTGAACGTCATGTGACCAAGATGAGATTTTGTATAGTTTAACATCATGTGACCAGGATGAGATTTTTTATAGATTAGGATACTATGATATGAATGATGGTCCATATAGTTTAACATAATATGGTCAGGATGTGTTCCATATAGTTTATTATCATGTGGTCAAGATATGTTTTCCCCATCTTCAAATACAATTATCTGATAGAGCTTTTCCCATCACTCAAATAGTTTTCATGATATAGAGACAACATTCTATAGGAATTTGTTAAACTCCTCTAGTTTTGTGTGTTGGGCTATAGAGGATGCATCCATGCCCTACTAATAATAGAATGTATTCACTATTCATAGGTAACCCTCATTTCTCTGATAATGTATGTTCCTTCCCTCCAATATCATATAATTATCTTAAATATTCTATTGAATTTAAAACATAAACTCCCATTTCATCCCTTTTGGGATCTTGTAATTAGAAGTGTTAATGGGTATGGACATGTTTGGGAGGTTGTTTCTGGATAACACTCTTCATATCTTAATTTCATCATCTTCTTCATCACACCTACATTTATTTAATTGGTCGGACCATAGAGGTTTCCTCTCCGGGTCACCAATTGACTGTGGTGAAGTGTTGTTGATGGTTTATGAGGCACTATATATGGTTAATCCCTATATTTCAAGAACCTATCTATAAAAAGGTGTTTTATTTTTGTGAACATATTTATATGTAGGTGTTTGGGAAAGGGGAAGATTTTTTTATCTCTGAGAGATATCCCCATGGGGAGGTTGACCATGGAAGATGTTAGGAGTAGAGTCCCTACGATAAACCTTTACACTACCATGAATAGAACCATCACATTAATGATCACCTTCATCTTTGGTTATAGAGTTGAAGGACCCTTGGGGTGTTGAGAATGTGTCTCTAACAACCAAAAAAACACTTTACATTGAGTAAGTCGGCGATATAAGACTCATTCTGCATCATGGAGGTAATATGACATCCTACCTTTTGGGGATGAGTAGGGATATAAGAATACTCTATGAAGGCTGCTAGAATATATTGATAACTATATGATGATATAGTATTGAGATACCACTACTAAGAAGCTGATGGAGTATTCCAATGAGCTTCTTTGATAGGTATATAAACCCATCCCGAGGGATGTGACACTCTCACTTGGTGAACCTTAGCCATAATGGGGATATGATCATGATCCTAGGACATTGGAATATACCACTAGACTTTTTTTTGTTGAATTATGTGCCTATCCTAAGGCATGTGTCTCTCTAACTTTATAATCCCCTTTTGGAATAGAAATATGAGCTCAGTTTCCCCATCAGAATATACTGATGGACCTCTGAAATGGGAGAAGGGATATGCGCCTCATCCTTTAATATACATGAAAATTGGGAGTATATTTGTTAATTGGAATATAAGATAGTCTCGAGGCATGTTCCACTCTCAATTAGTGATCCTCGATCAGAACGAGGATATGATCTTGATCCTAAGACTTTGGAGTATTCCACTGGTCATCTATTGATAGGAATATGAGCCTATCCTGAGGAATGTGCCACTATCACTTGGTGTGCCCTGACTAGAACTGGGATATGAGATTGATCCTAGGCCTTTGGAATATGGAACCGGTATATAGAATCAGAATATGATCCTATCATGAGGCATGTTTTTCTATCACATGTAAGTCCTTTGTTGGAATGGGGATATGATCTTGGTCCTTAGTTCGTGTCCTTTACCAGAATACACTAATAATTATCCTGGATAAGAGAAATGATATGAACTTTCTCTAGAGTACCCACTTGCTAATACTGATTAGAGTTTTTTGATGCTCTGGGTGTCATAAAAAGAATATATTCCTATCCCTAAATCTTCACCAGAATATATTGATAGAGCTCTGGTTTTGTCTTCACAATGTATTAGAACTTTAAAATGATATGTATAGTAATATATTATTATATACTGTCATCTATTAGGATATGTTGGTTGATTTCTTTGATTAAAGAGGGGATATATTATAACTTCTATCCTTCTTGTGACATGGGAATATTATGAAGGAATTTATGAATAGGTTCCTGGATTTATACTTTCCCCATGCCTGTTTCCCATATATGACTGTGGAATTCATTTGAACAATCAGGGATATGAGCCTGATCCCTCTAGTATACACCTTTTTTTCATTTGAAAAGGTGAATTTGGTACCCATATCTAATTGTTTGGGGAGATGACCTATTAGATAAAAACTTCTTTAGGATAATAAGGGGTATTTTAAATTTTGTGATATAGTTGGGATAAATATAGTATGACATTGGTGGTTATTTTGGAAACTAAAATTTACACCTAATGCTGATGATATATCCCATAGATTGAGATTCCACATAGTTTATTGTTCTATGACTAGGACCTGTTTTGTGTAGTTTGACTTAATGTGGTGATGATTTGGTCTTACAGTTTAGTTTCTTGTAACTAGGATGTAATCCATGAATTTCAATGTCATGTAGTAAGGATGTGGGAAATCATTAAGTTTAGTGTACAACGAAAAGGACATCAGTCATGTAGTTTAACGTCTTGTGGTAAGGACATCATCCATGTAGTTTGAAATCATGTAGTAAGGATATGGGAAACCACATAGTTTTTTGTCCTATAGAAAGGACATCAGACATCAATTTTTTGGTATTGAAATAAGGACATCATCCATGCAGTTTAATATCATGTGGTAAAGACATGGGAAACTGTGCCGTTTTGTATCCTGTGGTAAGGACATCGTCCATGCAGTTTAATGTCTTTCTTTAAGGATGTCAGCCATGCATTTTTAGGTCTTGTAATAAAGACATGGGAAACCATGAGGTTTAGTGTCCTATGCCAAGGAAATCAACTTTTAGTTTAACATATTGGGTCAGGAAGTCATCCATGCAGTTTAACATCATGTGGTAATGACATGGGAAACCATTCAGTTTAGTGTCATGGAGCAAGGACATTGACCATTTAGTTTAACATCATATGGTATGGATGTAGGTGACTATCCTATTGGGAGATTGGATCTTCTGATAGAGCTTGGATAACTCTTAATAATATTGCTTGAGTTAATGGATCCTTTAACTCTATCAATATTGCATATACCTCTCTCTCCAACCAATATTTAAAGATAAATTACTCTCTATTGTGTGCCTAAGACATCAATGATAGGGGAAATGGTTGTCATGACCTATCACCCTTGCTTTACTCATCTTTCTCATTACTAGGATATTTTTCAAACAATTTTTCATGGTATAATTAAAGTACCTAGGGACATGCCTTTATCAAAAGGAATATACTTTTCGCTACCTATCATCAAGTGATGGATGGTAATGTTGCTTCTCCTGAGTGATATAAATACTCCTGTTGTCTTGGGAACATGGATGATTTTGGAGAAAAAGGTACAGATTCCCAATCATTATTGGTTCAAGGGTAGGTGCTGAAACATTAGGGGTCTTGGATGATATAGACGATTCCCACTAATTAACAGATCCTAACTCTCCTAGATTCTTTATGGAAATGGTTTAAGTTATACCATTTCTAGAATACCTCTGATGAGTAGGTGGAAAATATATAAATTTACCAACCCTGTGGGATGGGGGTCTTCAAAATATGAAAATTTACCCATCCCTGTGGGCTGGGGTGAGGTGCAACAGTGTCTGGATTTTACCTGATGAGTGGATGAAAAATATTAAAATTATTGAACCCCTATGGGATGGGGCCCTTCAATTCATGGAGGAATTCTAGAGGAAGGTAATGGTATATCATTTTGGGGTAGATATTAAAGGATAATTTCCATAGTAATTTTCCCAAGATCTTTATTCTCTCATTGGAGTTGAGTGATCTATTCTTCTATATAAATTCCCTTGTCATCTTCATGGGGATGGCTGTCAAGAGCCATGACAACACCCTTTCCTCTATCAATGATGGGTTGAGTGGATGATTATGGGAGTCCCAACGTGTACCCTAGAGACTGAATCTACTAATTTGGATGTCCATATGCTAAATTTACATTATCATTTGAAATAACAACATGGTCAGTAACAACTTCTATAGATTCTTAAAGGATACTATTTCATGTCAAAGGCGGATGGTAGGTTAACCTATTATGACTCAGATGACTGCTAGAGGGTATGATTATGATCTCCAAGATTATTCTTATCCAAATCTAGTGAGAGGTCCTCATATCTTATTTATGTCATATTTAATTAAACATAAGAGGGATGGCGATCCTCCTCAATATAATATCTCATTTAGAGGGCGAGTGCCTGATATACTGTTTGGAGGGTTGGTTCCCATTGTACCATTTTAGTGGTCCGTTCCCATGGTACCGTTTGAGGGGTCTATGACCATGGTACTATTTGAGGGTTCAGTCCCCATATTGTAGACAATCCCCATATAAAATATGATAAAAATAGACCCATCCCTGTGGGATGGGGTGGCCCTAGGATTCAACAGTTACTAAGGCTATCTGTGATGAAGTCAAGAGCTCAAAGTCAGTAATAATATGGGATTGATTATTGTCCACTATCCGGATACACTGGTGGGCCTTATATAGATTTTAAGTAGTAGGGATATAAGACTAATCTGGAGATGCATTATTTGGATACGTATGTCGGGCTCTTAGGATAGATGCCCCAACTTGGATAGTTGGCATAGGAAAAACGTTATATGAATCAACTTTTGGAATCATGGTCAAATGTCAATGATGATGGAAAAAATTGATGGGATCCTTCATAAGAATATCCTAAGTTATTGAGTTGACAGGATGTTTTTACTCATCGACCTCACTGAGGTGGCGATGGTATGCATTTTTTCACTTTAGGGATATGCCCCCAAAGAGGTTGAATGTTGAAACATGGTCCACTTCCTCTCATGTAGCCTATTGTGGGAAATACTACCAATGTGAATTCATCCTCTGAAGGATTTTATGGTCTAATTCTAATGTCGAGATGGAGAAATTGACACTATAATTCTAGAACAATACATTCACCAATTGACACTGGAGGTGCGTTGGTGACATCGTACGTTAGGGCCTCAGGGAAAAAGTAGTTTTCCAATGATCTCAGAATTTGTTGGATCATTCAATTATGTCATTTTGATTGTAAGTAATCTTAAAAATCCTAATGAATAAACAAAACACGTTATTAGTGAATCATAATATATAAGATCACATATCTGATCAATTAGTTTCACAGTTAAAGGATAAAGAGGTATCCCCTTCATTTTTATAGAAGGTTCAATAGAGTAAATAAAAACATGTCAGGTTTTTCAAATTTTGTGTGTGAAAAAATGCATAAAAAATTGCTCCAAGAGGACTAGAAATTATATCTTTTCAAAGTCATTAATGGGATGGCACAGTAAAATAATTTCACATCGGTTTCACCATTTTGTTTCCCAAAAAATCTAGAATGGTCATTTTCCCGATGCTTGGTTGTGAGTGGGGTTTTAATGTGCTGTGTAAGTCTTCACATTTGGTTTTACCATATTTTTTTTAACAAAAACTCTCAAAATTTCTCACATCCATCACTGAGTATGGACCTACCTTCCAATGGCAGGTGTTTAATTGTTATTTCATACCCAATGGAACTTAGGAACCCACATTGGTCGAGAGGATGGAAGGTTAGGCTCATCAAACCCATTTTAGGGGGATTATTTCTTAATATGGGACTCTGCTATTGACTTAAGACATGTTTTTGAAATCCTTACTAGGACCGAATATGGGAATGGTTACCCCTATGTCAATTACTTGATTAAGACCATTTAACAATAAGAAAAACTATGTGCATATCATGTGTTCTCCATCATTGTCTTACTTTTTTGTGATGCCTTAGTTTGTAACCATGTTCGGTCACTTTTGAGTTTAATTCCATTCAAGGAGGTAGTTGGTGTCTTGGATATAGGATTTAACCTCTAAGTATCATCCAACGTATCAGGATTATAACAAGAACCAAAACCCACATTGTTTTTTTAGAATAGTTAAGGTCAGGTGACTTGACCAACCCATGAAATTTAACATTATATGGTGAGGGAGTAAATGTAGGGATAAGACCTCAACGAGGCTTCCTACATATCCTATTTAAAATAGTAATAAAATTATAAATAGTTCTTATATGGGAATCTATGTCATGAGAGATACGAAGACAGAGGCCCTAGATAGGAATTATGAATACAATGAGTCCATGGATTATATCATTGAGAGTATGGCCATTTGAGTGTGGATGAGATGTAATCAGACTTACATCCTAAGGATGATACCACCCTGGGAAATTATCATCATGTTTTTGGTATAATCATCACTAGACTCTAGTCCCATGCGAGCCATTATTGTTGTTATAAACAAGAGATAGAGAAAGATCGAACACATTTCAAGAGAATATATTTGTGAATTAATTACAAATAAAAGTTTCCCAATGAGAGGAAGAATTACCCATATCATGGTAGAAAAGGTATGGATCTCAGTCTTTAGGATGGATTCCTAATTATCCTATTTTATAATAGGAATCAGAGTCATCGTAGTTTGATTTGTCCCTAACCCACTGATGGGTTTGACATACTTGAGGGTATGGGTGTGGATTAAAATTAAAATGACAATCATGTATAAGAAGAGTTATCATCCATTGATGGATGAGGAAGGATGGTAAACATATGGTAGATTAAGGTAACTACACCAAAGTGGATTCCTATTAGAGCTTGGGCCTTAGATAAATGTCATACATATCCCTGTTATTGTAGAAATTAGAGTTCTCGTAGTTTAGTACATCCCAATCCCACTGATGGGTTAAGTTGGGTGATCACACTTAGATACATTATGGGTATTCTTGAGGTTTTAGTAATGATAGGTTCTTACACTAGGATGGAATACCCTCTATAAGACATTTCCCTCTCTTCTGATAGATAAAAGAGAAATGAAGACCAAAAATGGTTATGTCAAAAAGTATACCACTAGAAGAGTTTCATGAGTGCCTAACACTATCACATTAAAGAATATTCCATTATAAAGAGAGAATACGACCGAGGGTACCTGGATAGGGACCAAATGGCATGATTCTGAGTGTGATTGTCGAATGAGGTGGACATGTCTTAATGGATTTTTCTAACATGTCTTGGCTGGCTACTAGAAATGTCTTGATTGTTCGCTCATCATGTTTGGGGAATCAGTCTGACATGGAAGACACATCCAAGGTTGTCAACCTAACATGTCTGAGGTGCTTCTCATGATTAATGGGCCTTTTCTGTATGTATTTGTATAATCAAAGAGGACATGTCCAAGATACTTCACATAATCCAAATGAATTCTCCTCAAGCTCTCATATGACAATGGTAACATGTCAGGGGTCTATTGTATGATCAAACTGGCTTGTCTTGAGGATCTCATATGACAATTCTAACATGTCAAGCGTCTATCGTATGATCAACCCAGCTTGTCTTTGGGCTATCACATGACAATGTAGGCATGTCAAGGGGCTATCACATGAAAAATATGTCATGTGGAAGGGATATTTCATGAAAATGATAGAATCTTCATAAGATAATTTGAGATCAATTTGGGGTTTCAATAGGCAATTTAATTTCAATGAAAATATTTCAATAAACTATCATGAGATCAACGTAAATTCTTGAGGACACTTACGCATGACCAAACTGAAATTTCCTTGACAACTTCATATGATCAACTTGGATTTTCCATAGACTATCTTGTGACTAACCTGGTTTTTCCAAGGCCTTATAAGGATATCAAAATACCCGTGAGGAGTCTTGTGAGTGGATGATCTTAAGAGAATTATATTAATGGGTCTCTAAAACATGTTCATGATCACATGTTTGTCCAAAAGATTGAATTTTCATTCCTTAAGGATCATGATTTGGCTACATGGGAAATGATTTTTCTTGGAGGATTTCATGGCTAAGTTCTCATGTTAGAGGTTCATTTCTTAGGGTTTTCAAGGAAAAGGAGGGTGAATGACCATAGGTCATCATGCATGCTAAAGGGGTGCCCGTTTGAGGGAATAAAATAAATTCCCTTTGTTCAAATGATTAACATGACATAAAAGAAGATTTTTAAAACGGATTTGTGGTCATGTGTGGGGGATGTGTATGAAAGATGCTATATGCATGGGTGAGGGTACACACTACATAGAAAAGGGGAGTGAATGGAATACATGGGCTCATTTCCTTATATTTTTCCATTGGTTTGTGAACATTCCAAGGCCATGTACATTCCTAGGGATGATTCCGTGATGGTATCACATGAAAATAACTCATTCATACGATCCACAGTCCTCAAATGTGGTCATGAGATGTGTTCTTAGACTATGCGAAGGATCAACTGGGTGCTGTATGTTATGGAATCTAATTCCAGGGCTCTCTACAAGCACCATAAGGTAGATGTATCTCAACCTCACAAGGTAAAATGTTACTATGTCCACTAGTATATGATTTCATACACCAATATGGGTGTACCTCACATCCGAGGTTCTATATTATTACATCATATGAGCTACTATTACTCATAAGATCATGTGATTTTTTTGGAAGGTCCTACATGAGGTCTTGCGAATGAGTGTAGGGGGATCATAGACAATTGGGGACACCATATCATAGGGATATTCATATGATGTCCTAATTTAATTCTATTTTATGAACTTACCAGCACACTATAAGTTCTTAGGGTAAAATCCTACAACTGGTTCCTATGAGAGGAGCCTTCTGATTACCTAGAGGCGATCTCTAAAGGTAGTGGATGACCCCTTTGTTTCTCCACTACTTTTCCTTATCTTACTCATCTATCTTTTTTATGGTGTGAAGGTTTTATATAGGATGAGGTAGCCCGAAGGTGGCACCAATTTTCACGGGGAGGACAACATGTGTATTGGATAAGGCGGTATAGGATTTACGGGATTAACACCACATGATCTATATATAGAGTCTTGTGATGGTACACTGGATAGTCTCCAGACCTTTTCATGATCATTATAGGTGCATCGTATGATTAGTGTAAATACCCTTGGTAAAAAAATGTATTCAGATGATAATATACGCATAAGTTGGTGTATGTTCTTATGACATTCCACTTGCTCTTATGGGATTTACGGGTTTAACACCACATGATTTATTTGCTCACTTCGGTAGTTTTATTCACTCGACAATGAGATCAAAATATCATCACAAAATTATTTCATTCATTGGTGTATGTTCTAATGACATTCCACTTGCTCTTATGGGATTTATGCGATGGTTCATGTACAAGATAGATGGAGGATGTCAATCATAGGGAAATCCATGTTGGTTTTATTAGGATCATTTAGATATCAATGAAGGAAATGAGATAGCAGTGATGTTGAGTGAGTATTATGAGTGAATAAAGTTGTAGAACTAGGGTGTATAGAGGTTGAATAAGTATTTCAAAAGATCATATTATTTTAAATAAGCACCACATAGGATCTCAAGTTTCAAATGGATCCAAACGATATATCGACAGAAGACCGTGTTTGAATGATTGAGTAAATGAGATTATGTTGATATTTTTAAGGAGTGGGTGAAAAGTACCCACTCTAAACTTATACCACATAAAAATGAAAAAGTGCTACAATTTTGGTTTATCAATCAAGATGTGCAGTTAGTAGATCAAAAATCCAAAACACTCTTATCATTGTGCAACCCTGCACGATGTCGCCACTCCTGCAAAACTGTAGTGATGTGGCGAGACTCTTCCCCTATTTCATGGGTGAATTATGATGTAACCTATACTTCTGGTGATATCTGGATGGGATAGATCCCTAGGAATGATTGATGTTACTCCCTCATGATCCTAGGTTGAGTTGGCTAGGCTTTTCACTATTGGATGAAAATTTTTTTGTCAATGGGGATCCCACAAATACTTAAAAAATACAAAGTAGAATATTTATGAGACAAATATTTAAATCATTATATATCAAATATCAATAATTTATTCCTAAAATAGCTTATCTCTAGGTCATTTTTCAAAGTATGTCAGCGCTTTTTTCCCATATCCTTCACACTTTTGAGAGCTTCGACAACAAAGTGGATATTACACAATTATGGGTGTAAAAAATAGGTTTACCAATTTTTTATAAAAAACCTTGATGATGTAATGAAAATAAAATTTCATCATTAAACCATTCTAGTAACCATTAATTATGCATGGTTAAAATAATGAATTTCATTTCTCTTGGTGGAGGTAGTGTTCATGCACACACGAAGGACAATTTTGTTTTTCTAAATGGATGGGATAAATGGATAGAAAATTTTAATACACATAATATAGTATATTTAAGGTATAAAAATAAAAATAATACCATTATATTATTATGTATGGAATAAATCATAATGAATATAATTAATAAGAAAAGTTATATAGTTGATATTACGCATGTTGGGTACTTGAATTTTCCTTGGAATTATCCATGGAAATGAAGGTGTAATGATAACCAATGGTGACTAGAAGATTTCAAAATTGGGATAAGGTTATAGGATAATAAAATTTATTATGTTTCTTAGAGAAATTATATGCTAAGGTTACTTGTGAAGTGGTGAAAGTGTTACACTTTTAGAAGTGAAAGGAAGGGTTGTTTTGGGAGCAACCATAACATTTTGAATAATTTTATGTCCCTTTTTCCAAGTATAATGATTCAAAAAGGGATAGATGATTTTATAATAGTGTGTTTCGTATAAAAATCACCCAAACCACTTCTTTTTAAGACAAATCTTAGTGCTTTAGGGCCTTTTTTAAGTTTTTTAATACTTATCCTAATTATGGTTTACCTTGGTAGTTAATTTCTAAAATTAGTAATTAATTTTTAGGTGGAAGATTAACATGTTAGCTTTTACCAAATTTGATACTTATGATTTCAAATTTTGAAATAATATTATCAAATGATGTTTTTAATGGGTTGAAAAGTTATTTTAAAAAAAACACACTGAGTCACATAAAAACATTTAAAATAATAGAATTTTTAAGATTAAAATTTATATAAAAGAAAAAATTACACTGGTTGCTGAGTTTAACGAAATAAAATGATTTTTTATAAAAATAAATAAATTTTATGTGGATTTTCATGAAATAAAAAACCAAGTCCCACCTTGAATATACTTAATTAAAATAAAAGACCAGAAACCAGTTTTTTATGTTAAAGAACCTTTTTAATTAGTTCTGAAAATAATTTATGTAGGCTTTCTATGTTCAAATAAAATTTTAAAATGTATAATTTCATTTTTTAAATTCATATTTTATTACTTAAAAGGTTGTTAGGACTTCTAAAACACACTTAAATAATTAATAATCATCCAAATTATAATTTTCGCAAAAACCATATTTTTCTACTAAAATTCCTTATTTTAGGGAAAAACCAAAATCAAATATTAAGAAAATATTATTATTATAAACCTAAAAATGATGCACATCATTTAAAAATCAATTTATAAAATTTATAAGTTTAAAATTTAAATAAAATCATAAAATCTTATTAAAAACATTTTTATTTGAAAATGACATTCTAAAATATTATTTTTTTTATTAATATTATTTCATAAAATTTACCAAATAAATTAGTTTCAACCAATTATTAACATAATTTATCATTATTAATCAATTTATTCTAAAATAGAAATTCATATCACATATAAAAGATATTGTTTTGAAAAATACATTTCTAAATAATAAATGATCTTATTAGTGATTTTAGGTAAACTAATGGAAGTTAATTAATATTAAAAGTATCCCTTATATATATATATATAATAAACTACTTTTTATTATTCAATAAAACTAATTCAATGGATAGGTTTTAATTGTTATACTTGAATATTTATATTTTACATTAATATATCATGATTTTAATTAAGTTCAGTGTTTCAAGCAGAGAAAGTTATCAAACACATTGATTTTTTAAATGTAATATTACATTAAAATCTTGTGCTGTTGAATTTTACACCCTTAAAGAAATTATTTTCTCATAATTTTAATTATTACTCATTGAATAATGTGTGTGAGGGTTTTATTAACATATTCATCAATAAGGGTAAAACCTCTAATGTGATACCCACTATAATATCTTAGGATATATAAAGTTACTTATTTTTCTCCAAAAAATAATATCCATTCATAAAATAATATAACAAAGTATTTATGTACCCAGATTATATATCCTCTATAACATCACTTTCCTAATACCATTTGAATCTCCAAGTCAATAAACCATAATGAAGTTATATAACCCCATAATAATTAACTATATATTTAACCCTCAAATGATATGCACTACTGGTTCATAAGGTCACACACTAGCCACTATATATCATAATATAAAAAATTAGATAAAAATATAATGAATCAGTTATCAATCCCATGTATACCAATTATATAGAACTTAATTCATTAAAATGGAATCACCCTTCATTATCTCAACATTAATCATATTTTAAACCTAATAGTTATCCATCCCTCAATCACAGATTCTATAATATTAATCCCAAAAAATATAACCTTATAATGAAATCAATTATCAATGTTATTAATAAAATTTAACATATGTTTACAAGCAATTAAAGTTGAAATATTGTAGAGAAATCCTATGATATTTTACATAATCCTAATAACTTTTAGAATATACCAAAATATGACCGATAAATATAAATCACTAATTGAAATATATATGTGTATTAATATTTAATTTCTATTTATATATCAACCTCACTACCATATATAAGACAAGGAAACTCACCTTCAACCATTATAATATGAATTACTGAAATTGTCAACCATTTAAAAATGATCCCCTATTCAATTATATTTCATAGTTGTTTCTAGATACATACCCTTCTTTAATTAATTATTTTTTATCCTATTTCAAATTAATACTAAAAAAATGGTTATGATAACATAAAAAATATGAATTTGAAAACCTCAATATGAATATGTATTCCCTAATGACACTTATCTTGTTAACATAGGTTACTTTCAGATCAATATATGACTCTCTTTGTTGAATCCCAATTTATCCATGGGCATTTTTCTATTAGGTTCTCTAACATAATTTATTAACATCATTATAAATTTATTAATAACATTTCATATATATTAAACAAAAAATATCCCCAAGTAGTGTCAAAATAGGTGTGTATTAAAGACTCTTTTTTGTGCACTTGGTGACAATTGAGTTAATAACCAATCCACCCTTTTGGGGTTATTACCCCTAGGAACATATATTCCAAAAAATTGATCCACTTTTAGTATCAATAATGTGATGTAATTTCTAGGAAAACCACATACTTAGGATTTACCAAAACTCCAAGATGTCATCTTATACTTAGCCTTATTCCTAGGATTTTCATAGCAGTTATCTTATCCCAACCCCCAAATAAAAAGTGAATTATTACCTTAATGTAAAATCATATAATATCCAAATGTGTTATCTAAACCTTTTAAATTATGATAAAACTTAAAATATATACCCTTAAATTATACTTAAAAACATTAATATCCAAAGTTATCCAAACTCTACTGTGATACCAACTGTGATTCTTCATACGAGAACTCTCAAATAAGGTTCCATGAACACATACTTTATAGATTTTCATCAGTACCCATTATCAATTTTTTAGACATAACTATCTCATAATTAAATAACTGAAAGTAATTTTTTTTCATATACAATCATAAGAAGAATTAGGATTACAACTTTAGAGAATTAGTACAAAACATAAACTAAAAAACCCAATTTGTTTCTATACTCATGCTAAATTCTTCATTATGTATGAAAAAATAATTCATTACTTATAATTATTCATCATCTTCGATAATTTATCTACACATGTTATATATTTTGAGAAATAATTAGTAATAAACTTTTTCATAACTTAGGAATGTGGAAATATATGAATGGGTGAGCTCTAACACACTGTAAAGGACACATATAACGTAATTCATAAAAAACAAAATCATGGAATTCCTAATATATCCAGATTAAATAATTTTAATAATTACATAATAAACTAAAAATGAGGTCATTTTATATCCTTGAAAATAAATTAAAACATGTATATCAACAATACTGATCTCATACATAAGGAATAAATAATTATAGACATCAAAAACATAATGTAAAAATACTATTTCTAATAAATTTTACCTTTATATAAGACCATAGCCAAGCCATCATGCTAAATTGGATTGATATACACAAAATAAACCAAAATTTATCTCATGGGACCCATTTATGCATCAAGGTGATATATATTTTTCAGCCCCACCCATCACTTTTTTAAGTGTAATGCATTAATTATATAAGAAAATTAATAAAAATTTCATAGTCAACTTTTCTAAGAATCGTCTGCATTAAAATTAAAATATATATAGATCCAACACGTTTTCCCCATGACAATGAAATGAATAACATGATCATAAAACCTATGGAGAAAGAAGGTGAATGGTTAAAAAATACATAGTCAAATTTCTAATAATAATTCATCTTGGAATAATAACATATTGAACACAAATACATTTTCCTATGTCAATAAAAGGGATAACTTGACCCAAACCTATCTAGAGAAAGAAGGTGGATGGTTAAATAAGAAAAAGGTAGTGATAGATCATTATTTTTATATAAATTAACACTTTATAAGACATATAGAAAAAGAAGTTGGATGATTTCAAAATAACATATCCCCAGTGTAATAAAACAATCTTTGAATAATGTTGACATAGATTAAAATTATCATTTAAAAATAACTATTTGAATAAAATCACATAATAAGGATATCGAATTGATATTTTTGATAAAATGAGTTTAATATCTAATAGATAAGTATATATTATCGGATAAATCATTAAAAATTATCCCCCTTAGGGTAAATACCTTTGAATATGAAAATGAAAATGGATAAAAAAACATAAAAGAGTATTAAAAAAACATTTTTAGCATTGTCATAGGGGACAAGGTTTGGGGTAAATTTTGAAAGTATGTTTCAAAAGGGTGAAGTGAAAACTTTTGAAAACATTAACTTATAAAAAAGTATATCCAACAATGGATCCCTAAAAGTTATATAATGGTTTACCCAAAATGGTGTTGGAGAAGAATGAAAATGTAATTTTGAATGGGAAAACCTTTTCAAAATCACAATATACATTCATTTAAAACCCATTCTATAAAAATATTTGTTAAATATTATTTGGATGTATGATTAATTTTCCCAAGTTGGATTATAAAATACCATATAATAAAATATTAGGATGGAAGAACATAATAATGGGAGAAAAAATTCTAAGAAAAACTTTATAACATAAAGAATGAGATTTGAGTTACCAATAACCCTTATGGGAAACATATCCAAATGAGTGATAAATATTTATGAAAGCGTTTATGTAGAAATAATATATATCACTAAAAAATGATAGAATAACACATAAAATTATCAAATGTTAGAATTTAGGAAACTGATATTAAATGATTTTAAGATGATTCTCATAAATTAATGAATGAAATCCATGTTACCACAAATATTTACTACTAGGGACACAATTAAATCAATAGAAACTTGAATAAAGAAACATGATTTGGATATTAAATACCAGGAAATAAAAATATTATGATAATAATTTATCCATTGGTTATGAAAAAATTAATAAAAATAATACATGATGCACAATATATATTATGTATCAACGAATTATAACTGAGACCAATAAAACCCTTATAGATTTAAAAACATTCAAATAAAAATCCCTTAAAAGAAAATAATTTTAATTGAAATTAAAATAATATTTTTAAAAGATATTTTAGGATATTATATCTCAAACAAGTATTAATATCTCCACATAAATGAAATTATATGAATAATTCCAAATATGCATCAAAGAGAGGAATTTAGAAAGAAAACCCTTACCTTGATCCCAATCCATTTTTCACTTGAACCAAACATCCTGAATTATTAAATTAAATTCATTAAATACATAACAAATAACTTTATTAAAAAATTTAAACATTTTTACTCCTTATTTATAATAATTATATATATATCTATCTATTTTAGTTAGTTTCTAACTATTTTCAAAACCATGTGTAAGAAATCTTTTTTGGTCTGAACTAGTTTCATAAATGTCTTGCTAGTATATATTACTTTTCTAAATTAATTAAAATATTATATCATATAATATTATTTAATATATATTTTTGAAGATATTTCATAATTCTAAAATTGAATTTCATGTCAATTTTGTTTATGAACCACGAATACGAGATCAGTGATGATCATGTTTAAGTGATTTTCAAAGGACCAAAGGTGTTTTCTTAATTATTGAGTTAAATATTGAAATAAACTTACCATACAAAACAATATTTACATATTTTAATTATATTAAACTAGTAAATAAGATATAATATTCATCCTTAAAATTTTTATATAATATAATTCAAGTAGGTGGTTAAACTGACCCAAATATAAACCTATAATAACTAATGGATTCTTATGAGAGAGTTTAGTATTAATATCATTATACCAGAATCATAATGATCATATTTAGTATTTATTAGTGTGATATTATGGAATTTGAAACAATTATAAAGATAATATAATTTATATAAATTCATTACTTAAATAGAAGAGATCATTTATCTCTTAGTTCACTCATTTTAAATGATTGAATTAATGATAATCATTTTTTGATCATATTATTAGTAAGTTTCCAGATTTTTCCTAAAATAACCTTAATGATGTCATAAAAATCTTATTTTATCTTTAAAATATTCTAGTAACCATCAACAACTTATGGTTATGAAAATTAAGTTTATTACTCATGGTGGCAGTAGTATGTACATACACACAAATGACGATTTCATTTTTTATTAATGGATTGGATAGATGGATATAAAATGTTAATAACCTTAATATAGTAACATTAATATGTATTAATGATAAAAATATAATTATATTCGTATATATGTAATAAATTTTAATGATGATAATTAAGATGAAAAGATACTTAGCTGATAACACTCATGTCAGGTGCTTTAATGTTTCTTGGAATTCTCCTTAGAAATGAAGGACTTATGATAAATAATAGAGAGTAAATGATTTTAAAAATTATTTAGGGTTATAAGAGAATAAAATTGATAGTATTTTTATATAAATTCTAATGTAATGTGAGTCTTGATGAGGTGGAAGGGATACCCGTTTATAAGTGAAGGTAAGGGTAGTTTTGGAAGCACCCTTAAGATTTTCAATAATGTGATGTTATTATTCCAAGGTTAGTAGATCCAAAATGGCCAAAATAGGATGGGATAGTAAGTGTGGGTATTAAATAACCTAAAAAACTCTTTTGTTATACAATTTTGAGATTTTTAGCACCATTTCTTTTACCTTCTAAACAATTACCCTAATTCATATTTACCTTGTTAAATAATTTCTAACCAAAATAATTAATTTTAATGAAAAATATTAATATTAGACCTTTAAACTAATTTTATCATGTTATTTTAAAATTATAAAATAATTTTATTAAATAAAATTTATATAGGTGTGAAAATTTAATTTTAAAATCAATACACTTGACCTCATGAGAACAATTTTTATAATTTTTTTTAATATTTATATTTATAAATAAAACAAAATTATCTTGGATACTTATTTTAATAAACTAAATTGTCTTCTTATAAAAATATAAAGGATATGATACCTTTAAATAAAGACAAAACTAAATATCATCTTTAAAATATTTTATTCAATGAAAACATTGAAAATATTTTTCTATATTAAAGTAACATTTTATTTATTTATAAACATGTTTTAAATTGGTTTTCCTAGTTTAAAGAATATTTTAAAATTAATAATTTTATTCCTTAAATTTAAATTTTATTACTTAAAAGTATTTTTTGTAAAGTTCTTGCATTATCTTACATAATTATAAATCATAAAAATTATAATTTTTGAAAAGGACATTTTTCTGACTAAAAATAAAAATTTTGGAAAAAACCCCAAACATTCATATTAATATAAAATTATTATTAAAAATCCAAAAAAATCTTTCCATATTTTTAAATATAAATCCTAAAATTAATGAATTAAATTTCTGAATAATAACATAAAATATAATGAAAAATAATTTTTATTGTAAATTGAAAATTTCAAATATTAACAGTTATTATTACTATTACTACATATAATTACTAGCTAAACTAGTTTTAACCAATTATTAACATAATTTATCATCATTAATTAAATATTTATTGAAATATTAATGCATATCAACTAAAAATGATTTAAAAAAATATTTTGTCAAATAATAGACGATATTATTAATCATTTTAGTAAAACTAATTTAATTTCAATAATATTAATAGTAGTTGTAACACCATAAGTTTTTAAAATAGTAATATTCTTTATAGTTTTATCAACACAAAACACTATGCTTTAAAGGAATTAGAATATACTATATAATTAGTATTATTTATATGCGACCATTATAAAATTTATATGAAATTGATCAGTATGAATTGTGATAATCACATTATGAGAAACATTTATAATGGTTTTATATAATGAAAATATATTAATTAATACTTAAAAAATAATTAAACAATTTTTAGTAAAATCATTTTATGCTTCAAAAAAATGTTTCCTTCATAAATGATTTTTATTACTTTTTTGCGAGAAAATATTATAATTAATTTCTGGAACTTTTAGAAATTATATCAAATAAAAAGGACATAATTTTTTTAATCGACCTGTCCAAATTATATTAGTGTGAAATTTTTGGATTTTTTTGAAAATATTTTTTAGTGAATAGTGAAAAATACCGATTTTTTTTTTCAAAATTTTCATTATTTTAATAAAAAAAGTATCATTGTTAATTGAATTTTATCGGAAAGTAAAATAAGAGTTATTTAATTATAAATAATCTATTTCATTAAATTTGATTTATTATTATACCTAGTATTAGTATAAGTTCATTTTTGGCTTAAAACTTATTCTTCAAAAACAAATTTCATTATATTTTACGAATTTATATTAAAAATGATTTTTAAACTTATAGGAATTGAATTTTCAAAAATAGATCTCATATTTGGAATAATCTAGTTCAAATTTTATAAATAGGTCTCTTTTATTATTGTTCCTTATGATCAATAAGTGTAGAAACTATTGGTCACCTCAGTAAGGGTAAATCTGGATGTTAAGGTTAAAAATAAAAGGATAATAACTAATAATGGCCATAAAATTTTACTTTAATATATTAGATGAGTGTGGTTTGACTGTACTCATATAATATTCAATGTTATGTCAAATAATTTCCATTTTTTATGAAATTTACTTATATTTTATTTAAGTAATGAAAAATACAAAATGTCCCTCTCCTGCATTTAAATTTATATTAGATGATCACATAGGGAAAAGTTTTTTTTGAATAAATACAAAATATTATTTTAAGAATATATAAATTATTTTTATGATTATTTTTTAAATTTTTATTTTTGAAATAATTACCTAAAATTTTTACATAATGTAAACACGGTTCTTGTGCAAGTAGTAGCAAATGAAATTAAATGATTTTAAAAACATAAAATGTAAAATTTTTTAGATGATTTATGGAGTCAAAATAATTTTATAGTTAATAATAATTTATTATTAAGGTTTAAATGTAATATATTATAATTACATTTTTTTAATGGTGTTTTCAAAGTCAAATTATGTTGATAGTTCTTAAATTGGAATTAATATTATTTTATATTATATATATTTTAATAAATTATATAAAAATAATAAAAAAAGTTTAAGAAGATTAATATTATGATAAATGGCCTTAAATTTTATCCCCTTCCATTTATTTTCCAGATTTAACTTAGAATTAAATTTATAACATTTTTATATTGAAAAGGTTTTTACCATGATTAATGTTAAAAATCATTAACCAAGGGGTTAATCCAAAATACAAGGTTTAAAATGATATATAAACCTATAAAATTTATATTGGATAATTATTTTAAGACTTTATACTTTTTATATTTTAATCCTTGTAGTTTTTTTACCATTTAACATGATTCCGACCCATATTATATTAAAATTTATCTTGAATTCCCAAAAATTTTCCTCCCCCAATTATAAAAGGATACACCCTATCCTATCATCTACACACTTCGAGAGATTTTTTTGGGAAAATACCTGAAATAATTCTTTCCTAACATCCCTAAACATGATATAGATTTCTTATTTTGGGCATAATTTAAACCTTAGAGGTATTAAGGTGTAAATGAAATGAGGTTGTGTGAAGAAGAGGTACGACTTTTTACTAAATGTTTTAGTTTTATTTATTCTTCTACCTCCATAAAATATTATTAAAACAATGATAAAATAATAACGAATTTAAATTAAATGAAATTAAATTTCATTATTTTAATTGAATAACTTATATCCATATCCTATTCTATCAATATGAAATATCAAATTACCATTCATGTGCACGAAAGAGTAATTCCTCGTGAACCGATGTAATTTTTTTTCCATCGTCACCTCTCACAATTGCTTATAATTAAAAATTTCATGCACATATATATATATATATATATATGATATTAATGAAATAAATATAATTTTTTAAATATAATATATCATCTATTTTCTTACCATTCAATTAATTGAAAAATGATAATGTCATTCGTGCGTACTTGTGGATTACCACATCCATGAAGTGTGTTATTTTTTTCATCACCAAATCACATATGTGATATATATATAAGTTTATCTAAAGATATAATATGATATTTATGATACAATAATAACCATTTAAATCCAAATTTATAGTCACATTATTTCCTTCACGATCTTTGAAAAATGAAAATGTTTCTCATGCGTTAAAATGAATTATCATATCCATGATTATAACCTAATTAATTTGTTCAATGAATTATTTCATGGTTGGTTTTAAATGTTTAATTAATGAATAAAATGGAAAATTATTTCATTGTTATTTTTATAGAGATGACTGAATAGTGGAATATTTAACCATAATCAACACACCAAATTCATTTTGAAATTATGAACTAAACATCCCAAAAACACCCAATGTGGAAATAACAAATTAAGTAAATAAATATGTCATTTTAATAAGTGAAAAAATATTTAATGTTAAATTAATAAACCTTGAAAAGTTTCTTAAAAATTTAAATAACATATCTAATTTTATTATTCATGAGTTAAAGTATATACATGGAAATCATGAACTTGTGGCAATGGAATTTTTCTTAATTTCACTTCATTGATGCATGTTTTAATTTTTTATACCTAATTTATTTTATATGGTGTGTATAATAAAATTTTAAATATTTTATCATGGATTCATAAAAATTCATTGTATTTTAAGATATAATTCATGTTACTTATTTAAAGGTTTCTTGTTTCAAAATTTACTAAAGTGGTAAGGGGATTCTATACTCAATTTCATTTTTTTGAGTTATAACACTTCTTGAATGACTTTATTATGACATTATTATGTCTAAATTGATATATAAATTATTTTATACTATATTTATGTAACAACAATAGATTTTATAAAATATATTGTTTTCAATTAAGTTAATTTCTTTGATAGTTTGCAATACACACAACATTGTGTTTAGCCTGCGTTACACGCAACACCAGATTTTATTGAAACATAACAATCTATTAATATTAATATTTAATCAAGACCATTATTAACTAACAATTAAACATGGAGGAATTAATTGTAATAAAAAAATTTAAATACTAATTATAATGGTTTTATAGAAATACTTGGTTTGATAAAAAAACATAATTTTCTATAAAGTATTTATATGCTTCAAAAATACTAATTTCACAAAAAATGTTTCTTATTATTTCTTTTTGTGAAAAAAATAATTTTTGAAACTTTTATAAAATTAATTTGATAAAATAAAATTCATTTTTAAATAATCTTATTAAAATTATCTTAGGATTCATTTTGGGAATTTTTCTAAAAGGACTAATTTTTTGATGAATGGTGAAAAATAGTAGTATTTTTTGAAAACTACATTTTTGTTTAAAGAATTTATAAAGTTTTTTTTTGGTTTTTAAATGTTTTGAATGTAAAATTAGTAAAATTATATATAATTTAATCCAATTTAGGTCATTTTAATTATTTTTATTTAGAATAATTATATAGAAACTTAATAATATTTTGATTATTTTCTCACAAGAAAACCACATTCTTATCGGGTTTTTGGGTTTAATTTCAAATTAAAAATTTCCACTTATCTAAAATGAATTTTAAAAAATTAAATCCTTATTTTTAATAAATATAATTTATATTATTTAATATTCTGAAATGAATTTTTCACCATATTAAATAGAAAAAATAGGTAAAATTATTTACCATGGTTAAGGTAAAAATGTATCTACTAGTGGGTTAAACTAAAATGATAAGGGTTAAAAAGAACCAAAAAATTTTACACTGAAAATTTAAGGTAAATATTGAGACCTTATAACCTTTAAGTTTTTATAATTACCCATTTTGGATCATTTTTCATATGAAAAATGTGGGAACACCTTTTTCTTTTGAAAAATTACAAGTGCGCCACCCACCTCACTAATAGATGGCCACCCCAACTCTTCCCCTATTCAAATTTCCAAAAGCCATTAGTTTTTAAAATACCAAAAAAATATCTTTATTACTTCCCTACACTCATCCTAAAGTCTTAGTTTTATTATAAATCTAACCTATGAATCATTTTGGTGAAAACCAAATGAAGTTGTTTGAAGAAGAGGTAACATTCAAAACCGAGCATTTTTATTTTATTTCTTCCTCTAAATCCTTCAATTATTATTATTATTTTATATAATTACCTAATTATCTTTAATATAATTATATTTTTTTATTTAAAGGGAATTACCTATAACCATCTCTACTTCCATCAAATGGGAAACAAAATAATCATTCGTCTGTATGATGGACAACCGCCTCACGATCCGATGTCATTCATGTTTCCATTAACAACTATAAAATTTGGATATAATGATGAATTAAATGTTTATATATGATATTTATGATTTTATTATTCATCTTTGACTATTATATAACATATAAATTCCTAATTTCTATATTTTGGTAATACGATAATATCGCTCGTGTGTATAGCGGACTACCTTCTCGGGAAGCAATGTGACTCATTAATGCTTTACATGGATGGAAATAAGGATGGGTTTAATAAAAATATGTGATATATATAACATAACAATTATTATTTAATTTTAATATGTTATTTACCTTTATTTCTTTCAATCCATTGAGAAAATGGAAACAACATTCATGCATACATACATATTACCATCTCAACGAACATTGTATTTTATTTTTTATATTTAAATTTTATAGACTTATATATATATATAATGAATATATATTAATTTCACATATTTTTTAACACTCTTTAGGTGATGGGGCAATTATGAAATTAATAGGATCAAAGAAATGAAAAATCAAAACATACATAAAAAATCAAAGAAGTTATTTCCTAAAACATGACTTTAACATGGAATTGTTAATAATTGTATAATAAAAGGTCAAAAGTAAATCATATATGGTATGAAATATATATATTTATCATTATTTAAAATATTTATAATAAACCTATATTTATTATATAGGAGGTTCGATTGTGTATAAAGGAAGTCAAGAATAAAGGTAAGGGATTTCTAGTCTCTCATTTATTTCTTGGAGACTTATGCCATATTCCCACTCGATAATTTTGTGAGGTGACTATAATTACCATTTAAAACATTATATAATTAATATTCATATATTCATAATATTTAATGTTTTATTTTATTTTATTATCTAATGGTGATTATGATTCAAGAGATTACCAAAGCGGTTTGGGATTTTTTGTTTTAATTCGTCTTATTTGGGACATATGTTATGTTATTCACCTACCTTCTTTTATGCAGTGTATACATAGACACTTTTACATTTAATATAATTTATTTATTTATTCTCATGGTATTATATGTTTTATTTAATGTTATTATTTCTTGGGTCTTACGACTCAATGTTTCCAATGGGGTAATTGTTTTGTGATACAATCTCATCGTTTATCAGGATTATTTCTGATTGTGCTTATAATGATAAAATATTATGATTTATCTCTCTATAAACTCATATATTTTCTTTTCCTATAGTTATTTCATGAGAATGCATCTTTTAAATTCATTTTTGACTCTTTATGTGTCACGACCCATCCCAGTTGGACCCTTATCGCGACTCCCGAAGCCCACCTCCAATAGGCCATGAGGTAGTGACTAGTAATGAGTAGGCATATCACTAACACAGGGGGATTTTACTAAGTACCTATAGACACAAACACATGTATCTAAGACTGAAAAATGTTTAAATGTAAAAAAAATCTGAACATCCAATGCACTCATGCTTATATATCCCATAACTAGAGTAGGACATGAAGTAAACAGTAAACAAGGATAAATACAAGCCCCCCATAGAGAAGTCTGTAACATAAGTCCAACTTAAAAGTAAAGGTACTGGGATAGATCTATGAAAGCCATAGGAGTACACCTCAGTATTTTTAGTCTCACTAAGCACCGTCTGGTCATGGTCTATCTAGAAATCCACTAAAAGGTCGATCGTCTACACAAGACACACCACGTGTGGGAAAAGCCTGTGTTGGGGTGAGCATAACAGTACTCATTATGACACCTTGAAACCACAAAGCATATAATGAAGGAAATACAATCATCTCTATATAGGTATATGTCTAACATACATATAATAATTTTATACTCAATAAAGACACATAATCTAGGGGTAAGCCACAACATTCATATACGAAGCATAGGATTCAAGCTTGATTATTCCACAAAGTAGTAATATGGGAGAAAAAATTCCTAAGACTGATAGAACTAATGAATTCCATCTGATAAGTACTTATTTTCATGTCTCTTCCTGAGAAAGATACACTTATAGTTCCAAAAAGAATTCCATACAAAGATAAGGATCACAGATTGGGCCATGGGGTGACACCAAAAATTAAATCTGGATTAACCCTCTAGGTAGAGGATCGATGCCTGATAGGATTGGTCACATCTATACCCATGAATCTACCTAGGGCACGAAGATGAATATAGTATCAGATCACACTTTGGGCCTTTGGGGGGGGGGGGGATTCCAACAACCCTATACAGAATTTTCCACTTAAGAGATTGTTGTCCTAGAAGTAGGAAACAATTCATACTAGCCTTCTAGAAAAGGATCAGGGAAGAAAACCCTAAAAAAACCTATCCAAGATATAGAGTAAAAGAGATCTAATCCATATAGTAAATAGTACGTAGTGTGTAGAAGGGTTACACGTAGTGTCCATTGACTCAGATTCTTCCCATGTAAACTACCCATGTCATTTTAACCGTGTCCGTGTAGTACTAAATTTAATGTTGACCACCTGTGTAGTCTACCCATAAATCCTTACATGGATCCATCCCGTGTATGTATTCCCATGTTCCAATACATGTATTTTCCCATGTTCTTGGTCTAGGCCATGTCATATGGGGGATTACACTCCATGTAGCCAACCTGTTTACTCCACCTTGTGTATGTGTACTTCCCAAGATACATACCAAGTTACCCGACACATGCCACATGTCATGTGACAGGGTCACACACCGTGTGATCCTTAACTTTCTCCCTGAAACTGCAGCCACCGCAAGGGGCCCCAAATGGAGTTTAGATCTAGTTTACACATCATGCTCTACAAGATTTTCTAGAATCTATGGTTCTTCCTCTACACACTTCGTCCAATCCTTCATCCTCTAATATCGACGTCTCCTTACCAAAAAACTATAGATCAATCCTCGGTGATTCATACTAACAACAAATAAATGAGTTTCAGACCTTCAATATTTTTGGAAAATTAAATCATTAGCCATTCATCATTGTGCACTGAATAATGTGAAATTAGGAATCATCCATTTTCCAAATCTCTTAGTCCCTATTATGAAGCTATCTTCATGTTTTTCTGACCCCAGATCTATGATTTCAGGTTGTTTTTCCAAGTAATGGGTTTGAAATGATCGATTGATTATGATTTTTCAAGCCACATGCCAAGTGAATAAACAACCTAGAAGAATAATGAACAGGGGAAGAAAAATCCCAAATCAATCAAGAGGAACAGACCTCATTCAATATTCATTTCAATCTCGATCCGTTTCTATTAGAATGATGAATGAAGAAATCTATATTCACAAAGATAATTATCCCATCGAGAACCCCAAAAATATATTCCCATCCTACCATATTCATGATATATGAATCAATCCATTCATAAATTGATTCACCTTCATCATAGAAATAACGAAGAAGGAATAAAAAAATTTAAATCACAAACCCTACCTTGATTTCGATCAATCACTGATGAATAATAAAGCTATATTGCATTCATCATTGAGATACTTCAAAATCGTTGAGATCCGATCCTCGATCCATGATCCACCATCATTCATATGAGAGGATTCTCTAAAGCTCTCTCCAATAGTCTTATAACATCTCTATAGTTATGTGGATAACCTTGGGATTTCCCCATAATCATCAATCTAATGACATGTAAACCACTACATTGCAAAAATAGAATAGAATAATTTATTTTAATTATTTTATTAATTTCTGCACCCACAATGACTTTTCCACAAACAAACTACGTCGTATAATGTTATGTCACACATAGGTAAATCCTCATGTTCTGAGTTCAATGATATACACATATTTTTTTCTGGGAACCCGTTTAGAAGTTATTATACTTTTACAGGAAAACATTGATCTCATGATATTTAATATATTTAATATATTTCAAAACATTTATTTAGGGATCACAGGGCCTCAAAATCGAATGCAGTCTTAGCGCATGGTATAGGAAAAAATACACATAATATTTAAAAATAATACATGGAAAATTTGAGTCATTATATTCTCCCCACCCTTGGTATTTAGTTCCCAAAAAATCCAAAATAAGGACTACTAAAAAAGATCACGGTATTGAGCATTTTAGTGGTTTACATGTTATTAGATTCTAGTGCTACTAGTGGACCCAAAACAATGTAATTGATCACCCACAAAAGATCATATCCAACAGATCCTTGATCTCTAATGGGTACTTAGCAAAGGTCACACTATCCTCTATGTCCAACTCACCAAAAATAATAACGTCTGATGGGTCATTCGCATACCTCCTCCGTCGTGACACATGGAAGACATCATGCACTTGGTCTAACTTTGGAGGTAGTGCTAAGTGGTATGACACCTCTCCAACACTATTTTGTATCTAGAAAGGGCTTGTGAATCTTGGAGATAGATTTACACCCTATCCAAATATCTATAATCCACCTCGAGGTGAAACCAGTAGGAACACATGGTCTTGTTACTCAAACTCCAAATACCTCCATTGTCTATCAACATAAAACTTATAACATCTCTATCTTGTCTTCATCCACTCTTGGATGATTTTCACATTTGTTATTGTATCTTGCACTAACTTTGGTCCCATGAGTATTGAATCTCCTGGGTCAGTCTAGCAAAGTGGTGAATTACAGGGTCTCTCATACAAAGCCTCTAATGGTTCCATACCAATGGTGGAACGATAGTTATTTTTGTGTGAAAACTCCACCAGTGGTAGATGACCCTCCCAACTACGACCCAAATCCAACATGAAAGATCACAACATATCCTATAGAACCTGAATTATCCACTTTTTCTGGTCATCATTTTGTGGGTAAAATGATGTGTTCAAGCATAAATAGGTCCCAAACACCTCCTATAATCCCTTTCATAACCAAGATGTAAAGTGAGCATCACGATCAAGATCAATAGTCGAGTGAACTCCATGGAGTTAGACTATCTCCTGAAGATAGAGTAATCCCAATATCTCTACTAAACTCTGCTCTCATATATCTAGGAAGTGGGATGAATTGGTGTGTTGGTCTATGATCACCCATATAGAATCTTGTCCACTATACGCACATGATAAACCCATCATGAAGACCATAGATATCACATCCCACTTCAATCATGTCACATCAAGGGGTTGAGCCAAACCCAATGGTACTTGGTTATCATACTTCACTTATTGACAAGTAAGGAATCAAGATAAAAACTCTAAAACTCTTTTATTCATCCCCAGACACAAAACTAATGTCTGAGATCTGGGTACATCTTTTACACACTTGGATTTAACGCCTAAGGAGATGTGTGAAACTCTCTCATAAACTCCTCTCGTAACATCACAGGTACCACCTTGCATCCTCTAAAAACAACTATGTTCTCCCCACCTTTTGAATATACATCAGAATCATGCTCTATGTATATCTGAGCATGTAGGTTATAAAAGTCAACGTATCTATTCTGTGCCTCAGTGACTCACTGTAAGAATGGATGCGTGAAAACCATTTACTAGAGGTAAGCTACTCCATCTCCATAAACAAAGGATAACTACAATGAGGCCAATAACTCTGATGCCTCACTCAACAACTATGGACAAGATCTCATACTGATAGAATATTCTACCATTCCCCCCTTTCCAGGAGTGTAGAAAATCTGAAAGTCATATTCCTAGAGGAACTCTAACAATTTCCTCTGCCTCAATTTATGATATTTCTATGAGAAGATATACTTGAGACTCTTGTGATTAGAGTAAACGATACACTACTATACCATCAAGTAGTGTCACCATATATTTAGAGAGAATACATTAACTACTAACTCAGGATCACGGGTCACGCTGTTCTATTCATGTGATATCATTTGGAATGAACCATAGAAAAACACCAATTGCCTCTGCATCATGAAACTACCAAGCCCAATTCCTAACACATCATGGAAGACTACATACTCAACACCCTGGTCCATCAATCTGAAGATTGGAGCACTTGTCAAACTCTACCTCAAATGCTAAAAATCCTACTGGAACATCTATTTCCACTTGAAAGGATTCCCCTTTCATGTCAAAGCTATCATGGCTAATTATATCCTTGTGAAATCAGGTATGAAACTCTGGTAATATCTTACAAACCCAAGTAAGATACAAACCTCCATAAGGATCTTAGGTGGCTCCTAATTTAACAATATCTCAACCTTGGTTAGGTCCACTTCCACTCTATCCACTGAGATAACATATCCCAAAAACTGGACCACCTGAATCCATAAGTGGAACTTTGAGAGATTTTATATATCTTGTTCTCTCAGAGTATGAAAAGAAATATCCATATGTGTTTCATGGTCTCCTCCACAGACGTCTATTATACAAGGATTTCGTTGATAATGACTACAACAAACCATTCTAGGAAAAGATGAATGATCTTATTCATGTGTCCCTTGAACACTGATGGGGAATTCGTCCTTCTATAGGGTAAAACTAAGTACACATAGTGACTATAGTGACATTAGAATGTTTTCTTCAGTATATCCTCATCCATTTCTCACAACTGGTGGTAACATGATATTAGGTCAATCTTCAAGAACCATCAAGCCCCAATCAACTCATTAAGAAGGTCATTGATCCTCATTTGTGGCTACTTTTTTTTCATGGTAACCTAATTCAAGTGTTGATAGTATACACACAACCTCAAGCTCCCATATTCCTTCATTGAAAAAAATACTAGGGCTTCCCATGGTGATACACTGGGTTTCACGAAGCCCTTCCTCTACAAGTCCTCTAACAACACCCTCAGCTCATGAAGCTCTACGAGAGCCATCAGATATGTTGGTGAATATATTAGTGCCATCCCACGGTGTATATCAAGGCATAATTCTATCTCTTGGTGGGGAGAAAATCCTGTAACATATTTTAAGATGTCCTCGTACTCCTCCACTACTTCAGGAAAGTGGAAACTCACTAAATTTACTAGACCGACATTTATGCTATCTAATTAATGAGTAGTTGTATTCACCCTCCTATACATGAGTCCATCATATTTTTCTTAGGTTTCCTTTTCACCAAAAAAGGATAACCTGGTTTTATCACTGTGGATACACCACACCCTTCTCCTAAAATAGTCAACCTGGACATGGAATGTAGATAACCAATCTATACTAAGAATGAGGTCATAAGGCCTCAACGCTATGACCAATAGATCCCAACCAGAAAGCTAACCTTCAAGAGTTGGGTTACACCATTGGAAAAAGTGCATGATCACTGAGTCTTCTCCAGTAGGTGTCTCTAAGCATAAGGGTCGAGTCAATGGTTCAACCAAAATATATAATTCTCAAACAAGATATTTTGAGATAAAGGAATGACTAACACATGTGTCTATCATTATGAAAGCTAAGGTAGAAAATACATATATCATATCTTGAATCATTCTTAGAGCCCCTAGTCTATAAGTCTCAACCACCTACAGCTATCCTTACCTCTACACTCCAGCTCCCATATCCTGGAGTGGACCATATGGGGGGTAGTGGTGGTAACATGTTGAAACATTGAACACCAACTACTGTTATCCTAGATCCTCTTCCACATCTGCAATCTTGTGTAATTTCATAATATTTCCACTATATCTACCTCAGTGTCCCATCCATATTCTCTCTGTTAGCTGTACGCTGGGTCAGACAATCTCAGGCAAGATATCCCATACCATCACTCGTGCATCACCACCTCTCTAGGGGCTGATTGGAACCTTCGTGTGAGCCCTGAGCTATAGATCATCTATCATGATACCTCCTCTTAAAACATATCCCATTTCTAGATCTCTGATACTGATGTTGAATCCATGATACCGAGGTATCTACTACTGCTTTTCCACTACTGACAACCACTAGCTATAACTACTTAGCTAAGAAAAAATATCAACCACCAAATCTTTCTCTATCACCCAAACATAGGTAGGAATGCATGTAGGAATAATGTTGGCTCAAATTTATTTGTGTAAACCTCAATAAAAGGTATGCGCCTTGAAGAAATGATCTCGAACCATATGTATCAAGTACCTGGAAAGGTTGGTAAACCTCGATGAATACTCAACCACTATCATGTTTCCTTTCTAAAGCTGAATTAGCTCTTGGATATGAAAAAATCTCAATGTAGCTGTTGATAACTCTATTTTTAGAGTCACTTGAATTAAATCCACAAAAGAGTTGACTCATCATAAGGCAAGGTAACTAAACCCCACCATTTACCGACTGATCCATAAAGAGGGCTCGCTACCAAGATCACCATATGATATGTCGATGTCCTGACTAGATAGAAAAGTTGGGCCACCACCTCAATCTAGTACTTAGCTGAATATGGGTATGAATTTCCCTAGACCTTAGGGGTCTCTATCACTAAAACTTTTGAATCATTCTCAGCATTCACTCCTCGTCTTCTAGCACTACGGGTACCATGTGCTACTCTTTGGGTGGTCATATGAATAGTGCACCAATTTGAGGCAACATCTCGAGAACTGGTCCTTGTATCGAAGCCTCTCCATTGAAGGGATAATATTCATGATAGTCATGCTGAATCATAGCTGGTATACATCGTAGAGGCATCCTGAAATTAAACAAGATGTACCATGGTCAAAGATTATATATTGAGAGTTGAGTCAAGAAGGACATGGAAACAACAACCTATTCCTATATGATGCATCTACCATTTTTTCCCTAAAACTAGTTTTCTCATATTCCAAGTCAAAAATTAGGTAATTAGAGTCATGGTGTATGGATACAACATCCCACACACCAACACCAGAGTCCCTATCTAGAAAGCTGAACATGAAACACTTAAAACTGTTTCCGCAAACCAATCTCACAGGCTCTCAGTCCAAAATTAGAACTGAACCCTCTGATAACACTTTTTGACAACTCATCCTAGTGGGGACAGGGATATGAATCCATAATCCCACTTATAATAGTACATGGACTGGTGATTAGCACTGAGTAGGAATATCACTAACATGGGAGGCATTACCAAATCACTTGTAAAAACACACATCTCTAAGCCCAAAAAATTCTGAAATGTATAAAAAAATTAAATAATCAATGCATTTATACATCTATATCCCACAAAAATAGCATGATAGAAAGTAAATAAAGTAAACAGGGACAAATAAAATCCCACCACAAAGAAGCCTGTAACAGAAGTCCAACATGAAAGTAAAGGTACTGGGACAACTATATGAAAGCCTTAGGAACACACCTGGGTCTGTTTGTTCTCACTAACCAACATCTATTCCTCATTTACCTAGGACTACACCAAAAAGTCGATTTTCTACACAAGACACAACATGTGCAGGAACATCCCATGTAGGAGTGAGTATAACCGTACTTAGTAGGACACCCGGAACCACAAAGCCTATAACAAAGGAAATACAGTCATCTCTAGAAAGGTATGTGACTACAATACATACAATAAGAATGTACAAATATACTCAATAAAGACACATAGTTTCAGCATAATCCATAACCACAGTATACCAATCTTAGGATTCTAGCTCAAAGATTCCATGGATCACTAATCTGTTAAAACACACTACTAATCCTGATAGCACTAATGATGTCTATTTGATAAATTCTTCTCATTAGGCCTCATCATGAGAAATATATACTAATAGATCTGGAAATAATATGATATACAAATGAAGATCATAGCCAGGGCCATGGTGTGATTCCATCAACTCAATCTGGATTAGCCTGCTAGGTAGAGGATCATCTCCTAGTAAGATTGGTCACATCAGTACCACAAAATCTACATACTGAATGAAGGTGAATAAAGGATCCCACATCATACCTCTCTCTAGGGGGGGGGGATTCCAAAATCACTATCAGGGAAGTCCCACTAAAGGGATCATTTTCCTAGGTGTAGGAAATGACTCATACCGACCTTCAGGGAAAAGATAAGGGAAACAATCCCTAAAAAAACTTGTCTAAGATATGGAGGACAAGAGATATAAGCCATGTAAGAAAGATTACACAGTGTGTGGAAGGGTTAAACACTATGTCCCTTGGCCATGGGTTCTTTCCATGTAGAAGACACATTTCATTTAAACCATATTAGTGTAGTACCACACGATATGTAGACTGCCTATGTAGTATACCCGTGTATTAGTACACAGTTCCAGACCATGTATGTATTTTCATGTACCAATACATGGCTTAGCCCATGTACCTGGTCCATGTCATGTTATGTGGGGTAGTATACACTATATAGTTAACCCATGTACTCCACCCTATGTCTATGTACTTCCGTAGATACATGCTGTGTTATCTGGGATAGGGAACACACCATGTGATTGGGTCACATTCTATTTGATCCTTAACTTTCTCCTAGAAACCCTATCCACTGTAGGTGGCCTCACATTACATGTAGATCCATATTATGTGCTATGTTCTACAAGATTTTTCAGAATCCTTGGTTCTTCCTCTGTATGCTTTGGTTGATCATCTGTCCTCCAATCCATTCATCCCCTCACTGCAAAACTATAGATCGAGCCTTGATGAGTCATGAAAACACCGAATCAATGAGTTTCAGGCCTCTAATCCACTCGAAAATGAGATTATTCATCATTCATCATTGTGCATTGAGGAACATGAAATTAGGAATCATCCATCATCCGAATTTCTCTATCTCCATCGTTCCACATCCATCGGGTCATGCCGATCCTGGATCTATGATTTCATATTTTTATGCCATGGAATGGGTGTGCAATGATCGATTGATCGATTTTTTTGAGCCATGGACCAAGAGAAGAACACACACAATGAAAAATAAATGTGGGGAGATAAAGAACAAATCAATCAAAGGTAATAGATCTCAATCTATGTTCATATCGATCTCGATCCATTTCTATTAGAACGAGGAATGAAGAAATCAATAATCACAAAGATAATTCTCCCATCAAAACCCCCACAAATATAATCCCATTTAGCAATACACATGATATGTTAATCGATCCATTGATAAATTAATTTATGTTAATAAAATAAGTAAAAAACATGGAATAATCAAATTTAAATCACACACCCTAACTTGATTTGGATTGATCGCTGATGAAGAATGAAGTTGCGTTGCATTAGTGTGCGAGATCCTTAAAAATCAATGTCTTCCGATCATCGATCCACGATTCATTATCATTCATATGAGAGGATTTTCCATAACACTCTACAATGGTCATATGAAGTCTATACGGTTATGTGACTACCCCTAAGATTTCACCATAATCATTTATTCAAATATGAGTAAACTATTGAATTGGAAAAATGAAAAAATAATAATTCATTTTAATTATTTTATTTATTTCTATGCCCATAATGAAGTTTCCACAAATGACCCATGCTGACTAATGCTAGCTCACTCCAAGGGTAAACCTTGCATTTTATGTTCAATGGTGCCCTCAGAGTTCTGATCTGGGTACCCATTTAGAATATATTCCTCTTTTTTAGAAAAACCATACTAATGTGCTATTTAATATATTCCAAACATTTATTCTATGAACACCATTCCTCATAATTGCAAACCTTCCCAAAGCCTAGGCTCAAAAAACACACATATAAAATTTAAAAATAATATAAAAAAATATGAGTCATTAAATACTTTACTATAGATTCATAAATAATGTTTTTAAAGTAAACTAACTTTATTTATATCCTTGTTCAATAAATCCTTTTTTCACAATTAGCCATGTATTATAAAACGGTTTTCCATTTTTTTTACATTCCCAATGGATTTATTAAATGATTTTCACCAATTTTTGAATTTTTAAAGAGTTTTTAAAAATGAATCTTCAAGTAATTTTAAAAGAAATTCTCATTTGACTTTTACCGAAAATTTGAATGTAATATTTGTTTTTAACATGTATGGAATTTATTTTCTATTATGAACACTCAATGTTTTAAATATTCCTTTACAGTTTTCAAAGGTTATTTTTAAATAAATTGATACTAAATTTTTTTTATGTTTTAATTTTTTTTTTCAAAGTGGAATGGATATTTTCTATAATAAATGTTTTAAATAACTTTTAATGCTTCCTTTATAAGTTTCAATTTCATTTGTAAAGAAAACAATTTATGAAATATTTTATGAATTCTTATGCTTAAAAATATAATTTTGAAATAATGTATATTTTCCACAATAAAAATGTTAAATTATTTTTAAATATTCCATTATATTTTTTGAAGTTTATTCTAAAGATTTCGTTGAAAATGTATTATTATTTTAAAAGGTTTTTAAAAATTTGAACGACTTTTTTTTCTAATAAATCCACCAAGTGATATTTCAAAATCATTTTACATTTAATATTACATCGTTTGATATTAATGGGGATATGATCCATGGATACCATTATTATTATTTATATGGATATTTTATGTTTATGATGACAAGATTTTTATGAAACCTATTTCTCTTCCAAGGGTTATACAATGATAAAATGCTTATGAAACCTACTTCTTCTTCCGTGGGATTTTCTTTGATAAAATGATGAAATGATTTTGCTGCCTATTTCTTTACCACATTTTACATAATGATGAAATTTTTGTGAAACACATTTATTTTCATGGGTTCTGATATGATGAATGTTTTATGATATTGTGGCACACAAATGTATGATTTAATTTTGTGATGGTGGTTATCTGATAACCAAGGATGATGGTCATGCTATAACCAAAGATGGTGGTTACGTTATAAAAATGATGGGTGGGACCTATATATCCCTCCAATTAATTGGGTAAAGATTGATATATCATGAGATAAATAAGACTAGAATGTGGAGTGAACCTAGTTATGTATGAAATTTTTTCCACTATGATAGTCTTAGGAGTGAACCTTGAACACTATAATGGTTGGAAGAGTGAACCCATTCCACTATGATAGTTCTGAAAATTATCCTTGAATACTATGGAATTGATATTATATGATTATGTGAATTCCAAAAATCTATGACTTATGCCAATTTTATGTTCTCATGGCTTATGTTCTTTGATTTCATTATGTTTCATTTCATATGAACTGCTATGATTTATGCTATGATTTATCCTATGACTCAAGCTTACGATCAATTGTATATTGGGTATGGTTTTCAAGTATTATTATCATATTCTCATACCCTTATGTTATTTATATTTTTATATCTCACATTCTTACCATTACTATGAATATAAGATCATACTTTCTTATGATTCCTTTCCCCAGGTTATGAAGTAAGGTTCTAAGTAGGGTATGTCTAATATTAGTACTACGTGCGGAGATCATTAATGTAGATATTTAAGATCTTTCATGAAATAATAATATTGTGTTCAATGTTTCCAAAGGAACTATACCTTTATGATCCTCAGTCATGTGTTTGTGTAATGTAATGAATATTCATCTAAAAATTTGTAATATCTACGTATCATAATTTCAGGTCATTACAATTGGTATCATGGGATAGGTTTAGTTAACCTTAGGAAACTATGATATGAAAGTTTTAGTGAGAACTATAAATAAATATCCAAGGAAATGTATGAGGATAAGTCTAAGGAGGAGTCAAATTATTGGTTTTTTTTGGAATTTTGGTAAAGGAGATAGTGGGTGGTTTCCATATAATTACATCCATATTTCGATACTAAAAGTGGATATTGATATAGAATAGAGATACTTAAGGGTAATAAATATGAAAAGGACACATTGAAATTGATGTGATTGCCAAATAGTGAATGAAAATGGGCCTTTTTGTACACATTTATTAACCCTCTTCAGGAATATGCTTTGAAAAATCCCAAAATTTATACTAACCATCAAGAATATTTTAAATAATGACCCTGAATGACGTCGATTAATCATAAAGATTCATAGAAGGAAAACAATGTGTATTGATTTAGACATCCTAAAAATAATTAATCCTGATTATGTGGCTTCACATTATTATTACTGATCACACTATGATTTTTGGTTTTATTCAATGGAAGGAACCAAATGAAATTGGGTTATTATTTAATGTGATAGAAAATGTGTTTATGAGAAATATAATGGGATTATGACTAGAGTGAAGGATATTTTGATTATTCCTAATCAGTTATCATGATATATGATTAACCAATTGATTTTCAATAAAATCATATACTCACTAAATATGAGAATAATATAGTTTATGGAGAAATTTTTATGAACCAGTCTCAACTACCATCCAACCCGACAATCGACCTAGCTTGTGACATGTCCAGAAGGGCATTCCTTATCCCCACGGGCTGGCAACTAGTTCATGGGAATCACAAAAATCCTTTGGGAACAATTTATCTTATAAAATAATTAACTAAAAAATAATAAAACTTAATCAAAATACTATTAATTCCCTAATGAAAATGGGAATAATGATAAAAAAGTGAGTTACACATTTAAAAATCATATCTGGAATCAAATATGTCAGAAAACGGTGGGGATCTACAAGATGAACAAAAACTCCATGCAACATGTGGGTCGACACCCCATGCCAACACCACCAACCCCTTCCCAAGAGAATCACTAGCACAAAGAACCACCATTTACCCCACAGAAGGCCTTTACTTTACATTGGTCATACAAAACAAGATCTATATACACCTAAGGGTGTATATGGGGTGTGATCTAAATTTCCAAGTAGGATCCCTCAAAAAAGATTCCATGTAATGACATTAAACAGAAAATTAACATGTTAGTTTTTAAAAGAATTAATTTAAATATTTTTAAAAGGAAAATAGGTTTTATTAATATAAGAAGTCATACATTGTAAATTTTATTAAAATGGGTTAAAACAAAATCAATGAACCATGATAGAATCCCTAATGATCTTGGTTTTTAGGGTCCTATAGTTGTTATACCTCGATGATCAATCCATGTAGAATGTTCTCATTCATGAGACTCTAGAGAGGTCACATATAATGTTCCAGTTGTCCCCAATTCATAATTATTCATTTATTTAATGTTGGGTCATGAAATTTCCATATATCTTGGGTCATTTCCGAGAAATCTCATAAAACATACTAATCCATATAACCCTTCCTAGATACTGAGGTTTAACAAGTTTACTATTCTAATTTCTTTATAATGTCAAATCCCTTTTATACAATCAAAATTCCAATAATTGAAAACAATCTTTACAAAAAACCATTTCTAAATGGAAATTCTCAATTAAAGCATGAAATGACACAAAAAACCCTTGGAAAACACATTTCAAACCACCCTCACAATTTATAAGAACCATTTGGAAATTGAAGAAAGCGTAATAAAGTCATCAAAAATGGCATGGAATGGAACCACCTACCTCTTTCTTAAAATCACCCAAACATTGAGGGAAACCACACGTCGAACCAAGGTGATGACCTAAGGAAGAAAGAAAACACCAAAATAGCAATATTCAAACCAATGAAACAAGATTTAACCCAATATTGGCTAACCCAAAAATTAGAGAAGTGAGATCACAATAAAGAATAGAAAAGAGTGGAAGAACTTAACTGATGTTTTATTGAATATTCCAAAAACAATCACCCAAAAATTGGAGCCAAAGTTAGTGGTGTACGAGAGGGAAGAGAATCTATTCTAGAGGGGGTCAAACAAGGTGAGATAAGGGTGTTAGAATCTTAAAATTGAATAGGGTAAAATTTAGAATTTCAAAATTTTAAAGAATCTCAAAGGTTGAAAAGTTTTCCCTCAAAGAATTATAGACCATAAACTAACCATGAGACACCTATATTCAATAATATTAATTGTTTTTATGGTTTACCTATACCTGGAGCATTCCCGTATGTTAGGTCATGTGTCCTAGATAATGAAACTATATTGGTTTCATGGTTATAACTAGTATGGAGCTTTATTTATACTAACTTTTCATGAAATGTGTGCATCCTTATATCCACTTTAAAATAATACTTTTCATTGAAAAATACCCAGGTGATACATGTAATAAATGTAAGACTATAAATTAATGATAAATTACCTCAAAAGAACACCATGAATGTGAAAATTATCCACACTAAAAAAAATTTCTACCCTCGAAAAGTCAAACTGAAGTCTAATTAGAGAATAAATGAGGACACTAATCCTCTACCAATGAATTACATCCCCATGTGTCATTTTAATCATTTCATGATTCAAAATCACCCTAACAAAATTTTTGAATTTTCCTCAATTCACTTTCACTTAGGAATCTACAATCCACATCAGCTGCTCAAACATAAAAAAAATAGATTCCAGCTCCTGCTCTTCCTAGTCTTTCATGTGAGATGATTCTAGATTATAATTCTTCAATTGAGATACATGGAACACATCATGGATCTATATCAATTGGTTTGATAAATCCCATCATTATACCATGTTACCAATTCTTTCAGTAATCTAAAAAGGTCAGACATACTTAAAAATACAATTTTCTATTTTTCCAAGCTGATTGTGACCCAATAAAGGTGTCATCTTTAGGAAAAACTAGTCACCTACTGAAAACTACAAGGCTTAGGGAAAATGATAAGCATAGAATTTATGGTGGATATACACCACCAAAAACCATTGCTTGATCAATCAAACTCTATTAGACATATATGGCATAATTCTTAGTTCTAGTCAAGAGGTCTCATCCACTTCCATCCAATACAAGAGAAAATTACATGGAAAACCAAAAAGTGATATAAAAGGATCCATTTTAATTGATGAATTGTAACTATTATTATAAGATAATTACTCTAATCCCCAATGATTATCCCATGATCCTATGAAATCATGCATGCATGAATAAAATATATATTCCAAAATTTGGTTCACCCACTCAGTCCATCCATATGTTTAAGGATGATATTCAATATTAATCTAGAATTAGCATCCCATTTCCTTTTTAAGGCCTTTCTAGAATCGATTTGGAAAATTTTGGTCCTTTTTTTAAATGATAGCTGATAGAACACCATGAAGTCTCACAATTTATTGAACATATAATGAACCAAATTCTTTTGCATGAATGGCCTGAAGTCCTAAATTTTTATTTGTTTTTTGGATAAACCACATTTTAAGGATAAAGGGGGAAACCTCACATGAATTCAAGGATGTATAGACATCAACATAATTTGAAGGTCACAACCCAGAATATGACTACTTATAAATACCCCTTCCCCAACAACATCATTATGGTAAACCTCCACCATTGCATGAGTGTTCAACTAGCTGTCTCGTACAGAAATGCTCAGGACTGGTAATGATAAATGAGCCATACCCTCTAGAAATTCCATATCTAAATAGTCATTCATGGTGAAATCACCAGATCTGATCCTCTTCTGAAGCATTTCCTTATAGAAGGTATGGAAAAAAACCATCCAAAATCCAATGCTAGATATACCCCTGCACCCTTCTCCAACAGATAACCAAGTTCAATATGAAATTCATTCTCAATTTACTCAATCTTTAAATCAACTCAGTTTATTTGGTTCCCTGGCATGATATAACTCCAAAAACCAACACCAAAACATCTATGGATGAAGAACACTGTCACAAAAATACCTTCACAGCTTCATCACTAAAGACAATCAACCCAAATAGAAACATTACTCTTACACAGAAAGATGCACATCATACATATCCAAAACTAGAACACGAATAAAAAAAAAGGGAACAACCATGAGATTGATCTAAATCATCATCGAAATCAATATTGCCTTCTCAAATCATAGCGGTTCACACAGAACACCATAGAAACATCACCACCAAAATGGAATCACACACAGTAAAATGCATCCAAAACCAGACCAAATCAAAAGAAAGAAATGAAAAGACATCACCGAATGAAAAGATACCCAAAGAAGAATGTCGTCACTACAAGCTAGATCCACAACCCCATATCCACATCCAAGACCGCACTCGAAGACCACCACAAACCTCTCAATGCACCAATAGTGAACGTAGAAATGATGATGCAACCCTTAGATCGCAGCAGATGGTACTAAACCACTAGGCCTTCACCATGCCATTGAGGAAAACCCCATCCATATTGGTGGATAGGGAAAGAATATAATCCAACAATCATGATCATCTCCAAGTGGAAGAGACCACGAAGCCTCATAACACCTCTACTACAAGAGGGATCGTACACCATGAGCATCCCAAACATAAGCGTCGAGGAGAGGGTCTTCCGCTGACCTGAAATAGAGAAGATGAAAGCAGTGAAATGAGGAAACCCTAGGAATACGGAGTCCCTTACGGTCTCATCACATTCAACAAAAATAATTCTTTAACCTTGGATGAATCCTTTACTAGAATGAAATGTGTTTACTTGGTCATAAATTCAATAACCAAAAAATTTGAGTTCCTTTAAAGGGGTTTATAGGCAAACCCAATGATGATGTCCGTGGAGACCTCATCCCACTGCCAAGTAGGAATGGGGAGTGGATGAATCAAACCTAAGGGCATTTGGTACCTAGTATTAATATGCTGACAATTATGAAACCTATATATGAAGTCATCTATATCACACCTCATGCTCAACAATAAGAACCAACATCGTACATCTTAAAACATATTGGTGGTTCGAGGATAAATATACCACTGATATTGGTGGCTATCTAACATCACCATCTTCTGCAGGTATAATGACACCACAAAGCAACCCTCAAAATAGAGAATTCATTTATATGAATTATATTAGCTATCATACAACGCCATACCGTTTAGAATCCATATAGTGAACTGATAAAATTCATATTTATGTTGTTCTTATCGAATAATGTCCAAAAGGGAGGCTGTCAAATGGATGGTATCAAATAACTTGTCTCCCCTATGGTTCTTGGATTTCAAGTGCATCTGAGCCAAAAGAAACATCAAATTCCATTCATCATTAGAATCTAATAAAACATGCACCAACATCTTCCTTCTTTGGGAATCAACCACCATGTTACCTTTTCCTAAGGAGTAGACAATATCAAATTCAAAACTTTAAAGGTAATAAACCCATAGAAATTTTCTTATGTTTATATCCTTCTATGGGAAAATATTGTCTATACTCTTGTGGTTGGAGAAGACTATAAATTTCCCCCTGAAGAGGTAGTGTTCCCATGTTTTGAAGGAATGGATAATCGATGCTAGTTCTAGGTCATCGGTTGGATAATTCCTTTTATGTGGTTGGAGTTTGTGAGAGCTATACATCCCCACATGGTCATATTTCATCAACACACACCCAATAACCATATCGGAAGCATCACAATACACCATGTATCCATTTTATGATTCGAATATTATAAAAAAAGGGGTGATGGTCAATCACCACTTGATCTCCTAAAAATATTCTTGACATTTTGGGATCCATTCAAACCATTCCCATTTTTAGGTAAGCATGATCATGAGAGAATCAAGAAGAGAAAAATATCTGGAAAACTATCAATAATACCCAGCGAGGCCCGAGAATGTATTGATACTAAATATATTTTTTAGTTTCTCTTTAGACATCACTGATATGATTTTTAAGGTGTCTACTGAGACCCCATGTTATGAGATCAGTTTTCTCATAAATGTTACTTCATAGATCCTAAAAGTTCACTTGGAGATCTTGGTATGAAGATGATGTTCCTGAAGAGTGCCAAGAATGATCTTTAAGTGATTCTGATGCTCTTATTTTTTTATGGAGTAGACCATGATATCATTAACAAACAACAAAAAAAATAGTTGAGGAACTTATGGAACAATCAATTCATAAGATCCATGAAATCCACTAGAGTATTTTCTAACTTGAATGACATGAAAAAATACTCAAAGTGGCCATACCTACTTTAGATGAATTTATTATGAATGTATGCCTCTATAAACCTAAATTTATGATACATAGAGTAAATTTCATTCTTGGAAAACCAATTTCCCCCCTTGATCTGATCAAATAAATAATCAATACTGGGAAAGGGGTATTTATTCTTGATTGTGATCCTATTTAACTTTTGATAATAGGTTCATAACCATAAGGATCCATTAACCTTTTTAGAATGTAGAATCAGGGTGGCCTAAGGTGAGATGCTTAAAAAAATGAATACTTTTGATTCCAAATCATCATGTTGTATTTTAACTCCATCAACTTTTTGGGGGACATACGATATGAGGGAATAGATATTGGATGTGTTCCTAGTTCTAGATTGATGGTTAACTCCACATCGTATTCTAGGGGTAAATCCAAGAATTACTCTAAAAATACCTCTACAAACTCATTTACTACAAGAGGAAAACCATTATCAGGACCTCTAATATAATCCTCCAACATAACATAAGAAACTTAGAAAATAAGGTTTCTTTACATTAGAAGTGGAGGTCTATCTCACCCTGATCGGGTATCCTATTCACCTTGGAAGACTCAAGTGCTCCCATTGGACTCTATAAAAGTTACTTGGTGATGAAAATAATCTATATACACCTTGAAACATGTCATAAAGTCCATTCCCAAGATCAAATAAAAAATATACACATATAGAACCATGAAGTCCCATTCCAATTCAACCCCTGATAGAATGAGAGTACATGATGGACATCTGAAACCATGTTCCCTCTTATTTACAAGTGTCTTGAACAACTACAAGAAATAAGACATATGATTGGTTTATAATTTCATTAGTTCCACAATATGGGAAGGAATAATAGAATTATAATAACCTATTTCAAATAAAATGACTATGGATGATGTAATGAAAGTAGTAACTCGAATTATTATGGGCCTAAATCTGATTCCACTGGTGGATGATACATAGAGTGAAGGTTCATCATCTCTATTTTTTTTTCATGAACCAAACCAGGTCGAACTTGAACTGGTCACCCAATATGACCCTCAATAAGGCCTGAGAGGTGTTTCTGATCCTCTTGGGCTGGAAATGAGTTTCAGGCATCCAGAATGTGTAATTGGGATTGATTTATTCTAAGAAAAAAATTTAAACAAATGGAAATTAAATGAATATTAAAATTATAACCACTATCAGTGGGAAATAAAAATACTTCTATACATACCTCCAAGTGACAACATGGGTTGCCTCCAACTGTAGGACCATAGTCACTCCAAGAGTGAACCAGTGTTTGAAGCATCACTAGAAACTAAAAAAAAGTATAAGATATAGGCATGAGTATTATAAATCAGTAGGTATGCACGAATATACTATTTTTTATTCCTTAATTTTAAAAAGAAAACAAAGTCATGCTATTTTGAAAATACAACCATATAAAAATATTTCTTTCTATTCTTTTCAAATTAAAGTATCAAACTTCCATTTTCTAGATTTTTTTTCATTCTATCAAATTTCAAAAATAGTTTCCAAGAATTCATAGAAATTTAGAAATGAATGGTAAATAGTTTATATTAAAACCTATTATTTATAAAATAGAAAAAAAGCATGAAGTAACTGAAATAGAAATCGCATCAAAAGCTCCATGGGAAAAACCAAAGCAACTATGAAATATGTTTAAATAAAAAATTCTACGGAAAATATTTTTATGGGAAAACATTCTAGAAAGAAACTTACTTTGATATCACTATGTACAAAAGGTCCACCACATACCGACGGTGAGAACCACATCATAAAGAACCATGTCACAAGGGATCACCATGGAAAATCCATATAGTTAATTGGTACAAGTGGGACCCTATGAACCTTGTAACCGAGTGATCAAAATCCTCCACCCAAAACCAACATTTTTATCATGCACGATCTAATAGAGGGGAACACATCCCATTGTCTAGTGGTCTCTATATCATAAGATAAAACTAATAGTGTTCTCATGAATGAGCCACTATATGGGATCCCATTGTAAGGTCTAGTGGTATCCAATCATATCACATGTTTAATCACTATCATATCATCAATCTTGATATAAGAATCTAGGAATATTCCCTTATCATTGAACAAGAATACTAGTTCTAGTTGTGCCACCAAGATATATGGGTTTCCTATTCGATCTATTCTAAATGGTGGTGTTTTTTATCAAGAAAAAATGTATGTACAAATCATTATATTTACCCAAAAACTATTTCAACCTCTCACAAGAAATCTCCCTCCTTGAGAACATATAACTTTTCATGTCACATAACACTGCATAAGCCTCTTTACTTGGTACATATCAAAAGTCACAAATTTTATATACACATAAAATTTCTAAAACAAGGGGCATGGATCAAGAGGGGTTTTCGACTTCTATTAATCATTATTAATGTTCAAAAAATTACTCACTATTTTAAAAGGAATACTTTCATATTAGAAAGAACAATTTTCTAACACTTTTAATTCCAACACCATTTAAAAGGGGAAATTAAAAAACCAAGGAACCACACATTTTAAATAAATATCTAAACTGTGCTTAAATTGAAGCACCCCATTTAATAAATTAAAACACTATTTAACCTTAAATTCACACCAAACCCCATGCACTTTTAAAAAATTACCAAAACTTGAAATTAACCCTATTTAAAACCAAACATGAAACCATCTTCACTCAAGTAAAATTTTATTTCCATTATATGCACACCAAACATATTTAAGTAATACCCACCATACTCCCAAAACCATTTTGGAAATTAATTTTAAGTATTTAAAATGATGATCATTCTAAAACAAGATTAAAAGTATATTTTAATGAATAAAACACATGTCAAAACTTAAAGGTGAACATAAAAAATAAAAAATATTCCAACAACAAGAATCACCATCACTTTTCATAGAATATACATACTATTTAACATTAAAACCACTTTTTGAAACACTCAATAAATTATGGAATTAAAATAAAAGGCCACGATATATGGAACCTTCCTCAAAATCAAGGCTCTCTTCTAAAGATGATGATGAATTTAATATTCAATTTACATATTTAATGCATATTCACCTTCACTTATATTCAAGGAAACCTATCCCCTATGTACATATTTTCATGTGCAAATATGTACAAGGGGATCCTTACATATATGATCATACTAGCATATACACCTTTTTACTTACACATGTATGAATTTTGACATTCCCTATATAAGTACACCTAGCCCCATTATATATATTCATCATTCCATGGTTGAGTATATATAATGGGGGAACATATATAGGTACATTCCTACCTATGCATTCACACGTGATCCTTCAAAAAGGACATCTCGAATCCATCCCAACAAAAAACAAAATGCACTATAAAAAAATACCATAAACCCAAGAAATACCAATGTCCCAATTAGATGTTGAGTATTGTTTATGAATATAGGAAAATATAACCAAAATTTAAGGTGGGTGGACTGAAATGGTCCAAAAATCTTTTCCTTCCTTGGTGGATGAAGAAACACGCTAGAAGTTGACATGAGAGTCCCATAGTGTACCCTAACAATGGAAGGAAACACCCGAAACATTGGATTAACCCTAACCCTAGGGTTAAGATGAACAAGAGGGTTGACAAGAGAAGGAAAATCACCGAACCAAGGGAAGGGGAGGGAGCTATGTGCCTTACCTCGAGACGTAAACCAAGAAACCGGAGGAAATCTGGTGGAATCATCGACATAGAGGGAGTTAAATGGAGGTGGTGTCTTGAGAAAATGGAGTACGAAAGGGAGAGGCTCACGTGATACACATGGAGGATAAGAGGGGAAAATGAATTAAATAAATAATGGAAAAATGGGGGAAAGAAATAAAATAAAATAAAAACAAAATTTTAAGATTGTGGGTGATCCACATGATTTGTTCATGGTTTACTAAATCATGCAGTAACCAATGCCTAGGATAGGAACCAACACATTGTTACTCTTATCCAGATGCACGATCGAGAAAACTGTTATCAAAATGTGCCACTTAGAACTTCTAATTCACAGATCTAATCCACATTCTTTCTGCATGGTTTAACAGACTATGTGTAAGCTGTGCAGCACACCACTGCCTCATGTGGGCACTTACATGAGCACCATATAATTACTACTAATCGTACTAGCTAACTGTCCAATAGTTCAAAATCTTTTTGAAATTTAAAAATAAACCCATCAACTACCAAAACTCAAAATTTAGTATGAAAATAATGAAAATGATTAATATTTTAAGGTTAGGGTGTGATAATTCTCCACACTGTTAACAATTCCTTCCCCCAAAAAGTCATCAAGACAAAAATGGAAGAAAACCAAGATTCCAAACTTATAGAATGAAAACAAACCAATAAACAAGGTGTAAACTTTCAACTCCACAAGTAACACCCAACCAACTCTAGTGAAATCCTCAAAATGGAGAACCATGAAAATAAGAGAAATGTATACCAATAATAAAAACCAAATAGAAATAAAAAACTCTAGAAGGAACCATAACAAGATCCGAGAAGGGTCTCTACACAATTAAGAACCAACCATCTTAGACTGACCAATACAAGATTAAATGGGAAACCCAACACATACCATCCTGAGAACTCCCCACACAGACTAACCCCCACCACACGGGGGCCCTGATGGAAGAAACTCTAAACTAAGAGGCAAACCAAACCAAAATTCGTCATTTTCACAAGACACGTGAATCTATAAATGAGAAAGAACTAAAACCAAAACCACTCTAAAAATGATAACTGTATATGGAAATACAATAATAGATTCACATCAAAAAAGGAAGAACCACTGGAATTACATGAAAAGATACCACAAAGACTTCTTATAAACAAAGAGGAACTCAGAAGAATAAAATAATATACAAATGTAAGGATACAATGAAAACATAAAACATCTCAACTCTGACGTCAAATAAAAAATTGAACTGAAGTTTCCCACAACCCCAGGTGATTCCTGACTAGGGGTGAATTTCTACAATACCACTATAAGTTCCCCATATATACAAACAGGTGACACCGCCAGGGTGTATCTGAACATGTGATCTATATATTTCTAGAGGTTCCACACTGATGGAACATGATCAAACCACCACCAATGGTTAAAGAAGAAAGTGGATTGGATGGGTAATGAGAACTATGACCTCCCTTCATCTCCTCCTCATCAAAATTCTTCTTTTTCTCAGACATACCATGACCACCTTGGACTACTGCTGAAACTAATCCATAGAAACTACATTTTCCAGTCCGATCAATCTCCACCAATAGGGATCAATCAAAAAACTTCACATATTCCTTTATATTGAATAAGAATAATTGATATTAGATATACGACCATAATCACATTTCAAATAATTGAGTCCTTTTCTACACATTACAAACCACCTTATGTAAGAAACGTACTAGTTCTTCCAAATGGATGGCATATTACGACATGGTTTGATCCCCCCAATGGAGATCCATAAACTTCTATGCAATAACCCAAACATTTATCAATTGAATGTTACCCTTCATATAATTATGTCATCTAGTATAAATCACATAAAATCACATAGGCACCACAATAAAAACTTTATATATATATAATGAATAAAATAATGGCTTTTTTAGAAATTAAGGAACCTGTATCGATGGAATAATAACTTGACAATTAGAATAGTAACATGACCATTAAGAATAGTAATTTATCCAATAGAATAGAAAATTCACTATTTAATGTGTAAATAAAATTTTGGTATCTTATGAATGAAAATATAATATATTTATATAACGAAATAACTAAAAAAATATTTGAAAAATGACAATTTAAGTATTGGTATTTTAATAAGTAATAAATATTTATTTACAATTTTAAGATTGATATAATGATTTAAAAGATATTTTATTTTCATAAAATTTAATTATAAATTATTATATTTATGTTTTATTATTGTAATATAATTTTACTAGAGATTAATTATTTTTTCAATGTGGTATAAAATTAGCAATAATTTTAAAATCGATATTATAGATGAAAATAATTCTTTTAATTAAAAATTAAATTTCTCATATATTGAAAATTATTTTCATGTAATGGAGTTTATTTTTTAATTATGAACATTGAAAATCTCTTTGGGTGAATTTTTGGGATCTTTCTAAAATACATGACTTTTTGGTGAATAGTAAAATACTATAATTTACGATATTGCAAAATATATTAATTATTGAGTCTTACATGAGGTATGGATGATGTAAGACCAAAATATAAAAATATAATTAATTATTTTAATATAGTTATCCATAATTATAAAACTATTTATAATCATTATCTAAAAAAAAAATCTAATGAATAAAATAATTGGAAAACACCCCTCTCCTCTCCTATAACTACCACCCTTCCCCACCTATTATCCTCGCACCTTCCAAGTATTGATCCTTGTCCACATTCTACCCAAATATCTTCCCAAGACCTTCCCCATGTCCATTATACTCTGGTTTCATCAAAAAACTAAAACGTTTTCCCTATGGAGGATCTCAAGGAGGATATATTCAAGAGGTAAAATCCCTATTCTTTTCCTTTTAATTTCTTTTAATTTAATTTTCTTTTCTTATTATCTTCTACCCCCCTCTATACAAATGTTCATGATAACTACATTATCATTTATATACTATAATTATATCATGTTAATTTATGATCCATCATTAAACTCTTTTCTCTCTATCTCTCTTTCTAAAAAAGAAATCGTCGCCCATGATGTGTCAATTTATTGACATCATGGATGCTGCGTTTTCATTTTCATTTAACACCTTAATGAATATTAATAAAACCACTCTAATGGTTATTAAATTATATAAAATTTATGTGATATCTATTTTTATTTTATATAACTAACTTACATACACAATAATAAAAAATGGAAGAAAACTAGTTTGAGTTGTTTGAAAAAACTCCAAATAATTTAAATGATTATTACTAATCTTTATCTAATGATTCATTCTCATACCAGTTAACCAAATGATATATCTATAACCATTTATACCTCTATATGTTCATTATAAATATATAATTTCAATTATGGATAATTATATCAATTCTACATAAACTTCCAAACACATATTCAAGTGAACCGATCATGAAAACATAGAAAATGAACACTCCCAAATGATGGAATTAAACTCTATAAATACTGTAAAAGGATATAAATGAACCTAATAAAACTATAATAAATCAAATGCATGTATAATATTTTATGTATTTTTTTAATTTCATTATCTTGGATATTAAAGTGAAGAAACCACTTGGGAAAAAGGTAGTGGAATTTTTGAACACAAATCTCTTATTGTGTTTTTTCACTTTTTCACTCCATTTTCAGTATGAATATTCCATTAATGTTCCTTAAATATAATTTCATTTTTTTTACTTCCAGTTTATTTTCTTTATATATATGTTCCAAATCATATTATATGACAAATGTAATGATTTTATAAAGAAAATATTCATTCTAAAAACAAAACTTTTACTTATAATGATATTTTTTCTTCCTCACTCAAGATTGATGATTTTATAAAAATTATTTTATTCTCTATTTCCTTTCGGAACACAAAACATTATTCATGAAGGTATTATTTATTAAATGAAATCCATTCCTATCCATTGGTTATTTTATGTCCAAGATTATTATATATTCTATGCAAATGAATGATTAGGTACATGTTATGATGTGATGGGTGCACCTAGAATTATATAGAACATGTAAATGTTATGATAGCACTCCAATGCATTGGTTAAAGTTATTAATCTCATTAAATAAAATGAAAATTTTGTTAACAAGATGATATCTGTTTTCAAAGCTATGTGTGTTAGTTGACCACTATGACATGATGTTTCATTTTTATTCATTTCCACATTCCATAACTCTATCTAATTATTCCTTTAATGATTATGATTATTATCGCATTCTTATGTTATTATGATGATGATTATTCTCACCCCATGTTATGTTTATTCTTGTTTTTATCTATCATCTTAGTGGTCTTTTAGATAAACCTTTTCTTTGATGTATATCCTCCGGTGATTACTTGTACTAAGAAGAATACAAGGGCCACTAATAAGCTAGAGAATAAGGAATTAAATAAATATTTGTGTTTTATTATGTAAAAGTTATGTATAGTGCTAGTTTCCCCAATATACTAATCCTTTTGTTCCTAGTTGTGTAAGTATTTTATGTTGTTTATCTTCATAATAATGTAATAATCATGTTAGAAAAAGTAGGGTCACTATAGTCGGTATCAGAGAAAATTTTTGTTCATTTTGGAATCAGGATTAGAATACAGTAGTGAAACTCTTTAGTTCGAGACTAAGTGTATGTAAGAACCCAAGAAATTTTTTGATAGAAAAAGATAAACATAGGTATCCCACAAGATATTCATTTAGACTTAATTGAACAAAGGAATAAATTATTTATTCATGAATTGTTGACTTATGCTTCATTATAAACTTTTATATTTAAGAAATTGGTGGGAACTAGGAGAAAACAGGCCAACAAACCATGTGAGGGACAATGCCGCAATTTCTTGAATGATATCCCCAATTCCTTGAGAGGTGGAGTTCAAAATTTTATAGAGATACTTACTCAGCTATCTCAGGATATGAATAAAAAACTGAATAATTTGGAATGTCCTACTTCACCTAAGTGGGAGAAACTAGCTATTGAATCTTTCATATAGTAATAACCACTAAATTTTTGGGGATCTTCTAATCCACTCATCATAGAATAGTGGTTCAACTCAATATAGAAGATTTTTTCTATTATTTACTATTTTAAGATGAATAAGGAGACTCTATCTATTTATTTTTTTGATGGAGTGGACAACCAATGGTTGGTGTAAATTAATAACACCAAGATGAATGACTAAATCGAAGATATGAAGTGGGGATACATTATGATAATGTTTTATAATAAGTATTTCTCTCAAACTGCTCATAGAAATAAAGAGAGATAATTCATAGAGCTGATGAAAAACAAATGATAATTTTTCATGGCCTACAAAGAAAATTTCACAAGGCTTTTAAGATGTGATTTGAGTTTTGTTATCAATAATGATTGAAGAATTGATTGATTCTTTAGTGGTTCAAAACCAAAGATTCAAAAGGTTCTAGAAATTCAAGAATTTGGGAGTTATGAAGATGTTGTTTAGTGTGCTCTTAAAGTGGAGATGGAGTTAATAGAATGGTCCCATGGATATGGTGATAAGAAATGAAATATGGAGTTTCAAGATGGAGGATCTCACAACAATAGTGAGAAGACATATCAACCACTCACATATCAAAAATGTGGGAATAATCATCATGGGAACTTCCTTAAAGTGATAGGTAAATGATATAATTATGTGAGATAAAGACACTAAGCTCATGAATGTCAAAGAGACATAAATAATCTGGCTGACACAATGGAAGAAAGGAGATGACCAGCCATTGTGCAATACTACAAATGTAGGGAGAAAGGGAACAATGAAAGATAATGAACTAAACCTTGAGTCCTCAGGGGTAATAAGTGTCATGATCCACCAAATAAAAATGATAAAGGGAAGGATTATTCCATGACTACGACTTAAGTGGATCAAGAAAATGAAATCGTACAAGTTACAAATCTCATTCACTAAAGAATATAAAAAGTATTGTTTGATTCTAGTTCAATGAATTCTTTTATATTGTTCATGTTTGATTGAACTATTGATTCAAATTCCCAAAACCTTAAAGTAGTGATATCTATAAAAACACCTAGTGGTGTGATCATTGAAACCCAATTGTTGGACTCTTCTCTAATTAGCATATGTGGGGATATTCTCCCAAAAAATCTCATTACACTTCCTATAGTAGAATTTAACACTATAATTGGGATGGATTGGATATTTTTATATAGAGGACACATCAACTATCAGGAAGAGGAAATATATTTTCATATTATGAACCAACCCACAATCCTATAAAAATGTAAGGGAGATCATGAATCTCCTATGAAAATTAATTCAATAATATGGGTGTTAATTCCTTGTGAAGAGGAATACCTCACTCAAACAGTTGAGTCAATGGAAGGTATCAACCTAGAGATTGTGAGGGAATACAAGGATGTATTTCTTAAAGAGTTACCCAAATGTCCCCAAAATAATGAGGTAGATTTCTTAATAGAACTCATACCTAGAGCTAAAATTATTTAAATATGTATCTATAGGATGGATCGAATAAAACTGGAGGAGTTAAATAAGTATCTACAAGAGAATTTTGACAAAGGGTTCATACACCCCAGTGCATCACCTTGGGGTGTGCTAGTGCTCTTTTTCAAGAAGAAGGATGGATCAATGCGACTATGTATCAATTATCCAGAACTGAACAAGATCACCATAAATTAAAACTTATCCATGGATTGATAACTTGTTCAATCAACTACAAAGAGATCATTAATTCTGTAAGGTGGATCTTCATTCTGGATATCATCAGCTAAAGGTGGGGAAAAAAGATATTCAGAATACTATCTTCCATACAAGGTTTGGGAGCTATGAGTTTCTATTAATTCCCTTTAGACTTAAAAATTCCACTATGATCTTAATGGATTTGATGAATATAGTCATTAGAAACAACCTTGATGAATTTTTGGTAGTGTTTATTGATGATATTCTCATTTACCCCAAGTGAAAGGAGGAACATGAAGAATATCTAAGGATTTTATTAGAGAAATTAAGGAGGGAGAAATTGTATTCCATGTTTAGGAAGAGTGATTTCTAGATGCATCAAGTAACATTCTTGGGAAACATGATCACAAGTGAGGGAATTTATGTAGAACCTTAAAAAAAGGAAATTGAGGAATGGCCCCGACCCTCTAGTGTAATGGAAATCCATAGTTTTTTTTGGATTAGTAGAGTACTCTCATCGTTTTTGAGAAATTTATCATGATTTTATTGACCACTAAATATGTTTATAAGGAATGGGGTAAAGTATGTTTGAACAAAATAATGTGAGTAAAGCTTCAAGGATCTAAAGAAGTAGCCGATCACTTCACCTGTACTCAGATTACCGAAATATGGAGAACGTTTTGTGATATAATGTGATGATTTAAAGAAATTATTGGGTTGTTTAATCATGAATAATGATAAAGTGATATCCCATGCATCACTATAGTTGAATATCCATGAGTATAACTACCCGACACATGATCTGAAGCTTGTAGTTGTGTTGTTTTCCTTGAAAATATGGAGGCAATTTCTCCATGGTGAGAAGTGTGACATATATACCAATCACAAGATCCAATATTATATATTAACACAAAAGGATATCAACATGCATCAAATGATATTGTTAGAGTTAATCAAGGACTACAATTTCTATATATACTGACATCTTGGGAAGGAAAACAAGATGACTAATTCTCTTAGAGGAAAAGAATATATTACTCTATCCATGTTTCTGATTTAGAAAGACCCTACCTTCATAGATAATAAAAGGATACATTTGTAAATCATGATGGTAGAGAATATATCAAACCTTTCCGAAATTATTTCCCAACCATATATCCAAGATAATATTAAGGTGGCACAATTGGATGATTTGGAGTTACAAAAGAAGGTTAATTAAATAATGGAAGTGAATATGAAAGAGTTCCATATCTATGATGATAGTGTGATTCTGTTTGGAATAAGGATTTGTGTGCGTTCATCACCTAGGATAAAGAATTATCTATTGTATAATTCACATAGCTAGACTTTATCTATCAATATTTGGAGTACCAAGTTGAATAGTGATCTTTGAGAACACTTATGGTGGGATAATATAAGGAAGGACGTTGAAAATTATATCTCAAGATGCTTGATATTTCTGCATGTTAAGGCCTAGTGAAAAAATTACAAAGTGTGGATAAAACCATTTCCTATACTGATGTAGAAATGGGAGAATGTCACTATGGACTTCGTCATTGGCCTCCTAAAGACATATAAAAGAAAAAATGTGATATGGGTTGTGGTGGAATGACTCACCAAGAATGCCCACTTTATCATTATTCAGGAATACCTCTCCCTTGAACAAATTTCTATGATATATGTGATGAAAGTGCTGAGAATGCATGGGATTCCACTATAAACTATCTCTTATCATGATCCAAGGTTCACATCTAAATTTTGGAAAATCTTTCAACATGATTTGAGTACTGAATTGAATTTCAACATGAACTATCTCCCCTAAACTGATGGACAATATAAAATGACTATTCAGACACTCAAGTACATGATAAGAGATTTCTTAATAGAATTTAAAGGTAGATGGGATCAGTATCTCCCGTTGGTTGAGTTATCATAAAACAATAACTTCCACTCGAGTATTCAGATGGCTCCATATGAATCTCTTTATGAAAAGATATATAGAACTCCAACCTATTGGGATGATGTTGGCGAATGAAATCTATTTGGGTTTGATCTTGTGAAAGTGATGATAGAGAAGGTTCAAGCCATCCAGAAACATATAAAATCTTCTCAAAGTCGAAACAAGAGCTATGATGACAAAAATTTATGGAACATAGAGTATTGCATTGTATATAAATTCTTCTCTCGATTATCACCATGGAAGAGATTCATGCAGTTTGGAAAGAAATGGAAGATTAAAATAAGGTACATTGGCCCCTTTAAGATCCTTGATCATATAAGAGCAGTGGACTATCTTCTTGAACTTCCAAAAAGTATGGATCAAATTCATGATTTGTTCCTTGTATCTCTCTTGAGAAAGTGAATACAAGATCCTTCACATATAATAAACTCAAATGTGGTACAATTGAAGATGATCTATCTTATGAGGAGCTGTAAGTAAATATTTTGGACCAGAGAGATAAGGTTATAGAAAATAAGGTAAACCAACTTATCAAAGTGTTTTCAAGGAGCCATAAGTATGAAGAAATGACTTAGGAACCAGTATAGGTGATGAAGGAGAAGTACCCTAACCTGTTTATGTAAAATGAAATTTTCAGGGTGAAATTTCAAAAGGGGGGAAGAATGTAATGATCCAAAAATTTATTAATGGAATTTCTCAATTCTAATATTTATTTCATATAGTATAAATCATAAAAAATCACATAGATACCACATTAAAAACATTACAATTGAAGAATCAAATTCTATAAGAAGTTTTTTAGAAATTAAGAAACCTATACTGATGGAATATGAACTTGACATTTGGAAGAGTAACATAACTTTTAAGAATAGTAATTCATCCAATAGAATAGTAAACTCACATTTTAAAGTTGAGAAAAAATTTCAGTATCTTATCAATGAAAATATAATATATTTATACAATTAAATAAGTAAATAAATATTTTAAAATGATAAATTATGTATTGGAATTTTTATTAGTCAAAAATATTTATTTACAATTTTATAATTAATAGGATGAATTAAAATAAAATGTATTTTAATAAAATGTATTTATAAATTAATATTTATATGTATTATCATTATAAGATAATTTTATGATACCTTAATTAATCATTCAAAGTGTTATAAAATCAGTTATAATTTTAAAATCATTATTTTCCATGTAAATGATGATTTTAATTATAAATTACATTTCTCATATTTATAAAATTATTTCAATAAAATGGAGTTCATTTTTTTATTCTACACATTGAAAAATTGTTAGTGTGAAATTTTTATATTTTTATAATGCACATGAATTTTTTGTGAAAAATAAAATATGATAATTTATGATAATAGCTAAATACACAAATTATTGAGTCATATATGATTTTTGAGTGATGTAAGAATAAAATATCAAACTATAATTCATTATTTAAATATAATTAGTGATAATTCTCAAACTATTCATAGTCTTGATCCAAAATAATAAACTAATGAATACAATAATGGGAAAACACCCCTCTCCTCACCTATAAATACCGCCCCTTACCACCTCTTATCATAACACCTTCCATCATTGAGACTTGTAAAATTTGTTCCCAAATATATTTTAAAGCCCCTCACACATTTATTAGAGAGTTTTTTATCATCAAAAGGCCAAAAACTTTTCCCTAATGAGGTTTTTAAGGAGGATAAATTCAAGAGAAAAAATCATATTTCTTTTCCTTTAAATTTCTTATAATTTCTTTTTAATTTAGTTTATCTCAGCACCTCTTCTCTCCAAATGTGAATAAAAAATAAATTATATCTTATATACTATAATTATATAATTTTAATGTAAAATACATCATAAAACTTCTCTTTCGCTGTTTCACTTTTATTCTAAAAATGAAATCATCACCCGTGATGTGTCAATTTACCAATATCATGGATAATAAATTTTAATTTTTATTTAATGCCTTCAAGGGTGTTCATAAAACCACTATAATGGTTGGTAAATAATTTAAAATTTATTTTATAACCTTTTTTATGTTTCTTAATTGACTTATATACACAATAAAAAATAGAACAAAACTTGTTTGTTATGTTCAAAAAAGCACCAAAATATTTAAATGATTATCACTAAAATTTTATCAAATGATTTATCCACATAAAATTTAAAAAAATGATATATATAACCATTTTAACCTACATATGTTCATTAATAATATATAATTTCAATTTTGGAGAATTATTTTCTTTCTACACAAACTGCATACTGATATTCATGTGAACTGGTCATGAAAACCACGAAAATGAACGCTTATGAATGATGGAATTGAACTCTATAACACATATAAAAGGCTATAAATGAAAATAGTAAAACGATAATAAATAAAATACATGTATAATAGGTTATTTATTTATTAATTAATTAATTTAATTTTATTACCCATGATAATAATGTGAAGAAATGACTCAGTCAGAAGGTAAAGTGATTTTCAAAACCAAATCTCTGCCTTTTGGGTTTCCCCTTTCACTTCATTTTCTGTATGAATATTCCATTAATTTTAAATATTATTTTTGATATTACCTTTTCTTTTTTAGATATACATATTTCAAATCTTATCATATTACAAATGAAATGATTTTCTGAAATAACTATTCTTTCTAAAAACACACCTTTTACTTCTCATGAGATTGTTTGTTCCTCAATCAAGATTGATGATTGTTATACAATTTATGTTATTCAATTTTATTTTGGGAACCGTAAAAATTTATTCATAAAATTGTGCATTATTAAATTGAGCCCATTTTTTATTGGTTATTTTATGTCCAAGATTGATATACATTCTATATGGAATGCATGATTATGTAAATGTTATGATGTGACGGGTTTTCCCAGAATTATATAGCACATGTAAATGTTATTATGTGATGGGTGCGACTGAAATTATATAGTGATCAAATGAATTAGTTATTATGATGAATCTCATGAGATAATATGAAACCCGTTTGAACATGATGTCAACTTTGTTCACAACTATGTGTGGTAGTTGACCACTAAGACATGATGTTTAATTTTTATGCATTTCCACATTTTATGCCTCTATCTAATGATTCCTGTCATGATTATGATGATTAATCAAGATTATGTTATGATGATGATATTATTCTCACCCCATGTTATATTGATCCATGTACTTATGTATCCTCTTATTGGGATTTTCACTCACCCCTTTCTTTGATGTATGTCATCTGGTGAATAATTGTACTAAGGATAACACAAGGACCACTAAGAATATTGAGAAGAAGGAATTAAATAAATGTTTATGTTTCATTATGTAAAATTTATGTATGTTAATAGTTTTTCCAAGATACTGAACCTTTGGGTCCGGGTTGTGTAACCCTTTTAAGTTGTTTAGATTTAAAATTATTTAATAATCATTTAAGAAAAAGTAGGGTTACTATATTCTGGGACTTGGTGAACACCAAGGTATCAAGGAAATATTCATCTCTGAATAAAACCTTGAAGTCCTTCCAACACATCTTCTCATGTTTTCCAACAAGTACCACTGAGTCCCACCACCTATGACTAGGGCCTTCATATATGAATGAATCACATTTCACCATGATCACTCAAAGAGTCTTGAAGAACCCAAGTATCATCTCAATACATTCCACCTACTCATCCCATTCCTAGGGTTCTGTGATACCCCATAACGAATGGGGTTTATTCCTATGGAACTAGAGGTATTTATCCATTTTTGAACTCAATTCCATTTTCTTAGCCTCAATAATACTAGATCCCACTAAATTAACCAAATCTCATGAAACCCAAACCACTAATTATACTAATATACAATCAACATGTGGGGGATAGTTCTTTCTAGCCCCTACCTATGATTGTACGGGGTGTCTCCAGGGATCCATGATGCTTCACCAATAAGAAAACACAAAGAGAATCATAGTTAAACCACCCTTAAGTAATTCCACAATAAGATAATTTAGACATCCACATAAATCAACATGAAACCACAAAATAAAAACAAATTAAACAACTCCACCCCAACTTAGTGTCCATGAATATTATACTGAATGTACATGACACATGGAGGAGTCAAATCAAATCCCAAATGACCCATGGTGACCCAATTCCTATCACAAGGTGAGTTAGACAGATACCCCACTCAAAACTAGGACCTTAAGTTTTGACAACCCTAGATCCTATCTATCCAGACTATCCCAAATAACATGACCCAAATAAATAGAAAACTTGGTTTTGATACCATTTTTCATGAACCCGTCTTGTTTTCCATTCGACTCGACACCCAACCCTACCCGTGACATGGACCAAACAGTGTTACCAATCCACATGGGCTTGAAACTAGTACATGGGTATCACATAATTACTTTGGTAATGTTTTATCCTATGAAATAATTAACCCAAAATGAATGTAATTTCACAAAACTAAATCAAAATTTTATTCATTCCATAATAAATAAAGTAATAATGATAAAAAAGTGAGTTACACATTTAATGAGTATAGATGGAATCAAATCTATCAAAATGGGGTGGTTATCTACTAGAAAAACTAAATCTCTATGCAACATGTGGGTCAAAAACACATTCCATAGCCACCAAAACATCCCCAGAAGTGTTTGTATTACAAAAAACCACCATAAACATCATGTAAGTGCTTGAATTTTCCTGTGTCAGACATAAAAATATCCAAATATACCGGAGGGTGTATATAGGGTGGGAGTTAAATTCCCTATTAGGATCCCAATAGAAATATTCCATGAAATAAAATTAATTGAAAAATTTACAGTCTAGTTTTAAAAAGAATGAATTTAATATTTTTTAAATGAAAGTAGGTTTTATTTATATATGTTGTCAAAAAATAAAAACGTAATTAGAATGAGTAAAAAAATTAAGGCATGATAGGAGAATCCTTACGATGCTAATATGTTAGGGAACTAGGATCCTATAACCTTAGAGATCAATCCATATAGAATGTTCTCATACATTATCTACTAGAGAGGTTACAACCAAAGTTCGAGAGGACCCCAAGTCATCATCATTCATTTAGTTAGTATTGTAGTGGGAACTAGCTGGAGAGATCAGATCATTGGACAATCAGCCCAAAGGACATAATCATCTAGAGAAACCAATCAAGATATTTTGGGTTACCAAGTGCTTTATTAAAATCTTATATTAAGTGAAATCCCTTTTGTAAAATCAAAATTCCAATAATTGAAATGACATTTGAAAAAAACCATTCCCAATGGAAAATTCACCATTAAACCATGAACTCAAACTAAAACCAATGAAAACACTTTTATCACCACCCAAAATATTTATAAAACCCAATTGGACACTGAATCAAGAATAATAAAGTTAAACTATAATGGAATGGCATGGAATAAACTACCTATTTCTAAAAATCACCCAAAATCATTTGGAAACAACAAGTCACACCAAGGGGAGGACTTAAAGAAGCAATAACACCTGAAAACCAATAATATTAAACTTAAATAAATAATATTCAACCTAATATATGTTAATAAAACTTATTAAGAAGTTATAACACAATAAATAAGAGAGAATATATCTAGAAAATGGAAAAAGAGAAGAGAAGAGGAACTTAATTGCTATTTTCTACATATTTTAATCCAAATCACCCAAAAATTGGATCCAAATGGAGATAATTAGGAGAGGGATGTGAGCATAAGGTATAGGGGGCTTAATGGGGTGAAAATGGGTATTAGGGACATATGATTGAATAGGGGGAAATTTGGAATATTAAAATATTAAATAATCTGAAAGGCCACATGGTTTGGCTGCACAATCTTCCAGACCATGTACCAGTCCTTTGAAACCTCTATCCAAGAAGAAATTGTGTCCACACGATTTAATTATAATTTCACACAACCATGTTCTTACCATACAACCTTGATAGTTCCATTGTCCTGGTTACATTATTTTCACTCATTTAGTACATAGTTTCTATTAACAATGATCTAATCATGTAGCTCTATATATCCACCTGAAAATAGTATTTTTATTGAAAAAAACCTAGTTAATCCATTAAATAATGGTAATACATAAATTTTAATAGAAATTACATTGAAATAACACCACAAATGTGAGATATTTCAGGTGGTGTAGACCATAGAGGAAAAAACTCAATTTATTATATGTCAATAATGTGAGAAGATGAACTCAAGGGAATGTCTCAAAGAACAATAATATGTTTTGAGTGTGAAAAATAATGACACAAAGCATGTAATTATAGATGAAAAATTAAAATTTTATTTAATGAAATGGATGAGAATAATGGTTTCCCTAAGGCACCATTGGTGGTTGAATGTTACATATGTGAAATTAATGGGAATTATGAAAATCAATGTCCTAGGGATAAATATCATTAATATAATCTTTATGTTGGTATATTTAATGGTTATAATAATGCATATTAAGAGACCATGAATGAAATATTAATGGTATGGGTTGTTCCAATAGTATTTTTTATTTTATATGTGAGAAGATTGATTAAATTGAGGTTTCTTAATGCTAAGACATAATTAATATTCCATATTGTCGGAATGAGTTCTTAAGGATTATTATAATGTAGACTAGTTAATAGTTTAACAATAAATTAAAATTATTTAGGTTTTTATGTATTTAAATTCAACAAGTATGAAATATATAAGGATTTTTCAATTTATGTTTTTCTTTAAGGATATACAACAAAATTTTGAATGATACTGATGACCAATAAAAGACATTAATTTATAAGGTGATATTTTTTTTTGGAAAAAACATGACTAAGGTAATAAATCCCTTAATATGTTCCTAATGTTGATTTAATTATTTTCGGATAAATAGATAATGGATATGAAAAGAAATTAATTACAGAGTATTAATGACCTTGAAACAGAATACTGATTGGTGGAAAAAGTGATTATATTATCACTGATGGAGTTTTTAACATTATTATATTTATGGAATATATTCTATAATCTATTTTTTTATTCAAGGAATAAAGATTTATATATGTTTTCATTATGGTTTTATGGTTATTCCAAATATTACCACGTTTCATGAGAATATATGATCAATTTATTCATATATTTAAAATGTGACATTCAGAGCTACTTCTTATTTTTTTGGGGATTATTATTATTTTGATTTTAGAAATTTAGTGACATAATATATAAATTTTTGGAATTTAATTTTGGTCATCCATGGAGGATATTTTAAGTTATCTATTCATGAAATGGATTAAGTTAAACTTTGGATGTTATTTGATAACTTGTTCTAAGAATTTTCTTTTTGATAATAACAAGATAAAGAAGGAAAAATTATAATTATTTTAGGGATTTAATCATCAACTAGTACTTCAAGAATAAAAAAATTCATCTTCATTCTTAAAGTAAGAGATGATATAGAAATTGGTCGATGAATGATCAAAGTATGAGATTGTACTTATGAAATAAAATGAAATCAAGCAATTATATCTTCTTGAGAAAATTCCCCAACATTAGGAAAAGGATATTAAAATAAATTTTCATCAAATTTCCATAATTTACGATTATATCAATGAATTTATTCATAGCTATTTGGTTTATGGTTTTTTGGATGTTTATTTTCATATGATCATTCACTTTTTTATAATCAATGATCTTAGTAACTCTTCATCATTATTTGGTCATTATGACTTTCTCCAATGTAAAAATCTTAACTTAAAACCTATACTATCCCATATAGAAACCTAATATGTATTATTCCTAATAACCTGTTCACATCCATTTCTATCTTTTCAAGAGTATGTTTTATTAACCCTTTTTATTATGTGGGTTTTCCACAAAGTGATTTTCAAATATTAATATCTTTATTTCTGAGAACAAGTTAAAATTATGAGGACATAATTTATTCAAGGGGGTAGAATGTAACACACTGAGATTTTATGAAATAGTTTTTAAAAATAAAGTTAATTTTTCAATAGCTTTAATTATACATTACAATGAGTTTATCTTGCATTACGTGCAACACCAAGTTGTAATGAAACATAAAAAAACTATAAATATTATTGTTTATACAATAAATTTATTATATAAATGTTAAATATGGTTGAATAATTAGGAATAAAAAAATAAATATTAATTACAATGGTTTTTTATAAATAAAACATATTGAATGAAATACTTAATTTTCAGTAAAGTATTTATATGTTTAAAAAATACTATTTTCTCCAAAAAAGGAATTTCATTTCTTTTAAAATAATAAAATTATTTTTTTCAAACTTTTATAAAATTAATTTGATAAATTGAGATTTTTTTTAAATCAAAAATAAAAAATTATCTTAGGGTGAATTTTTGGGTTTTGAAAATATTAATTTTTCGATGAATAGTGAAAAATACTAGTTTTTATTGAAAACTGCCACGTTATTTTAAGAATTTATAAGGATAATTGTTGTTTTAAAACTGATTTTAAAGAGAAATTAGTTCAATTATATATAAATTAATATAATTAAAATAATTTTAATAATTTTTCATGTTTAATTTTTATATAATTTTTTTAACTTTTGAACATTTTCTCATTGGAAAACCGCTTTCTCATCACGTCTCCAGTTTTAATTTTAAATTATTTTTGACACTTATTTTAATTGAATTTTAAAAAATAGAGTCCATATTTTGAAACTAAATAATTTATATTATCTAATAATTTCATATTAATTATTGATTATAATTAATGGTAAAAATAGTAAAAATTATTTACCAATGTTAATGTAAAAATGGGTTTACCGGGGGGGGGGGGGGTTAAACTAAAAATATAAGGTTTAAAAATGATGAAAAATTTGTCCAAAAATAATTAGATTTAAATATTTATAACTTATAAATTATACAGTTTGATAATTACCCATTTTTTATGCTTTAAAATGTGAAGAATGTGGGAATAACTTTTTTTTTCAAAAACTACAAGTGTGCCACTCACCTCACATATAAAAAGGCTACCCATATATTATTCTATTCAAAATTAAATAAACCATTGATTAGAAAAATAACTTAAAAAATAACATGCTTAATTCCATACTACCATCCTAGAAGCATTATTTTGGTCATAAGTCTAACCTAATAATCATTTTCATGCAAACCAAAAGAAGTTTCATGAAGAAGAGATAACATCCCCAACCAAGAATTTCTATTTTTTATCCTCCTCCATATCATTAAATTCTTATAAGACCATGATTATATAATTAATTAATTATCCTAAATATAATTATAAGTTTTTATGTTAAGTTAATGACCTACAAAAATCTCCACTTTCATAAAATGGGATACAAAATCATCATTCATGTGTATGACTGTCTACAACCTCACAAATCGATGTCAATCGTTTTTCGTTACCTCCTCTCAAAGAAGAAAATAATGATGTATTAATAATTTATATACGATATTTATGATATTATTATACTTATTTAATTATTATATCTCATATAACTTCTTACTTTAGTTTCCACTAGAATATGATAACGTCGTTTGTGTATACAGAAGACTATTGCTTCGCGAAGCGATGTGATTCATTCACAATTTAAATGAAATATAATAAGGACGAGTTTAATAAAAATATGTGATATATATAACATAAAATTTATTCTATAATATTAATATGTTATTTAATATTCTTTCTTTTAATTTTTTGACAAAATGGAAACAACATTCATGTGTACGTACGACCTGCCATCTCCATGAATGGTGTATTTGATTTTCTATCTCTAACTTTTATGGATACTATAAATAAATATATAATGAATACATATGATATTTATATCATGGTAAAAATTATGTTTATTATGTAACAATTATTAATGTAATAGTAAGTAAAAAATAAAAAAGCAAAACATACATGAAAACAAAGTTGTTATTTCCTGAAACACGACTTTATCACAAAATTGTTAATAAAAGGGAAATAAAATGTCATAAGTAAATAATACATGATATGATATATATATATTTATATTTAATAGGTGTATAATAACCTTATATTTATTATAAATTAGGTTTTAACTTATACTGTGGAATTAGAGACTTATGGGTTCCCCTTCAACCCTTAAAAAGAGGATTATCCATAAGAAAACAAAAAAAGAAGGCCTTCAGGCCATTCGGGTATATAAAACCTATTTGAAATTAAATATAAATAATCTATTTTTTTATCATGGTACTCTATGTTTTATTTAATTTTATTCTTTCATGGGTCTTATGAATCAATGCTACCAAAGTGGTAATGGTTTTATGATACAATATCGTCATTTATACGGATTATTTTTTATTATTCTTTAAATGATGAAATACGTTGATATAAATCTCAATAAATTCACAATTTCTATTAATATTTTCTTATTTCCTGAGAATACATGTTTTCCAATTATTTTTATATCTTTATGTACTCAAGATTCAAAAATATATATTTTAAAGTAAATCAACTTTATTTCTCCCTTTGGTTGAAAATCCCTTTTTCTTTCATATTCGTTTTCTCTAAAAATATTTTCAAAAATGTTTTAAAATTACCAAAAGGATTTATTAAATATTTTTTACCCAATTTTTTAGTTTTTAAATGTTTTTAAATAAATATTAATTTATTTTTTAAAATAATTCTCATTTGGATCTTACCAAAAATGTGAAAGGAATATTTGTTTTTAACTTGTATGAAATTTTCCACCTTCACAACCCCTTAATGTTTTAAAATTACATTTTATGTTTTATAGGTTATTTTGAAGGAAAAGTATTTTGAACTTTTTTAGGTTTTAAAAAGTATGTTTCAAAGTGGAAATTACATTTTCTTAAATAAATGGTTAAAATTATTTTTAACGCTTCCATTTTATATTTTGATGGTTATTTTCAAAGAAAATGATTTCCAAAATATTTTGTGAATTTAATGTTTTAAAAAGACAATTTTCAAATAAAGGATTATGAAACTCAATTATTTTATGTTAATTATGATTTATCAGGTATATGATCCAAGGATATCATTCTTATTATTTATCTATATGATTTATGTTTATAAGGACATGATGTTTATGAAACCTTTTTATCATCCATGATTTATACCATAATAAAAGGATTATGTAACCCAATTTTTTTTAAAAGGGATATTCTTTGATAAGATGATAAAACTATTAATAAACCAATTTATTTTACATAGGTCATGTTAAGATAAAAATTTTATGAAACCCATTTCTTATTAGGGGTAATGATATGATGATTGTTTTATGGTCTTATGGAACACATATAAATTATTTTCATTATGTGATGTTGGTTATGTTATAACCAAGGGTGGTGGTTGAATTATTTACAAGGATGGTGGTAATGTTATAACCAAGATGGGTGGGACCTCTATCTTCCTCAAATTTGATGTGTAATGATTGGTTTCTCATGCGATAAATATGATTAAAATGGGGAGTGAACCCAGTTTAGTAAGTTAATTTGTCCACTATGATAGTCTTGGGAGTAAAACTTGACTAATATAATGGTTTGGGAAGTGAAACAATTCCACTATGATAGTTTTGGAAATGATCCATTACTACTGAGGAAATTATATTATATTCTTATGTTTATGCCATAAATTAATTTTTTCTACCAATGTTATGATCCCATGGATCATGTTATTTGATTAAATTATGATTCATGTATTTTGAACTGTAAGTATTTATTCCCTGACTCGATTTTATTATCTATTAAATGCATTTTATGGTTTTTAAATGTTATTCTCATGTTCTCATACCCTTATACTCATGTTATGTTGATATATCCCCCATTTACCCTTATTGAGCATCTAAGATCACCCTTTCTTATATCTCATTTCCACAGGTTATGATGAAATGTTTTATGTAGGGTATGTCTTAGAACAATAGTATATGGGAAGATCTTTATGTGATATGTTTAATATATTTCATGAAATAAGAATATTTTCATAGGTTTTCAAAAGGCACTTTACCTTTACAATCCCCAAGCATGTATTTGAGTAATATAATGCATATTCATCTAAAAATATGTCATATATATGTAATATATTTTTAGTTCTTTACAATTAAAACTTTTTATGTGGATTTAAATATGTTCACATAATCACTACTTAGATTAATTATCATTTCAAAAGTTATGATCATTGTAGGGGTATTCTTTGTCTCGATCTCGTTTTCTTAAGACTTGTTTAATATCAATCCACATGTTTTCTTATAATATCATACTTACTTCCCCATGAATGAATTTTGGCATATTACTTCAAGTAATTAATGGGTTTTACCGATCCATATTATCTTTTTTATTTCAATAATTTTTATTCTAAAAGTTATGAAATCAATACTAGATTTTTCTCATTATTTATATTCAAGGTCCCTTTGTGATAAACTATATGAAATTATATTCTAGAACCACAAAAATTATATTATACTCTATTTATGAATATGGTTTACAAGTTTTGTTTCCATTTCCTACATTATTTATTAAATATATATCAAGAAAGTTGTTAGTAAGTGATACTGATTTTCTTCTTCTTTTAGATTAAGAATATTTATCTTCAAAACACATGTTTACTAAAATTATTTCAAGAATGTTCTTTTTTATAAATAAATTATTTCCTATAGTTATTTTACATGATCATTGACCTTTTTTAAATGGTTTTAAAGGAAAATTTTATTAACTTTTTCCATGTGGGTCACTTTTGACTTGCTTTACAAAAGTTGTAAAAGAATGTTTATTTTTAACATTTATGACATGAATGGATTTTAACAATGTCTTGAATGTTATTTTATTTTAATATTCTTTTTATGTCTTATAATTTATTTTTAATTAAATATAATTTCACAATATTTTTTTACTTTTTTTGTTTTAAAAATAATATTTAAAGTTGAAATATTGTTTTATGAAGAATGATTCTATTAATATTTTAATGGTATTTTTATTCACTATTGAAAAAAAACTTGAGGTTACTTATGATACACTAGGGATATATTGTAATTATAACTTCATTATTCTTATTAAGGAAAGATTAGGATTGTTTCAAAGAGATTTTCTTGGAACCTGTTTATTTTTCACATGTAAATCAAGTTGTGAAATAAAAATGGTTATTATTATTGTAACACCCCAAGCTTCCATAGTACGTTTCCCTTTGAATAATGCAATAGCTTTCATTGTATGCAACTTCGAGATTCTAACACACCGCGACCAATCAATGTAGCCGTTATGAATAGTAATACCCACTTTTTGAAATTTTATAAATTTTATATCTCAAAATGGACATCATTTTTGGATTCGGAATATCGAAATTAGCATGGTGTAAAATTTTGGTACTTTTCAGATAACTTTTATATTTTGATGAATAGTGAAAATTACAAAATTTAAATTAAAAACAACTTTTTTAATCAAAATAATTAATAGTGATAAATTATGAATTTGAGTGGTTTTAAAGTATATTTAGAATCAATTTTTACCATTTAATACAATTTTGGTCATTGAACATAATTTCACATTAAACCGGGCATAAACAAATGTCAATCTTTTGATAATTATTATCTCTTAAAAACGCGCTTATTTGTTTTAACAATGGGAATTAATTTTAAATTAATTTTTGATACTTCTATGTTTTGAATTTAGAAAAATGGATTCCATATTTGGAATCAGGATGTCCAAATTTTTTAAATAGGTAACTTTTATTTTTAGACATTTTGAATAATTACTTCAGTAAATATTTTATTTACCATGGTTAAAGGGTAAATCCGGTAAATAAGGGTAAACAAATAATATTATAATAATATTAATTTACCCTAAAACGTATCCTAACCCTATTTTTTGATATATTTAAGACCATGGGAATCTTTGGATCAATTTTGGGACCCCATAGATCCACTTGTAGGTGATAAGGACACTTTATATTAATCAAGTTAAAGTAAATACAAAAATGACATAAACATATATCTTTTAGAAAAAATTTTTTTATATAGGGTTAAATATGTTATATTTTCAACTAAAAATATTAATTATAAATATAAAAATATTTCCTACATAATTTTATATTATTTATAAGTTTTAAACATTTAATAATTAAATTTATTTAGGACACAATAATGATGCAATATTTTCCTTATTAATGAAAGAATCAAACAATTGGTATTATAAATGTTAAAATAAATATAATTCGAAAGTTTTGATGACATAAAAGAATTTTATTGGTTAATATGACATTTTAGGGTTTATTAAATGAATTTTTTTTGAATTAATAAAGTTTTTATGACTTTAACAAAAATCAATTATTTAATAGTGTCAAAATTGACATAAATGAGTTTTTAAAACAAATATTATATTATTAATTGATATTGTATTCATAAAAATATAAGGTTCGGCCCAAGGACATATATTATGATATCTGTATCATTAATGGACCACTTGGGGGTCTGTTGGATGTATATAGTAAGTTCATTAACTATATAATATAAAAAAACAAAGTGACATGTTAAATGTCAAACTAATTAACTAAGAGTTAAAACTAAAAGATAAGGTTAATATAATGACCCAAACCTATCTAAAATATATTTGTTGAAAGGATTTAGACCAATACCCACCTTATAATATGAATAATCCACTTTTTATCCATTATAAACCAAATATGAATTTATTATAAATTAATACTTTAAGTTTTTCCTAAAGAGACCATCCTCCCACTTATAAAAGGACACCACTTCTAAGAAATTATTAATACCTTAAAAACCTTTTGGTTCATCCAAACTCTGCTCAAATACCCTTTAAACTATCCTCCCTTAATCCTATAGGCCATACATTAGTCAGAAAGTCAGCCTAAGGAGCCCTTTTGATCAAATCAAAAGGAAGAACCCGAATAAGAGGTAATGTTTTCACCACCCTCTTTCAAGTTCTATTCTTGTTCAAATTTTTCATTCTTTATTATTTCCATTATAAAATAATAACTCCAGAATCTTCTATATAATGTGATGTTATTATAAATATTGTACAACCATATTCAGTTTTCTATCCATCCTTTGAATGACATGTCATAATATGCGCGTACGTACGACTTACCGTCTCCACATCGTGGTGTAATTGTTATTCAAAACATTATTATTTGGATGGTATGTTAATGATGTGTAATTGATTTAAATAATAAATATAACTTGATAATGATTCTGTATATATGATATACCATCCAATTATATATTATTTTAATTTCAAAAGTATGATATTGTCGCTTGTGCGTACGTACGGACTACCGTCTCCACGAATTTGATGAGATTCATTCCCCATCGTACCCATGCAAGTATAATTCTCATTTGATGATTAAAAATAATGTTTAAGGACTTTATATCATTCTTTATATGAATAATATAAAACCTATCCATAACAAATATGACTTATGTAACAAAACATATAAAAGAAAACGAGTAACTTAACACCCGAAATGACGATAATACTAAGATATTATTAACAAAGCAATGTGAAAAGATCATATATGATATAATATTAATGTATATGGTTCTTGTAAAATTTAATAACAATTATTTAAACATTATACAGGAGGTTAACCTACCCTCAAACAAGGAAAATTACAAGGTAAGAGTTTATTTCACAATCTCTTCATTATCTGAGGTTGTTTATACGTAATTATCTACTAGGACCTCTTTATCATCTACATCCATGTTTCTTAAAAATGTTTTTCAAAACATTCTTACTTTTTTACAGAATATGGGTTAAAGTCATTTATACCCTTTTATTACTTTTTATAAGAAGTTTATAAAGGAATCTTTCCGTTGTTTTACAAAGAAGGTCATTTTTAACCTTTTCGACAGAATTAAGGTAAGAATGCTTTTTTAACTTATACGGTGGGTGTAGTTATTTTCCACCATTATAAAATTGTCGAAGCTTTCCTTAAAATCTTATAAGAATATTTTGAAAGTAAATTTTTTATTTTATAATTATGTGACCTTTAAATTATTTCAAAATTAATATTTTAAGAATTTGTGAAAGGTACTCTTTATCAAGATCGGAATTTTAAATGTTTTAAAGATTTATCTTTCTAAATCCTTTTAATTAATGTCCATGTTTTCGAAATGATTTTAAGGATTTATTTATATGGAATTGAATGTTTTGAATTGATATTTCTTTTCAAAAGTTTCAAAGTGGTATGGGACACTTTGATTCAAAAATCTCTTTTAAATTACTTCCTTTATAAATGCGTGAATTTTAAATGATTTAAAAAAACAGATATTTCTCTCAAATAGTTTTGATTTCATCTATGTCAACATCCTTTGATGGATTTTAAGATTACTTGAAATTTATTTATTATGATAAAAATCTTCCATATTTTATTTAAGGTTTTGTGATATGTTTGACTGTGGATGTGTTATTTCTATAGCATTCATGGTTTATGGAGAAAGTATTGACATTTCATATGCTAGTTTTAATATGAAGGTTTATGTTATGTTTAAACCTGTTCATATGAGGAATGCATTGGACTTAATAAGTGATAGGTGGAGCCCGCTATAATTCCTCGATGCATCCGTAGGTCTCATGAGACAAACTAGTGTCTTAGCACGAGGCTTGAAAAAATCTTATTTGTAGTCTTGGCATGAGGCCTTGTCTATGTGGTTATGATAGTATGTAATTATGCATTCCATCATTATGAAAGTGGTTATTGATATTGCATGTGATTATTCGACTAGTAGAATATCCATGTGAATAAGTAAATGGCATTATTTCAATTTATTTTTTCCATGTTATTCTGAAGTTCAAGTTTAAAAGGATTTTGTTTTAGTTATGCATTGCCTTAAATGTTTATGTTTATTTAAGAAAGTTCCGCTATATTGTTATCATTACTGAGCATCTGAGCTCACCCATTTCAGTGTTTTATTTTTCCCAGGATGTGAAGAAGTATTTTATGAATGACCTGAGGGGATAATATGAGGGAATATGAAGAAATGATTTTGATGTTGTTTTCCACTTTATTATGTAATGTAAGTCTTATGAATGGATCTAGTGTTTCCAAGGCTACTAAACCGATCAGTCCTTCAGGACTTGATTCCTTGTAATCACGCCAATGGTATGTAATAATGCACCGACTCTGGGTAACTGGGGTCGGGGTGTAATAGTTGGTATCAGAGGAAGTTTAGTACAAACCTTGGAAGCTAGATTTAGATAAACATTGATTAGAGCACATAGCCCTAAGATAGACTTTGAGGATTAGTATAGAATAACTTCCTAGAATTTGGGTACTGTAGAGATTTTGTGAGTTTTCCGAGCAATACATTTTTGTCTGGATACGATCCGGTAGAGGTGGCTCTGGCACAGATGTAGCTAGGGGTAAAACCCAAAAACACCGCTTTGAGCTAGACTCGAACCTAAACTGGTGCACGAAAACGGGCCTTGCTGCTCTCTTGGTTACGACACTCCTGAGGGATATGCTTAGGATAATTATTATTTTCTTTACAAACCATTATAAAGGCTTTATGAGTATATACTTCCTCAAAGAAGACATTTTTATGATTATGGATTATATCCATAAACTGTTTAATTTATGTTACTTATTTTACAAGTTTGGGATTAGGTATTGCTATTCATAATCTAATCTAGTGTATTCTATTGTTTAGAAATGGAACCCAGTATAAGGAATGAGAACTCCAACAATACGCATGATCCAAAGAGTAAGAAGAATCATATCTTTCACGGTCTTAAGATAGAATTTATAAGGGAAATAGTATCCCACATATTATCATCATATGAACAAATAGTATCATGTGTTGATAAGATAAGTAAAGAATTATCGGAGTCCTATGGATTTGAAGGGATTCTAGAGAAGGAAAGGATGGTAGAGAGAAGGACAGATAAAGGGAAGAAGGTAAAGAAGGATTTTCCCTTATGTGATAACTATGGAAATAATCACCTTGGAAAATGTTGGAAGGGAATGGGAGTATGTTATAAGTGTGGAGAAAAAGGACACCATGTATGTGACTTCAAGGGTAAGAAAAAGGTTTCAAATGTACAATGCTTCATCTGTAAGGAGTTGGGACACTACACAAATCAATGTCCCATTCATAAGAGTATACCGCAAATGATGTTATTGGATAATAATCAAGTTATGATACTACCACAGATGAAGAGGAATGATTAGAGTTCTTATGTTGTTATTAGGGAATTATGTCATTTTAGTGTTGTATCAACAATGTACTGATTATAATAATTATGGAGTATATAAGGATTATACTACAGTACTATTTCATTAAGGACTTGAGATTGTGTGGAACGAAGAAAAGTGACTCAATAGCAGGTTAAATTTTTGGAAAACATATGGTTGAGAGAAAGATAAACCATAATATGGTTTTGATACCGAGGTAGTGATTTTGGAATAATACATGATTGATTTGGATAAATTACATTGGATATTCTTGATTACCTTGAAACTGATTAATGATTTTTATATTCCATCATTGTTGGAGTTTACAACATTTTTGGATAGAAGGAGTATATTCAGTATTATATAAGAAATAAGTGATCATGAATGTAATAAAAATGGTTTTATGGTGTAAAGACCCAGAAATTTCAAAGAACTTTTTTTAAATACTTGGGAATTTTACGAGTACACAGTTTCAGATAGCACTTGATTCCGAGGCCCGGTGTGCCCAAAATAAATTTTCGAAGTTTAGCTCGGGTACGTTCAGTGAACGGACGAGTGGGTTTTTCTAACTTTTGAACCGGTGCTCGGAATTGAAATCTGAGGGCACCGATGGACTCACAGAGCCGATAATTGCTTAAAGGGACACTTACTGCAGATGCGTTCACGAAAGAGGAGAAGATAATTTTTGGGTGTTTTTTTAAGGAAAAAATAAAAATTGTCCTAACAAATTTTATTTCATGAGGATGTTTTTCCTCCAATGGGTTGTTAAGGGTGGGGCCCACAACCACTTAACTACCCAAGTGTGGATTTAAGAGAGGTGAGGCCCACACGAGCCCCACTATTTAATTCCCTCTAAACCCATTAGTAAACCCCCCCCCATTAATTAGACAAACCTCCTTTTTAATGTCGCCTAAATCCATTAAATTATGTCAACTCATAATTTAATGAGGAACCTTCCCCTTTTCCCTTTTTAATTTAACAGCCAATGTGATTAATTAAAAGGGAACCTTCACTCTCCCTTCCGGATTTAATTACAAGAGAGATTCTTTACGTGTGAATTAAATATTAGGTGGATCCTATTATTTAATTTTGGGGAGAATATCGTTGGCAAAGGAAATAACATGGGGAAAACTCTTGAGCTTTGGACGAAGAATGCTGGTTCCTCAGAGATCAATGACACGTCACCAAATCCTCGTCTCCGCGACGCCATGTACCGCGACACCTACGACCATATTCTTCGCGACGCCATGTACCATGACGCCTACAACCCTCTTCTCCATGATGCCGTGTACCGCGATGCCAACGATTGTATTCTCTATCGAGGTAGGGGTTTATTTCGAGAATGATAATACTCCCATGTTTGTTTTTCCTCTAGGCACGAACACGGATCAACTAATTATCAAATTGGTCCACAAATTATTATTTGTGGGTTGGGGATTATTGTTTGCGGGAAATTGTTAGGAGTTGCTTCAAAACACTAACACGGTGGGTGCGGAAAAACGAACAAGTCTGAACCCACCGTTTTTATTTCCTTGATGCATGGAACGTTGGGCGACGATAAAACGGGACCGCAATGGCATTTGAAGGCTGCCACAGTGGAGAGCGGGTCCCGAGACGACCACAGGCACATTCGGGAGCAAGAACAGACCACCAGAGCATATCTGGTGCCCGCAGACATCTTCGGCAGCGCAGGTCGCCGGCCGGCCGCTCGGAGGTGGCGGCACCCCGGCGCGCTGCCGACAGGAGCCGCCGCGGCTGAAGCCGCGGTGGAAGGCGGCCAGATCCCGCAGCCACGTGGGATCCAGAGGGGACGCGGCGACCATGCGCCGCGTCTGCGGAGCGCTAAGGAGGGGGGGATCGCGTCCCCCCCCGGCCGGGCCGGGGCGGGTCGCGTGGACCAGGCCATGCCCCGCAGGGCCGGGTTGTGCCCACTAGGCCGGACCCGGACCCGGGTCGGTTCACCCCGTTCGGGCCGACCTAGGGGGGTTGGGCCGGGCCCATACCCCCCACTTCGGACCGTTTTCAGTCAGTGGCCCATAACAAGAGCTACAGACCTCCGATCGATGTACCACTAGTTGCGATGAGATCCTTGGATCGGTACGGTAGTTTAGGTATATTACACTCAAGGTTTTGGAGAACTTTGAGTATGGTCGGGTTGGTTTGAACACGAAACCAATCGGGCCATCGGAGCGGAAACGCTTATAACTTGAGCTCCGCCCGTCCGATTGACGTGCCGTCGACTTTGTTGGATTCCTATTAGTGAGAAAGTTTTTTTTGGCTTACTCCACTCACGTTTTGGACATAGTTGGAGTACAGTCAGGTTGGTTTTAGCTTAAAAATCAACCGGTCCCCTGGGAAAAAAAGCCAATAACTCTCATACCGGGCATCCGATTGACCCGCCATCTGTCACGTCGAGTTCCATTTAACAAGACAGAACTTTGTGATACATCAAATATGGACTTCATGACAGTTGATGTATCAACCCCCTTGGCTCGTGGAGTGAACCCTCCTGGAATCGAGCGTGCTGTGTGCGGGAACCCTAGAGCTGGCTGCGACTGTGATGACGACGACTACATTTGGATCCTCCGCGGGTTCAGCAACGAGAACGACTGTACTTGAATCCTCCATGGGTTCGGCAGTGATGACGACCGTACTAGGATCCTCCATGGGTTCGACGGTGATGACTACTGTTCTTGTATCCTATGTGGGTCTGGCAGTATTTGACTATGTACTTGTATCATATGTGGGTCCGGCAGAGTAGCTGGTCTTGTATCCTTTGTGGGTCCGACAGCTTAGCTGGTCTTGTATCTTATGTGGGTCCGACAGCTTGGATGAATCAGTGGATACATCTGATCATCTCTATCACCTTACGAGGTGTATTCCTGTGTGATCTGAGTCTTGATTCTCAATCTTATCATCGATGTAATTGACTTGCTTTCCTTTGTGGACTGGGTTGTGTTTTTCCTGTGTGGACTATGTTAAGCTATCCTTTGCGGACTGGGTTGTTCTTTCCTTTGTGGACTGCGTGGTGCTTGGGAGTTAGAGACAAACTGTAACTGATGACTTAGGTATATGTATGGGCATATACTTATGTTGTGTTTTTGATACTTCGTGATTGTATCTTTTCTTTGTGGTTTATCCTTCGTGGATTCTGAGAGACCTTCGGGGGTATCGGGGGTCCCTACTAAGTAGCGTATACTCACCACTGCATGGGCTATGCCCTCACTACGTTGTGTTGGATGCAGACGACAGACAACACTGATCGAGGTACAAGCTTGTGGAGCCGGACGGTACCCGGAGGTGGACCACTTGGCGGGACTTACACGGAGCGGACGGCCGGACTGAGGAGCTGTGGAGGCTATTTGTACCCACCCTTCAGGTGGGAGTTCTGTAGGATGGCTCAAAGTCACTGTTTTACTTTTTAGCTATTGTAATTTCTTTCAGTTGTACTTTACTTTCAGTAGGGTTTGTATTCTGGCCCATTTACTTTCCAGCACTTGTTATTGTACTCAATTTACTTCATGTTTACTCTAGTTTGTGTACTATGTGGTGTTTGTTTACTTTATAAATGCAATGCTTTCCCTTTTATAAGATTTTATGCATTTGGTGTTAGTCGCCAGCCCCTGGCCTATGGAAGGAGGGTTTGTGGTAGTCACGGCTCGGGCCCCAATGACAGGTCATGACAAATTGGTATCAGAGGAGTTCAGTTCTCCTGCAGAACTTAGGACTCTAATCTTTCTTCTATTTGAAGCAATAATATTAAGGGTATTGAGTGTGGTTAACAGTACAGGGATTCCTGTGTTGGTGCGGGGGTCGACGTATCCATACACCAGGACCCTGACTTCTGATTTCCGACTCAATACATGAAAACATTGATTGCATGTGTGTTACAAAAGTTTTCTTTGTGATTACTTTGTGTTAGCTCACCAAGAATACTGTATTAACTGTGGAACACCTGTTTCCTTTCAGGATGGCCCCATGACGTCATCCAACTAGGGTTTCGAGATTTGTGTGAGACGGTAGCCCACCGAGTGAAGAGGCCTCGGTTCATGGCCTCTTTTATGCGGAGGCGCCGGTGGTACCTTTACCCACTGTGCCACCGATGCTACCAGCCTCAGCAGCGGAGAGTGCACGTCGCCTCAGTGCGTTGTATGAGTTTCAGAGACAGAGGCCGCCCAAGTTCCGCGGAGAGACAGATCCTCAAGCAACCGAGGATTGGCTGGAGGCTGTTTTCAGTGTCTTCAGGTTGGTAGGGACTCCATCAAACCTCATGGGGATCCTTACTGCGAGTCTCTTACACGCGGTAGCAGGTAGATGGTGGAGCCTGATGCTCCTGGTGCACGAAAAGGCATCTCTTATTTGGACAGAATTCGAGAGCCGCTTTAGCTCAGAGTTCGTTACGGCCACCCTCCATGCGGTGCGCATCCAGGAGTTTCTACAACTGCGGCATGACAGCATGTCAGTAGCCCAGTACATGGCGAGATTTACCGACCTCTCGCACTACTACACGGACATGGTACTGGACCCATTCTTCTGGGACTAGACCTTTGAGAAGGGGTTGAGGCATGAGATTAGAGCTTCGACGATTCCACTTAGCATCCCGACTCAGGCGGGGGTCGTAGAGCGAGCCCTGCTGCTGGAGAGCTTTCTCGCCGAGCAACCATCTACAGCGAGACCCACCGCAAGACGGCACAGAGCAGAGTCTTCCACAGCAGGTAGTCGACGGATGACGTAGGGGTCCAAGTGGACCAGGACGTCAGGTGGGCGACCTCAGGACACGGGTTCAGCTGTGAGGGGCACACGGTGTAGAGCCAGCCTTTCGAGGAGCATATAGTGCTATGCATGCGGCGGGCAGGGTCACATGGCTCGTGACTGCCCGAACTGCCATGCAGACGAGCAGCAGATAGTGGAGGGACCTTCGAGGCAGAGTCAGAGGTTCGACCGTGGCTATCCGTAGGGAGCAGGCGGACGGGGCGGAGGAGCTGGCTGAGTAGCGGGTGGTGGATGACGCTTCGAGGCTCTACCACCCCCCATGGAGGTCCACCCCGACCACAGGGAGCTGGCGCGCAGAGGCAGGCTTAGCTCTAGGCAGTAGAGGCTTATGACCACAGTGCACCCAAGATAATTCAAGGTACTATCTGTGTCTACTCCACCTTTTCTGCAGTTCTTATAGACACAGGTGCGAGTCATTATTTTTTTTCCACTGCCCTTGTTCAGAGCTCGAAGATTCTGACAGAGCTGTTGGCTCGATCCTTGCGGCTGGAGACTCCTACGAGAGCAGACTCGACGATTACACACTGGTGCCGATAGTGTGATCTTACTCTAGGAGGTGAGATCTTCGTCTGGGATCTTCTTGTAGCGGCGTCGAGGCCTTACGACATCATCTTGGGTATGGACTGGTTATCTACAATCTATGCCCAGATCGACTGTATTAGGCGCAAGGTGCGGTGTGTCTGCATAGATGGGACTGGGTTCACCTTCATCGGCGAGAAGGGAACCTTTGCATCATAGGATGGACTCACGTAGAGGAGGGGGTAGCCGATCACTCATCAGTTGGATAGCCTCATCCTCAGAGCAGTTGACGTGCAGAGTCCGAGTTTTCCTATAGTGGTGGACCATTATGCGGACGTTTTTCCTGACGATGTTCCAGGACTACCTAATCACAGGGATGTAGAATTATACATAGACCAATACCCTGGGACATCACCGATATCCACTCCGGCATATCGGATGGCTCCCGCCGAGCTTCGTGAGCTGTAGGTACAGCTGGAGGACTTACAGGGGAAAGGTTTTATCTAACCCATTGTTTCACCCTGGGCTTCTCTGATCCTTTTTTCCAGGAAGGTGGATGGGAGCTTGTGACTGTGTGTCGATTACCGTCGCCTGAACCAGGTGACCGTGAGGAACAAGTATCCGCTTCCGAGGATTGAAGACCTCTTTGATCAACTCAAGGGAGCACGTTGGTTCTCGAAGATAGATCTCAGGTTAGGCTATCATCATCTCCGAGTTCGGGATGAGGATGTGAAGAAGACGACCTTCAGGTGCCGGTATGGCCACTATGAGTTCATGGTCATGCCCTTCGGTGTTACCAACGCTCCAGCAGTGTTTATGAGTCTCATGAACAGGATCTTACAGCCCTACCTCGATCGGTTTGTCGTAGTCTTCATTGACAACATACTGATTTACCCAATGACTGAGGAGGAGCATGCCTACCACATACAGGTTGTACTGGATACAATCTGAGAGCACCAGCTTTATGGTAAGCTCTCAAAGTTCCAGTTCTGGCTTAGAGAGGTCCACTTTTGGGGGCACGTCATCTCTGAGGTGGGAGTTTCAGTAGATCCCGCGAAGGTCGAGGTGGTACTTGCTTGGGAGCCACCGAGGAGCATGACAAAGGTGTGGAGTTTCCGAGGTCTGTCTGGGTACTATCAGAAATTTCTGCTAGACTTCTCCAGTGTGGTAGCACTACATATAGATTTGACAAATAAGGGGAAACCCTTCGTGTGGTCAGACAGATGTCAGCAGTGCTTCCAGGATCTGAGACAGAGATTGAACAGTGCGCCCATCTTGAGGCTTCCAGAGGAGGGCGTATGGTACATAGTTTACTGCGACGCATCAGGGACCAGACTCGGGTGTGTCCTGATGCAGGAGAGAGCAGTGATCACCTACAATTCATGGAATCTGAGGCCGCACGAGAAGAACTATGCCACCCATGACCTAGAATTAGCAGCAGTGGTCTTCGCCCTAAAGATGTGGCGACACTATCTGATGGGAGAGAGCTTTACAGTATACTCTGATCACAAGAGTCTTAGGTACATATTCTCGCAGAAGGACCTAAACCTGAGATAGCGGTGATGGTTCGAGTTCCTCAAGGATTTTGAATTTTAGATTTTCTATACTCCTGGGAAGGGGAACGTTGTGGCTGATGCTCTTAGCAGGAGATCGAGTATTTAGCTACTTGGAGAGATGACAGAGAAGTTAGCCGCTTTGCAGATATCCTTCGTGGATAGTGATGGGGCAGCCTATCTTCATTCCCTCACAGTCACTCCTCCACTACTTCAGTGGGTCAGAGATGCAAAATGTGGGGACGTGGATTATGAGACGGGACATGCACAGATATCCTCAGGATAAGCACCTGATGGATTTTCTGTAGGAGGAGAGAATGTCATACTTTTCAGGTGGCGTACCATGGTACCAGTTACACTATGGGAGGAGGTGCTGATGGAGTTCCATACTTCCCCTCTAGCGGTACATCCTGGAGTAGAGAAGATGTATCAGGACCTCAGATGACAGTACTGGTGGCCGGGTATGAAGAAGGTTGTGGCAGGGTTCGTTTCTCGATGCCTCACTTTCCAGCAAGTGAAGGCAGAGCACCAGGTACCTGTAGTCTTGGTACAACCCTTAGAGGTCCCAGAGTGGAAGTGGGAAGGGATATCCATGGATTTCGTGATGGGGCTTCCACGTACTTCCAGAGGACACGACTCCATTTGGGTGGTTGTAGACCGAATCACCATGTCAGACCACTTCCTACCGATCAGAGAGTAGGGCTCAGTAGGGAGATTAGGATGTCTCTACATTCAAGAGATCGTATGGATTCATGGTATTCCATCATCTATCATCTCCGATGGAGACGCTCGCTGTACTTCCTGGCTTTGGAAGGGGTTACAGGAGGTGTTTGGGATGCATCTACGCCTGTGGACCACCTTTCACCCACAGACGGATGGTCAGACGGAGAGGACCATTCAGACACTCGAGGACATGCTCCGTGCATGTGTCCTTGACTTTGGTCACAGCTGGGAGGATCACCTACCCTTGGTGGAGTTTGCGTAGAACAACAACTACCACTCCACCATCAGGATGGCACCATACGAGGCACTGTACGACTGGCCTTGCAGATCACCTATGTGCTGGACTGACCCTGGAGAGTCAACACTTGTAGGACCAGAGATGGTTCAGGCTACGACTGAGAAGGTGTAGGTTATTCAGGAGAAGATGTGGACTGCTCAGAGCCGACAGAAGTCCTATGCTGGCAAGAGGCAGAGACCACTGGAGTTCGAGGATGGGGACCACGTTTTCTTACAGGTCTCACCTCGACCTAGATTATGGAGATTTGGCCGGGGCGGCAAGTAATCTCCGCACTTCATCAGGCCTTTTTAGGTCCTCAACAGGGTAAGTGAGGTGGCTTACCGCCTGGCCCTTACACCTCAGTTGCACCGGGTGCACAACGTCTTCCACGTATCTCAGCTGAGGAGATACGTGCACGACCCGATGCATATCATTGATCACGTGGAGCTGGACATCGATGAAGGGGAGAGTTTTGTGGAGGTCCCGGTGGAGATTGAGGATTGACAAGAGCGGGTCCTATGTGGATGGTCAATACCTCTGGTGTGCATTCCTTGGCAGCACGGGAACCACTAGGAGAGCACATAGGAGCGGGAGGCTCAGATGCGTGCTCAGTACCCTCATTTGTTCCCCTAGTTTTTGTTGTAGCTTTACAGGGACATAAATCCCTGAGGTGGGAGTAATGTAAAGACCCAGAAATTTCAAGGAATTTTTTTAAATACTTTGGAATTTAATGAGTACGCAGTTTCTGACAGCGCTAGATTCCGAGGCCCGAGGTGCCCAGAATCAATTTTTGAAGTTTTCCTCAGGTACGTTCAGTGAACGAACGAGCGAATTTTTATAACTTTTGAACCTGTTCTCGGAATTGAAATCTGAGGGCAACGATGGAATCACAGCACCGATAATTGCTCAAAGGGACACTTACCGCATATGCGTTCGCGAAAGAGGAGAAGATAATTTTTGGGGGTTTGTTTAAGAAATAAATAAAAAAATTCAGAACAATTTTTATTTCATGAGGAGTTTTTCCTCCCATGGGTAGTTAAGGGTGGGTCCCACAACCACTTAACTACCCAAGTGTGGATTTAAGAGTGGTGGGGCTCACACGAGCCCCACCATTTAATTCCTTCTAAACCCATTAGTAACCCCCCCATTAATTAGACAAACCTCCTTTTTAATGTCGCCTAAATCCATTAAATTATGTCGACACGTAATTTAATGAGGAACCTTCCCCTTTTACCTTTTTAATTTAACAGCCAACGCGATTAATTAAAAGGGAACATTCACTCTCCCTTCCTGAATTAATTACAGGAGAGATTCTTTATGTGTGAATTAAATATTAGGTGGAACCTATTATTTAATTTTGGGGAGAGCATCGTTGGTGAAGGAAAGAACGTGGGGAAAACTCTTGAGCTTTGGATGAAGAACACTGGTTCCTCGGAGATCGACAACATGCCGCCAAATCCTCTTCTCCGCGACGCCGTGTACTACGACGCCTACGACCCTCTTCTCCGCGACGTCGTGTACCGCGACGCCTACGACGCTCTTCTCCGCGACACTGTGTACTGCGACGCCGACGATCTTCTTCCCTATCGAGGTAGGGGTTTATTTCGAGAATGATAATACTCCCATGTTTGTTTTTCCTCTAGACACGAATGCAGATCAACTAATTATCAGATTGGTCCACAAATTATTATTTGCGGGAAATTGTTGGGAGTTGTTTCAAACCACTAACGCGGTGGGTGTGGATAAACGAACAAGTCCGAACCCACCATTTTTCTGTCCTTGATGCACAGAACATTGGGTGACGATGGAACGGGACCGCAACGGCGTTTGAAGGCCACCACAGTGAAGAGTGGGTCCCGAGATGACCGAAGGCGCATTTAGGAGCAAGACTGGACCACCGAAGTAGCTCCGGTGGCCTGCGGACATCTCCAGCGGCACGGGTCACCGACCTACACCGGTCAGCTGCCTGGAGGCGGTGGCGCCTTGGCGCGGCGACCACGCACCGCGTCCGTTGAGCGCAAATGAGGGGGGGAGCGCGTCCCCCCCTGCTCGGCCCGCTGGCCGAGCTAGCAAGCCCCCCCGGCCGAGTCGGGGTGGATCTCGCGGACCGGGTCAGGCCGTGCCCAGCAGGCTGAACCCAGACCCGAGTCGGGCCGACCCAGTTGAGGCCAACCTGGGGGGGGGGGGGGGGTCGGCCAGGCCGGGCCGGGCCCATACCCCCCACTTCAGACTGTTTCCAGTCAGTTTCCCATAACATGGGTTACGGACCTCCGATCGGTGCACCGTCAGTTGCGATGAGATCCTTGGATCGAGACTGTCATTTTGGTATATTACACTCAAGGTTTCGATGAACTTTGAGTATGGATGGGTTGGTTTGAACACAAAACCAACCGAGCCCTTGGAGCGGAAACACTTATAACTTCAGCTCCAGACATCCGATTGACGTGTCGTCGACTTTGTTGGATTCCTATTAGTGAGAAGGTTCTTTTGGCTTACTCCGCTCGAGGTTTTGATGCAGCTAGAGTACGGTCGGCTTGGTTTTAGCTTAAAAACCAACCAGGCCCCTCAGACGAAAAAGCCAATAACTCTCAGACCGGGCGTCCGAATGACGCGCCGTCTATCACGTTGAGTTCCTTTTAATGAGGCAGAACTTTGTGATACATCAACTTTGGACTTCATGACAGTTGATGTATCGACCCCCTTGGAACATGGAGCGGACCCTCCTGGAATTGAGCGTGCTGTGTGTAGGAACCCTAGAGCTGGCTGCGACTGCGACGATGGCGACTACACTTGGATCCTCTATGGGTTCCGTAGCGAGAATGACTGTACTTGAATCCTCCATGGGTCTGGCAGCAATGAAGACCATATTAGGATCCTCTGTGGGTTCGACGACGATGACTACTGTTCTTGTATCCTATGTGGGTCCGGAAGTATTTGACTCTGTACTTGTATCCTATGTGGGTCCGGTAGAGTAGTTGGTCTTGTATCCTTTGTGGGTCCGACAGCTTAGCTGGTCTTGTATCCTATGTGGGTCCGATAGCTTGGATGAATCAGTGGCTACATCTGATCATCTCTATCGCCTTACGAAGTGTATTCCTGTGTGAGATGAGTCTTGATTCTCAATCTTATCATCGATGTGATTGACTGGCTTTACTTTGTGGACTGGGTTGTGTTTTTCCTGTGTGGACTGTGTTAAGCTATCCTTTGCGGACTGGGTTGTGCTTTCCTTTGTGAACTGCGTGGTGCTTGGGAGTTGGAGACGAACTGTAACTGTTGACTTAGGTATATTTATGGGCATATAATTATGTAGTGTTGTTGATACTTCGTGATGTATCTTTAATTTGTGGTTTATCTGTCATGGATTCTCAGAGACCTTCGAGGGTCTCGGGGTCCCTACTGAGTATCGTATACTCACCCCTGCACGGGATATGCTAGCACTACATTGTGTTGGATGTAGATGATGGATAGCACTGATCGAGGTGGAAGCTTTTGGAGCTGGACGGTACCCGGAGGTGGACCACTTGGCGGTACATACATGGAGCGGACGACCGGACCGAGGAGCTATGGCGGATATCTATACCCACCCTTCAGGTGGGAGTTCCGGAGGACGGCTCAGAGCCACTGTTTTACTTTTCAGTTGCTGTAATTCCTTTTAGTTGTACTTTACATTCAGTTGGGTTTGTATTATTTCCCATTTACTTTCCAGAACTTGTTTTTGTACTCAGTTTACATAGTGTTTACTCCAGTTTGTGTACTCTGTGGTGTTTGTTTACTTTATAAAGGAAATGCCTTCCCTTTTATCGGGTTTTATGCCTTTGGTGCTAGTCGCCAGCCCCTGGCCTATGGAAGGTGGGCTTGGGGTAGTCACGGCTCGGGCCTCGAGGATGGGTCATGACATATGGTAATTCAGGATGTTGCAGTGTTTTAAAAGAATACATGATGAAGGTGTTCACAAGTTATTACGCGGAAAAAAGGATCTTCATTGTGTTTACCTTCCTTATAAATTTTGGACTGTGAGTTTGGACAGGAGTATTTTGCATAATTATATTTTGAGATTATTTTTGGATTTCCATAAAAGGACAACCCGAAGTTTGAGCGACAACCCGTCGCGTTCGGTAAGGCCGCGAGAATTGAACCCACAACCAAAGGGTGACAAGGGTGTATCACCTAACACTGACCCACGCGATATACTGGATTGAATAATGTAGTCTTTTTTAAGAAATTCTGGTAGATGAATTATAAATTCATTTTTTTTAACCCTATACGAATAGGATAAATAGAATATTATTTTTAAGTTCTATTATCTTTTAGAGTGAAAGATGAGTTTGTGGTAGAAATTAGGTAAAGGATGGGACTCTACTTATCATGTATGTATTTTTATTCTTCTCTTATTCTATGATGAAATTAATTCTTATACTTTAGTGAAGGGATCTTAAAACAAAAAAATGTGTTATCCTAATACCATATGTTTTGTTGAACCGATGATATCTTAAATCATCATAGATTGATGGTTTTGAGGCCCTCAATTATACAATTGTTTGTGACTGATGACCTCAATCACTCCCTATAAATATTTATGTTTTTCTTCCAATTATTTGTCTCAAATTTCCACCAATTTTCTCCAAATCGAGATCATAATTTGGTGGTGACCCTTTCATTTCTATTTTCCTCTTATTAAGAATAAATTTTATTAACCCAATTTCTGATGTGGGTTTTCCCAAAAAGATATTTTCTATTTTCAACCTTTTATTTTCAAAAAACAATTTCAAATTTCGAAGATGCGATTTAATGAAATATGGGAGAATGTAACACCCCAAGCTTCCATGATATGTTTCCCTTCGAATAATGAAATAGCTTGCATTGTATGCAACTTCGAGATTCTAACACACCACGACCAATCAAAGTAGCCGTTATGAATAGTAATACCCACTTTTTGAAATTTCATAAATTTTATCTTTCAAAATGGACTTTTTTTGGATTCGTAATATCAAAATTATCCTAGGGTAAAATTTTACTACTTTTTGGATAACTTTTATATTTTGATGAATAGTGAAAATTACTAAATTTAAATTAAAAACAACTTTTTAATCAAAAATACTTAATAGTGATAAATTATGAATTTGAGTGGTTTTAAAGTATATTTAGAATATATTTTCACCATTTAATACAATTTTGTTCATTGGACATAATTTCGCATTTAAACCGGACATAAACAAATGTCAATCTTTTGATATTTATTATATCTTAAAAACACACTTATTTGTTTTAACAACGGGAATTAATTTTAAATTAATTTCTGCCACTTCTGTGTTTTGAATTTAGAAAAACGGATTCCATATTTGGAATCAGGAGGTCCAAATTGTGTAAATAGGTAACTTTTCTTTTTAGACATCTTGAATAATTACTTTGGTAAATATTATATTTACCATGGTTAAAGGGTAAATCCGGTAAATAAGGGTAAAAAAATAATATTATAATAACATTAATTTACCCTAAAACGTTTCATAACCCGTTTTTTTGATACTGGTCCAACCATGGGAATATTTGGGTCAATTTTGGGACCCCATGGAGCCACTTGTAGGTGATAAGGACACTTTATATTAATTAAGTTAAAGTAAATACAAAAATGACATAAACATATATCTTTTAGAATTTTTTTTATATAGGGTTATATATGTTATCTTTACAACTATAAATATTCATTAGAATTATAAATAAATTTCCTACATAATGTTATTTTATTTATAATTTTTAGATATTGAATAAGTAAATTTATTTATGACACAATAATGATGCAGTATTTTCCTTATTAATGAAAGAATCAAACAATTGGTATTATAAATGTTAAAATAAATATAATTTGAAAGTTTTTATGACATAAAAGAATTTTATTGGTTAATATGACATTTTAGGATTGATTAAATGAATTTAGTTTGAATTAATATTGTTTTTATGACTTTAACAAAAATCAATTATTGAATAGTGTCAAAATTGTCATAAATGAGTTTTTAAAAAAAATATTATATTATTAATTGATATGTTATTCCTAAAAATCTGAGGTTCTTCCCAAGTACTTATATCATGATAGGTTTATCATTAATGTACCACTTGAGGGTCTTTTGGATGTATATAGTATGTTTATTAACTATGTAATATAAAAATACAAAGTGCCACGGTAAATGTCAAACTAATTAATTAAGAGTTAAAACTAAAAGATAAGGTTAATATAACGACCCAAACCTGTCTAAAATCTATTGGTTGAAAGTATTTAGACCCATACCCACCTTATACTTTTAATAATCCACTTTGGAGCCATTAGAAACCGAATATTAATTTATTATAAATTAATACTTTAGGTTTTTCCTAAAGAGCCCCTCCCCCCCTATAAAAGGACACCACTTATAACCAATTATTCATACTTTTAAAGCATTATGGTTCGGCCAAACTCTGCCCAAATACCCTCTCAACTATCCTAACTTAATCCTAGAGTCCTTCCTTTAGTAATAATGTAACGCCCCGACCCCAGTTACCCGGAGTCGGTGCATTAATTACATAACATTGGCATGATCACGAGAAAGATGAAGTCTCGAAAGACCGATTAGTTTAGTAGCCTTGGAATAACTAGAAACATCCATAATTTTTTTTTACATTACATCATAAAAAAAACATCTTGTCTTCATATCCCCTCATACTATCCCTGCAGGTCATTCATAAATTACTTCTTCATAATCCTGGGAAAAAAATAAAACATTGAAAGGGGTGAGCTCAGATGCTCAGTAAGGATAACATTATAGCAGAAGCTTTCATAAATAAGCATAAACACTTAAGGCAATTTATAACTAAAACGAAATCCTTTTAAACTTGAACTTCATCATAAAATGGCAAAGGTAAAATGAAATAATGTCATTTACTTACTCACATGGATATTCTACTAGTCGAATGATCACATGCAATATCAATATCCACTTTCATAATGATGGAATGCATAATGCTAAAATTTAATTTCTTTTCAAGGCCTCGTCCCAAGACCTTGGGGCTAACTGTAACCGGAACCCAACCCGGAGTGCCTCTAATAACCGGACACCAACCCGGAGTGCCTCTAATAACCGGACACCAACCCGGAGTCCCTCTAATAACCGGAGACCAAACCGGAGGGCTTACTTTTTCCAGTCCCTAACCTGGAGGGCTTACTTTTACCAGTCCCCAACCTGGAGGGATTACTTTAACCAGTCCCCAACCTGGAGGGCTTACTTTAACCAGTCCCCAACCTGGAACATACTTGTCCAACACATTCATATGAAGTAAAGGTTTAAACATAAACATTCTTATTGGAACTAACATACGAAATGTCAATACTTTACTCATAAACCATGAATGCTATAAAAATAACACATCCACAGTCAAACATAACCCATTCGATATAATATGGAAGATTGTATTGTATAACATTAACCTCAATCAAGAATAATGAAGGATGTTGACATAGATCAGAACAATTTGAGAGAAATATCCCCCTTTTCTTGAAATCATTCAAAAGTCACAATATTTGTCAAGAATCCATTTAAAATAGATTTTTGAATCAAAGTGTCCCATACCACTTTGAAACTTTTAAAAGGAGTTTTGATTTTAAAACTTTAATGTCCATATAAATAAATCCTTAAAACCATTTTTAAAACATGGACATCAATGAGCAAGATTTATAATAATAAGTCTTTAAAACATTTAAAAATGGTATTTTAGTTAGAGATTCTAACCAAAAGAGACACTTGAATACAAATAATTGAGGTAATCAAAACTTTGTAATATCATGAGAATAAAGGGATTCATGATATACTATGTCAAAGTACATTATATACACCACATAAAAGTGATTTTGTTTATATCAACAAAGAAGTCTCAATGGAATGTAAATTGAGATGAAATCTCTCATAAAGGCCGTATCCTTAGGTTAAGGATAAATCAACGACATAATTATGTGTGACAAATATAAATACACTAAATATGATTGGATATTCAGTGTAAAACAATCAAAGGATATTCACACATATTCTTGTAAAAACAACACCAACGAATTGGATGTTTAACTCAACAAATGGTGAATGAGTTAAAATTACTCTTATCAAATTCATATCAATGACTTGAGAATTATCAATGGAGTGATTATGTGTATCAGACTTATATCCACAGGAAGGGGAGTGGAAATTATGACATAATCAAATGAATAGTGATTTCACACATAATCTTGGGGTAATATAATCAATGAAATATGCGTAAAGCCAAATGAGTGGAAATTGAAATCTCAAATTCCCTTACCGATTAGGTAACATACGAAACATACACCCATGAAAGAAGTATCATACCATGATGATGTAAATACCCATAAATTAAATTATATTACACAATGAATACAATCATGGGCAGTACACATACACCACATGCAATAATTAAGTGGTGATCAATGGAAATCTCACGAAATTAAAAGTGAGATAAGAAAATCCCTTACTTTGTACTTTTTCCTTGGTCGATGGTAGGTTTACCTCCTGTATAACGGTGAAATAATTGTTATTTAATTATACAAGAATAATTTAATTTAATATGATATCATATATGATCTTTTAACATTGATTTTTTAATAATATCTTAGAATTATCGTCATTTCGGGTGATAACGGGTTCATTTTACTTTACATTCTTTGTTATGTGAGCCATATTTGTTATTAATGGGATGTATATTATTCATATCCAGAATTATATCAAGTCCTTAGATACTATTTTTAAATCATAAAATGATAATTATACTTGAATGGATATGATGGACAATGAATCTCATCGCGTTCGTGGAGACGGTAGTCCGTACGTACGCACGAACGCTACTTCCATTTAATTTTTCATTTTAAAAGTATTGAATCCAAATGATACATAGGTATATTATTATTCCAGTATAATATAATATTTTATATATGTTACTTATGTTCATTAACACCATCCTTTATACGTTCCATGTGTGGTATGAACGAGTCATATCATTTTAAGGGGCGGTAGTCCGCACTTCCTCAAATGAAATTATCGTATGTATATACAACATGAAACGAATAATGATATGAAATAAAATGGTATTACAGAAGCTTATATATAAAATATATATCATTAATATCATATTTAATTACAGTGCCATCATAATGGCCACCATGAGAGGCGGTAAGATGTATTTGAACAATCATCGTTTCGTGAGGCGTTAGTTTGCCATCCACAGAAACATTATGTTCATCATCCATTAGATGGAGTTGTGTGTATGTGTAGTTTGAATCCTTCTTATAACAACATCCTAGTATATTGTGGATACTGGTGTTGTTACAAAAGAAAGGAAATAAAAAGAGTTTGGGGGTTGGAGAAGCAAAATAAATGAAAATAATTTAAGAGAAATCGTTACCTTTAATTTAGGTAACTCACTTTGGTTGGAACCAAAGGACTTCTTGAAATGCTTTCTGCCTAAGGGGAAGCTTCAAGGAGGAGGAGAGGGATGTGGGGAGCTTATTTGGGCAGGGTTTGGATGAGCCAAGTGGCTTGAGAGGTGTGAGTAAATGAGAAGGAGGAGTGCCCTTTTTATAAGAGGGGTGAGGGGCACCTTTGGAAAAGCTAGAAATATTAATTTATAATAAATTCATATTCGGTTTCCAAAGGCTCCAGAGTTGACTATTCAAAGGATGAGGTGGGGATAGGTCGAAAACAACTCATCCAATAGAATTTAGACAGGTTTGGGTACTTATATTAACCTTATCTTTAAGTATTAACTCTAAGTTAATTAGTTTCACTTTTACAATGTCTCTTTGTATTTTTATATAATATGGTTAATAAACTTACTATATACATCCAATCGACCCCCCAAGTGGTCCATTAATGATTAACCTATCATAATATAAGTCTCTTTGCCTAACCTTAGATTTTTAGGAATTTAATATCAATTAATAATATAATATTTGTTTTAAGAACTCTTTTATGTCAATTTTGACACTATTCAATAGTTGATTTTTGTGAAACTCATAACAGATTGATTACTTCAAACAAAGTCAATTAAATCAATACTAATATATCATATTATCCTAGAAAATTATTTCAATTCATTAAAAGTTTCATATTATATTTATTTGGGTATTTATAATATCACTTATTTTAATTTTTCACTATTATAGTAGTTACTGCATCATCATTGTGTCATAAATAAAATAAATTATTTAATGTTTAAAAATTATAAATAAAATATCATTATGTATGAAATCTTTTTAGCTTTCTAATGAATATTTATAATAGAAAATCCAACATGTATAACCCTATGTAAAAATTGTTCTTCTAAAAGATGTAAGCTTATTCCATTTTTATTTTTATTTTAGCTTTATTAATATAATGTGTCATTATCACTTACAAGTGGATCCATGGGGTCCCAAAATAGACCCAAAGATGCCCATGGTCGACCATGTATCAACCAATAGGGTTAAGACACGTTTTAGGGTAATTTAGTATTATTATAATATTATTTTTTTAACCCTTATTTACCGGATTTACCCTTAACCATGGTAAATAAAATATTTACCGTAGTAATTATTCAAAATGTCTAAAAATAAAAGTTACCTATTTACACAATTTGGACATCCTGATTCCAAATATGGAATCCATTTTTCTAAATTCAAAACACAGAAGTGACAGAAATTAATTTAAAATTAATTCCCGCTGTCAAAACAAAAAGCGTGTTTTTAAGAGATAATAACTATCAAAAGATTGACACTTGTTTATGTTCGGTTTAATTGTAAAATTATGTCTAATGACCAAAATTATATTAAATGGTAAAAATATATTCTAAATATACTTTAAAACCACTCAAATTTACAATTTATCACTATTAATTTTTTTGATTAAAAAAGTTGTTTTTAATTAAAATTTAGTAATTTTCACTATTCATCAAAATATGAAAGTTATCCGAAAAGTACCAAAATTTCACCTTAGGCTAAATTCGATATTCTGAATCCAAAAATGAAGTCCATTTTGAAATATAAAATATATATAATTTCAAAAAGTAGGTATTACTATTCATAACGGCTAGTTTGATTGGTTGTGGTGTGTTAAAAACTCGAAGTTGCGTACAATGCACGTCATTGCATTATTCGAAAGGAAACATACCAAGGAAGCTTGGGGTGTTACATTCTCCCCTCCTTCAATAAATTGCGTCCTCACAATTTTTAAAATTTTTCTTGGGAATATAATGGAATGTCCCACATCGGAAAAAGAGTCAATAAAACTATCACTTTAAAAGAAAGAAAGAGAGGTATAGGGGTCATCCAAGATAACCCATACTAGGATTCCATGTAAGAAAACATGGATATGGATGATAAACTAAGTGTCAAGTTCTGATGGAGTGGGATAGAAATCATGATCAGGAGAAAGTTAACAATGAGAAAACCACAAACTTGTGTTGGGACAAACGACCATTAGTCTCCTAGTAGGAAAGTAAACGGACAACATTTTTTTTAAGTTACATTACATAAGGAAGAGGAATTCATTTATGATATTGACTAAGAACATTATGAGATATACTTACATTTTAAGTAGATTTTCATTTTTTTTAATAAATTTCCACCACTAACTCATTTTTTTTTAAACGATGAGTATTCAAGAAGACTTGGTCACACTGGAAGAGCTAGAATAAACTTCTATAGAATCACATGATCCATGCAGGATAAACTATATATTTACATTGTCTTTGAAGATTAATCAAAACCAAAATGGTTAGTGAATGATCTAATGATGCCCCAAAAGGATATTCATTGAGATAAATATGCACTAATCTTAATTTCTAAAATTAAACCAACAATACCCCAAAGTTAAATAGATACCATTCAATAACCAATTGTCCTTAAAATCCTTTAATATAATCCAACTAATATTGAAACCCAAAACATAGAAGAATTTGATTATGTAGTCTCCCATGTTACATTGTATCTCCAAATGACATCAAATACTCTTAAAGTCACATACTTAAAAGTAATTAACATTATCACATATTCTCTATTATAGGTTAATCATTTCCATAAATAACCCAAATCACTATAAATCAACAATAAAAACGTAGATAAAAATCCACCATTACTCTACAAATGAAACCCCATTGTATTCTATTTTCCTTGGGCATATAGTGTTTCCAACAAAGCGAACATCTTCCAAAATAACATTTATCACTTAATCACCAAATCATTTTCCTATACCAAGGGTATTCATTTGATAAGACATAAGAACCCAAATCATCTTATTATTGATCAATAAAATCATTTAACAAAAAAAATAGTCACATTAACCAGGGACTTCACGTAGTCCAGTGGTAGGCGATAAATCCCAATCGCACTTTGGTTGTGGGTTCGATTCCCACAGCATTGTCCGACGCGACGGGTTGTCACACAGTCTACGTGTTGTCCTTTTTCAAAAACTATATTTTATAATATTTCCAAAATGAGATAAATTCCTCAAAATAACATAATTTAATCACAAATGTTATATCATACTTTGCATTTTTATCCCAAATTATAATAACTTATAATTTTCTCAAACCCCAATGATCATATAAAACCAAATGGTTATTTATACCTATATCCACAAGAGAAGAGACAATTCTTCCTCAAATATCATTCTCACATGGCAAACTGCGGGGTTACAAATACAAGAGAAAATTATTCCAAAGTAAACCCATCAATAAAGAGCACTAACACTTTTAAACATTTCACCATCCATTTATTTCCACATAGGTTCTTCATCATATGTTCCTCGGGTTCCCACATTGCCTCTTCCATCTTATGATTTCTCCATAGATCTTTTACCAGATGAGTCATCCGGTTTCTCAACACTTGATCTTTAGTATGAAGAATTCTGATAGGCTCTCCACAATAAGATAGATCTGGTTCCAGTTATAATTCTTCATAGGTGAGTACATGCGTTGGGTCAGGCATGTATTTTGTCACTAGAGATATGTGGATCACAACATGAACTCTGGAGAGACTAGGCGGATTTTCCATTCGGTAGAATGCGTTCATGTGTCACAATGGTACCTCAGGAATTTTTCCAAATCATCTACTTCCTTTACCCAAGAACTCCTCATCCATTTTGGATTATATCGATGGAAGCATCGATGCATCATAAAAAAATAGGTATTTCTTATATATAATTTGGAGACATCGTCTTTAACATGTTTTTTTAGAAAACTTATCACTGATTCATCTTCAAATATTTCAAAATAAGGTTTTGGTAAATCAGTTTTCGTATATCCCAAAAGACATAAATATATAATTTGATACATATAGGCTGCTCGAAGGTCTCCCTCTTCTGCAGCATCTAGAAAATCATTTAGTGCATCATAATTTTGAGATAAAGTGAATAATTTGAAAAGACCCTGATGGTACTTCCCACGCTTAGCGTGGTAAGAAAGTTGAGAGCGCAACATTATCCCACAGTCGGTACTTGATCCTTGAAAGAATCGTGCAATGCTAGAGGTATTGGATGTCTCATAAAGTTGTTTGCATGTAACTTGGACATTTGAAAAAGTTTCAACATCGTCTGCGCATGACTTCTGGATAATAATTGTAAGTAGTTCTTCAGGAAGAGAGAGAAGAGTTGTTCGTGATCTTTCTCCCTCCATGTTTCAACTAACAAAATAAAATACAATTAGGGTTTTTGAATAATTATCTAATAGGAATAAAAAAAAGACATAATAGGATAATCTTGTAATTGAACAATATATCCTAACTTGGGGTACCCTATGTTAAAATCTACATTATCCACTATCTATTTGCCGACATATATTCTTAGGGGCATTTTTTGTATTCCCTTAATAATGGTTTATACTAATCTTGTGAATTTACCAAAGCATATCCCCCGGGAGTGTCGTAACCAAGAGTGCAGCAAGGCCCGTTGTCGTGTACCAGTTCCCGTTCGAGTCTAGCTCAAAGCGGTGTTTTCGGGTTTTACCCCTAGGTACATATGTGCCAGAGCCGCCTCTACCTGCTCGTATCCAGACAACGATGTATTTCTCGGAAAACTCACAAAATCTCTACAATACCAAAATTCTAGGAAGTTATTCTATACTAATCCTCAAAGTTCATCTTAGGTATTCGGGCTCTAATCAGAGTTTATCTAAATCTAGCTTCCAAGGTTTGTACTAAACTTCCTCTAATACCAACTGTAACGCCCCGACCCCAGTTACCCGGAGTCGGTGCATTAATTACATAACATTGGCATGATCACGAGAAAGATCAAGTCTCGAAAGACCGATTAGTTTAGTAGCCTTGGAATAACTAGATACATCCATAATTTTTTTTTACATTACATCATAAAAAAAACATCTTGTCTTCATATCCCCTCATACTATCCCTGCAGGTCATTCATAAATTACTTCTTCATAATCCTGGGAAAAAAATAAAACATTGAAAGGGGTGAGCTCAGATGCTCAGTAAGGATAACATTATAGCAGAAGCTTTCATAAATAAGCATAAACACTTAAGGCAATTTATAACTAAAACGAAAGCCTTTTAAACTTGAACTTCATCATAAAATGGAAAAGGTAAAATGAAATAATGTCATTTACTTACTCACATGGATATTCTACTAGTCGAATGATCACATGCAATATCAATATCCACTTTCATAATGATGGAATGCATAATGCTAAACTTTAATTTCTTTTCAAGGCCTCGTCCCAAGACCTTGGGGCTAACTGTAACCGGAACCCAACCCGGAGTGCCTCTAATAACCGGACACCAACCTGGAGTGCCTCTAATAACCGGACACCAACCCGGAGTCCCTCTAATAACCGGAGACCAAACCGGAGGGCTTACTTTTACCAGTCCCTAACCTGGAGGGCTTACTTTTACCAGTCCCCAACCTGGAGGGCTTACTTTAACTAGTCCCCAACCTGGAGGGCTTACTTTAACCAGTCCCCAACCTGGAACATACTTGTCCAACACATTCATATGAAGTAAAGGTTTAAACATAAACATTCTTATTGGAACTAACATACGAAATGTCAATACTTTACTCATAAACCATGAATGCTATAAAAATAACACATCCACAGTCAAACATAACCCATTCGATATAATATGGAAGATTGTATTGTATCACATTAACCTCAATCAAGAATAATGAAGGATGTTGACATAGATCAGAACAATTTGAGATAAATATCCCCCTTTTCTTGAAATCATTCAAAAGTCACAATATTTGTCAAGAATCCATTTAAAATAGATTTTTGAATCAAAGTGTCCCATACCACTTTGAAACTTTTAAAAGGAGTTTTGATTTTAAAACTTTAATGTCCATATAAATAAATCCTTAAAACCATTTTTAAAACATGGACATTAATGAGCAAGATTTAGAATAATAAGTCTTTAAAACATTTAAAAATGGTATTTTAGTTAGAGATTCTAACCAAAAGAGACACTTGAATACAAATAATTGAGGTAATCAAAACTTTGTAATATCATGAGAATAAAGGGATTCATGATATACTATGTCAAAGTACATTATATACACCACATAAAAGTGATTTTGTGTATATCAACAAAGAAGTCTCAATGGAATGTAAATTGAGATGAAATCTCTCATAAAGGCCGTATCCTTAGGTTAAGGATAAATCGACGACATAATTATGTGTGACAAATATAAATACACTAAATATGATTGGATATTCAGTGTAAAACAATCAAAGGATATTCACACATATTCTTGTAAAAACAACACCAACGAATTGGATGTTTAACTCAACAAATGGTGAATGAGTTAAAATTACTCTTATCAAATTCATATCAATGACTTGAGAATTATCAATGGAGTGATTATGTGTATCAGACTTATATCCACAGGAAGGGGAGTGGAAATTATGACATAATCAAATGAATAGTGATTTCACACATAATCTTGGGGTAATATAATCAATGAAATATGCGTAAAGCCAAATGAGTGGAAATTGAAATCTCAAATTCCCTTACCGATTAGGTAACATACGAAACATACACCCATGAAAGAAGTATCATACCATGATGATGTAAATACCCATAAATTAAATTATATTACACAATGAATACAATCATGGGCAGTACACATACACCACATACAATAATTAAGTGGTGATCAATGGAAATCTCACGAAATTAAAAGTGAGATAAGAAAATCCCTTACTTTGTACTTTTTCCTTGGTCGATGGTAGGTTTACCTCCTGTATAACGGTGAAATTATTGTTATTGAATTATACAAGAATCATTTAATTTAATATGATATCATATATGATCTTTTAACATTGATTTTTTAATAATATCTTAGAATTATCGTCATTTCGGGTGTTAACGGGTTCATTTTACTTTACATTCTTTGTTATGTGAGCCATATTTGTTATTAATGGGATGTATATTATTCACATCCAGAATTATATAAAGTCCTTAGATACTATTTTTAAATCATCAAATGATAATTATACTTGAATGGATATGATGGACAATGAATCTCATCGCGTTCGTGGAGACGGTAGTCCGTACGTACGCACGAACGCTACTTCCATTTAATTTTTCATTTTAAAAGTATTGAATCCAAATGATACATAGGTATATTATTATTCCAGTATAATATAATATTTTATATATGTTACTTATGTTCATTAACACCATCCTTTATACGTTCCATGTGTGGTATGAACGAGTCATATCATTTTAAGGGGGCGGTAGTCCGCACTTCCTCAAATGAAATTATCGTATGTATATACAACATGAAACGAATAATGATATGAAATAAAATGGGATTACAGAAGCTTATATATAAAATATATATCATTAATATCATATTTAATTACAGTGCCATCATAATGGCCACCATGAGAGGCGGTAAGATGTATTTGAACAATCATCGTTTCGTGAGGCGTTAGTTTGCCATCCACAGAAACATTATGTTCATCATCCATTAGATGGAGTTGTGTGTATGTGTAGTTTGAATCCTTCTTATAAAAACATACTAGTATATTGTGGATACTGGTGTTGTTACAAAAGAAAGGAAATAAAAAGAGTTTGGGGGTTGGAGAAGCAAAATAAATGAAAATAATTTAAGAGAAATCGTTACCTTTAATTTAGGTAACTCACTTTGGTTGGAACCAAAGGAATTCTTGAAATGCTTTCTGCCTAAGGGGAAGCTTCAAGGAGGAGGAGAGGGATGTGGGGAGCTTATTTGGGCAGGGTTTGGACGAGCCAAGTGGCTTGAGAGGTGTGAGTAAATGAGAAGGAGGAGTGCCCTTTTTATAAGAGGGGTGAGGGGCACCTTTGGAAAAGCTAGAAATATTAATTTATAATAAATTCATATTCGGTTTCCAAAGGCTCCAAAGTTGACTATTCAAAGGATGAGGTGGGGATAGGTCGAAAACAACTCATCCAATAGAATTTAGACAGGTTTGGGTACTTATATTAACCTTATCTTTAAGTATTAACTCTAAGTTAATTAGTTTCACTTTTACAATGTCTCTTTGTATTTTTATATAATATGGTTAATAAACTTACTATATACATCCAATCGACCCCCAAGTGGTCCATTAATGATTAAACTATCATAATATAAGTCTCTTGGCCGAACCTTAGATTTTTAGGAATTTAATATCAATTAATAATATAATATTTGTTTTAAGAACTCTTTTATGTCAATTTTGACACTATTCAATAGTTGATTTTTGTGAAACTCATAACAGATTGATTACTTCGAAAAAAGTCAATTAAATCAATCCTAATATATCATATTATCCTATAAAATTATTTTAATTCATTAAAAGTTTCATATTATATTTATTTGGGTATTTATAATATCACTTAGTTTAATTTTTCACTATTATAGTAGTTACTGCATCATCATTGTGTCATAAATAAAATAAATTATTTAATGTTTAAAAATTATAAATAAAATATCATTATTTAGGAAATCTGTTTAGCTTTCTAATGAATATTTATAATAGAAAATCCAACATGTATAACCCTATGTAAAAATTGTTCTTCTAAAAGATGTAAGCTTATGCCATTTTTATTTTTATTTTAGCTTTATTAATATAATGTGTCATTATCACTTACAAGTGGATCCATGGGGTCCCAAAATAGACCCAAAGATGCCCATGGTCGACCATGTATCAACAAATAGGGTTAAGACACGTTTTAGGGTAATTTAGTATTATTATAATATTATTTTTTTAACCCTTATTTACCGGATTTACCCTTAACCATGGTAAATAAAATATTTACCGCAGTAATTACTCAAAATGTCTAAAAATAAAAGTTACCTATTTACACAATTTGGACATCCTGATTCCAAATATGGAATCCATTTTTCTAAATTAAAAACACAGAAGTGGCAGAAATTAATTTAAAATTAATTCCCGCTGTCAAAACAAAAAGCGTGTTTTTAAGAGATAATAACTATCAAAAGATTGACACTTGTTTATGTTCGGTTTAATTGTAAAATTATGTCTAATGACCAACATTATATTAAATGGTAAAAATATATTCTAAATATACTTTAAAACCACTCAAATTTACAATTTATCACTATTAATTATTTTGATTAAAAAAGTTGTTTTTAATTAAAATTTAGTAATTTTCACTATTCATCAAAATATGAAAGTTATCCGAAAAGTACCAAAATTTCACCTTAGGATAAATTCGATATTCTGAATCCAAAAATGAAGTCCATTTTGAAATATAAAATATATATAATTTCAAAAAGTAGGTATTACTATTCATAACGGCTAGTTTGATTGGTTGTGGTGTGTTAAAAACTCGAAGTTGCGTACAATGCATGTCATTGCATTATTCGAAAGGAAACATACCGAGGAAGCTTGGGGTGTTACAAATAAAGCCAACCTAATCAACCCTTTTGATCAAATCAAAAGGAAGAACTCGAAGAAGAGGTAACGTTTTCACCACCCTCTTTCAAGTTCCATTATTCTTCAAATTCTTCTTTATTTATTATTTCCATTATAAAATAATAACTCCAGTATCTTCTATATAGTATGATGTTATTATAAATATGGTATAACCATATTCAGTATTCTATCCATCCTTTGAATGACATGTCACCATACGTGCGTACGTACGGCTTACCGTCTCCACGCCGTGGTGTAATTGTTATTTAAAACATTATTATTTGGATGGGTATGATAATGATGTGTAATTGATGTAAATAATAAATATAAATTGATAATGATTATTTATATATGATATACCATCCAATTATATATTATTTTAATATCATAATAATGATATTGTCACTCATGCGTACATTCGGACTACCGTCTCCACAAACGCGATGAGATTCATTCCCCATCGTATCCATGCAAGTCTAATTCTCATTTGATGATTAAAAATAATGTTTAAGGACTTGATATAATTCTGTATATGAATAAGATACAAACCATCCATAAAAACACGACTTATGTAACAAAACATATAAAAGAAAATGAGTAAGTTTACACCCGAAACGACGATAATACTAAGACATTATTAACAAAGCAATGATAAAAGATCATATATGATATAATATTAATGTATATGATTCTTGTATAATTTAATAACAATTATTTCACCATTATACAGGAGGTTAACCTACCCTCAACCACGGAAAAGTACAAGTTAAGGGTTTATTTCACAATCTGTTCATTATCTGAGGTTGTTTATACTTAATTATCTACTGGGACCTCTTTATCATCCACATCCATGTTTCTTAAAAATGTTTTTCAAAGAATTATTAATATTTTACAGAATATTGGTTAAAGTAATTTATACCATTTTTTGACTTTTTATAAGATGTTTATAAAGGAATCTTTCTGTCGTTTTCCAAACAAGGTCCTTTTTAACCTTTTCGACAGAATTAAGGTAAGAATGTTTTTTTAACTTATACGGAGGGTGCAACTATTTTCCACCATTATAAAATTGTCGAAGCTTCCCTTACACGATTATAATAATATTTTGAAATTAAATGTTTTATTTTATAATTATGTGACCTTTAAATTATTTCAAAATGAATATTTTAAGAATTTGTGAAAAGTACTCTTTATCAAGATCAGAATTTTAAATGTTTTAAAGATTTATCCTTATAAATCCTTTTAATTAGTGTCCATGTTTTCGAAATGATTTTATGGATTTATTTATATGGACATGAATGTTTTGAAATGATATTTATATTCAAAAGTTTCAAAGGGGTATGGGACACTATTATTCAAAAATTTATTTTAAAGTACTTCCTTTATACATGTGTGACTTTTAAATGATTTCAAAAAAGAGATATTTCTCTCAAATAGTTTCGATTTCATCTATGTCAACATCCTTTGATCGATTTTAAGCTTATTTAAAGTTGATTTATTATGTTACAAAACATCCATATTGTATTTAAGGTTTTGTGATATGTTTGACTATAGATGTGTTATTTCTATACCATTCATGGTTTATGGAGAAAGTACAGACATTTTGTATGCTAGTTTTAATTCGAATGTTTATGTTATGTTTAAACCTGTTTATATGAGGATTTAATTGGACTTAATAAGTTATGGGTGGAGCCCGCTATAGCTCATCGATGCATCGGTAGGTCTCATGAGACAAACTACTGTCTTGGAACGAGGCCTTGAAAAAATCTTATTTGTAGTCTTGGCATGAGGCCTTGGCTACATGGTTATGATAGTTTGGCATTATGCATTCCATCATTAGGAAAGTGGTTATTGATATTTCATGTGATTATTCAACTAGTAAAATATCCATGTGAATAAGTAAATGACATTATTTCAATTTATTTTTTCCATGTTATGCTGAAGTTCAAGTTTAAAAGGCTTTTTTTAGTTATGAATTGACTTAAATGTTTATGTTTATTTAAGAAAGTTTCTGCTATATTTTTATCCTTACGGTGCATCTGAGCTCACCCATTTCAATGTTTTATTTTTCCCAGGATGTGAAGAAGTATTTTATGAATGACCTGCAGGGATAGTATGAGGGAATATGAAGACAAGATTTTGCTATAGTTTTTCACTTTATTATGTAATGTAAGACTTATAAATGTATCTAGTGTTTCCAAGTATACTAAACTGATTGGTCATTTGGGACTTGATTCCTTGTAATCATGACAATGTTATGTAATAATGCACCTACTCTGGGTAACTGGGGTCGGGGCGTCACAATTATGTTGAAAAATGAAATCTTGCATTCGATATGTTTGTATTATGGTTCTTGAAAGTTATTTAGGATTATGGGTGAGCACGATATAACTCAGTATAAAAGGTGAGCCTCATATATCTCTTCAATTCATTAGGAAAAGGTATGGAGTTAACCATTTCCATGTTTCTACAAAGATATTTTTGGAATTTACTAGATAGGTTATTCCATTTGGAAGAGTGACAAGAAAATGATGTTACAAGTTACAAATATATTCGCTTTATGATTACATAAATTGCTAATGTATCCTTTTCTCAAGGATTGTTTTCATATGGATCATGATTGTTGAATTATAGAATTTTTTTCTTATATTAGGGTTTAAATCTATGTTTCATTATTTCTGATTAGTATTTTGATTATCGTATATTATGATCATGTAATTTGATTTTTTGATAAAACCCTTATCTTATAATCAGTGATGGAATTCAATTTTCAATGCGTATGTTTACCCTTACTAAGCATTTGAGATTACACTTCTACTATTTGACATTTCCCAATGTTATAAATAATTATGGTAAATGAATTATTTTTAGAATGGTTCAATATGTAAAGAATTTTATGGGAGATATTGAAGAATTAATGTGAAATACGAAAATATGGGTATAGTGGAAAAAATATTTATTTGAAGACATGATTATTTTCTTGTAAGTGTTTCTCCAAATTATTTAAAACTATAAACCTAAAGTATCATTGGGAATGTAAGAGATAAAATATTTCCATTTGATGTCATTGGTTTTTGATGGTTTAAATTGGGTCACATTGGTTGGTATGAAAGCCAGAAATGTAAATATTTAGTTTTCATTAATGAATCTGGGAGTGTATGGTTGGGTTTATTATAGTAGCATTTATTTTATTTATACATATATTTCTTAAAGTGTTTTCTCCTATTCATTACCACAAGTTAAATGTCTAGTTTTCAACGATCATACTTAAATATTAATATTTTATCCCAATATATCATGGTTTCATTTATGTTAGATGTTTTTTATAGAGGATGCAATGAAACACATTGCCTTATTTAAAGGAAACCAAATATTTAAATCTCAGGGTGTCACATTGAAACCTGAATCATAACCATTTTTGTAAATAGTAATATGGTTTGTGAAATTATGACATTTAATAGACAAGAATAATCGAAATGTAATGATTATTTTTTCCTAATTTTTGAATTGATATTGATGCTTCTAAAATGATGTTTTGTGCTATAAAAATAAAATATTTAATTTGAATAAATGCGGTGGCTTTGTAAAATTCTACGAAATATAATGGTGGATTTATGAGGGTTTATATATTTGTTTTTTAGTAGGAAATTTTTTATAAAAATGTTATAAGATTTATTAATTTGTTTTATTGGTATATAATGTGGTTAGAAATGGGTTTTGTAAATGATATTTTTTTATTGGAACAGAAGGAGTGTGTCTTGTTTTGTTAAACCTCATGTTTTTATTTGAAATGTTTTAAATAGAATAAAAAAACACCATTAAGGGTGGTATTTTTTAAAAATAAAGGAAAATTTACTTAGGGAAGTTTTATTTCAAAGGTAATGAAAGCATTGATTAGGATGGTAATTTTTTTAAAATAATGGAAAATACAATTTTGGGTGGCTATTATTTTAGGATAAGAAAAAAAATCATATGGGAGGATTATGTTATTATTTTTCATATACCAATGGTTGAAAAAAAATATAACTAGGAAGGTCATTATTACTCTTTTTCATATTCCATAGGTTGAGAAAATTCTAGGAAGGGAGGTTCATGTATCTTTTTATTTTATGTCATAGTCTTAGAAAACCCTCATAGGGGAGGTCTGAATTATGTTATCATTTATATCAGGGAAACCTAGGTCTTTTGTCAAGGGAAAATGTCTTTGAGACATACTCAAAGACACACCAACACTAACCAAATATGGTATGTTCAATCGAGGTCTCAAAACTATTGATCAATGATAGTATGGACAAGTCTGAAGTGTGACTGCAGATCTTGGGTATTAGTGGTTGTTTATTGAATTTGAAAAAATGTTTAACTTTTTTGAATTGTTTAATTACTAAACTTATTCATGAAATTTTATTTTAGACTGGTTATCATAGGGATAACATTGAATATGTATTACTGAGATGTACTCACAACCTGATTAGGGAACCATGGAACTTGTGTACTTGGTGATATGTCACTTCTGGTTGCAGGTTATAGGTTTAATGGAATGAAATGTTAGATGGTATTTTTTTCATGCTTGAGTGGAGTCTATGTGATAGTGTTGGGCCTGACTCGAGAGTATTATAGGATGATTTTTACTTTTATTTGATTTTTTTATTTTGTTGTTATTTATATATGATCCTCCTATGGGGGTATATTGGGGCCTATATATCATACACAATTTGTTAGGGAATTGTGATGAATGGTTATTTCTATAACCTTCAATGTATTATCTATAAGGTTTTCTATGTTTTCTTTTACTTATACTACTCTTTATACTATAACCTAATGGTATAGTCTCCCCATAATATCCTTATAGACCCTCATCACTTCCCATAAACCTCTTGCCTATGGGGATATGCTCTTGAGGTGATGCAACGATTGTCAGTTTGACACCAGAAAGTGGTCTAGGGTAATAGGATGTTATGATAACCCTATATAGCGAGTCAAACCCATGAACAAATAGTGTCTATGCGAACAATAAATTAAAAATTTAGAGATAAAGGTAATAATTTAACACATAAACATCAAACATAATGAAACTCATGATCAATACTTTTCAATATTCTCACAACTCACTTTCATTACACTCACAGAATAAAGATGATTTCATATGTATACATATTAAGTATCCATATTTCTAAAATATTCTAATAATAAGGGCCCCTACAAATTATTTATTGTTAGAGATCACCAATTACCCATGTTTTCAACCCCACTATGTTTTGATCCATACCCTAGGCTTCTAGAGATGAGTAATAATACCCATGCGCTAATCCCAAATATGCTAAAATATATCCCTCCATAGAGGATTGACTATTTTAACACTCTATACATCTCAAGGGATTACTAGATATCAACTCGTCCGATATTAGAGCTTATCTACCCCAAATGTATATGTTTTTCATATAAATAAATAATATATCATGAAATATAATATCATCTTACATCCCTTCATATGTTTTCCTACACAATGATTCCACCTAGATGCATTATCTTAAGATTATAGATAAATAAATTCATACCCATCTCATATTAGAACCATTTTTGAGTATCTTATATACCTCAATCCAGATATATGGGTGAGAAAATATAATCGGATATCTAGTTTTTCCCAAAACTAGATTCATATGTCAAAATTCCATGTATCATCAACAATACCAATCCTAAAAGAATGGGTGAATGGGATAAAATACAAAAATTGACCATCACCAAAACCTACCAAGAATAGGAGATGGGAAGGGTAAATTTAATTATCTAACTGTATCCAGAGTTAGTGGGTTCATGTAATTTAAATAACCAGTATTTTTTTCAAATATAGTCGATGGACTAAAACACAACCAAGTAGATGAGTAGGTAAACCAATCAGTTGACCCAATTAATGACACCACCTATCAATTTCTAGAGAAATTATATATATTAATCAAAATATATCTTATCCTGATCAATGGATTCAAATATTTTTATCCCATTGAATGATAACAATAAAAATTCAAAAATAATTAATGTTACTTATTGAATTATTCAGATGATAATACCTTAATTTGGTCAATATCAATTCCCAGATTATATTTTACAAGTGTGAAATATAAAGATACCCAAGTCCATGTCACTATATTTTTCATGTTCTCATTGTTCATTAAAATATTTATCATAAAAGTCATACCAATTTATTTAAATATAGTTTATACTATCATTATTCATTACATTCGCTTCAATTTTTTTCCACATATTACAAAATATTAACTCTACTGAGAAGTTAATTTATCATTATGAGGATATTACATTATCTTTAATAAGATCATTATTTTAATTCCTTTATTGGATTAAAAAGTTTTTAATTGTTACCAGCTTTCCATAAATAATCCTTTTAATTTTCATTTATTTTTTACAATAAATTTCATGCATAAATATAAGTATATATATATGATCGTTTACTCCACTCGGATCCCTCTACAAAAACTAATTCAATGTCTCCAAGGATTCTCTAATAACTACCAATGCTTACATAATTAACTCACATTACTTACAATAATTATTATTATCTTAAATATGATAAAAATACCCCTTTCTATTTTTTATTAAACAATAAAAAAAATATTTTATGTAAAACCATATTCATCTACTTTGCATTTATCGTACAAAATACTGTAATTTTTTTTCACCATAGCTAATTCAAAACTAGATTTTAATGTCATCTAAATATCATAAAATAAGTAATTAATGTTTTAATGATGTTTACCCCTAATTTTTATTCATAATATTTTATCACCATAAAAATTATAATTATTCATATAATAGTTATTTATTTTTGATTATTTCATCACTATGATTAACCAAACCTTCTTAGTTATTTTTTTCATTGTCTCATTAAATTCATAATCTCAATTATTATAAATCATCACTTTATGTATTATTATTATCAATTAATAATAATATTTATCATGTTATCATGAAAGTAAATTATCATCCCCTCTTTAGTATTCCAATTCATCAAAAGTAATTCTAATATTATTAAATTAATTTATAATGTTTGGTAATAATTTATTCAAACCAAAACATAAATTTATCCAAGAAAATACCATCATAACTTAATAATAATATTAATTTTTCTAATTAGAAATATAAATAATATAATTCATTAACAAAAACTATCCACCCAAAAAATTCCATTAAGTAAAATGTGTTTATGTGAGCCCAATAAAATATTTTGTGTCCAAATATGATCTCCTAATAATTCCCATGTTCCAAAACCCCTCTTAACTGACTAGGGGGATGAAACAAGGATTCCCGGCATGCCTTATATAATTATTTCATTCCCATAGACTAATCTACCATGTGTCCCCCTCCATAGTTATCTTATTTATGATCATATTTATACCACTATATGACTTGAATCAAATCAATATTGTATTTACATGGACCATTAGAAAAATGGTTTCACTTTCAATTAAAATGATTGGATTATTATATGAGCTCAACACCATTCCATGTTCTCCCATAGACTTCACTATCACTAGGGATATATGGTTTTAGCTTTTTCCAGAGATTCCTTATTTTAATAATAAAAAACAATGTTTATATTTTTTAATAAATTCTGTGTTTTATAGATGTGAATTCATATTCAAGTAATTATTGAAAATTTCCTATGTTTTAGATAAACTGTAAATCCAGATGATCTAGAAAATAAACCATGAAGCCAAACTATCTAATGTGTGTTAAAATGTGAAAACTATCTAACTGGTAAACACACTGTAAGAGTAATCTATTGACTATAGGAAGTATTCAATCAAATGCATGAAGCCTCTTGGAACTCTGGGGAATTTTTTAAGGGGTTGAAGAAAATACATGACCAGTAGATTGACCACATACCTATCCAATTAACTATGATGGATTTCTCACAAACTTTTCAGTTGAACTCATGGGTAAAAAGTGACCATAAGACCAATTTTAGTGACTACATGTTAAATCTCAGTGATGTTCAATAAAATTTATTTCCAAGTATTAAATCATCCACTTGAATTTAAGTTACCACACATTGAAGTGGATAGACTATAGGGTATATCCTTATTTTATAAAAAAAAATTTAGTGTGACCGTAAGTTCTTTTGATTGACCACATGATGAAGTCCAGTTATCATATTAAAAGGTTAGATTTTTGAAAATTATTTAAGAGACCATATAGACAATGAGCGACTTCATGATTAGTTAAATAATACATACTTTTAATGTATTGAATATATGAAATCTAAGAGTTATAACCATATTACTTTTGCTATGTGTTGAAGAGCCCATGGAGAATCTAACACGACACATTTCAAACTACCATGTTTAAAAGTAGGATTATATTTTAATAATATATCCCAAAAACCTTATGTAAAGAATTAAATATTATGTCATTTGGATTTAATGTGCCTAGATTTCATTCCAAGTATGAGGATTCAAAAATTTTGTTTTATAAAAGATCTTTTTGGAGGAAGATATCATTTTTTTGAAAAATGAAGATAAATGATAATTATGAATTATGATTTTAAAATAACATGAACCTATACTATATCATAAAAAATATGGCACTATTTTTTTTCATATATACCTAGACATAATACCTAGTAACACTTTCATGTATTTTCTTCACATCTTATAACAGAAGGAATACATCAAGAAAAAAATAGGACTATATAGAAAAACTAAAACTTTAATATTTTTTCATATCAAAATTTATTTTCTATTTCACTCTATTTTTATTAAATTTGAGTTTATATTAATCATTTATAAAAATATGATAAAGAAAATAATTATTTATATTATGGAATTGTACTCATATACACTTTATTTAATTAATTATTATTTACAATCCTATGATAACTTTGGAAGAGTCTAGATGATAAACCTAGATATCCATTCATTCTTTTGAACTTTGTATACATGATCCAAGTAGTGGATCAATTTATTATTTAACAAACATGGTTGGGAGTATCTAATTTTAAATTAGAGAGGATTAGGTCTCATATTGATACTAAAAATATTGTATTTTAATTTATTTTTTAGCCCTAATAATTTTCTTACTATGTTCTAAAAACTATTTTTAAATATATTTTTCAAAACTATACTTTGATAACTACACTTGAAATGCGATATATATACTCTTTAATTTGAGTAGAATAATCTCAAATTATTAGGATAAAATGAAGTTATTGTAACAATGTTTTAATCATGATTCAGATAGGTTAATTAAAAACATTAAACTAGATTTACCTACAATATTAGTTAACTGGGTGATCTCAAAATTAGAGGATTGTTTTAAAAATTATTATGGTGTACTCAATTAATCCCCTTCATGAGTAGTCCACCCCAACTAATATTTAGTATTAAATGATTTTTTATTTCTTATTTTTAAATTTGATTGTGATTTAATCCCAAATATGTAAATTTAATTTTATTATAAATTTATATCTTTATGGAAAATAGTTGACATGCGGGAACTACCAATTAAATTTCTTCTTAATTTAATGGAAAAAATTATGCTTAGTGTTTGACTAAAATGAAAATTAATCTTGAAAGTTTGTGTTTTGATGTATGAACATTAATATAAGACAAATATGAAACACCAAAAGATGATATAGTTTATTGGAGTGATACCACTAAGGATTTTTATGACTATAACTATATATAAATGAATTCTTCATTCTATGAACTAGGATAAGATGATTTTAAAATAATATATGCATACAGGATAACTTTTGAAACTTGGGACACCTTGTTTTTCTGTTAAGAAGAAACAACTAACTTTAATTTAATGAGTTTGAATGACATTATTATTAATTATGATACATTAATGATAAAGCCTAATGAGTCTATTTTTCAAATTTATCTTAGGTTTAATGATATTACAAATATATTTTTTGTAATGAGAATGACTATTGATGAAAATTCTTAAGTACTGAGGATCCTAAGATTCATACCTAACAGATGGATAAGATCTCCTATATCCATTCATGAATATTGTGATTTGAGTGATCTTAAGATAAAAGAGAGGATAAAGAAATTGATGATGTAAAAGGAATATCATAAAGTTAATGATGAATATGTTTCACCAAAAAAATTGATTTCATTAAGAGCATCTCAGTCAAAAGATGAACAAGTAATCAAAGAAGAGAGAAAAAATAGAAGATATGGTGACTTTGATAGTGTTGTTGAAATGACTCATTTGTTAAGAAGATTAATGGATTTTTTTAAAATAATATATTCTTCATGATGTCAAATTTTATGTGAAAATATGATACGATTGGTGATTTTAAAGAGGACGGTAATTTTGGAGATGTAACTTTTTATGATTGTAAGAGGAAAGGAAACAACAAAGATCAGTTTAAAAAGATAAAATATAAGAAAAAGTATGAGGAATAAGAAAAGAAATTCAATAAAGTAATGAAGTGAACTCAGAGTTCTTATAAAGATAGTCCCAGTGACTCAAATATTAGCTGATAAGATGTAAATGTGAAATAAAATCTATGATTTATGGGGATTACACATGAGGTAAAAAACTCTACCCTACTACTTATTAAATTCAATGTCCAGATGAAAATTATCTATATAGTGATTATATATTTGAATATTATAATATTATGGGAGAAAATTTTATAGAGTTGGAAGATAAATATTTGAATTTAAAGAAACATCATTCTTTATCTATTATTATGAATTCCGATCTATTTATTGTAAAGGAGAATAAAAAATGCCATTCAAAAAAATAATGACTTAAAATTGGTAAATTAGAAAATAAATAAAGATATTGATGGTTTCATAATAATAAATAAGACTATAAATAAATTCTATGAAGCCATATTGTAGCTCAACCAAGAGATGTTTTTGGTTATCTAGATTGATATAAAAACAAACTCTTTAAAAATTATTTTATTCCAAGTTCAAATACTGTAAATAAATGTATTGTAAAAATTTAGTTAGAATATATTAATCTATAATAATCTAGTTTTTTCCCAAAATATTTTATTTTTAAAATTCTCTTAATACTAATAATTCATGCAAAAATAAATATTTCAAACAGATTTAGATTTATAAATCTTTAATTTATAATCTTTCAGGACCTAAATAAACCTGGGTACCAAAATTAGTGTGTATTTGATGGATTACATGATACCTAATTGAAAATACTATGTCATATGTTTTGTAACATGGAATTTGGGTGTTCCATACATATGATAGGGGTCTTATAAATCATAAAATTTCTCAGTAAATTGGATAGTGGAAATATAAACTTTGAGGATAATGTAGATGGAAATATTATTAGCCCTGTTCAAGATGGTAATTCTGAAACGAATTTAATTTATAGAGATTTATTTATTTAGGATTAAAATATATTCTACTAAGAATATATAAATTATATTATTATGGTTTCTATGTAATGTTTTAGAAAAATTCTTGTAATATTTGTGATTCAATTTTTTATTTTTTATTTACTACTTAAATGAATTATAATGTTTATATAATTTATTAAAAAAAAATTCTCAATTTTTTTTCTTTAAATGAATTTCATCCTACATATTAGTTATAAAATAATATATTTGTCTAATGCATCATATACACCTTTATAAAGATTTAAAAAAAAGGATTCAGTCAAGGATATACCTAAACAATATTATCTAAAATACAAGTGCATAATCCTTGTCAAAATATAAAATATATAAATTTTTTTTGAAAAAAAAGGAAATCTGTTTCTACCTCTCAACTACTAGAATGTGTTCACAAGGACTTTTTGAACTATATTGAGTTAAACGTTTTGTTTTAATACATTATTCTCATGTAATTGTTGATGATTATTCAAAGTTTACATTGGTATATTTCTTATCTCAAAAAATTGAGGCATGTAGATGTTTTGAAATGTATTAAAAATATATAGAGAACCTTTGTGGACGTACCATTAAGAGTGTGATTAGTTATCATGATCACGAGTTAAAAAATAATTATTTTGAATCCTTATGATCACAACATAACTATAATATTAATTTATCTACTCCTTGACCACCTCAATAGAATGATTTGGCTGAAAGAAGAAATATGACCCATCTAGTGATAGAATGAACCATTCTTATTGAATATTACTTACCACCCTATTTTTGTGAAGAATCTGTAAATATATCTTGTTATGTAATTACTAGAGGCTTAATAAGACCTCTTTTAATGAACACAACATATGAATTATTGAATTAGAGAAAAATATGGCGAATTATTTCAAATTGTATAGATACAAATATTATGTTATCAGTACAAAGGATAATCCTGAAAGGTTTTCATCCAAGAGCGATAAAAGAATTTTCCTCAGTTATTATACATCTTGTAAAGCCTATATAGTCTCTAATAAAAGAAAAAATATGGTGGAAGAATCTATTCATATCACAATTTATGTGATTGATCCAAATAATCCTAATTTTCCTTATAAATCCTAGAGGATGATATGTTTAATTTAAATATCAATAAAACCTCAAATACTAATGTCCATGGTTTTTATTTACGTCACGACCCGTCCTCGGGGCCCGTGTCGTGACTACCCCAAGCCCGCCTTCCATAGGCCAGTGCTGGCGACTATAACCAAAGGCGTAAATCCTGATAACTGGGAAGGCATTGACTTTATAAAACATAAACACATCCAACCAGAGTACAAGTGGAAGTAATACACTAAGTACAAAAGAAAGTAATGAAAATTAAATGGTCCAAAATAAAAACCCAACTGAAAAGTATAACTACAACTAAACGAAATTACAACAGAAAAGACAAATAGCTGGAAGAGAGAAGCAGCTCCTAGGTCGTCCATCACAAATCCTACCTGAAGGGTAGGTATAGTTGGTGCAACTCCTAGATCAGCCACCACGGATCCTACCTGAAGGGTAGGTACATATAGCCTCCTCAACGCTTTCTCTAGTCAACCTCTTCCGAGTACCGTCTCGTCATGAAGTCCACCTCCGGATACTGACTCGTCATGAGGTCCACCTCCAGGTACCGTCCAGTCCTCAAACACTCGGCCTCCGTCAGCGCTGTCCGTCGTCTGCATCCAACACAACGAGGTGCAGGCATAGCCCATACAGGGGTGAGTATAACGATACTCATTAGGGACCTCAAGACCCTCAAGGTCTCACTAAATCCAACATGGATAACCGCAAAGAAGGATCTAAATGGATAACCCTTACTTAGGTATAATCCCATACTTATACCTAAGTTATCAAGTAACGCATATCAATCATGAGGTATCAGACAGATATGAAATCAACGAATATCCACTACGTAGGCACATGCCCATACATATACCTAAGTTATCAAGTTCCCATCTCAATCATGAGGTCAACACAAATGTCATTGACTCAGCTCAAACCAATATTTTATTCACGCTATCGAACCACAACTGCTGAAGAACTCCTCCTCTGTCAAGTACAGTAGCCCTGTCATGACTCCGAGGTGCTACTCACTATCCTTAGACTGCTGAAGTACTCCACTTGTCGAGTACTATGGGCCTGCTGCTACAACCAAGCGCTTCCCACCATGGTTCTTCCACTACAACCAAGCACACCCCCTCATAGCCTACAGAGGTACTCCTTCTGTCGAGTAACATGGGTCTGCCACTATAACCAAGTGCTCCTCCACCGTGGGTCTACTGCTACAACCAAGTTCACCCCACTAGGCTATCTGAATCACTCTGAGTCGATTGATCAGCATTCGTCAAGTCTTAGCCAGCTACTAGGTCTCTGCACTCTACTAGATCGTCACCGGGAGGGTCCGCTCCACGAGCTACTGGTCGATACTCCAAGTATCACAAGTTTCCACGAAGAATTACCCTAAAGGTCTGCCACATCATAGGAAACTCAACACAATATACGGCTTGTCAATCAGACGCCCGGTTTGTGTGTTATTAGCCTTTTCGTCCCGGGGGCCCGGTTGGTTTCGTGTACGAACCAACCCAACCTTACTCCAACTGTGTCCAAACCTCAGGTGAAGTATTTCAAAAGTTCCGTCTCAACAATATTAATCCGAAAAAGTCGATGGTACATCAATCGGACGTCCGGAGCTCAAGTTATAAGCATTTCCGCTCCAAGGGCCCAGTTGGTTCCATGTTCGAACCAACCCAGCCTTACTCAAAGTTCACCGAAACCTTGAGTGTGATATACCGAAACGACCATCTCGATGTATGGATCCCTACGCAACTGACGGTGCGTCGATCGGAGGTCTGTAACCCATGATATTGGTGTTTTAGCGAACCTAGTCCGAAAATAGGGGGTATGGGCCCAGTCCAACCCGATCCAGTACCCCTTGGGTCGGCCCGAACCGGGTCGGCCCGACCCGGGTCTGGGTCTGGCCCAATTGTCCGCGGCCCAACCCAGGTGGCGCAGCCCGGCCCAGCGCTGGAGACCCAACCCGACGCGGTTGGCCCGGCGCGGGGGGCCCTGCTTGGCACGGGTCGGCCCGACCCGGGTCCGGGTCTGGCCCAATTGGCCGCGGCCCAGCCCAGCCCGGTGCTGGCGACCCAACCCGACGCGGTTGGCCCGGCCCGGCGCGGCTGGCCTGGCCCGACGCGGGGGGCCCGGCTTGGCATGGGCGGCCCTACCCGGCGTTGCTGGCCCGGCCAGGCACAAGGGGCCTGTCCCGGCTTGGGTGGCCAGGCCCGACGTGGGTGGCCCGGTCCGGCGCCGGTGGCCCGGCCCGGCGCTGGCGGCCTGGCTGCGGCTCGGCTCTTGGCCGAGCGGGGTTCGAAGGGGGGGGGGGGGGGGGGGGCGCCACCACCTTGTTTCTATAACGGCGGACCCTACGGGTCTGCCCTATGCATTGGCCGGGGGTTTCAACCCCCCAGTTTATCTGGAAAAACGTCCGGCCATTAAGGCCGGCTGGTTGGACTGCCGTGGGACCCTTCGTGGTCTCGCCTCCCGGAGCACCGGCGGCCGGTTGTCTGGCCGCCCCTGCTGGACCGCCGCGGCCCGCTTTGGCCGCGACCTCTCTTGGTTTCTCCGGTGCGATGCGACGGTGCCGCGCACCACCCCCGCGGCCCGCTCTGGCTGCGGTTCTCCTCGTTTCCGCGCGATGCAATGGTACCACGCCCTCTTCGCCACAACATGCCAACAATGTTCAACAAGGAAACGAGGAGGATAAATCTACCATGTTTGTGAGGTCTGATCTCCTCCCGTTACGTTGGTAACAATCAGAAAAATTTAACCAACGAAGAACGAAGAATTAAACATGGATGAAGATAACCCCTACCTGAACAAACGATGATGAACGTCGGTGTTGTGGTTAATGGCGTCACGTGGTGAGGTTTCATAGACATCGAAGAAGAGCATCTGAGGAGGAAGTAACATCTCCACTTTTATCACGGTGAGAATGAAGCGTGACGTCGTCGATGAATTCCCGCATCGTTATTTCCTTCCTTACTGCGGAGGAGGAAAAGGAAGGAGAATTTGGGGTCACCGAGTCAATGTTCTTCGTCGGAGTCTTGGCGTTCTTCAATGAAGGAGATGAATTTCTTCAAGTCACAAGAGATCTATCCCCTTTTCTCTCAACACAACCAGACTAACCCCAACTAAAATAAGTCTCATCTTATTTTATTATTTCTTTCCATGCATTTAAATTTTAAAACTCAAACACATAATTCTATTAATTGATTAAGTTTGTTGGCATGATTTAATGTGGAGAAGGAGAAGTCACATAATTAAATACATGGAGGGTTTAATAGAGAGTTTAAGGAGTTATGGGGAATGTGAATGGTTGGGGCTCATGTGGGCCCCACCTCACATTTATCCTCTCATGGGTAGTTAGGGTGACTGTGGGTCCCACCCTAACTTCCCCATGTAGGATAAAACCACTTAGGTTAGGAATAAAATTTGTACCACAAATTTTATTCAATTCTTTATTAATCCCCAAATTTTAACAACTCCTCCCGAGAAAACGCGCCTTTGGTAATGGTCCTCTTAAGCAATTACCACCGCTGCGGTTTCATCGGTGCCCTCAGATTTCGATTTCAAGCACCGGTTCAAAAGATAGAAAATCGCTCTCATTCATTCACTGAACGTACCCAAGCTAAACTTTGGAAATTGATTCCGGGCACACCGGGCCTCAGAATCAGGTGACGTCAAAAACTACGTACTCGTAAAATTCTAAAGAATTTAAGGAAAAAAAATTTCCTTGAAATTTATGGGTCTTTACATTATTCCCACCTCATAGCTTTACATCCTCGTAAATATACATCACAAACTAGGGAAACAAATGAGGGCATTGATCACACATCTGAGCCTTCCGCTCCCATGTGCTCTCCTGGAGGTTCCCGTGGTGCCACCTGATGTGCACTAGAGGAATAGACCGTCCACATAGGACCCGCTCCTGTTGATCTTCGATCTCCACTGGGACCTCCGCAAAAGTCGCCCCGTCATCAATGTCCATCTACCCGTGATCAATGATATGTGTCGGGTTATGCACGTATCTCCTCAGCTGAGATACGTGGAATATGTTGTGCACCCGGTGCAACTAAGGTGGAAGAGCCAGGTGATAAGCCATCTCGCCTATCTTGTTGTGAACCTGGAATGGTCCGATGAAGTGCAGAGATAACTTTCCGCCTCGGCCAAATCTCCTTAGACCTCGTCGAGGTGAGACCCGTAAGAAAATGTGCTCGCCATCCTCAAACTCCAGTGGTCTCTGTCTCCTGTCAGCTTTGGACTTCTATCTGTTCTGTGCAGTCTTCATCCACTCCTGGACGATCTGTGCTTTCTCCGTTGTAGTCTGAACCATCTCTGGTCCTACAAGAGCTGTTAAGATTTATCATTTTCCGATAATAGAAATCCGGTCTCATCCCCTGGATGAACCACATTCTTTTCCTAATATAGTCAATCCTGACATGAATGATACTAATCCATGCCCTGGATGACGTCGTAAGGCCTCGACGCTACTACCAAGAGATCCAACCATTACTCTCACCTCCAAGGGTTGAGTCACACTGTCGGCATCAGTGTGTGGCCACTGGGTCTCCTCCAGTAGGAATATCAAAAGTGAGTATCAAGTCAATAGTTTAAACTAGAACCTCTTAGTACACAAAAAGGAAGGAAGCAAATGTCACAAGGACAAGTGTCTTTTATTACAGCAACTCAATATACATAGACATATAGCGACTACAAACATCAACAATGACAACGAGGAAACTAGAAGCACAAAGATCAAAGGCCTCCATGCCTGGAACTAGTCCCGCTCCTGTCCGCCTGATTCCGGAGCTCCATAGTCGTATGCTTGAGCTGCCTGAAGCTGAGCTCTCCCATATCTACCTGTTCCCTACACTCGGGGTGGACATCTCAGTGGTGGTGGTGGCAACACCTTGAAGCGTTGTCCATCTCCCTATGCAAGGCCAGATCCCCTGCGTCGGTCTCCTGCACCATACGGTCCACCTCGATCAAACCTCTGCCTATGCCTGGGAGGTCCTTCGTTTATCTGCTGATCATCTGTTTGGTGGGTTAGAAAGTCACGTGCCATGTGACCAAGCCCGCCGAAGGAGTAACACTGTCTGCTCCTGGTAAGTCTTTCTCCACCCCAAGTTCCTCACACACACGATCCTGTGTCATGCGGTCGACCACCTATAGGTCTGGTTCTCTTAGACCTCTACTTCATCTGTCTACTGCCCACTACAGGAGACATTGCTGCATTCTGGCTAGTGGTGGGTCCTGCTGCTAGAGACTTCTCAGCAAGGAAACTCTCCACTAAGAGGGCTCGCTCCAACACCCCTGTCTGCATCGAGATGCTATGAGGAACAAATGAAGCTCTAATCTCTCGTTTGAGCCCCAGATCAAAAGTCTGGGACCTGAAGAACGGGTCTCGTACCATATTAGTGGAGTAGCGCGAGAGGTCGGTGAACCTCGCTGAATACTGCGCCACCATCGTGCTACCCTACTGAAGATTAAGATACTCCTATATACGCACCGCTCAAAGGGTGGCTGGTACAAACTCTTCCCGAAACAGGATCTCGAAGTCTTCCCACAGAAGTGTCGCCTCGTCATGCATCTGGAGCATCAGGCTCCACCATCTGCCTGCTGCTGCCTGAAGGAGGCTGGAAGCAAGGATCAACATGAAGTCTACTAGTGTCCCTACTTGCCTGAAGACTCTTACCACAGCCTCCAGCCAATCCTCAGCTGCCTGCGGGTCCGTCTCTCCCCTGCACCTGGGTGGCCTCTAGCACTGGAACTCGTGCAGTGCGCTCAAGCGTCATGCACTCTTTACTACTGGGGCTAGTGGCATTGGTGGCTCAATGGCTGGTAGTACTGCTGGTGCCTCCACTGGTGTCTCAACTAAAAGAGGGCACTGTACTGAGGCCTCATCGCTCGGCGGGCTGTCAGTACTTACAACTCTCGGGGCTCTAGCTGGTCGTCTGCGGGGAGGCATCCTGAAAGAAACAGATGTGACACTGTCAAAGACTATACCTGGTGAGCTGACCTAGTTTTATTTGACTTTAAAATTTTTGGAAACACACATGCAATCAGTGTTTTCATGCACTAAGTCGGAAATCAGTAGACATGGTCCTGGTGTATGGATACGTTGGCCGCCACACCAACACTAGACTCCCTGAACTGATGACCACACTCGGTATCCTTAACACTATTGCTTCACAAAAAAGAATGATCAGAGTCCTATGTTCTGTGGTATAACCAACTACTTTGATACCAATTTGTCACGACCCGTCCTCGGGGACCATGCCGTGACTACCCCAAGCCCGCCTTCCATAGGCCAGGGCTGGTGACTAGCACCAAAGGCGTAAATCCTGATAACTAGGAAGGCATTGCCTTTGTAATACATAAACACATCCAACCAGAGTACAAGCAGAAGTAATACACTAAGTACAAAAGAAAGTTCTGAAAAGTAAATGGTCTAGAATACAAACCCAACTGAAAATTACAGCTACAACTGAACGAATGTACAACAGAAAAGAGAAACAGCTGGAAGATAGAAGCAGCTCCTAGGTCGTCCACCTCGGATCCTACGAGAAGGGTAGGTACAGTTAGCGCAGCTCCTAGATCGTCCACCACAGATCCTACATGAAGGGTAGGTAAAGATAGCCTCCTAAATGCTCTCTCCAGTCAACCTCCTCCGAGTACCGTCTCGTCATGATGTCCACCTCTGGATACCGACTCGTCGTGAGGTCCACCTCTGGGTACCGTCCAGTCCTCGAACACTCGGCCTCCGTCAGCGCCATCCGTCATCTGCATCCAACACAACGAGGTGCGGGCATAGCCCGTGTAGGGGTCAGTATAACGATACTCAGCAGAGACCATGATACCCTCAAGGTCTCACTAAATCCAACAAGGATAACCGCAAAGAAGAATCTAAACGGATAACCCTTACTGAGGTATAATCCCATAATTATACATAAGTTATCAAGTAACCCATCTCAATCATGAGGTATCACACAGATATGAAATTGATGTATATCCACTACTTAGGTACATGCCCATACATATACCTAAGTTATCAAGTTCCAATCTCAATCATGAGGTAAACACAAAGGTCATTGACTCATCTCAAACCAAGATTTTATTCACGATATCAAAACCACAACTACTGAAGAACTCCTCCTCCGTCGAGTACAGTTTCCCTATCACAACTCCGAGGTGCTACTCACTATCCTTAGACTGCTGAAGTACTCCACCTGTCGAGTAATGTGGGTCTACTGCTACAACCATGTTCTTACCACCATGGGTCTGCCGCTACAACCAAGCGCCCCCCCTCATAGCCTACAGAGGTACTCCTTCTGTCGAGTACCACGGGTCTGCCACTATAACCAAGTGATCCTCCACCGTGGGTCTGCTGCTACAACCAAGATCACCCCACTGGGCTATCCGAATCACTCCGAGTCGATCGATCAGCAGTCTTCAAGTCTTAGCCAGCTACTTAGTCTCTGCAGTTTGCTTGCTCGTCACATCGGACGCCTGGTCTGTGTGTTATTAGCCTTTTTGTCCCGGGGGCCCGGTTGGTTTCGTGTACGAACCAACCCGACCTTAGTCCAACTGCGTCCAAACCTCAGGTGAAGTATGAAAAAAGTTCCTTCTCATCAAGAGGAATCCAACAATGTCGATGGCACATCAATCGGACGTTCGGAGCTCTAGTTATAAGCGTTTCCACTCTGAGGGCCCAGTTGGTTTCATGTTCGAACCAACCCGGCCGTACCCAAAGTTCACCTAAACCTTGAGTGTGATATACCGAAACGACCATCTCGATCCAAGGATCCCTACGCAACTAATGGTGCGTGAATCAGAGGTACACAGCCCGAGATATAGGCGTTTGAGCGAACCTGGTTCGAAAATAGGGGGTCTGGGCCCGGTCCGACCCGGGCCAGTACCCCCTGGGTCGGCCCGACCGCGTCAACCCGACCCGGGTCCGGGTCTAGCCCAATTGGGCGTGGCCCGGCCCAGATGGCGCGGACCAGCCCAGCGCTGGCAGCCCGATCCGGTGTGGGTGGCCCAGCCCGGCGCGGCTGGCCCGGCCCGAAGCTGTTGGCCCGGACGCAGCTCGGCTTTCGGCCGAGCAGGGTACGAAGGGGGGGGGGGGCCCTTGTTTCTGTAACGGAGGACCCTACGGGTCCGCCCTTTGCACTGTCTGGGGGTTTCAACCCCCGGTTTATCCAGAAAAATGGCCGGCCATTAAGGCCGGCTGGTTGGACTGCCACGGGATCCTTTGGGGTCCTGCCTCCCGGAGCACCGACGGCCGGTTGTCCGGCCGCCCCTGCTGGACCACTGTGGCCTAAGGTCACAGTTCTTCCTCGGCCGGCACGGCGCGACGGGGCCGCGCCCCTCCACTGCGGCCCTCTCCGGCTGCGACCTCTATTGGATTCTTCGGCGCGACGTGACGGTGCCGCACACGACCACCGCGGCCCGATCCGACCGCGGTTCTCCTCATTTCCACGCGGTGCAATGATACCGTGCTGTCTTCACCGCAACTCGCCAAAAATGTTCAACAAGGAAATGGGGAGGAGAAATCGTCCATGTTTGTGCGGTCCGATATCCTCCCGTTACGTTGGTAACAATCGTCCAAATTTAACCAACGAAGAATGAATAATTAAACATGGTTGAAGATAACCCCTAACTCAACAAATGATGACGAACGTCGATGTTGTGGTTAAAGGTGTCACGTGGTGAGGTTTTGTAGACGTCGATGAAGAGCATCCGAGGAGGAAGCATCGTCTCCTCTATTATCACGGTGAGAACGAAGCGTGACGTCGTCGGTGAATTCCCACATCGTTTTTTCCTTCCTTGCTACGGAGGAGGAAAAGGAAAGAGAATCCAGGGTCGCCGAGTCAATGTTCTTCGTTGGAGTCTTGTCATTCTTTAACGAAGGAGATGAAGTTCTTCAAGTCACAAGAGCTCTCTCCCCTTTTCTCTCAACACAACCAGACTAACCCCAAATAAAATAAGTCTCATCTTATTTAATTATTTCATGCCATGCATTTAAATTTTAATATTCAAACACATAACTCTCTTAATTGATTAAGTCTGTTGGCATGATTTAATATGGAGAAGAAGAAGTCACATAATTAAATACATGGAGGGGTTAATGGAGAGTTTAAAGAGTTATGGGGAATGCAAAGGGTTGGAGATCGTGTGGGCCCCACCTCACATTTATCCTCTCATGGGTAGTTAGGGTTCCAGTGGGTCCCCCCTAACTTTCCCATGTAGGATAAAACCACTTAGGTTAGGAATAAAATTTGTACCACAAATTTTATTCAATTCTTTATTAATACCCAAATTTTAACAACTCCTCCCGAGCAAACGCACCTTTGGTAAAGGTCCTCTTAATCAATTACCACTGCTACGGTTTCATTGGTGCCCTCAGATTTTGATTCTGAGCAATGGTTCAAAAGTTAGAAAATCCCGCTCGTTCATTCACTCAACGTACTCGAGCTATACTTCAGAAATTGATTCAGGGCACACCGAGCCTCGGAATCATGTGCCGTCAGAAACTGTGTACTCGTAAAATTCCAAAGAATTTAAGAAAAAAAAATTTCCTTGAAATTTATGGGTATTTAAAATTTACATGAAAAATATCTTAAAAAGGCATTTTAGAAGATCCATACCTCGATGAAAACCTAGAATAAATTAGTTCCACAATAACCACAACCATTATAACCGATAAAAAAAATCCCTTAGATATTGTTCTTTGAGATCTAAATAGTGGAACTCAAAATCATGAATAACTTAGAAACTAGGTTGAACATCCATACATTTTTTCACAACATGAACCCAAGAATATTAATATAGAAACCAGTGATGAACATTGGGTGATGAATATGTGAGATGAATTGAATTACTTAGAATAAATAGAGTATGGGAACTAGTTGAGAGACCAAAAGAGTATTTAACTATTGGAACTAAACTTGTATATATAAACAATATAATGAGTTAGGAATTTTCATTTGAAATAAATATATATTAGTGGCATAAGGATATAGTCATCAAGATAGTATTTAATACAAGTAAAACCTTTTCCCTATATCTAGACTTGAATCCATTTGGACACTTATTTCTTATACAGGACATCTAAATTAAAAATTATACCAAATATATGTCAAGATTTATCTTATAAATGGATATATTTTTGAGTATGTTCTTTTTGAAAAATCCCCAGATTTTAAAATACTCATTTTTCAAATAGTGTTTTTAAATTTACTAAAGAACTTTATGGTTCAAAACATGCACCCAAGACTTGGTATGATTGAATCAACACTATTATTATTTTAAATGGTTTTACAGATGGTGTATATAATCCTACCATATTTATCAAAAGAAATTCAATGGATGTTTTGGTTAAAAAAATATATTTTTGATATTATCTATAGTTTTTTAAGAAACTCTTTGTGTACTAAATCTTAAAAACTAATGAAAATAGAGTTTCAAATGGTTTTGATTATTTAACTAAAATTATTTCTTAATTTAAAAATATTTAAAAATAAATGATGAATTATTTTAAACAAAAGTAAGTATTTAAAGGATAATTTAAAATGTATTGGAATGGATATATCAAAAGGAAGTGATAATTTAATGAGAACCGCCTATAAATTAGATCTTATTTAAAATGGAAACCCATATGATCAAACCATTTAAAGAGACATGATTGGGAGTTTACTTAACCAATATCCAGTCTGAAATTATGTTTAGGGTTTTTATGTGTGATAATTTTCAATAAATACCTCAATAATATCATTTGATTACTATTAAGATAATTTTTAAATACCTCAAGAGTACAAAAAATATAGAACCGTTCTTATCTATAGGTCATGATTCTAATTTAATTAGATATTCTAGTAGTTATTTTTGTGGATATAAGTTAGATATAAAAGGAACATTTGGAACATGTCACTTTTTAGGAAAGTCTCTAGAATCCTTTTTAGTAAGAAACATAACTCTTTTTCATTATTGACTACTAAATCTGAATATATAGTTTCAGGTAGATTTTTTGCTCAATTTATTTGGATGAAACATGCAATACTAGATTATAGATATCAATGTATACATATCCCTATAAATTTGGTAAAAAAGTTCTATTAATATTTATAAGAATGCAATATCACATTTGTGGACTTAACACATTTATATAAGACATCACTTTTCAATAGATCATTTTCAAAAAGTAGATATCACTCTTAAATTGATTTCCAAAGAAAATCATCTTTCTAACATTTTTACAAAGCCTAAGAAATTTGAGAGGATCAATTATAACATACATGAATCATGTATTATTAACTAAATCCATTTTATTTTATTATTAATTTATTATAAATTTTTTAATTAATTTAAGGTATTAATTTATTAAATTTAGTAAATTTATTTTGATAATTAATTTGTAATTTTATTTTTAAATTATATTGAAGATAATGTCATATATTTATATTTTCCCTTAAATATATCATATATTGTTTAACTATTATAAATATACAGTATTTCCAGTCTCATTTTTACTATAAATAGATCCCTACATGATTCTAATACCCCACATCAGAATCTGAATCGACCCAAATTTCTCAAAACCTAAACCTAGCTCACATTCGACCATTAATTTACGAAAACCACAACATTTGAACCATAAAATATTGGATAATATGAATTTATCACTTTATGTAGAAGTTAAGAAAGTTTTAGGAACCCAAAAATGATCAAAATCAAACACCAATGGGATCATGATGTTGTTAAAGTTATATCTTTTATTATGAGAAGTAGTTATAGATAAATTAGTCTACTCAAAATGTTTTAAATAAATTTATTATCTTCTTTGGAGATATTTTATCAATCAAGGATGGATGAATTGGTTTGTGTACAATTATATACCCTTATAATAATGTTTATAAAATGATTTTTACTTGAATATGAACATAGAATATGGAGAATGGTAGAATTATATCCTAAATAATATTGATGGTAAAGAGGGAATATTTTTTTCAAATTTATTTTTTAGTCTTGAGATACCTTAAAAATAAATATCATAGATTATCAAATTTTTTATAATATTAGAAATCCTTATTTTTATTTTGAACAATCCTAATAATATTTGACCAAATAAAGGTCCCATAAAAGGTCAAATGCAGTTGAATTCAGTGGTGAATTCCTTTTGTTTGTAAAATTAAACCAACATGCTATTTATGCTAAAAGGGGAATTTCTTATTATTAGACATTATAATATGTGTTTTATGTATTTAATTTTCTAGGGAGAGAAAATTAGTCTATGTATATTTCTCATGAGACACATAGATTATCAGAGTAAGAGTTATTATTGATTTAATTTATTTCTTTATCATATCATCATTTCTGTTATGATAGAACAAAAACGTTGAATTGATAAAGAGGAAGACATTTTTACTTATTCAAGTAGTGTTTTAATGAACCCAAACACTTGTAAAATGATGAAATTTGGATAAAAACCCTAGAAGAAAATATGTATTAATGATCTTGAAAAAATACTATGGAAACATTAATCCTCAAAATAACTAAACTAGAACTAATTTATCAATTGATCCAGGTTGGAACATAATTAGGTAGTCAAGGATAAAAACTATTTAGAACATTTTTATGAATATGTAGAATAATATCTAAATTAGGAATAATATAGGGATTATGAAGTTTTTTTGGCTCAGTCTCATGTGTTTACAAGGACTGGAGGACCCATGGAAGTACTGGAATCTATTTAGGGGGAGAGGACTCTAAGATATCTATCTTTTAGAATGAATCTCTATACTCTGTGGGTAATGAATATGAGATTCTAGTTATAGACAATCCTTCCATGTATTATATGAGGGGATAAATTATTTTCGATCATGTACCTCATAAATATTCTCTAATTATTTTTGATAGACATGATCCTAGTGATAATATGGATGATAATATTTTTGATAGAATACCCAAACTTGCGGGACTAGATTTTCTTTTTATACCCACTGCATTAGAGTAGGTTAAGAAGGTACCTTCCTCTATAGTTTTTTAGGAATATGGTCACCTAGATCTTATAGATCATATTATTTTTTATTATCCTAAACAAACATGTTTACCTAACCAAGATTTAGATATCTTGTTTCAAGGTGATCCTCTATATGACAGATCTCCTATGATGGATGTTGTGATTGTTGAAGATTATTTGGATTCTTTTCAAGAAATTTATAATTTGCTATATGATTCCTGATATAATGATGGATAAATATTGAGACTTTTAGATTTGGCCTTTAATAACTCAAATACTATCTCTTTACAAGCTCTACCTCAAAAAATATACTCTTTTTAAACATCTGTCATTAATTATCTGAATTCATCTAGTTTAATAATGATTTATTGGAAGTTTTAGAATATTTATTTCATTGAATAAGTTGTGCTAATATATATGAGAAGAAATAATATAATTATTTTACCATTTAAAGTGTATTTTATCATATACTTTGCATGATGTTTTTAAAAGAAGATCATTTGGAACATAAACATGAAGGATTCAAAGGAAAAGTAAGAGATTTACAAGAATACATGATAGATATGTTGTCTAAGAATTATTGACGATATCTCTCATTTATCGCCAGTTTAACTAGGACTTTTACTTGTATCATTGATAATGCTCCCAAACCTCTTTCTATTGGTGAATATCTTATCATAAGAGTTTTTCATGTTGAACTCTATATTCTACCAGACAGTTTTATAGATTTATAGAAGAAATTTCAAACGAATGATGTTTCTCATGGGGAAAATCTCTTTGACATTGTTAAATTGAAAACAGTTTAGACTAATAGGGATAAATTTAAAACTCCGAACCTAGTTACCAAAAGTAGGTGCATTATTACATAACATTGGCATGATAAAAAGATATCAAGTCTCAAAAGGTTGATTAGTTTAGTAGCCTTGGAAGTACTGGATACATTCATAAGTTTTACATTACATCATGAAATAAAAAACAACAACATTGTGTCCCCTTTGAACACACTCATATCCCATGACTTATCCTTGTAGGTTAATCATAATATACTTCATCACATATTGAGAAAAAGAAAACATAAGAAAGGGGTGATCTTAGATGCTCAGTAAGGATAACAATATAGAAAAAACTACCATAAATAAGAATAAACAATTAAGGCAATGTATAAGACCAAAAAAATTATTTTAAACTTAAACTTCAGAATAATATGGCAAAGATAAATCAAATAATTCCATTTACTTATTCAAATGGATATTCTACTAGTCGAATAATCACATGTAATATCAATAGCTAATTTTATAATGATGGAATGCATTATGACAGACATCATAACCACAAAGTCAAGGCCACGTGCCAAGACTAAAAATAAGATTTTGTAAATGCCTTGTTCCAAGACACTTGTTTGTCTCATGAGACCTACTGATGCATAGATGAGCTATAACAAGCTCCATCCATCACTTAGTAAGTTCAATACATTCCTTATTTGAAAAGGTTGAAACATAACATAAATATTCGTATTAAAACTAGTATACGAAATGTTAAGACTTTAACTACAAACCATGAATGATATAAAAATAGCACATCCATAGTCAAACATATCAGAAAACCTTAAATACAATATGGAAGATTGTATCATAATAAATCAAATTCAAACAAACGTAAAATCCAACAGAGGATGTTGACATAGATGAAATCAAAACTATTTTTGAGAAATATATCTTCCTATTTTGAAATCATTTAAAAGTCACATAATTATAAAAGAAAACATTTATTTTCATAATATTCGTATAATATTTTAAGGGAAGCTTAGAAAGTGTTATAACAATGGAAAATAGCCTCACCAACTGTATAAGTTAAAAACACATTCTTTCCTTAATTTGTTGAAAAGGTCATAAAGTACCTTGTTTGGAAAGGGATGGAATGATTCCTTTAAAACCATTTTATAAAAAGTCAAAATATGGTATAAATGACTTTATAACCTAGTCTATTAAATAGTAAAAATATTTTGAAATACATTTTTAAGAAACACGGATGTGGATGGAAAAGAGGTCCCAGTAGATACTTACTTATAAACAACCTCGGATAACAAAGAGATTGTAAAATTAACCCTTATCTTGTAATTTTTCTTGGTTGAGGGGAAATTAAACTATTATATGGTAGTTAAATATTTTTTTATAATTATAAAATAACCACATACATAAACTTGATATCATATATGATATTATAATATTGATTTGTTAATAATATTTCAGTAGTATCATTGTTTCAGGTGTTAACTGATTCGTTTTCTGTTATATGTTCTGTTACATAACTCATGTTTTTTATGGATAGGATTTATTTGATTAATATCCATAATGATATTAAGTTCTTAAACATTATTTTTATTCATGAAATGAAAATTATTCTTGAATGGTTACGATGGGATACAAAATCTCATCGCGTCGTGGAGACGGTAAGCCGTACATACGTACAAGCGACAATATCATTCTATTAGTGGTGAAATCATATGTAATTGGATGTATTATTATATATAAATAATCATAACATGTTATATTTTTTATTTAAATTAATTATACTAATTATTATTCCCATACCAAATATGAAGTGTTGAATAAAAACTACACCACGACGTAAAGACGATAAGTTGTACGTACACACGTATGGTGACTTTGTCATTCATATCATGGATAGAATAATAAATATGGTTGTACCATATTTATAATAACATCTCAGTATGTATAAGGTACTAGAGTTATTATTTTAGTATGGAAACAACAAAGATAGAGGAAGTGGAAGAAGAAAATAACTTTTAAAGAGGTGATGAAGTAATTACCTCTTCTTCGGGTTCTTCCTTTTGATTTGATCAAAAGGGATCCTTAGGTTGGATTATGATCAAATTAAGGCCTCTAGGTTTAAGTGAGGGTAGTTGGGAGTATATTTGAGTATGGTTTGGCTGAGACAAATGGCTTTGGAGGTTTTAAATTAAGAGAAGGGGAAGTACCCTTTTATAATAGAGGTGAGGGTTACTTTAGGAAAATCTTAAAATATTAATTTATTAAAAAATAATGTAAGGTTTATAATGGCACAAAATGTATTTATTTAAAGGATAAGGTGGATATGGTGAGAATTAATCTCAACCAGTAGGTTTTATACAAGTTTTGGTCACCATATTAACCTTATTTTTTAGATTTAACTCTTAGTTAAATAGTTTAACTTTTACAATGTCTTCTTGTATTTTTATATTACATGGTTAATAAACATACTATAAAATTCCAAGAGAACCTAAAGTATTTCATTAATGAAATATATATCATTATATAAGTCCTTTGGATCAACATTATATTTTTATGAATATTAAATCAATTAATAATATAGTATTTGTTTTAAAAACTCATCTATGTCAATTTTGACACTATTTAGTATTTGGTTTTTGTGAAATTCAAAAAAACTATATTAATTAGAAAAAGATAGATTATATCAACCCTAACATGTCATATTAACTTATAAAATTCTTTTAATGAATCAAAAATCTTAATTTAAATTTATTTAAATATTTGTAATATCAATTATTTTAATCTTTCATTAATAAGGTAATTACTGTATCATCATTGTGCCATAAATAAATTTAATTATTTAATGTCTAAAAATTATAAATAAAATACCTTGATGTAGGAAATATTTTTAGATTTCTAATAAATATTTATATTAGAATTTATATTATCTATAACTCTATATTAAAAATGGTTTAGTTATTAAACTTTGTATTTAACACTTTTAACTCTTCTTTAAATAAAATAATAATAAATGTCCTAATCTAATCCATGTGGATAAAAAGGATAATATTTTATTCCTAAGGTTTATTTTTGTCGAAAAAAACTTATCCAATATAATTATGACATGTGTTAGGGTAATTATAATATATTTTATAACTTTAATTACCCTATTTACTTTTAGCCGTGGTAAATAAAATCCAAAAGTTACTATTCATGAAAAATTATTTTCATCCTATTAAACCACATTTTAATTACTGATGTCAACCATGTATCTCAGATTTTTGAAATTCAATTCTCAGAATTGGTAAAATTACATTTTATGAAAATTTACAAATGTGCCTAAAAAGTGGGTAAAAGAGGTTAAAAAATTCAATAAATTTTTATATCTAATCTTATTATAAAATGGATCCAATGAATTTAATTTGACTAATATAGGTATTATTTATCTATTTTGACTTAGAAATAAAAATAATAATTATTTAAATAAAAATTCAGTTTTGATGTATTATGCAGTATTTTTCACTATTCATCAAAAAATGAATATTTTCCGAAAAAATACCAAAAATTCACCCTATTCTAATTTTGATATTCCGAATCCAAAAATGAAGTCTATTTTACCAAATTAAATTTTTAGTATTCTCTAATAATAATTTTATTATTGTTCAAAAAAGGACATAAAACATAGTTCTTTTAAGAAACTATTTTTTCTAAATATATAACTATTTTAACAAAATATTTACATTTTATTATATATATGTTTTATTTATGTGAAAACATAAACATAAACATTTATTTGTAAATATTCATATCACAATATTTAATTGATAAATAAATATATCATTTAAATAATTATAATAGTAATGTGTTGTTTCGCAGAAACTATATCTTTCGTATAACACAATCCAAGTCGGTGTTGCGTGCAGTATAAGCTGTTGACTTACATTAAAGATATAACTTACTATGAAATATTGGGGTGTCACATTCTCCCTTATTCAATAAATTACATCCTAGAAATTTGAAATTGTTCTTCAAAAATAAATGGTTTAAAATTGAAAATACCTTTATGGAAAACCCACAATCATAAATAGGGTTATTCAAATTTCGTCTTAATAAGATTGAAAGGGAAATGAAAAATTCACCGCCAAATTAGTATTTAGAATAGGAGAACATTGGTGGAAATTCGAGACACACAATTGGAGGAAAAATTTAAATATTTATAGGAAGTGATTGAGGTCATCAGTCACAAACAAGTGAATAATAAATATAAAATTGAGTGCATCAAAGCTATAAATCTACGATGAATTAAAATATCATTGGATCATAAAAACATAATATATTAGGTTAAATTTTTTTTGGTTTTATGATCCTTTCCATAACGTTTAAGAATTAATTTATTCATAGTTCAAGAAAAAAATACTTTAAAGTAGAGTTCTATCCTTTAACTAATTTCAAACACAAACTCATATTTTTCACTAAAAGATAATAGAACTCAAAAATATTCTATTTATCCTAATCTTATAGGGTTTCAAAAAAATGAATTTATAATTCATTTATCTAATCATTTAAAATAAACTACATTATAGAAACCAGGACATCACGTAGGCCAGGGTAGGTGATGCACCCTTGTCGCCCTTCGGTTGTGGGTTCAAGTCTCACAGCCTTATCGGATGCGATAGTTTGTTGCCTAACCTTCAGGTTGTCCTTTTTATATAAAGTCCAAATATAATCTTAAGAAATGTTTTAACCTTAATCCATAGTATCCAATTCCCAACTTAATCCATTCCAATATTTAGACTTATCAAAAATAATTGTGTCCAAACTCATTTTCCAAAAATTTATAAGGAAGGTCAACATAACATAATGAAGATCTCTTTTTTCCATATAATAACATGCGAGTAAATTCATCATGCATTCTCTTAAAACATGGTAACATCCTGAATTACCATAAAACCTTATTGATTACATTTATGCTCCCTTATTCCTTATATAATACTGGATATATTCCTTATATCCAAAAATTTTTAATACTCCTACAATGATGGAATAAACAAACACTTAATCTGTTCCAAGGTAGTCAAGAATATCCAATATAATTTATCCAAATCAACCATATCTTATTCCAAAATCCCTACCTTAGTATCAGGACCATATTAAGGTTTATCTTCCCTTCAACCATGTATTTTCCAATAAGTTTAACTTGCTGTTGAGTCACTTTTCTTAGTACCATATAATCTCAAATTTTGAAGGAAATAGTACTGCAGTACAATCCTTATTTATTTACATAATTAATATAACCAATACGTTGTTGATACAACACTAAAATGAAATTATTAATTAATAAAAATATAAGAACCCTAATTATCCCTCTTCATCTATGGTAGTATCATAACTTAATTATTTTCTAATAGCATCATTTGGGGTATACTCTGAGGATTGGGAAATTTATTCGCATAGTTTCTCAACTCTTTGCAGATGAAACATTGTACATTTGAATACTTTTTCTTACCCTTTCAATCATGTAAATTGTGTAATTTTTCCCTATACTTATAAAAAACTTCCATTACCTTCAATAATTTACCAGGTTGATTCTTTCCACAATTATCACATAAGGGAAAATCTTTCTTTCCCTTCTTCCCTATATCCATCTTTCTCTCTAGCATCCATTTCTTCTCTGGCTTCCCTTCAAAGCCATAGGACTCAAATAATTATTTACTTATCTTCTTAACACATGATACTATTTCTTCATATGATGAGAAGATGTGGGAGACTATTTCCATTATAAATATTGGATTAAGACCATGAATGATATGATCCTTCTTACTCTTTGGATCATGTGTATTACTGGAGTTCTCATTCCTTCTACTGGGAACCATTTATAAATATTTTCATACACTATGATAGTTTATGAATCAAAATTCATAATTCCAAACATGTTAAATACCTAACGTAAATTGAATAGTTTATGCCTATAATCCATAATCATAAAAAAATGTTTTCTTTGAGGAAGTATTTACTCATAAATTCTTTATAATGGTTTGTAAAGAAAATGTGAATTATCCAAAGAATATCCCCCGGGAGGGTCGTAACCAAGAGTGCAGTAAGGCCCATTGTGGTGCACCAGTTCCTCTTCGAGTCTAGATCAAAGTGGTGTTTTCAAGTCTTACCCATAGATACATTTATGCTGGATCCGCCTCTACCTGCTCATATCTAGATAGGGTTGTATTTATTGGAAAATTTAAAAAATCTCTACATTACCAAAATTCTTGGAAGTTATTCGATACTAATCCTCAAAGTCTATCTTAGGATAATGTTCTCTAATCATAGTTTTACTAAATCTAGTTTCCAAGGTTTATACTAAACTTCCTCTGATACCAATTATAACACCCCGACCCTCGTTTACCAGATTCAGTGCATTATTACATAACATTGGCATGATCACAAGAGATCAAGTCTCTAAAGACCGATTAGTTTAGTATCATTCGAAGTACTAGATACATACATAAGTTTTACATTACATCATGAAATAAAAAAACAACAAAATTGTGTCTCTTTTGAACACACTCATATCATTTGAACTATCCTTGAAGGTTAATCAAAATATACATCTTCAAACCTCAGAAAAAGAAAACATAATAAAGGGGTGAGCTTAGATACTCAGTAAGGATAAAAATATAGCAGAAACTATCATAAATAAGAATACACATTTAAGGAAATGTATAATACTAAAACAAAACCTTTTAAACATAAACTTCTGTATAATATGGAAAAGATAAATCAAATAATGTCATTTACTTATTCACATGGATATTATACTAGTTAAATAATAACATGTAATATCAATATCTAATTTCATAATGATGGAATGCATAATGTTGGACATCATAACACATATTCAAGGCCTCATGACAAGACTAAAAATAAGATTTTTTCAAGGCCTTATGCCAAGACACTATTTTGTATCATGAGACCTACAGATGCATCGAGGAGCTGTACCGGGCTCCACCCATCACTTACTAATTTCAATGCATTCCTCATATGAAAAGGTTGAAACATAACATAAACATTCGTATTAAAATTAGAATACGAAATGTTAATACTTTAACTATTAACCATGAATGGTTTAAAAATAGAACATCCATAGTCAAACATACCATAAAACCTTCAATACAATATGGAAGATTGTATCATAATAAATCAACTTCAAACAAATATAAAATCCAAAAAATGATGTTGACATAGATGAAATCAAAACTATTTTTGGGAAATATCTATTTCTATTTTGAAATCATTTAAAAGTCATGAATTTATGAATGAACATTTTCATTTAAAAAATATTCTTATAACATTGTAAGGGAATCTTCAAAGGTGTTATAATGACGGAAAATAACCACAACCAACGTATAAGTTAAAAAAACGTTATTTACTTAATTTGTCGAAAAGGTCATAAGGTACCTTGTTTGGAAGGAAAGATTCCTTTCAAACCATTTTTTAAAGAGTAAAAAGAGGGTATAAATTACTTTAACTCATTTTCTAGTAAATAGTGATTTTTTTGAAATACATTTTTAAGAAACACAGATGAGGATGATAAAGATGTCCCAGTAGATACTTACGTATAATCAATCGTAGATAACAGAGAGATTATAAAATTAGCCCTTTCCTTGTACTTTTCCCTGGAAAAGGGAATGTTAACCTTATTTATAATAGTTAAATCATTTTTATTAAATTATACAAGAACCAAATACATAAATTTTATATTATATATGATCTTCTAATATTGCTTTTTTAATAATATTTTAGTGGTATCATTGTTTCGGGTGTTATCTGATTCATTTTTCTTTATATGTTTGTTATGTAAGTCATGTTAGTTATGGATAAGATGTATTTGATTCATATCTAGAATGATATTAAGTTATTAAAAATTATTTTTAATCATAAAATGAAAATTATTCTTGAATAGTTATGATGGGAAATGAAATCTTATCGCTTCGTGGAGACAGTAAGTCGTACGTACACACGATTGGAAATATCATTATATTAGTAGTAAAATTACATGTAATAGGATGTTATATCAAATATACATAATAAATAACATGTTATATTTGTTATTTACATCAATTATACTCATAATTATACTCATCCAAATAATGAAGTGTTGAATTAAAAACTACACCACGATGTGAAGATGATAAGCCGTACATACACACGTATGTCAACTTTTTCATTCACAGGATGGATAGAATAATGAATGTGGTTGTACAATATTTATAATAACATATCAGTATTTATAAGGTACTAGAGTTTTTATTTTATTTTGGAAACAAAAAATAATGATTAAGTGGAAGAAGAAAAGAACTTTGAAAGAGGTGATGAAGTAGTTACCTCTTTTTCGGGTTCTTCCTTTTGATTTGATCAAAAGGGATAATTAGGTTGGATTATGATCAAAATAATGCCTCTAGGATGAATTGAGGGTAGTTGGGAGGATATTGGATCAGGATTTTTCCATGCTAAATGGCTTTGGAGGTGTGAAATTAAGAGAAGGGGAAGTACCCTTTTATAGGAGAGGTGAGGGTCACTTTAGGAAATGCTAGAAATATTATTTTATTATAAAATCATTTTCGGTTTATAATGGCTCCAAATCCATTTATTTATAGGATAAGGTGAGGGTGGGTATAAATACTCTAAAACAATAGGTTTTAGACAAGTTTAGGTCACCATATTACACTTATATTATAGATTTAAATCTTAGTTAAATAGTTTGACCATTGCATTGTCTTCTTGTATTTTAATATTACATGGTTAATAAACTTACTATAAAATTCCAATAGAACATAAAGTGGCTCATTAATGACATATCTATCATTATATAAGTTCTTTGGAAAATCATTATATTTTTAGGAATATTATATCATTTAATAATATAGTATTTATTTTAAAAACTCATTTATGTCAATTTTGACACTATTTAGTATTTGTTTTTTTGAAAGTCAAATAAACTTTATTACATCTAAATAAATTAATTATATAAACACTAACATGTCATATTAACCAATAAAATTCGTTTAATGCATTAAAAGTCTCAAATTACTTTTATTTTAATATTTATAATATCAATTATATTAATCTTTCATTAATAAGGTAATTACTGCATCATCATTGTGTCAAAAATAAATTTAATTATTTAATTTATAAAAATTATAAATAAAGTAATACTATTCAGGAAATATTTTTAGTTTTATAATGAATATTTATTGTTTAATTTATCTTATGTAGAACTCTAAATTAAAAATGGTTTAGTTATTAAACTATGAATTTGACACTTTTAACTCTTCTTTAAATAAAATAATAATTAATTTCCTAATCTAATCCAAGTGGATCAAAAAAGATATTATTTTATTACCAAGGGTTATTTTGGTCAAAAACACTTATCCAATGGGCATGTTTTAGGGTACTTATAGTATCATTTTTACCTTTAATTATCCTATTTATTTTTAATGATGGTAAATAAAATTCAAAAGTTACTATTTACCAAAAATTATTTTCATCCTATTGAACCACATTTTAATTAATTATTTCAACCATTTCTCTCATATTTTTAAAATTCATTTCACAGAAGTGGTAAAATTATGTTTTATGCAAATTTGCAAATGTGACTAGGAGGTGAGTAAAAGAGGTTAAAATATTCAATAAAATTTTATATATATTTTATTTTTATAAAATGACTCCAAGGAATTAAATTGAACTAATATTGGTATTACCTATATATTTTGAAATAAAAATAAAAATAAAAATTATTTAAATAAAAATTTTGTTTTTATGTACTATGTATTATTTTTCACTATTCATAAAAAATTGAATTTTTTCAGAATAATACATAATTTTGATATTTCGAATCCAAAAATTAATTCTATTTTCCCAAATTAAATTTTTAGGAGTGTCTAATATTACTTTTATTATTGTTCACAAAAGGAAATAAAAAGTAGTGCTTTTAAGAAAATAGTTTTTCTAAATATATAACTATTTTAACAAAACATTTACATTTCATTATATGTATGATTTATTTATGTGAAAACATAACATTAATTTTTTTGTTACTATTCATATCAGAGTATTTAATTGATAAATAAATATATTGTTTAAATAATTATAATACTAATGTGTTGTTTCGCAAAAACTCAATCTTTTGTATAACGCAAGATAAGTTTTTGTTGCGTGCAATATAAGCTATCGAGTTACTTTAAATATATAAATTACTATGACATCTTGGGGTATCTCAATAAATATGTAATTAAGGGAGTTATAAATTATTATATTTTTATAATTTCTATTAAGGTTGATTTTAAGACATGGGTTTTATCCTTTCAAGTAGACTCGAAAATTCCCCGCTTAACGAAAACCTTCAAATATATTATGGAAAATCTGTTTATTATAGTTCCACTTATTGATCAATTTTCCTCAAATAAAGATGGGATTTTGAAATTTATTGAGTGTTTGTATAGATTTTGGTCTGAAATTACTAGGCTTTGGGATACTTATATGTATCTTTCCAATTATCCATTTCTAGAACTCCCAAAACATCTTGTACGCAAAATATCTCAATCTCCTACAATAAAATCATATAGTACCTCTGTTTCAACTTCTACCAAAATGGAAACTAATTCTCCTATCAATCCTCCTACAAGAACTTTTGGAATCTACCTTCCTTAATACCTTCATCACACTAAGCCTATTTCAAAAATCCTTTTGATTCAAGAAGCTACCTCATATCCTTTTTCTACACATTCTCATATTTCTTTTGTTGAAAATAGAAAAGACCTAATTGATCCTTTTACCATTCATGAATATAATGACATAGATTATGATTGGGGACTTTTATAGGTCCTTATGTAAATAATTATTTTTAAAAATCAATAAAATCGGTTTTATTCCTATCTTGTCTCTTTATATTCTACAAATTATTTGTTTATTCTTCACTTTAGAGGTTTATTATTCATATAATTCTCTAATGTTTTTGATGTATAATGTTTATTTTAGCCAACTCACTTATGATATATTTTTTTATAATAAAAAATGGTGAGTAACTACTATATGGAATTTTTGAAAATTTTTAATTAATTATATTTATTTGAAGGTTTTTGTAGTGAATCATTTGTATTTATTTATTCCATGATTTGTGATCATCGAAAGTGGGATATTGTTGGATTAGTCTAGGAATTGTTAATTTTAATAATCACAAATCTGGTTTATGTTTATTATAATCTATTCTTAATTTTATTAATGATAAATAATTTTATGGGAATTATAGAGAATTTACTATGTATTAGATCAACCATAAAGCCAGATGATTGCGAAAATAGACCTTGAGGCTAGACTAGCTATCATGTGTTAGAGGATGAAAATTCTAAAACTAATCTAGCGATTGTAAGTTCATTATTCCAACCAAAAGGAAGATTTTATTGAACTATTGAAGACACTAATAACTCTGTAAAAATTTCAAAAATGGATTAAGTAACAGCATGAAAAAAGGATCAATTACATGCCTATGCAATCCGTCATGATATATTTTTGATAAAATACTCAACTAACAACATGGTTGAACAACAAAAAATAGGTTCAATTAGAGTAACCACACATTATATCTTAGTGACGGTATTCAAAATTTACTACTAATTGTTGAATCCACCATATGAATTCATCCTACCACATATCAAAGTGGATATACCCTATGCTATGTTTTTATCTCATAAGAATTACAATGTATTGGAGTAACCTCAAGTTTCTTCCAATCGACTACATGATATAGTTTACTTACCACATGACCTTGTTGGATTCTATAAAGGTATTGAAGTGGTCATATGGGATCTATGTGACCTCATGATCATTTTAAAAATCCTAAACATTCAATAGATTGACCATATAATTTCTCAGAGTTTTGATCTTATAATTTTCTATAATTGTTGAAGAAACCGTGGAAAATTTCACATGACACACATAAAGTGAGATTTCCTAAAATTAGGAATATAATTTAATAGAATATTCTAGAAAGATATTATGTATAATTAATTTTTGGGGTATAATATTCTTGAATATCATGCAGAGTAAAGGGATTTACAATGATTATTTTCCAAATGATCTTTTTTATAAGAAAAAAACATTTTTAACAAAAAATGAAGTTATAGGATAATTGGGAATTTTTATGAGTGTGGAAAAATAATAACCAGTACTCTATTGTGACACTATGATATATTAAAAGAAGAAAATTTTATTTTATAGTGTATGTGACATGGATCACCGAGCTTAACCAATCCCTGAAATACATTTCTTTAAATTTTATCACTTCGATAGCATGTGGAAGACTCACCCTAGAGTTGAAATGAATCATAATATAATATATAGTTATAAACAAACTATTACATTAGTGTGTATTAATAGTACTTATTTTTTTTTATAATTATGGATATCTATTTATTATAAATAAATTACGAATCATTTAAAATAAAAGTCTTTTTTTCTGAAAAATTATATTTTTCTAAAAGAATATTTAGTCGATATTTTTCACATAAAATAAAAATTAATTTTAACACTCTTCGAAAAATTATATATATAATTTAAAATATTTTTTTAAATTAGAATATCCAAATTATCTTAGGGTTAATTTTTTTTATAAAATATTTTATTTTTTTGATGAATATTGATAAACCAGAATTTTAATTTAAAACTACATTTTCTTCTAAATTATTTATATAGTTAAATTATATTCAAAAGTAGTTTAATTTTTTTTAAAAAAAATTATTAATCTACTAATCCAATTTAATTCATTTTTATATTTAATTTTGAAATAAAAACATTGGAATCTTTTGAACATTTTCTCATTAAAACCCCACATTCTGGTCATGTCGGCAGGATTAATTATAAATTAAAATTTTCCACTTTCTCAAATAGAATTTGGAAAAAAGAAATCAATATTTTTATAAGGATAAATAATATTTTATAATAAATTCAAATTAGTTTTTAGCATAATAAATAATAAAATCTGTAAAAAAATATTTACAGTGGTTACGGTAAAAATTAATTTACTGGGGGTTAGACTAAACAAATATGGGTTGAAATTACAAAAAGACTTTTCTAAAATATATTTTTTGGATATTTTTATTCTCTATAATGTCTAAGTATTGATAATACTCCATTTTTTACCCCAGTTACAAGTAAAAAACATAGGTACACTTTTTTCTTTTCAAAAATTAAAAGTATGTCACTCACCTCACTTATAAATGGTCTGCCCCTCTCCTCACATATTAACACTTTCAAAAACTTTTGGTTTAGAAAATACCAAACCAAATAACTTTAAAAACTCCTTCCTCTCATACTATAATCCTTATTATTCACATAAATCAAGCCTTGTAAGGATTTGAGTTCAAAAATAACGAGTTTACCTGAGGAAGAGGTAATGCTATTCATCAAGCATTTTTTTATTTCTTCCCCCACATCCTTTATTTATTATTAAATTATGATGATATAATAAACTTAGTATATTAAATATAATTATATTTTTCAAGGGAATTTCCTACAACAATTTACACTTCCATTAAATGAGTTATGAAATTATCAGTCACATGTATGGCGGACAATCGCCTTACAAACTGATGTCATTCATCTTTCCATTACCACCTCTCACATTTTTAGATGATGATGGATATAAATTATGTATGTGATATTTATATAATAATTATAAATATAGATTCATTAAATCATATATAAATATTTTAATTTCCATTACGGATGGGATATGATAATGTCACTCGTGTGTAAGACGGATTACCGCCTCACGAAGTGATGTGATTCATTTTTTTTCTCCAAATATTTTCATGGAAGTTAATAAATATATAAAATTTAAATGATTTAATTTTTATATTAATGAGATATTTATTTTTATTAAAATATAATATATCATTTTATTTCTTACATTTTCACTCACTTAAAGATGACATCATCATTCGTGTATGTGTCGACTACCACCCTCCTGATGTGATGTGACTCGATTTTCATTACCATACATCATGGATGATATATACAAGTATATTTAAATAAATAATGATTTATTTCTGATATAATTGTAATTATATAATGATAAAATATTACTTTCTACATTTCCATGTTGATCATTGAAAAATGGAAACGTTACCCATGAAAACATACGACCTATCGTCTTCATGATCATAACATACTTCATTTCTTAAAACCATATTTCATTATTTGGATTAAAATTATATTTATATATAAATATGATTATTATTTCATTATTATTATTCTGTATATTATTTAACTATATAATATTCACAAGAAAGATAACTTTCATGACAAAATATGAATGAGAAAATAAGTCAATTAACACATGAAATAATGAAAATAATGAAAGACTATTAATGAATGACTAAATATATGTTATAAAGAATCATATATGATATTATAAATATTAAAATGGTTCAAATATTAGTTAATAACATGATTAAAACCACTATAAATTATATTAAATCTCATCTAACCAAAAGGAATCATGAGATAAGGGACTTAGTGTCAATTTCTCTTCATCAAGGCATATTGAATGTTATCCACCTAATTTATTTTATATGGTGTGTATAATGCCCATTTGACATGTAATATAATTATTAATTATTAATTCATAGTATTTTATGTTTTAATTTTAATTATTTATTCCAAAGTGATTTTGAATTAAACGTTATCAAGTGGTAAATAATTTCATAACTCGTTTTCTTTTCACTGGGTTATATTAAACCATTATTGTCTTTGATATTCTAAGATTATGAGTGTAATGAATTTTGATTATATTATGATGTATTTAAAATTGTTTTATTTGGATATAAATTTAGTACACATAATATATTCATTAATATAATCTCACATTAATTCTTTGATCTTTATAAGGATTTATTTCACAATCTCATTTAAATCGGGATTGTTCTGGTTTGAATTTCCATTGATGTAAATTATTTGATCATTTTATAATAAACCCCTTTAATTTTTATATCATATGGTTATTCATAATTTTTTCAGCTAATAATACCATTTAATCTACTCCTTGGTACTTAAAATAATTGATAAATGTTCTTATGAAAATACAACTTAATTTTTATCTTTGGTCGAAATTCTATTTTATTCAAAAACAATGTTTTATAAAAACATTTTAAAAAATATTTTTAACCATTTATAAATTTTTTAATAATTATTTTATCCATTTTAACTTTTTATATAATTTTTTGAAAGAAATCTTAATGTCTTTTTAAAAATAAGGGCTTCTTTACATTTACCTATAACCTGAACGGAATCTTTGTTTTAACATTATCAAAATGTATGGAATTTATAGACATCATAACCAATAAATTTTTTAGAACTACATTTATTAGTTTAAGAGGTTATTTAAAATGAAAATTTTTATCAAATTCTTTTTTGAATGTTTTTGTTTTTAAAATGTTGTTTTCAAAATGAAAAGAACATTTTCCTTAAAAATGTTTAAAGAAATTTTTATGGTATTTATTTTCATAAATGCGGAAGACCATTAATTTTTACTCCAATTGGTATATTTTATATTGATACCATACTTTTTATTTCTCGGGATAGATTATGATCATTTTTTCTAAGAAAATTAATTAAGCTCCCTTTCTTGATTCTTTTTTTATAGTCATCATCTTTCATTTGAAACATTCACTCTCTTGTGATCATTGAAAAATTTATTTCTATTAGATATCCATACTCTTTGTATCATGGATATTATTATTCCCTAAACCATATACCATTTCTACACAATATGTTTACATTGAAAGTTATTATCTTAATTGGGAATTATTGATAAATCTTTATTCTTTACACAATACCCATATTTATTGATAAGGAATATTAAATCTTGAATTAGATTGACCATTCAATACATAGGGAGTGATATAGAGATATAGTGACAAGTGTGCCCTGAAATTGTATATCCCTTGGATGTATTGGCAGTCTCAAGAGGTGAATCAGTAAGTTAGAATTAAACAGGGTTTTATATGTAGTTTTAGACTATCTTGTAAATGTTCTTGAAGATAGAGGTATCATGATGACTGAAATCATGGCATCCAATAATTAATAATTTCCCTTATTATGATTTCAATAATTATTATCCACGAGTCTATCACAAGTTTATTATCTTTAGATTCATTTCATTCTCAATTCAATAAATAAATGGAATGGTTTTCTACTTATTTACGTTTCCATATTGGATATGTATTATCCGTTAATGATAGTCATGTTATTGAGTAAAAGGAATATTTTTCCAGTTATTTAACCTTATATATTGATTTTTATTCATGATATTTTCACATTGATATTTTCTATGGATGCACTTCCTTAATAGTTTATTGATTACATGGAATGTGTGATCAGTTATTACATTACCATATTGATTATCCTTTTTGATTCATGATGGATTCTACTATACTTAACCCTTACAGAGAATTTACGCTCACCCATATTTTTTTCCCTTACTAGGAATTCTTGAAGTGCACTATGACTGATCTCTATGGATATTCAAGAGGAAATAATGATTTTCTCAAAACAATTATGTTTTAATTTTTATTTTTAAATTTAACTCTAGAATAAAGTATGTATCAATTTTACTAAGACTAATAAACTATTTTGTCCTTCAGAATATGCTTCCTTGTATCATATTCCAATGTAATAAAGTAGACACCCACTCTAGGGTACTGGGGTAAATGATGTTGCATATATTATAAAAATATTAACACTTATTTTTCACATGAACTTTAACAAAATACCTGAGAATACCTTCATATATTCAAATATCTGGTCAAAACAAGAGAAACGCATCTAGAAGAGAAGAGACCTTTGTATAATAACTAAAACATTGATCCTTTATTGTATTAAAAATTCATTTATCTTTATCTATATTTTTATTACATTTAAGGTCTGATGGATATTTTATACAAATATTCTAAATAATATACTATAGTATATTATAGAATAGTAATCAAATAATATTTCTTTATTTCCTTTTTATTTATACTATAACTCCCCGACCCCACTCTTCTGGACTCAGTGCTTAAAAATGTTGTATAATTTTTTTAATAAAATTAACTGAAAAATTACACAACACTTTAAACAAAAGATGAACTTTTTCTGGTCTAGGTTATGGAGGATTAGACAAAACCTTACATTAATTAGAGTTGAATCAATAATACAACTTTTCACTATGCTTCTGCACATGCTAACTCCAAAAGAGATGACATCTATAAATAATATCCTAAGATACCTATGAAAAAATAATTTTAAAATAAAAGGTGGGTGTTCAATTTCCCAATAAGGGGTTTTGAAAACCTTATAATAACCTCTTTAAAATATCCCTTTTGATAATAAATTCAAAAAAAATTAGAAATACATTTGTAAAACAAAATTTTCTAATTATTATAATGATTCAAAAAATAATTACACTTTGAGAACACTTTTAAACTAATCCAGTGATTGAGTTAAAAATATTAAGCAAAGCGCTTAAAACAAAACAACTAAGGCCACTCGAAAATTTGAAGGCTATATTGTGCCTACCCACTTAAGGGATGGATTCACTATCCAATTCCATATCATATTTACAATGTTCGAAGACTTATTTTTATGAAACATTTATTTCTTAGCTTTCCTTATTTATATATATAATTTTTACTGGTGTTTTAGCTTTGAAAATATATATTTATAGTTATGCTTAGAAAAAAATGTTCAATTTTATTTTTTAAAATAAATAAATACTAATTATTCATTGAAAATTATATATTCTACTTGGTATAATAAAATCTCATGATACATGACGTTGCATAATCACATGGAAGAAAAATCAACATCCTTGCACTTAAAATTTCATCCTTATATAAATAAAAATAAATATTTTTAAATTTTAATTACTCATGAATATATGTATATGGAAACAAAATAATCGATGTATGGCCATAATCTTGATTTTTATATGTCATGACCATGATAAAACTATGAAATTCTTAATTTAAAAATTAATATGTGAATTAATACTTGGTTAATAATTTATTTAAAATAATTATATATTTGAACATCATGAAAGTATATATATATATATTTAATATTCTATTGCATTGATAAATTCAAATATAAAAACATGTTTGATTTTAAATTAAACGATTAGGTAATTTTCTTCCTTATTCAAATTTTTTGAGAACATAAACTCAATTAGAATCAAATTGAAAACCCAACCTTTTGATAAATTTGAGTAACACTTAACAATATATATATATATACATAACATAGTAATAATATTTTAAGAGTTGGATTACCCAAGAAAATAAAATTTCAAATGATAAATTTAAAAATAGATAAATGACTATCATTATTTATAAAGAAAGTATAAATTTAAAGAAATAAATAACTAAAAGTATAATCCCCTTACTAAAACCCATTCACAAAATAATAATTAAACTCTGAAGAATATATCACCTTATTTTATTTTATATAATTTATATTTAATTGGAAATTAAAGAGTAAAATTAAGAAATTAAATAGATTCTAAAGAACAAATACACCATCAAACCCAACTTTAAACATAGAAGTCATTCATAAAACTAAATATTTGAAATCCAAATACTTTCTCTGAAAACAAAACTCATGTGTGCATAGGAACGTCTTAAAACAAATATAATTTTAATTAGAATAATAATCTCTTAGCATCAGAGATGTAAAACACAATTTTCAATAAATGAAAACCCTTAAAAAGTGATAAATTATAATGAAATTAAAATGCCATCAAAATAAGGTTTGAACATAAAATTAATACAAGAAATAAAACTAAATACTTTCCCTTACAAAAACAACAATATGGAATTGCATAAAATGTATTTGAAGACATGTAATCACAAACCAAAAAAGACCATTATACTTTTTATGATTGGGAAAAAGAAGAACATGTTTTCCACACATCGAACACACCTGAAATGAGATGAAATCGGGGAAGAAGGTTTCTCTCTCCTTCTAAGTCTCTCATAACATAAAAAAATCACAAAATAGAAAAAAATATTGTTTCGACCCTCTATCTTTCCCTCTACAAGACATTTATACTCTTATTCTTATACCCTTAGCAGAATAAGTTTAGATGTATAATTTATTTCAACATGAAAATTACTTTTTGCATTTCTTGTGTAAGTTGGGAAACTGATTTAATATATATTTAATTGGGAGATAGAGGCAATTTAATAGTACACCTAAGATGATCGCAAGTTGATCTAAAATCGAAACTAAGAAGCAGAAAGACATTGATTGAAAACAAAGATAAATTAAAAAAGAAACAAATTCAAGGTATCCGATGAATCACAATAAATGAAATTTTTCTATTGATCCACATAAAACAATTTTTAGATGTGAATACAAAGGTTAACAAGTAGCTTACGAATGATGGTAGACTAAATTTTTCCAAAAAAATAGATTTATTGAAGCTGTTAAACAAAGACATTGAACATGTATTAAAAATACAGAAAATGATGGAATATAGGTATGTGATAACTCTAAAATAACCAATAATGATATAAAATGAAATCATAATGAAGAAAAAATTGATCCAATAGGGAGAATAAGACATCAACAATAGATGCAAGTGGAATAATTTGAAAAAAATGTAATCGATACACTGAATATGATCCATTACAAACACCAAATTTTAAATGAACAATACCTATTAGGATTATGTGAGGCATATCTCCCAAACCTTTGGTCATTTTACCTCATATCCTCTTTAGAAACCTCCTTGGACAGCTTTAGACTCGCATCTGATGAAGAATCAGCAATGTACTCACAATCGTACCTCGGTCTCTTGGTCGACTCTTCGAGTTCAACTTCTCTATTTTCAACCATAACTGAAACCTAATTCGAGTGAAAGCCATCAATTAAGATTGTATCTTTAAATGTTTGACCTTGTCTCATGAATTGACTCAACTTTTTCTTTGGCCAGAATCCCTCACGACAGTGCGAGATTCTTCTCCCACCACACTCGAAGCTATGCTGTATTCAGTCTCCTTCTCGTGTTGACCTCAAGCCCTTGATCACATGAAACCCTACCCGATTTTCATCTTTAACATTTCATTTTATATTTAAATAGAACAATTATCTTAATATATATATATATATATATCATTTTGTAATATATATATATATATAAGATCTATATTCATTTTATTAATTTCAATTTTTTTATTATAATTTTTTATTTAACCCCTAATTAACATAATTTCAAAACATAATTTTATAGTTTTTATATATATAATATATATATGATTTTATATGTTAACATAACATTATTAATTATTTTAAATTTCAAAAATGATTTATTATTTCTATTATTTTCAATATAATATGAGTATTTATATAAACATTAACATTATGAATCATAAGTTGTTATATACATTTATATATAATAACTTCAAAATTAATTGGTCTTAAATAATTTTATGTTTTTATTTAAAAAATTATATTTACTTACGTATTTAAAAACAATTATTTCTCAAATACATAAATCTAATTTAGTTTCTTTTATAAAAATTTGTTACATGACATTGTAAAAATAATTTACAATTATAAAACTAATTAATAAATATATACAATAGTGAAAATAATATTATGTTTCTTTATTATAAAATATGTTACATTTAATATAAACTTTTATTATAATTTATTCGAAAATATTTTGTCAAGATACTAAATTTCATAAAATTATAATTAATTTATATCATTTCAATAAGTATTTTAAAAGTGACATGATGAAAAATAATATAAATAAAAGTAAAAAAATTTCATTTTAATTAAATTAAATATCATAGTTTTATAAAAATATTATATACCATTTTTAATTTAAAATTATAATTAATTAATTAATTAATTAAAATATCTAAGTTGTTACATTCTCCCCCCTTAAATTAATTGTGCACTTGTAATTATTTCGTAAAACTAACAAAAATTATGAATTTCCATTTACAAAATTAAAGAAACACTAACGGTACTTAACTAACTAAAAAAATTATAAAGCATAGATTTGTTTGTCCTCAAGAGACAATGTCTAATCTCCAAAGTTGTCTAGGTCGTTCCTGTGATACCAATTATAATGTCTTGATCCCACTCTTCCATATTGAGTGCTTAAAAATGCTGTGTAATATTTTTTATAAAATTATCCGAAAAATTACAAAACAATTTATAAAAAAGAGGACCTTTTACCGGTCTAGGATCGGGAGGATTAGGAAAAACCTTACATTTATCAGAGTTGAAACAATAATACAACTTTTCCCTATAATTCTGCACACGCTAACTCCAAAAGAGATGACATTTAAAAATAATCTCCTAAGATTCCTGTGAAAAAATCGTTTTAAAATAAAATGTGAGCATTATATTTCCCATTAAAGAGTTTTTAAAACATTTCATAAATATCATTAAAAATATCCCTTAGATAAAACATTTTAAAAAATCAATTAGAAATACATTTGTAAAACAACATTTTCAAAATACTATAATTCTTCGAAAAATAATTACACTTTGAAAATGGTTTTAAACTAATCCAGTAATTCAGTTGAAATTATTAATCAATCCCTTAAAAAAACGAAGTCCACTTGAAACTTTGAAGGATATCTTAGGCCTACCCACATGAGGGATGGATTCACTATCCAATTATCTATCATATTAACAATGATTGAATACCGGTTTTTATAAATCATTTATATCTTAGATTTTCTTATATACATATAATTTTCACTGGTGTTTTAGCTTTTAAAATATATATTTAAATTTATTCATGGAAAAAAATTTCAATTTTATTTTTCAAAATATATAAATACTAAATCTTTGTTTAAAATTACATATTCGACTTTGTACAATAAAATATATTGATAAATGATGTTTCTTAATCACATGGAAGACAAATCAACATCCAAGCACTTAAAATTTCATCCTTATTTCCAAAAAAATCCTTTTTTTAATTTTAATTGCTCATTCATATATGTATATGCTAAAAAATTATATATCTTTGGCCATAATCATGATTTTTATATGTCATGCACATGATAAAATTATGAAATTCTTAATTTATAAATATATATGTGATTTAATACTTTGTAAATAATTTATTTAAAAAAATTATATATTTGAACATCAGGAAAGTATATAAATATATGTATATATATATATATATAATATTATATTGGAATGAAAAATTAAAATATTAAAACATATTTGATTTTAAATTAAACGATTAGGAAATTTTATTCCTTATTCAAATTTCTTGAGAACATAAACTCAATTAGAATCAAATTGAAAACCCAAAATTTTGATAAATTTGATTAACACTAAACAATATATATATATATATATATAACATAGTAATAATATTTGAAGAGTTGGATTACAACGAAAATAAAATTGAAAATGATAAATTTAAAAATAAATAAATGAATATCGTTATTTCTAAAGAAGGTATAGATTTAAAGGAAGAAATAACTAAAACTATCATCCCCTTACGATAACCCATTCACAAAATAATAATTAAATTCTGAAAAATATAACACCATTCAATTTCTTTTATATAATTTATATTTACATGGGAATTAAATAATAAAATAAATAAATTAAATAGATTCTAAATAAATAAATGCCATCAAACCTAACATTGAACATAAAAGTCATTCATAAAACTAAATATTTGAAAACTAAATATTTTCTCTAATTAAAAAAAGTCATCTATGTATATGAATGTCTTAAAACAAATATAAATTTATCTAGAAAAATAATCTCTTAGCATCAGAAATGTAAAACATAATTTTAAATAAATGAAAACCTTTACAAAGATATAAATTATTCAAAACATAAAATGACATCAAAATAAAATTTCAACATAAAATTAATTCATGAAATAAAACTATATATTTTCCATTACAAAAATAAACAATATGGAATTACATAAAATGTATTTGGAGATATGTAATCCCTTACAAAAAAGATCATTCTACTTCCGATGATTAGGAAAAAGAAGAATGTGTTTTCCGAACATCGAACACAACCGACCTGAGATGAAATCAGTTCATAAGGTTTCTCTCTCTTTCTAAGTATCTCATATGTGACCATAAAGTACAACATAGATAAAAATAGAGTTTCGGCCCTCTATCTTTCCCTCTACAAGACCTTCGTACTCCTCTTATTATACACTTAGCTGGATAAATTCAAATTTATAATTTATTTCAACCTAAAAATTAAATTTTTGATTTGTTGCACAATTTGGAAAACTAATTTAATATATAATTATTTGAGAGATAGAGAAAATTTTAAAGGACGCACAAGATGATCTCAAGTTGATCCAAAATCAAAACTAACAAGCAGAAATACATCGATTGAAAACAAAAGACATATAAAAAAAATCATATTCCAGGTATCTGATGAATTACAATAAATGAAATTTCTCCATGGATCTTCATAAAACAATATTCATATGTGAAGAAAAAGGTTAATAGGTTTCTTATGAATGAAGTTAGACTAAATTTTTGGCAAAAATATAATTATTGCAACTGTTAAACATGGGTAGAGAACATGCATTTAAATATACTGAAAACAATAGAATAAAGGTATGTGATAAATCTAAAATATCCAATAATGATCTTAATTTATATCAGAAGAAAGAAAAAATCTATCTAATTGGGATAATAAGACATCCACAGTAGATTTAAGTGGAATAATTCGAGAAAAGTGAAATCAATACACTGAATCTGTTCCATTCCAGACACCAAATTTTAAATGAACAATACCTATTCATATGATGTGTGGTATATATCCCAAAATGAAGGCCGTTTTCCATAATATTCTCTTCAGAAACCTCCTCACACAGCTTCAAGATCACATATGATGAAAAATCAGTGCAGAAATTGTAACGCCCTGGCCCCAGTTACCCAGAGTCAGTGCATTATTACATAACATTGGCATGATCACAAGAAAGATAAAATATCAAAAGACCGATTAATTTAGTAGCCTTGTAAACACTAGATATTTTCATAAGTCTTACATTACATCATAAATTGAAAACTGCAACAATATAGTCTCCATAGTCCACACTCATATCCCCACATACTATCCCTGCATGTCATTCATAAATTACTTATTCACATCCTGGAAAAAATAAAACATTGAAAGGGGTGAGCTCAAATGCCCAGTAAGGATAACAATATAGCGGAAACATTCATAAATAAGAATAAACATTTAAGGCAATGCATAACTAAAACAAAAGCCTTTTAAACTTGAACTTCAACATAGTATGGCAAAAAATGAAATGAAATAATTCCATTTACTTATTCACATGGATATTCTACTAATCAAATAATCACATGAAATATCAATAACCACTTTCATAATGATGGAATGCATAATGCCAGACTATCATAACCACTTAGCCAAGGCCTCGTGCCAAGACTACAAATAAGATTTTTCCAAGGCCTTGTGCCAAGAGACTAGTTTGTCTCATGAGACCTACCGATGCATCAAGGAGCTATATCAGGCTCCACCCTTCACATATTAAGTCTAATTCATTCCCATATGAAAAGGTTTAAACATAACATAAACATTCATATTCAAACTAGCATACGAAATTTAAATACTTCATCCATAAACCATGAATGGTTTAAAAATAACACATCCACAGTCAAACATATCTCAAAACCTTCAATAAAATATAGAAGTTTTGTATTATAATAAATCAACTTCAAATAAGTGTAAAATCCATCAAAGGATGTTGACATAGATGAAATCAAAACTCTTTTTAAAGAAATATCTCTTTTTATTTTGAAATAATTTAAGAGTCATATATTTATAAAATAAAAAATTTTCATTGAAAATATTCTTATAATCTTGCAATGGATGCTTCGACGATTTTATAACTGTGGAAAATAGCCACACCCGTCGTTTAAGTTAAAAAAAACATTCTTACCTTAATTTTGTCGAAAAGGATAAAAAGCACCTTGTTTGGAAAATGACGGAAATATTCCTTTATAAAACTCTTATAAAAAGTCAAACAAGGGTATAAATGACTTGAAACCATATTCTTGTAAATAGTAAAAAAGTTTTGAAATACATTTTTAAGAAACATGAATGTGGATGATACATAGATCCCAGTAGATTATTACGTATAAACAACCTCGGATAATGAAGATATTGTGAAATAACCCTTACATTGTACTTTTCCTTGGTTGGGGTAGGTTAAACTCCTATATAATGGTGAAATAATTGTTATTAAATTATACAATAATCATATACATTAATATGATATCATATATGATCTTTTAACATTTATTTGTTAATAATATCTTAGTATTATCGTTGTTTCAGGTGTTAACTTACTCGTTTTCTTTTATATGTTTTGTTATGTAAGCTATGTTTTTCATGGATAGGTTGTATATTAATCATATCCAGAATTATATCAATTCCTTAGATACTATTATTAATCATCAAATAAGAATTATACTTGAATGGATACGATGGAGAATGAATCTAATCGCGTTCGTGGAGACGGTAGTCCGTACGTACGCACGAGCGACAATATCATTCTTTTGATATTAAAATAATATATAATTGGATGTTATATCATATATAAAGAATAATTATCATGTTATATTTACTATTTACATGAATCACACATCATTATTATACCCATCCAAATAATAATTTATTGAATAACAATTACACCACAATGTGGAGATGGTAAGTCGTACATACGCACGTATGGTGACATGTTATTCAAAGGATGGATAGAATACTGAATATGGTTGTACCATATTTATAATAACATCATAGTATATATAAGATACTAGAGTTATTATTTTAGAATGGTAATAACATAGAAGGAAGAAGTGGAAGAATAAAGGAACTTGGAAAAGGGTGGTGAAATCATTACCTCTTCTTTGGGTTCTTCCTTTTGATTTGATAAAAAGGGCTCTTAGGTTGGCTTTCTGACTAAAGGAAGGCCTCTAGGATGAAGTTATGGAAGTTGAGAGAGTATATGGGTAGAGTTTGTCCGAGCCAAAAGGCTTTGAATGTGAGAATTAATGAGAAGGGGGAGTTCCCTTTTATAAGAGGGGTGAGGGGCACCTTTGGAAAAGCTAGAAATATTATTTTATAATAAATTCATATTCGATTTATAATGGTTCCAAAGTGGATTATTTAAAGGTTAGGGTGGGTATGGGTTGAAAACCACTCAATCAATATAATTTAGACAGGTTTGGGTTACTATATTAACCTTATCATTAAGTATTATCACTTAGTTAATTAGTTTCACTTTAACAATGTCTCTTTGCATTTTTATATTATATGGTTAATAAACTTACTATATACATCTAAGAGACCCCCAAGTGGTCCATTAATGATACAAATATTATGATATAAGTCTCTTGGCCTAACCATAGATTTTTAGGAATTCAATATCAATTAATAATATAATATTGGTTTTAAAAACTCTTTTATGTCAATTTTGACACTATTCAATAATTAATTTTTGTAAAACTCATACCAGAATTATTAATTCGAAAAAAGTTAATTACATCATTCCTAACATGTCATATTAACCTATAAAATTAGTGTAATTCATAAAAAGTCTCAAATTATATTTTTTTGGGTATCTACAATATCAATCATTTTAATTTTTCACTATTATGGTAATTACTGCATCACCATTGTGTCATATATAAATTAAATTATTTAATGTCTAAAAATTATAAATAACACACCATTATGTAGGAAATATTTTCTATTTCTAATGGATATTTATAGTCGAAAATACAACATATATAACCCTATGTAAAAATTGTTTTTCTAAAATATATATGCTTGTGTCATTTTTGTATTCATTTTAACTTAATTAAAATAAAGTGTCTCTATCACTTACAAGTGGCACCATGGGGTCCCAAAATCGACCCAAAGATGCCCATGGTCAGACATGTATCAACCAATAATGTTAGGACACGTTTTAAGGTAATTTTTTATTATTATAATATTATTTTTTAAACCTTCTTTACCGGATTTACCCTTTAACCAAGGTAAATAAAATATTTACCGAAGTAATTATTCAAAATGTCTAAAAATAAAAGTTACCTATTTACACAATTTGAACATCCTGATTCAAAATATGGAATCCATTTTTCCAAATTCAAAACACAGAAGTGGCATAAATTAATTTAAAATTAATTCCCGCTGTCAAAACAAAAAGCGTGTTTTTAAGATATAATAACAATCAAAAGATTGATACTTGTTTATGTTCGGTTTAATTGTGAAATTATGTCCAATGACAAAAATTGTATTAAATGATAAAAATATATTCTAAATATAATTTAAAACCACTCAAATTCATAATTTATCGCTATTAATTATTTTGATTAAAAAAGTTTTTTTTAATTAAAATTTAGTAATTTTCACTATTCATCAAAATATTAAAGTTATCCAAAAAGTACCAAAATTTCACCTTAGGCTAAATTTGATACTCCGAATCAAAAAAATGAAGTCCATTTTGAGAGATAAAATCTCTAAAATTTTAAAAAGTAGGTATTACTATTCATAATGGCTAGTTTGATCGGTTGTGGTGTATGTTAGAACTCGATGTTGCATACAAAACACGTTATTGCATTATTCAAAGAGAAGCTTACCGTAGAAGCTTGGAGTGTTACATTCTCCCCTCCTTCAAATAATTTCGTCCTTGAAATTTCTAGAATACTACCGCATGAAAAGAATCAGGTGTTTTTCTTCATCATAAGTTCCTCGGGTTCCCACGGTGCCTCTTCCATCTTATGGTTTCTCCACAAAACTTTTACCAGACGCGTCGTCCGGTTTCTCCGTACTTGTTCTCTCGTATCAAGAATATTGAAGGGCTCTTCACAATAAGACATATCAGGTTCCAGTTTTAATTCCTCATAGGTGAGTACATGCGTTGGGTCAGGCATGTATTTCCTCAATAGAGATACATGGAACACATCGTGAACTTTGGAGAGACTTGGCGGCATTGCCAATCGGTAAGCTAAAACCCCAATTCGTTCTAGAATTTCGAAAGGTCCGATGTACCTAGGACTCAATTTACCTTTCTTACCAAAATGTATGACTCCCTTCCAAGGAGAAACCTTTAGGAAAACATGATCACCGACTTGAAATTCCAAATCCATCCTTCGATTATCAGCATAGCTCTTCTGCCTACTTTGAGCTACTTTTGATGTGATTTTGGATTACCTTCACCTTTTCCATCATTTCCTCCACCAGTTCTGGGTCTACAAGTTTTCTTTCACCAACATCATCCCAACAGGTTGGTGTACGACATCTCTTTCCGTAAAACGCTTCATATGGTGCCATCTAAATACTCGAATGGAAGCTATTGTTATAGGAAAATTCTACCATAGGTAAATATTGATCTCACATACCCTGAAAGTCAAGTGAGTAGGATTTCAACATGTCTTCTAAGGTTTGAATAGTTCGTTCTGATTTTCCATCTGTTTGAGGGTGGTAGGCAGTGCTCAAATGAAGTTCAGTATCCAAGGCTTTCTGAAGACTTTTCCAGAATCTTGAATTAAAACAGGGATCACGATCAGAAACAATAGATAGGGGTACTCCATGAAGTCTCACAACTTCATCAATATATAGTCTTGCTAGACGTTCCAGTGGTAGATCTTCTCTTATAGCAAGAAAATGTGCTGACTTGGTAAGACGATCAATAATGAACCATATTGCATCGTTCCTTCTAGGAGTCTTTGGTAGCCCCATGACAAAGTCCATCGTAATATTGTCCCATTTCCACTCTGGTATGGGAAGAGGTTGCATGACTCCTCCAGGCTGTTGCCTTCCAACTTTCACTTGTTGACAAACCATACATCTTGACAAAAAATCAGCAATCTCCCTCTTCATGTTGTCCCACCAAAAATGTTCCTTCAAATCACTATACATTTTGGTGCTCCCGGGGTGTATAGAGAAATTGGAACTATGAGCATCATCCATAAATTCCCTTTTTAGATCAGGTATATTGGGAACACAAAGTCTCTTCCCGAATTTCAAAATTCCATCTTCATACAAAAAGTCTCTCAATATCCCATCATTCACAGATTTAATCTTATTTTGAAATTCTTTATCATCGGTCTGAGAATTATTAATCCTTTCTAGAAAATATGGTTTGGAAAACATTTGAAAAAGAATTGATTTTTCACCATCCATGGTTATTCCCATGTCCATCTTCACTAGATCCATGAAAATTGGATCACTTTCAATTCTCCTATTGTTCAAAACTCCATGATCTTTTCTTCTCAAAGAATCTACCACCTTGTTTTCCTTCCCCGAGTGATAGTGTATTGTGCAATCATAATCCTTGAGTAATTCAAGACATCTCCATTGCCTCATGTTGAGTTCTTTTTGTGAGAAAATATACTTCCAAATCTTGTGATCAGTATAAATCTCACATTTTTCACCATAGAGGTAGTGCCTCCATATCTTTAAAGCAAAGATTACAGCTGCAAACTCGAGATCATGAGTAGGATAGTTTTTCTCATGAATTTTCAACTATCGTGATGCATAGGAAATAACCCTATCATTCTGCATAAGTACAAAACCAAGTCCTTTCTTCGATGCATCACTATAAATAACGAACCCATCATTCCCCGATGGTAGAGTCATTATAGGAGCATTTACTAATCTTCTCTTCAGTTTTTCGAAACATTCTTCACACTCTTTTGTCCAAATAAATTTAACCCCTTTACGTGTGAGCTTCGTTAATGGGTTAGCCAATCGGACAAAATTCTGGAAGAAACGTCGATAATAACCTGCCAAACCAATAAAACTGCGTACCTCAGTTATACTCGTAGGTGCTGGACATTCTTGGATTTCCTTGGTCTTAGAAGGATCAACATAGATTCCATATTTAGAGACAATATGGCCAAGAAATGAAATCTCATGAAGCTAGAATTCACACTTGCTAAACTTCCCATATAATTCATGTATTCTTAGAGTCTTCAGGATAATGTGCAAGTGACTTTCATGATCTTAGTATCTTTTAGAGTATACCAAGATATCATCATTAAATACCACCAAAAATTCATCGAGATATTCCTTGAAAACTCTATTCATCAGATCCATGAATATAGAGGGTGCATTAGTCAATCCAAAAGGAATTATAGTAAACTCGTAATGCCCGTACCTGGTTCGAAATGCTGTCTTCGGAATGTCTTCCTTCTTTACACACAACTGATGGTATCCAGATCGAAGTTCAATCTTTGAAAGGTATTGATCACCATGCAGTTGGTCAAATAAATCATCAATGCGAGGTAGGGGATACTTGTTCTTTATTGTTATAGCATTGATCTCCCTATAGTCGATATATAACCTCATAAACCCGTCTTTCTTTTTAACAAAAAGAACAGGGGATCCCCATGGAGAAACACTAGGGCAAATAAATCTCTTATTACTCAATTCATCTAGTTGTTTCTTTAGTTCAACTAATTCTATAGTGTCCATTCTATAAGGGGTCTTCGATATAGGCATTGATTCAGGAATTAAATCAATGGAAAACTCAACTTCTCATTCTGGAGGCTGTCCAGGTAAATCTTCCAGAAATACATCTACATATTCTTTCACAATAGGTACATCCTCTATTTGAACATTCCTTTCCTCGCCCATAGTCATTTCATTCTATTCCTCCCCAATAATTGAATTTAGTTGAGCTACTGGGGGTGGATCAAGATAAGAATTAGGTGGTGACGATTCTACTCTAAAGATAAGGTGTTCCTTATCATCATCATCAAAAATCGTAACCTCCTTCTTCTTATAATAAATCTTCGCATCATAGTCCAAAATCCAATACATACCAAGGATTATATCAAACTCAATCATAGGTATGACGATGAGATCATCAGATAAAGAAAATTTATGTGCTCTAATGGGGACTGATTCACAAAACATTGTTGCAATGATACTTTCCTTAGGAGTTTTAACTGACAACTCCCTTGTAAAATAAAATTGGAAATATCTAATTTTCTTATAAAACTGGGAAGATATGAAATAATACGATGATCCAGAATCAAATAATGCATTTGCTAAACTTGAGGAAACCATTAAATTTCCTGCCACCACGTCTTTTGGAGCTTCTACCTCAGCAGTAGTGATAGCAAAAGCTTGGCCATGATCCCTTGGCCTTTTATGAGATAAGTTCCCTTGACGATTAGGACCTTCATTTGCATAATGTCCCATCTCCCTGCAATTGTATCACTGAACATTGGTAGTTTCCTTATACCCTTTGCAATCACGATCTTGGTGGCCTTTTTCACCACACTTGTAACATACACCCATTCCCTTCAAGCAAGTACCAGGGTGTTTCTTCCCACATTTACCACATGATGGATATTCAACCATTCCATTATTCCCCTTATTTCCATACCCAGATTGATCAGCAGATCTCTTCTTCTCTTGCTTTTCTTTAAAGTCATAAGACATAGAGAATTCCTTTTTTGTATTGATAGCACATGAGACAATGTCTTCGTACGACGAGAAGGATTGTGAGACTAATGCACGATGGAGAAATGGTTTTAACCCATCAAATAAATGATCAATCTTACTTCTTCGGTCACGTATATAATCTCCAACATACCTTGCTAACCTTGTAAAGTTAGCCTCATACTTTGCGACATTCTCATCCTCCTTTTGTCTCAGACTCATAAATTTCCTTTCTATATTTGCTCGATGGTCACGAGGAAAGTATTTTTCTAAAAATATATCTTTGAACTCCCTCCATTAAATATTTGATACTTCATCATCTTCCTTTGTGTTTTGAATTAATGACCACCATCGATCAGCATATCCAGTGAGGCGGTAAACTGCCATGATAACTTTTTTCCTTTCACTACTCCCCAAAGCCTGAAATATTTTCTCTAGGGAATTTATCCATTTCTCAGCTACTAAGGGATTTGTACTCCCATTGAACGTTGGTGTTTGTTACCTCATGAATCTATTTAACATTGTTCCTCCACACTACGGATCAGGGTACTCCATACGGGTAAGGTTATTATTCATAACCTGAGTGAGTTGTCCCAGTATGGTGATTAGCTAATCATCACTAGTTGCATCACCAGCTCCACTATAATTGTCTTGATCAGGCGGACAATCCCTACATGGAGTTCGTGCATTGATATAGTTTACATTTCTTCCACTAGGCGCCATTTCTAAATAATGGCATAAACTAGACGAGTTTATGAATCAAAATACATAATTCCATACCTATAAAACACTTAACATAAATTGTAATATTTATGGATATAATACATAATCATAAAAATGTTTTCTTTGAGAAATTATATACTCATAAACCCTTCATAATTATTTGTAAAGAAAATGAGAGTTATCCTAAGCATATCCCATGGGAGTGTCGTTAACAAGAGTGCAGTAAGGCCCGTTGTCGTGGACCATTTCTCGTTCGAGTCTAGCTCAAAGTGGTGTTTTTGGGTTTTACCCCTAGGTACATCTGTGCCAGAGCCGCCTCTACCTGCACATATCCAGACAGTGATGTATTGCTCGGAAAACTCACAAAATCTCTACAATACCAAAATTCTAGGAAGTTCTTCTATACTAATCCACAAAAATTCATCTTAGGTCTATGTGCTCTAATCAGAGTTCATCTAAATCTAGCTTGCTAGGTTTGTACTAAACTTCCTCTGATACCAACTGTAACGCCCCGACCCCAGTTACCCAGAGTCGGTGCATTATTACATAACATTAGCATGATCACAAGAAAGATCAAATCTCGAAAGACCGATTAGTTTAGTAGCCTTGGAAACACTAGATATTTCCATAAGTCTTACATTACATTATAAAATGAAAACTACAAAAATATAGTCTCCATAGTCCACACTCATATCCCCACATACTATCCCTGCAGGTCGTTCATAAATTACTTCTTCACATCCTGGAAAAAATAAAACATTGAAAGGGGTGAGCTCAAATGCCCCATAAGGATAAAAATATAGCGGAAACTTTCATAAATAAGAATAAACATTTAAGGCAATGTATAACTAAAACAAAAGCCTTTTAAACTTGAACTTCAACATAGTATGGAAAAAATGAAATGAAATAATTCCATTTACTTATTCACATGGATATTCTACTAATCGAATAATCACATGCAATATCAATAACCACTTTCATAATGATGGAATGCATATTTCCAGACTGTCATAACCACATAGCCAATTCCTCGTGCCAAGACTACAAATAATATTTTGCCAAGGCCTTGTGCAAAGACAGTAGTTTGTCTCATGAGACCTACCAATGCATCAAGGAGCTATATCAGGCTCCACCCGTCACATATTAAGTCCAATTCATTCCCATATGAAAAGGTTTAAACATAACATAAACATTCTTATTAAAACTAGCATATGAAATGTAAATACTTCATTCATAAACCATGAATGGTATAAAAATAACACATCCACACTCAAACATATCACAAAAACTTCAATAAAATATAGAATTTTTGTATGATAATAAATCAACTTCAAATAAGCATAAAATCCATCAAACGATGTTGACATAGATGAAATGAAAACTCTTTTTAGAGAAATATCTCTTTTTATTTTGAAATCATTTAAGAGTCAAATATTTATAAACTAAAAAGTTTTCTTTGAAAATATTCTTATAAGATTGTAAAAGAAGATTCGACGATTTTATAACGGCCAAAAATAGCCGCACCCACCGTATAAGTTAAAAAAACATTCTTACCTTAATTCTGTTGAAAAGGATAAAAAGCACCTTGTTTGGAAAACGGCCGAAAGATTCCTTTATAAAACTCTTATAAAAAGTCAAAAAAGGGTATAAATGACTTTAACCGATATTCTTGTAAATAGTAAAAATGTTTTGAAATACATTTTTAATAAACATGAATGTGGATGATAAAGAGATCCCAGTAGATTATTACGTATAAACAACCTCAGATAATGAAGAGATTGTGAAATAACCCTTACCTTGTACTTTTACTTGACTGGGGTAGGTCAAAATGCTGTATAATGGTGAAATAATTGTTATTAAATTATACAAGAATCATATACAATAATATGACATCATATATGATCTTTTAACATTGATTTGTTAATAATTTCATAGTATTATCGTTGTTTCGGGTGTTAACTTACTCGTTTTCTTTTATATGTTTTGTTTTGTAAGCTGTGTTTTTCATGGATAGGTTGTATCTTAATCATATCCAGAATGATATAAAGTCCTTATATACTATTATTAATCATCAAATGAGAATTATACTTGAATGGATACGATGGAGAATGAATCTCATCGCGTTCGTGGAGACGGTAGTCCGTACGTACGCACGAGCGAAAATATCATTCTTTTGATATTAAAATAATATATAATTGGATGGTATATCATATATAAAGAATCATTATCATGTTATCTTTACTATTTACATGAATTACACATCATTATTATACCCATACAAATAATAATTTATTGAATAACAATTACACCACGACGTGGAGACGGTAAGCCGTACGTACGCACGTATGGTGACATGTTATTCAAAGGATGGATAGAATACTGAATATGGTTGTACCATATTTATAATAACATCATATTATATATAAGATACTGGAATTATTATTTTATAATGGTAACAAGAAAGAAGGAATAAGTGGAAGAAGAAAGGAACTTGGAAAAGGGTGGTGAAATCATTACCTCTTCTTCGGGTTCTTCCTTTTGATTTGATCAAAAGGGCTCTTAGGTTGGCTTTCTGACTAAAGGAAGGCATCTAGGATGAAGTGAGGGAAGTTTAGAGAGTATTTGGGAAGATTTTGGCCGATCCAAAAGGCTTTGAAGGTGTGAATTAATGAGAAGGGGGAGTGCCCTTTTATAAGAGGGGTGAGGGGCACCTTTGGAAAAGCTAGAAATATTATTTTATAATAAATTCCTATTCGGTTTGTAATGGCTAAAAAGTGGATTATTTAAAGGTTAGGGTAGGTATGGGTCGAAAACCACTCAAAAAATAGAATTTAGACAGGTTTGGGTTACTATATTAACCTTATCATTAAGTATTAACTCTTAGTTAATTAGTTTCACTTTTACAATGTCTGTTTGTATTTTTTTATTATATGGTTAATAAAATTACTATATACATCCAAGAAACCCCCAAATTGTCCATTAATGATACACCTATCATTATATAAGTCTCTTGTCCGATCCTTAGATTTTAAGGAATTTAATATCAATTAATAATATAATATTTTTTTTAAAAACGCTTTTATGTCAATTTTGACCCAATTCAATAATTGATTTTTTTAAAAATCATAACAGAATGATTACTTCTAACAAAGTTAATTAAATCATTCCTAACATGTTATATTAACCTATAAAATTATTTTAATTCATTAAAAGTCTTAGATTATATTTATTTGTGTATCTACAATATCAATCATTTTAATTTTTCACTATTATGGTAATTACTGCATCACCATTGTGTCATTATTAAATTAAATTATTTAATGTCTAAAAATTATAAATAAACTACCATTATGTAGGAAATATCTTTATCTTTCTAATGAATATTTTTAGTCGAAAATACAACATATATAACTCTATGTAAATTTTTTTTTTCTAAAAGATATATGCCTGTGTCATTTTTGTATTCATTTTAACTTAATTAAAATAAAGTGTCCCTATCACTTACAAGTGGCACTATGGGGTCCCAAAATCATCCCAAAGATTCCCATGGTTGGACATGTATCAAAAAATAAGGCTAGGACATGTTTTAGGGTAATTTTAAATTATTATAATTTTATTTTTTAACACTTATTTACCGGATTTACCCTTTAACCATGGTAAATAAAATATTTACCGAAGTAATTATTCAAAATTTCTAAAAATAAAAGTTACCTATTTTCATAATTTGAACATCCTGATTCAAAATATGGAATCTATTTTTTCAAATTCAAAACACAGAAGTGGCAGAAATTAATTTAAAATTAATTCCTGCTGTCAAAACAAAAAGCGTGTTTTTAAGATATAATAACTATCAAAAGATTGATACTTGTTTATGTTCGGTTTAATTGTGAAATTATGTCCAATGACCAAAATTGTATTAAATGGTAAAAATATATTCTAAATATACTTTAAAACCACTCAAATTCATAATTTATCACTATTAATTATTTTTATTAAAAAAGTTGTTTTTAATTAAAATTTAGTAATTTTCACTATTCATCAAAATATTAAAGTTATCCAAAAAGTACCAAAATTTCACCTTAGTATAAATTCGATAGTCCAAGTCCAAAAATGAAGTCCATTTTGAGAGATAAAATCTCTAAAATTTTAAAAATTAGGTATTACTATTCATAACGGCTAGTTTGATCGGTTGTGGTGTATGTTAGAACCCGATGTTGCGTAAAACACACACTATTGCATTATTCAAAGAGAGGCATACCGTAGAAGATTGAGGTGTTACAGAAATCGTAGTCATACCTTAGTCGGTCTGCCGACTCTTCGAGTTCAACTTCTCTATTTATAACTAGAACTGAAACCTAATTCGTGCAAAAGCCTTCAATTGATCTCAGATCTAAAATCATTTGACCTCACCTCATGACCCGACTTGACTTTCTCTTCAGCCAGAATCCCTCACGACGGCGCCAGCTTCTGCTCCCACCGCACTCGAAGACATGATTTATTTGGTCTCCTCCTCGTGTCGACCACAATCTGCTGAACACATGAAACCCTAACCCAATTTTCACCTTTATCATTTTAGTTTTTTTAATTTAATAGAACAACTATCTTAATATATATACACATCATTTCGTTATATATATATAAGATCTATATTCATTTTTTTAATTTCAATGTTTTTATTATAATTGATTATTTAACCCATAATTAACATAATTTCAAAAAATAATTTTATAGTCTTTATATTTAAAACATAAATATGATTTTATATTTTAACATAACGTTATTAATTATTTTAAATTTCCAAAATGATTTATTATTTCAATTGTTTTTAATGTAATATGAGTTCTTATATGAACATTAACGTTATGAATGATAAGTTGTATTATATATGTATATATAATAACTTCCAAATTAATTGGTCTTGAATAAGTTCATTTTTCTTTTTAAAACATTATATTTACATACGTATTTAAAAAAATGAATTATCAAATACATCAATCTAATTTAGTTTCTTTTATAAAAATTTGTTATATAACATTCTAAAAATAATTTAAAATTATAAAACTAATTCATAAATATATAATATAATGAAAATAATATTATGTTTCTTTTAAAAAAAATATGTTACATTTAATATTAACTTTGATTATAATATATCAAAAAAATATCTTGTCAAGATACACAATTTCATAAAATTATAATTAATTTATATTATTTAAATATGTATTTTAAAAGTTACATGATGAGAAATAATATAAATAAAAGTAAAAAAATTGTATTTTAATTAAATTAAATCTCAGAGTTTTATAAAAATATTTTATACCATTATTAATTTAAAATTATAATTAATTAATTAATTAATTAAAATATCTGGGTTGTTATATATACTTCCATGAAAATTATGGAAGTGGATTTGCGATAATCCTGGACAAAGATGTGTACTATTGTACTATGTATACATAATATCAGTTAGGGATTGGTTTAATATAAAAAACATGGTTGTAATTAGGTTATTATCAAATGGGTAATATTTTTTTTGTCTTGAGGCTCAGTCAATTATATAAATTTCCTATATGTGCCTTAATGTTTTCTTAATTTGTTTGTAAAACCTTTTTTTAATTTTTTTTCATAACTATACTTTTATTTCTATATTTTACATATGATATATCTACTATTAAATGCAAGGACAATAATATCAATGGATTAGGATAACACCAAGTTGTTCTATCTGATTTTTTATTATGCTTCCAAGTGGATATTTCAAAATATTAAATTAGATATAATGACAATATTAGTTAACTGGGTGATTTTAAAATTAGGGGATTTGGTTTTTAAAAAAAATCTGGATACTCAATTGATCCCTAAATTGTGTACTCTACTCTGAAAAACACATGGAATAATGTGCACCATCAATTTTTCGATTAGGTGGTTCTTGGTGTTCCACAACTACTTTGTTCGTCCACTAGCATCTGCTGCCAATCGTCACTACCTATGGTGATTTACTAAAGAGATAAATACTCTGAACTCCCCAATTTCCATCATATATTTTTTATTATTATGAATATTATACTTAAAGTCAGAAACTTATCACACATAAATATTCCATCTTATTAGATGAATATTCATTACATAACATAACGATCCATGCCAGATCATTTAGGTCGACCACCTTTAGAAACTTAGACACACAAACTACTGGTCTATAAGTTAGATAAATCAAATCCTATTACATTTTTCATAACGAGAAACATTATTATAAGTATAACACATAACAAATTTCATCATAAACTAGGGAAATGAAATATAATAAATCATTAGCTCATATTCTCCCTAAAGTTAAAAAATGTAGAGATCAACATATCATGAGAATAAGGGTATGTAAATATGAAAAGAAAATTTAAAAACAATAACCAACATATAATAGATCATAAACATGAGTCATAGAATACGTATTTTCATTTCATAAGACAATAATTTTAAAGTAATCAAAGGACATAAACCATGAGAACATAACATTGGAATTGGGCATATATTTTTGGCATACACATAAGAGAATAAAACTATTTCCTTAGCAGTTGAAGGATCATTCCCAAGTGAATAATAGTGGAATTGGTTCACTCCTCAAACCATCATAGTAGCCAAGGTTCACTCCTATAAATATAATTGTGAACATAGTCCCATATTGAATTGGGTTCACTAACCATTCGAGTCTTTTTTATCTCATGAGAAATAAATCTTAACCTAATGCATTGGAGGGAGATATAGGTCCTAACAATCAAATAATTAAAATCATAAATATGTGTTAAACAATCTCAAAAAACATTTACCATATCATAAAACCTGAAAATAAATGGGATTCAACAAAATTTCATCATAATATATCTTTTAAAAAAGAAACAGGTTTCATAATAATTTCAACATTTAATTAAAGCATATCCCTTAGAAAAAGAAGCAGGTTTCATAAAAAATTTATTATGGTATAACCCAAGGAAGAGAAATGGGTTTCATAAAAATCTTTTCATTACAAAAATAAAGCATATAGAGAAATAATAAATATGGTATCATTGGATCATATCCCCAGAAAATATTAAGTAACATCAAAGGACGTCATCTTAGATGTAAATTTATTTTGAAAGAAAAATCATTTGGAATGTTTGTTGAGAAAAATATATGGTCTTTAAAAATAACCTTTTTATAATTAAAAATTAATAAAATATTGTTGAGTTTTTTTTAAATAAAATTGAAAAATTATAAATTAATATTTAAATAAAATAACATTCATGACATTTTAAAATCCTATTCATGATGTATACAATAAAACAAACATTCCTTTCACATTTTTAGTAATTAATAAATGAGTTTTATTTGAAAAAAAAATACTCATTTGAATTTTTTTTTGCAAAAAAGGAAAACATGGGTAAAAATATCCTTAATAAATCATTTTTATAATTTATTTAAAAAAATGAATACATTTTTTTTTGAAAATATTTTTTTAAATTAAAAAAGGGTTTTTGATGTAATAGAGAAATAAAATAGGTTTTTCTTGAAAAAAATTATAATGAACTCTTGAGTTCATATAGAGAGGAAAACAAAGGTAAAATGTGTATTCTATAGAAAAAACTATACGAAAAAAATTAAATGACTTTCATGGGTGATAAAAAATAATATTTCATAATTGGAATCATAACCATGAATAATCACATTAAACGATGAAATTGAAACATAAAGAAGTTATCATTTAGCTTAATCTGAATCATAAGACCCATGAAAGAATAACATAAAAATAAACAAAGAATAAAAAGATAAAAAATAAATTCATTATATTAAAATTCAAAGGGGTTTTATATGAACCAAACAAATGTATATAGGTGCATAACATAACAAATGTCTCAAAGATGACAAACTGAGAAAAAATATTTTACCTTAAGTCTATAAATCCTTATTAAACCTTCAAGACTCCTGCATACTAAATATAAGTTTATTATATATCTATTTTAATAACGTATATATATATACATATCATACCATATATTATAAGGCCCCATCCTTAAACATTACATAATCTTTACTTAAGTCAAGAATTCACATTGGGTATCTTTTCAGGTTTATAGTTTTTGAGAACTAGGACATAACTATTACATAACAACTCAAATTTATACAATGTGGATACAGCTACAACAATATAAATTTCACCCACAATAAAAACTTCTAAAATTAAATATGATTTATTTTTCTTGATAAAAATCTTCTTGAATTCATTCTATATCTTACCCATCCTAATTCCCTATGAAAACATTTTAAAAACATGGGATGAGAATAAAAATCTCAGTAAGGGATATAAAATATGGAAAGAAAATGTTATTCCATGAATATTTACAAACCCATGAGATCATAATAATCCGAAAAAATCATATCAATCATAAATCATAATGGTAACTTGTGGAATCCAGATCATACTTACATTGTATCTTTCACAACTATATATGGATTAACCTACATGGTTACATTTGGAATACCCATCACAGTATAATCCATAAATATCTTAGGATAAACCTTATCCTTTAACTCTGTCTCATTAACCCATGCAGTGGAGAGATATTATGGTCTCATCTTCCCTCAGTTTATCGTTGAACCACCAGTATACATAAGCAATTCCTAAGAACCATAACATAATCATAACACGTAAAACATGCATAAAAGAAGAAAACATTTCCACATTGAAATCATAAGACATTATTTCAAGATATTGATATAATCACTCCATTATCAAAAACATTTTCAATACCAAAATACCATAAAAGGTAATATGGTATTTAATTTTCTTTTAAAAACATTATGACTTGTAGAGGAACTCAAATACCAAATAATGGCCATAGAGACAGAAATGTCATTTTCACCACATAGGTTAAAAATATTCCTTTTTTACGTTTAGTAAAACTCTTAGTATAAAAAATATTCCTTTTGAAAATATTTTAAAGAAATTAAAAATCCATGTTGTTGATTATATACCATTTAAAATGTGTTGTATATTACCAAAATACGCCTCAATGAAAGGAGACTGAGAAGAAGTCCCTTACCATGAGTCTGACTCATCACATACAATCTTTATATTACTGAATACTAAACATAGATTAATTTATACTTTCTTGAGAACCTTTTTCAATTTTATTATTCAATTTATATCACTTATTACCATGTTATAACAATTAAATAATTATTAAAGTTAATACCAGATTTATTGTCGATATTAAGTACTTGAGTCAAAAACTAACATGGTTTTGATGTCACTAGTCCATTTGGTCATATTTCCATCATCTCTAGAATAATATTAATTATATTATTATCAATTCTATAAATAAATTATGAATTTAAATCAAACCATGAAGTGTGTTTATGAAAAATTTAAAACGTTATAATCATGGAGATGGTAAACAGTACGTACACATGAGAAACATTTTCCATTTTATATTGATCATTATGGAAAGAATTTAAGTATTATTTTATCTTTACAAAACAATAATAACATCATTAATATTATATTAATTTTTTAATATAATTATATATATATATCATAAAAGTGATATAATTAATAAAAACGAGTCACATTGCTTCGTGGAGGTGATAGTTCACATGTACGCACGAACAACATTATCATTTTTATGTGCTTGTAAAGTAAGAATATAATTGATATATTATTATAATAGAATTATTAATATGTCATTAATATCACATAAGATCATGAATTCCAATATTATAACCTATCTTGAGATACGATTATGAAAAAAAATTAGATCGTTTTGTGGAGGAGATTGCTCACATGTATGCACAGACGATTAACTCCTCTCCCATATTATGGAAGTGAAGATGGATTTAGGTAATGATATTAAAATAATAAAATCCAGTTATATAGATTATACTATAGTATTTATCTCATCATGGTTGGATGATACTTGAAGTATGTGGAATAAGAAATAAAATAGAAATACTTAAAGAAAACGACACCTGTTATTCAGTTGATCACCGATGAAGAACATCTTAACACCACAAAGAAGGGTGTAATTCCTAAAATAAGGCATCTAGAATGCGCGTAGGGATTATACGAAGGTTTTTTTCAAAATATTATCTAATAAAAATGGTTTTTAAAGTGTGATTATTAAAGAAGAGTGGGTAACTTTTTATAGGAGAGGGGAGGGGCACCATTGAAGACTCTTAAAATATAAAATTAATATAAATTAAATTTATGATAAAAATGATCCCAGACTCATTTATTTATATGATACAATAATTTCGAGTTGAATAAATATCTTCTAATTTATATTAGACAAGTTATGAATATATTTTTATCTTTATATTTTTTGTTTAACCCTTATTTTACCCTTATTAATCATACCGTGATATCCTGTTATTAATAGTTTGGGTGTTAATGGAGTTACCATAATATGTAAAATGACTAAAAAGTGTCATTAATGAAATATTATGACTTATTATAACCATTTGGAATAATATTATATTTTTAGTAATTTTATAACATTTAATTAACTATTTTATACTTTATGTTATGAATTATGTCAATTCTAGAACTATTCATACTTCACTTTTTAAATAAATTTATAAATACTTTATTCCTTCGAAAAAAATAAATTAAAAAATAATAACATTTCATAGTCTTATATAAAATTTTTTGATTCAATAAATTAAGAAAAATAATATTTATTTAAATATTTATAATATCATTTATTTGATTCTTTCATTAATAAAGTAGTCACAACATCATCATTATGTCGTAATTAAATTTAATTATTTAATGCATAAAAAATAAAAATAATACCATGATGTAGCTACTGATTATATATTTTTAATGAATATTTATTGTCTAAATTATCACTTATATAAACCCATATTATTTTTCTATTAATAAGAGTCATGTTTATTATAATTTTTTCTTTTACTTTTAATTAAATGTTATAAATGTCACAATCACACCAAAATGGATTCTGAATGTCATATTTTCATCCCAATGGTTTTTTGGTTCAGCCATATCTCATCCCATAGGATTAGAACAAGTTTTAGGGTAGTTTTATATTATTATAATATTATTTTTACCCCTATTTACCTGATTTATCCTTTAATTGTGGTAAATAAAATACTAAAATTACTATTCAACAAAAATTATTTTGATCATATTAAACCACATTTTTCATACTAATTACAACCATGTAAGTTAGTTATTGAGAATTCAATTCACAGAAGTGGAAAAATTATATTTAAAATTAATCTTATTGTTAGAATGAGAAAATAGGTTTTTAAGAAGTAAAAACCATCAAAATATTGACATGTGTTTATATCAAATTTCAAAGTGAAATTACTTCCAAAGAAAAAAATATATTAAATAATGAAATCAAAATATAAATAAAATTGAAAACCAATTAAAATGATAATCTGACAATACAAATAAATAATTTTAAAAAGTAGGTTTGAATTGAAGTGTAGTATTTGTCACTATTCATTAAAATATTGATTTTATCAAAAAAATACCAATTTTTTTTAAAAAAGTTTATTTTTATGTCCCAATACCAAAGAAGAAGTTTATTTTGACAAATATGACATATAAAAGTAACAAAAAAATTATTTCAAAATTTTTCACCATCAATAGATAGTAAACTACCTTTTAAAAAATAAATATTAGATTATTTTATGTTTACAATTAGATTTATTCCCATTTTAAGCATCAAAAAGTTTTTAGAAGAAAGTAAAACATTTAATAAACATGTGTACACATAATATAATTATTTAAGTTTATTCACACTGATATAATGCCTAGGTGATAACAACCATTTAAAATAATAATATTAATAATGTATTTTTTTTCTATATATCTCAATCGTGTGTGCAATATAAGATTTTAGAGAAACCCATTATTGTGTGTCGGGTACACTATCAGACATAGTGTCCCCTTTTAGGTAAATTCATATCTAATTCATAAATGTAACATCCTTCTCCCGTTTTGGAAATTGCATCCTTGAAATTTTATTCACTTATCAAATAAGTGGGGGTATTTCTCTATCATAGCATTTTCAGATTCCCATGTTTCCACTCCAACAGTATGGGTTTTCCATAAAACCAAAACATGATGAATCCCCTTATTCCACAACACTTGCTATCTATGGTCAATAATATATACTGGATATTCCTTATAAAAATGATTATCTTCCAACTGAACTACTTTTGGGCTCAAAAACATCATATGGATCCGAAAAATACATTATAAAAATTGAAACATAAAAACCATTGTGTACATGGGATAAAATTAGGGTTAAATCCACTCTGTAAGAAACTGATCCAAATTTCTCTTGGATTTTATAGGGTCCAATAAAACACAGACTTAGCTTTCCCTTGTTACCAAAATGCATCACACTTTTCCATGGTGAAATATTGAGAAAGACTTGATCACCTACCTTGTAAATAAATATCCTTCCTTCGGTAATCTGCATAACTTTTCTTACTTCCCTCAGTTATCCTCATGTGTTTTTGAATCAACCAAACTTTTTATTCTATCTCTTCTACGAATTATCGTCCCATCAACTTTCTTTCACCTACTTCATCCAAAAAAGTTGGAGTTTGACAAAAATTTCCATATAATGCATCAAATGGTTCCATCAGTATACTAGAATAAAAATTTATTTTATATGAAAACTCAACCAAAGAAATATGTTGATCCCAACTTCCCTAGTAATCCATTTAACAAGCCCATAACATATCCTCCATGGTCTAATTTTTTTTTTCTGACTTCCAATCTGATTGTGGATGGAAAGAGTTAATTAAATTTAATTCATTTCCCAATGACTTATAAAATCATTTCCAAAAGTTATAAGTGTACCTGGGATCATGATCAGATATAATGGATAGGGGAACTATATTTAACCTGACTATACCTTTAAGATACCACCGAGAAAGTTGATCTAGAGACAATGCAACTCAAATACGAAGAAAAATATAAGATTTAGTCAATATATCAATAATTACCCTAATCGAATTGTTACATAGATAAGTATTTGGTAATCCCACTACAAAATCTATGGCTATATTTTTTCATTTCTACTCTAGTACTGGCAAAGACTGAAGCCCCCCTTTCAGTAACTGTCACTGTACTTTTACTTGTAAACATGTCAAACACTTCATATTAAAGTCAACAATATATCCTTTCATTCCATCTCACTAGAAATACTCTTGAATATGTATGTACATATTAGTTTTGTCAGGATGAATTGAAAACCGAGAACTATGAGCTTCACATAACAACTCTTTCTTAAAATTTGATTCCAAAGGTACATATAATCTATTCTAAAATCTCAAATCATAGTATTTATAAATGTTAAATTTAGGCAACTTAGAATTTTGAACCAACTCTACATTTTTCTGCAATTCATTGTCTTCCTTCTGCACTTGATTAATTCTTCTAGATAGAGACAATTGCACTGAAACTTGAAAAAAATAGTGGAATTTCATACACCAAAAACATACATTCCATAGTTCATCAAATCATTAATCATAGGGTAATGTTCTAAACATAACATGGTTAATGTAGCATTACTTTTCTGACATAATGCATCAACCACTTTTCTTTCTTTTCTTGGATGGTAATGAGTCATGCAATCATAATCCTTGATTAGCTCCAACCATATTATCAATCTCATGTTAAACTTTTTTTGAATGAATATATAATTCAAAATTTGGTGGTCAGCATATTTTTAAAACATGACTCCATATAGACGATGCCTCCAAATATTTAAAGAAAAAACAATATAAACTAATTAAAAATCATGTGTAGGATAATTTAACTCAGGAGTTTTCAATTGACGTGAAGTATAAGAAATTACCTAATCATTCCGCATTAGGACACAACCAAATCCCTTCAGTAGATCATCACTTTAGATAAACAATTCACCATTTCTAGAAGGCAGTTCCAAAACCAGATCATTGACCAATCGTATTTTCAATTCTGGAAAAAATTAATTAAATTATTTTGTCCATAGGAACTTAACACCTTTTCAAGTTATCTTGGTCGGTACGATAGATAATCGTGAATAATTTTCAATAAAACTTTGTTAATAACCTACTAAACCAAGAAAAATATGAATCTCAGTTATATTTGTTGGACCTTTCAATTCTTCAACAACTTTTGTTTTAAAAGAATAAATAATTATGCTATCTTTAGAAACCATGTGACCAAGGAATGAAATTTTTTGAAACCAAAACACACACTTTCTTAATTTCTCATATAATTTATTTTATTTTAAGGTTTTCAAGACAACCTTTAATTGAATTTCATGCTCCTATATAATTTATAAAATACAAAAATATCATCAATAAACACAACAAACAAACTTATCCAAGAACTCATGGAATATTCTATTCATAAGATCCATGAATACAACAGGTGCAATAGTTAACCCAAACAATATCGCTAGAAATTCATAATGACCATATCTAGAATGAAACATGGTGTTAAAAATTTATGCTTCATTCACATTAAAATGATTGTACCCCAACCTCAAGTCAACCTTTGAAAATTATTGTGATCCATGGAGCTGATCAAACAAATCATCAATATGAGGAAAATGATACTTGTTCATAATAGTGATGTAATTCAAGGATCTATAATAAATGAAAAGTCTCATTGAACCATCTTTATTTTTAACAAAAAAAGACATGAGAACCCATGGTGATGTTATAAGTCCAATGAAACCTTTATATAATATCTCCTTTAATTTCATCTTTAACTATAAAATTTCAATCTGATCCATTCGATAATGGGGTTTTGAAATTGTCTTAACATCAAGAACTAAGTCAACAATGAATGAAAATTCCCGATTGGGTATAGTACTAATCAAATCATCAGAAAAAACCTCAAGATACAAATTTACCAATGGAACATCATTATTCTAAAAAATTCCTTTGTTTTCAACAATATATGGAAGGTAAAATTAATTTCATTATTTTAATAGTTTCTCATCTTCTTGATATGTTATCAATGGTAATGGTTCATTCTTATAAAAAAATTGAAAGTCTTTAAGAAAAGATACTTCATTAGTTCTACCATCAATCTTATCATGGTAAATAAAAAGCCAATATATACCCATAATAACATAAAACACTACTAGAGTCAAAACAATAATTTTTTCTGGTAGATTATTTCCACAAAAAAGGATATGAATATTCATATAATTTTGTTTGCCTAAAAATTTCCCCTAGGTTCTTTTACAATAAGTACTGGATTCATTTCCTGAAGTTTAATTTCTAATTAACCAGGAAATTTCTCAAAGATGAAATAATGTGTAGACCCTTAATCAAACAACACATTGGCATAATATGAATAAACAAACAATGTAACTGATACAACTTCCTTTGATGGCCCAACATCTACTAAAGTAGTTACAAAGGATCTCACCACACCTTTTTTATTATAGTTCAGCTACTTCCCATCATTCAAATTATTCATCAGACACCCATTTTCAAAATGATGCATCTCATTACATTTAAAACATTTCACTGGATTTAAATCATTTTATCTTACCATTATCATTTTCAGTGAAGTTACAAACCTTATGTTCCATTTTACCATATGTTAAGCACTTAAAATAATTGAAAATGAATTCCTCATTGTGCTTTTTACCACAATTTTCACAAACTATAAACATAATTTAATTACCAACAAAATTTTTTGAAGAATTTTTCCCTTTAGTATGTTATCTTGACCTCTTATTTTTATTTTTGTCAAAGAACACATGATAATTAGAAAACACTATTTCTACATTCTTCGCACATAGAACAAGTTCTTCATAACTTTTTACCTCATGAGAAGACAATTCCCTTTGATACTTTGGATTTAATTCTCATTAAAAATGAATGATTTTACTATCAAGATCCCAGATGAAATTAGGAGCATACCTTTCCTGTCTGGTGAATTTTTCTCTATAAGTAGCCACTGATTTATCCTTCTACCCAAATTCCAAGAAATTGTTTTCCATCCTAAGTCAAACTGCATTAGTAAAATATTTCTAAAGAAACATACCTTTGAATTCATCCCAATCTAGATCATCAACCACTTCACTATCTCTGATATTCTAAACCATCAACCACTACTGATCGACTTCCCCTTCAAAATGGTAAATTGTAAGACTAACCTTTTGATCATATAAACACCACATGCCATTGAAAAACGTTTATAGTGCTTTAACCCACCCTTCTTCTAGAACATGGTCAGATGATCCTATGAAATATGGAGAATTTTTCCTCATGAAATTCTACACTACCGACCTGTTACTCTATGGTTGATTTGGACGATCTTGTGTATGGATACCACCACCATTTATTGCCTAAGTCAACCATGCCATCATCACAACAAACTATTCTGTTCTAATTTTGACCATCTCAAGTTTTTTATTTGTATGGTGGTTTTCCTCTAGATACTATCCAAGCAATACTTTCGTATTTACTCTATGGAAAACCATTTTAAACAGACATATCTTAGACGAAGCAACATGGAAATCATAAAATTTTATATCATTTGAATTTGACCATATTTTAAAAATAATTTATGGCTATTCTATTAACAATATCATAACCCTTATATTTATCTAAACCGAACTATGATACCAAATATAAAGCCCCATCCCTAAACATTACATAATCTTGAGTTAAGAAAATAATTCACAATAAGGATATTTTTAGGCTTAGAGTTTTATAGGTTTAGTTCATAACTATTACATTAAAACTAAAATTTATACAAAGTAGATACAACTAAAACAATATACATTTTTTCAATAATATAAAACTTTTAAAAGTAAACGTTATTTGTTTTTCTTGATAAAAATATTCTTGACATCTTCCTTTCTCTTACCCATTCTTATACCCTGTTAAAACATTTTAATAATTTGTAATGAACACAAAAATATCATTAAGAGATAAAAAATGAGGATGGAAAATGTTAGTCCATTAATATTTACAAACCCATGAAATCTTAATAATCCTAAAAATGTTCATAGAAATCCTATATCATAAAGGTAACTTTTGGGATCCATATCATACTTACATTTTATCTTTCACAACTATATATAGAGTAACCTTCATGGTTTCATTTGGAATAACCATCATAGTATATTCCCTAAATCTCATAGGAGAAACCTTATCGTTTAACTTCTTTTCATTGCCCAATGCATTAGAGAGCTATCACGAGCTCACCCACCATTGGTTTATCATGGAACCACCAATATACATAAGCAATGCCCAAGAAACATAACATAATCATAACTCATAAAACATGCATAAAGGAAAAATAACATTTCCACATTAGAATCATAAGATATCATTCAAGATATTGATATAATCCATCCATTATCAAAACCATTTTAAAAACCAAAATACCAAAAAATTAAATATGGTATTTAATTTTCTTTTAAAAATATTACAACTTTTAGAGGAATCCAAATATTAAATAATGGTCATGGGGGTGGAAAGGTCGTTTTCACTACATATGTTAGAAAACATTACATTTTTCATTTACTAAAATGCTTCATATAAAAAATAATCCCTTTGAAAACCATTGAATGAAATTAAAATTCAAAGGGTTTAATTATATACCATATAAAATAATGTGGTGTATATTATCAAAATACGGCTCAAAGAAAGAAGATTAAGAAGAAGTCCCTTACCATGAGTCTGACTCGTATCATTTAATATTTATATTGCTGAATAATAAAAATATATTAAACTATAATTTAATTAAAATATTTCTAAATTTTATTATTCATTTTATATCCCTTAGTACCATGTTATAACAATTACATAATTATTTAAGTTCATGTGAGATTTTTTTTCGATATTCCGTACATGAGTCAAAAATGAACTTGGTTTTGTTGTCACTAGTCCATGTGATCATAAGTCCATCACCTAAAACATAATATTCATGAAATAATTATCATTTATATATATAAATTATGCATTTAAATCAGACCATGAAGTGTGGTTATGAAAATTAACAAACGTTATAATCGTGGAGATGATAAGCTGTACGTACTCATGAGTAACATTTTCTATTTTCAATTGATCATTACGGAAAAAAATTAAGTATTATTTTAACATTAAAAATGATAAAAACATCGTTAATATCGTATTAATTATTTAATTATAGTTATATATATCATACAAGTGATATAACAAATAAAAACAAGCCACATCGCTTCGTGGAGTTGATAGTTCACATGTACGCACGAACGATGCTATCATTTTTATGTGCATGAGAAGTAAGAATATAATAGATATATTATTATTGTATAATTATTAACATGTCATGAATATCACATATGAACATTAATTCCATTATTATAACCTGCGTTGAGATATGGTTATGAAAAACTAATTGGATTTGTTCGTGGAGGTGATAGTTCACATGTACGCACAAACGATTAATTCCTTTACCATTTCATAGAAGTGGATATGGATTTAGTTGTTCATATTATCATAATAAAATCTAATTATATTGAGTACATTAGAGTTATTATCTCATCATGGTTGTAGGATACATGATAGAAGTGGAAGAATAAATAAAATAGAAATATATGAAGAAAACGATACCTCTTCTTCGGTTGATCACCATTGAAGAACACCTTAACACAACAAAGAAGGGTGTAATGCATAAAATAAGGCCACTAGAATGTGGGGAGTGATTATATTAAGGTTTTTGTATATATTTTTGTTGAACCAAATGATTATTTACGAGTCAGTATTAGAGAAGAGTGGGTACCCATTATAGGGGAGGGGAAGGGCACCCTTGGAAACTCTAAAAATATCAAATTAATATAAATGAAATTTCGATTAAAAATGATCTGAAAATAATTTATTTCAAATATAAGATGGTTTTAAGTTAAATAAATATCATCCAATTAAAATTAGACATGTTTTTAATTTCTTTAATCATTATCATTTTTGTTTAACCCTTATTTACCCTTTTTAATCTTATTGTGATATCATGTTATTTACACATTGTGTGTTAATGTAGTTACAAAAACATTTAAAATGAAAAAAGAGTCATTTATGAAATATTAGGATTTATCCTTACCATTTTTTTGAGTATTATATTTTTCATAATTTTATAACATTTAATAAACTATTTTATATTTTAAGTTATGAATTATGTCATTTTGACACTATTCATACTTGACTTTTTTTATGAATTCCTAAAAGTATGATTCCTTAAAAAATTACATTAAATCAATCCTAACATAACATATCCATCCATAAAATTATTTTATGGAATAAATTATTATAAATACGATTTATTTCAATATTTATTATATCATTTATTTTATTCTTTCATTAATAAAGCAATAACTGTATCTTCATTATGTCATAATTAAATTTAAACATTTAATGTATAAAAATTACAAATAAAATACCATGATGTAGGTAATATTATTATATTTCTAATTAATAATTATAGTAAAAAAGATCACTTATATAACCTAGAATTACATTTTTTTAGTAATTAGTGTCATGTTTATGATAATTTTTGCCTTCACATTAAATTAAATGTTATAAATGTCATAATCACACACAAGTTACTTACACAGGTAAAATATTTATCCCAAAGGTTGTATTGGCCATACGTATCTCATCAAATAATATTATAATAAGTTTAATGGTATTTTAATATTATTATAATATTATTTTTACCCTTATTTACCTGATTTACCCTTTAACCGTAGTAAATAAAATACAAAAGTTACTATTAATCTAAAATCATTTTGTTACTATTAAACAAAATTTTTCATACTGATTACCACCATGTCAGTTATTTTTGGAGAATTCAATTTATATAAGTGGAAAAATTAATTTTATAATTAATCTTGTTGTCAGAATGAGAAAATTAGTTTTTAAAAAGTAAAAACAATCAACAGATTGAGATGTGTTTATATCAAATTTCAAAGTGAAATTACTTCCAATGACTAAAATTAGATTAAATTATAGAAAAAATATAAATATACTTTAAAAACAATTAAAATGATAATATGACAATACAAATAAACATGCGTAATCATAAACATGTGTAAACATAAATATGTATTTTATGCTTAAAATTAGATTTATTCCCATTTTAATCCACTAAAAGTTATTAGAAGAAAAAAACATTTAATAAACATGTGTATACATAAAATATTTATTTCTGTTCATTCCTAACAATACCATGTCTAAGAAATAACTACTATTCAGAATAATAATATTAATAATGTATAATTTTTTGGTATATCTCAATTTTGTGTGCGACATAAGATTTTGGAGAAACCTGTTGTTTCGTGTCGGGTACGCTATCTGAAATAACATCCCCTTTTAATTAAAATTCATATCTAATTAATAAATACTAATAGATATAAAAATTTATTATTTTATAATAACCTATTATGTTACACATATGATTTAATTATGACCTTTTATTACCCATTTATTAACAATTCCATGTTATTTTTACGTTTCATTCAATAAATATTTTTTTGTATGTTTTGATTTGATATTTTTGGTCCTATTAATTTTATTATTGTTCCATAATATATAAAATTTTTTCCATGATATAAATATAATATATATATATATATTTTTAGTAATCCATAAAATTTAAGGATAGAAAATGAAACACACCATTCTTGCTGACGGTAGGCTGTATATATGCTTGAACGATGTAACTATTTTCGTGACAGATGAAATAAAAGAAAGGAAGATAATATATTTAATTTAATGAATAATTTTTATTTAGTATATATCAAATATAATAATTCAATTTACCCTTATTAATTTCCATGGAAATAATTAGTGAAAAATGAATCACATTGCTTCACGTGGTGGTAGTGTGCTGTACACACGAAAAACATTATCGTATCCCCCACCGAATGGAAAGTAAGAAGGTATATGTGATATAATAACTAAAATAGTATATTTATGTTAAAAATATTATATATATATATATATTAAATCCATCATATTAACCAAATATAATATGTGTTTATGAAAAACGTGTCAGATTGGTTTGTAATGCGGTAGTCTGGCATACACACGAGCAACATTATTGTTTCCCATTTGAGTTAAGATGAGATGGATGTAGTTAATTACCATTGTATAATAAAATATTATTATATTTAATATATTTAATTAATTATATTATTAAGGTTTCATTAAATTTTAATGAGGTGTAAGAAGTCATAAAATAAAAACATTCACTGAAGAACGTTAACTATTATTCGGGTAATCTCCTTGGGTTTGCACCAAAAGAATTAATTGGTTGGATTTATGAAAAAAAATAAAAATTTTATTATGGTTGGATATAATTTATTAAATAATTTACATTTTATTGGATAAACCAATGGGTTTTGGAAGAGTAAGTATGAGAGGAGAGTGTGTGTCCTTTTCTGAGTGAGGTGAGTGACACAATTGTAATTTTTGGAAAGAAAAACAAGTACCCACATTTATTACATTCCAAAAGGATAAAAATAGACCATTATGGAACCATATAGGATATATGGTATAAGAATTTCCATAAAATGGTTTTGGACAAGTTTTTAGGTCATTTTACCATATATTTTTAGTTTAACCCCTATGTAAAGTCGTTTTAGCCTTTACCACAATAATTAATTTTTACGTTTTTTATTATTATTTTTCACAAAATATTAATTTGAACATATTAAATAATATATATTATGATTATTAAAAATCTTTAATCCATTTTTACAAATTAAATTCATATAATTGTAAAAATTTAATTTATAATTTTACCTGTAGACGCGATGAGAAAACAATTTTCCAAATAAAAGATGTTTAAAAGTGTAAAATGTTTTTATACAAAAAATCAATATGAAAATTATTCCAATTACCTAAATTGGATTAAAATATATAAAATTGATCTAATTTAAATTTTAATCTCATTTTTAAAAAAGTATCCTTACAAAACCAATAAACAAAAAGGTAGTTTACAATAAAAACAAGTATTTTCACTATTCATTAAAAAAATCATCATTTTAAAGAAATCCAAAAAATTCACCCAAAGAAAATTTTGAAATAATGATTAAAAAAGTTAATTTTATTTTTTAAAATTAATTTAATTTAAGTTTTAAAAATTAAATTTGTTATTATTCACAAAAATAAATAAGAAACATTTTTTTGAGAAAATCATATTTTTGAAACATATAAAGACTTTACTAAAAATTAATTACCTTTTTATAAATATGTTTCCTTTATATAAAATAATTATACATAATTTTTAATTTTTTGATTACTTTTCGTTTTGTTGAGTTTAATTAATTGGTAATAAAGTTTGTTTTTAAATAATAATATTAATAGTTTTTCATGGTTTACTAAAACTTGTAGTTGTGTGTAGAAAAGGCTATAAATGATATTTATTTGAAAAAATATATTTCATAAAATATTTTAGTGTTACGTTATTTCTACATTATAATTAATTTTACCCTCTAAATTAAATCAATTTGAAATAAAATGATGAGGATACTTTGGCCTCATCATATTCTCAAGTTTCAACATAGCTTCCTCAAATGGGTGGTTTCATCATAGAACTTTGACTAGGCGAGTGGTATTATTTCATAGAACATTTTCTATTTGATCTATAATACTCAAAATTTTTCTTAATAATAAATATATTTTCCAATAGTACAACCTTTATGTTATGTACATGCTAAGGGTTAGGTATGTACTTAAGAGAGATACATGGAACACAACGTGAACTTGAGAGAGGTATGGAGGGATCACCGATCAATTGAATATCATCCTGATACAATAAATCATTTCAAAGAGAAAAATATACCATGGTCATATTTTACCCTTATTTCCAAATATCATTACTTTCTTCCATTGATAAATTATTAAAAATTCTTTATCACCAACTTTAAATTCCAAATCGCACTAGATATTGACAACATAACTTTTCTACCGACTTTGTTCTTTCCTAATGTGCTACTGAATGGATCTAACCTTCTATTTAATTTCTTCATATATTTTAAATAATAATAATATTATTTATCCTAATTCATTTTAGTATATTAGTTCTCTACACTTCTTTTCATAGAGGTATTGACAAGGAGTAATTTTAATGCTTGAGTGAAAGCTATTATTGTACGAAAAATAAACAACGGAAATTTATTGATCCCAACCATCATTAAAATATAGAGAACATGATATCTAAATATCCTATATGGTTTGAATTTTTATCTTGAATCGAATACTTTTCTTAAGATGATTCACAATGTTGATACTCAACTATATATCAAGATCCTTCTAAAGACTTCACCAAAATATCAAGGTAAACAAAAAATTATGATTAGATACAATAGAATGTTGTACTCCAAGAAAACTTACCACTTCTTTAATGTATATCCTAGAAAGATGATCCAAAAATATATATTCCTTCATTGAGATGAATTGTACAAACTGTTTAAGGTGATTAACTATAACCCACATAACATTATTCCATTTTGAAGTTTTGGGGAGTTGGATGACAAAATCTATGTTGATGTTTTACCATTTCCATTATGGAATGGGTAATGGATGAAACATTCCATTAGTGTTTTGTATCTTAGCCTTAACTTTTTGACATAGGAAGAATCAAGATAAAAATTCTATGAAATCTCTCTTTATACTATCCCACTATAAATTCTCTTTCAAATATCTATACATCTCCTTGCTTCTTGGATGAATAGAGAATGAAGAGATATGATATTTAATTAATAACTCCTTTATATCTTATATGGTTGGAACACATACATGGTTCATGAATCTCATTATTCCATAATGGTCAAGGTTAAACTCAAGAACATTTCAAATAATATTTTGTATCTCCATATCTTCCCTTTGTGCCTATTTAATCTACACTTGGATATATGGTTGAACATTTAATTGTGAACGATAAGATTTCTCCCCTTCCTATAGGATTTCTAGATCCATCCTTTGAATATAAAAAAATACTAGATCATTTTTTATCCTCATTATGTACAATCTAGCATGATTCTTTTAACTCAAATCATTTTCCAACATTTTTGCTTTCCCAGGGTGGTAACGTATTGAGTAGTCATAATCAATAATAATCTTTAACAATATTCTCTAGCACATATTCAACACCTTTTTTATTAATATATACTTCAAAATTTTGTGATTGATATATATATATATAACACTTTTCTTTATAAATATAATGCTTCTATATCTTTAATGAAAAAATACCACAACTAATGGTAAATCATGATTTGGTTAATTTTTCTCATGAAATATTAGTTTTCATGAGGAATAAGATATAACAATGTCATTTTTTATTATAATTCATCCTAATATATCATTTAATGCACCAATATAGATTAAAAACCCTTATCCACTATAGGTTAATGTAAGAATAGATGTTTCGACTAATATTCTCTTAGTTACTTTAAATTATCGTCATAGTCATCTATCTAGAGGAACTTGGATCCCTTCTGAGTGAACTTGGTTAGTGGATTATATAATAATGAGAAATTATTTGTAAACAGTCGATAATATTTAATAAATATAGAAAACTATAGATCTTAGTCACCTTGTATGGTTTAGGGATATATTCAATATACTCAATGTTTTATGAATGTACTAATATACCCTCTCTTGGGATTATATCACCCAAAAATGAATACTATTGCATCCAAAATTCACAATTTGTAAGTTTTTCATATAGTTTCACCTTCCTTGGGGTCTTTAGTACAACTATCAAGTGATCTTCATGATCTTATTTTATTTTTGAATATATAAGAAACTAATCAATAAAGACTAACATAAAATGATCAAGGTAATCTCTAAATAATATATTCATTAAATCCATGAAAATAACTTGGACATGAGTAAGTCTGAATGAAATCACTATATATTCATAGTGTCCATACCAAATATGAATTCTATCTTGGGTATATCCTCCTTCTTGAACCTCGGTCAGAATGGCCCAAAGGCCTTCATATTTTATAATTTTTTGATAATCCATATTTCAAGGGATGAGGTGGAACTCTTATTAAGCCGAAAGGCTTAGAGACAATTTCATGACCCATTGGTCTTAGAGGGAATCACCCAGACAAGACAACTTAGAACTTCTCCTCCCTAGTATATGTCATGATATCCACACTCCAACTTCGTATGGCTAGTCAACTAGCTATCATATGAAAACTTCACGGGCCCGGTACCGATGTCAATGCCATACCCTCTCATTCTTCCAATTCTGTTTAGCTCTGATCTAGTGAATTTGGATACCCTGAATCCTTATAGGAAGTCATGTACCTTGTATTTTGATTGGTAAATCTGTATAATCAAGTGGCCAGAAGGCCATGGGGTGGCCCTAAGGTCTTAAGGTTTCCCGAATTTCTTAAGAGACAACTGGCCTGAAGGCCTTGGGTGGCCCGAAATCCTTGCCAGACCTGAGGACCGAACCAGTGGCCCAAAGACCCAGATGGATGAATAGTTTCAGCTGCTACAGTACCAAATATTATCTATGACAATACCAAATAGTACCTTCTATAGTACCAAACAGATGATCTCTAATGTGACACGCTGGGCCTAATGAATACCTTCTCAAGTTTCTCCTAGAGACACTTCTTCAATTTTGAGAACTAAATCCGGGATATTCTATAGGGAGTCTTCGAAATAGGCATGGAACCAAGTATGGTTTATATTGAGAATTCATGTTTATATTTTTGTGGAAGGATAGAATTATCTTCTCAGAAGATATCTTCAAACCCCCAACCAATATAAATTCAATCAATGATGAGTTTCTACCCAACCATATGAGACAAAATTCCCAGAGATTAATAATAAAAACCCAAAACATGGATGCAGTTTCTATCAAAATTTTATGTTTACCACCTCAATAATAGACAATCATAGGTTGGTTTGGAATTTCAAACATGACTTCCCTTATTTATAAATTAATGTAGAATTTTTGTAGGGACCACCAATCCAATCTTATGATAAAATCAAATTTAACTAGTGGAATAATGACAATATTTATAGGAATCACATTCTCACAAACTTCAACATAAGAGGAAGCATATACATCAGACATGATCATTGCACAATTAGGGGTTTTTACTAATAATTATATATTTAATTATTTGGGTGTAATCTTTATACACTTATAAAACTATTTAGATTTAAATGAATGGTTATATTCTATTTTTCGTAGTATTACACTAAAGATGGGGGGTGAATTGAGTTCCAATAAAAATTTCTATCAAAAATAATTAATAAAAAGTACAACAATTTGAAATAAAAAAAATCCCTGTTAACCAAAGTATGAGTTTAAAAAATATTTGGTTGTTCAAGGGATTTCTTATAGAGTGATTAGTTCTAAATAAAAAGAATCTGTATTATTACATTAAATTTCAAAATTAGACTACTAAAGATAAATCTAATATGAACAATTTCTAAGAATAACTATGAGAGAAAAGTTATTTTTTTAGATTTAAATAAACACAAATATAGAAAACTAATCTTGAATGAACACAAAAGAATTAAAGAAAGAGGTTAAGTCTCAATATAAAAATTAATACTATTTACTCAGTGATCACTTATGACCAAGAAGTTTATATAAATAAACTTTGATCTATACGCCAAATCAAGGTAAACAATAATATACACAACTATCTAGGCTAACTAAACCTCTTCCACAGTTTTCATGGGAGTGGAAAAACAAAAAATCCACACAGGGAACTCTTTCACTGTTATCTGTGGGTAGTGTATGGTGAAAAAGATGGTATGTGAGGATATATGTGTATCTTCTAGTTTTTCACTAGATTTTGTGTGTGTTCATAAGACATATAGACACACACTACTCCAAATGTAAAAGCAGTGCACAAGCAGAGAATAAAATAAATATAATAGAGCTAGAATGCTATGTGTGATTAGAAATTTATCTTGAAACTCCTAGAAGTTATGTTGAAATGTTTCTCAAGTAGAATTTTATAAATAGACAAAAAATAGAGTGTCGTGAGAGATTCTGCCTTCTATTTTCAGTGAGGTATAAGATTTGATCAATGAGTTCTTCTCCTATCTTTGTGAGTTGATGCAAAAAGTTCTTCGATTTGAGTTCTCAATAATATCTTTGTGTTTCCATAGTTAATAGTTTTGATTTTTTTCTCAGGTGCATGGGCTTCTCACCATGCTATACCTTTTTGATTAGGTATTATCTTTATACACTGTAGTTGATAAGGAGAATGATCTTGATCGTATCCAGGTACCTCGTATCTCATTCTGTAGTTTGACATTGATTAAATGTTGTCTAAAAAAGAATGAAAAAAGTAATTAAAATAATTATAAGTAATAAGTTTCAGAAATATGATTGTTAGAAATAAATTTTAATTTTAAATGACAAAGTAAGAATCGATGGTGTCTTTGAACGATGACTTGGTATGACAGTGTCTCTGATTGGTGACTCTGGAATGGTGTCTTGGAATGGTCACTCATACTTAATTTACTCTATAATTAGGAATGGTGATTCAAGTAGCAGTGAATAAGGAAGGTTATGTCATTCTAACAGTTGGACATTGTGATGGTGACTTGTGCTTTCGGTAGGTCATACATTGTGAAAAATCTGGATATCGGTAAGTCGCTTTATCGGTAACTTGATACAATGATGACTCATACTTCAAAAAAATTCTAAGAGGCTATTGACTATGGTTTGAGTAATGACGTCTCATCCATTGTCATATTTTTGAATATGTGATGATGGTGAGATAGTTGATAGTGAGACATCTTAAAAGTTAGTCTACATCAATGATAACTCATACATTCCAATATTATTCCATCAGTGATATGTCCAACAGTGAGTTTATTTTAATAGTGACCGTGAGTCTACCTTAATGGTGAATCATACTTATACATATATTTCCTACCTATCTCATGATGTAAAATGCTAAAAAATAGTTTATGAATATATGTAAACAATAGTAAACATGATTAAACATGATATAAATATAATTCAACTTCATTTAACTTGATGAAGCATGATTTTTGAGCATTGAAACAAGAGGAATCCAAAAATATCCCCCTTTTGGATGATCATAAATCATTGAATTAATAATGTGTTTATAATGATTAATGTGCAAAAGGGAAACATTCTACTTAACATGTCATATAAATCATGAGTGGTGAAATTATAAGATAAACAACATCAAAAAAATAAAAAATAAATACCATACTTAATATCATTCTCAAATTAAATTTCATATTTATTCTTCAAATTCCATACTCATTATCCCCCTTTTGAGGTTGTAAATAGTATAACAAATAGATTAGATAAAAAATGAAAATAAAAAGAGATAAATAACTGATATTAGATGAAAAATGATAATTTATTTCATGATAGAAAGTTATTATATTGAATGAAAAAAAGTTAAGAATACAACCCTACTAAGGAAAAATGAAAAATAATTTCTTCTTGAAGGTGGGATCCATTACTTATTTTCCCTTATTAGTAGAATCATAATAGGAATAGGAGATTTAGAAGGAGTTTATGTAAATAGCTAATGAATGGGAACTCTAAAAGGAACTATAGAGGTACGATCTAGATTATAAGAAGTAGGGTCTTTATGTTCTCAATAGATCTAATGGGGAAGTCATATAGAGCTATAATAGATGTACTCTGAACATGAAGGTAGGGCTTCAAATGTTTGATAAAATCCATAATAATCTTCCCACATTTCTCCATTTCCTTTGTAAAATCATATTTTTTCCATGAACATATGAAGGGTTGGAGTAAGCTCCTAGAGCTGTCTAACTTATTCCATGAAATCTTGGGTGACATGGGGTATCCTTAAATTCTCATCCAAACACCTAAAATAAGAAGTGATCTGATTCTTTGTGTAAATCCAGAAGAAGTAATAATCCACATTCTTTGTGATGGCCTCGTGATCTACATCTTCCTCCATCATGTAATGTCGAACCATGTCATGCACATTGACACTATTATGATGGATTTTACTTAATCCCACTAGATCAACACCACCAATCAATGACTAAATCTATTCCCTTATCACTTTTCTGATCATGTCAATGTCAAAAATTCTAACTAGGAGTATCAGAGGTTAAAGAACCTTTTCATTCCTCTCAGATAACTGATCTTAAAATATCCAAATCAAGATATAGAGGTTGAGTTTTATCATCCTCATAAGATGTATCTCCAAGAATTTTGACAACAACTGCTAAATATTATCTATATTTAGAAGATATTATTTTAACAACAAGAATGAGAGTATCCAGTTCATCACTCAATCCTTTATTTTCCTTTATAACTTCTTGAAGCTCAGAAACCATTTGTGGTTGAATATGTGAAAAAAAATATTTTTGAAACTATAGAAGAAACACGTTCAATAAGACTTGACACTAGTTATGGTTGTGTTTAGAGGATATCTATAATAACAGAGAACAATTCCTCTATAAAAATATTAAAATAATTATGACTCACATAGTCAGCTGGAAAAGAAGAAAACAGAGGTGTAAGATATAATGATGTATCTAATTCATCATCAAAATCTCGATAGTTCAATCCCAATGTGATTTATCTAGGATATTTTTAACATTCATCTAATATTGTCACATAAAAAGGGTAAGAGTTGAAATTTTAACTCTATGAGACAGTTGCAACCCATCAATATGTGATTTCTTCCTAACATAAACATTTTCTTGTAATTGAATATCTAGAACTTCTTCCTTAACTTACACTTTATCTACAACCTTTTGAGGTTCTAAAACTATTTCTTGTTCCACTAAAACTAGTTCTGTAGGAGTTTTAGGATCTGTAATAAGACTTTGATCCATAATAGGTTGATTAGATTCACCACTAGTTTCACCAAAAACTTTACCAATTTATTCTTTTTCTTTTTTTTCATTTGTATCGCATTCCCCTTATTCACCAGACTCTACTTCTTCCTCTTCATCATCATTATGATTTTAATTTTCTTCAACTTTTTTATTCTCTTATTCCTATTGGCTTCCACTTCCACTAGCATATTCAACATCCTTAGATTTTTCTGTTTCCACCTCCTCATCATCATCTAAAAGTGATTTTATGGTAGGAAGTTATTTTGGAGGGCTAGGATATCCATAAGAAATTCTTTTAGGGCATCCTACAATGACAAGATCACTTCTATCATAAAAAAGAGATTATTTTCCTTTATCTGCCTCATCTTATTCTTCCTCATCCAAATAATCTAAAACTTCATCAAGGGTTAGACCAGGGTAAACCTTATCCTTTGGTCTTATGGGGTGTTGAGTAGGACTGAAATATTCATAAATTATATCATTATCTCCCACCAGCTATAGCTTCTTGGGATTCCATATTACCCTCATCCTTTTTCATATAGCCTTCGTAATGAAATATCTATCACAATATTTGACAGTTTCTTCAACTTTAGTCACCACTAAATTAACTTTTAACATGGTATATATTAGATTAAAATAATATATGGAGTTTAAAATTGAATGAGGATTTATCATATCAGACATATGGGCAATAAGATATCTCCATAGGTTGATTGTGTGTCCTTTTTTCATTAGATACAACAGATAAATATCATGATACTTAAGGAAGTAAAAATATTATAGCAACCCTACCTTTTATTACATTACTATTACATCATTTTAAAGATAAACAACATAATAATATTACACGTAGAGGACCCAAAGGTTTAGTGTCTTGTGAAAACTAGGACCATACATAATAATTACAACATCAAGTATAAATATTTATTTAATTTCTTCTTCTCTAGCTTCTTATTGGCACTTGTCCTCTCCTTAGTACATGTAGCCACTTGAGGATATAAATAAAAAGGGGTTAGCTAAAATCCCAGTAAGAGGATAGATAAGAAGAATATAATAGGTGGTGAGCATAATCATAACATGGGAAAAAGATCATGAACATGAGAGGAGCATAAATAAAAAACATGAAATGTGGCAATGCATAAAAATGAAACATCATGTCTTAATGGTTAACTACCACACATAATGGTGAACCAAGATAGAATCTTTTTTACACATCATTTCACATTTACTCAGGAGATTCATCACTTTACCAGATCCATTGGAGCATTATATAATTCTGTGCGCACCCGTCACATTGAAACATTCATATTGCGCTATATAATTCCGGGCGCACCCATCACATCATAACATTTTCATCATCATGATTTTCACATAGAACACATATCAAAATTGTACATAACTAACCCATGGAATGGAATGGTTTTTATCTCATAATAACACAATCATAATCTTTGGGTTCCCAAAATAAAGAGGGAATAACATATATGTTACAAGAACCGTCCACTTTGAGTTAGAAGTAAAAGGGGTGTTCTTAAAAGAGGAGTTCTTTTGGAAAACATTTTTATTGACATAAAAACCAGTGAAAAACATGTATATCCCAGTAAAATAAAGACAATGATGAACAAATTTATTTTAAGGAGTAAACATATAAAAAATGGAGTGAAAGAGGGAGAACCCGATGGAAGAAAATTGGGTTCGAGATTTTCCCCTTACCTTGTATTCGAATGATTCAGTCTCTTTAATGTCCTATATAATGACATTATATTCATTAATTAGAAATCAAGAACCATGTGTACAGTAATAGGGTTAATTATGGTTTCATTATGTCATATTATATTCCTTTTGATGACTTATAGAGTTTAAAAACATTTTTCGGGGATGTTCGTTTTTATGGTTTTTCTTGGGTGGTTCACTTGTATTCTTAAATTGGAGTTTGGTTAGAACATCAGTAAACATCCAGAAATGATATTACATGTAATTAATGATATTAAATAAGTTTTAATTATCTTATAATGAATTATATTATATCAATGTGGATGAATCATTAGATAAGAATTAAATGACTGTTATTTGGGTCAATTTGGGTGATTTTTCGATCATAACGAACTTGTTTTATTTTATCACTAGAAATATGGAAATAAGTTAGTTAAAGAACTTGAAATAAGAGATAATACATATAAAATATTTTTTTTCTACCATAAAAATGGTTTTATGACCAGATCTGAAGGTAGAAATGGAAGAAGAAAGCAAGTCGTTCTTGAAGGTGGTAAATTAACACCTCACGAACAACGTTCTCTTTAATAAAATAAAAGGAAGAGGGAAAAGGTTTTGGATGATATAATATCCCATTAGAATCATAAAATTAAATTATATGTATAATACTGAAGTTACAATACAATTTTTATGAAGATAGGTGGAGAGAGATCAAGAAATGAACTTGAACTTGAAAGGAAATTAAAGGAGAAGAGGGAGAGAAATTACCTCTTGGATCCTTCTCTTGAGAACCTCCTTAGGGGCCTAAGATTGTTCTTTTTATGAGACCAGAAGCTCTTGGACGTGGGGGAGGGGATAGGGAAGGTGTTTGGGCAGAGTTTAGAGAAGTCTTGGAGCTTGAGAGGTGTGAGGAAATGAGGGTTTGGAGGGTGGCTTTTATAGTGGAGGGGAGAGGGGTTTCCTTAATATAAAATTCATTAGTTTATTAATTTCCCTTAAGACAAGGAATAATGAGTCTTGAATGTCCAAGAATAGTAATTTTATCATGTTATCCTAAAAAAAGTGGGCTTACATAATCATAGCATCATCGATGAGTCAATTAATCCATTATTTAGCATTTATTGTAAATTATTGGGTTCTACTATTCATCAAAAATTCAAGTATCTCAGAAAACTCCAAAAAATTTACCCAGACCATTTTTTGACATGTATAATCCAAAAAGGAAGTCCAATTTTCAAAAATAATTTTCTAATTATTATTAATTTAATATTTAATTAAAATCGTAATTTACTTAAAATAACAGTTTTTAAGATTAAAACGCATTTTGTAGTGCTTTCAAAAAATACTTACAGTCTTATTAAATTATATAAAAACTATAATACATTGATTCAATAATTTATGAATACATTTTAGGGAAATAAAGTTTCTTTTAAATTAATTAATTAATTATAATTATTTATTTATGACTTACAAAATACCAAAACCTTTACTAAGGTCAAATTGTCAATTTCTAAGATGTATAAATTTTATTTAATTAATCATGGGTAAGGTTACTCTTATGTTGGATGATTTACTATTTATAAGGTTCATATTACTATTCATAAGGGTAAGTAACTATTCACCAAATTTTTTTGTATCATTAGACTCCAAAAATCATCTTGAACATAACCGTGTATGTCAGATTTTCGAAATTCCAAACACAAAAGTGACAAACTTATGTTTAAAGGTAACTTATCAATTAGTAGTTCATTATGTTGTGTTTTCATTTTATTTTATGACATAAATATAAGAAGGGAATTTCCATTTAAAATCTTTGGGTCGTTACAATCTTCCCCCCTTAAGAAATTTCTCCCCTGAAATTTCACTTTACACAAACAGGTGAGGGTACTTCTCATTCATTGCCTCTTCTGGTTCCCATGTTTCTTCCTCAAACTTATGGTTCTTCCAAAACACATTGAAAAGATGGGATGTCTTGTTGCGTGGAACCTTATCTCTCCGATCCAAAATATTTACTGGTTGTTCCTCATAGGAGAGATCATCTTCCAGCTAGACCACCTCTGAGTTTAGTACATGTGAGGGGTCTTTTATGTACTTACTCAGTAGTGATACATGAAACACATCATGAACTTAAGCCATATTCGGTGGAAGTGAAATATGATAGACCACAAATCCTATGCGGTCAAGGATCTCAAAGGGGCCAATATACCTTGGGCATAGCTTCCCTTTCTTCCCGAATCGCATGACTCTCTTCCATGGAGATATTCGAAGGAAGAATTTATCTCCAATGTCGAAATCCAAGTCCCTTCGACGATTGTCAGCATATCTCTTTTTCCAACTTTGAGCAGCTTTGATGTGTTTCTGGATGACATAAAACATGTCTGTCATCTCTTGAACAAGATCGTGTCCATGTAACTTTCTTTCTCCAACTTCATCCCAACAGGTTGGAGTTCTACATCGGTTTCCATACAGAGCTTCATATGGATCCATCTGGATACTCGAGTGGAAGCTATTGTTGTATGAGAACTCAACCAATGGGATATGATGATCCCAACTACCTTTGAATTCAAGAGATCATGCTCTTAGCATATCTTCAAGCGTCTGAGTAGTCCTTTCAGACTGGCCATCAGTTTGGGGGTGATAGGGAGTGCTGAAATTTAATTCAGTACTCAGAGCATGTTGAAGGATCCTTCAGAACATAGATGTGAACCTTGGATCATGGTCAGAGACAACTGAGAGGGGAACAGCGTGTAGTGTCACCACTTCCTTCACATATATCTTTTCAAGTTGTTCAAGTGAGAGGTCTTCCTGAATAGCGATAAAATGGGCAGTCTTGGTGAGTTGGTCAACCACAACCCATATCGCATTATTTCCCATTGACATCTTTGGGAGACCCATGACATGGTCCATAGTAACATTTTCCCATTTCCACATGGGTATAGGCAATGACTGCATCATTCCTTTGGACTTTTTTTGCTCAGCTTTAACTTGGTGACATACCAAGCACCTTGATATATATTCTTCAATCTCATTCTTCATGTTATCCCCCCAGAAGTGTTCTCGGAGATCAAGGTACATCTTGGTACTCCCAGGATGGATAGAGAAACTTGAGGTATATGCATTGTCCAATAGATCCTTCTTTATCCCGGGTGATGAAGGAAAACAAAGCCGCGTTCCAAACTGAATCACACCATCATCATCGATATGGAACTCTTACAACTTCCCTTGTTTAACTTCATTCACCCTCTTTTGTATCTACACACAATCCCTTTGTGACTCATTAATTTTATCCTGTATGGATGGTTTCACAATCATTTGGGAAAGGTAGGATGTATCCCCTGCCCTTATGATTTCCAAATCCATTCTTTGTATATCCATGAATATTTTGTCTTTCTCAATCTAGAACTTGGATAGAGTAGCGGGTTCTTTTCTGCTTAGAGCATCAGCTACCTTGTTCGCCTTTTATAGGATGATAGTGAATAGATAAATCATAATCCTTGATTAGCTCTAACCATCTCCTTTGATGCATGTTGAGATCCTTTTGTGTGAATATATACTTTAGGATCTTTTGGTTGGTGTATATGTCACACTTCTCGCCATAAAGGTAGTGCCGCCAGATTTTCATGGAAAAAATCATGGCTGCTAGATCTAGATCATGCGTCAGGTAGTTTTGCTCATGGATCTTCAACTACCGTGAGGCGTAGGCTATCACATTGTCATTTTTAATGAGTACACAACCCAATCCTTTCTTTGAAGCATCATTTTATATCACAAAACATTCTCCACTTTTCAGTAGTGTGAGTATAGGTGCAGTGATCAACCTTCTCTTTAGCTCCTTGAAACATCCCTCACATTCTTCTGTCCAGACATACTTTACCCCTTTCCTTGTAAACTTAGTTAGCGGGCTGGAAAATCGTGAGATGTTTCTCAAAGAACATCAGTATTACCTAGCTAATCCAAGAAAAATATGGATTTCTGTGACACTAGAGGGCCTGGTCCATTCCTCAATCGCCTTTTTCTTTGAAGTATCCACAGAAATTCCCTCACTTTTGATCACATGTCCCAATAACATGACTTGATTCATCCAAAAGTCACACTTTCTGAACTTTGCATACAACTTATCCTTTATTAATGTTTCCAACACAAGTCTTAGATGTTCTTCATGTTACTCCTTGCTCTTGGAGTATATGAGAATATCATCAATAAAAACTACAACAAATTTTTCGAGGTAATGTCTAAAGACTCTATTCATTAAATCCATGAAGATTGTAGGGGAATTAGTAAGTACAAAGGGCATCACCAAAAACTCATAGTGCCCATACCTTGGTCGGAAGGCAGTCTTCTGAATATCTTCCTTCTTCACCTTTACCTGATGATATCCTGAACGAAGATCCACCTTTTAGAACTATTGAGCTTCTCTTAATTTGTCGAACAAGTCATCAATCCTTGAGAGAGGATACTTGTTCTTTATAGTGATCTTATTGAGTTCTTGATAATCAATACACAGAAACATTGTTCCATCCTTCTTCTTCACAAAGAGCACTGGCGCACCCCAAGGTGATGCACTAGGGCGTATGAACCCTTTGTCCTGATGCTCTTACAGCTGCTTATTTAACTCCTCCAGTTTGATAGGATCCATCCTATAGGGAGACTTTGAGATAGGAGTAGCTCTAGCTATGAGTTCAATTGAGAACTCAACCTCACGATCCGGTGGAATTCCGAGTTACTCTTTAGGAAACACATCGCCGTATTCCCTCACGATGGGCATTTCCTCAAGGCTGGAACTTTCCTTCGACTCAACCATTGGAGTGAGGTATGCTTTTTCATAGGGAATCAACACCCACACAATTAAAGGATTTTTCAATGGAGATTCATGATCTTCCTTACATTTTTATAGGATCATGGGATGGTTCAGAATATGAAAATATATTTCCTTTTCTTGATAGTTGATATGTTCTCTATATAACGAGAGCCAACCCATTCCCATTATAGCATCGAATTCCACCAAGGGAAGTATTATGGGATTTTCTAGAAGAATCTTCCCACATACGCCAATAGTAGAAGAGTCAAACACTTGGGTTGCAATGATTGCACCACTTGGTGTTTTTATAGATATCTCTACTTCAAGGTTTCAGGGCTTCGATTCTATAGTTCTAGAAAACTTCCATGATATAAAGGAATGCATAGAACTAGAATCAAATAATACTTTTTCCATCCTTGAGTGAATATGAATTGTACCTTGTACGACTTCATTATCATGCTACGCCTCCACAGTAGTGATGGCATAGTCCTTCCCTTGTTCCTTTGGATTTAGTGGCTACTGACACTGATTTCCCTCAAGAACTCGAGTTTTAGTGCACTAGTTTGCATAGTGCCCTAGCACCATACAGTTGTAGCAGTGAACCGTGAGTGGTTCTCTCCTTTCATTAGCTACATTATCCTTCATTTTCATGTCTTTTCGACACTCTTCAGCATGGTTTCTTTATTTCCCACACTTGAAGCATTTCCCCATCCATTTGAGGCAGTTCCCATGGTGCAACTTCCCACATTTTTGGCATGTGGGTTGTTGATTTTTCTTCCCGACATTGTCATTAGATCCACCAGCTTGAAATTCCATGTTTCGTTTCGTATCCCCATAGCCATGGGACCATTCTCCAAACTACATCTCCACTTTGAGATCACATCAAACAACTTCTTCATAACTCCCAAACTCTTGAATTGCAAGTGCCTTTCGAAGGTGTGGTTTTAATCCACTGAAGAATCTATCAATTTTTCTATCATTGTTGATAAAAAAACCTAAAGTGTACCTTGCAAGCCTTGTGAAATTTGATTCATAGGTTGTGATAGATTCTCCTTATTTTTTCTTGAGCTCTATAAATTCCCTCTCCATCTTCGTGTGACGAATTCGTGGGAAGTACTTATAAAGAAACATTATCTTAAAGTCTTCCCATTCCATCTCTTTAATTTACTCCCTTGGCATGGTGTTCTTAATCAAATCCCACCATTGATAAGCTTATCCAACTAGACGATAAACAGCTAGGGTCACCTTCTCCATCTCATAATAGTGAAGCAAAGAAAATATCTTCTCCATGGAGTTGCCCCACTGTTCCACAACTAGTGGATTAGAAGATCCAATAAACGTCAGTGGTCGTTTCCGCATAAAACATTCGATAGCCAGTTTCTCCCTCTTTGGTGAATGAGGACATTCCACATTATTATGGTTATTGTTCATAACCTGTGATAATTGGGTAAGCATCGCCATGATGTTTTGAACTACACCTCCCAAATCATTGGGGATGTCATTCGGGCAATCATTGCATTGACCCTCGCAAGAGTTGTTGGCCTAATTTCTCCTGGTTCCCACCATTTTCAAAAATTGAAAAGGTTTGAACAAAACATAAGTAAAAAATTCATGAATAACTAATTCATTTAAACAATTTATACCAAAAACATAACATATGGGATCCCTAGGTAAATATTTCTGTGTGCATATTTGTACTTAGCTTCATGCTAGAGGTTTTCTCTAGGGTTCACTAATCCTAATTCCCAAATTAACTAAACATTTCCTCTGATACCATCTATAGAGACCCTACCTTTTCATACATTACTATTAAATCATATTAAATATAAACAAAATAATAGTATTACATGTAGAGAATCCAAAGGTTTAGTGTCTTGGGAAAACTAGGACCATACATAACAATTACAACATCAAGCATAAACCGTTATTTAATTTCTTCTTCTCTAGCTTCTTATTGGCACTTGTCCTCTCCTTAGTATATGTAGTCACCTGAGGATATAAATCAAAAGGGGTGAGAAAAAATCCCAGTAAGAGGATAGATAAGAAGAATATAGTAGGGGGTGAGAATAATCATAACATGGGAAAAAGATCATGAACATGAGAGGAGCATAAATAAAAAACTTGAAATGTGGCAATGCATAAAAATGAAACATCATGTCTTAGTGGTTAACTACCACACATACTTGTGATCCAATCTAGCATATTTTTCACACATCATTTCTAATTTAATCATGATATTCATCAATTTACCCAATGAATTGGAGCGCTGTATAATTCCGGGCGCACCCGTCACATTGAAACATTCATATTGCGCTATATAATTCCGGGTGCATCCGTCACATCATAACATTTTCATCATCATGAGTTCCACATAGAACACATATAAATATTGTACATAACTAACCCATGGAATAGAATGAGTTTTATCTCATAATAACACAATCAAAATCTTTGGGTTCCCTAAAGAAAGAGGGAATAACATATTTGTTTCAAGAACCGTCCACTTTGAGTGAGAAGTAAAAGGGGTGTTCTTAAAAGAGGAGTTCTTTTGGAAAAAATTTTGATTGACATAAAAACCAGTGACAAACATATATATCCCAGAAAATTAAATACAATTATGAAAAAAACTATTTTTAAGGAGTAACCATATAAAAAATGGAGTGAAAGAGGAAGAACCCGATGGAAAAAAATTGGGTTCGAGATTTTCCCCTTACCTTGTATCCGAATGCTTCTATCTCTTTAATGTCCTATATAATGACATTATATTCATTAATTAGAATTAAAGAACCATGTTTAATTTACTATGGTTCATTCGGGTTTCATTATGTCATATTATATTCCTTTTTATGACTTATATAGTTTAAAAACATTGTTCGGGGATGTTCGTTTTTATGGTTTTTCTTGGGTGGTTCACTTGTATTCTTAAATTGGAGTTTGGGTAGAACATCAGTAAACATCCAGAAATGATATTACATGTAATTAATGATATTACAGAAGTTTTAATGATCTTATAATGAATTATATTAGATCCATGTGGATGAATCATTAGATAAGAATTAAATGATGGTTATTTGGGTCAATTTGGGCGATTTTTCGATCATAGCGAACTTGTTTTATTTTATCGCTAGAAATATGGTCATAATTTAGTTCCAAAACTTGAAATAGGAGATAATAAATATAACATATTGTGTTTCTACCATAAAAATTGTTTCATGACCAGATCTTAAGGTAGAAATGGAAGAATAAAGCAAGTCTTTCTTGAAGGTGGTAAATTAACACCACACGAACAATGTTCTCTTTAATAAAATAAGAGGAAGGGGGAAAAGGTTTTGGATGATATAATATACCATTAAAATCATAAAATTACATTATATGTATAATATGGAAGTTACAATACAATTTTTATGAATATAGGTGGGGAGAGATCAAGAAATGAACTTGAACTTGAAAGGAAATTAAAGGAGAAGAGGGAGAGAAATTACCTCTTGAATCCTTCTCTTGAGGACCTCCTTAGGAGCCTAAGCATGGTCTTTTGATGAGAAAAGATGCTCTTGGACATAGGGGAGGGGATAGGGAAGGTGTTTGGGAAGATTTTAGAGAAGTCTTGGAGCTTGAGAGGTGTGAAGAAATGAGGGTGTGGAGGGTGGCTTTTATAGTGGAGGGGAGAGGGGTTTCCTTAATATAAAATTCATTAGTTTATTAATTTCCCCTAAGACAAGGAATAGTGAGTCTTGAATGACCAAGAATAGTAATTTTATCATGTTATCCTAAAAAAGTGGGCTTACATGATCATAGCATCATCTATGACTCAATTAATTCATTATTTAGCATTTATTGTAAATTATTGGATTCTACTATTCATCAAAAATTCATGTATCTCAGAAAAATCCCAAAAATTTACCCTAACCATTTTTTGACATGTATAATCCAAAAATGAAGTCCATTTTTCAAAAATAATTTTTTAAATATTATTAATTTAATATTTAATTAAAATCGTAATTTACTTAAAAAAACAGTTTTTAAGATTAAAACTCATTTTATAGCGCTTTCAAAAATTATGTAGGGTCTTATTAAATTATCTAAAAACTATAAGACATTGATTCAATAATTTATGAATACATTTTATGGAAATAAATTTTCTTTTAAATTAATTAATTAATTATAATTATTTATTTATGACTTACAAAATACCAAAACCTTTACTAACGTCAAATTGTCACTTTCTAAGATGTCTAAATTTTATTTAATTAATCATGGGTAAGGTTACTACTATGTTGGATGATTTAATATTCATAAGGTTCATATTACTATTCATTAGGGTAAGTCATTATTCACCAAAAATTATTTTTTGTTTCATTAGACTCAAAAAATCATCTTGAACACAACAGTGTATGTCAAATTTTTGAAATTCCAAATACAGAAGTGACAAACTTGTGTTTAAAGGTCACTTATCACTTAATAGTTCATTATGTTGTGTTTTCATGTTATTTTATGACATAAATATACGAAGGGAATTTCCATTGAAAAACTTTGGGTCGTTACATTCTTCCCCCCTTAAGAAATTTCACCCCCGAAATTTCACTTTACACAAAAAGGTGAGGGTACTTCTCCTTCATTGCCTCTTCGGGTTCCCGAGTTTCTTCCTCAAACTTATGGTTCCTCCACAACAATTTTACAAGATGGGATGTCTTGTTGCGTAGAACCTTATCTCTCCGATCCAGAATATTTACTGGTTGTTCCTCATAGGAGAGACATCTTCCAGCTGCACCACCTCTGAGTTTAGTACATGTGAGGGGTCTTGTATGTACTTCCTCAGTAGTGATACATGAAACACATCATGAACTTGATCCATATTCAATGGAAGTGCAATATGATAGACCACAACTCCTATGCATATAAGGATCTCAAAGGGGCCAATATACCGTGGTCTTAGCTTCCCTTTCTTCTCGAATCGCATGACTCTCTTCCATGGAGATATTAGAAGGAAAACTTTATCTCCAATGTTGAACTCTATGTCCCTTCGACAATTGTCAGCATAGCTCTTTTTCCGACTTTGAGAAGCTTTGATGTGTTTCTGAATGACTTGAACCTTCTCTGTCATCTCTTGAACAATATCATGTCCAAGTAGCTTTCCATTTCCAACTTCATACCAACAGGTTGGAGTTCTACATCGCTTTCCATAAAGAGCTTCATATGGAGCAATCTGGATACTCAAGTGGAAGATACTGTTGTATGAGAACTAAACCAATGGGATATATTGATCCCAACCACCTTTTAATTCAATAGAGTAGGCTCTTAGCATATCTTCAAGATTATGAGTAGTCCTTTCAGACTGGCCATCAGTTTGGGGGTGATAGGTAGTGCTGAAATTTAATTCAGTACTCAGAGCATATTGAAGGCTCCTTCAGAACCTAGATGTGAACCATGGATCATGGTCAAAGACAATTGAGAGTGGAACACCGTGCAGTCTCATCACTTCCTTCACATATATCTTTCCAAGTTGTTCAAGTGGGAGGTCTTCCTGAATAGTGATAAAATGGGTAGTCTTGGTGAGTTGGTCAACCACAACCCATATTGCATTATTTCCCGTTGACATCTTTGGAAAGACCCATGACAATGTCTGTAGTAACATTTTCCCATTTCCACATGGGTATAGGCAATAGCTGCATCATACCTTTGGACTTTTGTCGCTCAGTTTTAACTTGGTGACATACCAAGCACCTTCATATATATTCTGCAATCTCCTTCTTCATGTTATCCCCCCAGAAGTGTTCTCGGAGATCACGGTACATCTTGGTACTCCCAGGATGGATAGAGAAAGTTGAGGTATGTGCATTGTCCAATAGCTCCTTCTTTGTCCTAGGTGATGAAGGCACACAAAGCCGCATTCCAAACTGAATCACTCAATCATCGTCGATATGGATCTCTTGTAGCTTCCCTTCATTTACTGCATTCACCATCTTTTGTATCTCCACATCATCCCTTTTTGATTCCTTAATTTTCTCTTGGATGGATGGTTGCACAATCATTTGGGTAAGGTAGGATGTATCCCCTGACCTTATGATTTCCAAATCCATTCTTTGTATATCCATGAAGATAGGGTATTTCTCAATCTGTAACATGGATAGAGTAGTGGGTTCTCTTCTACTTAGAGCATCATCTACCTTGTTTACCTTTTACAAGATGATAGTGAATAGAGAAATCATAATCCTTGATTATCTCTAACCATCTCCTTTGATGCTTGTTGAGATCATTTTATGTGAATATATACTTTAGGCTCTTGTGGTCGTTGTACATGTCACACTTCTCGCCATAAAGGTAGTGCCACCATATTTTCAATGAAAAAATTAAGGCTGCTAGCTCTAGATCATGCGTTGGGTAGTTCTGCTCATGGATCTTCAACTACCATGAGGCGTAGGCTATCACATTTTCATTTTTCATGTGTACACAACCCAATCCTTTTTTTGAAGCATCATTGTATTTCACAAAACATTCTCCACTTTTCAGTAGTGTGAGTATAGGTGCAGTGATCAACCGTTTCTTTATATCCTTGAAACATACCTCACATTCTTCCATCCAGACATACTTTACCCCTTTCCTTGTTAACATTGTTAGTGGGTTGGACAATCGTGAGAAGTTTCTCAAAAACGTCGGTAGTAAAATGCTAATCCAAGAAAACTACGGATTTCTGTGACACTAGAGGGCCTGGTCCATTCCTCAATCGCCTTTTTCTTTGAAGGATCCATAGAAATTCCCTCACTTTTGATCACATGTCCCAAGAACATGACTTGATTCATCCAAAAGTCACACTTTTAGAACTTGGTGTACAACTTCTCCTTTCTTAATGTCGCCAACACAAGTCTTAGATGTTCTTCATGTTACTCCTTTCTCTTGGAGTATATGAGAATATCATCGATAAAAACTACAAAAAAAAATTCGAGGTATTGTCTAAAGACTATATTCATCAAATCCATTAATAATTCAGGGGAATTAGTAAGACCAAAGGGCATCACAAAAAATCATAGTGCCCATACCTTGGTCGGAAGGCAGTCTTCTGAATATCTTCCTTCTTCACCTTTACCTGATGATATCCTGAACGAAGATCCACCTTTGAGAACTATTGAGCTCCTATTAATTTGTAGAACAAGTCATCAATCCTTGAGAGAGGATTCTTGTTCTTTATGGTAATCTTTTTGAGTTCTCGAAAATCAATACACAGCCGCATTGTTCCATCCTTCTTCTTCACAAAGAGCACTGGCACACCCCAAGGTGATGCACTAGGGCGTATGAACCCTTTGTCCTGATGCTCTTGTAGCTGCTTATTTAACTCCTCTAGTTTGATAGGAGCCATCCTATAGGGATACTTCTAGATAAGAGTATCTCCAGCTATGAGTTCCATTGATAACTCAAACTCACGATCTGGGGGAATTCTGGGTTACTCTTCAGGAAACACATCGTCGTATTCCCTCACGATGGGCATTTCCTCAAGGCTAGAACTTTCCTTTGACTCAACCATTTGAGTGATGTATGCTTCTTCATAGGGAATCAACACCCACACCATTGAAGGATTTTTAAAAGGAGATTCATGATCTTCCTTACATTTTTAGAGGATCATGGGATGGATCGGAATATGAAAAGATATTTTCTTTTCCCGATAGTTGATATGTTCTCTATATAATGAGATCCAATCCATTCCCATTATAGCATCGAATTCCACAAAGGGAAGTATTACGGGATTTTCCGAAAGAATCTTCCCACATACGCCAGCAGTAGAAGAGTCAAACACTTAGGTTGCAATGATTTCACCACTTAGTGTTTTTATAGATATATCTACTTCAAGGTTTCGGGGCTTTGATTCTATAGTTCTAGCAAATTTGAAAGATATTAAGGAATGTGTAGAACTAGAATCAAATAATACTTTTTCCATTCTAGAGTGAATAAGAAGTGTACCTTGAATGACTTCATTATCATGCTCTGCCTCCACAGTAGTGATGGCATAAGCCATCCCTTGTTCCTTTGGCTTCGGTGGCTACTGACACTGATTTCGCTCGAGAACTCGAGGTTTAGTGCACTAGTTTGCATAGTTCCCTAGCACCTTACAGTTGTAGCATTGAACCGTGAGTGGTTCTCTCCTTTCATCAGCTACATTATTCTTCCTTTTCGTTTATTTTCGACACTCTTGAGCATGGTTTCCTTCTTTCCCACACCTGAAGCATTTCCCCACCCATTTGAGGCAGTTCCCATGGTGTAACTTCCACATTTTTGGCATGTGGGTCGTTGATTTTTCTTCCCGCCTTTGTTATTAGATCCACCAACTTGAAACTCCATGTTTCGTTTCATATCCCCATAGACATGGGACCATTATCCAAACTCCATTTTCACTTTGAGAGCACATCGAAAAACTTCTTTATAACTCCCAAACTCTTGAATTGCAAGAGCCTTTAAAAGGTGTGGTTTTAATCCACTAAAGAATCTATCAATTTTTCTATCATTGTTGATAAAAATACTGAAGTGTACCTTGCAATCCTTGTGAAATTTTATTCATATGTTGTGATAGATTCTACTTCTTTTTTCTTGAGGTCTATAAATTATCTCTCCATCTTCATGTGAAGAGTTCATGGGAAGTACTTATTAAGAAACATTATCTTAATGTCTTCCCATTCCATATCTTTAATTTCTTCCCTTGACTTGGTGTTCTTAATCAAATCCCACCATTGATTTGCTTATCCAACTAGACGATAAATAGCTAGGGTCACCTTCTCCATCTCAGAATAGTGAAGAAAAGAAAAGATCTTCTCCCTGGAGTTGACCCACTGTTCCACAACTAGTGGATTAGAAGATCCAATAAACGTCCGTGGTCATTGCCGCATAAAACATTCGATAGCCAGTTTATCCCTCTTTGGTGAAGGAAGGTGTTCCCCATTATTATGGTTATTGTTCATAACCTGAGATAATTGGGTAAGAATCTCCCTGATGTTTTGAACCCCACCTCCCAAATCATTGGGGATGTCATTCGGGCAATCATTGCATTGACCCTCGCAAGAGTTGTTGGCCTAATTTATCCTGGTTCCCACCATTTTCAAAAATTGAAAAGGTTTGAACAAAACATAAGTAAAAAATTCATGAATAACTAATTCATTTAAAAAATTTATACCAAAAACATAACATATGGTATCCCTAGTTAAATATTCCTGTTTGTATATTTGTACTTAGTCTCATGCTAGAGGTTTTCTTTTGGGTTCACTAATCCTAATTCCCAAATTAACTAAACATTTCCTCTGATACCAACTATAGAGACTCTACCTTTTCATACATTACTATTACATCATATTAACTATAAAAAACATAATAGTATTACACGTAGAGGATCCAAAGGTTTAGTGTCTTGGAAAAACTAGGACTATACATAACAATTACAACATCAAGCGCAAACATTTATTTAATTTCTTCTTCTCTAGCTTCTTATTAGCACTTATCCTCTCCTTAGTACTTGTAGTCACCTAAGGATATACATCAAAATGGGTGAGCTAAAATACCAGTAAGAGGATAGATAAGAAGAATATAGTAGGGGGTGCGAATAATCATAACATGGGAAAAAGATCATGAACATGAGAGGATCATAAATAAAAAACATGAAATGTGGCAATGCATAAAAATGGAACATCATGTCTTAGTGGTTAACTACCACACATACTTGTGAACCAAGCTAGAATCTTTTTCACACATAATTTCTCATTTACTCATGAGATTCATCACTTTACCCAATGCATTAGAGTGCTGTATAATTCTGGGCGCACCCATCACATTGAATCATTCATATTGCGCTATATAATTCCGGGCGCACCCGTCACATCATAACATTTTCATCATCATGATTGCCACATAGAATAAATATCAAAATTTTACATAACCAACCCATGTAATGGAATTGGTTTTATCTCATAATTACACAATCATAAACTTTGGGTTCCCAAAATAAAGAGGGAATAACATATATGTTACAAGAACCGTCCACTTTGAGTGAGAAGTAGAAGGGGTGTTCTTAAAAGAGGAGTCCTTTTGGAAAACATTTTGATTGACATTAAAACCAGTGAAAAACATGTACATACCAAAAAATTAAATACAATGATGAAAAAAATGATCTTTAAGGAGTAATCATATAAAAAATGGAGTGAAAGAGGGAGAACCTGATGGAAGAAAATTGGGTTCGAGATTTTCCCCTTACCTTGTATCCAAATGCTTCCGTCTCTTTAATGTCCTATATAATGACATTATATTCATTAATTATAAATCAAGAACCATGTGTACAGTAATAGGGTTCATTCTGGTTTCATTAGGTCATGTTATATTCCTTTTTATGACTTATAGAGTTTAAAAACATTGTTTGGGGATGTTCGTTTTTATGGTTTTTCTTGGGTGGTTCACTTGTATTATTAAATTGGAGTTTGGGTAGAACATCAGTAAACATCCAGAAATGATATTACATGTAATTAATGATATTACAGAAGTTTTAACGATATTATAATGAATTATATTTGACCCATGTGGATGAATCATTAGATAAGAATTAAATGATGGTTATTTGGGTCAATTTGGGCGATTTTTCGATCATAACGAACTTGTTTTATTTTATCGCTAGAAATATGGTCATAAGTTAGTTCCAGAACTTGAAATAGGAGATAATACATATGAAGTTTTTTGTTTCTAACATAAAAATGGTTTCATGATCAGATCTGAAGGTAGAAATGGAAGAAGAAGGCAAGTCGTTCTTGAAGGTGGTAAATTAACACCTCACGAACAACGTTCTCTTTAATAAAATAAAAGGAAGAGGGAAAAGGGTTTGGATGATATAATATCCCATTAGAATAATAAAATTACTTATATTTATAATACGGAAGTTAATATATAATTTGTATGAAGATAGGTGGGGAGAGATCAAGAAATGAACATGAACTTGAAAGGAAATTAAAGGAGAAGAGGGAGAGAAATTACCTCTTTAATCCTTCTCTTGAGAACCTCTTTAGGGGCCTAAGCATGGTATTTTGATGAGACCAGAAGCTCTTGGACGTGGGGTAGGGGATATGGAAGGTGTTTGGTCATTGTTTAGAGAAGTCTTGGAGCTTGAGAGGTGTGAAGAAATGAGGGTGTGGAGGGTGGCTTTTATAGTGGAGGGGAGAGGGGTTTCCTTAATAAAAAATTCATTAGTTTATTAATTTACCTTAAGACAAGGAATAGTGAGTCTTGAATGACCAAGAATATTAATTTTATCATGTTATCCTAAAAAAATTGGTCTTACATCATCATAGCATCATTGATGACTCTATTAATCCATTATTTAGCATTTATTGTAAATTATTGGATTCTACTATTGATCAAAAATACAAGTATCTCAAAAGAATCCCAAAAATTTACCCCGACCATTTTTTGACATTTTGAATCCAAAAATGAAGTCCATTTTTCAAAAATAATTTTCGAAATATTATTAATTTAATATTTAATTAAAATTGTAATTTACTTAAAATAACAGTTTTTAAGATTAAAACCCATTTTATAGTGCTTTGAAAAATTACGTAGGGTCTTATTAAATTATCTAAAAACTATAATACATTGATTAAATAATTTATGAATACATTTTAGGGAAATAAAGTTTCTTTTAAATTAATTAATTAATTATAATTATTTATTTATGACTTAAAAAATACCAAAACCTTTACTAAGGTCAAATTGTCACTTTCTAAGATGTCTAAATTTTATTTAATTAATCATGGGTAATGTTAATATTATGTTGGATGATTTACTATTCATATGGGTCATATTAATATTCATAAGGGTAATTCACTATTCACCAAAAATTATTTTTGTTTCATTAGACTCCAAAAATCATCTTGAACACAACCGTCTATGTCAGATTTTCGAAATTCCAAACACAGAAGTGAAAAAATTATGTTTAATGGTCACTTATCACTTAGTAGTTCATTATGTTGTGTTTTCATATTATTTTATGACATAAATATAATAAGGGAATTTCCATTGAAAAGCTTTTTTGGACCGTTACATTCTTCCACCCTTAAGAAATTTCTCCCCCGAAATTTCACTTTACACAAACAGGTGAGGGTACTTCTCCTTCATTGCCTCTTCTGGTTCCCAAGTTGCTTCCTCAAACTTATGGTTCCTCAACAACAATTTGACAAGATGGGATGTCTTTTTGCATATAACCTTATCTCTCCGATCCAGAATATTTACTAGCTGTTCCTCCTAGGAGAGATCGTCTTCTAGCTGCACCACCTCTGAGTTTAGTACATGTGAGTGGTCTTGTATGTACATCCTCAGATGTGATACATGAAACACATCATGAACTTGAGCCATATTCGGTGGAAGTGCAAGATGATAGACAACAACTCCTATGCGGTCAAGGATCTAAAAGGGTCCAATATACCTTGGGCTTAGCTTCCCTTTCTTCCCGAATCGCATGAATCTCTTCCATGGAGATATTCGAAGGAAGACTTTATCTCCAATGTCGAACTCCAAGTCCCTTCGACGATTGTCAGCATAGCTCTTTTACCAACATTGAGCAGCTTTGATGTCTTTCTGGATGACTTGAACCTTCTCTGTCATCTCTTGAACAAGATCATGTCCAAGTAGTTTTCTTTCTCCAACTTCATCCCAACAGGTTGGAGTTCTGCATCTCTTTCCATACATAGATTCATATGGAGCCATCTGGATACTCGAGTGGAAGCTATTGTTTTATGAGAACTCAACCAATGGGATATGCTGATCCCAAACACCTTTGAATTCAAGAGAGCAGGCTCTTAGAATATCTTCAAGCATCTGAGTAGTCCTTTCATACTGGCCATCAGTTTGGCGGTGATAGGCAATGCTGAAATTTAATTCCGTACTCAGAACATGTTGAAGGCTCCTTCAGAACTTAGATGTGAACCATGGATCATGGTCAGAGACAATTGAGAGTGGAACACCGTGCAGTCTCACCACTTCCTTCACATATATCTTTGCAAGTTGTTCAAGTGAGAGGTCTTCCCAAATAGCGATAAAATGGGCAGTCTTGGTGAGTTGGTCAACCACAACCCATATAACATTATTTCACATTGATGTATTTGGGAGACCCGTGACAAAGTCCATATTAACATTTTCCCATTTCCATATGGGTATAGGCAATGACTGCATCATACCTTTGGACTTCTGTCGCTCTGCTTTAACTTGGTGTCATACCAAGCACCTTGATATATATTCTGCAATCTCCTTCTTCATGTTATCCCCCTAGAAGTGTTCTTGGAGATCATGGTACATCTTGGTACTCCCAGGATGGATAGAGAAAGTTGAGGTATGTGCATTGTCTAACAGATCCTTCTTTATCCCGGGTGATGAAGGCACACAAAGCCGCGTTACAAACTAAATCACACCATCATTGCCGATATGGAACTCTTGCAGCTTCCCTTCTTTTTCTACATTCACCCTCTTTTGTATCTCCACATCATCCCTTTGTGATTCCTTAATTTTATCGTGGATGGATGGTTGCACAATCATTTGGTCAAGGTAGGATGTATCCCCTACCCTTATGATTTCGAAATCCATTATTTGTATATCCATAAAGATAGGGTCTTTCTCAATCTATAATATGGATAGAGTAGCAGGTTCTTTTCTTCTTAGAGCATCAGCTACCTTGTTCTCCTTTTACAGGATGATAGTAAATAGAGAAATAATGATCCTTGATTAGATCTAACCATCTCATTTGATTCATGTTGAGATCATTTTGTGTGAATATATACTTTAGGCACTTGTGGTCAGTGTATATGTCACACTTCTCACCATAAAGGTAGTGCCGCCATATTTTCAAGGAAAAAATCATGGCAGCTAGCTCTAGATCATGCGTCGGGTAGTTCTGCTCATGGATCTTCAACTACTATGAGGCGTAGGCTATCACATTGTCATTTTTCATGAGTACACAACCCAATACTTTCTTTGAAGCATCACTGTATATCACAAAACTTTCTCCACTTTTCAGTAGTGTGAGTATAGGTGCAGTGATCAACCTTCTCTTTAGCTTCTTGAAGCTTCCCTCACATTCTTCCGTCCAGACATACATTAACCCTTTCCTTGTTAACATAGTTAGCGGGATGGACAATTGTGAGAAGTTTCTAAAAAACGTCGGTAGTACCCAGCTAATCCAAGAAAACTATGGATTTCTGTGACACTAGAGGGCATGGGCCATTCCTCAATCGCCTTTTTCTTTGAAGGATCCACAGAAATTCCCTCACTTTTGATCACATGTCCCAAGAATATGACATGATTCATCAAAAAGTTACACTTGATGAACTTGGCGTACAACTTCTCCTTTCTTAATGTTGCCAACACAATTCTTAGATGTTCTTCATGTTACTCCTTGCTCTTGGAGTATATGAGAATATCATCGATAAAAACTACAACAAATTTGTCAATGTAATGTCTAAATACTCTATTCATAAAATCCATGAAGATTTCAGGGGAATTAGTAAGTCCAAAGGGCATCACCAAAAACTCATAGTGCCCATACCTTGGTCGGAAGGCAGTCTTATGAATATCTTCCTTCTTCACCTTTACTTGATGATATCCTGAACGAAGATCCACCTTTGAGAACTATTGATCTCCTGTTAATTTGTCGAACAAGTCATCAATCCTTGAGAGAGGATACATGTTCTTTATGGTGATCTTGTTGAGTTCCCGATAATTAATACAGATCCGCATTGTTCCATCCTTCTTCTTCACAAAGAGCACTGGAGCACCCCAAGGTGATGCATCAGGGCGTATGAACCCTTTGTCCTGATGCTATTGCAGCTGCTTATTTAACTCCTCCAGTTCGATAGGATCCATCCTATAGGGACACTTCGAGATAGGAGTAGCTCCAGCTATGAGTTCAATTGAGAACTCAAGCTCACGATCTGGGGGAATTCTGGGTTACTCTTCAGGAAACACCTCACCGTATTCCCACACGATGGGCATTTCCTCACGGCTGGCACATTCCTTCGACTCAACCATTTGAGCGAGGTATGCTTCTTCATAGGGAATCAACACCCACACCATTGAAGGATTTTTCAAAGGAGATTCATGATCTTCCTTACATTTTTATAGGATCACGGGATGGTTCAGAATATGAAAAGATATTTCCTTTTCCTGATAGTTGTTATGTGCTCTATATAACGAGAGCCAATCCATTCCCATTATAGCATCGAATTCTTCCAAGGGAAGTATTACGGGATTTTCCAGAAGATCTTCCCACATATACCAATAGTAGAAGAATCAAACACTTGGGTTGCAATGATTGCACCACTTGGTGTTTTTATAGATATCTCTACTTCAAGGTTTTAGGGCTTCGATTCTATAGTTATAGAAAACTTGCAAGATATAAAGGAATGCGTAGAACTAGAATCAAATAAGACTTTTTCTATTCTTGAGTTAATAGGAGGTGTACCTTGTACGAATTCATTATCACGATCCTCCTCCACAGTAGTGATGGCATAAGCCTTCCCTTGTTCCTTTGGCTTCGGTGGCTACTGACACTGATTTCCCTCGATAACTTGAGGTTTAGTGCACTGGTTTGCATAGTTCCCAAGCACCTTACAATTGTAGCATTGAACCGTGAGTGGTTCTCTCCTTTCATCAGCTACATTATCCTTCCTTTTCGTGTATTTTCGACACTCATGAGCATGGTTTCCTTCTTTCCCACACTTGAAGCATTTCCCCATCCATTTGAGGCAGTTCCCATGGTGCAACTTCCCACATTTTTGGCATGTGGGTCGTTGATTTTTCTTACCACCTTTTTCATTAGATCCACCAGCTTGAAACTCCATGTTTCGTTTCTTATCCCCATTGCCATGGGACCATTCTCCAAACTCCATCTCCACTTTGAGAGCACATCGAAAAACTTCTTCATAACTCCCAAACTCTTGAATTGAAAGAGTCTTTAGAAAGTGTGGTTTTAATCCACTAAAGAATCTATCAATTTTTCTATCATTGTTGATAAAAAACCTGAAGCGTACCTTGCAAGCCTTGTGAAATTTGCTTCATAGTTTGTGATAGATTCTCCTTCTTTTTACATGAGCTCTATAAATTCTCTCTCCATATTCGTGTGAAGAGTTCGTGGGAAGTACTTATTAAGAAACATTATCTTAAAGTCTTCCCATTCTATCTCTTTAATTTCCTCCCTTGGCTTGGTGTTCTTAATCAAATCCCACCAATGGCCAGCTTCTCCAACTAAATGATAAACAGCTCAGGTCACCTTCTCCGTCTTAGAACGGTGAAGAAAAGAAAAGATCTTTTCCATGGAGTTAACCCACTGTTCCATAACTAGTGGATCAGAAGATCCACTAAACGTTAGTGGTCATTGCCACATATAACATTTGATAGCCAGTTTCTCCCTCTTTGGTGAAGGAGGATGTTCCCCAATATTATGGTTATTATTCATAACCTGAGATAATTTGGTAAGCATCACCAAGAAGTTTTTAACTCCACCTCCCAAATCATTGCAGATGTCATTCAGGCAATCGTTTCATTGACCCTCACAAGAGTTGTTGGCTTGTTTTCTCCTGGTTCCCACCATTTTCAAAAATTGAAAAGGTTTCAACAAAACATAAGTAAAAAAGTCATGAATAACTAATTCATTTAAACAATTTATACCAAAAACATAACATATGGGATCCCTAGGAAAATATTCCGGTGTGCATATTTTTACATAGTCTCATGCAAGAGGTTTTCTCTAGGGTTCACTAATCCTAATTCCCAAATTAACTAAACATTTCCTCTGATACCAACTATAGTTACCCTACCTTATCATAAATTACTATTAAATCATATTAAATATAAACAACATAATAGTATTACACATAGAGGATCCAATGGTTTAGTGTCTTGAGCAAACTAGGACCATACATAACAATTACAACATCAACCATAAGCATTTATTTAATTTCTTCTTCTCTAGCTTCTTATTGGCACTTGTCCTCTCCTTAGTACATGTAGTCACCTGAGGATATACATCAAAAGGGGTTAGTTAAAATCCAAGTTAGAGGATATATAAGAAGAATATAGTAGGGGGTGAGAATAATCATAACATCGGAAAAATATCATGAACATGAGAGGAGCATAAATAAAAAACTTGGAATTTGGCTATGCATAAAAATGAAACATCATGTCTTAGTGGTTAACTACCACACATACTTTTGAACCAAGCTAGAATGTTGTTCACAAATAATTTCTCATTTACTCATGAGATTCATCACTTTACCCAATGAATTGGAGCTCTGTATAATTCCAGGCGCACCCGTCACATTGATACATTCATATTGTGCTATATAATTCCAGGTGCACCCATCACATCATAACATTATCATAATCATGCTTGAAACATAGAACACATATAAGAAATGTACATAGAAAACCCATGGAATTTAATGGTTTTAATCTCATAATAACTAAATCATAATCTTTGGGTTCCCAAAAGAAAGAGGTAATAACATATATGTTACAAGAACCGTCCACTTTGAGTGAGAAGTAAAATGGGTGTTCTTAAATGAGGAGTTCTTTTGGAAAACATTTTTATTGACATAAAAACCAGTGAAAAACATGTATATCCCAGAAAAGTAAATACAGTGATGAAAAAATTACCTTTAGGGAGTAACCATATAAAAAATGGGGTGAAAGAGGGAGAACCCGAAGGAAGAAAATTGGCTTCGAGATTTCCCCCTTACCTTGTATCTGAATGCTTCCTTCGCTTTAATGTCTTGTATAATGACATTATATTCATTAATTAGAAATACATAACCATGTGTACATTAATAGGGTTCATTCTGGTTTCATTATGTCATATTATGTTTCTTTGGACGACTTATAGAGTTAAAAAACATTGTTCGGGGATGTTCGTTTTTATGGTTTTTCTTAGGTGGTTCACTTGAATTCTTAAATTGGAGTTTTGGTAGAACATGAGTAAACATAAAGAAATGATATCACATGTAATTAATGATGTTACATAAGTCTGAATGATCTTATAATGAATTATATTAGATCCATGTGGATGAATCATTAGATAATAATTAAATGATGGTTATTTGGGTCAATTTGGGCGAATTTTCGATCATAACAAACTTGTTTTATTTTATCACTAGAAATATGGTCATAAGTTAGTTCCATAACTTGAAATAGGAGATAATACATATAAAATATTCTGTTTCTACCATAAAAATGGTTTCATGACCAGATATGAAGGTAGAAATGGAAGAAGAAAGAATGTCGTTCTTGAAGGTGGTAAATTAACACCTCAAGAACAACGTTCTCTTTAATAAAATAAAAGTAAGAGGGAAAGAGGGTTGGATGATATAATATCCCATTAGAATAATAAAATTACAGTATATTTATAATACTGACATTAAAATAAAATTTCAATGAAGATAGGTGGGGAGAGATCAAGAAATTAACTTGAATTTGAAAGGAAATTAAAGAAGACGAGGGAGAGAAATTACCTCTTGAATCTTTCTCTAGAGAACCACATTAAGGGCCTAAGATTGGTGTTTTGATGAGACAAGAAGGTCTTGGAAGTGGGGGAGGGGATAGGAAAGGTGGTTGGGCAGAGATTATAGAAATTTTGGAGCTTGAGAGGTGTGAGGAAATGAGGTTGTGGAGGGTGGCTTTTATAGTGGAGGGGAGAGGGGTTTCCTTAATACAAAATTCATTAGTTTATTAATTTCCCCTAAGACAAGGAATAAGGAGTCTTTAATGACCAAGAATTGTAATTTTATCATGTGATCCCAAACCAAGTGGGCTTACATCATCATAGAATCATCGATGACTCCATTAATCCATTATTTAGCATTTATTGTAAATTATGGGATTCTACTATTCATCAAAAATTCAGGTATCTCAGAAAAATCACAAAAATTTACCCCAACCATTTTTCGACATGTAGAATCCAAAAATGAAGTCCATTTTTGAAAAATAAATTTTTAAATATTATTGATTAAATATTTAATTAAAATCATAATTTACTTAAAAAAACTGTTTTTAAGAATAAAACTCATTTTATAGTGCTTTCAAAAATTACGTAGGGTCTTATAAAATTATCTAAAAACTATAAGACATTAATTGAAAAATTTATGAATACATTTTAGGGAAATAAATTTTCTTTTTAATTAATTTATTAATTATAATTAATTATTTATGACTTACAAAATACCAAAACGTTTACTAAGGTCAAATTGTCACTTTATAAGATGTCTAAATTTTATTTAATTAATCATGGGTAAGGTTACTCTTATTTTGGATGATTAAATATTCATAAGATTCATATTACTATTCATAAGGGTAGGTCACTATTCACCAAAAATTATTTTTGTTTTATTAGACTTCAAAAATCATCTTGAACACAACCGTGTATGTCGGATTTTCAAAATTCCAAACACAGAAGTGACAGACTTATGTTTAAAGGTCACTTATAACTTACTAGTTCATTATGTTGTGTTTTCATGTTATTTTATGGCATAAATATAAAAAGGGAATTTCCATTGAAAAACTTTGGGTCATTACAAATATCCTTTCCTTGGACATAATTTATGATGAATAAACATAAATAGAAATTGGCATTCACTATCCAATTTTGTTTATATAGGTCTTTTGGTGATTCCATCACTGGTCAGCTTAGTCAAGGTTATTTCATAATAAATAATATCACTATGAATAAAAGTATTACCTTTATATTCTTAAAAAATACCTTCATGATGTGCATTGAATCATTAAACCCATTTCTTGTAAGAAAAATAAATAATTTCTCATTTATTCTAGACTTGATTCAAAACTTATATGTGCCCTCAATAATGAACCCCACTTATGGATAAATTTCCTGAACTAGCTTTGGAAAAGAGGCCTCTTGTTGTTCGAAAACCACTCCAACCAACCTTCTTCTAGAAATAATTTCCAAACAAGAGACTTAATTGACTAGAGAAAATCTGCATGCACATCCTTTTCGAGACCAACCATTTAGATAGAAAGATCAGGATTAATAGGTTTAGTTTTAGGATCACTCAATTCACCATTTTTCTTCATCAAAGGATGAAAATCCTCTAGAGTTGTCTTAAATGGATGATTTAATTGATCCATTTCGGAGGGTTTGGTTCGAAGGAATAAGGTAGTAGTGGTTAATGATAGAGAGAGAGGATTGGTTTTGGGAGATTGATAAAGCGAGAAATGATTTAGATCGATTCTGTTTTTATCATTTAATGATTTCAAAATAATAAATCGACAATGTGGAATAAAATAATGTAAAATAAATAATAGAATTAATTTAAGTCCAACATATTAAAATAACAAAGTAAAGATCGACAAGAAAACATGGTTAGTGCTAGTGGTGTGTCATCATCACTAAGTCCCAATGGTGAATCATCAACCAGTAATTCATCAAAGGTGAGTCATCAAATGGTTAGTCTTCCATGGCGAGTCATCAACGATGTATCCCAATGGTGAGTTATCAAAAGTGAGTCCTAACAATGAGTCATGAATAGTTATTCACTCAAAATTGATCATCCCCAACTAATTTCTAATGTAACTCATTCTATTAGAATTTAATGGCGTAGTAAAAATATCAGAAAGATGACGTTCCGTTCCAATTAATTGAAGAGTTATATCACCTTTCTTATAGTAATATCTCAAAATGAGATGTCTTACATCAATATGATCTATTATTGAATGAGAAACTAGGTTCTTATAAATATTAATAGCACCTGATTTTTTAACAATTTATAGGTGCATGCCTAAATAGATATTCATAGTCTAGAAATGTGTGTTTCATCAAAAAAAATTGACCACAACAACTACCAGTAGCTATGTATTCTGATTCAGTAGTAGAAAGTGAAATTAAATTTTGTTTCTTACTAAACCATAAAACTAGAGAATTTCTCAAAAAGTGACATGTTCTAGAATTGATTTTTCTATATAACTTAAAACCACCAAAATCAGCATCAGAATCACTAACTAAGTCAAAAGGTGGTCTTTTAGGATAGAACATCCCTATGTTAGTAGTATATTTGAGGTATTTGAAATTTATTTTGAATGTAAAAAGGTGTGAATCTGTAAAATTTTCTTAAATATGAGCACATATACATAAACTAAAAATAATATCAGGTTGGATATTAGTTAAGCAAACATTTCTTCCAATCATACCTCTATAATTGGTTTGATCCACTAATTTTACATTTTTATAAAGATCCAATTTACAGGTGGTACTCATAGAAGTTTCACTACTTTTAGTGCTATCCAAGATCAATGTTTTAAAATTTCTTTAGTATATTTACTTTGATTAAAAATAATACCTTCCTTATTTGTAAAATTTTTAAATCCAAGAAAGAATTTCAGTTCACCCATTAAAATAATTTCAAACTCATTTTGCATCTTTTTTGAAAATTCAATACATAAAGAATTTTTTGAAGATCCGAAAATAAAATAATGGACACATATTTTAACAACAAAATCATATTTAGAGATTATTTTTATGAAAATAGTAGGGTAATCTATACCTTTAGGAAAAACTTTAGAAATATTAAAAGTAATGATCTTATCATACAAAGATCTTGGATCATGTTTTAAACTATACAAATCATTTATTAATTTGAAAAAATGATTTTTCAAATGAGTATTTGTAAAACCAGGGGGTTGTTCAAAAAAAATTACTCAACTATATACCTATTTAGGAATTCTCTTTTGACATCCATTTGATAAAGTTTGAAATTCAGTTGTGATGCATAAGCTAGCAATAGTATAACTGATTCAAGTTGGGCCATAGGTGAAAAGGTTTCTTCATAGTCTATTCTTCCTTATTGACTATAACCTTGTGAAACATTTCTGGATTTATTTTTTACTATAGTTCCAGCTTCATCCACTTTGTTTCTAAACACCAAATTAGTGCCTATGGTCAACATATTTTTGTGTCTATAAAAAAGTTCACATAATTTGTTTATTTAAAACTGATTTAATTCACCTTTCATATCCATCATCTATAAATCATCATTTATTACATCATTCATATTATTAGGTTCAAGATGTGGGGAAAAGAATTGATGTTCAACCATGTTTCTTAGAGAAGCTCTATTCTATGTTCCTTTTTCTATGTCTCCAACTACAAAATCTATGGGAGGGGTTTTAAGAGTTCTAAGAGGACTAGAAAAAGGAGGGCTGGTCACATTGGGTTCACCTGTAGGTTTGGGTTCCATTTTGTCAGAGTCTGTAAGTTTTATTGAACTATATTTTTCTACTTGATTACCAATAGAATCAGTATATTTAGAATATAATTCTATATTTGGAATATTTTCCTCAATATTTTATAAGGAGGTTTTGGATTAAATAAGATATATTTCATAAAATTTGATATGGATAGATTATTACACACATTTGGTTCTCTAATTAAAGACTCTATAGGATTTACAAGAGATTGAATAACCTAGAAAAATTCCATCATCACTCTTGGAGGGAAATTTGTCCAGATTATCTTTTATATTGAGAATAAAGACTTTGAAACTAATCAATTTTTAGTAATTAACCTTGTGTTTCCTATTATTGCACATCTCATAGGGGGTTACTATAGAATAGGTCTAATTGATTCTCTATTGATTATATAGTATGCTTTATTCATAGCTTCCGAACAAATATAGATAGGTAGATCATAATCATTAAGCATAGTATGGGATGTCTCTTATATTGTTCTACTTCTCCTTTCCACAACTCCATTATGATTTGGTGTCCTAGGAGTAGAGAAGTTATTACTATATCCATTATGTAAGAAAAAAGATTCAAATTCTTGATTTTCAAAATCACAGCCAAGGTCACTTATTATGATCTTGTTTCTACGTCCACTTATGTTTTCTACTGACCTAGCATACATGATGAAATAAGATCAAGACTAACTTTTTGTGAGATAAAAAGAAGCTCCAAGTATACCTAGAAAATCCATATCCTATAATATAGACATAGTGATTCCCATTTGAACTTGAAACTCTAGATGGTCCAAAAAAATCCATGTGAACCAACTTAATTGGTTGAGAATTTGGAACATATTTCTTTGGTTTGAAAGATATTTTATGTTGTTTTCCATTTTGATAAGTATTACATAATTTATTTTTTGGAAACTCTAGTTTAGGTAGATCCTTTACTAATCCTTTTAATGTATGATTTCTATGAGAGTGAATGCTTCAATGGCCTAGTCACCTATGCCAGACCCAGGACTCTTTATGAAAGGAACTTAAGCAAGAAAAATTCTGTGAGACTAAGGAATCCAAATTAATAGCATATACATTTTCATTTATAAAATAAGTGAATAATAAATCATTCATATAACTGAAAACATTACAATCAAAATTTTGAAATTCAACAAGAATACCATTATACAATTACTATCAAATTATAAGTAGATTCTACTTTAGGCCATGAACAAAAAGAACTTTAGAAATTAAAACTGAATTAGTGTTACTGATTTGGAAAAGGCCAATAATTTTCACTTTTTCATTTTCCCCAAAGGGGACATATCCACCATAAATCATAATGAGATTCATGAAGCTAGAGTAGTCTCTTGTCATGTGTCTTGAACATCTGTTGTATAAGTACCCTATGTTCGAACAAGAACACATCAAATAGATTTCCTAGAAAAATAGTTGAAACAAGAAAAGTCTTTGGTACCATGATTTTCATGGGTCTATAAATATTATTAATGAAGGATTTAATAACCCAAATTTTCTTCATGGGTTTCTGGTATGTAGTTTTTATGATTTTAGACAAATAAAATATAGTAGTTCTAGAAGAGTTATAAGCATTAAATGATTTTCTATTGTTGAAACTTATAGGAAATTTTTCAGATATGTGCATAAAAATGATTTTTTTAGATTTGGATAACAAAAAATTTTAAAAAAAATTCCATTGTGTAGGTTGATAACAAAATCTAGTAGTATATTTAAGAGAAACTTTTTTCCATGAATTTTAACTAAGGTATCTTTACATTTTTTATATTTTTCCAGATCCTTATTTAATTTCTCAATAGAACGTTTAAGCTAAATATTCTCATTATGTAGTTGAGTGTTCTTATCTTTCTATATAATGAGTTTATATTTAATAGTATTATAAAGGGCATTATATTTCTTGATAGATTTATATTTATCTTTTAATTAATTGCATGTATCCTGAAAATTTTTTGTTGTATTAACAAATTTCCTCATTAGTCATATTTTTGGAGCATTAATATTTAGATTCATCTCAAGAATAATAAGAATTCTGTGTAATAGATACTAAGGTTACCTCTGATGTGATTTTTATAAAATAGTTTTTGTCATTGTTATCCTTTTCATCAAGAGGATGATTCAAATTCATTGGAGTTGTCCTTAAAAGAACTCCTGGTAGACTTCATAGCCTTCCTGTATTTTCTATCCTTGTCCTCATATTTCTTCTTATACTTCCATCATGGGAAGCCAGACTTCACATTTCCTCCTAATTTAAATTCATCACTGACTATATCATTTTTACTCTCACTTATTTTCCAAACATTTTTCTAGTTACATTTATTTTCATATTTCCCTCTATAGCTAGGATTTATAAAGAACTTATTATTTCTATAGAATTTATAAAATCTCATTTATATATGGGACATTACCTCATAAATATCTATTGATTAATATTAATTGATGGAAATTTTATTAGGAACTTTAATTTTCTCTTTTTGTTTGGATGCGGTGGTTTTGAAAGCCACTGGCTTTATTTTTTGGTTCATTGTATTCTTCTCTATTAACCTTCTTCTCTTCCCTGTACATCATCAATTTTTCTATTATCTCTTTTACAGGTAACACATCAATGTCACAAGATTATCTAATTGATATTGAGGTTCCTCACCACCTTTCTTAAAGACATCTCAAGATCCGCGTGATCTGTACTTTTTTCCAATGATTTTCTTTCCTAGTGAGATCATTACATTTATAATCACATTTAACCCAAAGTACATGTCAAAAATAGGTTCTTCATGATTCATTTTGAAATTATTATATTTAATATTATATGTGTTAAGCCTCATTTCCTTAACATTAATGGTTATTTCATGTGAAATAGCTAAATTATCCCTAATTTTAAAGGTTGTTTTACATTCAGAAATCCAATTAAATTCTTAATAAATGAGAGAACAATATAAGGCATTCTTATATTTTCAATTATTTTTATAGGATAATTTAATTGGGTCCTCCCATGTTTTTCTAGTAGAAGAAATAATCATATACTTGTCGAATATGGCAAACCAAATTTCAAAACCCATGATTTCAAAATGAATTTTCATTTTGATTTTGCATTGAACATAATTTGTGCCATTGAAATAGGGAGGTATATTGGTAACAGAACCTTCCTATCTATTATTGATATAAAATAGTAAAAAAATTGTATAGAAATAATATTTTTGAACTGACATAAATTTTGTGATGATTAAAACACAACTAAAATCATAGTTAAAAAGAATTGAAAACATTGAAAAATTTGAAACTCAAAAAATAAATCCTCAGATACTAAATCTTGGTCACAGTAGGACACTAAAGTGGGCGGGGGGGGGGGGGTGAATTGAGTTCCTATAAAAAATTATATAAAAAATATTTAATAAAAAGTTCGATAATTTTAAATACAAAATGGACTAGTTCACAAAAGGAGAAGTTTAAAAAAGATTTAGTTGTTCAAGGTATTTCTCAAAGAGTGATTACTTATCAGTTAAAATAATATTTATTATCACCTTAAATTTTAAAATAAATATAATAAATAAATTTATAATATAATCACTATATAGGATTAAATATCAGATAAAAGTGATGTTTTTAGATTTAAATAAACACAAATAGAGAAAACTAAACTTTCAAACAAATAGTGGAATTAAAACAAGAGGTTCAATTTCAAGATGAGACTTAATCCTCTCCACTTGGTGATCACCTACCACCAAGCTATTTATATAGAAAAACTTTGATCCACACCATGGATTGGGGTAAACAACAACATACACAACTGTCCAGGTTAACTAGACCTTTTTCATAGTTATCATTGGATTGAAAAAACAAATAGTCCATATAGGGACCTCTTTCACTGTTATATGTGGGTAGTGTAATGAGTAAAAGATGGTTTGAGAAGATATCTCTAAATCTTCCTATTTTTCACAGAATTCAATGTGTGTCAATAAAACAGAGAGATACAAACTGCTCATAAATTAAAATCATTACACAAGAAGCAAAAAAAGAGAATAGAATTAGAAGGCTCTATGTGATTGGAAATGAAGCTTGCGACTCCTATATGATATGTTCAAATGTATCTTGAGCTAAATTTTATATATTGACAACAAAACAGAGTGTCGTGAGAGATTTTTTCTTCTGTTTGTAGTGAGTTTTAATATTTTCTTGATGAGTTCCCCTCTCTTTATGTATTGTTGAAAAATTTATTCGGTATGAGTTCTATTTAGCATTTTCATGTTTCCATGGTTACTAGTTCATGAATTTTTATCAGGTGCACAGGAATCTCACCACACTTTAGATTTTGGATCATTGCTTTATACACTGTAGCTGACAAGGAGTGTGATATCGATCATATCTAGGTACCTCATACCTCATAATGAAGTCTGACATAAATTAAATGTTATTTAAAAAAGATATACAAATTAATAAAAATAATTATAAGTACAAGGATTCACAAATATTACTGTTAGCATGAAATTTGATTTTTAAAAGATAAAGGATTGACGATTTCTCTGAACAGTGACTTGGTCTAATGATGTCTTTCATTGGTGACTCTGGAATGATGTCTGGGAAAGGTGACTCATACATAATGTACTCTTCAACTAGAAATAGTGAGTCTAGTAGTGGTCACTGAGGAACGATAATTCGTTTTGATGGTAGGTCATCTTGACGGTGACTTGTGATATCGATAGCTCATACTTTGTGAACAACCATGATATCGATAAGTCACTCTAACAGAAGCTTTATGTGATAGTGACTAAAACATGGTGAAAACTATGAGAGGATGTTGACTGTGAGTTGAGTAATGGTGTCTAGTCCTTTTTTAGATTTCATCATTTGTGCTGACAGTGAAATAGTTGACAGTGAGACATCTTAATAGTCAGTCTATATCAATGATAACTCGTACATACCTGATTTCCTGCCATCAGTGATATGTACAATAGTGGCCCTATCTTAACTGTGACAATGATTCCACCTTAATGGGGACTCATACTAAGAAATATATTGCCAACCTATCTTATGATGTAAAATGCTGACAGAATACATTTTGATTATATGTAAACAATAGTAAACATAATTAAACCTGATGTAGATATAAATAAAATTGATTTAACTTGATGAAGCATGACTTGTAAGAATTAAAACTATAGTTCATCTACAAATTCAAACACCACTACAAATATCGGTTTATTTGGCACTAGGGTTTTAACATTGCTCACTAAAAACACTATTAAAACCCCCTTTCTCATCCCTATAAAAATAATTGTTAAAGGGGGTCGTTAACATTTATAAAAATGTGTGGTTAAAGCATTCCCTTTATCATCACTTGTAAAAAAATCACTAATAAAGTCCCCCCACTTTATCAGTGCCATAAAAAATTGATGATAAAATAGGTATTTAATAGTCCTTCAAAAGAAGTAATGACTAGGGGAGGGGGTCTTTATCATCATTTTTTAGAATCACTAATGAATACCCCCCATTATCAATTCTTTTTACTAGAACTGATAATGGTTATATTTTAATAAAAAAATTTATTTCATTAACGAAAATCTATAGTAGATGTTATACATTTTTGGGGGCCTTTTAGGCATTTTATGGCCTCAATAGAGGTTATTGAGGGTTTCCATGGTTCACTAAGGCATATATATCATCAAAATATTCAATATGATATGTGGTAGAGGAAAAAAATAAATTCTTTTCAAAAGCTATGGACATTTTAACGGCTGTCGAATGTGAAAAACCATTTAAACCCATAAAAACCATAAAAGGATCATGAATTTCGATCCATATGACTATTTTAGATATAAAACCCATCTAATATAATCTTATGAAATAAGATAGATCCAATTTATATTCATATTTTTTTGAACACTAAAGTAATAAAAGTTATTATAGTTTCAAAAAAGTCAGAAATCAAACTCAAACTTCAAACAACCTTATCTTTTGATCAATGTGTCTGTTTGGGCTCTAAAACATATCAAATCAAAGGCTATGATGAGAAATATGACACTAATGGTATATGAATAAGGTATATGATCTCTATCCTCTTTAAAACTCCAAAAATGTCCCAGAATACGTTAAAGACTGAGTTTTCAGTTGACCACCCTGATTTTATTAAAATTCAAACGACCATAACTTCCTATCCGAGAGTCTATTCGGCATGTACTACATATCATATCAAATATTGTTTCATGAGATTCTATTTTACTTATTATGGAGTTGAAAAAAACTCATGGATTAGTTGTTATGGTGGTTTCATGTGTTTAGGGTTTTTAGGGGTTTTTGTGTTTTCAGAGTTTCTTAAGGTTTTTAAGTGTTTTAAGGGTTTTTAAATTTAATATCCATTTTAAAAAATATATATAACTAAATATGTATTTAATATATATATATATATGAAAAAAATATAATGACAAATATATAAATAAATATATATATATATATATATCATAAAATGTAAAACAAAATAGTAAAGGGGAGTGGAAAACGCACTGGTGTATAAGCTGAAGGTCCTAGGTTTGAAACTCACTAGAGGTAGGGGCCCAAATAAAATCACTAATAAAGGGATTAGGGATGTGTTGATAATGGGTTGTGGGAAGTGCAGATTTGGGGGAGGGGTGGGGTGTGAAAAAAATTATTCCCTTTATTAGCAGTGCCTTTATCAGTACTTTATTTAGTGCCCTTAAAGGGGACCTTTAATAGTGATAAAAAAACTGATAAAGGTGTCCATTAGAAGTTCTAAAGAAGAACTAATAAATCCCCCCCCCCCCTTTATCAGTAGTAAGAAAATCACTGATAAAGGTATCTTTTTCAGATCAGAAAAATCATTGATAAAGGGGGCCTTTATCAATTATTTTTATGAGCGCTGTTATGGATAACCCTTTAACATTTTAAACATTATTAGCACTTTTATAGTGATGGTAAAGCCCTTTTAATAGAAATATTAAAGGCCCAATTTGCAGTAGTGAAAGTAAAATCATATTTTTGTATTTATAAAGTGGATGGAGAGTGTACATTTTACAATATTTTTATCACACCCCTCTTCAAAAATAGTAATATCATGATATTTCACTTTGTCTCTCAACTTAATAGGTTACTAACATTGATCATCATAAGTAAGCCTCATATTTGTGAACTGGTTAGAATAATTCTTAAAATACTTTCATTTTAAGCACTAGAGAGTGAGTGGTGCATTTTGGGGAGATTTTTCTATATTTTCATCATTATATAACTTCTTTTCATCACTTCAGTATTCATTTTACTGATGGACTTTCATTCCACATATAAAATATTTACTGCCCCTTAAGACAAGTTTCTCCATGTTTCAATCTACATATTTGGTATGAAGGAAGTCTTATCTTCTTCCCTCCATGGGTTTTAGAGTTTCCTAGGATCTTTGATTTCTGATCCAAGAGACATATGGGTAATTCTAATATCTATTTTAACCTTGATAGGAAATTGAATGATTTATTCATTACTACAAAAGTCCCTTATAGATAATTTCCTTTTGGGACTTGGTTTTAATAGACTAAAGAATCAATAGACCTTAATTTCATGTTGGATGATAATACCAGAAGAAAAACTCAAAATTCTAATAACATTTTCTTTATTTGTACCAACATATTCATTATTCTTATTCTCCAGCTGAAGTAATTCCTTAAATATTCTTTTAGGAAACATATAAGGGAACTTCTTATTAAAAAATAAGGTCTTAAACTCATCCCTCTCAATGGACTCAATTCCAACATGTTTCCTCGTATTGTTGATTAGAATCTACCATTGATAAAAATACCCTTTCAAATTATAGTCATCCAAAATTACATTATCATGTTATAAGCACTATAGAATGGAAAATATCTTTTCACTGGTAGTGATCCAATACCAAACAATTAGTGGACCTGTGAAACCATGGTGTAAATTAAGTCAAAAAAGGAATCAAAATAATTTCATTCTCTCATTTTATCATTTAGATTTTTGGAAGGATTCATGGATTTAGAATGTTGTGTAAGAATATGAATGATTTTTTTGATTCTATATTCCATAACATTCGGATACTCGGAAGTTTCATCACAATCAACATTAACATGGTTCCTTTAGATTCGATCCATTGACTAAAACCAAAAATCACAGTGCAAGAAAGAATAACAATAGTGGGGAAAAACATAATCATGAAAAATCAATTATAGGATGTCTAAATCATGAAAAATTCGTTTTAATATATGACTCCTTTGGTTTATCACAGGTTATTCCTAGTGATGATATATTTAAATTCATAATGATGGTTCATAAAAAGAGTTTGAATTTCCAAAGAATATCCCTCAGGATTATCAAACCAAGTGTGTAAAAAAGGCCCTTTTTTGTTCACCAGGTGATGATAAAGCCTATCCTAATTCACCCTTTTCATATTTATTACCCACAGGTACCATTGTGATAGATATATGATCACACCACGATTCATTGTTTTATTTTGACCCTTACACCACTGTGCTAAACCAGTTTTGTATTGAAAATTATAAAAATAATAATAATTATCACTTCATTTTTTATTCAATTATTTTGTTTAATAACTGTTAAAAAATGAATTTTTACTTATTTTGATAATTTCATTGAAGGGGGAGGTGATTTGGAGGTCTCATTACAAAGTTCAAGAGAAATGTGCCAAACTCCGCAAGATCTGAGCACACTAGTGGAGTTAACCGAACACTGATACTAAACCTTGATTCAAATGGGCTGATATTTTATGGCATGATTATGAACTTAAATGGGATAAATTGAATATAAAAAAACCAAAGCCACATTTGGCCATCTGCTGGCCCATCCGGACTAATATGTCCAAGCCACCGAATGAACTTGAAGTCAAAAAGTGGGTTATGAATTTCATCCATATCTCCAGTTGTAATTTTCCAAATGGTGCCCAAAATTCAGTGGATATAGTTAGAAGGTATGTATAAATTTTTTTTGTTTTCTCAAAAGGGATATAAGACGTTATGGCCATCTAAAACCATGGGCAAAGTGTTTTTTTGGAAATCATGGTGTTGAAACCACCTTCCACTTTTTCTAAAAATTGGTACCTTGGGATCCCCATTTGTAATTTAGGCCTTGTGGAAAAGATATGGTATTTTGGGGACACATAGAATTAATATCCTCATACAAGAACTTATAAAGGCCTATATTTTCCCAGGGGGTCAAGGATGAATGTGAAGTTCCACCCATGCCTCATCCTCATCTTTATGGCGAGCTAAATGGTGGACAATCATTTTAAGAAATATACACATACTTGGAAGGGAGTTTAGACACTTGTTCTTCCACTTGTTTTCTATAATTTGTGTGTTAAATATTTCACTTATGTTTAATTTGGATTTTATTATCCTATGAATATATTTCTTTTGTTATAGTTAAGTGAAACACATTTTATTTAAACACCGATTGGGTTGATATTTTATGTGGGAATATTGGGTTGTTCTGATTAGATAGGACAAAAATTCTATTTCTATAACACATACATAAGATTTTAGTATGCTTTGGTATCCATTTTTATATGTTTTTGAACCAAACCTTGACAACATGATTTTTTTTGTCATGGGGTTATTCTTTGATCATCATTTTAAGAGGCAAGCGAGATGTCGAGATCTTAACAACCATCAACCAATGAATTACATTAAACAATTTAAAATTTTCAGAATAATGAACTATAAAATATGTTTAGTAAAATTTAAATGATATCTTCCTCTCATAATTCTAAAATAACACCTTAATTTATCAACAATTAAACTCTTTAAATAAATTCATTTTCTTAAAACTTTTTTCAAAACCAGCCCTATTTTGTTTCTTTTTATTAAAAATTCACATGATAAATCACCAACTCTCCTATATATTTGACCTATGGTCTTCCCTATACTATAAATAAACCATAAAAACATAATCAATTTTACATTTCATGACAATGAGTTCAAATTTTGTTTCCCTTTATGGGGACCTCTTTTGTTTTTATTGTGCGTTTTTATAAAAATATTGTTAATTTTGAAACTATTTCTTTTCTTGTTTACTTTATTTTAAGTTGATTTCTAAAATATTTATCTTTTGTAGGTTTTATGAGTGATGTTTTCTAATTCGGGATATTTACTACCTTTTGAACCCAAACTAGAGAGGATATTATGTCAATGACACCATGACACACAGGACAACCCTTTGAAGGAGGACACATCACATCTTGAAACTTTTCTTGATACTTATTCTTCATATGGAACCAACATAAAAACAAAAATAAAATATCATAAAATTGATGAAAATAATATAAATCTAAAATAAATAACCTCTCCTGATGTTGATATTCAACCCACATATATCCAAATGCAAGGAGAGGCACCTAATTTAGAACTTAAATTGGATGTAATTCATTTATTACCAAGATTCCATGGACTCGCTAGAGAAGGCCCACATAAGAATTTAAAAGAATTTTACACTGCATGTTCAAACATAAAACCTAATAATGTGGATGAAGAATAATTAAGGCTTAGGTAATTTCCTTTTTCATTATAATATACTACAAAATATTAGATTTACTATGTTAATTAACCAATTAGAGGCCAGGCGAACATGAAATACCTTTTTTTAGAAAAATATTTCCTACCCTCTAGAATCACATTAAATAATTAAAGAAATTTATATTATAAGGAAATATCAAGAGGAAAAACATCATGAATACTAGGAAAGATTTAAAAGTACTTGTTCACGTTTCTCGAACCACCAAACAAGTGATAAATTTTTAATTTAGTATTTTTAAGAAGGATTAATTCCTATTGATCGAAATATTATTGATGCTGCTTCAGGTGGTGCACTAGTTGATAAAACCCCATGTACTTCAAGAACCCTCATTGATAACATGGAATATAACAATCAAAAATTTTGGTTAAGATCTAATGTACCCATTTGATGTGTCCATGAGGTGAAAAAAGTATTTAATTTGAGAAGAATTTAGACATGAAGTTCAATGAGGTAAGAATCCTTAGTTTTTCTCTTTCCAAAGAGAAATCCCACTATCATCTTCCCATCCACTATAAAATATGTTCTTATGACACCCATTATTTTTTCAATTGCCCCCATCTGAGAGAAACTTTTGAGATTTTTGAGGAAATCTTTCTAGGCCACCCCTATAACCAACCCTTTGGGCAAGAAACTTATTATCCATCCAACCTAGGGTGGAAAGAAAACCAGGCTTATAGGTTGGGGTATTTGAACCAACCTCAACAATAATGGAACCAATTAGGGTAGAGTAGTCATCCACCACCACCACCATGAAATACCAAACCACCATAATGGCCTTTACCCCATTATTTTGGGATGCCCATGATTTTTTAAATCTTTTCATCACTATCAAAAAATGGGGAATTTCTCTTAAAGAAATGAAATTACACAACAAATCTTTCTCTTCCATTACATTTTAATTATTTGGGCCATTGACATCAGGTGATCATTACACAATTCATTTTGGAACTTGTATAATATTCTAGAAGTTGATTATGTGTCAAAATGGCTAGAAGCACACACCATAATGGCAAATAATTCCAAGACTATTGTGAAATTTTTTTAGAAACAAAATTTTATGTAGGTCTAAAATAACTAGGTTCATCATCAGTGACCATGGTTCTCATTTTTTCTACCACACAATGCAATCACTCCAGTGTAATTATGGGGTTGGGCATCGAGTGTATACTGATTATCACCCACAGACCAATTGTCAATATGAGGTGTTGAATAGAGATGTAAAACAGATTTTTGAAAAAACAGTTCAACCCAACAGAAAATATTAGAGTCTTAGACTCGATGATTCATTATGGGCTTAACATACTACTTCCAAAACTCCCATTGGCTTGTCACCATATTGGCTAGTGTTTGTAATGATTTTTCACCTCCCTATTGAGATAGAGAAATGGGACTAATATGACTTTAAATAAAGAAATTATAATATTTATAGTGTAGGTGATAAAAGGAATTTTCACATTAAGGAGTTGGAAGAAATGTGTAGAGATTCATACAATAACTCCTAAATTTATATGGAGAAAACCAAGGATTACCATTATCATACCATCCTTCATCATAAGTTCCAAATTTGGTTGAAGATCCTCCTTTAAAATGCATGGTTGAAGTTGTATTAGAGTAATCTTCATTCCTACTAGTTTGGTCCATACCCTCTTACTAATGTTTATCCATTTGGTGTTGTTAAGGTTGAAAATAATGAAACCAAAAAAACCTTTACAGTCAATGGGAAGAAGCTTAATCACTTCCATGAAGCCCTTCCGGAGTCCCCGATAGAGGAACTCCATGTTCAAGAAGAAATATATGAATGAAACCAACCAGTTTTTATCCTTCATTCACACATTATCTTTTATTACAGTGATAACACTAAATACTATAGGTGTGTGGGAAAGGTACATTCTTGGGTTAGTTTGGAATTTTCATCATCTTTAACCATTTTCTATTTTAGCTTACTGAATAGTATTGTTACTTTTCGCCTTTCCCCATCACTTTTTTGAAAAATGTTACCTTTTGATTCCCACTTTATCATGGAAAATTATGCCCATTTAATCATAGAATTTATTAAAAATGGATGAGTAATTTCCATGTTTAATGTTGTTTTAACATTCATTTTTTTGATGAAATGTGTATTTCTACAAGAATTCAAAACTGTAGTGTTACTTTATCTTTAAATTTGGATGTTTGTTGATGATATTAATGGTTTTATCATTTTGTAAACCATTGATAAGAATGGTAACCTTTTGGTACGTAGTTTAATGGAAAATTATGTCACTTAGTATCTCCACACACCTCTACAGCCTACTATGATGTGTGAAATTTTCTTACTTAATATAAGGTAAATATAAGTTAGGTTTAGTGTTATATAATTTAAAAAATAATTTTTCCATACATCCATTCCTTATCTAATATATTTCATTACTGTCCATATTAGAGTATGCGTGTGTACCTATTATACGACTATTTTGTACCCAAAAAAAACCAAGAAAAAAACAAGATAACAAAAACAAAAACAAATAAAAATTGAGTGGAGTGGTGAAATGTACAAAATATTAGGAAATCTAGGTAAAAAGCTTAAGATTTGTCTTCTAGTATATCTTAAGTGAGTGGGTCTTGAAATTTTATGGCAAAGGATTTAGAGAAGGTTCAGTGGAAATGATCAAGTATGAAGACAATTTTTAAAATAATTTATATTTACTCGGTAGACAGTGGAAAGAATATCATGAAATGGTTTTCACACAAACACATGGAGAATTAGTAACATGGTTAAATTTGGAATAATTTTATTCAATTGGTATCATGAGTCTTTTGGAATTTCATTCTGATACAATTTTTGAGATGCCTTTTTCCATGATCACTGAGAATAACTACTCAACGTCATTTTTTCTTTGATCACATTTCAATAAGGAATTAAATTTTCATTTAATGTTATATATTTATGATGTTTTAAATATCTACAGGCATAATTTTTAGAAATATTAATTTTACGAGGAGTAAAAATGTATATGTGTGGGGTGTGATCGCACCACGATTCACTGTTTCATTTTCACCCTTACACAACTATGCTAAACTAGATTTGTATTGAAAATTATAAAAACAATAAAAACTTAATCATCATGTTTGATTAAATTATGTTGATTTTATAACTGTTAAAAATGAAATTTTGACATGTTATGTTAATTTCAATGTAGGAGGAGGTGATTTGGAGGGCCCATGATGAAGTTCACAAAAAATGGGCCAAACTGCATAGGATCCAAGAACACAGGTGGAATCAACCACAAACTTATACTAAAAAGTGCATCCAAATGTGCTGATATTTTTTTAATAGTACATAATTCAATGGTATAAATTTCATATAAATAAACTCGAGCCTCATTCAGCCATATAGTGGCCCATACAGACTGATCTATTTGCGGCACCGAATTAGATCGAAGTCAAAAAGTTGGTTATGTATTTCATCCGTATCTTTGGATGAGATTATCCAAATTGAGAAAACAATTTGGTGGATATAATCAAGAGGAGGGGATAAAAATTTTGAATTTTTTAAAAGGGGGATATGACTTTCTAGAAATCCAAAACCAAGGGCTATGTGGTTTTTCTAAATTAGGGTGCCCAATACCACCTTACATATTTCCAATAAATTGGAACCTTTTGATCCACATTTTTAAGTTAGTACAAGAGGAAAAGAACTTTTAATTTGGATACCCAAAGGAGTCCCATAATTGTCCAATAAGTTATTTATGCCCCTATCCTCATAGTGGGATCAAGGATAAAGGTGAAGTTCCACCGAAGCATCATCCTTCACTCAATGGTGAGAAAAATGGTAGATGATAATTTTGAGGGAGTTACACATACTTTGGAGGGATTTACGACAATTTTTTACATTTGTATTGTGTAATTTTTGAATTAAATATATAAATTATGTTTAATTTGGATTTTATTCTCCTATGAATATATTTATTTCGTTATCATTAAGTGAAACACTTTTTATTTCAACATTGATTGGGTTGAGATTTGAAGTGGAAATCTTGGGTTGTTTTGATTAGAAAAGACAAGAATCATCTTTCTCTCACACATATATAATATTTTAGTATTATTTGGTATCCCCTTTTCTATGTTTTATAACCAAACCTTGACAGCTTGATTGTTTTGTGAAAGGGTGATTTTTTGAGCATCATTTTAAGAGGAATGAGAGAAGTAAAGATCTTGACAACTCTCTTCCAAAGGATTAAACTAAAACATATAAAGTTTTCATAAAAATGAACTATCCAAGATGGGTAGGGAACTTGAAATGATCTTTTTATCTCCTAATTATAAAACAACTCCTTTATTTATCTACTATTAAAATCATTAAATCATGTCATTTTCTTAAAACTGTTTTCAAAACCACCCCCTCTTTTGTTCCTTTTTATTAAAAATTCACACTATAAACATCCAATTCTTCTTGAGATATGACCTCGGGTATGCCATATAATATCAATAAACCTTAAAAACATAATCAATTTAATGTTTCATGAAAAAACATTCAATACACATCCACATGTACTATCCAAATAGAGATGTAATTTCTTGAAAACTACTCACTATATCATTTACCATAATTCTAGAACAATCTTCTATACATTGATTTATCATTAGACATATCATTATCCATATACATAGAGGTATCGCTAAAATTTTCTCATCCTGTTTACGAAATGATGACTAAACCTTGTTGTGATACCAACCATAAAGGCCCAAACTTTTCATTTACAAATTTTACAACTAAATGGATGAATACTCATTACATAACATAACGATACATACCACAATTGTTTAGTTCTAGTGCCTTTGGGAACTTGGAAACATAAAGAACTAGTCCATAAGTGATATACATCATCTTTGACTATGTTTTTAACAAATATAACCCCTATTAGATATACCTTAGATTATAGCTTTCATCAAAACCTGGGGAAATGGAATATAAGAAAGGGTGAGCTCAAATGTTTAGTAAAGGTTTTCAAGGAAGATATCAATATATCATGAGTATTAGAGTATAATATTATGATAATCATATTTCAAAACCATACCCAACAAATCACATATCATAAAAATGTGTCTTAGAGATTCTATGTTGATTTGGTGGATGCTCGTGATGTTTTGTGGCGGTGTGAGCCATGTGATGTAAATAATTTAGCATGAGTGAAAGATGGGGTAGATTTACCTCAAGTGTTAGACTAAGACACATGGTTGGGTATTTGTTTTTCCATATATCCTTTTATTTTCATGAATTTTTTTATTTTATTCCACCTCTTATAGTTTTTACCTGGCATGGGAATACCATGTGCGCATGCACTTGAATATGACGACATATTATAGGTTAACTTTTGGTGTGTCTTATTGAGATTTATTTCTCACCCCTATATGTGAAACTTGTTATGTGTGAAAACCATATTTCTAATTTTATATGGATCATAGGTTTCATAGTTGATCACATTGAGGCCTAATGTATCTTGATCAAGTATAGATACTTGTATGGAGTCCCAAGATCGGGCTTATGTGGCTCAATATTCATGGAGACATGGTATATGTTATGTCTAAAAGTTGGAAGTATAACCAAATGTAGTTATTTTTATTTTGTTTAATTTTTTATATATGTTCATACAAGTTTGTTACTGAATTTTGTATGTTATATCATGTTTATGAGTGTAGTTTACTTTATGAAGTATTACCTGAAACATCCAGAGATTATGTGAAATATTTTTTTTCAAATAAATTTAATTATATGAAAAACTGAGTTGAGATTTTGTTTAATGAAACTAAGTGATACTATTTTATTACACAAAACACTGAGGTAATATTTAGATACACTCAACATTGATTTTATCTTGCACTACATATTACACTGAGTTTTTACAAAACTGTGATATATTATTAATATAGAAATTTAAACATGACTTTTGGTTAAAATTACCGAAATGAGTAGTAATATATTTTTTTAAATATTTATTATAATGTTTTTTATAAATAAAACATAATGATAAAGGATTACATATTTTTTTTAAATCTTTAGATGTTTTGAAATTACTATTAACTCAATAAAATATTTTTATTCCTTTTTGTGAACATTTATAAAATTAATTTTCACACTTTTAGAAAAATAATTTTATAAAATAAAATTCATTTTTTAATTAGTATGTTAAAATTATATTAGTGTGAATATTTTTGATTTTTATGAAAATATTTATTTTTTGATGAGTACTGAAAAATAATGAATTTTAGTTGAAAACTTCATTTTCATTTAATTTATTTATAAAGTTAAATTTTAATTTTAATCTGTTTAATATAAAAATAATTTCAATTATACATCCATTAATCCAATGTAGTTAATTTCAATATATTTTATTTTTAATATTGATATAAAATCTTTGTAAACTTTTGAACATTTTTTATTTAAAGACCCAATTTCTCTTCACGTCTATTGGAATACTTTTAAATTAAAATTTTCCACTTATATGATGAGAATTTGGAAAAGAGGATTAAATATTTGGAGTCATAATTATTTATATTATCTCATTTCTTATACCCTTATGTTTATTTTATGCTTATATATCTCTCATGTTTACTCTTACTGGATATCCCACCTTTCCTTTTTTATGTTTCTTTTCCCCTCGCTATGAAGAAAGGTTATATGTAGGGTATACTTGTGAAGAGTAATAAAGGTGACGATATTTTTATGATATGTAAAATATATTTTACAAATTAGAATATTGTGTACCTACTCACAAAGACAATAAACTGTTATGGTCCTTAGGTGTATGATTGGGTAATGTATTGAATATTAATCTAAAAATATGTAATATCTATGAAAGAAAAATATGAGTTTGTATAGTTGGTATTATAAGAAATGTTTAGTTATCCTTTGGAAACCATGATAAGAAAAATTTAGGAAAAAAACCATGGATATATATAGGGATATGACTAGGGATATGTCTAAGTATATGTCTAGGTGTGAGTCAAAGTATAAGAAAATGTACTAGAATTTTGTACATGGATAGAGTGAGTGGTTTCCAAGTAATTACATCCTAGTTTGGACACTACATGTTTTTTTGCCTCCAAAATAGTGGTAACTATGGGTAATAACTCCCAAAATGGTGCATTGGGTTGGAATAAATCATCGCATGGTTCAAGAAAACATGCCTTTCTGTCACTTGGTTTGACACTCTAGGTGGGTATTCTTGGGAAATTCTCAAACTCTTTATGAACCATTGTGACAGATTTAAATAAATGGTGACTGTGAATGACATAGGAAAAACCTAAGGTATCATAAATTGAAAAGAATGTGTTTTTATTAAGACATCCAATAATAAATCTTTCATAATTATATTGTTTCCCAATATGACTAGGGTTTCTCATACAATGCATTTTGGTTTTAGTAAATGGATGGAACATAGAAGACACATGTTAATGCTAAGTGCGATGGAAAATGAAATGATTTCCCCCCTTAAAATACAAAAATTATGTGATATGTAATGAAAAATCTTGTTTCTATGTCCACACAACTTTCTCAAGCTTTGACTCATGCTAGACTTCCAAATGAGCAATAAAGGTAAAAATATTCTTTAGACGCCTCTGTAAGGAAACATACACCTTTTTTCAATATTTATTATAACAAAATAGTTTCTAAGAAATGTATTAGCCCCATTGGAAATATATTTTCCATCTTATTGTGTTTGGATCACGATAAATTCTTTTTGGTTTTCTACAATTTGGAATGTGAAACAGATAAATTGAAGTCTCTTATGAAGAGTAGAAGGAAACCATATGAAATTGGCTTCATGGATTTGGAAAAGTTTCATAACTTATTTTTCAATAAGTACATTCATTTTCTTATTTTTAGGAATATGAAAAAGTATTTCCTTTAGACAAAGTGAAATGGAGATAAATCTGTTGGTACCTATGAGGGAAATTTCACAAGGCCTGTGAGGTACACTTTTGGTATTATCATCCAACTAGAAAGTAAGGTTGATCAATTAATCAGTGGATTAAAACCTAGTCTTCAAATTTCATTGACTATAAGAGAATTTTTTAGCTATGAATAGATTTTTTTATGATCTATATATATGGAAATAAATGTTAGAGTTAAGTATAAATCTTATGGTTTTGATAAGAAGAGAAATATAGAGTTGAGAATAAAATATAAGAACTAAAAATATAAGAAGATTAGATTTCCTTTATGTTCAATTCGTTTGAATAAGAATGAATTAAATTGTCTAAAGGGGACTACTAAATGATTTAAGTGTGAAAATTAAGGTCATTATGTGACGAAATGATAAACTTATGGGAGAAATTTTTCAAATGGTGTGAATAATGAGAAAGCTCTATAGAATGCACCTCACACACTTCAGTGTTTCAATTGTAATGATTTTGATCATTATTCTAAGAAGTGACCAAATCCAAAGGATTATAAAAAAATATCAATTCCAATAACTTCTAAATAAAAATGGAAAAAGGGAAATATAAGGTGATAATGAAAATTAATGTCAACCGTGGTAATTATGGAACAGTGATCCTACCCTCCTTAGTTGGGAATTTCTTTTTCCCTTTTGTATGAATGATCCCTATAAAAAGCATAGTGTTCAACATTTAGTGAAATTTCATGAGATTATTCTCCTATAGATTAATTATGGAACAACTAAAGCACAATTTACATTCTATCAATTCACTGTTGAACCTAAGATTCAAATAGAAATGTTTTTGAATTAGATAAGAGCTTATTCAAGGAATAAAGTGTGATTAAGTTTTCAGAAGCATTTATGTATCTATGTAAAATTAACATAAGAGTTATGTATACCATCATGGGTTTATGATTTTAAGGTTGATCATATGTTTGAATTAATTGAAACCCATTTTTATGTTTAATATGATTGGAGTTTAGATTAAGGATATTTTTAAAGGGATTTACGGAAATAAAACACTTTGGTTATGTATATAGTGAAAAAGTTAGTTAAGGATGAATGCCTTTATAATTTTTAGAAATATAACTAATTTATTGGTATCATTTATAGTTTATCTTATCATTGATGCTGAGATAATTATGGGTTTTAGTATATCACATTAAAAAGTTGTCATACTCCATTACCATCAGAGAAGATTTATATTTCAATCCACTTGGTATAATATACATTAAGGAAGATGTAAGGTTATATGGAGTACCAAATTCAAATTTATATTATAAAAATCTACAGTTTACCAATATGTTTTTGAAAAGTCCTCAGTAAGCTCTTGTTATAGAGTTAAGTTTCATCTTTACATATCATCCTTAGACAGATGGTCAGTTTGAGAGATTAATTGAAACTTTACAGGATTTTCTAATATATTATTCCCTTAATTTCAAAGGATGTTGGGATCAAAACCATCTTTATGTTGATTTGTCTTGTAACAGTATTTTCACTCAAGTATTAAAATGTATCCTTTTTAATCCCTATATATAATTAAGTGTATAACTTCAACATTATGGAATGATGTTTCTGAAAAAAAATATATTAGAACCAAATGAAGCTAATAAATTAGAAGGTATGACTAGGGCCATTCATAAAAATTTAAGAACTACACAATGTTGATAGAAATTTTATACGGATAATCATCGACGTAATTTATAATTTGAAGTTAGTAAGAAAGTATTTCTATGATTTTCTATATAGAAGAATGAATGTCAAACTAAGTCTTGGGTATATCGGTCACATTAAAATACTTGATCATATTAGGATAGTAACTTATCATGTGTTTCATGTATCACTTATAAGTAAGTACATACCTAATCCATCACTTGTACTTAACTCATAGGTCATACCACTAGAGAATTATATTTCTTATGAGGAAGAACTGGTAATGATTATGGTGCATGTGGAAACATTTTTATGAAACAAGAACACTTACTTAATCAACGATTTATAGAAAAACCACCAGATTAAAGAAGCTATGTTGGAACCTGATTACATAATGAGGAAAAATTATCCTTATTTTTTGGCATCAAAATGATGAATTTCAAGGGTGAAATTTATTTTAACAGGGTAGAATGTAACACCCATAGATTTTGTGAAATATTTTTTCCAAAAAATTAATCTTTTTTATATTTTTCATTATGAGAAACACTATGTTTATCATAGGTTACACACAAAACAAAGTTAATATTTTGTTAAATTCAACCCAACGTTATGTCTATATTACACACAACACTGAGTTTAGCTTGGGTTACACATGACATTGAGTTTAAAAAAACATTTATATATTATGAATATAGTTATTTAATTATGACCATTATAACCTAGTCATTAAACTTAGAAATATGAATCAAAATAAAAAATTTGTAAATATTAATTATAATGGTTTTATATAATGAAAAATATTGGTAAAAAGTAATTAATTTTCATTATAGTATTTGTATGTTTTAAAAATACTATTTTTTAAAAAATTGATATTTATTCCATTTACTGAAAATAAAAAAAAAATTAATTTTTCACAATTTTATAAAATTAATATCATAAAATATTTTTTTATAAATTATCATCTCAAAATTAGCTTAGAGTGATTTTTTTGGTATTTTTCTAAAGAGTTTAATATTTTGATGAATAGTGAAAAATACTAAATTTTAGTTCAAAGCCGCATTTTTGAAGTATTTATTTATAAATTTATATTATATTTTAAATTGGTTTTAAAGTAACATTATTTAAATTATAAATCCATTAATCCAATTTTGTAGCGACATGCAATGTAGAAGGAACAGTAACAACAACAACATTGTAACAGTCAGATATTGTAGCAGCACTATTCATTAGAGGGACTTTGGGTAAAAAAAATTGACCTTTACTGCCATGTAATAGGATTTCATTCCCACCATGACTATGTTCCATGTAATTGGTTTCATTTCCACTGGACCAACGGGCCACGTACTGAATAAATAAGGCTTGATTTTTGGGCTATCTCCGGGGGGGTGGCTATGGCCTGCCTCTCTGGCCTGTATGTGAGGTGTGTGTTTAAAATTAATTGTACCCTAAAACAGTTAATATATAATATAATATAATAAGTTAAACATAATTTTTGAAAAAATGAATAGTAAAAATAGTGAAAATTATTTACAATGGTTAATTAAAAATGGGCTTACTGGGGGGATTAAACGTAAAATATATTGGAAAAAAATAACCCAAAATTAGTCTAACAAAAATTGGATGGGTATATTTTGGTCTTATCCCATATATTATTTATAATGTTATAGTTTTTAATAGTTTCTAATGATAAAAACATGGGTGCCCCATTTTAAAATAAACATTACAAGTGTGCCACTCATCTCACTTATAAAAGGACACCCCTATCCTCTCTTTTTCAAACCATTAAGAACATTTTATCCAAAATATATATAAATAAATCACTTTCAAACTTCCATAATCATGTCCTAGAATTATTAATTCATAACGAAATCCCACCTAGTAAGTATTTTGGTGCAAAACTAAGGTGGATTCTAGAAGAAGAGGTAACATTCATCAATGAGAATTTTAGTTTGATTTCTTCTCCACATACTTCAAATAATATTATCAAATACTGATACAAAAACCTCATTATATTAAATATATTTTCATTTTTATTTATGTTAAGTTAATCACATATAACCATCTCCACTTCCATCAAATGGGTTATGAAATCATTGTTCATGTGTGTGGTGGACAACTGCCTTGCAAACCGATGTCATTCATTTTTCCATTTTCACCTCTCAAGGATGCACATAATGATTTATTATATATATATATATATATATATTATTTATGAAATTATTAAAATTGTGAAATTATAATATCACACATACCCACATACTCTCTATATTGTGGGAATATGATAATATCACTTGTTTTATGGTGAACAACCACCTCACGAAGTGATGCCATTCATCCATGATTTACTTGGAAGGTAATAAGGATGTGTTTAATGAACATATGTGATATATAGGACACAAAATATAATATATATTGATAATATATCATTTAAAATTATTTAATTTAAATTGAAAATAAAATGAAAATAGTGTGTCATCACCTGTCCCCCAGGGCCCGTGCTTTGAATACCCCAAGACTGCCTCTTATAGGCTAGGGGATAACAACTAGATCCAAGTAAGAATTTCCAAATATAATGGAAAGAATTTTACCAAGAACCTATATACATGTACAAAAATAAAATCCACATATGCTAGAAAGTGAAAACACCAACTAAACTAACACCAGGTATGAATGTTTAAAACTAAAGGTAAATGGGGACAAAATACAAGCCCAACAAAAAGGAAAAGTAAAATTAAAAGTCTCAGTAAGTCCTCCATAGAAAACCCTACCTAAAAGTTAGGTACAAAAAATCTGTATGAATCCATAGAAGCACACCTCGTCTATCGGGTCACTCAGAGCACCACCTGGACCTGGTCCACCAAGGATCCCATCAATGCGTCGATCATCGGCACAAGACATGGCATGTACTTGAAAATTCTGTGCAGGGACGAGTAAAACAATACTAATTAGACAACCCTGAAACCAAATGTGAAATACCACAAAAGAAACACCACTAAGAAGATACAGTCAGCTCAATACATGTATGTGTCAACAAAACATATTAGAAGAACATCTAGGTATACTTGTAAAGGATTACAAGACTCAAGGTCTCATCCAATGCGATCCATATGGTTCTGCTCACAACATTATTGATTCCCAGAGATCTCAATACTTGATCTATTTGCTAGTAAGCATGTAGAACAAGTCTCCCAAAAGTATTGGAGAGAACATTTGGTCTTGATACATTTTGAAGTTCCCTGAGACATTGGTGAAGGTACCACAAGGAAGTACACAATGTAACCCACAAGGAATTGCACTAAGGAATACACCAAATAGACTACCAAAGAGGTACAAAAATTGTATCCTCTTAGAGGTATAGTCAAGAGAGTCACTAGAGTCTTATCACATAGGTATAATTATAAAGCTTGAAAAATGAGATTATTATACATAATCATAGAACACTCAGTATTGATGAGACAACTAGTCCCAATGAGACTCTCACCCCGGATGAGTCACTAAGACCCAATGATACACTTAGAATAGATGAGTCACTTAGACCTGTAGGGACTTAGTATTTAAGTCACATATACCGCCAATCACATAGTCTCTGCATCACAACCAGCTGTAGGATTTTGACTTTTGCACGCTCATTCTAGGAGAACCTACTCCTTGAGCCGATATTTCATAATCCATCTTCCCCAGAAACTCACATAGATTTATCAAAAGGACCACCTCATTGGGAGGGTTCCAAATCCATAAACGTCTTGTCAAACGAACACAAGGTTTGAGAGTTATGGTTATTCAAGTAAAAATGGCCGGGTTGGGTCTGAGTATAGTCCTCACCAACCTTTTCCTGCCTGACCCAACCCGTCAGGTCCAACCCGAACCTCCAAGTCAGATCCGTCCCCCGGGGTCCAACCCACCGTAGATGGGCTTGGCCAGTTGGCTCCAACATTGCTAGCTTGCTCCAGCATGACCTCCTCGAGCGGGGCGCTTCGTTCACCTAGACGTGGTGGGTATTGTGCCCCAACAGGTCAACGTGGTTGACCATCACATTCAACGCTGTCAGCCATAATGTGAACCTCCCCATAGTGGTTTCCATGTGGTCCTATCATGGAACCGCTGGGCCATGGCCCTACATCACGGGACGCGGCTTCATGTATTGCCTAGTTGAGACTGCCGCCATCCATTGAGCTGACAGCATTGTCCTCCACTAGCGGCCACTGAGCCATGGGGTCCTCTACCATCAGCCATCAAGTCGGGGGCCATCTGCTGCCAGGAAACGGAACCTCTACTTTCCCTCCTTCATTGGGTCTCATGTATTACTCCAGTTCTCAATTTTTCAAAACAGGGTTATCTACATGATCCCCTTATAGCGTTATTTAATGCCTTGTAATTCTTTTCTTCTCTCTATGCATCTAGGGTTTCGACCATGTTTAGAACCTCCGGAAAAATTGCATCGAGACCACTAGGGTCTATCAGGGAAAAATTCCTAGAAAGGGGATAAGATAATCACATATAATTCTAGAAGGAAGAACATCGGCCTTATTAGTTTCAACATTCTTTCCTCTCGTTAGAAAGAGAGAGTGAAAAAATAATCACACAAATTAATATCCATTCAATGTCGTAGTAAAGATTACCCATCATGCATGCCCCCATCGAAGCATATGTCAACCTATTCATGGGTTGGTCTTCATTTGTCATTGGAAATAAGAATAAGGAATGAAATAATGGAGGAAAAATTAACCCCCTCCCTGGATTCTGTTCGATCGTTGATGAAGAACAATCCCTGCATCGTCATTCATTGATGCTTGATCTTAATTCCGATCATTGATATGTTATCGATCGATTCAAGCTCCGATATCATAAATATCATTGCCGATGAGAGTCTCCTCCCCTTTACTAAGAGAAACTCAAGGGTTATGATGACAACCTTGGATCTCTGACGAGGCTTATCGAAAAAGAAAATGTTGATGTGTCAACACGTAACATCCAATTTAAAATAATTCTTTTAATATTTTAATGAAATTAATAGGAAAAAACTAATTTTCACCGTCGACCCACACCGGTCGAGGTTAGACCCCACATAGGGAAATGACACCCTCATGATCTCAATGGTGGTCTCATATTTTGAATCAGAGTTACCATCCATGAGTTACAAGGATTCAAAAATAACATAATTTTATTTACAGTTAAGTCCTTTTTGGGTTTTTCCACAGTATCCACACACCAACTAAATATAAGTCTATTATAGGGTAAACCTAATGCTCTGAATGCAACGGTGCCCTCATATTTCTGATTTGAGAACCCGTTTAAATGTCACTCAACTTTTTTAGGTAATCCAATCACACATTCTATTTAAAAAATTAACATTTTTTGATGGATTGTTTCAAGAACACATGGCCTCATAATTGCACACAGCCTCAGTGACTAGTCTTAGAATATTATCAATAATTTTATAAATATAGAATCTGGAAAATCTGAGTCACTAGATTATCCCCACCTTAAGGCATTGCATCCCTGAATTCCAAACTAAGGGATACCCAAAGATATGGGTACAAGCATGAAATTGATCCCCCTTGCTCCCATGTTCTCTTCTAGAGATTCTCATGCTGCCACCAGGAACAAACTAAAGGAATCGTCTACCCACAAAGGGTCCTCTCCTACCGATACTTGATCTCCACGTCTAGCATTCAAAGTGAGGATCCTTATTAGAAAGTATCATCTATGGGATTCCATGGACTCAAGAAATCTCTTGCATGTAGAGGCATCCCATGTTCTCTACTAAAATCCGCTCTTGAAAGCATAAGAAGTGGCTGACTTGGTGAGTTAGTCAATGATCACCTAGATAGTATTGTGTCCCCTGGAAATACTTGATAAACCCATCACGATGTCCGTCAATGTCTTTTCTCACTTCCTTCATTTCATCCCATGGAAGAAAAGAGAAACCCATTCCAAGAATTGGGGATCAACACGATGTGTTGACAAACCACAAAAATGATTCAAAAAGGAGCTCATATTTTATAACAACATGAATTCCCAACCTCAACCAGTTCCTTCATCCCCTATGACCTCATAGACACCCACACACATATCCCAATGCATCTCACCACTCTAGGCATCCACTGCTACTTCTATGCATCCTCTTAAATGAAAAACGTTCTCCCCACCATTCAAATATCAATCTGAGGCATTTCCTATAGACAACTAATCATGTAAGGTATCAATGTTGGTGTCATCGAGTCGAGCCTCACAGACTCATTGTTATATTGGAGGGGTAATAATCACAAATTGTAGGTGAGCTTCATAATCTCTATCCACAAAGGATATCTTTAATGGGACCAACTGCTCTGTTCCCTTGTATAGTAACTACAAACTAGATCTTTTGCTGAGGTCATCTGATACCATGTTTCCCTTACCTAACGTATAGAATCTCACCAAGTCATAGTCCTATAGGAAAAACAACCAATGCCTCTGTCTAAACTTTAGAACCTTCTTAGAGAGGACATACTTCGGACACTTGTGGTCTGAGTAGATGATAAATTACTCACCCATCAGGTAGTGTCACCACGTATTCAATGCAGATACTACCGTTTACAACTCAATATTGTGGGTCACATAGTTCTTCTCATGTGTACTCAATTAATGCAAACCATAGGTTATCACTGGGTCTTAATAAGCCTTTTCTCTGCAATTCTTCCACCTGCACAATCAGCTCGCAAATCTCTGTGAAAGCCATATGATATATTGATGCTGATATCAGTTCCATCTCAGGGTGTAGAACAATTAAAAAGTATATCTCCTAAAGGGGATGTAAACCTAGAACATCTTCAGGGAATACATCTTCATACTCTACTACTACTGCTGATAATTGAAAACTCATGACATCCACTACCCCAAGGGTAATGCTTGCCGACTCAAGAGTGATCAGTTGCACCCTCCTATGATTGATTCTTTCACGTGCTGCCTGGGTTTCCTTTTTCACTAACGAAGGAAAACCCCATTCCATTTTTTCACATAGACCGTAATATTTTTTCCTAAAATATTAAATCCTAGCATGGACTTTCGATAACCAACCCATACCAAGAATGGATTCATAAGGCCTCAATGATATAACCAAGAGGTTCCAGTCAAAACTCTTTCCTCAAGGGTCAGATCATACTATCGACATAAGTGTGATTATCGAGTCTCCTCCTAGAGGTATCTCCAGACATAAGGGTCAAGTCAATGGTTTAACCAGAAAATATAGTTCTCGAACAAGATCTGTGAAAATGAATAATGATTATAACACATGTATATTAATATGACAACTAAGAGTAGACACAAACTGTACCTCATATCATTATTGGAGACCCTGGGTTATACACCTAGACTGCGTGCAGCTATACTCTCCATTGTCCTCCAGCTACCTAATCCTGGTGTAGACCACTTGGTGGTGGTGGTGGTGGTTACATGTTGAAATGTACACCACCTCTTAATACTCTCACAACTCATTTTACATGTCTCCCACCCCACAGATCCATCTGTTTCTGTCACTTTCCATGCCTCAGTGGCCTATCCACCATTTCATTGTCAGCAGCACTATGGGCTATAAAATATCCAGGGAGATGTCCCCTACTATATTATGAAAATAAATGCCTCTCTGTAGGCATACTGGACTCAACCCATGAGCCTCTGGATGTGGATCCCATGTCCTGGGATCTATTCTAGGAACGTCTCAAACCTCAAAGTCTCTGAGACTGACATCGACTTCCTGATCTTGATGTCTTTTATACTGCTTTACCACTGCTGAAATACACTATCTATACTTGCTCATCCAAACGAATTTCAAGCACAATGGTCCTCACTAGAACCCTATCATAATTAAGAATTATCAAAGGAGTAACTCTGGGTTATATTTCCCAAAACATACCTCACTCGGAGGACCGATCCCAAAATAACTAATCATATCATATTCATCGAGTACCTGGAATGGTCGACATGCCTCGATGAATACTCAACTATTGACATGTAGTCCTTCAAAATAATTAAAAGCTATTAGGAATTCATAACTCTGATTTTAAGTGGTGATACCCCCCTTCTATGAGAAATGTTCTCAAACTCTTTCCATAGAAGAGTCACCTCATCGAAGGATCTGGTAATCTAAACCCCAACATCGCCCTGCTGAGCCATGAAGAAGGTTCACTACTAGGACCTAAATCTGATCTAATGGTGTCATGACTGGATGGAAAACTTGATCACCACCTCAAGAATGTTTTTACCCGCTAGTGAGTTAGGCTTGCCATGGAACCTGAGGGTCTCTGTCCCCAAATCTCATGAATTTCTCTCAGCATGTGCATCTCATTCACTCGTATTATGAGTACCATGTTCTACTCTATAGGTGATGGTATAGATGGTACACTACTAGAAGGTTTTGTCTCTGGTACAAACCCCTGTACCCATCTCATCACCCCGTAGATCATCCTCGTGATCACGTAGGGGAATCCCAACTTGCTGTCTACATGGAAGCATCCTGAAATAAAAAACTATTTATGGTGATCAACATAGTATAGCTGGTGATCTAACTCAAGAAGGACATGGAAACCACAACCCATGCCTATAATATGGTTGTACCCTCATTTCTCCATACAACTTGTGTTCTCATGTACCGAGTTGAAAAGTAGAATTCAAGGTCCTAGTTTTTGGATACATCAGCTGCTGCACCAATAGTGGATTTCCTAGCCTGAAAGCCAAAAATTGAAACACTTAACACTATTTCCCCAAACAAAATTTAGAGAATTTTCATTATTATAGTAGAACCAACCTAATTCTGATACCACTCTATCATGACCCGTCTCCTGGTTCCCATGTCGTGACTACCCCAAACCCGCATCTCATAGGCCATGGGCTGGTGACTTGTGCTGAGTATGCATATCCCAAACAAATGGGGGAAATTTTCTTAAGAACCTATACACACACACAAAACTCTAAGCCAAAATTTTTGGAAAGTGAAAAAACTAAGTAAAAAAACAAATGGTATGATAGTAGAAAAATGAAGGTAAACAGGGAAAGAATACAAGTCCAACAAAAAGGAATAGTAAAAGTTGAAGTCTCTGTTACTCCACATAAAACCATACCTGAAGGGTGGGTACTGAAACAACTATATGAAGCCATATAAGAACACCTCATCTTTCGGGGTCACTCTTAGCACCACCTTACCCTGGCCCCCAAGGGTTCCTTCAAAGCATTGATCATGTTCACAAGACACAACACATGTGGGTAAATCCTGTGCAGAGGTGAGTAAAACTATACTCGATAGGGCACCCCGAAACACAATGTAGAATACCCCAATGGAAACAACACTATGAATATATAGTCATCTCAATATAGGTATGTGTCAAATAACATATAATAAGAACATCTAGGTATACTCATAGTGGTTCCAAGATTCAAGGTCTCATCCACTACCAGCCATATGGTTCTTCTCACAACACGATCCATTCCGTGAGATCTCACTCCTTGAGCTATCAGATTGTAAGATCATAGAAAAATTATAGCAAAAGTATATAAGAGAATATATAGTTTGGATACATTACAAAGTTCCTCAATACATTGGTGTAGGGACCCCAAATAATTACACAATGTAACCCATTAATATGAGCACTAAGAAATACACCAAGTAGACTATCAAAGAAGCACACAAAGTGTAGCCTCTAAGAGGTATAGTAAATAGAGTTACTAGAGTCTTCCCACATAGGTATCAGTCTATATCATGAAATGAAATATTATTAGAAGTAATCACAGAACAATAATTATTGATGAGGCACCTAGTCCCTATGAGACTCTCAGCCCCAATGAGTCACTTAGACCTGATGAGTCACCTAGACCTAATGAGTCACTTAGAACCGATGAGGCACTTTGACCAGATGAGTCACTTATAACTGATGAGTCACATAGAACTGATGAGTGAATTATACCCAATGAGTCACTTAGACCCGGTGGGGCATAGTATTGATGTCATGTATACCTCAAGTCACATAGTCTCTACATCCCATCTAGCCACAAGATTATGTCATTTTCACACTCATTCTGGGAGCACCTACTCCTTGAGCCAATAGTCTATATTCCAATTTCCATAGAAACTCACTTTGAGTATCTTAAAAGGACCGTCTCTTCATGAGGGTCCCAACACTGTAAACAACTCACCAAATGGACACATGGTTGGAGAGTTATGGGCATTTTGGTAAAAATGGGTCGGTGGGGTCTGGGTTCAGTCTGACCCGACAGGACTAACCCAACCTGACCCAACCGGGTCCCACCTCACCCAACCCACAGGGTCCTAAGAGACCTAACCCACCGGGTCCCGTTTGACCCAACATGCCGGATCTACCCCGGTTGGGCCCAACACACTTAAGTGAGCTGGTTCGTTTTCCCAGATGTGGTTGGTGCCACATCGCCTCCTGGTCAACATGGTTGACCGCTACGTTCAACATGGCTGGCCACCACGTGATATTCCCTATAGTGGTTAGTGTAGGGTCTTTCCATGGTCCTGCTGCACCGCGAACTTACATAGCGTGAGATGGATTCAAGTTGCGTCTAGTCGAGACCACTACCAGCCATCGAGTCGGTGACTTTGTCCACCACCCACAACCACCAAGCCACAAGGTCCTCTACCTCTGGCGTCCCTCCTTTATTGGGTCCTTCATCTCCCTCCTGGGCTCTATTTTTTTGAAACAGGCATCTCTATGCGATCCTCAGATCACGTTCTTCCGTGACTTGGCACTTCTTTCTTCTCTCCATCCCTATGAGGGTCCGACTTTGTTTGGAACCTCCCAGAAAACCACGTTGTGACCATGAAGGTCTATTAGTGAAGAATTACAAGAACTGTGATAGGATATTCATAGAGAACACCTGAAGGATGATCATCGCCCTTATTAGTTTTTTAATTCGTTATTCCTGTTAAAAAAATAGACCGAAACAATAATCTTACAGATTAATCTCTCTTAAATCCCATAGTAATGATTACCCATCCTACACGCACTATCGAATTGTGAATCAACATGTTCATGGGTTGGTCGACGTTCATCATTAGAAATAAGAATGGGGAAAGATATCACGGAGAAAAATGATCCCCCTACCTAGAATTAGTTTGATCATTGATGAAGAACAGTCTCGGCCCCGTTGTTCGTCGATGATTGATCCGAATTCTGATCAACGATCTTTCATCGCTCAATTCGAGATCCGGTCTCCAAATTATTGTCGCCGATGAGAGCCTCCACCCTTTTCCTCAGAGAAAATCTAGGGTTATGATGATAACCTTTGATCTCTAATGAGGTATATTAAAAAAGAAGCGATTACTGCGTCAACACATAATGTCAAATTTAAAATAATTATATTTGATATTTTAATGAAATTCACATCCAAAAACTAACTTTCACCATCGACTCACACCGGTCAAGGTTAGGACCCTCCTAGGGAAAGCATAACCTCATGAGCTCGACGGTGGTCTCAAATGGTTCGAAGCTTTCACATATGGGAAATACTATGATTTCAAAACTGATGAGGAAGTCATTGTAAGATTTGGATCATGATTATGTGTACCATCTGATCCTGAGATAAAGAAGGATATTTTGAATGATGCACATAGGTCGACCTTCTCTATCCACCCAGGGAGAACAAAGATGTATCGGGATCTACAAGAAACCTTTTGGTGGGAAAATATAAAAAGGGAGATTTATGAATATACATCAAAGTGCTTGGTATGTGAGTAAGTGAAGGATGAGAGGAAAAAGTCTACAGGAATGATGCAACCACTTACCATACCAGCATGGAAGTGGTAGAACATTACCATGGAATTTTTCACTGGCCATCCATGAACAACCAATGGAAACAATGCTCTGTGGGTTATTGTGGATCGTCTTACAAAGACAGCTCACATTATCACAATTCGAGATGACTTCTCACTGGATCAAATTTCACCAATATATATCAAAGAAATGGTAAGGTTGCATGGTGTACCACTATCTATTATATCCGATAGAGATTCAAGATTCACCTTGAAGTTTTGGAAAAGTATCCAACATTCTCTAAGCACTAAACTAAACTTCAGTATGACCTATCATCCTCAAACGGATGGCCAATTTATGCAAACTATTTAGAAGTTAGAAGATATGTTGAGATCATATTATTTGGAATTTAAAAGAGAATGGGACCAACATCTTCCACTGGTTGAATTATCCTACAACAACAGTTTCCACTAGAGTATCTGAATGGAACCATATGGATCCCTTTATGAGAAAAGGTGAAGAACACGATCATGTTGGGATGAAGTTTGTGAGCATATTCTGTTAGGACCTGAAATGGTTGAAGAAATGGTGGATAAGATCAAAACCATTCAGCAACATACCAATAAATCCCAATGTTGACAGAAGAGTTATGCAAATAATCATTAATGAGACCTTGAGTTCGAAGTTGGACACATGGTATTTCTTTGCATATCTCCATGTAAGTAGTTCATGAGGTTTGTAAAGAAAGGGAAGTTATGTCCTAGGTATATCGACCCCTTCAAGATTATTAATCGTGTCAGGGATGGGGCCTCTCGACTAGAAATTTCACCTACCATGGACAAAGTACATGATTTCTTCCATGTATCCTTCTTAAGGAGGTATATACCAGATCTGTCACATGTACTCTCTTCAGATGTGGTACAATTATAGGATGATATTTCTTATGAGAAGCATCCAGTGAATATCTTAGATCGTAGAGATAAATTTATACGTAACAAGACTACTCACCTAGTCAAGTTACTATGGAGAAACCATAAGTATGAAGTGGAAACATGGGAACTATAGGGGGCAATGAAGGAAAAGTACCCACACATGTTTATGGCCTAGAATGTAAAATGAAATTTTGAGGAAGAAATTTCATAAGGGGGGAAGAATGTAACAACCCAATGTTTTACCAATGGAAATTAATTTATTATAAATACTTTATATAAAAACATGTAAAAACAACATAATGAATTACTAAGTGTTATGGGACCTTTAAACATAAGTTTTTCACTTCTATGTTTTGAATTTCAAAAACTAGACATACATTGTTGCAATCAGTAGGTTATTTGGAGTCTGATTAGGAAACCATATTTTTTTGTGAATAGTAACATACCATTATGAATATTAACACACCCTTATGAATAGTGATATACACTAATGAATAGTAACATTAACTATTATAGTATATAAATAAAATTCAAGTGAATGTATGATGTACCTAAATTTTAGAATATGTAAATGAATATTCTAAAACTGGTTTTATAATAATAAGTTATGATATTAATTAAATATTAAAGTAATCATATTTAGAAAATTATTCTTGAAAAATGGAATTAATTTTTTGATTATAAACATCAAAAAATGGATAGGGTGAATTTTTGAGATTTTTCTGAAATACTTAAATTTTATTATGAATACCAAAATATAGTAATTTACTGTATTTAAAAATTATAAGCTAAATAGACTATTACTAGCATCATTTCTGATGTCACGACCCTTGTTTTGAATTCAAACGACCCATTTAATATTCTTGGTCATGGAATCATCACTCTTTCTAGTCTTTAGGGAAATTAATAAACCAATGATTAAAAAATTATGAAAACCCTCCTCTCCTCAACTATAAACCCCCCTGACTCCCTCTTCTTTTCATTCATATCATGCCTTGTGACTTGCAAATATTCTTCCCAAATCTCTCCCTGATATCCTCTCCCATGTCAAAATTCCCCTAGTATTTTCAAAAATACCCAGACCTCACTCTTTAAGAGGTTCTCAAAGGAGATAGACTCAAGAGGTAAATTCCTCTTTCCAATTTATTCATTTCTTTTAAGTTATTTTCTTTTTGTTTCTTTCCTCACATCCCTTAAAAATGGTATGATAACTCTCGTAACATAAATATAAATGAATGATATTATTCTAATGAGATAATTCCTTATCTTCTCTCTTTTCCCCGTATTTTATTGGAATGAAATGAAAACACAGTTTGAGATGTGTTAATTTAGCACATTCAAGGACAACAATTTATAAAGTTCTATTATCATCATTAATTATGGTCATGAAACCATTTGTGTAATGGTTGAACCTGATTAATATATATGTAATATATCCTAGTTAAGGTTATTTAATCCTTTTGTACAAATGGTATTAACTTATAAAGAAAAAAATGTTCCTTGTAATCAAATCCACTGATTAACCAAAACGATTATCACTAGGGTTTTATATAATAACTCATATTCAATCCCAAAAAATGAATAAATATTTATAACCATGTAATCTCATGGATTTTCAATAATAAAATAAAATTTCAATTCTTGACTTCCAATTTCATCTTACGTATTTATCCGAACATGAATATAAGTGAACCGATCATTAAAACCAAGTAAGAAAACAGACCCGAACAATAAAATTGAACCCCATAATCAATAAAAATAGTTATAAATGAACATAAAATCATTATAATAACTATTCTACATATATAATAGGTTTTGGAGTTATTAATTAATAAACATAATTTAATTATTCTGGTTATTAAGTTCAATAAAAGATCACCATCAGACTAAAGGTAAGGGATCCTCTCCATTTCACTCATAATCAAGATGTCCTCTATGCTATGCCATTTTATGTGTAATTACAAATGATGGGGTATGATTTTGAACCTAAACATACTTAACTCATGATTCATAATTTATGATAAACCCATTTTCACTCTCATCAATCTCTCATTGGTACAACCAACACCATGCCGATAAACTGTAATGAATTCTACCCGAACCTCCTTGGTTATTTCAGGTTTCCTTATCTTTATTTATATAAAAGTGGATTTATCTTAACATATTATGTAAATAGTCTAAATGTTGTGCCTTTGTACAAAATTAATTTATCAAGACACTATCATCACTATGTTTTGGGGATATACATGTTTTTAAAATTTTCCCTTCTTAGCACTTTCCGATAATCAAACCTGTTTTGAGGGAAATTTCTGAATTTTTACCCAATTTCAAGTGCACTAAATCCTCTATTTTAATAAACCATTGTATTTATAAAATCAGTATTTTTAATATTAAAATATTATTTTTTTTAATTCTGGTTTTATATAAAATATTTACCTTTTTTCTATTTTAAAATATATATAGTATTTTCCTTAAAACCGCACAATATAGATTTAATGCTAAAATTTCTCAAATAAATTTTTTAAATGTTTTCACATTTGTATGAAATCAATTTAAATTATATATTACTATTTTAATTTATTTAATTCCATGTATATTATAATTCCTTACTTTCTTGGAAACTTTCATGATACACCCTTAGGTTATGCTTTATGTCAGGATTGTGGTACCCAATTCTTTCCATGGGTAACCCCTATGTTAATGTAAAATTGATTATGCATGATTATTTATGTGGAAAATATATTCATGAAATGAAATATGGGTGTTCCCAGATAGTTCTCCATTATACTGGGTAAAGTTAAGTCTAATGATATGCGATGTGAAACGAGATTCACGGTTAGCCTTGACCCGTACTACTATGGGAAATCAGATTAGCGGTTATCCTTGACCCATAATACTATGTGAAACAGGATTGGAGGTTATCCTTAACCTATAATACTTTGGGAAACAATATTTTTGGTTAGCCTTCACTCGTACTAAAGACATGTTTTATGTTTCTTCCACATTTATATGATTACAAGCTTATATGATCCCTTTTTTAAATGATATTATTTCATGTGTTCCATACTTTTGATATCATTATGTCATGCCTCCTAAATCATGTTCTTAAGATGCATCCTTATGTTCCTTCCCTAACTGGGATTTTTAGCTCATCCCTTTTTTCATGTGTTCCCCAGGGTACCCTATGCAGATTTAAGGGCTCAATGGAAGTTAGGATATTTTTATGGAGATTAAATAAAGATGTTCTTAACACCTTGTTTTATGTTTTATGTACCTATTCTTCAAAGACACTAGAATTCTTGATATTTGGATTGTACAATGATGTATAATTATGATTAAAATCATGTAATGTTATATGTAAAAGTCTAGGGTCTCTATAATCCCAGCACCCATACCACTAATCCTTCATTTGTTTCTATTTTGAGTACTCCATATACCACCCAAACACCATTTTACATTAAAAACATACATCTAATAGGTTTCAACCATCAGAGTCCAAGTCTGGGGCCTAATTACCCAAAAAATATGTTAATGGTACAAAATTAAAATCACCACTAGAATTTTAACCACACACAGAAATATGATATTACAGAATCCAAACCATAAAATTCTAATCCTTGAGTAGAAATGGTGATCATCTAGAAAAATATCTTGACCTATGTTGGAAATCAATTCATGTTCAGACAACCACATTCAATCCTCAAATTGAAAATGCACATTTAAAATGAATTTCCAAAAAAATTCACTCAAATAACTAAAAAATGATTTATCACTAAAAATCATTATCAGTAAACCAATGCAGTACTTAATCGTACCCATCTATCATGGAAATCATGATCTATCTTCATCCAATTGATCATTCAGTCCATGGTTCTCTCCACTTCAAGGCTTACCTCATAAGAATAATTCTGAAACACAATGCCTCTCCACCGTTATCATTACCAACCAAATCAAACTATCAGGGGTCTAAATACTTGTTTAAAATGATTACCAACGTACCACACTTCAACACATGTGAAAATTATAGTCAATATTTGGTGACCATTTTCATTTCAAATTTCAAAGTCAAAATATTTTCATACCCATCATCAAAAAAAACCAATATATATTATCTACTATATAACAAACTCAATACCACAAAAATATTTCCAATCATGTCTATAATGATGTATCTAATGAGGTTTTTATCCCACTGCATCTAATTCCACATGAGAACACAATTCAAATTTCCTTTGGAAAACCTACCTAAACAAACTAGACTTCTCTCATATACTATCTACTTGAATCTCCATATCATAATGAATTATCTACCAAATAAAACCCATGATCATCCAAATAAAAACATAGAATTTTATCATGGAATATTGGTGAAATTTTAATATTGATCCTCAACCAACTAGATACCATCATTGATCACATTCATGATCCCTGACACATCATCAATCTAACATACACTCAGATTGCATCAATTTCTATACTATGTCCAAAAATGACACTCAGATTCCATATAACATCCTATCTAAATTTATACCTCATATTAACAAAGGAATACAGATAAACCCAGATCTATTTTATCATCATTGTCATCAAGATGCCTTAACAGTTGTCAAATGGTTTGTTTCATACAACCCTGATCCCTCTCGTGTGAGGGTTTTGTCACCATAACTGACATCCTTCTCCCCTACATAGGAGTTTTCTTTTTATCACATAACTAGTTCAAATTCGTGTCCATCACAGATCATTCCACATCCACCCAAAACATAATGACCTATATAGTCATTCTTTCTCATAATCAATAATTAACAAAAAAATATCTATCTACTTACTATTCCCAACTCACAGGAATATCATAAATTAGAATCCACTAAAGACACATCAAAAATAAGGGTCACACCTTCCGATAGACGATGGTGAACTCCCCACTATCTGGTTTTCCTTACACAGCTCCTTGTGCATAACCTCAACAATTTCAACCATCAAATTTGTGTCATTAGGGATGATCTATGCTCATATATTTTCAACTTTTAATATTATGATTCCTAGTGATATATGTCAAGAACCAAACTCAGGTTGACCACCCCATGACACATGATCCATATATTAAATCACCACTATAATGGAGTGAAATTCCCCTCCTCCATCCAGTCATTGGGAAACTATTCCCACCGATATTGACAACTCACATCAGCCCTCCACACACACATGATTGCTTACTGATCCAAAACTCAACAACATCATGAGTATAGAATTCACAATAATACAATCATATCCATGCCAATGGGTGTACAATTTAAGGGTTCCCATACCATTGAATCACGACCCCTAATCCCTTGATTCACTCTTCTTAAAAACTAGGATCTTTTTCCTAATCCAACGATCATTATCCTAATTTTTGTCAGTATCATCTAGTTAAAAACACCCTCAATGATTCTATTAAAAATAGGGAACCTCAATAGATCCATAGTTAATCACACGATCAATTATATTCAGCATCATACTAAAACCAAATTCTTACACCCATTCTTGTAATGTTCTAAAAAGGGTATATTGAACTAATAGGGACAAACACTCAATTGACACTTCCCTAAAAAACTATCTTTTATTCAAAAATCATAGGCACTCAATGTGATTTCCTTACCAAGAAGTCCAAGGAATCTAAAATTTATTTTATAAAAACCCTCCAAAAGTGTTCACATTCCTAGGTAAATCCCTCTAGTTGGTTTCCCTTATAAATCAATAGGAATATACTAACTAAAACTAATGATTCACATCAAAAGATCACTAGGGTATCTCCCTTATCTCCTATTTTAGATTTCCTATAGTGGTCATAACTCAGAGGATGTCCTACAATTCCCAAACCCAAATAACCTCAGGGCAGCATACATGCCAAAATATCCAGCCACTACAAGGGAAACCTCCCTCTCTAAGAATATGTAGTAGTAAAATACTACATATAGGATCATATCTTTTTTAATGGTATATATATAAAAATATAACTGTGTTTTCCAAAATGAAATGATTTCATCCAATCATAGTGACATAGTTCATTAAATAGGATTTCATTCCATGATATAGGTTAAATAACTATATAGGTTGTTACTGACCCATCAAATAACTGAAACCACAGAATATTTACCTACAAGGGGTTCAACAATGAGTCATTGAACTCTTGTATCTACCTACTAGTGTAATTTAACCTCTATTCACATGAGGCCACATCATCGTACTCATCACTGAGTGTATTTCTACTGATGCACATGACCTTCCATTAGAATAATATATATACATACCAACACATATATATACATGTTAGTATATCTGATTATAATTCCAAAAATAAATTATATAGGAAAATGTCGTATGAGGAGTTGTTGATGATTTAAAGATAAGAACCCTTATCTTCAAAGATAATAACAAAACTAGAAGGCATATAAATGTAATTTGAATCCAATGGGATTAATAATGATTCATGACATACCTATTGCCTCTATTACAAGAATGAAATTACCTATTAAATCTCTATAATAAATCAAAACATCATTTTCATCCCATGAGGTGACGTTAGTAGACCAAAACATTTAAAATATATAATTTAAATCCCATAACTTATAACATCAACTTTACATTGGAAATGGTATTCATGATTCACTAGTATAATGTACATCACAAGCCACAAAACATTTCTATATCACATTCCTAGCATACTATAAATAGTAAAAATAAAACCAATAATACCAATTTATAATGTCCTAACATGGTCCACTATGAACAATAACCAGAATGGTGGTGCTATATAACCTCAAGATCACCTCATCATATGCGAGAGGCTTATCACTATTTGCGGGGATACAATTTATTAATATGAGGATACTGTAACCCCTATATCCAAGTATAAATAATGAGGAAATAACCATATATAATAAAAAACCACAACCATCAGAATAGAAAGATAATAATGTAGTGGATACATGGGAAAAAAATAAAATGTTTGTATACAAGAAAAAAATAAAAACCACACACTAGGATGGTCACATGTAAAAATGAAGGAATGAAAAATAAAATACATGGAAGGATCCACTACATCACCAAGATATACCTCATCCCAATACCCATATACTTAGACAAGATATCCCACTCAAATAATACCATGCCTCATACATACCTAAATCTGAAAAAAGCGAGACATTCTTGGGTACCCAAGTATAACAATCACCCAAGCAGGGTGTGAGTACATAACCGAGTAGGTAACCACCAATTAAGTCTCATACATAGCCAATAAATTCTATGATATTTTAATGTTACATGATCAGAATAAAAATTAACTAATGGGTGTAAATAAATAGCACTATCATTCCTTGGGTTCTACAGTGACACCAGATGCCAGTTATACCAACATTAGCCAGTGTCAAAATTCCTGTAAAAATGTTTCATATTCATTGAAAAAATAGTCTTCTATACTCCCTCGTGATCATATATGGTTATAACTAGTAATTTAGGGGATCAAATCATTGATCGACCATATTTTCTTCATCTAGTTCCAGAGTGTCCCAAAGCACATAAAGAGAAATGCGCCAAAAAATATAAAAAATTGGGTTCTAATCCATTGCAGTGTAAAATGATAATGAAGTGGGTTCTAAACTCACCATAGTCTAAAGTGATGATGACATGGGGACTAAAATCGCCCTATTTGACATGATTTTTCAGGTCTCAACAAATAGAAAATACCTAGAAGATAGTATACCTCAAGATGCTAATGTAAGACCCGTACTAGGATGGATCATGATGAATAATTTACTTTTCCTAATAGATAGTCGGATCAACAAACCCATAAACTATATCACCCCCTAACAGATAGTAGCCCATGAGCCCTCACCATAGGATCCCCATAAAGATTACACATTGTGCACCCCCACTCGATAATACTATAACATCTGGACTCAAAATACCTAGTATCCCCACAAGTATCATCATCCAAACCCTTAGAGAATGTCCATGGAATCCCAATGTATCAATACTAGTCCAAGAACATTTTCCTTTTAGGATATCCACATGGGGCACGTAACATTTATTTTTTGAGGATAACCTCTTATGGTGTTTTTAGTTTTCTTGAAAGAAAAATGATTATAATTATGATGGAATTATCCATTCATAAGACCTTATATATGAAAAAACATAATCCCCATGTTACTTTTTATCCTCATGCCCCATCTCATTACACACCCTGTACTTCCATTTATTATATTCATACCAACATACTATTTAATGGTCTTTATAAATTATGAACCTTCCAAGGTCCCCTAATTTATATCAAAATTTATACACCCTTCATTCATTTTATTTATAAATATGATGTACAGTTCATAGGAAAATCCCATCACCAAAGGGTCACAAATATGTTAACATCAAAAAAATATCTCATATCGTCATAGGCATAGAAAGATAGAAAACTTTTATAATTATAAAGTGATTATATTAGCCCATATTTTATCTTAGGTCATCAGGTGTTTCAATGGTTTCCTATAAGGTCCATATATAATCATTTACCATTCTCCCTCACAGGGGGGGGTCTATGTGTAACACACCAGGTAAATAAAGAATATGAAATATTCATATTTATCCATATTTGTGAATAAAATATTAATATTACTTTAAAGGGGACACTATGCTTGATGGCGTACCCAATACGCAACACCGAGTTTCTTGGGAATCTTGCATTGCACTCTAATAATAATATAATATTATTTTAAATGGTAGTTAACGCCTAGGCGTTGTAATGGCGGTAATGAACGGAACAAACTACGAAATGATTATATATGTTTGTCAAATATTTTTACTCTTATCCAATAAATGTTAGAGGCTTAAAATTTGAATGAATCCAATTTTAAGCGTAAATATTCTAATATTCTTTAAAAGGTCGATTAACAACCTTTTGATGGAGAACGCTTTTTAAATCCACTTTTGACATTTTCATATGTTATATTGGACCAAATAAAATTATTCTTTATAATCGGGACATCAAAATTCACATTGTGTAAATTTTTGGTATTTTTCCGATAAAGTTCATTTTTTTAATGAATAGTGAAAATTGTTGTATTCTAATTCAAAACCTCTTTTTAATATAATTTATTTATATGATTAGATTATCTTTTGAATTGGTTTTAAATTCAAATTATAATATATTCTTACCATTTAATCCAATAGTGGTCATTGTTATTAATTTCACTTTGAAATTGGACTCAAACAAGTGTCAATCTTTTAATAGATAATTGTTCCTTAAAAACATGCTATTTGTTTTGACATCGGGAATTAATTATTAAATTAATTAATGCAACTTATATGTATTGAATTTTGTAAAATAGACATCATTTTTTAATTCGGAATATCAAATATAACTTAGGGTGAATTTTTGGTATTTTTCTGAAAAACTTCAATTTTTGATGAATAGTGAAACCACTAAGTGGTAGTTAATGAAACCGATTTTTCGTTTAAATGAAACTTTTACACTTCTGTGATTTGATTTTCAAAAATCCGGCATACATGGTTGTCATTAAGAAGTAAAATTTGGTTCAACGAGATTAAAATAATTTTTGGTGAATAGTAATTTTTATGTTTTATTAATCGCGATTAAAGGTAATTAGTGTAATTTATGGTAAAAATAACGTTTTAATAATATGAAATGACCAAGAAAAATGTCCTAAACTCATTGGATATGTCATTTCAGAACAATAAAATCCATGGGTCAACTTGAGGACCCCATGGATCCACTTTGGTAGGAAAATGACATAAATAACTTTTTATTTAAAGTTAAAATTAAAGTGTCACAAACATGTATTGTTTTACTATAACAATTTTTACATGGGGTTATACAAGTCATATTTTTTACTATAAAAATTCATTAGAAAGATAAAAAGATTTACTACATCATGATATTTGTTTTATAATTTTTAGACACTAAATAAAGTAAATTATTTATGACACCATGATGATGCAGCGATTACCTCATTATTTAACGATTTAAATAAAATGAAAAGATAATGTAAAATCTAAGACCTACACTTTTCACAAACCTATTAGATGGGTGTATTTCGGAACCTTATCACCTTATCCTCTAAATATATCCTTTTGGGAACTTTCAAATCCTAAAATAATTATATAATAAAGTAATATTTTATAACTTTCCAAGAGTGCCCCTCCTCTCCTCTTATAAAAGGCCCCCACCTCTACCACATTACCCACACCTCTCAAGCCTTTGGCTCGGACAACCCCTTCCCATTTAATCTATCCACATCCCTCTATTCATCATTTAAGCCTCAATTTGGGTATAATCCTTTCCAAGGAAGCCATTGAGCTCAAATCAAAGAGAGTTACCCGATTTAAAGGTAGTGTCCTCTCTGGTGTTCTTATGTTTTATTTTGCTTCTCCAACCCTATAAACTCTTTTTATTCCTTTATTTTGTAACAAAACCAGTATATTAAACATACTAGGATGTTTTTATGTGAAGTATTAGAGCTAAACTTACACACAACTTCGTCTAATGGTTAAAGAACATACTGTTCCTGTGGATGGCGAATTACTGCCTCATGAAACAATGATTGTTCAATATTCTTTTAACACCTTAAAAGGTGGCCATTAATATGTCACTATATTTTTATATGATATATAATATGTTTATGTTTTCCTTAATCTTCTTTATTTTTAATTTATGGCACACCTTTATGGTTTCCATTATGGGTAAAAGCAATATCTTGATTTTAGGATGTGCGGACTACCGCCCCCACAAAGTGATTTGATTCGTTAATGCCATATGTGGGATGTATAAAGGATGTAATTAATGGTATTAAATATGATATCCTACTGTAATTCTAATGTAACTTTATATCATTATTATTTCATTCCATTTAATACAAAAAAAAGAAATGAAAGTAGCATTCATGCGTACGTACGACTTACCGTCTCCATGAACGATACATTTCATTTCTTATCTCCAAATGTTATGTACTACTATAAGTACATATATATTATGGAGATATATGTAATATATTAAATATAAATGATGGATATAATTCTGGAATTATAATATATATATATATATCTCATTCTGTTTTAATTCCATTAATATGACAAAAAAGAAAGTAGCGTTCATGCGTACGTATGGCCTACCGTCTCCATGAACGGTGCTTTTAATTATTTATCTCCAAATGTTATGGAATAGTATAAAATGAATATATATGGGATATATATGATATTTAAAACATCAATACTATTCTGGATATGATGTACCTATACCTACATGGAAAATTCCTTTCCTACAAGTTCAATTTTCACTCATGCACCGAACATCGACAAAAATGTCTGATATGAAATCACTTTATTAATAAATTATTATAACATTATAATATGTGATATGAACTGGATAATAATATTTAAAATAGGTCGTTAAGAATTTATAAATTGACCAAATTTTATTATTCAAGAGATTAAAGAACGATCGAGTCATGTCGGACACGAGGTAAGGGATCTTACCCCTCCCTTTCTTTTTAAGTACTCTCTTTTATGTCACTTCTTTTAAGCACCTCTTTGTTATGTTTGAGGATGTTATTTTATATTCCTCATACTGTACTTTTATTTTCATATAATGAGAGACCCTATTTGATATCATAAATCCATTTTTGGAAGTTGTAAGTGGCGTTGTTAGGCTGCCGAGTTTTCGTAAGGGATTTATCATCTCACTTTTATTCCCGTGACATTTATGCTACGTTTGCCACTATTTCCTTTGAGTGGTGTATGTAATGACCATTATTATACTCCTTGTGTAATATAATTTAATTTATGGGTATTTATATATTCATTGTATGACCCTTCTTCAATGGGGTGTACGTTTCGAAAGTTACCCAAGTCGGTAAGGGCACCTTTCACCCTCCTCTTTTTAAAATACTTCTTTTTTATGTCTTTTAATTCACATAATATTATGTTGGGATATGTTCTTATATAACCTTATTGATGTAAATTTTATGTCCAAGTGATGATATACCCTTTTTACCTCTCATCAACTCATTTTCTTAATTTTGAAGTGACGGCGTTAGGCTGTCGAATTTTACCAAGGGAACTTTTTAACCCAATTACGATTTCTTTGGGTTCAACATGTAGTTATTGAATATGTCATCCTTTGAATATGTGTGAATGACATTTTACTGTTTTACAATTAATATCCACTTATATTGGGTGTATTTATGTTTGTCACACATAATTTTGAAATTGATTTATCCTTAATTTAAGGATACCTTCTTTATAAGGGATTTCATCACATTTTACATTTCTATTGAGACTTCATTGTTATTATGCACCAATTCACTCTTATATGGTGTATATACTATCCTTTGTAATATTTTATCATGACTACATTTATTATATTGATATTATAAATGTTATTCCTCAATAATTGTATTCAAGTGTCTCTAATTTTGGTAAAACCCCCTTTAACTAAAATATCGCTTTAAATGTTTTAACGATTTGTTCTTATTAATATCCATGTTTTCAAACTGGTTTTAAGGATTTATTTATATAGATATTAATGGTTTAAAATTTTAAAATATTCAAGGTGGTTTGGGACACATTGATTCAAAAATCTCTTTATTAAATGTTTTAAATGGTTTTGGAAATGGTTTTTTAGAATGGATTCATTATTTCAATATCTTAAAATGTTATATTGTTGTTGCAATGTGGGAATGTTATATTTTCTTTTATTCTTAAGTTATGTGTTATGATTATGTTATGGTTCTTGGGAATTGTTTGTGAAGGCAGGTGGTTCTGTGATAAACTAAGGGCGGGTGAGCCCGATATAGCTCTCCAATGCATTGGGTAACGTGAAGGGGTCAAACGTTAAGGTTTCTCCGAAGAGATTTAGGGAATATACTATGATGGGTATTCCAAACATAACCAAGAGGGTTACTCCCTACGTAAGAATGTTATGAATGCCTCAAGTTACCTTTATGCCTTATGATTTCTATGTTTTATTCATGATTTGATGAGGTATGTTAAAGTTCTTATGTTTTATGAGTAAAGTATGATTTCATTGATTCTTATGTATACATATACTCATGTTTCCTTTCCATATTTTTATATCCCTTACTGAGGTTTTTATTCTCATACCAAGTTTTTGAAATGTTTTACACAGGACATAAAGATGAATAGGGTCAAAGATGGGATCAAGGAAAGACAAGCTATCTAAAACATGGAACTTGACAAGTTTCTTTTAAGAGTTTTTTTATGGAAACTTAGTAGAAGTGTCTACATTGTAATCTTTTGATATGTAATAGTTATGACCTAATTCTCTAATACTATAAACCAAAAAAGATCCTAAATGTGAATTATTCAATTAATTCAATATTAAGTAAGGTTTAAGGATGAGGCCTTATAGTTGGTATCAATGGTCGGTTTAGATAACTTTAGAGGTTAGTGTATTCTCTAAGAATAAGTGACATTACCATAATGGCTAGGATTTTAGAAAGAGTCCTAGTTTTAGATAAAGTGAATGAGTAAGTATATCTTAGTGTTTATCTTCCTCATTAGTACATGATGGTTTTGTTGATATACTCACACTAACATTTCTGTTTTTAGTAAATCGATGGATCTAGAAGGCACCAAAGTGACAATGGGTTTGAAGGAAACTATGGTGGTTCTCTGATTAAGAGACTGGATGAAATGGGGGAGTCAATGAGAAATCTTGTGGTTGTTCTAAACCAACTATCAAGGAGTCATGATCAACCACTTGAACCTTGGTATGTTCTGTAATGCATCATGTACGAGATGAACAATATATTTGGAAGTTCAGGTAATAATTATAAAGGTAACCATTAGGGTTTATATGATCCTTACTTTTTAAGAAATTATTGGTTACTCTATGATATGATGGAAAATGAAAGGCATGAGATAAACTTGAGGTTAAAATATGTTATGATTATTTATGAAGATTTTATCTCATTTTGGGGAATGTTTTAAGAATTATATAGTTTTGGAAAAAGGACAACACACAGACCGTGTGACAACCCGTCCCGTCAGACAAAGCTACGGGAATCGAACCCACAACCAATGTGCGACTGGTATTTATTTCCTACCATTGGACTACGTGAAGTCCCTGGTTAGTATGACTTATTCTTTTTAGTTAGATGATTTTATGAATTAAGAGTAAGTTTATTTTGGGTTATCTATGGGAATTATTAACCTATCATGGAGGATATGTGATTAGTTTAATTACTTTTCAATATGAGACTTTAAGAGCGACTGATGTTATTTAGAGATAAATGTTAATTTGTACCTTGGAAGACTATGTGATTAAATCCTTCAAATATTTGGGTTTCAATATTAGATTGGTTTACTTTGAATAATTTTATGGAAAAATTGCTTATTGAATGGTCTTCGTTGAACTTTGGGTTTTGTTGGACAAATTTTGGAGATTAATAATAGATTTTATTTTTTATAAAGGATTATCCATTTGTGGATTATATGATCTTGTTCTAACAATTTTGGTTTTGGTTAAGGTCTAAAGACATGGGAAATATATTGTTCTCTTTTGTGGATTCAGTGATTCTATAGAAGTTTATTATAGCTCTCTTAATATTAGCATGTCATCCTAAATACTCATCTTTTGGAGAAAATATTAGTTTTTGTAAGAAATCTAGAAGGAGATGAAAGTCTACACGACAAGTAAGTATATTTCCTTAAGATCAAAAATAAATTCCTCAATGAAAAGTAACTTAAAACAAAAATGTTGTCTATTAACTTTTCCTACTGGGGAATCGAATACCGTTTAACCCACCACAAGTTTGTGATTTTCTTATGGTTAACTTTCTCCTAGACATGTTTACGATCACTCTTCCTCAGAACATGGCCCTTTGTTTTTTCTTCCATGTCCATGTTTTCCTACATGGAATCCTAGTATGGGTTAACTCAGGTGACCTTTGTAATTCTCTTTCTTTATTTTAAATTGATAGTTTTACTGACTCTTGTTCCGATGTGGGATTTTCAATGAACTTTCCAAGCCCAATTTTAAAAATCGCGAGGCAATTTCCAAAAGGGGGGAAGGATGTAACACCCCAGGTAAATAAAGAATATGAAATTTTCATATTTATCCATATTTTTGAATAAAATATTAATATTATTTTAAAGGGGACGCTATGCTCGATGGCGTACCCAATACACAACACCGAGTTTATTGGGAATCTTGCGTTGCACTCTAATAATAATATAATATTATTTTAAAAGGTAGTTAACGCCTAGCTGTTGTAATGGCGGGAATGAACGGAACTAACTACAGAACGATTATATATGTTTGTCAAATATTTTTACTCTTATCCAATAAATGTTAGAGGCTTAAAATGTGAATGAATCCAATTTTAAGCGTAAATATTCTAATATTCCTTAAAAGGTTGATCAACAACCTTTTGATGGGGAACGATTTTTAAATCCACTTTTGACATTTTCATATGTTATATTGGACCAAATAAAATTCTTCTTTAGAATCGGGACATCAAAATTCACATTTTGAAAATTTTTCGTATTTTTCCAATAAAGTTCATTTTTTAATGAATAGTGAAAATTATTGTATTTTAATTCAAAACTTCGTTTTAATATAATTTATTTATATGATTAGATTATCTTTTGAATTGGTTTTAAATTCCAATTATAATATATTTTTACCATTTAATACAATAGTGGTCATTGGAATTAATTTATCTTTGAAATTGGACTCAAACTAGTGTCAATCTTTTAATAGATAATTTTTTCTTAAAAACACACTATTTGTTTTGACAGCCGGAATTAATTATTAAATTAAAAAATGCAACTTATATGTATTGAATTTCTTAAAATAGACATCATTTTTGAATTCGGAATATCAAATATAACTTAGGGTGAATTTTTGGTATTTTTCTGAAAAACTTCAATTTTTGATGAATAGTGAAACCACTAAGTGGTAGTTAAAGAAACTGATTTTTCGTTTAAATGAAACTTTGCCGATTCTGTGATTTGATTTTCAAAAATCCGACGTACATGGTTGTCATTGAGAAGTAAAATGTGGTTCAATGAGATTAAAATAATTTTTTGGGAATAGTAATTTTTAAGTTTTATTAATCGCGATTAAAGGTAATTATTGTAATTTATGGTAAAAATAATGTTTTAATAATATGAAATGACCTAGACACATGTCCTACCCCCATTGGATGTGTCATGCCCGACCAATAAAATCCAAGGGGCAACTTGGAGACCCCATGGAGCCACTTTGGTAGGAAAATGACATAAATAACTTTTTATTTAAAGTTAAAATTAAAGTGTCACAAACATGTGTTGTTTTACTAAAACAATTTTTACATGGGGTTATAAAAGTCATATTTTTGACTATAAATATTAATTAGAAATCTAAAAATATTTCCTACATCATGATATTTCGTTTATAATTTTTAGACACTAAATAAATTAAATTATTTATGACACCATGATGATGCAGCGATTACCTCATTATTTAATGATTTAAATAAAATGAAAAGATAATGTAAAATATAAGACCTACACTTGTCACAAACCTATTGGATGGGTTTATTTAGAAACCTTATCACCTTATCCTCTAAATATATCCTTTTGGGACCTTTAAAATCCTGAATGAATTATATAATAAAGTAATATTTTATAACTTTCCAAGAGTGCCCCTCCTCTCCTCTTATAAAAGGCCCCCACCTCTACCACATTACCCACATCTCTCAGGCCTTTGGCTTGGCCAAACCCTGCCCATTTCATCTATCCACATCCCTCTCTTCATCATTGAAGCCTCACTTTGGGAAGAATCCTTTCCAAGGAAGCCTTTGAGCTCAAATCAAAGAGAGTTACCCGATTTAAAGGTAGTGTCCTCTCTTGTGTTCTTATGTTTTATTTTGCTTCTCCAACCCTATAAACTATTTTTATTACATTATTTTGTAACAACAGCAGTATCTTCAATATTCTATGATTTTTTAAGTGAAGTATTCGAGCTACACTTACACACACCTTTGTATAATGGTTAAAGAACATATTGTTTCTGTGGAAGGCGAATTACTGCCTCACGAAACAATGATTGTTCAATATTCTTTTAACACCTTCAAAGGTGGACATTAAGATGTAACTATATTTATATATGATATATAATATGTTTATGTTTTCCTTAATCTTCTTTATTTTTTATTTATGTCATACCTTTATGGTTTCCATTATGGGTAAATGCGATGTCTTCATTTTAGGATGTGCGGACTACCGCCCCCTCAAAGTGATTTGATTCGTTAATGCCATCTGTGGGATGTATAAAGGATTGAATTAATGGAATTAAATATGATATCCTAGTGGAATTATAATATACCTTTATATCATTATTATTTCATTCCACTGAATACATAAAAAAAGAAATGAAAGTAGCGTTCATGCGTACGTACAGCTTACCTTTTCCATGAATGATACATTCCATTTCTTATCTCCAAATGTTATGTACTATTATAAGTACATATATATAATGGAGATATATGAAATATATTACATCTAAATTATGGATATAATTCTGTAATTATAATATATATATCTCTCATTTTTTTTAATTCCATTAATATGACAATAAAAGAAAGTAGCGTTCATGCGTACGTACGGCCTACCGTCTCCATGAACGGTGCTTTTAATTTTTTATCTCCAAATGTTATGGAATAGTATAAAATGAATATATATGGGATATATATGATATTTAAAATATCAATACAATTTTGGGTATTATGTACCTATAAATACATGGAAAATGATTTTCTAACAAGTTCAATTTTTACTCATGTACCGAACATAGACAAAAACGTCTGATATAAACTCAATTTATTAATCAATTATTATAACATTATAATAAGTGATATAAACTGAATAATAATCCTTAAATTAGTTCCTTAATAAAGTATAAATTGACAAAATTTTAGTATTCAGGAGATTAAAGAACGATCGAGTCATGTCGGACACGAGGTAAGGGATCTTACCCCTCCCTTTCTTTTTAAGTACTCTCCATTATGTCACTTCTTTTAAGCACCTCTTTGTTATGTTTTTGGATGTTCTTTTATATTCCTCATAATTTAATTTTATGTTCATATTATGAGATACCCTATTTGATATCATAAATTCATTTTTGGAAGTTTTAAGTGGCGCTGTTAGGCTGCCGAGTTTTTGTAAGGGATTTTTCATCTCACTTTTATTCCCGTGACATTTATGCTACGTTTGCCACTATTTCCTTTGAGTGGTGTATGTAATGCCCATTATTTTACTCCTTTTGTAATATAATTTTATTTATGGGTATTTACATATTCATTGTATGACCCTTCTTCAATGGGGGTGTACGTTTCGAAAGTTACCCAAGTCGGTAAGGGCACCTTTCACCCTCCTCTTTTTAAAAGACTTATTTGTTTATGTCTTTTAATTCACATACTATTATGTTGGGATATATTTTAGTATATCCTCATTGATGTAAATTTAATGTCCAAGTGATGATATACCCTTTTTATCTCTCATCAACTCATTTTCTGAATTTTGAAGTGACGCCGTTAGGCTGTCGAATTTTACCAAGGTAACTTTTTAACCCAATTTTGATTTCTTTGGGTTCAACATGTAGTTATTGAATATGTCATCCTTTGAATATGTGTGAATGAACTTTTATTGTTTTAAACTTAATATACACTTATATTTGGTGTATTTATATTTTTCACACATAATTTTTAGATTGATTTATCCTTAATTTAAGGATACCTTCTTTATAAAGGATTTCATCACATTTTACATTTCTATTGAGAATTCATTGTTATTATGCACCAATTCACTCTTATATGGTGTATATACTATCCTTTGGAATATTATATCATGAATCCATTTATTCTCATGATATTATAAATGTTATTTCTCAATTATTGTATTCAAGTGTCTCTAATTTTGGTAAAACCCCCTTTAACTAAAATTTCGCTTTAAATGTTTTAACGATTTGTTCTTATTAATATCCATGTTTTCAAAATGGTTTAAAGGATTTATTTATATGGATATTAATGGTTTAAAATGTTAACAACTTCACGGTGGTATGGGACACTTTGATTCAAAAATCTCTTTATTAAATATTTTAAATGGTTTTGGAAATGGTTTTTTAGAATGGATTCATTATTTCAATATCTTAAAATGTTATATACTGTTGTTGCAATGTGGGAATGTTATCTTTCCTTTATGATTAAGTTATGTGTTACGATTATGTTATGGTTCTTGGGCATTGTTTATGAAGACGGGTGGTTCCATGATAAACTAAGGGCGGGTGAGCCCGATATAGCTCTCCAATGCATTGGGTAACGCGAAGTTGTTAAACGTAAAGGTTTCTACAAAGAGATTTAGGGAATATACTGTGATGGGTATTCCAAACGTAACCAAGAGGGTTACTACCTACATAATAATGTTATGAATGCCTCAAGTTACCTTTATGCCTTATGATTTCTATGTTTTATTCATGATTTGATGAGGTATGTTAATGTGCTTATGTTTTATGAGTAAAGTATGATTTCATTGATTCTTATGTATACATGTACTCATGTTTCATTTCCATATTTTTGTATCCCTTACTGAGGTTTTTATGCTCATACCAAGTATTTGAAAGTTTTTACACAGGACATAAAGATGAATAGGGTCAAGGATGGGATCAAGGAAAGATAAGCTATCTAAAACATGGAACATGACATGTTTCTTTTAAGTGTTTTTATGGAAACTTAGTAGAAGTGTCTACATTGTAATATTTTGAGATGCAATAGTTATTTCCTAATTCTATAAAACTCTAAACCTAAAAAGATCCTCAGTGTGAATTATTCATTTAATTCAATATTAAGTAAGGTTTAAGGTCGGGGCCTTATACTATGTATTCTTATAATATTATACCAAAAGCCTACAGGGGCATGTAATTCCAAACTAATCACATTCCTTCCTATGGAAGGTCTATGTGTTCCCATGTAAATGGTATTATTAGGCATATTAGGTCCATAGACTAATTAATTTTACGTCTATACTAAGAGATGACCAATGCACCCATTCTAATGGACACTAAATTTATTTTTCATTTTGATTAATATTAGAGGATTTAAGTGTCATAGGGAATCTATTTAATCATTGAATACATCAACTATCAGAAGTTGAGGAATATAATCAATGTCCATTGGTATACATTAATCTAAAACACTTTTTTGAATTCATTTCATGAGTATTTCATTTTAATTTATATAATTAATTAATTGGAAAAAACTGATCAATTAATTAATTAATTTAAATTTAGGAAGGTTACTCGACAGACATGGTGAAACCACACATCCAATGCATATTACAAGGGGTTGAACATTTGTTAATTTAACATGGACCACCTATCTCTTTATGAAGCCAAGAAATAGAAATTACAATGTCTGGTGGCACTTTACCTGCCCTCCATGGTTCGTCCACGTTTTTTTGACCACTACCCACTACTACTAGGACCTAAATCAATTAACATGATATAATTAAATTAATTAATGAATTTGGAATAAATTAAAAAATTAATTCTTTAAGAGAATTAATCTCAAAAAATATCAACAAGAAGCCTTGTTGTGATGTAACCATGACCAATAACTTTCAAGAGGTCCACATAAGATCCCAAATATCATCCCGGGTGGAATCCTTAAAAAATGGTGTCAATTCCAAAAAAAATTAATTCAATATTAAATAAAACTTCAAATAATAAAGACAATTTTTTTACCTTAAAAAAATTGACAATAAATAATAGGCACATGTCATTATAGGATGCCCTCTAACTAAGTATCACAAAAGCTACTTCAGAAATGATAGATTTAACCATTCACTGGTGAAAACTCCATCAAATACCTATACCTAAACAAAATAAATAAATGAATTTAATAGATCTGCAAAAATATAATAAAAATAAGGAGGTCACACTTTTATTATTCAATTAAATCACCATCAAACTATTCTCCAAACTAGAGGATAATAAAGGATCCAATGGGAGAGACCCTATGGGATGAATATCAAAAAATGAGAGGGAGAGAGCTTCTAGACCCCACTAAAACTCAAGGGATATAATTACAATTATTTACCTTAAAAATATATATTAGTGACCAAATGCAACTCACCATATATTTAGTGTCTACATAATGAACCCATAAGTGGCATGAGGCCACTACCTGGGCTAGTGGCCGACCAATAGCTACAAGATATTTCATTCCATCCACCAATACTTTCTTTATTTCTCTTACATTAACTATATATTCCAATTAGACATAATTCCATGACCAAAAATACATTCTTAATAGCTTCTAACATTCATGATCTATGTTTGAAATTGAATTCCCAAAACTGCCCCTCAAAGGATGAAAATTCAAATTCAATCTAGAATTTTCAACTTATACAGACATGAGACATATAATAAAGGTATATAGGGGAAATTTATGTGGTTTTATATGATGCATATTTAAAAAAGATATCATCAAAACATAATGAAATTGACTTATATACATTAATTTTATCAACACAATTTATTTATAAATAAATATTTAAATAAAATAAATAGATTTTTTATTTCAGATTTGATTTTCTGTCATTCTTGATATGAACAAATTGATTTTTAATTCTGTGGATCCAGTCATTTATTAAATAATAAAATTTATTATTACACTAGTAAAATCTACACATGTTCCATGAAGATCCAAATACCATTCTTGATTCCTCATGTTACAGGGATAAGAAATGAAGTGCTTCACATAATTTTTTTTATTGTGTATGAAAATCTCCCACTTTCCCTATCTAAACATTGGGAAAATATATGAGTATTCTGTATAATTGTATATATAAAAATTGATATTTTAATTATACAGAATAAATAACACATTCCTCAAAAATGACATATTTTCGGTTTTTAAACATAAGTTAAAATTAAAAGAATTTTACTTAAGACCTTTTATTTTAATTAAAATATAATAAGAACCCTATATAACCTACATTAAAATAATTATAAATTATTGAGGTGATATGTATTTATTTTATATTATCTATTAAAAAATAAATAAATATTTATTAAAAATATATTTACATATATCATTGGATCATTTACTTTATCCAAATCATCCCATAAATATTATTGAACATCATATAATAAAATTATTATTTTTTGATAAAATTAATATTATATTTACATAATTTTTGAATATACATTAATCTTATTCATGTACCTTTTTAATTAATTAATAATAATTATTTTTTCTCAATATTTAAATAAAAATTTATTATAATTATCTTTCATCTAAATAAATAATATATAAAGATAAAATCTCATTTTCTTGACTTGAATAATCTTGTGATTGATTTTATAATCAATATAACAAGAATAAAGTTTATTTTATACACTTGGAATACATATATATTTAATGATAGATTCAATTGAATATAATGTGATCTTGTGTACACATTTTATGTTCTGCTCAAGGATATTTTCTTAATGTAAGCATGTCTCACCCAAAGACTAAGAGTGGAGTATAACAACACATCATGTCCCTTGTAAAGAAAACATGGATCATCACTATGAAAACTTTATGACAATGCTTCTATGTAATATAATCCCAATTTCATATGACACCCCATAAACTGGGCTTCACTGTAACACCCCAGGTAAATAAAGAATCTGAAATTTTCATATTTATCCATATTTGTGAATAAAATATTAATATTACTTTAAAAGTGACACTATGCTCGATGGCGTACCCAATACGAAACACCGAGTTTCTTGGAAATCTTGCGTTGCACTCTAATAATAATATAATATTATTTTAAATGGTAGTTAACGCCTAGCCGTTGTAATGGCGGGAATGAACGGAACTAACTACAAAATGTTTATATATGTCTGTCAAATATTTTTACTCTTAACCAATAAATGTTAGAGGCTTAAAATGTGAAGGAATCCAATTTTAAGCGTAAATATTCTAATATTTTTTAAAAGGTCGATTAACAAACTTTTGATGGAGAACGCTTTTTAAATCCACTTTTGACACTTTCATATGTTATATTGGACCAAATAAAATTATTCTTTAGAATCGGGACATCAAAATTCACATTGTGTAAATTTTTGGTATTTTTATGATAACGTTCATTTTTTAATGAATAGTGAAAATTGTTGTATTTTAATTCAAAACCTCTTTTTAATCTAATTTATTTATATTATTATACTATCTTTTGAATTGGTTTTTAATTCCTATTATAATATTTTTTTACCATTTAACCCAATAGTGGTCATTGGAATTAATTTGACTTTGAAATTGGACTCAAACTAGTGTCAATCTTTTAATAGATAATTGTTTCTTAAAAACACGCTATTTGTTTTGACAGCGGGAATTAATTATTAAATTAATTAATGAAACTTATATGTATTGAATTTTTTAAAATAGAAATCATTTTTGAATTCCGAATATCAAATATAACTTAGGGTGATTTTTTGGTATTTTTCTGAAAAACGTCAATTTTTTATGAATAGTGAAACCACTAAGTGGTAGTTAATGAAACTGATTTTTCATTTAAATGAAACTTTTCCACTTCTGTGATTTGATTTTCAAAAATCCGACATACATGGTTGTCATTAAGAAGTAAAATGTGGTTCTATGAGATTAAAATAATTTTTTGTGAATAGTAATTTTTAAGTTTTATTAATCGCGATTAAAGGTAATTAGTGTAATTTATGGTAAAAATAATGTGTTAATAATATGAAATGACCTATACACATGTCCTAACCTCATTGGATGTGTCATGGCCGACCAATAAAATCCATGGGTCAACTTGGGGACCCCATGGAGCCACTTTGGTAGGAAAATGACATAAATTACATTTTATTTAAAGTTAAAATTAAAGTGTCACAAACATGTGTTGTTTTACTAAAACATTTTTTACATGGGGTTATACAAGTCATATTTTTGACTATAAATATTAATTAGAAATATAAAACTATTTCCTACATCATGATATTTTTTTTATAATTTTTAGACACCAATTAAATTAAATTATTTATGACACCATGATGATGGAGCAATTACCTCATTATTTAACGATTTAAAGAAAATGAAAAGATAATGTAAACTATACAACCTAAACTTGTCAAAAACCTATTGGATGGGTGGATTTAGAGACCTTATCACCTTATCCTCGAAATATATCCTTTTTGGACCTTTAAAATCCGAAAATAATTATATAATAAAGTAATATTTTATAACTTTCTAAGAGTGCCCCTCCTCTCCTCTTATAAAAGGCCCCCACCTCTACCACCTTACCCACACCTCTCAAGCCTTTGGATAGGCCAAACCCTGCTCCTTTATTCTCTAAACATTCCTCTCTTCATCATTGAAGCCTCACTTTGGGCATAATCCTTTCCAAGGAAGCCTTTGAGCTCAAATCAAAGAGAGTTACCCGATTTAAAGGTAGTGTCCTCTCTTGTGTTCTTATGTTTTATTTTGCTTCTAAAACCCTATAAACTCTTTTTATTCCTTTATTTTGTAAAAATAATAGTATCTTAAATATACTAGGATGTTTTTACGTGAAGTATTCGAGCTACACTTACACACACCTTCGTCTAATGGTTAAAGAACATACTGTTTCTGTGGATGGCGAATTACTGCCTCACGAAACAATGATTGTTCAATATTCTTTTAACACCTTCAAAGGTGGAAATTAATATGTCACTATATTTATACATGATATATAATATGTTTATGTTTTCCTTAAGCTTATTTATTTTTCATTTATGACATACCTTTATGGTTTCCATTATGGGTAAATGCGATATCTTCATTTTAGGATGTGCGGACTACCGCCCCCTCAAAGTGATTTGATTCGTTAATGCCATATGTGGGATGTATAAAGGATGGAATTAATGGTATTACATATGATATACTACTGTAATTATAATATAACTTTATATCATTATTATTTCATTACATTTAATACAAAAAAAAGAAATGAAAGTAGCGTTCATGCGTACGTACGACTTACCGTCTCCATGAATGGTATATTTCATTTCTTATCTCCAAATGTTATGTACTATTATAAGTACATATATATAATGGAGATATATGTAATATATTAAATCTAAATGATGGATATAATTCTGGAATTATAATATATATATCTCTCATTTTGTTTTAATTCCATTAATATGACAAAAAAAGAAAGTAGCGTTCATGCGTACGTACGGCCTACCGTCTCCATGAACGGTACTTTTAATTTTTTATCTCCAAATGTTATGGAATAGTATAAAATGAATATATATGGGATATATATGATATTTAAAACATCAATACTATTCTGGATATGATCTACCTATAACTACATGGAAAATTATTTTCCAACAAGTTCCATTTTTACTCAAGTACCGAACATCGACAAAAACGTCTGATATGAACTCACTTTATTAATCAATTATTATAACATTATAATACGTGATATGAACTGAATACAAATCTTTAAATTAGTTCCTTAAGAAAGTATAAATTGACCAAATTTTATTATTCAGGAGATTACAGAACAATCGAGTCATGTCGGACACGAGGTAAGGGATCTTACCCCTCCCTTTCTTTTTAAGTACTCTCCTTTATGTCACTTCTTTTAAGCACATACTTGTAATGTTTGAGGATGTTATTTTATATTCCTCATACTTTATTTTTATGTTCATATTATGACGGACCCTATTTGATATCATAAATCCATTTTTGGAAGTTTTAAGTGGCATCGTTGGTCTGCCGCGTTTTTGTAAGGGATTTTTCATCTCACTTTTATTCCCGTGACATTTATGCTACGTTTGCCACTATTTCATTTGAGTGGTGTATGTAATGCCCATTATTATACTAATTTTTTAATATAATTTCATTTATGGGTATTTACATATTCATTGTATGACCCTTCTTCAATGGGGTGTATGTTTCGAAAGTTACCCAAGTCGGTAAAGGCACCTTTCACCCTCCTCTTTTTAAAAGACTTCTTTGTTTATGTCTTTTAATTCACATAATATTATGTTGGTATATGTTCTTATATATCCTTATTGATGTAAATTTTATTTCCAAGTGATGAGATACCCTTTTTATCTCTCATCAACTGATTTTCTGAATTTTAAAGTGACACCGTTAGGCTGTCGAATTTTACCAAGGGAACTTTTTAACCCAATTTCGATTTCTTTGGGTTCAACATGTAGTTATTGAATATGTCATCCTTTGAATATGTGTGAATGACCTTTTATTTTTTTACACTTAATATCCACTTATATTGGGTGTATTAATATTTGTCACACATAATTTTGTGATTGATTTATCCTTAATTTAAGGATACCTTCTTTATAAGGGATTTCATCACATTTTACATTTCTATTGAGACTTCATTGTTATTATGCACCAATTCACTCTTATATGGTTTATATACTATCCTTTGGAATATTATATCATGAATCCATTTATTCTCATGATATTATAAATGTTATTCCTCAATTATTGTATTCAAGTTTCTCTAATTTTGGTAAGAACCCCTTTAACTAAAATATCACTTTAAATGTTTTAACGATTTGTTCTTATTAATATCCTTGTTTTCAAAATGGTTTTAAGGATTTATTTATATGGATATTAATTGTTTAAAATGTTAAAATCTTCAAGGTGTTATGGGACACTTTGATTCAAAAATCTCTTTATTAAATGTTTTAAATGGTTTTGGAAATGGTTTTTTAGAATGGATTCATTATTTTAATATCTTAAAATGTTATATTTTTATTGAAATGTGGGAATGTTATCTTTACTTTATTCTTAAGTTATGTGTTATGATTATGTTATGGTTCTTGGGCATTGTTTATGAAGACGGGTGGTTCCGTGATAAACTAAGGGCGGTTGAGCCGGATATAGCTCTCCAATGCATTGGTTAACACGAAGGGTTAAACGTTAAGGTTTCTCCGAAGAGATTTAGGGAATATACTATGATGGGTATTCTAAACGTAACCTAGAGGGTTACTCCCTATGTAATAATGTTATGAATACCTCAAGTTTCCTTTATGCCTTATTCTTTCTATGTTTTATTCATGATTTGAAGAGATGTGTTAAAGTGCATATGTTTTATGAGTAAAGTATGATTTCATTGATTCTTATGTATACATGTACTCATGTTTCCTTTCCATATTTTTATATCCCTTACGGAGCTTTTTATGCTCATACTAAGTTTTTGAAATGTTTTACACATGACATAAAGATTAATAGGGTCAAGGATAGGATCAAGGAAAGACAAGCTATCTAAAACATGGGACGTGGCATGTTTATTTTAAGAGTTTTTTTATGTAAACTTAGTAGAAGTGTCTACTTTGTAATATTTTGAGATGTAGTAGTTATGTCCTAATTCTCTAAAACTCTAAACCTGAAAATATCCTCAATGTGAATTATTCATTTAATTCAATATTAAGTAAGGTTTAAGGTCGGGGCCTTATAGTTGGTATCAAAGGTCGGTTTAGATAACATTAGAGGTTTGTGTATTCTCTAAGAATAAGTGACATTACCATAATGGCTAAGATTTCAGAAAGAGTACTAGTTTTAGATAAAGTGAATGAGTAAGTATATCTTAGTGTTTATCTTCCTCATTAGTACATGATGTTTTTGTTGATATACTCACACTGACATTTCTGTTTTTAGTAAATGGAAGGATCTGGCAGGCACCAAAGTGGCAATGGGTTTGAAGGAAACTATGGTGGTTCTCTGATTAAGAGACTGGATGAAATGGGGGATTCAATGAGAAATATTTTGGTTGTTCTAAACCAACTATCAAGGAGTCATGATCAACCACTTGAACCTTGGTATGTTCTGTAATGAATCATGTACGATATGACCAATCTATGTGGAAGTTCCGGTAATAATTATAAAGGTAACCATTAGAGTTTATATGATCCTTACTTTTTAGGAAATTATGGGTTACTCTATGATATGATGGAAAATTAAAGGCATGAGATAAACTTGAGGTTAAAATATGTTATGATTATTTATGAATATTTTATCTCATTTTGGGGAATGTTTTAAGAATTATATAGTTTTGGAAAAAGGACATCACACAGACCCTGTGACAACCCGTCGCGTCGGACAAAGTTGCGGGAATCGAACCCACAACCAAAGTGCGACTGGTATTTATTGCCTACCATTGGACTACGTGAAATCCCTGGTTAGTATGACTTATTATTTTTAGTTAGATGATTTTATGAATTAAGAGTAAGTTGATTTTGGGTTATCTATGGGAATTATTAACCAATCGTGGAGGATATGTGATTAGGTTAATTGCTTTTCAATATGTGACTTTAAGAGAGACTGATGTTATTTAGAGATAAATGTTAATTTGTACCTTGGAAGACTATGTGATTAAATCCTTAAAATATTTGGGTTTCAATCTTAGTTAGGTTTACTTTGAATAAATTTTATGGACAAATTGTTTATTGAATGGTCTTCGTTGAACTTTGGGTTTTGTTGGAAAAATTTTGGAGATTAAGAATAGATTTTCTTTTTTATAAAGGATTATCCATTTGTGGATTATCTAATCTTGTTCTAACAATTTTGGTTTTGGTTAAGGTCTAAAGACATGGGAAATATATAGTTCTCTTTTGTGGATTTGGTGATTCTATAGAAGTTGATTATAGCTCTCTTAATATTAGCAAGTCATCCTAAATACTCGTCTTTTGGAGAAAATATGAGTTTGTGTAAGAAATCTAGTAGGATATGAGAGTCTACACGACAAGTAAGTATGTTTCCTTAAGATCAAAAATAAATTCCTCAATGAAAAGTAACTTAAAACAAAAATGGTGTCTATTAACTTTTCCCACTAGGGAATTGAATACCGTTTAACCCACCACAAGTTTGTGATTTTCTTATGGTTAACTTTCTCCTAGACATGTTTACGATCACTCTCCCTCAGAACATGACCCTTTGTTTTTTCTTCCATGTCCATGTTTTCCTACATGGGATCCTAATATGGGTTAACTCGGGTAACCTTTGTAATTATCTTTCTTTATTTTAAAGTGATAGTTTTACTGACTCTTGTTCTGATGTGGGATTTTCAATGAACTTTCCAAGCCCAATTTTAAAAATTGTGAGGACGCAATTCCCAAAAGGGGGGAAGGATGTAACACCCCAGGTAAATAAAGAATATGAAATTTTCATATTTATCCATATTTTTGAATAAAACATTAATATTACTTTAAATGGGATGCTATGCTCGATGGCGTACCCAATACGCAACACCAAGTTTCTTGGGAATCTTGCATTGCACTCTAATAATAATATAATATTATTTTAAATGGTAGTTAATGCCTAGCCATTGTAATGGCGGGAATGAACATAACTAACTAAAAAATGATTATATATGTTTGTAAAATATTTTTACTCTTATCCAATAAATGTTAGAGGCTTAAAATGTGAATGAATCCGATTTTAAGTGTAAATATTCTAATATTATTGAAAAGGTTGATTAACAACCTTTTGATAGAGAATGCTTTTTAAATCCACTTTTTACATTTTCATATGTTATATTGGACCAAATAAAATTCTTTTTTATAATCGGGACATCAAAATTTACATTGTGTAAATTTTTGGTATTTTTCCGATAAAGTTCATTTTTTAATGAACAGTGAAAATTGTTGTATTTTAATTAAAAACCTATTTTTAATATAATTTATTTATATGATTATATTATCTTTTTAATTGGTTTTAAATTCCAATTATAATATATTTTTACCATTTAATCCAATAGTGGTCATTGGAATAAATTTCACTTTGAAATTGGACTCAAACTAGTGTCAATCTTTTAATAGATAATTGTTTCTTAAAAACACTCTATTTGTTTTGACAGCGGGAATTAATTATTAAATTAATTAATCCAACTTTATGTATTGAATTTTGTGAAATAGACATCATTTTTGAATTCCTAATATCAAATATAACTTAGGGTGAATTTTTGGTATTTTTCTGAAAAACTTCAATTTTTGATGAAAAGTGAAACCACTAAGTGGTAGTTAAAGAAACAGATTTTTTGTTTAAATGAAACTTTGCCACTTATGTGATTTTATTTTCAAAAATCCGACATACATGGTTTTCGTTAAGAAGTAAAATTTGTTTCAATGAGATTAAAATAATTTTTGGTGAATAGTATTTTTTAAGTTTTATTAATCACGATTAAAGGTAATTAGTGTAATTTATGGTAAAAATAATGTTTTAATAATATGAAATGACCTAGAAACATGTCCTACCCTCATTGGATGTGTCATGGCCGACCAAGACAATCCATGGGTCAACTTGGGGACCCATGAAGCCACTTTGGTAGGAAAATGACATAAATAAATTTTTATTTAAAGTTAAAATTAAAGTTCCACAAACATGTGTTGTTTTACTAAAACAATTTTTACATGGGGTTATACAAGTCATATTTTTGACTATTTAAATTCATTAGAAAGATAAAAATATTTTCTACATCATGATATTTTTTTATAAATTTTAGACACTAAATAAATTAAATTATTTATGACACCATGATGATGCAACGATTACCTCATTATTTAACGATTTAAATGAAATGAAAATATAATGTAAAATCTAAGACCTACACTTGTCACAAACCTATTGTATGGGTGTATTTTGAAACCTTATCACCTTATCCTCTAAATATATCCTTTTGGGACCTTTAAAATCCTAAAAGAATTATATAATAAAGTAATATTTTATAACTTTCCAAGAGTGCCCCTCCTCTCCTCTTATAAAAGGCCCCCACCTCTACCACCTTACCCACATATCTCAAGCCTTTGGCTCGGCCAAAACCTGCCCATTTAATATCTACACATCCTTCTCTTCATCATTGAAGCCTCAATTTGTACATAATCCTTTCCAAGGATGCCTTTGAGCTCAAATCAAAGAGAGTTACCCGATTTAAAGGTAGCGTCCTCTCTTGTGTTCTTATTTTTTATTTTGCTTCTCCAACCCTCTAAACTCTTTTTATTCCTTTATTTTGTAACAACACCAGTATCTTCAATATAATATGATTTTTTTTATGTGAAGGATTCGAGCTACACTTTCACACGCCTTTGTCTAATGGTTAAAGAACATACTGTTTCCGTGGAAGGTGAATTACTGCCTCACGAAACAATGATTGTTCAATATTCTTTTAACACCTTCAAAGGTGGCCATTAAGATATCAATATATTTATATATGATATATAATATGTTTATGTTTTCCTTAAGCTTATTTATTTTTAATTTATGTCATACCTTTATGGTTTCCTTTATGGGTAAATGCGATATCTTCATTTTAGGATGTGCGGACTACCGCCCCCTCAAAGTGATTTGATTCGATAATGCCATCTGTGGGATGTATAAAGGATGGAATTAATGGTATTACATATGATATCCTACTGGAATTATAATATACCTTTATATAATTATTATTTTATTCCATTGAATACAAAAAAAAAGAAATGAAAGTAGCGTTCATGCGTACGTACGACTTACCATCTCCATGAATGATACATTTCATTTCTTATCTCCAAATGTTATGTACTATTATAAGTACATATATATAATGGAGATATATGTAATATATTACATCTAAATGATGGATATTATTCTGGAATTATAATATATATATATATCTCAATTTTTTTTAATTCCATTAATATGACAAAAAAAGAAAGTAGCATTCAAGCGTACGTACGGCCTACTGTCTCCATGAACAGTGCTTTTAATTTTTTATCTCCAAATGTTATGGAATATTATAAAATGAATATATATGGGATATATATGATATTTAAAACATCAATACAATTTTTTATATGATTTACCTATAACTAGATGGTAAATTATTTTCCAACAAGTTCAATTTTTACTCATGTGCCAAACATCGACAAAAATGTCTGATATGAACTCACTTTATTAATCAATTATTATAACATTATAATATGTGATATGAACTGAATAATAATCTTTAAATTAGTTCCTTAATAAATTATAAATTGACCAAATTTTATTATTCAGTAGATTAAAGAATGATCGAGTCATGTCGGACACGAGTTAAGGGATCTTACCCCTCCTTTTCTTTTTAAGTACTCTCCTTTATGTCACTTATTTTAAGCACCTCTTTGTTATGTTTGACGTTGTTATTTTATATTAATAATACTGTAATTTTATGTTCATATTATGAGATACCCTATTTGATATCATAAATCCATTTTTGGAATTTTTAAGTGGCGTCGTTAGGCTGCCGAGTTTTCGTAAGGGATTTTTCATCTCACTTTTATTCCCATGACATTTATGCTACGTTTGCCACTATTTCCTTTGAGTGGTGTATTTAATGACCATTATTATACTCCTTCTGTAATATAATTTCATTTATGGGTATTTACATATTCATTGCATGACCCTTCTTCAATGGGGTGTATGTTTCTAAAGTTACCCAAGTCGGTAAGGGCACCTTTCACCCTCCTCTTTTTAAAAGACTTATTTGTTTATGTCTTTTAATTCACATACTATTATGTTGGGATATGTTCTTCTATATCCTTATTGATGTAAATTTTATGTCCAGGTGATGAGATACCCTTTTTATCTCTCATCAACTCATTTTCTGAATTTTGAAGTGACGCCGTTAGGCTGTCGAATTTTTCCAAGGGAACTTTTTAACCCAATTTCGATTTCTTTGGGTTCAACATGTAGTTATTGAATATGTCATCCTTTGAATATGTGTGAATGACCTTTTATTTTTTTAGACTTAATATACACTTATATTGGGTGTATTTATATTTGTCACACATAATTTTGAGATGGATTTATCCTTAATTTAGGGATACCTTCTTTATAAGGGATTTCATCACATTTTACATTTCTATTGAGACTTCATTGTTATTATGCACCAATTCACTCTTATATGGTGTATATACTGTACATTAGAATATTATATCATGAATCCATTTATTATCATGATATTATAAATGTTATTCCTCAATTATTGTATTCAAGTGTCTCTAATTTTGGTAAAAACCCCTTTAACTAAAATATCGCTTTAAATGTTTTAACGATTTGTTCTTATTAATATCCATGTTTTAAAAATGGTTTTAAGGATTTATTTATATGGATATTAATGGTTTAAAATTTTAAAAGCTTCAAGGTGGTATGGTACACTTTGATTCAAAAATCTCTTTATTAAATGTTTTAAATGGTTTTGGAATTGGTTTTTTTGAATGGATTCATTATTTCAATATCTTAAAATGTTATATTGTTGTTGCAATGGGGGAATGTTATCTTTCCTTTATGCTTAAGTTATGTGTTATGATTATTTTATGGTTCTTGGGAATTGTTTATGAAGATGGGTGGCTCTGTGATAAACTAAGGGCGGGTGAGCTCAATATAGCTCTCCAATGCATTGGATAACGCGAAGGGGTTAAATGTTATGGTTTCTCCAAATAGATTTAGGGAATATACTGTGATGGGTATTCCAAACTTAACCAAGAGGGTTACTCACTACATAAGAATGTTATGAATTCCTCAAGTTACCTTTATGCCTTATGATTTCTGTGTTTTATTCATGGTTTGATGAGGTATGTTAAAGTGATTTTGTTTTATGAGTAAAGTATGATTTCATTGATTCTTATGTATACATGTACTCATGTTTCCTTTCCATATTTTTATATCCCTTACTGAGCTTTTTATGCTCATACCAAGTTTTTGAAATGTTTTACACAGGGTCAAGGATGAGATCAAGGAAAGACAAGTTATCTAAAACATGGAACTTGACACGTTTCTTTTAAGATTTTTTTATGGAAACTTAGTAGAAGTCTCTACTTTGTAATCTTTTGAGATGTAATAGTTATGTCCTAATTCTCTAAAACTCTAAACCTAAAAAGATCCACAATGTGAATTATTCATTTAATTCAATATTAAGTAAGGTTTAAGTTTGGGGCCTTATATTCACATCTGTTATAATCCTATATGATTGGCCTATATTTCATTTAAAATTTTAAATAAGTTTTCTAAAGTCACCATAACCATAAAATTTATTATGAACCATTAATTTCATTAAATCAATAGAGACATCTTCTTTAATAAACTAAAAAATGAAAAAGCCTATCTTTATCTTTCAATTTATTTCATAGCACGTATGATATACCAAACTTATACAACTTCGAAATATTTCATTATAGTATTTATCTCTATATAAAAATTCATTATTCATTATATAAATTAATAATGATATTATGTATAAGGACCAGTACACAATAGAAAATATAATAATTCTAATGAAACATATAACATATGAAATTTTTATTGGTATTTATTCCCAAATGATCTCCCTTCTTAGAGATATCAAAGCGTGAAACTAAAAAAACGAAGTCTGAATACTTTCAATCCATTGAACTATATATAGTCAGACATCATCTATGTTTTTTCAGGTTAATGTATCTAGACCATAAATAAATTACTTTTTATAATACGATCATGGTGTCACTCAGTTCTCATTATACCAGTGAGCTGTAATAACCCATTGGTATGAAATATTCTCTAAAGATATTCTCTCAAAAATCATTCAGAAATTAAATCAGTATATCTTAACAGTATATTATGGAAATGAAAGTGCATGGTAATGTTGGTCTTAGGTAACCAAATCTAAAAAAATCCAACATTCACTTGATCAAACATTTAAAAACTTTCAATTCAATATCCATCAAATAAAATACATTATTCTACTATGGTATGACATCATTCATTGGTAATACCACATATAAATCTATAAAAGTGAAACTAAATATGAATTTATGTTTTTGAGGAAACATTTTTAGAGGATATATTTTGAAAAATATACATACTACTTCCTTATGAGTATCAAAAGATCACTACTATAAAATAAGTCTATATCCACGGTTTTAAACCATGGATATAGGCCCAAAAACAATGGCTATAGGTTATAGATATGGTTTACTCAACTGTGACCAGTATTGGCGTGGCTATTGGGTAAACCGTATAGACACTTTTCAAACTGTGGATAAAACCCTAGATCCATCGTTTAAAAACCATGGCAGAGGATAAAATCACTCATCATCTATAGCCACAGTTTTAAACTGTGGCTATAGGTCTTCACATTTCCTAAAAGAACAACATCATTCAGTCGGTGTTGGCCCCTTATACCCACTGCACCCTTTCACACCCTGCCCCCTTGAAACCCCCCTGCACAGCCCCCCTTGCACCCCCTACACCCCATTCACACCCAATGTACCTTTGCACATCTTCACACCCTTTGAACCACCCCTACTGGACACCCCCACTACACCCCCTTCTAGACACCACATGGACAGACCCCCTCCCCCTTGGAAAGACACCCCCTGGACTATAGCCCCCCACCCCTAGGACAGAACCCCCCTCCCGTAAAACCCCCCTATAGACACCCCTTGTACAGACACACCACTGGACAACGTCCCCAACCCCCTGCACAACCCACCTTGCACCCCCTTACACATCCCTTGATCCCACCCTGCACACCCCCTTGCACCCCTGATCCCCTTACAAACACACCCTTTTACACCCACACACACCCACTTCACACCCCTTACCCCTACTAGACCCCCTTGAACCACCCCTGTTGGACACCCCCCCTCCCGGAAACCCCCCCCCCCCTCTAGACACCCCTTGAACAGACACACCACTGGAGAACCGCCCCCGCCCCCTGCACAACCCCCCTTTCACCCCCTTACACATCCCTTTCACCAACCCTGTACACCCCCTTGTACCCCCAATCCCCTTACACACACACCCTTTCACAACCGAACACCCCCACTACAAACCCCTTTCCCCTTCTAGACCCCCTTGCACAACCCCTGTTGGACACCCCCCCCCCCATCACCCCCCTGCACAGCACCTCCCCCCCCCCCCCCTTACACCCCACCCCCTAGACAGAAACCCCGTGGATAGCACCCCCCTCCCCCCACACACCCATACCCCTTGCACCCCCACCCCCTTGAACACACACCCGTGCACACCTTCAAACCCCTTAGAGACACCCTTGGCACCACCCCTAATGGAAACCCCCCACCTAGACCCCCTTGAACCACCCTATTGGACACCCATTTCACCCCCTAATGTACACCCCCTACGCACCCCCCCCCCCCCCTTCACCCCCTGTCCCCTTGCACACCCCCCTGCACACCTGCACACCCCTACTAGACACCCCTTGCACCACCCCTGTTGGAAACCCCTTACACCACCCCTGCACACCTACACAACTACACACCCCTGCTCAATATCCCTTGCACCACCCCTACTAGAAACCCCTTTCACCACCCCTTCTAGACACCCTTGCGCCCCCTTGTTGGACACCCCTTACATAACCCTTACTGGAAACCCCCCAGCACACCCCCTTGCACCCCCTACATATACCCCCTTGCACCCCCTTTAAACATCCCTTGATCCCCCACTGCACGCCCATGTCCCCTTGCACACACCCCCTTTCACAACCCCCTTCACCTATTTGCAACACCCCTACAGTAACACCCTTGCACCACTCCTACTGGAGACCCCCATTGAACACCCCTATCCCCTTGCACACACCCCCTTGTACACCCCCTTGCACCACCCTGCTGGACCCCCTTACACCAACCCTACTGGACACCCCCCCCTCCCCTAGGATATACTCCCTCCCCCTATTAGATTCGGTCTCTCAAACATATAGTTTTTCAAGATAATAAATGGTAGCATAATGTATACAATGGTTGGAGTAGTTATCTACTTACACAATAGATGAAATCAACACAAAAGAAATCCATTCAAAAATGGTGTCTAGTGTGTGGTTACACTTGTTTGGAAGAACAGAGGAAAATTTCTTAATCCTAAAAACATAGAAAATGATGATGTTATTGATGGAGGAATTAATTATGCATGGAATTTATGGAGTTTGTTATTTCCTTTTTGAACTGAAAAATGGTCATACCTGGATTCACTTAAATGTAGTTTTGATTCAGAGATTTAGAGGTGTGGTGTTGGAATAATCAGAGTCTATGAATACTCAAACAACGTAATAACATAAAACTACTGAAGAAACTTAAAATATTTGTGCTATGGGGAATTTAGAGCCTGTAAAGATGTAGTGAATGGAGTAGAAATAGGTGTTTGAAATAGCACATGATCCTGCTAAACTGATTAGTCACCAAGATCTATCTTTTTATTCGACACTCTAGTTCGAGATGAAAAATAGTGAGCAAAAGTATATTAATATAGCTACATCAATGCATGTTACTAATGTTTTTTCCTTGAAATCATGCACATATTGGATTATTTCTATGTGTTTTAGGGCGAAAAAATCTTTCATTTCAAGTATGAAATTGCAACATGCTCCTATAAAGTTTACATTTGAATGACCAACATCTGAATTTATGAAACCTATTTGGTTGAATAGAAAACCTATGGAAAATATATATGTATATAAATATCTCAATGTGGTTGAAGTATATAGGGAAGGACATGAATATAAGAAGGATATAGTAAGGTTCTCTAATTGGTTGTGTGTTGAGAACGAAAAGTCTTGGGACCGAAGGGAATGTATAGATGATCAAGACTAATGCACTAAAAAGAGATTCATCATATTTATAAATTATTTTATATAAAATAAGGGTATTTCCATTGTACTATAGTTTTGTAGTAGGTTCTAAAATAATTTAAATCTAAATGTAAAAATGTATAAATTTTTTATCTATTGGTTCTAGTATCATTTAAACCCCAATTGTAGATTTATTTGGATAATATGACAATTTTAGAGGTTTTTTAGTGAGGTAGTAACTAATCTTAGAATCTAGATACAAATTTGTTTGATTTTATTTTGATTCCAAAAATAAATTAAAGAAAGTGAATAGAATTTCTAAACATAAGGCTATTATGGGAAGTGATTCAGAACAAAGTGGTTCTATGATGGGGATATAATAACTTTGTAAGAGGTAGATAATGTCCTTTTTAAGGATATGTATGTATTAAATATTCTGAATAATAATATGAAGTTCAACCTTCCAAGGTAAATTTTTTTTTATGGATCACTACTGCAAAGGGAAAGTTAATTTGAGTTAGTATCCTTATTGTAGGCTGATCTAACTAGTTTTAATGAATATGGAAGTTGATTAAAATCAGGGAGATGTAGTGAGATTCCATAAGAGTAATATCATATCTACAATTTTTTTGCAGACCATTTTGTACTTCTAAGATAAAAACTGAAATTCCATGAATCTATTTAGTTGGGAAATAGTGGATCAAAGTTGAATTATGTATCCTTACATATTCAGTCCCTATAGTGTGATATGTTTACACCATTCCTTATGGAATATTTCATGTGGAATATTATGGGTGAGTTCAATGATATAATAGAAGATGTAAGGAAGCATGGTATTGGAACTAATAGATCCTTAAATTATTTAGTGGTCTATTATGATGAATTTAATGGGATTTTGAATGAGATCATGACTATCTCTATGGATGATCAATGTGGGGTTTTTAGATCTCTTGTTCTAGTATCTAGAAACTACTAGCATTTGTTAACCCCTTTGAACAAATTCTATAAATAAGTTCAAGGGATATATTCATATTCTTCCTTGAAAATGCTCATGGTTATTTGAAAACCATTTTTTAAAACAATAAAGAAATTATGGAATTTTTTTTAAAATAATGTAGCAATTATAGAATTCAAATTAAATGTTTAGTCAGAGGGAACCTACCTCAACCTCAATATGCATAGATTTTGATGGGGGAAAATCAAATCTTTTTTTCCCACTTCTACGCATATGAAAATTTACATATATATAAGGACACCTAGCCCCTATACACATATTTACATGGACAAATATGTAGAAGGGGGTCCTTAGGTATATGTTTATACATTCATATACCCCTTTACACTTACACATGTATTCAATTTTCATATCTATATATAAACACACCTAGCCCCAATATATATATTTATACTTCCATGAGTGAATATATATAATGGGGGAACTAATATATGTATTTTCCTAACTATTAATTCACATATAAACCTTCATCAATGAAGACTCGAATACACCTCAAAGAAATCAAAAACACACAACAAAAATATAAGGAACCCAAACATCAGAAAATACCTAATTAAAATTATTCCAAAGATTAGAAACAGAATAAAACATACCCAAATCCAATGTTGAACTCACTGTCTTCAATGGTGGTTGATAGAACCACCCTCCTCATAAGAAACCACCTATAAGAAAATAGTGGGAAAAGAAATGAGATATAATGACTTCATATATATATGCGACTAGTGTGTCAATTTTACATGATAAATGATACATGAATCTATGACATACAATGAATGAATAATATTCAAATTGATATGTACATCCCTAATAATAAATAACATGATCATTAATAAAGATCTTTGTTTTTCAAACACCACCTTCAATTTCTGAATAAAAAATCAAAAATCGCCAAATATAGGAATAAAATAAACTTCCATCATCACTTAAAAGTGAGTAATATGGATTTGATATTGTTATTAACCAAGAAAATATATTCATTGAATTTTTAAAATACCTAAAACTCCTCATGGCTATATACTTTTTTATTTTCTAGATTGAAAACTCATTTTTAGTATGTTCTTATTCTAAAATTCACCATTATTCATATTTTACATAGGTTTATAAACTTTATAAAGTATAGAACTTTCCTTCTTTTATTATTACTAAATCCACTTGGATTTTTTAGACCAGTTTTCTAATATGATTATATAATATTTTGGTGCATGATTTTCTTTCCTCCTGATTGTATATTCCTTCTTTGTAGAAACTATTTTTGAACATGAGATGATTGGTTCATTCATTTTATCAATAAACAATTATTATTTTTATGGAATCTATTTCATAAATTTTTAACAATTTGGACTACTTGGATTCCCTTCCACACACTCTTTCAACAGCCTTTAGAGTACCCTTTTTTAGGCTCCCTTCCAAACTTTATACTAGAATTGTCAAGCACTATCCCACTAAAATATCAAATATTGATACATAACCCAAAACATTGATCTTAATGACATCTTATAAATATAGAATCTTTAAAAAGCCTATTTACTTGTAGAAACTCCTCATAATTAACTAAACACACTGAATATACCAACCACTATATGTAAATTCTTAATTTTGGTTCGGTCTTGGAACCAAATATGGTTCATCCAACAACCATCTCCAGACACTGAATTCATCCATTTACTGTCTAAGTTCATACATTTCACAACCTTGATAATGATCACCATCCCTTGATATGGATTTCACTCAAAAAATATGAGTATGAAGATCCACACTATAATATTATCGATACCATCATCAATTCTACAAACACATCTCAAGTTCCTCATATCACATTATGATCACTATTGAAGATCCTATCATAATAATCTCAACAAAATTTCTTCATTAAAAAACTATCATCTTTCAAACAGACCTTATATCTAACAAAAATAATAAATTAAGAAATAATAGATAGATAAATCCAAATTATAGAAAAAAATAACATTTGGAATACCTCAAGAAATATGGTACTAAAATACACTTCACATAGGATGGATTATCCCAATAAAAAAATCTATATAGAAACCCATATATCGACACATATATGAAACCATTTTTCCCATCCCAATACTAAGGGAATGCATGCACATTCTTGATACATGATAAATAGACAAGGGTTCATTTATTTTTCTAATATTGAGCAGAGATATCACTCATTTAATTTACTTTGTAACCCTCATGCTGAGGCTCACCAACCAATATTCATTCCTATCTGGTTTCCATCCTTCTCCAAGATCCATCCTATGTAATGTATGTATCTACATAGATAGCTCAGTATTTCTTTAATATATCATAGTAGGTGTCTAGATAAAAGGAATCTACTTATACCCATAATGAGTATATAAGACCATTTAAAAAATAGAATACATTTATGAATAACTTTCATTAGAAGGATGGAATGAAATGAATAAAACATTCAAATTTAGTGGCATAATCCATTTCTGATTCCCATAATGATATAGCTCCATGAATTCTCAAAACATGCTCTTATTCTGTAAATATATCGTAGCCTCTCATAGAAGAGGGAATGAAACTTTATCCATAAAGCCTCCTCATTCATTATTTTATGATCAAATGTATTTATCTATTCCGATTCATCTTCTTTTAATTTAAAAACTTATAGTTTCTCCTATATATCCTCTAGACTTCCAATCATTTCAAATAGGAACAAAAAATTCTTCAACGTATTCTAAACATCCAACGATCCCATGTCACTACTGAAAATTAGATACAGCTACTCCTGGAACTCATTGATAACTAAGAAAACCATTGCTTTTTTCCTTTTTGAAGGCCTTGGTCAATGGATCAAAGTAGTTAAAACATAATATGAGGGAAACAAACACTTAATCATAATTCCCATGAGAACACAATGCCATCCTAATTAGATGCTTCATTGGTGAATTTGGAATCAACATCATCCGGTAATAACAAAATTACTAATTATAAACCCATCATGCGAAAATCTTATGCATGAATTATTACCACAAAATCGTAAAACTACCTTTAATCCTTACTTTATAACAAAATATAATTTCTAAAACACCAAACCCTATGTTTTATCATAATAATATAAGGTTTACTCTCTTACAAACCAAGCATAACAACCAAACCCCATACATTCACCCCTGATAATAAGAAACCATACACCCCTTAACAGATATATCAATAAACTTCCCAACAAAAATACACAATAAAATCACCTAGAAATCACCAAAATCCCCTATATCGATAGTTTTACATCAAAACATCAAGAAACCCCCCAAAAAGATCCACCAACTTGAGGGATTACCCCCAACCCAAACCCCCAAAGACAAATCCAAAACATACCCAATACATAACACTCATAATCCAAACTAATAGGAATATAATATCCTAAAAAACCATCTAATGGATTTCATATTCCATATAAAAATGATTAAGATAACATAATTCAAACAAAAATATGTTAAGACTACTATTTTATATTCTATTAATTAATTCACCGTTAAAAAGATATTCTATAAAAACCAATTCATATATTATTGATGTTTTAATTAATCAAAACCACTTTAAAATTAATTTTCCAAAAACACAAACACAAATATTACATTCTCAATCCTACTTTCTAAACACACTTTCCCTTTTAAAACCATTTTTATAGACAAGTAGTCATGAAAATGTAGAAAAACCTATTTATTTCATGTATGAATCATGAACATGGATTCTATTTCCACTCTATTCCAAGAGTCAAACAAAAAATAATAGTCTCAACCCAAAAATAATACTTTAATAAATATATCAATGACAATAGTTTAAATCTATAATGGAAAAATACACCCTTGGTGACTTGGGTTTCCACCATACATGTGTTCTTGATTCATACAACCAGCGTACATCCTAATATCCAAACAATTAAAAATTTATCTAATAAATCCCCCAAAGAAAAAAACAACCGAAAAATCATTTGATAACATTTTTTAAATCCTTTTCATGGTCTTGTCCAAACTGTGGTCATGTAAAAGATGTTATAATACCTCTAGCGTGTCTCTCCATATGGCAGAAGATTTCAACTATTCATGAGAGTACATAATCATAATGGCGAGACTATAATCTCAGTATCATCACACATAAATTAATGTATAAATAACTAAATAAACATAAAACATTATAGTAAGTTCAAGGAATTACAATTATGTTACACTAATAATAATAAAAGCACATATTTAATTCAAAAAAAAATGGACTCACATCAAAACATATAGAAATACATCAAGAGGACCACAAGCTATGGTGATCAAGTACAAAATAGACAAAAAAATATAACTAGTGTAAATATGACCAAAAAAACCAAGTGTCTCCCTGGTCTACTCTCCTAATACTTATCCATCACCTCCGACCAGGTCTCATGTATGGAATGTTACCCAAAATCCATTCATAAACTCTATACCCACACCACGGTTCCCATACAGGGTATAAGAAATACATATTAGTATGGAACTTCTATTTGGGTTCCTCATATATATCATAATATTTCATATGATCATGCATGAAAAATAAAAAACAGTACAAACAATATACAAGAAATAACATCTGGACATCAAGTGATAATTATGCCACCATAACACCCAAACTCATTTTATTTTAATAAAAAAATGTATCTGGTTTTTCATCCATCATTTTATAGTGTAAAAAACCTGAAATCCAATAAACATATAAATTCCAACCACTTGAGAAAATACACATGAGTGAAATTTGAGTGGTTAAAACCCTAAATACCTGGTCCTTGTTGAGAATATCATAATACGTTTTAAGAAGTTCACGTCCAAGATGAACACCACTTTGGAGTTGATGAACACCCAAAAAAGAAGGGGTTGGTGAGTGGGAATAATTTCTTACCATGGATCTGGGTTTAAAAATATAACTAGGAATGAAAAAATCCTTCACATTGGTATTAATTTTAGTTTGCCCCATAATATGTTTTCAACTACACATTCAAATCAGATAGGTATTACACCACAGAATAAAATGTTTTCAATGTAGTCAACAAAGGCATAAAAGAATCCCTCCTCTGTTATCATTAGGAAAATGCGACATGCTAACTCAATGATAGGAATAAGCAACAACATACAAAAAAACTTGAAATCCTTCAAATTTGAACCACAAGACATGCTAATAATCTTATCAATGCAGAAAGTATCATTCAAGAAAACACATAAATAACTTCAGATAAGGATAAATAAAACCTCACATCCCCAATTACATAGAACACAAGAAAAAGGGGGATTTCATTTAATTCCCCATCCAAGTGTAGGTTCTACGGGAAAAAATATAAGCAAGTTAAAAATGAATTGACATTATATGTAAAAGGAAAATCGAATAATAATTAACACACTTATTCTAGAAAGTAACTTCACCTTACAAGAAATGAATCAAAAAGGTAAATCCGGTGGTGCATGGAAATTACAAACAAGACATCGAGTCTACTACCACATGAATCCGAAAAAACAATCCATCTCAAGAAGATAAAATTTATTTGAAGAAACAAAAACTAAATGCAACTAAAAATAACTAAATAACTCGAAACGATGATCATAAATTCACAACTATACAGGAAGTCAAAACCGAATCCACTATATCTTCCTCCCCCAACACTCTATATAAATCTGTACCATGTGCTTATCATTCCATAATGGAAATAAAAAAATTAAAAATTGAACACCGTCCATAGGAGGATGATGCTTTGATCGACAAAACATAAGAGTTTTATAGTGGGAGGGAAATAGGAGGAGAGAGATTTACACAGTACAAAGATATTTCAAGTTGAAGGGACAATGGATTCCTACGTCTGAAGGTCCACCATGAACAGTGTGACAGAGTTCAGTGGTTTGGATAGGAGTTTCTTGGTGAGATAGTTCAACAAAAGAGATAAAGAGGTTGTTCATTGGAAGCGTCAGGAGAAGGGAACCATGGCGAGAGATGTAGACAGTTTGGAGAGGAAGTTCACAGATTAGGGTGGAGGAGAGGAGAGCCCGATGCATATTGGAAAAAAATAAATGCAGATGTTTAGTCATTTATTATTAATTAAAACATGTCTATAAATAATCTATAGCCACAGACTTATAAAACTATTGCTATAGGTCCATGGATATAGTTTAAATATCTAGTAGTGGATGTGATATACATGGATTTTATATAATCAATAACCACCAAAAAGTTTTAACTTCCCTTTCTCTTTGAAATTTTATTTTTCTATCTATGATATCCTATTAAACTATTTTTTATGGATAATAGTTGTGAATCCCATTAGATCTAATTACTTATCATTTTTAGTATAATAGGAACATATCTTATGTAAATATCTTCTAATTTAGGATATATTTTAAATCATCTTAATAAAAAAATACCTAACATGATTTTTGGAGTTAAAAAATGTCCTAATATCCCAATTGAGTTATTAAAGTGTTTATTTTTCATGATAACAAAGAAAATTAAGGATATGTCATAAGATAATAGTTCCTTCACACATCATGAGAAGAATCACCATTGAGGCATGTTGGTGCTAATTCTACTTAACATTGTTTACATTCATTTAAGTAACACCATGTGTTCCTAAATATTATAACTACAAAGGCTAACTTATAAAAATAACAAAACACATCTATAATGAGGTATTATTAATAACCACCACTACTATCATACCATCAGTCTTAGAGTGACCCATTCCAGCACCTCAATCATAGTGCACGAAGATAATTTAGCTCTTACATCACTAGTAACAATCCAACATAAGTGAACATGACACTATACATTATATGGCCCACCACAAGATGGAGATCGACTTAACAACAATATTATCTTCATGAATAATATAAAAGAGATAAAACAACATAATACGATGTTGAATAAGTGTATATATCCATAAGACTTACAACATTGATCCTAAAAGGTTAAACCTAAAAATAAAACATGGAAATACAAAAGATAATTCAACATGTGACCAACTATCCCCAGCAATTCATCTCTCAAAAAAAGGTGACAAAAAATGGGCGCCGAAGAACTACATGACTCCCACCCATTTACCATGGTCCTATAAAGCCAAATCCCTAGATTCCTAAAGGCAAAAGTAATGTGTTTTAAAAAATCCTAATACAATACCATCAAGAATATACACAGTTTCTAACATAATTCAATTATTAGTTATATCGTTCAAAAACTAGTTTATAAATCACTTTCAAATGATTTTTTTTTTAAAACACATTTTTTTTATTTGAAAGTATTTAATATTATCAATTACTAATAATTTGATAGGTACATTAATGATAGTATAAAGGCATAAATTCAACTATATGAGAAAAATAACATAATTTAAACATCTAGGAAGTCAAACATAAACAATAACATCATATATAAAACCAATCACAAGTGGGATCTAGTATAAAATGATATATTCCAGGACATGTGAAGGAACACTAATCTTGGAATAACATGAATATTAGTGATATAAAGGCCTTAAAATATCTATCTCCATCACAATAATATACTATACTAGTTCCACACTTAATAAGGATTGTATATGTTGATTCCTGACATACCTAAGGTTCCCAATCTACTATGTTTTTTAAAACATTTGAATAAATCATTATCACAATTAAAAAATCATTTTCCCATCAATTCATCATCTCTCTCATTAAAAAAAATATAGTATAGATTCAAAATCATCTTGATACATTTCATTAAATAAAATATGTTCATAACATTATTTTTAAAAGAAAAACACATATTCTTACCCAGATAAATGCATTCAATATGTTTCTTAAACCTTATCAAATGATTTTATAAATACATTAACTATTTCATGAGTTACCATGGATGTATAGAGACACATACCTCAAAATATTTCAATGGTCACTCAACATGGAAACCACCAAAAGAGAGTCGAGGTTGGATGAGTCAAGGAAAAACAACAACCATCACCCTTCTATTGATCACATAGTGTGGAAGAATAAGGAATGAGATGAAGGAAGTGGATTTTATTATATTGTATTTGGATTCAAAAAATTCCACCCTTGTGGTTGACAAAAATTGTAGGTATAAAACATTTAGAAAAATTTAAAAAATATCAAATTAATTTTAGTTTATAGAAATAAAACCCCTAATATAAAATCACCATTTAATTTTTATTATTAATAAAATATTGAAATAGTGTGGTTTGAATTATATTAAATCATAATGTAGAAACGTTAACTAAGCTTAAAAATTTTATTATCATGGTTTCATGATTTTAAATTTTCCAATAAGGGTTAAATCCATGTTTTGGGGGAACAAGAAATGAAAAATAAATATTTTAATATTTTTCCCAAAAATTGTGCAGTTTAACAGTAATATGGTTTTACACATAGGAATGTTATAACTGTTGCATGAGGGTACTAGTTTACCCTTACGAATCCATTAAAAATAATTAAATACGCTTACATGTCTCATAATAACAATAAAAAATACCCATGTTACATTTATATAACATTTGAAAAAACAATGTTACCTATATATAGCATTAGAGTTACCCTTACAAATCCTTTGAAATAAGGGAATTTACCATACATGAATAGGATACTAACCTTATGAAACCTTGATAAATAAAAGGTTACTCATACACAATGGCTTGATAGTCCCCTTACCATTACCTGAAAACCTTTTTACCCTTACCCAACTCATGAAAATAAAGAGTTGCGTTTTCAAAACTCTTAAAAACCACCCTATATATAGGTATAAGGAATTCACATTTACATAGGCCTTATTCCATACATAATGTTATAAATTAATTTGAAAATTATTAAATTTACAATTAAATGATTTATAAATTAAACACAAAAGTATATTTAAATAAAATTTAAAAACTATTAATGTTACAAAGAACCTACATCAATTTATAAAATAAAATTAAACATAAAATACCAGAGAAGGTACCTAAAAGTAAAGGTCGCGATTTTACAATTATCCACACTATAATGTTTTCTACCCCTAAAATTTTCTCAAGGAACCAGAATCAAAAAAATATGACAACTACTTCCACATTAATGATTACCACACCCAAATAACATGGATATCCCATCTATTATACCATAGTAAATAGGCCAAATGAATTATTTTTCTTGCACTACCTTATCCTAGTGATCCATAATGAAAACTGGTTGTTCAACCAATGTGATATCAAGATCAAGATCAATACCATCCTATTTAATTTAATGGGAAGGTTCTAGCTGATTCCTCCTCATATTAAAAATAATGAGACATGTTGTGAGTCTATGTTAAGTGATATATAAATCCTAACATATATTCCACATTTCCAAGACGTTAAATGTTATACAAAACCCCAATATTACTTGGTTCCAAAATACCCCACTTATAAAATCTATGATCTCCCATGTGTGGTGAAGTAATGAGAATTACATAATCACTAACCTCAAACTCCCATAGGTGAATTTGATGGTCCACATAGGATTTCTGATGGCTCTCAGATGTCACCAACCTCTTTTAGATCAACTGTACCTTTTATGCCATCACTTAAACAAGGCTCGACCCAAAACATGACCACTCTCCCAACTCCTTCTAACATGAGGTAGATTTACATGGATTTAAATATAATTTTTTTGAAAGTTTCCATGTTAATAAATTTAGAATAAATATTTTTATAGACATATTTGATCAAATGTTGAGTATTTTTTCATGCACCATGGAACTCAAGAATGAATTCAAAAATCATTTCCTAAAGCATCTGAACAGCACGCTTAGTATTCCCATCCATTTGAGGATGTTATACCATGATCAACCTCATGGGGTTAACTATAACATTTTTTAAATAATTCCAAAAAAAATTTAAATCTTTGATCCTTATCAAAAACAATTGTATAAGGAACACTAGGAATCTTTATAACCTCTCAAACATAAAAGTTCCCGATCTCTTCCACATTTATCAACTACTTAATAGAAATTAAATGAGATGATTTCATAATTTTATCAATTAATTCCATAATTTAATCATTCCATGATGATTCAACTATAAATTGATGAATAATTCCACAGATATCTTCTTCGGTTTCCACACCAGATTGTTTAGTGGTTGAAACAACATGGTAGGTCTCCGGTGCTCTACAATTATCTTTTGAAAAGTAAGATTTATTTACATAAAATATCAAATAATCCTCCACATAAATGGATAAAAATATAAAAATCTTACATAATGATACATCTTGGTGGTCCTAGGGTTCATGGACCAGCTAAACTGATGTCCACTATCCAACAACTCTTTCCCCCATAGACACTGAAACAAGTAACCAACATCAAATACAAAATGAACTAACATGAGACTGAAAGAAATCACATGAGGTCTCCCCACTATTAATGATTTCAATAATTTACTAAAAATTACAATTTAACACATACTTGATACAAAATAAATAAATAAATGAGTGTTTAATCTTTATCAAAGATAATAACAAATTGCCACGAGCCACTTCTGCCCAAGATCATCTCAATAAACAAAACCATTAGAGAATAATCCTCTTCTGATTCTTTTAAATATTTTATGAGTAACTTACTAATAAATTCACTGGACACCATATTTATTTTTCCAAGAGTATTATAAATATTAGAATTAAAAAGTTTATGATACTCAACCTATAATACATGTTGCATATCCATATCCCCTTGAGTAAAAATATGATTTAGGCTCCTATGATTATAGTATACCATAAATAATTCCTCAAAGAGATAATCGAATTATGTTTTGAGAGAGTGAATCATAGATTCCAACTCATGTTTATGGGTAGGTTAGTAATTTTCATGAGGGGATAATTAGATAGATCCAAATGTCAACACTTGTTTTCCATGCACTAAGAAACACCCATATCCCATAACCAAGGAATCATATAAAATTCATTTCCCAAACCAAGTTATAGAATAATATGAACTCAATATAATGTCAATATCACTTTAATATCCTGAAAATATAACTAACATGTATCATTGCATTCAAACATTCCACCCTTATGGGTAAATTCTATCATTTGAGATTCATGTTTGGAGTAGTAAAAAAACTGCCTATAATTAATAGCTAATCCCAAGAAGCTTTGAATTTAAAACACAATTATGGGTTACTCCTATTAAAATACCACATGAATATTTTCATGATCAACTAAAATAACATCTTAGATTTAACATAGATCAAAAACCTCACTTATTGTTTCCAAAATTCACAAGTAGGAAGCGTACTGTAGAAAAAATATTATTTTAGGATTATGAGGATGATATTAAAATAATTCATGTAATGATCTTATAAGTTTTTTTACACTAATATATAAACAAAAATATGAAAATAAAATATTCAAAGATCAAATTACAAATATTGTTCATCAACACTATAAATAACAGAGCAGAATTAGTGAGATTGAATCGAATAACTAACAACTCAAAAGGTCCAGGTTGTGTCTTCAATGCTATCTTAGGCATATCAACTTCTAAGACTATCAACTGGTGGTACCTAGATCATAGTTATGTCTTATAAAATATAAATTATCCTTTGAGTTAATAAATTTTTTTATCAATCCTTGGATATGTTTATTTATTCATAATAATCACCAGAATAAGCATTCAGTAATGGAAAAAATCCTAAGGCTTTCGTCTTTCTTCTTTGCAAATAGAATAGGTGAAGAAAATTGTGATAAAATATGATGAATAAAACCCTTATCATTAAGATTTTAAAACCAAAAACATAATCTACATTAATTCAGTAGGTTCCATGTAATATGATAGATTATAAATGGGAATCATACCAAGAATCAATACAATAGTGAAATTATACTCTCTATATGGCGGTAATTGTGAAAAATCATCTCGAGGCTCTATAATCACCCCTATTGAAAGTTAATTTTTCAAATGAGGATAAATGAAATTAAAAAACACTTCTAAAAACATTCATGATATCAACCCATCATAATGAATAATAGGATTTTCTCTCCCTAATATAGAATCCCACTCAATCTGAAAGATATGATGGATTCAATTAGAAGATAAAAACTAAACTTGATTATAAAAAAATTGATCTAGGACATGAAAATTATAATTCAATCTCTACTAATTATAATATCAATGATATATAGATAAATAACATGGAATTACCACACAACATTGAGATCATCAATTGTCTCTCTACAATCTATAACATATGTATCCTTGTTTACTCCTCTTTCCTAATGGCATGGGAAGATCCTACATGAACAACAAAATCTCAAAACATAAGTGAATAAATATATAAAAATATATGGTATAAAATAATGTGATGATCCTATATCAAAAAATTCCATACACATAGATGTTGAGATAAAGACTATGCCTCTAATAGTAGATGGCCCTACTTCAGATTCCATTAGAAAACACTCTTCCAAATAAAGATATCTTATATAAAATCATACATACACATTCATCACTAACTTAGTATCCTAGTTAGAATGAGAATGATATCCACCACCAATTAATGTATTTAAACAAACCCACAGACCTTTGGTAAGAGTCGGTCCAACTCCACTTCCGTAGGGAATTCTCCCACAAAACTCTTATATTGACCAGATTTTCCACAATGATGAAAAGTCACATGTGATTCCATAAAGCTTGGATTGTTATGGTCAGATCTCCCAAACTAATAGAACCCTACGATATATTTTCTTATTGAATCATTGGAATATAGGGGTCCCATAGAAAACTATGCAGCCTTCGACTTCCTTTGTTTGGAAGAAGACACACCCTTGCTTCCACCTACTACAATTGAAGCTTCGTCTAATCCTTTTTTTACTACGTTGTCTACCTAAAACATATCCACATTGTAAACCACCTCAAAAAAGGTATATAATTATATGATAATAATCATTTAATTAATATCATTCCCCAAATCCATATCAAACCTTTGATATTTGATTTAGACATTAGTAACAAACACTAGTTCCAAGTGAAAAAATTCCACAAAAACATGTGACATACTCTATAACTGAATGATCCTCTTATTATATGGTTGGAAATTCTGGAGTTTTTTGCCCAAAAAATGTCTTAAGATATAATTAAACAGTATTCATGATGGATTGGAACCATCTCCTTCTCGATCCTTTAAGAATATAAGTAGAAAACCAACCTTAGAGTCTTATGGAGTTTCCAAAAAGTGGAAGATACTTTCAATATACTCGAGTCACTCTTTGGAATCATAGGGTTCCTTGTTATCCTGGAAGATAGGTTGATTCTTCATGGTAAATTTTTAGGCATGATCCACTATTCATCTATGATTTCTAACACCCACCTTACCCTGAGTCTGAATATTGTAGATAATAGCTTCCACCAAAGAAGGTTCTACAAGAGGATTCTCCTGTAGAATATGTATTATAGAATTATCTCCTTTATTTGAAAGTGATAGTATATTTAAAATCCCAAGTAAGTAATGGATAATAGATTTTCTAATCTATGTCTATTAATGAAGTAGATAGTGTTTTAAAGACTTAAAATGAGAATAAATCCAATCTTAAGCATAGAATTCTCTAATATTTTTAAAAGATTGTTTTACCGCCTTTTGATGGAAAAACATTTTTAAATATATATTTTGACACTTTTATAAGCTCTATTTTTCAAAATAAACTTATTATTTATGATTGGGACATTTCAATTTACTTTGGATAAAATTTTGGTATTTTTCTCACAATGTTCATTTTTTAATGAATCGTGAAAAATACTGCATTTTACATCAAAACTAATTTTTCATCTAATTTAATTATATGGTTAGATTATATTATTAGTTGGTTTTAAACTATAATCAGAATTTATTTTTACCATTTAATCCAATTGTGTAAATTATAATTAATTTCACTTTTGAATTGGGCATAAACAAGTGCCAAACTTTTCATAGATATTGTTTCAAAAAAACCCGCTATTTATTTTGACTACGGGAATTATTTTTAAATCAATTATTGCAATTTCTATGTTTGAAATTTGGTAAAATGGATTCAATATTTGGAATAATAAGGTCCAAATTATTTAATTAAGACTCTTTTGTTTTTAGACATTATGAATATTAATGACGGTAATTATCATTAATTATCTTGATTAATTAGTAGTCGGGTAGTTGAGGATAATAAAATAATATCATAATAATAACAAATGACCCCAAAATATGTCCTAAATCTACTGTTTGTGTCATGGAAGACCATGGCATTCCTTGTGCCAAACATTGGGACTCCATGGAATCACTTTTGGGTGAAAGTGACACTTTATCATTTTATTTTTTAAATAAAGGAGAATATCACTAAAGAATGTATCACCCGAGTTAAACATTTTTAGTTTTGTCTGTGTAAATGATATATTAGACTATAAATATTAATTGGAAAGATAAAAATATTTCCTACATCATAGTAATTTTTTTATATAATTTTTAGACATTAAATCACTTAAATTATTTATGACATCATGATGATGCAATGATTACCTCATTAATGAACGATTTAAATAAAATGAAACAATAATGTAAAATATAAGAATTACACTTATCAAAGACCTATTTTATGAGTATATTTAGAACCCTTATCACCTTATCCTAGAAATATATCAATGTGGTACGTTTAAAATCCGAAACACATTTTAATATAAAGTAACATTTTATAACTTTCAAAGAGTGCCCCTCCTCTCCTCTTATAAAAGGCCCCCACCTCTACCACCTTACCCACACCTCTCAAGCCTTTGGCTCGGCCAAGATCTGCACATTTTATCTCTCCACATCCCTCTACTAATTCTAGAAGCCTTACCCTAGGAAAAAATCTCTTCAAGAAACCCTTTTGGTTCAAACCAAGATGAGTTACCAGATTTAAAAGTAAAGACTTCTCTAATGTTCTTTTGTTTTATTTTTCTTCTCCAACCCCCTGAACTATTTTTATTCATTTATTTTGTAACAAAAACAGTATCTTAAATATACTAGGATTTTTTAAAATAATTATTCGAGCTACACTTACACACACCTACATCTAATTGTTAAATAGCATACTGTTTTCTTGGATGGAGAATTTTTGCCTCACGAAACGATGATTGTTCAATATTTTTCCGACACCTTCAAAGGTGGCCATTAAGATGTCACTATATTTATATATGATATATAATATGTTTCTTTTTTCCTTATGCTTCTGTATTTTTCATTTATGGAATACCTTTATTGTTTCCATTATGGGTAAACATGATATCTTCATTTTTGGAAGTACGGACTACCGCCCCCTCAAAGTGATTTGATTTGTTAATGCCATATGTGGTACATATAAAGGATGGAGTTTATGATATTATATATGATATTATACTAGAATTATAATATACCTTTATATCATTATGATTCAATTCCATTAAATAGGAAATAGAAATGAAAGTAGCGTTAATGCGTACGTACGGCTTACCGTCTCCATGAACGGTGCATTTCATTTCTTACCTCTAAATGTTATGTAATATTATAAATTCATATATATACTGGATATATATGATATATATGATATCTAAATCATGAATATAATTCTGGATATAATGGATTTTTTACCACATGAACAACTTGTAATTATAAAGAGTTTATTTTTGACTCAAGTACCAATGATCGACAAAATGACCATTATTAAATAAAATAATTACATAGTGTTCATAACATGGTAATAAGTGATATAAAAGAAATAATGAACTTGAAAAAGGTTCTTAAGAAAGTAGAAATTAACTCAAGTTTATTAATCAGGAGGTTAAAGAAAGATGAAGTCAAGTCGGACTCGATGTAAGGGACTTCGTCTCAATCTCCTTTCATTGAGGCATATTTTGATTTATACAGAAATTTCTTTTATACGGTGTACAAACCCCTTTGACTTTTATGTTTATTCAAAAGGAATCTTTTTTAGACGAAGCATTTTACTAAATGAAAAAAGGAATGTTTTTTTGTCGTACGTATGCGGCGACAACGACTTCTCTGCCGCCATGACCATTATTTGAGTTTCGTCTTCCTCTACATGCCATAAATTTTTTTAAATGAAAAATAAATACCCTGATTTATTTTCTTTTATTTTGGTATTTAAAATGGTTTTCATAATGTTTTTATTATATCAATGTATTGTATTGATATCTTTTGATTGAAATGTGGAAATGTTATGTTTCCTTTATGCATGTTTTATGTGATACGATTATGTTATGGTTCTTGGGCATTACTATGAAGACGGGTGGTTCTGTGATAAACTAAGGGCGGTTGAGCCCGATATAGCTCTACAATGCATTGGGTAATGCGAAGGGGTTAAATGTTAAGGTTTCTCCGAAGAGATTTAGGGAATATACTGTGATGGGTATTCCAAACGTAACCACGAGGGTTACTCCCTACGTAATAATGTTATGAATTCCTCAAGTTACCTTTATGTCTTATGATTTCTATGATTTATTCATAAATCTTATTATTTCATGAGGTATGTTAACGTGCTTATGTTTTATGAGTAAAGTATGATTTCATTGATTCTTATGTATATATGTACTAATGTTTCCTTTCCGTATTTTTATATCCCTTACTGAGCTTTTTATGCTCATCCCATGTTTTTGAAATGTTTTTCACTGGTCAAGGGAAAGGTACATGATGTGATGATAGTATCAAGGAAGTGTCATGAAAGAATCCATGTTTTGTTTTAAATATGTTTCCATCGATGGGAAAAAATTAATACTATCTTTTATGTAACAACTTTGTTTAAATGTGGAATGTAATGCATGATTTATAATCTAATTCTCTAAAACTCTAAACCTGAAAATATCCTCAATGTGTGTTCTTTAAATAACTCAAGATGAAGTAATGTTTAAGGCTGGGGCCTTATAGTTGGTATCAGAGGTCGGTTTATATAACATTTGGAGTTACAATTATATGAAATGATTATCTAATTTTTTTTGAAATGATATAACATTTGAAGATTACCAGGTTGCTTCATCAAAGACATGTTTGTTTAGAATGGTTTTCCATAGAGGAAACAGGGTCGCAGTGCTAGGAAGGCATACTGAAGGAAATGACCTTCCGAATCAGCATCCTGAGATGGTCGGAATTGGAACTGAACAGTTTGTTGCAGTAATGGCGTAGTTGACTCAACCAATAAATGGTGGTGGTATCCATGGACGAGATCATCCAGATCAACCACAGAGGAACATTTCAGTGGTGGAACATTTCATGAGGCAACATCCCCCATCATTCAGAGGATCATCTGACCCTGTGCTAGCTGAACTGTGGATTAAATCACTGGAGAAGATTTTCGATGTCATGGGGTGTTCAGACAATCAAAAGTTTAGTCTTTCTACTTACCGTTTGGAGGGTGAACCAGATCAGTGCTGGTCGATGGTTAAAAATATCAGGTACGCTAATGAGATTGATGCTCTCGGCTGGGATGAATTCAAAGGTATGTTTATTGAGAAGTATTTTCCTAAGGCTGTTCAACTTAGGATGGAAAAACAATTCTTGGAATTGAGGAAAGAGGAAGACTCAGTGGCTGCCTATGAAGAAAGGTTCACTCGATTGGCAAGGTATGCTCCGAATTTTATCTGAGACCTTGATAGTAAAATTGATCATTTTTACTCAGGATTAAAGCCAAAATATCGAAGGGAATTAGCATCTCATGAGTTCTAAAGTTATGAAAATCTTGTTCGATGTGCTGAAAAGGTGGAAATGGAGTTTTTCGATGATCAAGTGTTCTATAACAACCAACAAAGGAAGAGACCGAGGTGGAAGGAGAAAGGGAATAATTCTTCAACAAGGTCTGATGGTAAGAAAACTAAGTTTCAAGTTTGTGATAAATGTGGTAAAAGGCATGATGGGGAGTGTTTTCTGAATTCTGGAAAGTGCTACCTATGTGCTAAGATGGGACATAAGGCTCGTGATTGCACTGAAAAAGATCAGGGTGATGGTAAGACCAAATTTGATTTACAGTTAGTGAAATGTTTTAAGTGAAATGAGTTGGGTCATTATGAAAACGAGTGTCCGAAAAAGAGCTCGAGTGATGGGTAGAAGTTATACTGCAAGCATAAAGGGGTGGTAAATCCTTTCCAACTACTTCAGTAGATGTTGGGCCATCAAATGAAGTAGTATCAGGTACTTTGTTTGTTTTTTCAGATTATGCCAGTGTGTTGTTTGATTCAGGGTCTACACAATCCTTCATCTCTTGAAACTTTTCTAGTAAAATGGGAATACCATCTCAAGAAATGAAACCTGAACTTGTGGTAAAAACACCTGGGGGAAATGGTGAGGCAAAAAGAATTTATAAGAATCTTCCTATCTTTATCCGTGGAATGATCCTACTTGAAAACCTTATTGTTTTACCTCTAGTTGAGTTTGATGTTATCTTGGGTATAGATTTCCTCTTTGTTTACCATGGTAAGATTGATTGTAGATCTAAATAACTTTGTTTTCAGAAATACTTTCAGTTTTTGTACAATAATGAACCCTAACTATTGATAACATATCAAGAGGCTGAGAAACTTGTAAAAGATGGAAATGAATGTTACCTTGCACATATTGTTGAAAACAAAGGAACTGTTCATATTAATGATGTTCCTGTGGTAAATGAGCATCCTGATGTTTTTCCTGATGAGTTGCCTGGAATAATACCAGATCGGGAAGTTGAATTTAATGTTGACTTAGTTCCTGATGCTAAGCCATTTTCAAAACCCCCTTATCGAATGGCTCAAAATTAACTTTTAGAGTTGAAGGAGAAATTTCCAGATTTATTAGAGAAAGGTTTCATTAGACATAGAACATCACCATGGGGTGCTCATATTTTATTTGTTAAAAAGAAAGAAGGTTCAATGAGACTTTTAATTGATTATAGATCCTTGAATAACATTTATGTTAAGAAGAAATATCCTTTTCCTCATATCGATGATTTGTTTGATCAACTCCAGGGAGCTTAGTTTTTTTCAAAGATTGACCTGAGATCGGGGTACCATTAGCTGAAGGTAAACGAAGCAAATATTCCGAAGACCACGTTTCGTATAAGATATGGCCATTATAAATTTTTTGTTATGCCTTTTGGGATAACCAATGCACCTATTGTATTCATGGACCTTATGAATAGAATTTTCCATGTGTTCTTGGAAAACATTGTGGTTGTTTTCATTGATGATATTTTGGTGTTTTCTAAAATTAAAGAGGAGCATGAAAGTCATTTAAGGGTTATTTTTCAAACCTTAAATGAAAAGAAATTTTATGGGAAATTCAGCAAGTGTGAGTTTTGGTTGAAACAAATTTATTTCCTTGTTCACATTGTTTCTAAAGATGAGATAATTGTTGATCCTGCAAAAACATAGGTTGTGGAAGAATGGCCAAGACCCACAAATGTAAATGAGATTCGTAGCTTCCTTGGTTTGGTAGGCTATTACCGAAGGTTTGTTAAAAATTTTCTCTCTTATCTAGTCCAATGACTAAGCTAACTCGGAAGGGTGTTAAATTTATCTGGGCAAAATAATGTGAAGATAGTTTTCAGGAACTGAAAAGAAGATTGGTGAATGCTCCAGTTTTGTAACTACCTTCCAAGAATGGGGAGTTTGTTATCTACAGTGATGCTTCATTGAATGGACTTGGTTGCGTCCTAATGCAGAATGATTAGGTAATTTCTTATTCTTCACGTCAGTTGAAAACTCATGAGGTAAAGTACCCTACACATGATTTGGAATTAGCTGTTGTTGTTTTCGCTTTAAAAATTTGGGGGTATCATTTGTATGGTGTAAAGTGTGAAATATATATTGATCACAAAAGTTTAAAGTATATATATTCACTCAGAAATAATTGAACCTGATACAGAGGAGATGGATAGAATTAATCAAGTATTATGATTGTATAATTCATTAACATCTTGGAAAAGTAAATGAAGTGGCTGATTCTTTGAGTCGAAAAGGTAATGCATCATTAACAATGCTACGTTTGGAACGTGATCCTTTAGTTAAGTATTTGATGAACTTTGTCATAGAAGTTGTTGGTGCAGGCTGTCCTTCTGTTTTGTTTCAGGTATCAGTGAAATCTTCTCTATCAGATAGAATTAAGCAAGCATAGAAGCAAGATAGTGAGTTGCACAAAAAGGTAGAGCTGGTTCAGAAGGGAAAGTTGCCTAAATACAACATTGATAATGATTGTGTTTTGAGATTTGTGAAGAGATTGTGTGTGCCTTATGATTCACAGTTGAAGAGAGAGTTGTTATGTGAAGCTCATAGTTCTCTGTTTTCAATTCATCCTGGTTGTACAAAGATGTATATAGATCTTCGGAAGTATTACTGGGGGAACGGAATAGAAAAAGATATTGCTGATTTTATTGTGAAGTGTTTGACTTGTCAATAGGTTAAAGCAGAGTGGAAGTTACTGAAAGGGATACTTCAGCCTTTACCAGTGCCAGAGTGGAAATGTGAGAATATATCCATGGACTTCATTGTGGGATTGCCGAAGACATCTTGAGGTAATAATGCAATCTAGGTTATTGTTGACCGCTTGACTAAATATTCTCATTTCCTTTCTATATGAGATACTTTTTCCCTAGATCAACTTTCACATTTGTATCTTAAAGAGATAGTCAGGTTATATGGAGTTCCTCTCTCCATTGTATCTGATTGTGATCCCAGGTTTACTTCTAACTTTTTGAAAGGCCTTTAGAAGTCATTGGGTACTAAATTAAATTTTAGTACAGCTTTTCATCCTCAATCAGATGGGCAGTCAGAATGAACAATTCAGAATTTGGAGGATATGCTATGTGCTTGTTCGATGGATTAACAGGGAAGTTGGGACCAACATCTTTCTTTGGTTGAGTTTTCTTATAATAATAGTTTTCATTCCAGTATACAGATGGCACCATTTGAGGCATTATATGGGAAGCGGTGTCGAATATCAGCTATCTGGGATAAAGTGGGTGAAAGAAAGTTGATGGGACCAGAATTGGTAGAAGAGTTGGAAGAAAAAGTTCAGCTGATACAGAGACATATGAGAACAACACAGAGCAGGTAGAAGAGTTATGAAAACAACAATAAGAACGATATATCTTTTCAGGTAGGTGATCATGTTTTTCTCAAATTATCACCATAGAAAAGTGTGATGCAATTTGTTAAGATAGGAACATTGAGTCCAAGGTTCATTGGACCATATTAAATTTTGGAGAGAGTTGGATCAGATGCATACTGAGTGGCTTTACCTCCGAGTTTATCTCAGGTACACAATTGTTTTCATGTTTCAATGTTAAGAATGTACATGCTAGATCCATCTCATGTTTTGAGTCCAGAGGTAGTTCAACTGGAAGAGAATATATCTTATGAGGAACAACCGGTCCAGATTCTTGACCACAAGGAGGAAGTGTTGCAGAATAAGGTGATTAATCAAGTAAAGGTTTGGTGAAAAAACCACATGAGTGAAGAGGCAACATGGGAATCAGAAAATGCAATGAGGGATAAATACCCCCACTTATTCGAAAAGTAAATAAATTGCAGGAACACAATTTTCAAAAGGGGGGAAGGATGTAACATCCCAAGTAAGTAATTAATAATTTATTTTCTTATCTATGTCAATTTATGAATTAGATAGTGTTTTGAAGACTTAAAATGAGAATAAATCCAATCTTAAGTATAGAATTCTCTAATATTTTTATAAGATTGTTTTTCCGCCTTTTGATGGAATTTTTTTTAAATATATATTTTGACGCTTTTATAATATCAATTTTTCAAAATAATCTTATTCTTTATGATTGGGACATTTAAATTTAATTTGGATAAATTTTTGGTATTTTTCTGACAATGTTCATTTTTTAATGAATAGTGAAAAATACTGCATTTTACATCAAAACTGCTTTTTCATCGAATTTAATTATATGGTTACATTATCTTTTTAATTAGTTTTTTTAAAGACAATTAAAATTCAATGGAAATTTTTTTTTCTTAATTTTATTTGAGATTTTACAAGAACACAGTTTCTGATGGCACCTGATTCCGAGGCCCGGTGTGCCCAGAATCATTTTGCGAAGTTTAGCTCGGGTACGTTCAGTGAACGAACGAGCAGGCTTTTCTAACTTTTGAACCGGTGCTCGGAATTGAATTCCGAAGGCACTGATGGAATCATAGCACCAGTAATTGCTTAGAAACACCTTTTCCGGAGTTGCGTTTGCTCGGGTGTGGTTTTTAAATTTTGGGGTTAAGTAAAGGAATAAAATAAAAGTGGTGCAACCAATTTAATTTTATTTTTTTAACCTAAGTTAAGTGGATGAAGTGGGACCCAAAATATCCTACCCACTAGGTATGATAATTGTGAGGTGGGAGCCACACGAGCCCCACCGTTTCTTTTCTTCCTCAACCCCCTCCTTTATTAAGGTAACGCACCCGCACCCCTATTAAGTGGAAGTCAACCCTTGCATTTTTCTATTTATGAAACGCCTCATTTAATTTGGCAGTTTAAACGTTGCAATTAATTCACTTAATTGATTGTTTCGTTTTTGAATTTTAAAACGCATGGCTTGAGAAATAAAATAAGACAACTCTTATTTTATTAAGGGTTGTTGGGTTTTGAGAGGCTTGGGAGAATTTGCTCAAGATCTTGAAGTTCTTCCTCCTCGACGAAGAATGCGATGAACGCGAAGAACGCAGAGAACGCCGACCTTCGACGACAGACGACGGTGGGAGATGCCTTCCTCCGAGATCGATGACCCGATGCGCATCACCTTGTTCTTTCTTTCCGCGTCAAAGGAAGAGAGACACCGTTCCTCCGCGATGCGAAGATCCGCCTTCTTCCGCGGCAATCAATTCCGTGACGTCCCTTTCCGTGAAAACCTCATTCGATGACTACACTCAAGGTAGGGGTTTATTTTAATTGTTTGTTCATGATTACTTCCATCATTTCCTCCTTTTCAATTTGAGCCTCCTGATATCGCAATAACGGGAGGAGGTCGGACCGCACAAAAACAGCCAACCCTCCTCCCCCTTGTTTGTTTGATTTTGTTGCGACACGTGTAAGGCGGCGCGGTGCCAAAGCACCGCACAGAAAATATTAATGGAAGGACAGAGAAGCGTGGAGCCGTCGCGCCATGCCTTTGAAGATGAACTAAACCGCGGCACCGTCACGCCACGCCGAAGAATCACAAAAGCACCACGGCCGGAGCGGGGCCGTGGTGGAGGAGCGCGGCGCCGTCGCACCGTGCTGAACGGACCAAGGCCGCGGTGGAGTAGGGATCGGCGGCCAGTTCCGGGCCACCGGCATCGGAGTAGGGGGACCGGCCCATACCGGTCCCTTGGCGGTAGTAGCCGGCCGACCAGAGCGGTCCGACCGGTCAGGGGAAAACCGGGGGTTCGTAACCCCCAGTTGGCCAGTAGGTGCGGCCCCCACATGGGGTCCACGGCTTCTCTATGTGGGGGGCAGCGCACCCCATTCACCGCTCGGTCGTTTCGGCCGAGCCACCTAGCTAGCGCCAGCGCACCGGGCCGCCAGGCCGGACCGCGCCCAAGCGGGCCGGAACCGGTCCCAGGTCGGGTCGACCCAGTTCGGGCCGACCCAGGGGGTCTCAGGCCGGATCGGTCCGGGCCCGAAACCCCCACTCCCGGACCTCTTTTGGTCTTTTGACCATAACTTGGGCTGCGGACCTCCGATCGACGCACCAATAGCTGCGATGCGGTCCTTGGATTGAAACGGTCGTTTTGGTATATTACACTCAAGGTTTCGGAATACTTTGGGTTCGGCCGGGTTGGTTCGTACACGAAACCAACCGGGCCCTCGGAGCGGGAACACTTATAGCTTGAGCTCTAGACGTCCGATTGACGTGCCATCGACTTTGATGGATCCCTATTAGTGAGACGGACCTTTTGGCTTACTCTTCTCGAGGTTTCGATGCAGTTGGAGTACGGTCAGGATGGTTTTGACTTAAAAACCAACCGGGCCCCTGGGACGAAAAAACCCAATAACTCTCAGACCGGGCGTCCGATTGACGTGCCGTCTGTAACGTTGAGTTCCTGTTGACGATACAGAACTTTTGGATACATCAACTCCGGACTATGCGTCAGTTGATGTATCAGTCGCTTGGCTCGTGGAGCGGACCCTCCCGAACGAGCTTGCTGTGTGCGGGAACCCTAGAGCTGGCAGCGACTGCCACGATGATGACGACTGTACAGAAATACTCCATGGATTCGACGACGGCGACTACAACAATCAACGATCCTACGTGGATCAGTGTTACCGATCCTGTGTGGGTCAGATCATATGTGGGTCAGCGCTCAGTGGTCCTGTGTGGACCAGCGCCTACAGATCCTGTGTGGGTCCGATCCTGTGTGGGTCATTGCGGGGGTTAGTTACCTATAAATCCATTGTGGGTGATTGCGGGGGTGGGTTACCTATCGATCCTTTGTGGGTCATTGCGGGGGTTAGTACATATCGATCTTGTGTGGGTCCGACAGCTTAGATGAATCAGTGGCTACATCTGATCATCTCTATCGTCTTACGAAAAAGTATACCTGTGTGAGATGAATCTTGACTTTAAATCATTATCTTCGATATGATTGACTTTCTTTCCTGTGTGGATTGTGTTGTTCTATCCTGTGTGGACGTGATCGAACATGGCTCAGATGTTGGAGCCGAACTGGAATCGATGACTTAGGTATATGTATGGGCATATACCTAAGTATTGGTGGATGTTACTTCGTGATTGTATATTTCCTTTGTGGATTATCCTTTCTGGATTCTGGGAGTCCTTCAGGGGTCTCGGGGTCCCTACTGAGTAGCTTATACTCACCCCTGCACGGGCTATGCCCGCACTACGTTGTGTTGGTTGCAGAAGACGGACAACGCTGATCGTGGTTGAGGCACGAGGAGAATGTCAGTACCTGGAGGTGGACCAATGGGCGGGACGTACTCAGAGCGGATGGTTGGGCCCGAGGAGCTGAGGTGGCTATCTTTACCCACCCTTCAGGTGGGACTTCCAGTGGACGGCTCGAGGCTGTAGATTTACTTTTCAGTTACTGTACTCCCTTTTTCAATTATACTTTACTTTCAGTTTGGGTTTGTATTCTGGACCACTTACATTTCTGCACTTACTTGTACCCAGTTTTTACTTAGTGTTTACTTCTTCTTGCTTTCTCTGTGGTTTTGGTTTACTTTACAAAGTCAATGCCTTCCCTTTTTCAGGAATTACGCCTTGGTGCTAGTCGCCAACCCCTGGCCTATGGAAGGCAGGCATGGGGTAGTCATGGCATGGGCCCCGAGGATGGGTCGTGATAGTTTTAAAGTGTAATTAGAATATATTTTTACCATTTAATCCAATGGAGTTCATTATAATTAATTTCACTTTTGAATTGGGCATAAACAGGTGCCAAACTTTTCATAGATATTGTTTCAAAAAAACCCGCTATTTGTTTTGACGACGGGAATTATTTTTAAATTAATTATTGAAATTTCTATGTTTGGAATTTGGTAAAATTGATTCCATATTTGGAATCAGAAGGTCCAAATTATGTAATTAAGACTCTTTTGTTTTTTGACATTATGAATTGTAACGACAGTATTTAACATTAATTATCTTGATTAATTAGTAATCAGGTAGTTAGGATAATAAAATAATATGATAATAATAAAAAATGACCCCAAAATGTGTCCTAATGCTACTGGTTGTGTCATGTCCGACAATTGTATGCCTTGTGCCAAACTTTGGGACCCCATGGAATCACTTTTGTATGAAAGTGACACTATCATTTTATTTTTTAAAGAAAGGAGAAAATCACTAAAGAATGTATCACCCGAGTAAAACATTTTTAGTTTTGTCTATGTAAATGATATCTTCAACTATAAATATTCATCGGAAAGATAAAAATATTTCCTACATCATTGTAATTTTTATATAATTTTTAGACATTATATAAATTAAATTATATATGACATCATGATGATGCAGCGATTACCTCTTTAATGAACGATTTAAATAAAATGAAAATATAATGTAAAATCTAAGACATACACTTGTCAAAGACTTATTAGATGAGTATATTTTGAACCCTTATCACCTTAGCCTCTAAATATATCAATTTGGGACCATTAAAATCCGAAACACATTTTAATATAAAGTAACATTTTATAACTTTCCAAGAGTGCCCCTCCTCTTCTCTTATAAAAGGCCCCCACCTCTACCACCTTACCCACACCTCTCAAGCCTTTTTCTCGGCCAATATAAACTCATTGTATCTCTCCACATCCCTCTCCTCATCCTATAAGCCTTACCTTAGGCAGAAATCTCTTCAAGATACCCTTTTGGTTCAAACCAAGGGGAGTTACCCGATTTAAAGGTAAAGAATTCTCTAATGTTCTTTTTTTTATTTTACTTCCCCAACCCACTAAACTCTTTTTATTCATTTCTTTTGTAACAACACCAGTATCTTCAATATACTAGGATTTTGTTATAAGAAGTATTCTAGCTACACTTACACACATCTACATATAATGGTTAAAGAGCATACTATTTCCGTGGATGGTGAATTTTTGCGTCACGAAATGATGATTGTTCAATATTCTTCTAATAGCTTCAAAGGTGGCCATTAATATGTCTCTATATTTATATATGATATATAATATGTTGATTTTTTCCTTAAGATTCTCTATTTTTCATTTATGGCATACCTTTATGGTTTCCATTATGGGTAAACGCGATATCATCATTTTTGGAAGTGCGGACTACCGCCCCTCCAAGTGATTTGATTCGTTAATGCCATTTGTGGGACATATAAAGGATGGCGTTAATGGTATTATATATGATATTATAAAGGAATTATAATATTCCTTTATATCATTATGATTCAATTCCATTAAATAGGAAATAGAAATGAAATTAGCGTTCATGCGTACGTACAGCTTACCATCTCCATGAATGGTGCATTTCATTTCATACCTCTAAATGTTATGTAATATTATAAATGCATGTATATATTGGATATATATGATATATATGATATCTACATCATGAATATAATTCTGGATATAATGGATATTTTATCACATGAACAACTTGTAATTATAAAGAGTTTATTTTTGACTCAAGTACCAATGATCGACAAAACGACCATTAATAACTTCAATAAATACATAGTGTTAATAACATTGTAATAAGTGATATAAAAGAAATAAGGAAATTGAAAAAGGTTCTTAATCAAGTAGAAATTAACTCAAGTTTATTATTTAGGAGGTTAAAGAATGATCAAGTCAATTCAGACCCGAGGTAATGGACTTCATCTCAATCTCCTTTCATTGAGGTATATTTTGATTTATACACAAATTTATTTTATACGGTGTATAAACCCCTTTGAATTTTACATTTATTCAAAAGGAATCTTTTTTATATGAAGTGTTTTACTAAACGACAAAATGAATGTTTTTTTGTCATATGTATGAGTTGACAATGACTTCTCCACCACAATGACCATTATTTGAGTTTCGGCTTCCTCTACAAGCCATAACTTTTTTTAAATGAAAAATAAATACCATGCTTTACTTTTCATTTATTTTGGTATTAAAAATAGTTTTAATAATGTTTTTATTATATCAATGTGTTGTATTGATATCTTTTGATTGAAATGTGGAAATGTTGTGTTTCCTTTATGCATGTTTTATATGATACGATTATGTTATGGTTCTTTAGAATTGCTATGAAGATGGGTGGTTCCATGATTAGCTAAGGGCGAGTGAGCCAGATATAGCTCTCCAATGCATTGGGTAACACAAAGGGGTTAAACGTTAAGGTTTCTCCAAAGAGATTTAGGGAATATACTGTGATGGGTATTCCAAACGTAACAATGAGGGTTACTCCCTATGTAAGAATGTTATGAATGCCTCAAGATACCTTTATGTCTTATGATTTCTATGAGTTATTCATAAATCTTATTATTTCATGAGGTATGTTAACGTGCTTATGTTTTATGAGTAAAGTATGATTTCATTGATTCTTATGTATACATTTACTAATGTTTCCTTTACGTATTTTTATATCCCTTACTGAGATTTTTATGCTCATCCCAGATTTTTGAAATGTTTTTCACAGGTCAAGGGAAAGGTACATGATGTGATGATATTGTCAAGGAAGTTTCATGAAAGAATCCATGATTTATTTTAAATATGTTTCCATTTATGGGAAAAAAATGAAAACAATGTTTGATGTAACCACTTTGTTTAAATGTGCAATGTAATGCATGATTTATGATCTAATTCTCTAAAACTCTAAACCTGAAAAGATCCTAAACGTGTATTCGTGAAATAACTCAAGATTAAGTAATGTTTAAGGCTATGGCCTTATAGTATAGAGTGAAATGATTAATAAAAATATCCAATTAGGGTAAGAGGAAATTATCAGTTCTAAAAAACAAACCTGAGAAATCCCAATTTAATCCTCTAAAAAAATTAAAGGAAAATATGGATTCAATGAAAAAGAGACAAAAAATTAAAAGTGAATAAGTTTATATAAATAAAACACAAATAACATTCATTTAAATGATGTAAAACAATATGTCTCAATAAGGGTAAAATTCCATGAAAACATGGTAACCTGATATTAGAAATGGAAGTGAGATGGCCAAGCACCCTCCTATAATTAATCTCAATTCTATTGGATCCAACTCCTCTATACCATTAACTACAAACCAAAACCAGGAAGTATCATTAAAATTTCATCTAGGTAATGAGTCTTTTAAATTTTTTTAAGGAACTAACCTGATAAAACATGAAACATCACTGGAGATGGCCCTTCACATGGTTGAGATCAAAATTAAAACTGAAAAGTGTCATGAATAACAAAAAATAGATAAACCAAAAGAGTATAATGTAGATGAATTACATATATCCATGAGATAAAAAACATCAAAATAAAAAAGATAAACCAAGAAATATAACATGGAAAGACAAAATATAAGTCTCCATGTGACCAATAATCACAACTAATGTATTTCTCAAAGAAAGAGATGACAACCAAGGGGAGATAACAATCTAAATAAATATATCCCCTTTACCTAGTTCATTAAAAAAATCCACTAGTTCAAAAAGAAAAAAAATTGTGCGATCAAAAATCCTAACAGAATAGCAGAAGGAATCTACATAATATATAACAACATGAAACTGTTAGATCTATCTTTAAAACAAAACCAGTTTTTAAATATATTTTAACAGAAAATGTATTTTTTATACATCCATTAGTTAATTATAAAGAATTTAAAAATCATAATAAAATGGTATATGGTAAGTACATGAAATATAGTACAAAGGAATAAATTGAACTATCCATGGAAATAATATAAAGTAAATATGTGAGAAATCAAACATGAACAATACCATCATGTATAAAAGTGAGAAAAATTTGGATTTAGCCTATGTGAAAAAATTGTAGGAAACCCAAAGGAACAATAATCTGGGCATAATTGGAATCCTACTGAGATTAAGTCCTTCCACTTTCTATCATTATGGGAATAATAACCTATAATAGTTCCACACTCTCTAATATTTACTTATGTCCACACCCAGTACACATAAGTATCGTAATGTGTTATTTTATGAAAAAATTTTGAATACAAAATTTTTACAATTTAAAACCCATTTTAACATCATATAATCACTATTATCAAATTCAAAAAAAATCTATTTGAGAGTCATATTTATATCGAGACATTTCATCAAACAAAATATGTGCATAAATATATTTTTATATAATCCCCATTTTCATGCTAAGATGAAATCCCTTAATCAGTTTCTTAAATCTAACAAAAGTATTCAACAACAAAATTTCGTATTTTATGAGTTAACACTATTTTATAAAGACACTTACCTCTAACGTAATTAATTTTCACACAACAAAAAATCCACCAATGGAGAGTAAAGGGAATAATGATCAAGGGAAAGAATCTATATCACACTTCTATTGATCTACAAGCATGGAAGAATAAGAAATTATCTAAAGTAACCAAATCATCATATAAAATATCTAGATTAGAAATATTCCCACAATTGATTACAAAAAATAATACATGGTAATTATTCCGAAAGATTTAGAAAAACTAAAAAGGTGCTCTGATTCATAACATTAAAACCAAAAATTAAAAATCACTGATTAATTTATCTTCTTAATCAAATCATTAATATAGATAATATTTTAAAACATGATTAACAACCTTTAAAAATCATATGAATTGAATTTCCAGAATTTAAGTCTTTCAAAAACATCTAAAAGTGTTATAGGCATGTAGCAGGGAAGAATAAATGAAAAATAAGGGTTTGATTGATTTTTATTCAAAAAGAGCAATGTATAAGGGTAACATGGTTTTAACCTTAAATGGGTCATAGATATGACATAATGGAACTAAGTTACCCATACAAATCCTTTGAAACCAATGAAATACAATTTCAAAGCTCAAACTACCCTTATACAGCAGTAAGGTTACCCTTACATTACCTCTGAAAAAACATGGTTACCTTTATGCAGCACCAGATTTATCTATACACATCCTTTGAAAGAAAAAGTGTTACCCTTATGTGAACATGATACTACCTTTAGTCATCACTAAGTAACAAGAGTTACCTTAATAAAATGATTATAAATTCCCCTTATACTTAGACATTGGATTGTTTACCCAAACATATCTCATTTAAATATTGATTTACCCTTAAAAAACCCTAAAAAACAACCATACATATAGGTAGAAGGAATTTAAAATTATGTTGTATGTATTCCATTCATAAGGGTAAAAATTGATTTTAGAATTATTTTTTTTATTACACAAAGGACATATAAATTAAACCAATTTCGGTTATAATGAAAATTTTAAATTTATGATAGTTATAAATCACTTCAAACAGTTAAAAAAGAAAAATAAAACATCAAAAAGTAAATAACATACCTCAAAGAAAACTTAACGATGTTACATCACTACAATAACCCACCAAGAAATGTTTCTATAATGACATAAGATTTCCATACATAAATATTACATCTTCATAGATGAATATTCAATACAGTTTACAAGCAACCACCCATAGACCACAACTTTTTAGTGTATTTATAAACTGCATACAAAATCTTTTTATATCATGAAAGATCCTAATCATATCTGACAAATATATCCCCATTTATTACTATTCATAGAGAAACCCCACTTAAAACATTTCTTCATAACATGGAGATAAGAAACACAAGAAATGGTGATCTCATATGCTCATTAAGGTTAAACAAGGGAGATAACAATTATCACTTATACATAACATGAGAATAAGGGTAGATAACATGGTAATAAGATTTGAAAATAAAACCCTACATACCAATCATCATAATATTGAGTTGTGGAATAGAACATGAAAGTTCATAAGACATGAATCCTAAAGGAATTGAAGAACATAATACATTAGAGTATAACATTGTTATAAGACATTATTTTTTGGTGTGTACATAAGATTAAAACTTTTTGAAGTTGTATAAATAGAAAAAGGTTCTAAAATTAAGTAATGGACATGAAATCAGGTCCTTGAATAAACCTACAGACATTAAAAATGGTCCATGCATAATCTTATAGAGATGAAAGTCAGGTTCTTGAATAATCTTATGGATATGAAAACTAGTTACATACATAATATTATTGATATAAAATCTATGTATATGAATTTAATTTTGAAAAAGAAATTAATTTAACATATAACATATTTAACTCATGAGTTATTCAACATTAACCAATTAATTGGAGGGAGTTAATGAACCCAACTATCATATAATGATAATTCATTCATATAAATTCCACAATTTCATAAACCATAATATTATAACACAACTAATTGAAAATAAATTAGATTCATAAAAATATCATCATAATAATTATAAATCACCCACAAAAATCATGAATAATTTATTTTTAAATTATATCTAAAATAATAGTTAATTAATATCTGAAGATGTTATCATATCTATAAAATTCATTAAAAGGTCACAAAAAAACTTCTTCAGGAAAACATCCTTTTCATTTTGAAATAAAAGTTTTAAAACATAAACATTTCAAAAATATTAATGATTTATTTTGAAAATAATATTGGGAAAAATAATTGAATATTAAAATCAATGATTTTTCATTAGGTCATGATATTATTTTCATGAAATATATGTTAATATAAAACATCACTTCCACAATTTCTCTAAAAAGACAAAAATTACCTTGTTCTGAAAATAACATCAAGATTCCCTTTAATTAATTTGTAAATTATTTTAACATGGGTAAAAATGACTTTAAAAAATAATATGATAATATTTAAAAAAAACTCCTGAATTCATTTTTGTAACACATTGATATATAATAAAAAATTTCTTCCACAGTAGAGAGAAATATAGTTGATTTTATTGAAAAATTAATTTTTGGTTTATTGAGTACTTATCATCATTAAAATTAAAGGAAAACATGTATTATAAATAAATTACTTTGAGATAATAAATTTAATGAGTTCTTGATGGGTATATCATAATAAATTTTCATCAGAAACATAATCATTAATAATCTCAACAAAGAATGAGATTGAAATAGAATAAATTAACACATTGGTAACATTTGAATCATAAGAATAATTAAATAAATAAACTTATAAAGATATTTAAATCACCATAAAATTTATAATAACAATCATAAAATATAATCATGGGAATTATATTCCCCACATAAATTAAATTAGTGGTTAATATGGCTTGTTCCCCCAATGAAATAAAAGTGAGATGAAAATCCCTTAACTAGGGTATGGATTCCTTAAAACATGTTCGAATATCGTGAATAATAAATATAGATTTAATATAAATATATTATATAACCATATTAATTTATTTAATTACATATATCACCCATTTAATAACAATTCTTTATAGAAATCAATGTTCTTGGCGATATCTACTTCATTTTTTCATGTATGTTTTGGTTCGGAAGTGTTGGTCGTCGTACATTGATCATGTTTCTATTTAAATAATTTTAATAATGATATTAATATCATATATATTCATCATATATAAATATATTTAGATTCATCCATAAAATATATTGATAGAAAAATTTATTACAACTTTAAGGGAGGTGGTAGGTCATACGTATGCATGAACATTTTCCTTACTTTTTGATGGATGGAATAAAAGAATGGTATAAAATAATTCATCATTATATAAATATTATAATATTATATAAATTATTTATATTCATCAAATCAATTATTATTACAATCCATGTAAATAGGAGATGAAAAATGAATCACATATCTTCATGGAGGTGGTAGTCCACATGTATGCACGAGTGACATTATCATTTTTCAACGGTTTGGAAGGTAAGAAGTTAGATATGATATTATCATAACACAAGAATAATTATTTAAATAATATAATATAAAAATAATATAACACTCATAATAATCATATGTAAAATAAGTTGATGGAAAATAAATTGTATCTATTTGTGAAGATTCTAATTCGTACGTACGTAGGAGCGATACTTTCACTTCCCGTTTGATAAGAAAGGGGTGAATAAGGGAAATTTCATAATCGTAATAACATTTTAGTATATTGATTATGTTTAATTTTTTATTTTATGGTAAACACCATATATTTATATGATTTAATTTAAAAATACATAGAAAGTGATCGGTTAATGAGATTTTCTCTTCTTTGACGGATCTCTTTAGATATCCTCCTTAGGATAATTGGGTGGAAGTTTTGGGAATAAAATCACCTTTAAAACTTATCTAATTAATTTTAGTAGTTAATGGTCAAGATATAAGGATAAATGTGGTGTCAATAATAGGAAGGGTTTCTATTTTATAATTTAGGGGAGGTTCACTCTTGGTATTTCATATAATATTAAAATATAATAAAGTCATTCTCAATTAAAATGGGTTTAAATGCATAGAGAATATAATATAAGGTAGAATCGGGTTGAAATACCATCATACAATAAAATTTTAACTGGTATAAGTGGTGTTTCAAAATGTATCTTTCGATTTAACACATTAGTTAACATGTATTAACTTTAACTATTGTAACATATTTTTCATTCGTAAAGGGTTATATTTTACATATAAGATGAAAAATGGATCATAAATAGAATTGAGATAATATGTTATACCATATAACATCCAAATTTTCCTACTTTAACTTTTTTATGATTTTTAAATAATTTAATAAATTATTATTTTGATAAAATATCATTAAATTATATTCTGATAGCATTCACTTAAAATGAATTCAAATACATAATGATTTTTTTATTAATTCAAGTATAATACTCTAAGAAAACACTAATATGTCATGGTAGTATTAAAAATTCCTTGACAATATAACTCATTCCAATTATGTCACTTTTAATTTTTTTTTAAATATATTATATTTTTCTTTTAATGGAAGAAATATTGAGTTGATGTTGCATTAGAATTTAAGTTAATTACATAATAAAAAAAATTTGAAAGAAATTTCTTTCATAAAATTGATTATATTATTCTAAAAATAATAATTTATATTTTTTCATAACTTACTTCTATTTCTATGTTGACACATAATACTTATTTATAATTAAGAGGGTGACACTTTGTAACTATATTTACTTTAAATATTATATATGTCATTTTTCATGGAAAAATATATATTATAACAAAATTACGATAAAGTGGTAAGTATCTAATTATTTCATTCAATAGTAATTATTATGAAAAATTTATACCTTATCAATTAGTTTTATCCTAGACTAACCATGTTTACCCTTTATTGAGGTGATAAATTTTAATAACAATACTATTCATATTAACCAAAAATAGAAGAGGCCTATTTATAAAATTTGAAATTCATGATTCCAAATATGGAACCAATTTATTCATACCCAATTTATATAAGTGTGATAAATAAATTTTATGATAATCATGAAAAACACTCTGAAAAGCAATTTTTAGAAATGTACATTTTTAAGAATAAAACTATATTTATTCTTTTATCATGCTTAGAAGAAATATTTGAAAAATGTTAAAAACAACGATTAAATATATAATATTAATTTTAATTAAAATAATTCTATAGTATTAATTTCCTAATTTTATTTAGATAAAAATACATTTCTTGCATAAAATAATAGTTTTTTATAAAAATTTCTTCTTAAGTATAAAAATATTGTTATACTGAAATTAACCATAAAATAGGATCCAAATAACTGAATTTTATAATAAATAATATAATGAAACAAAATTTACAATGAAATGGTTCTAAAATATTATTGATCTCTGTTAATTCTTGAAACAAAAATACAGTTTTCATTGAAAATCAGTATTTCTCACTATTCACAATAAAATCAAATTTTCAAAAAAATCAAAAAAATCCACTATAACCAAATATTTACATAACGATTTAAAAAATTATTTTAATTTATTTAAATAAATATTCTAAAAGTTCCATAATTATATTATAATATTCACTCAAAAATGCAATAAAATACATTTTTGAAAAAAAATATATTTTAGAAGCATTAAATAACATTACTAAATATTGAGTGATTATTTCCAAAGTATTAACCAATAGATTTTTATTTATTAAAACCTTTATATATATTTCATAAAATTTTGTATCATATTCATACATTCCAATTTAAGATCATGGTTATAATATTCATATTTAAATAAAAATAGTTCACTAAACTTTTAATCTTTTTTACATGTCTTGTATGCTAACGAATGTAGTATTATTTTAAAACCTAAAGGTTTTGAATTCTCAAACTTAAATAATTGTATCATGTATAATTTATCTCAGTCAAAATATTTTTTATATTTTAAAATTCCTCTTTTAAAACCCACATCTTAAAAAGTAATAATAAAACAAAAAAATAGGAAGTGAGAAACATAATGGTTTCTAGAAATAACATAAAAATGGGTACCTAGATATGGAAAACATTGGGGGGAAGTTAAAATATGGTCATGGAAGAAAAATATTACCCATGAAGAATAAAATTGAGTGATATAGAACATGGTTACGATAAATATTATTATCACAAAACAATAAATCTATGATATGTGAAAAGAAAATTGATTCATTAGAAATGAAGGTAAAATTATAAACTTTTATTTCAAGATGAGTTTTCGAAAGATTAAGAATTTTTTTACTATCAAGGTAGAGACCGTGATAAAATATTATTATTTTATTTCATTCCATATCACACACACAATCTCATTCATTGGTTGTGACTTGATAAATATTCACTTCATCTCTTACCCCAAGAAATGACTAATCAAGATGTTTTTTTCATAGCCAAAGCACTAAAATTAACTTTTAACAAATCATGTGATCCATAAAATAATTACATGTAATACCTAATATATAATAGTTATTACCAAAACTATAATGAATTAAAAAAGTTTTAAAATATGGTAAATCAAAATTTAATCCATAAAACCTAATCCAAAGTTAATCTTGAACCATTCAAAAAATAGTTAATCTTAAAACCCTTCGAAAAATTTGTATAGCTAAAATCAAAATCATTATTTTCAGAATAAAAGTTACTAAATATCTAAAATAAATTTAAAATTAATCCCATGAATAGTATAAAAAATATTTTATCATCACACACCAAATATGTGAATACCTTGATCCTATATTCTCATAAAACAAGGTAATTAATTAAAATACCACAAACCTTAATAAAAAAAGCCATGCTTTAAAAAATATACATTCTCATCATTAATTAAATAAAATAAATGATTATTGAATATATTACATAAATTTATGGTTTATATAAACTCCATAAAAGATAATATAAACCAATTAGTCATTGAATCACTAATAATTTCCAAATTCATTAATATTATCCCATTTACTTTAGAAAAATAAAAAAATATATTTATATTATTATTATCTCCACATCATGAACATATTATGGTTTATCTTTCCCTTAATAATGTATTCTAAAAAAAATCCTTACCACTAAATCACTTTTCTTATTCAATAGTACCATTCAACATATTATTGAATTTAGATTAAGAAAAACCACTAGAGAACAATAATTATACTTTTAATGAAACTTATATCTAGAATGTCATTATGAAAATAATTATTTAACAAGATTCTAAAATTCTAATTCATAAATACATTAATCATTCCACTTCAATTATCATCCTAACAAGGGCCCTTCCTTGATATAGGAGTTATCTCCTGGATTAGGTAATTTACAATGATAATTACAATGTTCTCCTCACATAATATATTTAACTATAAATGGTACCTTAGAATAAATTCCATATCCCTTATGAAACTCTTCATTTTTCTTTGAAATTTATTTCTCTATTATCTTATTCTCCATACATAAATATCATTATTACTCCTTTAAAACATTCTCGTGAGTGAATATTCACACATTCTCAATATATAAGAAATTTAATCTTCTTTCCTCCTTGGTCTCCATCACCTAAGATCTTAGTGAACTATATCATTCTATTATTTGGAGAGTCCGAGAGTTGGATAAGGTTAAAGTTTCTAATCATATATCATGCATACTATTTAGGTGTAATATCAATATCTTTCCTTCTAGTAATCATCATATTAGGTTTATAATAAAACAAATTTCCATTATAATCAATTTTAACCCATTTACTTCTAGTTCTTTCCATTTATTAAGACCAAAAAGCATAGTGTGGTAAAAAATAGTCATAATGGAAAACCAAAAAATCCTGAAAAATAATTAATAAGGTTTATAAATCATGGCACTTTATTTTCAATATATGACACTTTAGTTTTAACCTTGGTGATAAATAATTATGAACCATTAAAATACTTCAAAATGGTCGATAAATTAAATCTGAATTAACTAAATAATTTCTCTAATGTGATTCAAACTAGGATCTTGATAATGGAACACTCACCATGAATAAAAATGATGGATGGTATATACTCGAACTAAACATTTTGGGGATATTATCCCTCGAGGAATTTTTTTAAAAACCAAACCCATACAGATTTATTGCTAGGAAAATCACATAATATATTCTTTACAAAAACATTAATATGCCATATAGTACATGGACTTATCCTTGTGGGTTTTAAAAATTCTTTATAATCCTAATCACCATATATTGAGTAAATCCTTCTGTAATGGAAACTATAATGAACAAATAATTGAATATATTTATATCACATACTTTTATATGAATAATGAATAAATTTCACAAACACACACCTAAGGACTATAAAGGTTTAGTGTATTTTGCGACTAAAAAAATATATAATAATATCAGGAAATATCATCATCACCTCTAATAAGGATCTTTCTATTTATTAATATTAATCAAAAAACCCTACTAAAAATCCATCATCATGACTTTGGAAAAAAATCATAAGAAGGGGTGAGCTGAGGTTCTCAGTATGGGTAAATAAAAGAGATATCAATGATCACTTAGATATAACATGAGCATACAGGTACGAAAAAATGATATTAACATTGTAAAAAAAACCTACATATCAAATACCATAATATCGATCCATGTAATAAAAAATGAATGTTTATTAGTCATGAATCATAAATGAATCCAAGAATATAATCTATGAGAGTATAACACTGGTATAAGACATTAGTTTGAGGAATACAATTAAGATTATAAATTTATTAACTTGTATAAATTGAAATATGTTTACAAATTAAGTTAAGGAAATGAAATTAGGACGTCATATAAATTTATGTACATGAAACCAGGTCCATGCACAATATTATATACAAGAAATACAAGTCTATGCATAAACATATGGACCCTAAAACTAGGTCAATGGATAATCTTATAGACATGAAATATTGGCCCATGCATTAAATTGTGATCATAAAATTAGGTTCACGCATAAAAATTTTACCCCATCAGTTATCCATATTTAATTAATGTATTTGAGGTATTTAATGGACCCAACCCTCATATAATATAAATTATTTAATAATTGTACAAGATCTTAAATCAAATAATTATAACATAACCCATGAAAAATAAATGTATTTTACAAAAACATCATCATAATATTCATAAAACACTAATAGAATGAATAATTATTGAATAATATGAACATATCCCTATTAGAACCTAAGTAATATTTACATATTTTATCATATATGAAAAATTATTTTAAATGATAACTAGAAAATTGATAGAGGAAAATATCCATTTCATTTTAAAATGATCTTTTTAAAATTTTAAAATTTTTCAAATTTTAAGAAAAGATTTATTTGAAAATAAACATAGAATTTTTTTATGTAATCATAAAATCAAATATATGTCATGGTGGTGTGAAATTGTCTTTTAATTATATACATTAAAATACAACATTCCCTTCACTCTTTTATAGAAAAGTTAAAATGTACCGCACTTAGAAAAAAAACAAGAATCCTTTTAAACTATTTTATAAAAATTAAAACATGGGTAAAAATGAATATAAAAAATAATTTTATAGTGGTAAAAACACTATTGAAATAATTTTTATAAAATATGGTTTGGAAGAAAATGGGTTTTCGAACGAAGAGAGATATAAATTCAAATTTCCTTGAAAAATAATTTTCTGACTATTGAGTACTTAAGGTGGGTAAATTTAAACAAAAAAATTTTATCAATAAATAACAATAGTATAATATATTTTATTATTTTATTTAGAGTTATATAATAATATTTCATCATTAGAATCATAATTGTATGCACACCTGATGAACAATGAGATTGTAACATAAATTTGTACCACTTTGGTAACATTGGAATTGTATGTGCCAGGAAATAAATAAACCTAAATTAATAAGTAAATCCTTATAAATTTTATATTAATCATCATAAAATACACTCATGGTTAGTATACACACCATATAAATGAAAATATTTGTGAATATGACATGTGTCTCGCAGAAATAAAAGTCTAAAGAAAATCATTTAGCGTAAGTATAACTTCTTTTATACATATTTAAAACTCAAGTATAATAAATATATATTTAATATAAATATATTATATAACAATAATCATATTTTACATAAAAAATATTGTTTACTTATAACATTTTTTCACCTATTTATTTACAATTCTTTATTAAAATCCCAGGTCCCGGTGATATTTGCTTCATTTTTTCATGTACGGTTTTTCTCGGCAATCTTAGTCCTTTTACTTTGACCGTGGTAAAATAATTCAAATATTGATAATAAATATATAAATATAATATATATCAATTATATATATATATATATATCTATATTAGAGTCATCCAAACAATTTGTAGACGGGAAAAGGAATTACACCTTTCATCAGGATGGTAATCCGTTCCTCCCCATGAATGTTGTCTACTATTTGACAGAAAAAGAAAAATTTAAATAATAATTCACCATTAAAGGATAATTATTATATAATATAAACTATATAAACTCATAAAATATATCCTTATTACCATCCATGTAAAGTGGATATGAAAAAAAGAATAATATCGCTTTGTGGATGTGGTAGTCCACACGTACACATGAGTGACGTTATTGTTTTCAAATGGTTTGGAAGGTAAGAAGATATATATGATATTATAATTACATTAGAATAATTATTTCATTAAAACCATATATAAAAATTATACCCATCATAATACTCATTAATAAAATTTTGTTATTGAAAATTTATTGTATTTCTACATGGAGACAGTAAGTTGTACAAATGCACGAGTGGTACTTTTACATACCATTTAATATGAAAGAGGGCGGATAATGGTGATTTCATAATAATAATAATATTGTTTAATTATATTTAGGATGATAAATTTAGTATTTTATGATAAATAAAACATATTTATAGAATGTAAATAAGAATTAAAATGAAAGTGATTGGTTAAGGCAATTACCTCTTCTTTGTACGATTTCCTTTTTATATCCTCTTAAGGATCTTGTGGGTATTATTTTGGAAATGAAAGAAACTATAGAATTTGTATAGGGATGTTAATAAATGATTTGGTAGTTAATGTTTTATCTAGAAGTCTCAATGTGGCATGAAGAAGAGAAAGGAAGGGCAACCTTTTAACCACTTAGTTACCCTTCATTAACCTTAACCATGGTAACATTTTTTTCTCACTTAAAGGTTAATGAATTTTACATATGAGTTGATAATTGCCTCATAAATGGAAAAGAGATGAATGGTTTTTCATATCATGTATACCTCTCACCCTTTAAAAGATTTATTATTTTTAAATAATTTAATAAAATATTGTTTTTGATTAAATATCATTAATGTCAATTTTTACACTATTCACTTAATTTGACTTAAAAAAAGTAAATAAAAAGTTATAATTATAAAATTATACTTTAAAATAAACACTAATATGTGATAATAACCTACAAAATTCATGGAACATTATAAATAATTCAAATTATATCACATTTTTTATTTTTAAATTTATTTATTTTATTATTCTATTAAATGAAGAAAAATTGATTCATCATTGCATAATAATTATAAATAATGATATAATTACTAAAAACTATGAATAAATTTACAACATGAAAATAATTTCATTATTATCAAAATATACATTTATATTCACCCATAACTTGTTTTAATTTATATGTGAAAACATAATAGTTATTTAAAACTAAGAGAGTGAAACTTTGTAACTTTCATTGGATTAAAAATTATATAAGTCATTTTCATAGAAAATTGTGTCTTAAATAATTAAATTTAATGAATATGGAAATAAGGGTATAATTTCCATAACATAATAATAATTAGGATAATAAAATACAGTATTATTACATTGTTTTAACCTACCATAACCCAATTTACCCTTTTCTGAGGTGATAAATTTTACTATGATTATAGTTCATATTGAAAAAATATATATATATTTACCGAATTTTTAAAATCTTGATGAAAAATTAGAGTACATTTTATAAAAATAAATTTATGTATCGTTATGAAATAAATTTTACGATAAGTGAGAAAAATGTGATGAAAGATTCTGTTTAGAAAATTACATTTCTAGGATAAAACTTGATTTATTCTTATCTCATTTCTAAAAAAATATTAGATAAATGTTAGAAAATTTTATTTAATATTTACTATATAATTCTCAATAAATTCATCAAAAAATTATTTAATAATTCTATAATGATAAAATTACATTGCATGAATAAGAAAATAGTTGTTCCAAAAACGACTTTTAGAGTATAAATATATTTTTATACCAAATTTTAACATGAAATTGATTACCATTAACTTAACTTGATTATTAATAATATAAAAAAACTAATTTTACTCTAATATAATTTTTATATAAAATAAAACCTTTTTGAATAATTTAATTAAAATATAGTTTTCAATGAAAACTATTATTTTCATTTTTTACTGAAAAAACAACCATTCAAGAAAAAGTTCAAAAAAATAACTCTAAAGTAATTTTGAAATGATGATTTAAAAAATAAATTTCAATTGATCATATAAATTTAATATAATTTTGATAAATTAACTGTAATATTTTATCATATAAATCAATAAGAATAATTTTTGTAGAAAATGTATTTTTATAGAAATAAATAACAAAAAACAATTGAGTGCTTTTTTCTAGAGCATTATTTAATACATTTTTATACATTATTAAATTTATATATATATTAGAATATGTTTTATCCTATTCATACCTATCTATTTGATAGCCATGTTATAATGGTTACATTTATGTAATAATATATGTTGTTTATTTAATCTTGGTGTTATATGTCTTGTATGCTATCAAACATCGTCCACTTTTAAAGTTTTGTGGCATTATAGTTTCCTATGAAAATAATAGTAGACTAGCAATAAAGATTACTTTGGTTTTTTGAATTTGTTTTCAAAAATTTATTAAAGGAATTAAATGATCAATGGAAGCTACTGAAGTCCCATCAGTGTATCTGATAGCCAAGGATGCGACTTTAAACATAAACCATTTTTTTTCTCGAGCATCCCTCAGCCTCTAACTCACCGAAGAAGGAATTAATTTTGGTTCCTAGAAAATAGATGTTGACACCTAATGTAATTCTCACAATGATATAGGTGTACAATGAATATTCTTGAATAGTTACATGGATTATTTAGTAATGCACATAGGATTACCTTCACCTTATAAAAATATTTAGGTACCAAGTGTAACCAACTGGCCTAGTTCGACATAACCTATCACCCATACCACTCAACCATGAGGCTCAAAGTGCCTTATATATTTTTGTGTGAAATTATTTGAATTCCTACATAACGACCCTATTTTATCCAGCTTTTATTCCAATTAAAATCCAAGATAATTGGCTAAAATAATTAAAAATATTATAATTTGTATCCTCTATACTCAATAAAAAATGAGAAAACCCATTTGAAACCATCCACAAATAATAAATAATGGATTTGTTTTCCATCCAATATTACTTGAATTTTGAAATAACAAAACATAAAAATTCACGAGTACTTTCAAAAATTCATGTTAGATCATATTATTAGAATAAAAAACACCCCAAGATACTTTAAGGTTATAAATAATTTAGCTTACTCGAAAATTATGACCTGAACACTCCCTAATGAATACCATTAATAGACCTATCTTTTCTCATGTATACCTACTATAGTTATCCTCACATGTATAATTATAATGTTATAAGGAAAATTATAAGAATCATACAATTATGGACACATAAACATCCATCAGAATTCATATATATAATAAAGAGATAAAAACAAAAAACATTATCAAAAATCATCTGAATCAAGATCTACAACTAAATTACATCTTCCAAAAAATTTATAATATTAATATATATTTAAAAGTTATCAACAATAGTTTCATAAATATTGTATAAGTATAGGAAAAATTAATTTTATGAACTTATAATATTGAACATGTCACAACAAAAATGAAAAATCAGGTACCCTAGCTACATATAATTTTATTCCTGACACATCAGAATAAACACCACTATAGTCCACTACCAAGATTTTTTAGGGCTTTAAGAAATAATATTCTTTATATTTTTAACATAAAAACCTTTTTAAAGTGTCTTAGTTGAACTAATATATGACATGTCCCCAAAGGTGTTGAATATCAGGGTGCGGACTACATTACATTTCCACACTTTAATAAAACAATCAAATATCTTCCCTCTGGAGCAATGAAAATATATTGAGAGAGTAGTTCAATAATAATATTACCTTCCATATTAGTCTTATCTAGATTCTTCTCTAGGATTTTAAACCTTGCTTACTAATAATAGAATGTGTGAGAGAATTTCATTCCATAATCCTTCCTAAAAAACCAACTCAATAGTGATATCCTTAGTAAAAAAAGTCACATGCATGGTTGGGATAAATAGGAAAACCACTTAACTAAGATAAGGATGAAGGTATCTCCCAATTAATCAAGCCTTCATGATATCATCAACTAAAAACTCATGAAATATGCATACAGACATGGTTAGATGTTCAAGATATTATTTTCTAGACTGATAACCTTGATAAATAATCATGAGTTATAATTATATTGTTACCATCATATCCTATAGATAATTAAACTTGATGAAAATGTCTAAAAAATACTACCATAAAATACCCTAAATTAGATGGTTAAGGATGATTATCTTCCACCATTTTATGAAATATCTTCTAAATAATAGAGTGAAACATTTCACCATATAGGATTTAGTAGTTTATAAAGAATAGAAAATTCATTTGGTGGTACATAGACATTTTATTTACCATTTACATCCTTGAACAACATAAAATAAAGGTTGATAGAAATTTATAAACTCATACACATGATCCAAAAAAAATGAACTAGGAACTTCCACTCTGTCAAGAATATTCATGATGTTAGTGATTGAGAAAAGAACTCTTGGTCCTTTAGAAATATGACCCTGTAAACTTCTACCCAAATTTTTCCCTCCATAACATGATAATATTATTATGGTGTTTATATTAAAGAACCTCACAAAACTCAAAATTCAATAAAAAAAATCAAATCTGAAAAAATGGAACCAAAACATGAATTCAAATAAACCAAAATCATACAACTACATATATATATATATATATATTTTGGTAAAAATCATTGAAAACATATCACGAAATAAATCCAAAAATAAACTTCTAACCAACATTATTCTTGAAAGTAAATTATATCCTCAAGTCATAAGTTAATTTATAAAACATCTCAAAATACCTTATTCTATTCTAAAACGAAAAATGATGTATTCCAAAATCATTTTTTGAAATAAAATTTTACCAAAAAAAATAATTTCTCTATTATAAAGTTATGATTTATACCTTTCAATAACCATATAACTCTTTAATAAACTATAAATATATTTCATTAAAAATACAGACGGCCCAAAATAATTATTTCTTTTAAATATTAAAAAAAAATTCTAAAGCCTATAATAAGAACATTAACTAACCCATAAATTCCACTCAAATACTCATTGACAACTAAATACAATTACTCCCTAAACAAGGAATGTAAAAGGAGTCAAAATAATATATTTTTTTAAAGGTTTACCACTAGAAACGATTTGGAAACAAGGTTTTTAATGATGTCCACACACCATGAAATTTCCACTATAAGTTACCTAGAGAAAGTCACACATCTTATGCATGGATTGATAGAATTTTCTCCCTAACTGTACTCCCTTATATTTTATCACATTTTCACCTTAAAATATGTATTCCCGAAAATGTATCATAGGACCTTCTTAAAACAAAAAGAATAAAAAATAACATGGAAACAACTAAAAAAATAATCAATTAAAAACCAAAATAAAAAACAAAAATTCTAACTACTGATGGTAACTTGAAGCTCAATACGAATAAGTGTTTTCCCAAAAATCCATTACACCTTCCACAGGAGGTCTAATAGTCATACCTCTAATGAAACTTTAATCACCTACATAAAAAAGGGATCTCAGATACCATTTTTTAATGGACCTACCTGGGTTGACCCAACCCATCACCTAGATCACTCTTCTATAGGGTCAACTCACATTCCAAATTTGCACATGATAGAAACTATAACCAAGGGTGTTAAATATAACGATTTTTATAGGTTTAACCATTTAAAGCACATAAAATTCATTAACAATACTACCTAAAGACATAACATTATTTATCCATAACTTTGACATTAATGAACATAAATAAGAAGATAAAATAATAGAACCCAACCAAAAAGAGTCTAACACAATAGAAAAAAATAACATAACAGTCATATAAATACATTAACAAAAAAATTTAAACTGTTTATTTATATTTTTTGAATCCAACACCAAAATAGACAAAGATAAATGAGTGATAAAGAGGCCAATACACCACATGAACTGAATGAATGTAATGATACCATTAGATTAACCAAGAGACAACCACATGACTGAAAGGCATCCAAAAAGAATAAACCTTTACCCATATTACCAAATAAGTGTGGAATAATATAGTGACCCAAGCCTTTTATACATGCCTTCTAAGATTTTTAACATAAGAATATAACAATTACATCCCAATGATCAAGAGACACGGTGTATTTGGAAGACTATGTTCATAAAACATTAAAGTGAGATTGAAATAAATTTTATTGATTTTATTATCTGTAATGACCTCTTAAATCCTATTATTCTCTTAATATATCATGGGATCTAGTAGGGAATGCTTAAAAATGGGTGAGCTAAAAAACTCCGTCAGGGAATAAACATGATAAGAGAACATAACATGAGAGTCAAAGGTATATAACAATATCATAGAAGATAAGTCTCATGAGTAATCCTATGGAATCATAACATATTGAAAATGGTATAATAAGATCATGGAATCATATTAAATTTTAAATCATTATATAACATGACATAAACTTGAGTCAAGTCTAATTGTCCAGACAATATCACATGGTGGACAAAGTACCATTATAGATTATGTTTACTCCCTAATACCATAAAAGAAGAATCATGAGCTTAAAAATTTACCAAATGAATTTTTGAGAAACATATATATAGTTTGGAAGAAATAAAAAATAACAATGTTTCTTTATTAGTTAAAATTTATTTAAAATATTAAATTGAATTTTAATTTAGAAAATAAATTTATTTTTATTTGAAATTACATCGTGAAAATCAAAAAATTTCTGAAACATTATTGAAATTTTTTAATTTAAAGTTAAAATAGAAAATTATTAATTAATCTTTAATTAATTGACTATTCAAGATGGAAGGAATTTTCCATTCATATCAAGTATGTTAAAATAAAGATTCCATTAACATTTTTCTAAAAAATGTTAAAATGTGCAATGTTAAGAAAATAAGAGGAATGTTACCATTAAAATATTTTATAAAAATTTAATCATTGGTAAAAATTAATTCAATAAATTATACGATAATGTGAAAAATATTTTTTAAAACCCTTATAAAGACATGAATTTGGAAGGAAAATTATTTTTGACTAAAGAGAAAAATGAATCCAATTTTTCAAAAAACAATCTATCGATATCTCAAGTTGTTAAAGGGATTAAATTGAAAAAAACATGTTATTAATAGAAATATCTTGATTAGAAGAAAATATATTTGTTTTCAGATATAAATATCAAATAATCCTCCCTTCATAGAGACTATAACATCAATAATCCTGAAAATTGATGAGATTGTGAAACAAACCCTCACCACTTTGGTAACATATGAATCATAACCCCCTGAAATACTAAACCTAAAATTAAACCTTAAAAACCATTAATATAATTATATTAATTATATAAAATTAAAAGTGGCAGTATGCAAACAATACAAAATAAATAAGTGGTGAATATGGAATATGTCTAATGGAAGTAAAAGTGAGTTGAGAAATCCCTTACATCGAGTCCAGACTTGTCATGTATATCCTTTATCTCCTATATTATAAAATTATATCAATTATTTATTTTATTAATAACCTTTTAAATATTTTTTACCTTATACTTATTCCATTTAATTCATTTATATTAAATTAATTATTTAATTACTTATATTATTATGTCTATGTCTGGAATTTTGAGGGTGATCTGTTTATAATGTCAACAAGTCATTGATGTGATAACTATGGTCTAAGGGGTAATTATCGGATAATATAAATAATAATAATAAAAAAATTATTATAATTATTATATAATTATTTTATTTTTAAAACCAACAATGAAATATGGTTATGAAAAATGAACTATGTTACAATCATGGAGTTAGAAGGTCGTACGTACGCATGTGTAACATTTTCATTTTTCAATGATCATGATGGAAAGAAGGTAATAGTTTTTTTACATTTATATAATGATAATTATATCATAAATATTTTATTATTTAATTAAATAAACATACATGTACCATCCATGTGATCCACAAATAAAAAACACATCACATTGCAAAGAAACACAGTAGGATGCCGCACATACGAATAACGTTATGATTTTTTCGATGGATGGTAAGGTAAGAATGTATATGATATGTTATTTTTACTAAATGATTAATATTTTATAAATATAATAAATAAAAATTAAATCCATCATAAGGAACACCTATGATTATTGATGATGAAAATGACTAACATCGGTTTGTAAGGCGGTAGATCTCCATACACAAACATGATAGTTTCATTTACCAATTAATAAAAGAGGAGATGAATAAATAATATAAAATAAATATAATATAATTAAAGTATATATTACATAATAGTTTTATTATTTTTTAGTTTTTAAGTCATAATTTAAGGTAAAAAATGAATAAGTAAAAAGGAAGGATCTTGATGAAGATGATTATCTTCAATTAGAGGAACCTCCTTTGCATATCTTATTATGGACCCCAAAGTTGGTAATTTGGGAAGAAATTAAGATATATAATGTGTATAATTATATTGGGGAGATATTTTTGGGGGTTTTTTTGAGTAAAACGGATTAAGTGGTGTTATAAAGTGTAGTCAGGGGCTTCCCTTTTATAATTGTAGAGGAGTGGAATTTTTTTAACAACTCAAAAAATATTCAATAATGAGAATCAACTCTCTACAAAAATGTGAAAAAATTGAAAAATAATGGATTGGGTGGGTTATATGGCCAATTAAAACCCCCTAAACTCAAAAAGAAACATTTTTTTATCATTTTATTCCATTTATCTCTAAGGTTACTCACTTTTACTGTTTTACCTTTTCACCACGATAACTAGTTTTTTTTACTATTTTTACTATTCAATACAAAAATATTTCAATTAACATATTACAATATATTAATTATTATGATTAAAAATATTTAATATATTTTTATCAAATTCAAATCACATAAGTGGTATAATTAAAATTATAATTTATCCCACAAATTTTATCGAAAAATGATTTTTCAAGAAGCGATTTTTTCAACAAATAGATGGCCTTTTATTTACTCTATGACCAGTAAAAATAAATAAGTGAATTTTAATTAATATTTATAGATATATATTTTATAAATTTAATTTAAATCATTCCCCATTATTGTATATTTTAATTAATAAAAATTGATATATATTATGCACATTATAACTGTTTTCAGAACGATGTGTTTTAAGCATAAAAATAAACTTATACTAAAATCATGAAAATTGATGATTGAAAGGAAATTAATTAGATTATTATAAATTAAATTTCTAAAATTTGAATTTAATAATAAACACAAAATATTTGTCAACTTTTAATTAACTTGATTTAATGAATGTAAATGTCAGAATTTGAAAAATCAGCATTTTTCTATTCACCTTAAAAACCAACATTTTAGAAAAAATACCTAAATTTTACCTAAATTTAATTTTAATATTAAAATTCAAAAAATTATTTTAAATTTATAAAATAAAGTTTATAAAAGTTTCAATAATTAATTATAATATTTTCTCACAATAAAATCTTTTTTTAGGAAGCATCCTTTTTATAGAATAAAATATATTTATTAAAAGTTGAGGGATTATTTTTAATATATTTATTAATAAATTAATATTGAGTAATACCAATATATATTTCATAAATTAATAATATTATTCATAAATACCAATTTAATGGCTATGTTATGATGGTAAAATATTTCATGTGTCGTTTAAGTTCAATGTTGAGTGTGTTACATGATATCGAGCATTATTTTATTATTTTAAATTATTAGGGTGTTATACATAAACAAAAAATTAATGTATAATATGTATATATACATAAAAAATTAGTACTACAAACCAAAAATTTTCAGTATTTAGGATTTGATTTATTTTCCATTAAGATACCACTGAGAGTCCACACTAAGTATTTTATAATAGAAACAAATAACACTTGTTTGAAAATAAAGAATAATAAATAGTTTCTTGTCCCATTACAAGATTTGAAGACAAACATCATGAAAAAATTTCTTCCTCAAGATTTTAAATTTATAAATTAAAAAATCATACAAATATTTATATTTATAATCCTCATTCAAAATAATAAACCCATTCAAATAGGTTAATGATATCAATTTTTTCATCAATATTTTATCATTTATAAAAAAACCAATTATTTTCAAACACTTTACATAACCTTAAAAATATAAGAAAAATAAAAAATAGCAATATAAATAATCATTAAATGGATAAAAATAAATAATATAAAAAGTAGTGTAATATTATGGATCAACTATAAATGAACCATTGCATAAAAATTATGAATAATCCATGAAAATAAAGTAGGGAATATATCAAATTTATTATAACATAATCATGGAATATGAAACTCATCATGGGTAATATTATAGGTATGAATTAGAAAATACAAAGATGTGAATTGGTGAAACAAACTGCCACTATATGTTTCATTCTTCAGTCAAAACCACCGGACCTAATCTTTCTAGCCTCATCCATGAACCCTTCTAGATAGAACTGAGAATACAACTAAGAGTTAATAGCCAGTGTGAAATCACACCTAGTACACCATCCACATATTTATTTCCAAAAAAGGAACCCGGGTTTCCCCATGAAATTATCTAATAGATATGGGAAACATTATCAGTAAACAATCACATAAAAGTATCATAATACAAGGAAGCACATCCCAATATCAACTTTCCATCCCACCTCCAACACCACATTAACGAAGAGACCCTTTGTATATAAACAAGCATCAATGAGGAATCTAGTCATCTCATAATACACTCAAAAATGAATAATATGTAACCAAATGAGATCAATATGGTCATATCTTATGACCCTTGAAATAATTTTTATACAAGTTACCTAAAAAGACAATGGTTTCATAAAGTAATTGTACATTATATGTTTATTTTTGGGAAGACAACTTTGAATGAAATGTTAAATACAAAGAATGCATAAGAAACATAAAACTGTAATTATAATCTAGAGTACCTAATGTATAATTGTATGATATATTGTATTTTATCAATAGAGTGTTGCAAATAAAATTAGTAGTTAGAAAGATAAGTTTCTTAGTGGTGTCATAAAATTAAGTACACCAAAAGATCACATGCTTGATAGTGGAACTGTCCAATGTAGGAATAATATAACATAATGGTCTACTAATGGATTATGAGAGTAACGAAGTATTAGATGGTGTAATGATCATGTCACCAAAATTGAGGATGTAATGTATAATGAATGTTACTGATGGATGAAAATGTAATTCCTAGAGATGATTATATTGGGAATATTCAAATAAATATAATGTTTTCTAAATGTTTCCTGAAGGGAATAAACATATTTAATATATCAAAGAGTAAAATCTACAATTGTTTTCAAGTAGAGAATAAAGATCCCTAAAAATCAGATATTGAAGAGTTATGATTTGAATATTAAAGTTGAAATATGGGGATGTTGAACATCTGAGTTATTGGCATAAGAAATGAGTTAACTAGAAGTTACAAAATACACTTCTGAAGAAAAAGAAGCTAGAATTATTGTAAGTAACAACCACACCAAAGAGTTGATAAAGGCCCGTGAGATATATTACTGAATAATGTATGGTGAAATTAATATTACAAAGAAATTTTCTACCATAAATATAGAAAATACATGAAGAATTTGTAGTCCAAAACACACTCATGGAATTTGTATTTTCAAAATATACATTGAATGTAATAAGTTAAAATATTTATAGTAAACTAAGACAAAAAGTTAGTATAGAGTGTAAAAATTACATAAAATATCTAATATGAGTTAATAGATATATTTTTATTTAAAGGTTAAAAATCCATTTAGAAGAATACCAATAGTGATTCAATTATGTTGGTCACATATTATGTTTACTAGAAGAAAGTTTAATGTTAAACCTCTAAAATAATAATAGAAAGATGATATTTCATTTCACCAGGATATAGAGTGATGAAAATAAAGAAAATCAGTTGATTAGAAGTATGATGATCAAGAGTCCAATTGATCAGAAGTTGATGATACATGTCAACATTCAAATATAGTGTGTGTGTGTGTTGGATTGATTCCCCTGGAATCAAATATTCATATCAAGATCTAAATGATGTACTAAATGCTCTTGAATATCGATTCAAGATAAATAAGAGTAAAATTGAGTGATGAACAGAGTGAAGTATATGAACAAGAATTTACTAAAATATTTTTATTAACTTCACACAATTATTTTGATGTCACAATTATCATGATGATTCATATCTCTAAGTTCATTGATATTAAATATCACATTCATCATTTTATAAAATATTTTTTTAGTATAATGTAGACCTGACAAAGGTTTTTGTTGGATATTTTACTTGAATTTAAGATTATTGAATATTTTATTAGGTATTTGATAAGGAATGATATAGAAGTCATAGAGTTTGGAGATATTAAATCATTGTTTTTTTATAAAGGTTAAATATATAAAATACACAAAGATTGATAAAGAAAAGTTATTGAGATATAAATAGAGAGAACCACTGCTAAGAAGATAAGAATTAGAGAGGTATTTTTCAATATACATTCATTAAGGGATTATTTGGGATTTTTTTGAGACAAAAATAACTTACAATTTAAAGGATGTATTACAAAATCTAAAGTTACAGAAGACCAAATGTTATTGGATAGACTAATGTCAAGAACCCATATGTGGAGGTTCAAGTCATCTATTTTTGAGGTGGTAATATATTTAATATTATATTACTAGAAGCACAGACATTCCAATGTACAATTAGATTATATTAGAAGTTCACCTAACATCTGATGATCTATCGATGAGGAAGTTCATTAATATCCTTCAATAAATAGTGGTTCTAGTATAAAACATTCCAAAATTAAAATTATAAAGCAAAAGGATATTATGTAAGATATATAAAATATATTTGTGTAATATTTTGGTTTAAAGTTTAGGCTAATACATATTCTTTAGAAAAGGATAATAACTTCCCTATTATATAAAATATGAGAATAGAATATATATATATATATATATAAGGATATTAACTGATTGTAGAAATGGGTAAGTTTCCCACAATAGTTACAAAACATGTAAAACTAATTATGTGTTATTTTATTAATTGGAATTTCATGAAAGAGTAAGTGTTTGTGGTGCATATAAAATATATATACAACCTAATATATAATCGAGGTTTAATCAAACTAATGGAAGAAAATATTATAATGATTCTATTTAGTAAAATTTTTTGTCCCTAATTCAACATCCCTCTTAAGGAGAGTAAACAATCACCTGAGACCCACAAGTGGTGTCACATAAAACAAACTTCCAAATGATTATATTTAAAATTTTATATATCAATATATTGAAAATATTAATATGGAGTAATGATTTTTGGAATATAGGGAGATAAAGTTTTTTGAAGATAAGGAATGTATTCCTAAGTTGAAAAAATGAATGCAATTATTGGTGATGGAAACATGGAGGTTTGATCCAAAATATTAACAAATCCAGAATATGAAATAATCTCAAAATAAATGAATGTTATCATGTCAAAATCATCACAAGGAGGGCCTTATAAAACCTCAAGGTAAATTAAGTGGAATATATAATGATAAATCCATCTGAATTACTATTTTAAAGGATAAAATTAAATTACCTGATGATTTTAGTCTATTGAATATATTTATGAAATCTACACTGATGTTAACGACTACTTGAATATGTTCCTTGTGGATTTTTATACAATATATTTTCATTCATTAAGGAACTATATGAAAATAAGAAATATCTAGAGTTTTAATATGATTAAATGGAGAATTAAATTTTAAATTATATATATATATATATGTGACACCTTCACTAAACTAATTGAGGCTAAGGATCAATTGGTGACACTCTGTGAAGAAAATTCCACTCATATAGATGATGGTTTATTGAGGAGTTTTTATGAAAATATTTCACTGGTAAATATTTTTAGGGAAAACCCCCATGCACTAGATATTATCACAAAGTAATTATTGATTTACAAAAAAAATCAACTGAAGATTAAAGAAAAAATGACTGATTAAACATGATGATTCCTCAAAAGTGGTGAGAAATTTACTTGGGGAAATAATGTTGAAGTCATAATTTCAATATAAAGATAAAGTGAAGTGACATAATGATCATAAGAATTCCTAGAATTAAAATTTTCTTTAGTTGGTGGTGAAATTGATATACATGGATTGACTCAAGTTTGATCTTCAAATGATTATGAGAAAAATCATCTACAAAAATTTATAAGGACAACCTTACCTTTAAGAAGACTCATTATAGAAGCATGAATAATGAATCATAATTAGAAGTACGAACTTATTAAAAATTTAAGAATTATTTAACAATATGTTCCAATGAATTTTCATGCACTAACTATAATTATCTGAATAATATAATTTTTAATTTAGGATAAAAATTAGTTAATAAAGGTTGGTAGAAACCAACCTTATATTTGAAGGTGGAATTAAGAAAGGAAAAAAAGGAAGGAATCCACCATAAGTTATTCAGAGAAACAATATTCATTTACATTAATTGGAATAATCATAAATTATATTGATATGCAATCAATGGATTAAGAGTATATTTTTGTCTAGAACTACTGTTGTGTATGGATGAGACATCATTTTATAGATTGTTGGAAAAACATTTGAACTTCCAAGAAATGGAGAAGGCATGTACTAATGTAGAGTAAAATAGAATTTATGTGAAATTTAAATAATTATAATCAAACTACAAGGACTAATTAAATATGTTACACCCCATGAATATATATATTTATTTTCCATTGAAATAAATATAATGTATTTGATAGCTTCTTTTACATGCAATCTAGAGTTTAAATAAACCATGATATAATATAACGTTATAACCTAGTAATTAAATTAATAGTATGAATATGAAAAAAATATTATAAAAAATATTTACAAAGGTTTTACTTAAATAAAATTTATTTTTTAATTCATAATAAATAATTACAAATTTTTTTAGTAAAGTCATTTTATGCTCTAAAAATATGTTTTCTTAAAAAATATTTTTATTGAATTATATTAAGGAATATTATAATTAATGGATTCCAATTTTAGAAAATAATATCTATAAAACATTAATTTTTTTTGAAATGATCCTATCAAATTCAGATTAAGGTGAATTCTTTTTGGATTTTTCTATAAATACAAATTTTTTACTGAATAATATAAAATACCGATTTATAAAAACCTTCATTTTCTATTAAAGTATTTAAATGGTCAAATATTTTTTGATTTGATAATAAAATTTCATTACATAATTTTTATTAAAGTTTATCTAATTTATATCATTATAATCAAATAATGTTTAATTTTCGCATGAAAAAAATTTTATACTTAAAATGTATTTTTTTGGAAAACCGTTTTTGGCATATACTGCAAGTTTTTTTAAATTAATTTTTGGAAATTATATAAATTTAATTCCAGAAAAAGGATTAAATATATTTAAATGATAATGTATTAATTTTTTAATGAAGAAAATTATTATTTTTTCATAATGAATGTTATAAATTGTGAAAAATTTGTTACGTTGATTAAGGTTAATACTGGTTTACCAGGGGGTTACACCAACAGATATGGGTAAAATATCAAATTAAAATTGTATAAATCCTATTTCATTCCCATATTTTGATTTTATATTATCCTTCCATTGAATAATTTTCTATTCGGAATCATTTTTCTTGAGTATGATATTATTATAATTGATTATTTTGAAAAATTCAAAATGTGTCTTTCCTGGCCCCTATAAAAGGACACCATGTCATCTCTCTTATCCACATGTCAAGATACTCATATCTAATAAAATCCTAAAAAAACATAAATAAAATAAATCCAAATTCTTGATATGTATTTTTTTGATCATAATACTATTCTCTTAAAGCATAATGTGTAAGGCAAAGGATGTTTCTCAATAAAGTTGTATAACTCTTTACAAAGAAAATTCATTTTTTTCACATTCCACCTTATAAAAATATGTTTCATCCATCATAACATTATTAATACAGTATAATAAATATATTTATATTTTATTATAATGATTTAATTATAAGGCCCCGGCCTTAAACCTTACTTAATATTGAATTAAATGAATAATTCACATTGAGGATCTTTTCAGGTTTAGAGTTTTAGAGAATTAGAACATAACTGTTACATCTCAAAAGATTACAAAGTAGACTAAGTTTCCATAAAACAAACACTCTTAAAAAGAAACATGTCTAGTTCCATGTTTTAGATAGCATGACTTTCCCTTGCTCCCATCCCTGACCCTATTCCACATTAAGTCCTGTGAAAAACATTTCAAAAAACTTGGGGTGAGCATAAAAAAGCTCAGTAAGGGATATACAAATAATGAAAACTGTTAGTTTTTCAAACATCAAGTAAACCATGTATACTTTATCAAAGTAATACCTAGACCTTCATGAAGTAGTAAAAACTCTTCACTGAATAAAATATCATTAATTACCCTTTTGTAACGAAATGATTACCATAAAACCAATATAAAGAACACATAACATATAAAGGTAACTTGGGAAATAAACATACTTAAGTGGAATAACCATACGGTCGACTTCCACACATATCACTTAATGGAATAGCTATATGGCCAACTTCCATACATACTTAATGTAATATCCATACGGCCGACTTCCATACCCAATGCATTGGAGGTTATAACGTAACCACCCATCCTGGTATTCACGGCACCACCCGTCATATGGTTCATCACGTAACCACCCATCAAATGTTCAAGTACCATTATAAAATCATAAGACATAAAACAAATATAATGGAAATAAAACATTTCCACACTTTGATCACAATATATCACTTAAATATATTGACATAAAAAATCCATTATAAAAACCATTTTCAATACCAAAATACATAAAAGTGTATATGGTATTTATTTCATTTAAAAAACATTACGGCTTTTTGAGGAAGCCAAAGACCAAATAATACTCGCAGCGGCGGAAAAGGTCGTTGTCACCGCGTACGTTAAAAGAAACATTCATTTTTGTCATTTAGTAAAATGCTTCGTAGAAAAAGATTCCTTTTGTATAAAAGTAAAAGTCAAAGGGGTTCATACACCATATAAAAGATAGTTGTGTATAAAACAAAATATGCCTCAATGAAAGGAGATTGAGACGAAGTCCCTTACCTCGGGTCCGACTTGACTCGATCATTCTTTAACATCCTGAATAATAAACTTGGATTAATTTATATTTGCATAAGAACCTTTTTCAAGATTATTATTCCTTTTATATCACTTATTTCCATGTTATAAACATTGTGTAATCATTTAAGTTAGTAATGTTTGTTTTGTCGATATTTGGTTCTTAAGTCGAAAGTGGACTTCTTACAATTACATGTTGTTCGTGTGGTCAAAGGTTCTTTATATCCAAAATGACATTCCTGATTTGGATATCTATATATCATATATATCTAGCATATACATGTAATTATAATATCACATAATCATTTAGAGGTAAGAAATGAAATGCACCGTTCATGGAGACGGTAAGCCGTACGTATGCATGAACGCTACTTTCATTTCTATGTCATATTAATGGAATTAAAAATAAATGAGAGGTATGTATATATTAATTCCAGAATTATATTAATCATTTAGATGTAACATACATAATATATATCCATTATATATATGTACTTATAATAGTATATTACATTTGGGGATAGAAAATGAAATGCACCGTTCATGGAGACGGTAAGCCGTACGTACGCATGAACGCTACTTTCATTTCTATCTCATACTTTAATGGAAAGAAAAAAAATAATTATATAGAGGTATATTATAATTTCAGTATAACATCATATATAATAACTTTAAATCCATCCTTTATATGTCCCACATTTTGCATTAACGAATCAAATCACTTTGAGGGGCGGTTGTCCGCACATCCTAAAATTAAATTATCGTGTTTCCCACAATGGAAACCATAAAGGTATACCACAAATGAAAAATACAGAAGCATAAGGAAAACATAAACATAATATATATCATATATAAATAGAGTGACATCTTAATGTCCACCAATAAAGGTGTTTAAAAGAAGATAGAACAATCATTGTTTCGTGAGGCAGAAATTCACCAACCACCGAAACAGTATGTTCTTTAACCATTATATGTAGATGTGTGTAAGTGTATCCCAAATTCTTATTATAAAAACATCCTAGTATATTTATTATATTGGAGTTGTTACAAAAGAAATTAATAAAAAGAGTTTAGGGGGTTGGAGAAGCAAAATAAAACAAAAGAACACAAGTGAACACATTACCTTAAAATAGGGTAACTCTCTTAGATTTGAGCTCAAAGGCTTCCTTGGGAAGACTTCATCCCAATGTGAGGCCTCAAGGAGTAAGATAGGGATGTGGAGAGACAAAATGGGCAGGCTTTGGCCGAGCCAAAGGCTTTGGAAGTGTGGCTAAGGTGGTAGAGTTGGGGGCCTTTTATAAGAGGAGAGGAGGGGCACTCTTGGAAAGTAAGGAAATGTTACTTTATTATAGAATGAGTTTCGGATTTTAATGGTCCCACATTGATGTGTTTCCAGGATAAGGTGATAAGGGTTAGAAATACACCCATCCAATAGGTTTTGGACATGTTTAGGTCTTAGAGTTTACATTATCTTTCCATTTTATTTAAATCGTTAAATAATGAGGTAATCACTGCATCATCATGGTGTCATAAATAATTTAATTTATTTAATGTATAAAAATTATTAAAAAAATATCATGTTGTAGGAAATATTATTAGCTTTCCAATGAATATTTATAGTAAAAAATATGACTTGTATATCCCCATGTAAAAAGTGTTTTAGTAAAACAACTCATGTTTGTGACATTTTTATTTTAACATTAAATAAAAAGATATTAATGTCATTTTCCAACTAAAGTGGCTCCATGGGGTCCCCAAGTTGACTCATGGATTTTATTGGTCGGCCATGACACATCCAAAAAGGATAGGACATGTGTCAAGTTCATTTCATATTACTAAAACATTATTTTTACCTTAAACTACACTAATTACCTCTAATCGCGATTAAAAACTTAAAAGTTACTATTCCCCAAAAAATTATTTTAATCCCATTGAACTGCATTTTACTTCTTAATGACAAAAATTTATGTCGGATTTTTGAAATTCAAAACACATAAGTGGTAAAATTTCATTTAAAAGAAAAATCAGTTTTTTTAAGTACCACTTAGTGGTTTCACTATTCATCAAAAATTGATGTTTTTCAGAAAAATACCAAAAATTCACCCTAAGATATATTTGATATTCCGAATTCAAAAATGAAGTATATTTTAAAAAATTCAAAACATATAAGTTGCATTAATTAATTTAGTAATTAATTCTCGCTGTCAGAGAAAATATCGTGTTTTCATTAAACAATAAGTATCAAAAGATTGACACTAGTTTAAGTCCGATTTCAATGTGAAATTAATTCCAATGACCACTATTGGATTTAATGGTAAAAATATATTCTAATTTCAATTTAAACCAACTCAAATGATAATCTAATCATATAAATAAATTAGATTAAAAATAGGGTTTGAATTAAAATACAACATTTTCACTGTTCATTAAAAAAATGAACATTATCGGAAAAATACCAAAAATTTACACAAAGTAAATTTTGATGTCCCAATTCTAAAAAAGTGTTTTATTTGGTCAAATAGAATTTATAAAAGTGACCAAAACTATATTTAATGACGGTTCGCCATCAAAAGGCGATAAGTGAACCTTTAGTGAAAATTAGGGTATAAAAGCCTAAAATTGAATTCTTTTCATATTTTAAGCCTTTATCTTTTATTGGATAAATGTAAAACATTAAAAAAAAATATAATCATATTTTAGTTATTTATATCCATTCCCGCCAATACAACGGTTATGTGTTAACTACCATTTAAAATAATATTATTTTATTACTAGTGTGCAACGTAAGATTTCAATGAAACTCCTTGTTGCGTATCGGGTACGCTATCGAAAATAGCAACCCCATTAAAGTAAAATTAATATTTAATTCGTAAATATTAATAAATATGAAAATTATTTATTCTCTATTTACATGGGATGTTACATCCTTCCCCCCTTTTGGGAATTGTGTCCTCGCAATTTTATTCACTTATCAAAATAAGTGGGGGTATTTATCCCTCATAGCATTTTCAGATTCCCATGTTTCCTCTTCAACCATATGGTTTTTCAACAAGACCTTTACCTGGTGGATTACCTTATTTCACAACACTTTCTCTCTTCGGTCAAGAATCTGGACTGGTTGTTCTCCATAAGAGATATTCTCTTCCAACTAAAATACTTCTGAGCTCAAAACATGAGATGGATCTGGCATATACTTCCTCAACATCGAAACATGAAAAAAATTGTGTACTTGACATGAACTCGGTGGTAAAGCCACTCGGTAAGCAACTGACCCATCTTTCTCCAAAATTTCATATGTTCCAATGAACCTTGGACTCAGCTTTCCTTTCTTACCAAATCGCATCACAATTTTCCACAGTGAAACTTTGAGAAAAACATGATCACCTACATCGAAAGATAGATCCTTCCTCCGGTTATCCGAATAACTCTTCTACCTGCTCTGAGTTGTTTTCATGTGTTTCTGAATCAGATTACTTTTTCTGCCAACTCTTCTATCAATTTTGGTCCCATCAACTTCCTTTCACCCACTTCATCCCAAAAAGCTGGAGTTCAACACCACTTCCCAAATAATGCCTCAAACGGTGCCATCTGTATACTAGAATGAAATATGTTATTATATGAAAACTCAACCAAAGAATGATGTTGGTCCCAGCTTACTTGATAATCCATCGAACAAACTCGTAGCATATCCTCCAAGGTCTGAATTGTTCTTTCTGACTGCCCATCTGATTGCGGCTGAAATGCTGTACAAAAATTTATTTCAGTACCCAATGACTTCTAAAGGCCTTTCCAAAAGTTATAAGTAAACTTGGGATCACGATCAGATACATTGGAGAGAGGAACTCCATGTAACCTGACTATCTCTTTAAGATACAAACGGGAAAGTTGATCTAGGGAAAAAGTATCTAGTATAGCAAGGAAATGCACAGATTTAGTCAAGCGATCAACAATAACCTAGATTGCATTATTACCTCTAGATGTCTTCGGTAATCCCACAACAAAATCCATGGATATATTTTCCCATTTTCACTCTGGCACTGGTAAAGGCTGAAGCATCCCTTTAGGTAACTACCGCTCTGCTCTAACCTGCTGACAAGTCAAACGCTTCATAGTAAAATCAGCAATATCTCTTTTCATTCCATCCCATTAGTAATTCTCTCACAGATCTCTGTACATCTTAGTACTGCCAGGATGAACTGAAAACGGGGAACTATGAGCCTCACATAACAACTCATTAATCAACTATGAATCACAAGGCACACACAATCTCTTCCCAAATCTCAAAACACAATCATTATCAATGTTGAATTCAGGCAACTTACCCTTCTGAACCAGCTCTACCTTTTTCTGCGACTCACTGTCTTCCCTCTGTGATGCTTAATTCTGTCTGATAGGGATGATCTCACTGATACCCTAAACAAAACAGAATAACTTCCTGCACCAACAACTTCTATGCCAAAGTTCATCAAATCAAAAACCAAAGGATCTCGTTCAAAATGTAGCATGGTTAATAAAGCATTAATTTTTCGACTCAAAGCATCAGCCACTTTATTTTCTTTTCCTAGATGGTAATGAATTGTACAATCATAATCCTTGATTAATTCCAGCCATCTCCTCTGTCTCATGTTAAACTCTTTCTAAGTGAATATATACTTTAAAATTCTGTGATCAGTATATATTTCACACTTTACTCCATACAAATGATGCCTCCAAATTTTTAAATAAAAAACAACAGCAGCTAATTTCAAATCATGTGTAGGGTAATTTACCTCATGAGTTTTCAACTGATGTGAAGCATATGCAATTACCTGATCATTCTGCATAAGGACACAGCCATGTCCCTTCAACGAAGCATCACTATATATAAAAAACTCACCATTCCTAGAAGGAAGTTCCAAAACTGATGCATTCACCAATCTTCTTTTCAACTCCTGAAAACAATCATCACATTCTTTTGTCCAGATAAACATAACACTGTTCCGAGTTAGCTTAGTCATTGGACTAGATAACCGTGAAAAAATTTCAACAAACCTTCGGTAGTAACCTGCCAAACCAAGAAAACTACGGATCTCGGTTACATTTTTGGGTCTTGGACATTCTTCAACAACTTTTGTTTTAGCAGGATCAACAGTTATGCCATCTTTTGAAATAATGTGACACAGGAAAGAAATTTGTTGTAACCAAAACTCACACTAGCTGAATTTTCCATATATTTTCTTTTATTTTAAGGTTTTCAAGATAACCCTTAAATGACTTTCATGCTCCTATTTACTTTTAGAAAACACCAAAATATCATCAATGAAAACAACCAACATTTTTCACCTGATTCAACTGGGCCATCACTGCAAAAAACTGTTTAGTTCTGATTCTGACCATGTCAGGATAATGATTCAAAAGGTCATTATACTCTGTATGCCTTCCTATAAAATCTGCTCTATTTCCTCTATGGAAAACCATTCTTAACACAGAAATATCTTAGGAGAAGAAACATTATAATATTTAAATGCTATATCATTTCAATTTGACAATAAAAAAAATATAGATAATCATTTAATAGAATTCTAACTCCTAAAGTTATCTAAACCGACCTCTGATACCAACGATAAGGCCCCAGCCTTAATCCTTACTTAATATTGAATTAAATTAATAATTCACATTGAGGATCTTTTCAGGTTTAGAGTTTTAGAGAAGTAGGACATAACTGTTACATCTCAAAATATTACAAAGTAGACTAAGTTTCTATAAAATAAAAACTCTTAAAAAGAAACATGTCTAGTTCCATGTTTTAGATAGAATGACTTTCCCTTGCTCCCATCCTTGACCCTATTCCACATTAAGTCCTGTGAAAAACATTTCAAAAAACTTGGGGTGGGCATAAAAAATCTCAGTAAGGGATACACAAAGAATGAAAACTTTTAGTTTTTCAAACATCAAGTAAACCATGTATACTTTATCAAAGTAATACCTTCACCTTCATGATGTAGTAAAAACTCTTCAATGAATAAAATATAATTACTTACCATTTCTTAATGAAAGGATTACCATAAAACCCATATAAAGAACACATAACATATAAAGGTAACTTGGAACATAAACATACTTAAGTGGAATAACCATACAGTCGACTTCCACACATATCACTTAATGGAATAGCCATACGGCCAACTTCCATACATACTTAATGGAATAGCCATACGGTCGAATTCCATACCCAATGCATTGGAGGTTATAACGTAACCACCCGTTCTGGTATTCACGGCACCACCCATCATATGGTTCATCACGTAACCACCCTTCAAATGTCCAAGTACCATTATAAAATCATAAGACATAAAATAAATATAATGGAAAGAAAAAATTTCCACACTTTGATCACAATATATCATTTAAATATATTGACATTAAAAATCCATTATAAAAACCATTTTCAATACCAAAATACATAAAAGAGTATATGGTATTTACTTCATTTAAAAAACATTACGGCTTGTTGAGGAAGCCAAAGACCAAATAATACTCACGACGGTAGAAAAGGTCGTTGTCACCGCGTACGTTAAAAGAAACATTTCTTTTTGTCGTTTAGTAAAACGCTTCGTAGAAAAAGATTCATTTTGTATAAAAGTAAAATTCAAAGGGGTTTATACACCGTATAAAAGATAGTTGTGTATAAAACGAAATATTCCTCAATGAAAGGAGATTGAGACGAAGTCCCTTACCTCGGGTCCGACTTGACTCGTTCGTTCTTTAACTTCCTGAATAATAAACTTGGATTAATTTCTATTTGCTTAAGAACCTTTTTCAAGATTATTATTCCTTTTATATCACTTATTTCCATGTTATAAACATTATGTAATCATTTAAGTTAATAATGTTTGTTTTGTCGATATTTGGTTCTTAAGTCGAAAGTGGACTTCTTACAATTACATGTTGTTCGTGTGGTCAAAGGTTCTTTATATCAAGAATGAAATTCATGATTTGGATATCATATATATCATATATATATAGCATATACATGTATTTATAATATCACATAATCATTTAGAGGTAAGAAATGAAATGCACCGTTCATGGAGACGGTAAGCCGTACGTACGCATGAACGCTACTTTCATTTCTATGTCATATTAATGGAATTAAAAATAAATGAGATCTATGTATATTTTAATTCAAGAATTATATTAATCATTTATATGTAACATACATCATATATATACATTATATATATGTACTTACAATTGTACATTACATTTGGGGATAAGAAATGAAATGCACCGTTCATGGAGACGGTAAGCCGTACGTACGCATGAATGCTACTTTCATTTCTATCTCATACTTTAATGGAAATAAAAAAACAATGATATAGAGTTATATTATAATTTCAGTATAACATCATATATAATAACTTTAAATCCATCCTTTATACGTCCCACATATGGCATTAATGAATCAAATCACTTTGAGGGGGTGGTAGTCCGCACTTCCTAAAATGAAATTATCGTGTTTACCCACAATGGAAACCAAAATGGTATACCAAAAATAAAAAATAAAGAAGCATAAGGAAAACATAAACATAATATATATCATATATAAATAGAGTGACATCTTAATGGCCACCAATAAAGGTGTTTAAAAGAAGATTGAACAATCATCGTTTCGTGAGGTAGAAATTCGTCAACCACAGAAACAGTATGTTCTTTAACAATTGGATGTATATGTGTGTAAGTGTAGCTCGAATGATTATTATAAAAACATCGTATTATATTGAATATAATGGAGTTTTTAGAAAAGAAATTAATAAGAAGAGTTTAGGGGGTTGGAGAAGCAAAATAATACAAAAGAACACAAGTGAACACATTACCTAAAAATCGGGTAACTCTCTTAGATTTTAGCTCAAAGGATTCCTTGGGAAGACTTATGCCCAATGTCAGGCTTCAAGGAGTAAGAGAGGGATGTGGAGAGACAAAATGGTCAGGGGTTGGCCGAGCCAAAGGCTTTCGAAGTGTGGGTAAGGTGGTAGAGGTGGGGGCCTTTTATAAGAGGAGAGGATGGGCACTCTTGGAAAGTAAGGAAATGTTACTTTATTATAGAATGAGTTTCGGATTTTAATGGTCCCACATTGATGTGTTTCGAGTATAAGGTGATAAGGGTTCTAAATACACCCATACAATAGGTTTTGGACATGTGTAGGTCTTAGAGTTTACATTATCTTTCCATTTTATTTAAATCATTAAATAATGAGGTAATCACTGCATCATCATGGTGTCATAAATAAAATAATTTATTTAATGTCTAAAAATTATTAAAAAAATATCATGATGTAGGAAATCTGTTTATCTTTCCAATGAATATTTATTGTTAAAAATATTACTTTTATAACCCCGTGTAAAAATTGTTTTAGTAAAATAACTCATGTTTGTGACATTTTTATTTTAACTTTAAATAAAAAGATATTAATGTCATTTTCTAACTAAAGTGGCTCCATGGGGTCCCCAAGTTTACCCAGGGATTTTCCTGGTCGGCCATGAAACATCAAATAAGGGTAGGACATGTGTCAAGTTCATTTAATATTATTAAAACATTATTTTTACCTTAAACTACACTAATTACCTCTAATCGCGAATAAAAACTTAAACGTTACTATTCACCAAAAAATTATTTTAATCCCATTGAACCGCATTTTACTTCTTAATGACAACCATGTATGTCGGATTTTTGAAATTCAAAACACAGAAGTGGTAAAATTTCATTTAAATGAAAAATCAGTTTTTATAAGTACCACTTAGTGGTTTCACTATTCATCAAAAATTGAAGTTTTTCCGAAAAATACCAAAAATTCACCCTAAGCTATATTTGATATTCCGAATTCAAAAATGAATTATATTTTACAAAATTCAAAACATATAAGTTTCATTAATTAATTTAATAATTAATTCCCGCTGTCAGAGCAAATAGCGTGTTTTCATGAAACAATAAGTATCAAAAGATTGACACTAGTTTAAGTCCGATTTCAATGTGAAATTAATTCCAATGACCACAATTGGATTTAATGGTAAAAATATATTCTGATTTCACATTAAAACAAATTCAAATTATAATCTAATAATATAAATAAATTAGATTAAAAATAGGTTTTGAATTAAAATACAACATTTTTCACTGTTCATTAAAAAAATGAACATTATCGGAAAAATACCAAAAATTTACACAAAGTAAATTTTGATGTCCCAATTCTAAAAAAGAGTTTTATTTGGTCCAATAGAATGTATAAAAGTGACCAAAACTATATTTAATGACGGTTCGCAATCAAAAGGCGATAAGTGAACTTTTAGTGAAAATTAGGGTATAAAAGCCTAAAATTGAATTCTTTTCGTATTTTAAGCCTTTATCTTTTATTGGATAAATGTAAAAACATTTAAAAACATATATAATCATATTCTAGCTATTTATATCCATTACCGCCAATACAACGGCTATGTGTTAACTACCATTTAAAATAATATTATTTTATTACTAGTGTGCAACGTAAGATTTCAATGAAACTCTTTATTGCGTATCAGGTACGCTATCGAACATAGAAACCCCTTTAAAGTAAAATTAATATTTAATTTGTAAATATTAATAAATATGAAAATTATTTATTCTTTATTTACCTGGGATGTTACAGTAATAACCTTTTTCCTCCTCTGTTCTTTGAAATAGGGAAATGAAAGTATTGTTCATGCGTAAGAGTGGACTACTGCCTCTAGATAGAGATATAATTCATTTTACTAACCATCATTAATGGCTTGTTATTATAATGGATAAAATATTTATAAATTATATTTATGAAATAATTATAGTTAATTAATTATGTAATATCTTGTATCTTTCTTTCATTATTAGAAAATGAAAACAACATTCATACATACATTTAGACAACAGTCTCTGTGAATGGTGTAATTCATTTTTTTATATATACATTTTATGGATTATTATGAATATGAATATAATGATTATATATGATATTTATATAATTATTAATATTATGTATATGTTGAATACATGATTAAAGAGTATGGATTAGAACCACTGAATGAAAACTTTCGTAAAATACAAATCAATAAACACCTAAAAATGACAATTTTAATAAGAAAATATTAACAAATCAGTGTCGAAAATTTATAAGTTGATTTTATATGATATTATATGTATTTAAAATGTTATGTTATATATTTATGATAAATTTAATGTTTTTATACCAAATTTTGGATAACTTTTGAGAAAACTCAAATGTTAGGTAAGGGTTTTACATTATAATCTCATGTTTACCGAGATTATTGATGCAAAAAATTAAAATGAAGAAATTATATGATATATATATATAAAATATGATTAATTTTATTATAATTTATTTTTTTAAAGATATTAAATTTCTTCATTTGATTTTACAATATTTATTTAATAAAGATACAAAAAGAATTTTTTATGAAAGACTGACTTTATTTCCCTCTTCGGTTGGGAAACATTTTGTCCTTGTTCATGTATTCATTTAAAATATTTCAATTTTTTTACTATTACACAAGTATTTTTTAATTTCATTTTATCCAATGTTTTAATTTCTACGAAAATTTTTATATTTACTATTATTTTTTCTTCTAAATGAGGCAATTTTGACTCTTTGTCTAAAATGTTAAAGGAATCATTGTCTTAATATTCACCGCATAAACGAAATTTCATAGTTTCCTAACTCAAATTAGATTTAATCTATCTCATATAGGGTTCCGTAGTTTATCTCAATGTAAATGTTCTCAATAATATTTTAGAAATTTATATATTTTATATAGTTGATTTAAAATTGATAATGATATTTTCATCATGAAATCTTTCAATGATATTTTAAATAAATTTTTCATTTACAATAATATCTTTTTTTGTTACTTTGTATTAAATAGGGATAAGATTCAATGATACAATTGTTATTATTTATTTTTATTTTTTATGGTTATGAAGATGAAATACTAATGAAACCCATTTTTTCTATAGGTTTAGCTAAGATGAATGTTTTCATGATCTTAGAGCAATCATATCAATGGATTCAAAATATATGGAAGGTGAGACTAGAATTATATATCCTTATAATTAGTTTGGTAATGATTGATGTTTTATGAGCTTAAAGGCAACACTATAGGTTGTTCAATGCCCAAAATAGGGTACACAAAAAGTTACCACAAGCCTAAAATAGGGTACACAAGAGGTTATTCCAAGCCCAAAGCAAGTACATGGGTAGTCATCCCAATCCTAAAATGTGATTAATATCTTGGTGGGTAGCTTTTTTTTTGTGATATCCAAACTTCAATTTTAGAAAGATTTTTTTTCTAGAGAAATATACCACAAATACATGTAGTTTTATTTGAAAATATGATTAAAAAAATAAATTATATATTTTTTAGACATTATATATTAAATTAAATTAATTTTTTTAAAAATCATATGAAAATTAAGATAGGGTTAAATTTTGGTATTTTTATGAAATTATTGATTTTTTATTGAATAGTAAAAAAGCAAAAATTTTAAATAATGTTATTTATTTTCTATGAAAAAGAACCAATTTTTTTTAATTTGATACTAAATTAATTTAGTTTTACTATAATTATAAATAATATAATTAATTACATATGAATCAACATTATACTTGAACTTATTACAGAAATAATTTAAGACATAAAAGGCATTTTTTATTCATCAGAAAACCATATTTTATCGCGCATTGTGGGATTATTATAAAATTAATTTATGCCAATAATATAGATTTAATTTAGTGAAATGGATTAAATATTTTTAATAATAATAATTAATATTATTTAATAATATTAAGTTAATTTTAGGTCATAAATAATAGTAAAAACAATACAAAAATTATTAGTACCAAAAAAGGCTAAATTAGGTAAACCTAGGTAAAAATAAGAGATAAGGCCATCGTTTTTCGTCTATATTATTAATTTATGAAATTATTTCAACCATTTTGATATTAATCTAGAGATTTAATTGTTTATGGGAACCTTTACCTTGAAAATAACCTCAATAATATTTTAAGAAAACAAAAATAAAAACTGTCACTCTCTTATTTTTAAATTTATCTTATATGTTCATATAAGGATAAATATAAGAATTTTGTCCATATTAAGGAATATTTTTATAATAATGAAATTAGATTCATTATTGATAATTATTTATAATTTTTAGTGATTATATAATTACATTAAATAATTACGCAGTGTTGACCAAATATTTATTCAGTTAATAAAAATATAAAATAAATGATTTAAAAAATATAAAAATTAATATAGCTTGGGTGAATTATTGTTTTACATGAATTTTTAGGATAAATTTGAAATATTAGGGACTAATAAAAGGTTTATAGTTTCATTCCACTTTTATCTTGATGTTTTTTAAAATAATAAAATGAAAAATAAAAAAATACATAAAAAATATTTTATGAAAAATAATATTAATTTATTTATTTAAAAATAATAAAAATACTGAGAGAGTAAATTTAAGATTTTATATGTTCAAAAATTTCATCCCATGGCTATTTATGAGTCAAACTATACCTTATAAGAAAATATTTAACCCCTTAATATTGAAAAATATTGATTCTATATTTACGGTCAAACAGGTTCACTGGAGGGTTAATATAAAAATATGAGGGAAAATTGAACTAAAAACATTCATAATACTATTTCTTAGTTTTGTTTTCAACTATCCCTTATCTCATTCAAATATGAGTCATTTTGGACCCATTTTTTCAAGAAACTAACTTAATAATATTTTAAAACTTTGAGAAATTAGAAGTGTGCCACTCTTCTATACAGTAAAAGATAACCTCGTCACTTCACTTATTTATACAACATGATCCATTTATCATGAAAAAAACATAAAATTACTTCCCCAAAATCCTTATCCATATTATTTAGGTTTTTTTCGTCCCAAAAAACAATCCTTAGGGTTCTTTTGAAGAGATCCAAATGAGTTTTCTCTAAGAGATGGTAATCGTTTTTACAACACTTTCAAATTATTTTTTTTCTACTTCCTTTAAATTGGTTATAACAATAATAAAATAATATATAAAGTATTATAAATATACTAATGTTTTATTATGATTATGGTATGATCATTTTATATCACTTTTCCATCCAAAGAAAAGAGAAAAATATCCCTCGTGCATATGGATGACTTACCATCACTACGTAGTGGTTTAATTTGTTTTTCATCAACACTTTACAAGAATGGTTATAAATATGGAACTATTTAATATATATATATATATATATATTATATTTATGATAAAATTATGATTTTATAAATATTATATATAATTTAACTTCTTACGCTTCCCCTAGTTAAAAAATGGTGATTCTATCACTGTTGCGTACGTATGGACTACCACCTCCACAAAGCAATGTTATTCATTTATTATGTCCACCTTTCAAGGATGATTCCAATTAAGCAAAAAAATTTAATATTTTTCAATGATTTTCACTGTTTTTTTAAAATTGATGATTAAGTGGTTATGTTTGGTTAATTTATATGGATTCTATCAATGGCATTGGATGTCAATCTTGGAAACTTTTCCTTATAAAAGTGATGATTATTTAAATAGATATTAATTATTAAATAATTGCAAAAGAAATAATTTAATAAAGTTCATATTGTTTAAAAAACATGAATAATACCATAAATTTTTTTGTTTTGGTGAGTATTTGAATATTTCTATACAAAAGTATCTAATTGCATGAAGTAATTAAAAAGGTCCACAGAGAATATTTAGTTTTGAATTAGCATTGGGGGAGAATTTTCCTGACTATTTTAATATGGGTGTTTAAAAAATGTCTTAGTAAAATCCATCTTACTAGTCAGTTTCAACCATTATCTCATAGGATTAATTATCAATCTTTCTTGGGAGACATCCAAGTTCATCCTTCGTAGAGGAAGAAGGTGGCAGAACACCCATAGGTGGCATTACAAGCATAATGGGCTTCATGGCCTCTCACTGATTGTTATATTGATAGATCTAAAGCACAAACACCAAAACAGAAACACACACATGATATTTTTAAAATAAGTATTCTCCTTTAAGTATGATATCACATATACCTTCTTATGATCCATTCCATGGGGGATATGATCATGTCACCCATGTGTATGATGAACTATCTCCTTGTGAGGCGGTGTGATTCGTTTGTCACTAACACATTTCATGGAAGGTAATAAGTATAATTTTAATGAATATATGTGATATATATGAAATATTAATGATAATAATGATACATTTATAATTATGAAAATATATTATATCATTTTCATTCTTACATTTCCACACAGTGAAAAATGATAACGTCGTCCATGCGTACATGTGGACTACTGCCTCCGAGAAGCAATGTGATTATTGTTTTCATTACCATATAACATGGAATATATATATATATATTTATATATAATTAAATAATATGGTATTTATTATACTAGAAGGGTTGGGGCAAGCCCCTTTATTAAAAAGAGAAACAGAGAACCCTTTTGAACTGAGTAAAGGAAAACTCATTACAAACTAGTAGGCCCAGAGGGATCAAACCCATTACAAACTGGTACAAATCCATTACAGTGGCCTAAAAGCCAAGAAGGACAACCCCGTTAGAAAGTCAAGGTCAACCCAAAATACTCCATCTTCCGCCTTTTCTCTGATTCACACCGATGCTGCCGTCGTGGGTACCGGGAAGCCAACTGCCAATGCTACTATCCAATGATTCAGCGCACACTGCACAGCTGGTTGAAACCAACCATCGCCATCCGCAGACCACACTGCCCAAGTCGAAGAGCTTCCATATAAGCAGACTAGCACCGCCGAACCCGCTTGCACCGTCACCATGCCACCTTGCCCATAGCCCACCAACGTCGTCGCCTTGAAGGATGCTCGCCGCCGTAGAGCCCGCACGTAGTCTGCCTAACGATGCGCAGACTCAGATCCATAGATCAGGAAAAGAGGCCTTTGAAGCATCAGACATCCAGATCTGGAATAGATCTACACCGACAAGGTCAACCGCAAATCCCGAGACACCCACGCGAGCTACAAGTGTGCCAGGGATCTGGAATGCCACACCTACGTCGTAGCTCGGACCGCCTATCTCTAGTCGAAGAAGCTGAAGAAGCCTAAGAAGCCGAATCGTGAACCCCAGGGGATTGAAACCCTAATTATTTTGAAAAAATAGAAATGTTCCTCAAGTGTAAGTGAGGCCCACCATCTCTATAACTATAACATAGTTTATTTTTCATAACCATATTTTATTATTGGTTATAAAAGTATAAATTTTATATAAAAATGATAATTATTTTAAATATAATATAATAAGTAACACTTTGACCGTGATCAACACATTGAAGTCGTTTTCAAACAATGAACCAAATGTCCTCAAAACACCCAACATTGAATTAAATAATTATGTTTTTAAATATTTCATTAGAATGTAATAAATGAATTATTTTTGTATAAGGTATTATACCTATATAATTTTATTATTAAATAAAATAATTAATTTAGGTTTATTATACACAAGTTAAAGCAAATACATGGAACGCGTTGACTAGAGGTAAGGGTTTCTTATCTTTGTTTTACTTATTTGAGACATATGAATTATTAATAAATGATTTTAATTAAGAATTTTATATGATACAAATAAATATATTTTAATTTTATTTTAATGAAAAATATTTTTATTTACAACCCATATGTGGTTCTTCCTTTCATGAGGTTTTGATCCAGGGATTACTAAATAAGTAATGTATTTTTTTTCTAAATTTCCATTAATTGAGGAATATTTTAATGTTATGGACATAATTTCATTTATATGGTGTATATAATTTCCCTTTTACATGTAATATAATTAATACTTAAAAAATAATTTTATTTTATGTTTCAATTTGAATTATTTCATCCAAGGTGAGTGGACTTGGAGGTTACCCTATGGTAAGGAATTTTATAACTCAATTTATTTTTCTGGGTTGTATTACATATTAATTATCATTAATATTATCATAATGTGTGTATAATGGAAATGTATTATATTATTTTATATTTATACTTTTTATATTGGGATTAATAATTTATAAACAAATTATATTCATTGATTAATTCTTACTTAAAAATTATGATCATTCTAAGGGTTTCTCATCCCAAGTAATCTTCTTTTGGATATATGATATGTTATACACATTTGTTCTTTTATTTGGTGTATACACTTCCACAATTATATATTATATAATGAATCTAATTATATTAATTTTATTTAAAGATTTAATTGAATTTATTATTAAATGGGGCTTACAATAGAAATGCTACCAAAGTGGACAAGGATTTATGTTACAATCTATTTTTTAATTAGAATTGCTTATGAATGAATTAAAATTAGTGGAAATTATTTGATAATTTTATAATAAACCCATTTAATTTTATTATCCTATGATTATTCCGGAAATTATAAACTAATATTACCATTATCTTCTCTTTTTTACTTAAAATGGCTGAGAAAATGTTTTAAAAAAATCCAACATTGTTTCTTTCTTCGGTAAAAAATACTTTTTCTTCCAAATGAATGTTCTCTTGAAATGTCATCAAAAAATTTTTATGATGATTGTTTAAAGTCATTTAAACCAATAATATATTTTTTACAAAAAGGGTATTTCTATCATTTTTTAAAAATGGTACTTTTTGATGTTTCTAATAAAAATGTGAAAGGAATCTTTATTTTTTAACATATTTGGCACGAACATAACTTTACAATATCTGAACAGATCAATGTTTTAAAGATACCTTTTTTATGTTCTATAGGTTATTTCCAATGAATGTGTTTTAATTAATATTTGAGAATGTTTTATATATTCAATAACTATTTTCAAAATGTGAAGTATATTTTCCTCAATAAATGTTATAAGTTATCTTTTTAAATCATTTTCCATCTAAGTTGACATAATTTGACCTTACTCAATGTAAAAAAGTTATCTTCCCAAATAAATTATTTAATGACCATTTAATAGTATTTCCATTCATGAGTGTCAAAATCCCTTGATGTTACTTACACTTCATTTGGGATATGTTTTATTTATACCATCACTACTGAAAAGGGGGTCTATCCCCACACATCTATACCCATAGTTTTTCTAAACCATGGCGATAATTGTTTTTTTATTATATATACCCAACATTATACTAAAATTTTGGGTATTCAACCCCCAATTTCTCTACATCATCAGGATTATCTTCCTCACTCTTCCATTGTGCTCCCCTGTTTGAACCCTCGCTACCCCGACCTCTGCCTCCCGCCCCTCTCCTCCCCTCCCAGACCACTGCCTCCCAGCCATCTGACCTTTGCCTCTCGGCCCACTCCTCCCCTCACGGACCTCTGCCTCCTGGCCATCTAACTATCGCTTCCCAACCATATCCTCCCCTCCCCGGCCTCCGCCTCCCATTTTTGCCTTCGTTCCAGGCCTTAAAATCCCTGACTTTGCCTCAGCCTTGATGTCCTGAACTTCGCCTCACTACCCCAGCTTTAGCGACATCCCCCCCTCCCCCTCTTAGATACATCTCCTCTGGCAATGTCCCCGCTGATTCATTGCATCTACATTTTTAATTTATTCTCTCTGATTTTTTATTCTTTTTAAACTAATCACTTATTATTATATCAATAGCCTCAAGAAGTTGAATACATAATTTATCTTTTTAATTGTTTATTTAATCAATAAGAATTCATCTTAGAGGAAAATTCTACTTCCTCTCACTATTATTGAAAAATTATTTTTCATTTACAAAGTTTTATACCACTGAATTTTGTTCATTGGATATAATTAAAAATGATACTAATTTAGGATCATGTTAACAACCTCAAAAAGTTAACTACACACTTTGTCTTTTTTCCTTGTTTATTTAATAAATAATAATTCATATTATAAGTAAATTCTACTTCCTCACATTTTTATTGTAATATCCTTTTTCATATACAATTTTTTATACAACTGTATTTTATTATTTGGATATAACCAAAAACACCAGTAGTTTTGGATCATGTTGTTGAGTTCCATTATAATATGTTCTTCCCATATAAAAATTCCATGAAGTATCCCATATGTTCCTTCATATTTTATTATCCATAAGTTATTTCATTACACTTTATTATTAATAGTAGTTATATAAAAAAATTTCAATGGTTTCCTAGCTTGTAGAGCCCCTATCCTTGAATATAGGTAATTAAAAAACTAATTGTTATTTCCCATTGGTAGCAACATTCTCTATCTATTTCACCTTCCATTCTAGGTTTAAATTTATTATCACATAATTTCAACCATATTAGTTGAAAATTTTTAACATAACTCTAGAGTCTTATAATCATCAACTGCACCAAATCACTCATGAGACTACTCTATAATAAAGTATGGCCCTTTATTGTTGAGTTTCAATTAATTCTCTTGGAACCGAGAAACTCTAGTGAAATACCTATAAAAATACCCCATATCTTTCAAATAATTTTTTCAATGCTAGTATCGATGAATGAAGTTCTCCACCATCGACGCCATAATATTTTTTGATTCATTCAATTCTTCTATAATTGTGATAACATAGTCTCTGAACTAACCCAATCCCTAGAGATAGAAATCATAATTGATATATATATATATATTATTGAGTCCCCCCATTAATTGATCATTAAAACTCTCTTTTCATTCCTTACTTTTAACTATATATGATATATTATACTATAAAGAATAATATTTGGGTCCATACCTTCCATAACACCAATAAAACCCTTGAAATCTTAAACTTTCAGGTTGATTATAGATTAATCCAACTTCATGTTCTAGTTTTCACAATGTAGTGTAATCCTACTCCATAATTGAAACAATATATTGTATCTCCAAACATGGGGGCCTACTAGATTACTTCAAAACATAGTGGCCACATTCTCATGCACAAACTTATCAGGAAGACTATATCCAAGATCCAATGACCCACAATTAATCTATACGATCCTCAACACATCCCAGAAACTATACATTTCTATTCTATATTCCAATCTCACAAAGCCTAGAGCTCCCTTATTGTTTCTTGAAACCATAGGTGCCTCACCATGTCAAACCATGTAAATGAAAACTCATAATTATATCATCATTTTATAAGTCATCTAGAGTTAATTCATATTCTAACCACTATTCTAAAAGCTTATCATGAGTTTATATGGCCTTGCACATAATCACTTTTCCATTGAAAACTGTAAATTCTATCATAACACTAACTCACAAAGTGTATTCATCTAATGATCACCCGCTATCTCCATATTACTAACCCCAAACTCCACCAAGAGTGTTATTAACCACGGGCTCCAGACATTCTATCGACCATGAATACAATTTTTCTACTTAACATGTACTGATATCACCTAGGCTAGGAATTTGAATGATACATCCCTTCCAAAAACCATTCATAAGGATGAAATAACTGGAACATAAGTACTCATCTTAGATAACCCAGGTCACCCAACACACCTATCAGAAATACACCGTCAAATTTGTGTGAATTGATACCCTAAACGGATGTTTTTACTTTTCCCTCACACACGTAAATGTTCCTAAAAAATGTCCAACTAGTTTGATAGGTTACCCTCAAAGGTTATAATGTAATAAATTCCAAACATGGATTCATGATAAATAAAAAAAATAGTCTCTCAAAACTAATCCACACATTATGCCTAATAATGGTCATAACTATGGGTTTAACTTGTCCCCATCTCAAGGTAACATGGAATTTAACATTCCAAACACTTAATTTTAGGTTTCGACCACCCATTGAAATTAATTTTGACCTACCCACTCACAGGTCAAGCATAATCTAATAGTTTCAAAAGAAATCAATACACATCTCAAAATAAGATCACTCACATTGTCCCCTACATAAAAATTCACAACAATTTTACATCCTCCTCGTTATAGGTATATCTCATAACTCTAGCACTCTCAATATCCCCAACCACCCAAACACAGTGTCCACATCTACCACCTACCATGTCACCAATATATATATATATATATATATATATATAATTCAAAAAAACAATACACATTGAAATTTTATATTAACCCAAAAATTCCACAATAATGGATTAGATAAATGAAATTTAAATTAAATTAGATCAATTATATAATTGAATAGTATAAATAGAAATTTAGTCCTAGGTAACATAGAATTTACTCACACATGGGTTTTCTAGTCCAAGGGAAAAGCTCTATACCATGTCTCGACACATTCTTATTCTATTTTATACCTTTCCAAAATAGTAAGACTAAAAAACCTCTAATAACATTTTACTAGGCCTTACCACCACATACCAACAATCGGTGCTTGGACCACTGGTAGATATAATACCCTAGTAATGTCTCCCCATATAATGGAGGATGCCGACTAAGAATGAGGGTGTCATGTAGTATGGTAGGGAAACTATACCCACAAATTCAATTAAACAAATAGTATAAATATACATACTAACATAATCATATGTAAATAATAAAATTTATGGAAAAAAATGAAATATTACAATAAAAATAAAAATAATCCATGCAATAATAAATTAGTTTTATGAAATACATTCAGGTAGTCATAATATCACCGGAATATCAGAAGATAAAACTATGAAAACTATGAAAAATGGTCTTGAGTATCAACCTGGACCCAACACACATGCTTAGTCCTAGAAACCATGAAATCAAAAACATGTGGTGCTTTCTGAAATCTAAATATGCAATATAATATTGATAACAGCTCAGGTGCCCAACATCCATGGTAGAAAGTGTATGGTTTTATTATAACTCGGTATGACTAAAAAATGGTGTCCCTAAAATTAAAATTCAATTGTTTTTTCATTGATATGTGATTTAATAATCAATTATTGATTAGGGTATTAAAATTTGAAAAAACATATAATTTAAGTTAAATTGTAATAAAAATACTACTGATGCTTGATCTCTACAATGACACTCAACATCATTTTGTATATACTATTTTTATCACTAGAGATTCTATAGTCCTGGGACATGTCAAATCATAAATGGTAACAATGTAAAAAACCAATGAAATCAAGGGAATAATAATTCTAGATAACCTAGATGTCTTAGTATAGCTTTATTTCTCTATAAAACTCATACAAAATACAAAAGGGTGAGCTTTTCAATTCTTCCAAATCCATTCTACACGTCTAATATTGAGGAACTATCCTTGAAATTTAGAAGAATGGTTGTATTATAACTCATAGCTTATGATGGATGTATTACAACCAATTAGATCAAGTCTAATCTAGTTAACTCATCATTCAAAATTAAACGATGGTATTCCATAAGAATTCAAAACAGTAATCGATGAAATTTGATACTCAAAACATTACCTAAATCCCAGAGGAGATTCCCTTGTTTATTTCTATACATCACAGGTAAATAAAGAAAAATATTTTTTCATATTTATTTTCGTATTTGTGGATTAAATATTAATTTTAATTTAAAGGGGATTCTATGTTTGATGGTGTACCTGATACGCAATAATGGGTTTCTCTGTATTCTAATATTTCACACAATGCTGAGTCATACCGTAAAATAATAATATAATTATATTTTAAATGGTAGTTAACGCTTAGCTGTTGTACTAGTGGTAATGAATAGAACTAACTACAGTATTATTATACATGTTTGTTAAATGTTTTTACATTTATCCTATAAATGTTAGAGGCTTAAAATGTGAAAATTTTAAGCATAAATACTCTAATATTCTTTAAAAGGTCAATTTACATGGAGAACCCTCTTTAAATCTAGTTTTGGTCACTTTAATATGTTCTATTTGACAAAATAAAATTCTTTTTTTATAACTGGGACATCAAAATTTACTTTGGATAAATTTTTCGTATTTTTCTAATAAAATTCAGTTTTTAATGAATAGTGAAAAATTCTATATTTTAATTCAAAAATGCCTTCTAATCTAATTTATTTTCATGGTTAGATGATCTTTTTAATTGGTTTTAAAGTGCAATTAGATTATATTTTTACCATTTAATCCAATTTTGTACATTAAGAGTAATTTCACTTTGAAATTAAATATAAACAAGTGTCAGTATTTTGATAGTTATTATTTCTTAAAAAACAGGCTTTTCTATTAGGACAACGTGAATTAATTTTAAAATAATTAATGAAAAATATATGTTTTAAATTTGGTAAAATAGATATAATTTTTTAATTTGGAATATCAAATATATCTTAGTCTGAATTATTGATATTTTTTTAAAAACCTACAATTTTCGATGAATAATGAAAACACTGAGTAGTAGTTAAATAACCGACTTTTTCATTTAGGTGAAATTTTACCACTTAGGCGAATTTAATTTAAAAAATATGAAATAAATTTTTTTCATCAGTAAGTGAAATGTGGTTGAATAAGATGAAAACAATTTTTGGTGAATAGTAACTTTTGAATTTTATTTACCGTGGTTAAAGATAAATAGGGTGATTCAAAGTAAAAATAATATTAAAATAATATAATATTAACTTAAAAAATGTCCTAACTTTATTGGATGAGTCATGGCTGACCAATACAATATTTGGGAGAGATTTTTGGCCTTTGAAAGCCATTTGGGTAAGGTAATGACATTAATAACTTTTGACTTAAAGTAAAAATAAAAATATCATAAACACGTATTATTTATCAAACAAAAATTAATGTGGGGTTATATAATTGATATATTTGACTATAAATATTAATTTCAAATCTAAAAATATTTTTCTACATAATGTTATTTTATTTATAATTTTTAGACATCAAATAAATACAATTATTTATGACACAATAATGAGGTAGTGTTTACCTCATTAATGAATGATTTAAATAAATAAGATCATAAAAATTAATAAAATATCCAAAACCTGTCCAATTATTATTGGATAATCTTATTTAGAACAAGAGTAAACTTATCTTGGACTTTAATATGTTTTGGACATTTAGAAACTGAAAATCATTATATAATAAAATAATATTTTCAAAGATTCCTAAAGAGCCCCTCCTCAACCTTATAAAGAGCCCTCACCTCTAACCCATTACTCACAACTCTCTAGACCCTTGGATCATAAAAATTCTACCTAAATAATCTATAAATATATCTCTTTTCCATATAAAATTCTTACATTAGGTAGAAGTCACTTCAATGAATCCTTTTGGTTCAAACCAAATGGAGTTGCCCGATTTCAAGGTAATGTCTTCTCTTATGTTCTGTTTTATTTTACATTTAAAACCCCCTAAACTCTTATTATTACTTTATTTTATAAAAAAAAAGTATCCTCAATATATTAGGATGTTTATATGTGAAGTATTCTAACTAAACATACACACACCTCCGTCTAAGGGGTAAAGAACATATTGTTTCTGTGGACAGTGAACTACTGCCTCATGAAATGATGATTGTTCAATATTCTCCTTACACCTGTTTTGGTTGACATTATGATGGAACTTTATTTACATGTTATATATATTATAGTTATAATATATCTATAATTCTGTATTTTTAGTTAATATCATACCTTTATGGTTTCTATAATGGGTAAATGCAATAATTTTGTTGGAGGAATTGCGGACTACCGCCCCCTCAAAGTGACCTGAATCGTTCATGACATATGTGGAACATATAAAGGATGGAATTAGTGAAGTTATATATTATATTATACTGGAATTATAATATACCTAGGTATCATTATATTTTCATTCCATTAAATATGATATATAAATGAAAGTAGGGTTCATGCGTAGTACGACTTACCATCTCCATGAACGGTGCATTTCATTTCTTACCTCCAAATGTTATGTACAATTATAAATACATATATATACTAGATTTATATATGATATATATGATATCTAAATCAGTAATATCATTATATAGATAATGGAATTTTGACAACATGAACAACATGTAATTATAAGAAGTCTATTTTTGACTCAAGTACCAAATATCTACAAAATGACAATTATTAACTTAAATGATTGAATAATATTTATAACATGTTAATAAGTGATATAAATGGAATAATAAACTTGAAAAAAGTTATTAAACAATTATAAATTAACTTTAGTTAATTATTCAATAGTTTAAAGAATAAACGGGTCAAGTCCGATACAAGGTAAGGGACTTCTTCTCAATCTCCTATTATTGAGGAGTATTTTGTTTTATTCAAAGATTTATTTTATACGGTTTATAAAAACCATTGAATTTAAATTTCATTCAAAGGGAATATTTTTCTATGAGGCATTTTACAAGATGACAAAAAATGTTTCTTTTTAACGTATGTCGTGATAATGACCTTTTCCGCCCCTGTTAATATTATTTGATCTTTGGATTCTTTAATAATTCGTAATGTTTTAAAAGGAAAATAAATACCATATAATCTTTTATGTATTTTGGTATTAAAAATGGTTTTTATAATGGATTTTTTATGTCAATATATTTAAATGATATATTTCGATTGAAATGTGTAAATTTTATCTTTCTGTTATGTTTGTTTTATATGTTATGAATATGTAATGGTTCTTGGGAATTGTTTACATATATGGGTGGTTCCATGATAATCCTAGGGAAGGTGAGCCTGACATATCTCTCCAATGCATTGTGTAACGTGACAAAGGTAAATGATAATGTTTCCCCTATGAGATTTAGGGAATATAATGTGATGGGTATTCCAAATGTAACTCCCTATGTAACTATGAAAGCTATAATGTGAGTATGTTATAGATGCCATAAGTTACCTTTATGATTTATGATTTCTATGTGTCATTCATAAATCTTCTAATTTCATGAGGTATGGGCTAAGTCTTAGTATGTGTTGATGTAAATTTTATCTCTCTCTTTATTTTATAATCCTTACTGAGTTTTTTATGCTCATCCCATGTTTTGAAATCTTTTCTTACCGCACTTAAAAATGAATAAGGTCAGGAATGAGATCAAGGAAAAGTCATGCTATCTAAAACATGGAACTACACATGACTATTTTTTTAAGAGATTTTATTTTATGGAAAAATGGAAATTGAATAAAAGTGTCTGCTTTTTAATTTTTGAGATGTAATGTAATAGTTGTAATGCCCCGACCCCAGCTACCCAGAGTCAGTGCATTATTGCGTAAAATTGGCATGATCACAAAAGATCAAGTCTCGAATGATCGATTAGTTTAGTAGCCTTGGAAACACTAGATACATTCATAAATGTTACATTACATCATAAAGTGAAAAACTAAAATAACATATTCTCCATTTTCCACACTCGTATCCCCTTCAAACTATCCCTGTAGGACATTCCTAAAATACTTCTTCACATCCTGGAAAAATTAAAACATTGAAAGGGGTGAGCTCAGATGCTCAGTAAGGATAACAATATAGCGGAAGCTTTCATAAAGAAACATAAACATTTAAGGCAATTTTTAACTAAACAAAAGCCTTTTAAACATGAACTTTAACATAATATGGAAAAAATAAGTGAAATAATGCCATTTACTAATTCACATGGATATTCTACTGGTTGAATATTCACATGCAATATCAATAACCACTTTCATAATGATGGAATGTCTAATTCCAGACTATTATAACCACGTAGCCAAGGCCTCGTGCCAAGACTACAAATAAGATTTTGTGAAGGCCTCGTGCCAAGACACTAGTTTGTCTCATAAGACCTGTCGATGCATCAAGGATCTATATCAGGCTCCACCCGTCACTTATTAAGTCCAATGCATTCCTCATATGGATAGGTTTAAACATATCATAAACTATAACATAATCGTATCACATAAAGAATGAATAAAATAAATATAACATTTCCACATTTCAATAACTAGATATAAATACAAAACATTGATATAATAAAAACACTTTCAAAACCATTTTCAATACCAAAATAAAAGAAAATTAAAACTTTGTATTTATTTTTCATTTTATGAAAAAGTTATGGCATGTAGAGGAAGCCGAAACTCAAATAATAGTCACGGTGGTGGAGAAGTCGTTTTTGCCGCATACGTAAGAAAAAACATTCCTTTTGTCGTTTAGTAAAAACTCTTTGTATAAAAAGATTCCTTTTTAATAAAAGTAAAAGTCAAAGGGGTTGATACACCGTATAAAAGAAAGATGTGTATAAAACAAAATATGCCTCAATAAAAGGAGATTGAGACGAAGTCCCATACAAATAACTTTTTTTTAATAAAATAGGTCTATTATGTGTATTCACTATAAGTACACATAAAGAAAGTATAAATACAAGATAGGAAATAATAATATCATGACATAATTTGAAAGTAGGAGGTTAACCCAAAGAATAGAAATTGGGTTAAGAAGTTCCCTTACCTCGTGTCCGACTTGACTCGATCGTTCTTTAAACTCCTGAATAATAAACTATAGTTAATTTTTTTTTACTTAAGAACCTTTTACGTGTTCATTATTCCTTTTATATCACTTATTACCATGTTATGAACATTATGTAATTATTTAAGTTAATAACGGTTATTTTGTCGATCCTTGGTACTTGAGTCAAAAATAACCTTCTTATAATTACAAGTTGTTCATGTGGTGATATATCCATTATATCCAGAATTATATTCCTAATTTAGATATCATATATATCATATATATCTAGTATATACATGCATTTATAATATTACAAAACATTTAGAGGTAAGAAATGAAATGCACCGTTCATGGAGAAGGTAAGCCGTACATACGCATGAATGCTACTTTCATTTCTATTTCATATTTAATGGAATGAAATTATAATTATATAAAGTTATACTATAATTCCAGTATAATATAATGTATAATACCATTTACTCCATCCTTTATACATCCCATATATGGCATTAACGATTCAAATCACTTTGAGGGGGCGGTAGTCCGCACTTCCTAAAATGAAAATATCGCGTTTACCCATAATGGAAACCATAAAGGTATGCCATAAATGAAAAATACAGAAGCTAAAGTAAAACATAAACATATTATATATCATATATAAATATAGTGACATCTTAATGGCCACCTTTTAAGGTGTTATATGAGTGTTGAACAATCATCGTTTCGTGAGGTAGAAATTTTCCATCCACAGAAATAATATGTTCTTTAACCATTAGATATAAGTGTGTGTAAGTGTAGTTAGAATCCTTCTTATAACAACATCCTAGTATATTGAGGATACTGGTTTTGTTACAAAAGAAATTAATAAAAAGAGTTTGGGGGGTTGGAGAAGCAAAATAAAACTTAAGAACACAAGAGAGAACACTACCTTTAAAACGGGAAACTCTTTTTGATTTGAGATCAAAGGCTTCCTTGGGAAGAATTATTCCCAAAGTGAGGCTTCTAGGAGTAAGAGTGGGATTTGGAGAGACAAAATGGGCAGGTGTTGTCCGTTCCAAAGGATTTAGAGGTGTGGGTAAGGTGGTAGAGGTGGGGGCCTTTTATAAGAGGAGAGGAGGGGCACTCTTGGAAAGATTGAAATGTTACATTATTATGAAATGCTTTTCGGATTCTAAAGGTCCCACAATTATATATTTCGAGGGTAAGGTGATAAGGGTTATAAGTCTACTCATCCAATAGGTTTTTGAAAAGTGTAAGTCTTATATTTTACATTATCTTTTCATTTTATTTAAATCGTTAATTAATGAGGTAATCAATGCATCATCATGGTGTCATAAATAATTTAATTTATTTAATGTCTAAAAATTATAAAAAAAAATATCATGATGTAGGAATTTTTTTTAACTTTCTAATTAATATTTATAGTCAGAAATATGACTTGTATAACCCCATTTAATTTTCTTTTAGTAAAACAACTCATCTTTGTGACATTTTTATTTTAACATTAAATAAAACGTTTTTAATGTCATTTTCCTACCAAAGTGGATTCATGGGGTCCCCAAGTTGACCCATGTATTGTATTGGTCTGCCATGACTCATCCCATAGGGGTAGGACAAGTGTAAAGGTCATTTCATATTATAATAACATTATCTTTACCTTAAATTTCACTAATTACATTTAATCGCGATTAATTAAACTTAAACGTTACTATTCACCAAAAAATTATTTTAATATCATTGAACCACATTTTACATCCTAATGAAAACCATGTATGTTGGATTTTTAAAATTCAAATCACAGAAGTGGTAATGTTTCATTTAAACGAAAAATCAGTTTTTTAACTACCACTTAGTGGTTTCACTATTCATCAAAAATTGATGTTTTTTAGAACAATGCCAAAATTTCACCCTAAGCTATAATTGATATTCCGAATTCAAAAATGATGTCTATTTTACAAAATTCCAAACATATAAGTTTCATTAATTAATTTTATAATTAATTCCCGCTGTCACAACAAATAGCGTGTTTTTAAGAAACAATATATATCAAAAGATTGACTATTGTTTATGTCCAATTTCAATGTGAAATTAATTCCAATGACCACCATTCGATAAAATGGTAAAAATATATTCTAATTAAACTTTAAAACCACTAAATAGTATAATTTATCACTATAAATTATTTTGATTAAAAATGTTGTTTTTATGTATTTTTCACTATTCATAAAAAATTGGAAGTTATCAGAAAAATACCAAAAATTCAACATAGGCTAATTTCGATATTCCAAATCCAAAAATGAATTCCATTTTGAAATAGAAAATATATATAATTTCAAAAAGTGGGTATTATTATTAATAATGGCTATTTTGATTGGTCGCAGTGTGTTATAATCTCGAACTTGCGTACAATGCAAGCTATTGCATTATTGAAAGAGAAGCGTATCGTGGAAGCTCGGGGTGTTACATTCTCCCCTCATTCAATAAATTGCATCCTGGCAATTTGAAATTTTTCTTTTAAAATAAAAGGTTAAAAATAGAAAATACCTTTGGGGAAAACCCACATCGGAAATAAGGTTAATAAAAATATAACTTTAAAAGAATGAAAGATAAGTACAAAGGTCACCCGAGATAGCCCATACTAGGATTCTATGAAAATATGGATATGGAGGAAAAACAAACCATCAAGGTTTGATGGAGAGTTGTAGAAAACAGGATTAGGAGAAAGTTAACCATAGGAAAATCACAAACTTGTGATTGGTTAAATAGTTATTGAATCCCCAATTGGAAAAGTTAACTGGAAACGTTTTTGTTTTAAGTTACCTTTTATAAAGTTAAGGAATTTATTTAGGAGATTTACTAAGAACGTAAGGGAATATAGATACTTGTCATGTAAACATTCATTCTTTAATAAATTTTTACCACAAATCCATCTTTTACTCTAAAAGGTAATAGAACTCAAAAATATTCTATTTATCGTAATTGTATAAGGTTCCAAATATTAACACATACCATTTAGATTGGGAAAACTTTTTTGTAATAACCAGGGACTTCTTGTAGGCTAGTGGTAGGTAATAAAGGCCCGTCGCACTATGGTTGTGGGTTCGATTCCTACAGCTTTGTCCGATGCGATGGATTATGCCCCACCCTGCAGGTTGTCCTTTTCCTAAAACTATAGTATTATAATATTCCAAAAATAATCTTCAGAAATGTTTTAACCTTAAACAATACTATCCTAAGATCAACTTAATCCATTCCAACCTTTATAGTTATCCAAAATACCCCCATCCATACTTTCTCTAAAATTTCCTTAAATTCCAAAATCAATTGCAACATTAGATTCCTCAAACAAAGTAAGGTTTCTCTTATTGTCACATACCGAAAATATGATTACCTTCATCATATTAAAACCTTAATGAAAACAACAAGTACTGCAGTACAATCCTTATATATATCACATTATTCTTATAACCATAATCTAGTTCTTGAGTCCAAAAAAACAAATACAATAATTATTCTACTTCATCTGTAGTAACAGGATAATATTGGCCTTGATCCCTTGGCCTTTTCTGAGGTAAGTTTCCCTAACACTTAGGACATTCATTTGCATAATGCCCCATTTCCCTACAGTTGTAGCATTCAACATTTATAAACTCTTTCTTTCCCTTGCAATCACGAGCCTGGTGACCTTTTAATCCACATTTATAACAAACTCCCATTCCTTTTAGGCAAGTACCAGGGTGATTCTTCCCACAATTATCACATAATGGAAAATCCTTCTTTCCCTTTTTCCCTTTATCTGTCTCTTGTTCCACCATTCTCTTCTTCTCTTGCTTTACTTTGTTGTCATAAGACTTAGAGAATTCCTTTTCTATCTTGATAGAACATGAGACTATATCTTTATACGTTGAGAAGGATTATGATACTAAAGCTCGACGGAGAAACCGTTTTAACCCATCAAAGAAACGATCAATCTTACTTTTTGGGTTACGTATATAATCTGCAGCATGTCTTGCTAACCTTGTAAAGTTGGCCTCATACTTTGCGACATTCTCGTCCTCCTTTTTCCTCAGACTCAGAAATTGCCTTTCCATATATTCTTGATGGTCACGAGGAAAGTATTTTTCTAAAAAAAATTCCTTAAACTCCCTCCATTCCATACTTGATACTTCTTCAACTTCCTTTGTGTTTTGAATCAGCGACCACCATTGATCGGCATCTCCAGTGAGCTGGTAAACTGCCATGACAACCTTCTCCCTTTCGCTACTCCCCAAGGCATGGAATATTTTTTCTAAGGAGTTTATCCATTGCATAGCTTCTAATGGATTTGTACCCCCATTAAATGTTGGCGGTTGTTGCCTCATGAAGCGGTCTAACATTGATCCTCCGCGTTGCGGATCAGGGTGCTCCATACGAGTAAGGTTATTATTCATAACCTGAGTGAGTTGTCCCAGTATGGTAATAAGTTGATCAGCACCAATTGTATCTCCAGCTCCACAATAATTATCTTGAGCAGGAGGGAAATCCCTAAAAGGAGTGTGTGCATTGATGTAGTTTCCATTCCTTCCACTAGGTGCCATTTCTAAACAATGGCATAAACTATATTAGTTTATGAATCAAAATATAAAATTCCATACATGTAAAACACTTAACATAAATTGAACTATTTATGGATATAATCCATAATCATAAAAAGAAATGTTTTCTTTGAGGAAGTATATACTCATAATCATTTAATAATGTTTTGTATGGAAAATGAGAATTATCCTAAGCATATCCCTCAGGAGTCTTGTAACCAAGAGTGCAGAAAGACCCATTGTCGTGCACCGGTTCCCATTCGAGTCTAGCTCAAAGCGGTGTTTTCGGGTTTTACCCCTAGGTACATTTGTGACAGAGCCGGCTCTACCTGCTCATATCCAGACAGGGATGTATTACTCAGAAAAGTCACAAAATCTCTATAATACCAAAATTCCAGGAAGTTCTTCTATACTAATCCTCAAAGTTTATCTTCGGGCTATGTGCTCTAATCATAGTTTATCTAAATCTAGCGTCCAAGGTTAGTACTAAACTACCTCTGATACCAACTGTAACACCCTGACCCCAGCTACCCAGAGTCGTTGCATTATTGTGTAACATTGGCATGATCACAAAAGATCATGTCTCGAAAGACCGATTAATTTAGTAGCCTTGGAAACACTAGATACATTCATAAATGTTACATTACATCATAAAGTGAAAAACTACAATAACATAGTCTCCATTTTCCACACTCATATTTCCTTCAGACTATCCCTATAGGTCATTCCTAAAATACTTCTTCACATCCTGGAAAAATTAAAACATTGAAAGGGGTGAGCTTAGATGCTCAGTAAGGATAACAATATAGCGGATGCTTTCATAAATAAACATAAACATTTAAGGCAATGTTTAACTAAACAAAAGCCTTTTAGACATGAACTTCAACATTATATGGAAAAAATAAGTGAAATAATGACATTTACAAATTCACAAGGATATTCTACTTGTTGAATATTCACATTCAATATCAATAACCACTTTCATAATGATGGAATGCATAATGCAGACTATCATAACCACGTAGCCAAGGCCTCGTGCGAAGACTACAAATAAGATTCTGTCAAGGCCTCGTGCCAAGACACGAGTTTGTCTCATGAGACCTGCCGATGCATCGAGGAGCTATAGCGGGCTCCACCCGTCACTTATTAATTCCAATTCATTCCTCATATGAATAGGTTTAAACATATCATAAACCATAACATAATCGTATCACATAAAGCATGCATAAAGGAAACATAAAATTTCCCCATTTCAATAACTAGATATCAATACAACACATTTATATAATAAAAACACTTTCAAACCCATTTTCAATACCAAAATAAAAGAAAATTAGATCTTTGTATTTATTTTTCATTTTATGAAAAAGTTATGGCTTGTAGAGGAAGCTGAAACTCAAATAATAGTCACTGCGGCGGAGAAGTCGTTGTCGCCGCATACGTAAGAAAAAACATTCCTTTTGTCGTTTTGTAAAAACTCTTCATATAAAAAGATTCATTTTGAATAAAAGTAAATGTCAAAGTTGTTTATACATCATATAAAGGAATGTTGTGTATAAAACAAAATATGCCTCAATAAAAGGAGATTGAGACGAAGTCCCTTACAAGGAGATTTTTTTAAATAAAATAGATCTATTATGTGTATTCACTATAAGTACACATAAAGAAAGTACAAATACAAGATAGGACATAATAATATCATGACATAATTTTAAAGTAGGAGATTAACCCAAAGAATAGAAATTGGGTTAAGAAGTTCCCTTACCTCGTGTCCGACTTTACTCGATCGTTCTTTAACCTCCGGAATAATAAACTAGAGTTAATTTATTTTTGCTTGATAACATTTTACATGTTAATTATTCCTTTTATATCACTTATTGCCATGTTATTCACATTATGTAATTATTTAAGTTAATAACGGTCATTTTGTCGATCTTTGGTACTTGAGTCAAAAATAACATTCTTATAATTACAAGTTGTCCATGTGGTGAAATATCCATTATATCCAGAATTATATTCCTAATTTAGATATCATATATATCATATATATCCAGTATATACATGAATTTATAATATTACATAACATTTAGAGGTAAGAAATGAAATGCACCGTTCATGGAGACGATAAGCCGTACGTACGCATGAACACTACTTTCATTTCTATTTCATATTTAATGGAATGAAATTATAATTATATAAATTTATACTATAATTACATTATAATATAATGTATAATACCATTTACTCCATCCTTTATACATCCCACATATGGCATTAACGATTCAAATCACTTTGAGGGGGCGGTAGTCCGCACTTCCTAAAATGAAAATATCGTGTTTACCCATAATGGAAACCATAAAGGTATGGCATAAATGAAAAATAATAAAGCATAAGTAAAACATAAACATATTATATATCATATATAAATATAGTTATATCTTAATGGCCAACTTTGAAGGTGTTATATGAGTGTTGAACAATCATCGTTTCGTGAGGCAGAAATTCGCCATCCATAGAAATAGTATGTTCTTTAACCATTAGATGTAAGTGTGTGTAAGTATAGCTCAAATAATTCTAATAAAAAAATCCTAATATATTTAGGATACTGGTTTTGTTACAAAATAAATTAATAAAAAGAGTTTAGGGGGTTGGAGAAGCAAAATAAAACATAAGAACGCAAGAGAGAACACTACCTTTAAAACGGGTAACTCTTTTTGATTTGAGCTCAAAGGGTTCCTTGGGAAGACTTCTGCCGAAAGTGAGGATTCTAGGAGTAAGAGTGGGATGTGGAGAGAAAAAATGGTCTGGGGTTGGCCGACCCAAAGGCTTGAGAGGTGTGGGTAAGTTGGTAGACGTGGGGGCCTTTTATAAGAGGAGAGGAGGGGCACTCTTGGAAAGATTGAAATGTTACATTATTATGAAATGATTTTTGGATTCTAAAGGTTCCACAATGATATATTTCGAGGTTAAGGTGATAAGGGTTCGAACTCTACTCATCCAATAGGTTTTTGACAAGTGTAAGTCTTATATTTTACATTATCTTTTCATTTTATTTAAATCGTTAATTAATGAGGTAATCAATGCATCATCATGGTGTCATAAATAATTTAATTTATTTAATGTCTAAAAATTATAAAAAAAATATCATGATGTAGGAAGTCTTATTATATTTATAATGAATATTTATAGTAAAAAATATGACTTGTATAACCCCATTTAAATTTTTCTTTACTAAAACAACTCATGTTTGTGACATTTTTATTTTAACATTAAATAAAAAGTTTTTAATGTCATTTTCCTACCAAAGTGGATTCATGGGGTCCCCAAGTTGACCCATGTATTGCCTTGGTCGGCCATGAATCATCCAATAGGGGTAGGACAAGTGTAAAAGTCATTTCATATTATTATAACATTATCTTTACCTTAAATTTCACAAATTACCTTTAAGCGCGATTAATTAAACTTAAAAGTTACTATTCACCAAAAAATTATTTTAATCCCATTGAAAAGAATTTTAAATACTAATGACAACCATGTATGTCGGATTTTTTAAATTCAAATCACAAAAGTGGTAATGTTTCATTTAAATGAAAAATTAGTTTTTTAACTACCACTTAGTGGTTTCACTATTCATCAAAAATTGAAGGTTTTCAGAACAATGCCAAAATTTCACCCTAATCTATAATTGATATTCCGAATTCAAAAATGATGTATACTTTACAAAATTCCAAAAATATAAGTTGAATTAATTAATTTTATAATTAAATCTCGCTGTCACAACAAATAGCATGTTTTTAAGAAACAATATATATCAAAAGATTGACTATTGTTTATGTCCAATTTCAAAGTGAAATTAATTCTAATGACCACCATTGGATAAAATGGTAGAAATATATTATAATTAAACTTTAAAACTACTAAATAGTATAATTTATCACTATAAATTATTTTTATTAAAAAAGTAGTTTTGAAGTATTTTTCACTATTCATAAAAAATTGGAAGTTCTCAGAAAAATACCAAAAAATCAACATAGGCTAATTTCGATATTCCAAATCCAAAAATGAAGTCCATTTTTCAATATAAAATATATATAATTCCAAAATGTAAGTATTAATATTAATAATGGCTATTTTGATTGGTCGCGGTGTGTTAGAATCTCGAACTTGCCTACAATGCAAGCTATTGCATTATTGAAAGAGAAGTGTATCGTGGAAGCTCGAGGTGTTACAATAGTTATGGCATAATTATATATAAATATAAACCTTAAAATATCCTCAATGTGAATTATTCATTTAAATCAATATTATGTAATGTTTTAAGGATGGGTCCTTATAGTTGGTATCAAAGGTTAGTTTACACAACTTCAGAAGTTAGGATATTGTTAAATTAATATCCATAAATTATTTTTAATTTATGGTATGATTGAAATGATATAGAATTTAAAAATTTCCATTTTGCTTCACTTAAGATATTTCTGTATTTAGAATGGTTTTTCGTAGAGGAAACAGGGCTACTATGATGTTACAACATCAGGAGGAAGAAAAACTTCCAAATAATCAACCAGAGATGGTCAGAATCAGAACTGAATATTTTGTTGCAGTGATGGAACATTTGACTCAGGATATTAATGGAGGTGGTATCCATACACAAGATTATCTAGACTAACAAAAGGGAAACATGTTAGTAGTTGAGAATTTCATGAGGCATGATCCCCCATAATTCAGAAAATCGTCTTCCCTGTGCTATCTGAGGGGTGCATTAAAGAACTGGAAAAGATTCTTGTTGTCATGGGGTGTTCAGAACATCAAAAGGTTAGTCATATTGTTTACCATTTTAAAGGTGAAGCCGACCAGTTGTGGTCAATGGTGAAAAATATCAGGGATACGGAAGAGATTGATTCTCTTAATTGGGATGAATTCAAAGGTATGTTTCTTGAGAAATATTTTTCTAAGGTGGTTCATCTTAGGATGGAAAAAAATTCTTGGAATTGAGCCAAGAGGATGACTTAGTGGATTCCTTTGAAGCAAAATTCACATGACTGGAAAGGTATGCTCCAAATTTTATAAGATATCTTGATAGTAAAATCCACCATTTTTACTCATGATTAAAGACAATGTATCAATAGGATATTTCTTCTCATGAGTTCAAATGTTAAGAAAACGTGTTAAATGTGTCTAGAAGGTGGAAATGGAGTTTGCCGATGATCAGGTGTTCTTTAAAAAACAACAGAATATGAGGTTGAGGTGGCGGACGAAAGGGTAGAACTATTCAAAAAAATATCACGGTAAGAAACTTAAGATTACAATTTGTAAAAATTGTGTTAAAAAAATTCTGGGGAATGTCTTTTGAATTATGGTAAGTGCTATTGATGTGGTTAAATGAGACATAAGTCTTGTAATTTCCCTGAAAAAGATCAGGGAAATTGTATGACAAAATCTGATTTAGAATCAGTAAAAAATTTTAAGTGCAATGAAATGGGTCATTATGAAAATGAGTGTCCAACGAAGAACTCAACTAAGGGAAAGAAGCCAGACTAAAAGTATAAAGGGGTGGTGAAATCCTTTTAAACTACTTCAGTAGATGTTGGGACATTAAATAAAGTAGCATCATGTACACTGTTTGTTTGTTCAAATTATGCCAATGTGTTGTTTGAGTCAAGGTCTACACATGCATTAATTTCTGAGAATTTTTCTAGTAAATTGGGAATTCCATATCAAGATATAAATCCTAAACTTATGGTAAAAACTCCAGGGAGAAATGTTGAGACAAAAAGAAATTATAAGAACCTTCCTATCCTTGTGTGAGGAAAGAATCTACCTATAAACCTTATTGTTTTGCCTCTAGTAGAGTTTGATGTTGTTTTGGGTATCGATTGGCTTTCTATTTATCATTCTAAGATTGAATGTAGAGCTAAAGTGGTTTCTTTTTAGAAATATTTTTAGTTTGTTTAAAAGAATGAACCATTAATTTTCATAACATATCAAGAAGATGAGAAACTAGTAAATGATGGAAATGAGTGCTACCTTGAACATATTGATGAAAACAAAGGAATTCTTCAAATTAATGATGTGTCAGTGGTAAATGAGTACCTTTATGTTTTTTCTGATGAGTTTTCTGGTATTTTACCTAATCGAAAAGTTGAATTTACTGTCGACTTAGTTGCTGAGGATAAGCCAATCTCAAAACCCCCTTTTCAAATGAATCAAATGGAATTTTTAGAGTTAAAGAAGCAATTTCAGGAGTTATTAGATAAATATTTAATTCGACCTAGAACATGGGGTGCTCCTTTCTTGTTTGTTAAAAATAAATATGGTTCAATGAGACTTTTTATTGATTATGGAGCATTGAATACCATCACTATTAAGAAAAATTATCTTTTTCCTCATATCAATGATTTGTTTGATCAGCTTGAGGGAGTTTAATTTTTTTTCAAAGATTGATTTGAGATCAGGGTACCATCAATTGAAAGTAAAGGAAAAAGACTTTCTGAAGACTGCATTTTGTACTAGATATGCCCATTATGAATTTGCAGTTATGCCTTTTGGCTTAATCAATGCACCTACATTATTCATGGATCTTAAGAATATAATTTTCTGTGAGTTTTTTGGATAAGTTTGTTGTCATGTTTATTGATGATATTTCGGTTTATTCTAAAAGAAAATAAGGGCATGAATGTCATTTAAGGGTTATAGTGCAAACCTTAAAAGAAAATAAAATGTTTGGTAAATTCAGGAAGTGTGAGTTTTGTTGAAAAAAATTTCATTCCTTGGTCACATTGTTTCAAAAAATGGCATAATTGTTGATCCTGCTAAAATAAAAGTTATTAAAGAATGGACAAGACCCAAAAATATAACTGAGATCCATAGTTTTCTTAGTTTTTGTAGGTTATTGATGAAGTTTTTTTGATAATTTTTCATGGATATCTAGTACAATGGCTATGTTAACTCAAAAAGGTGTTAAGTTCATCTGGAAAAAAGAATGTGATGATTTTTTTTCAGGAATTGAAAAAAATATTGGTAAATGCTCTAGTTTTGGCACTTCCTTCCAGAAATGGTGAGTTTTTTATCTGGAGTGATGCTTTGTTGAAAGGAGTTGGTTGTGTCCTTATGCAGAATGATTAGGTAGTTGCTTATTCTTCACGTGAGTTGAAACCTCATGAGTGGAATTACCCTAAACATTATTTGGAAATAACTATTGTTGTTTTTTACTTTAAAATTTTAGAGGAATCTTTTGTATGGATTAAAACATGAAATATATAATGACCACAAATGTTTAAAGTATATATTCACTCAGAAAGAATTGAACATGAGATAGAGGTGATGGCTAAAATTAATCAAGGATTATGACTGCACGATTCATTACCATCTAGGAAAGGAAAATAAATCATCTGATGCTTTGAGTCGAAAAAGTAATGCAACATTAACCTTATTACATTTGGAACAATATCATTTGATTAAAGATTTGATAAACTTTGTCATAGAAGTTGTTGGTATAGAAAATTCCTCTATTTTGTTTCAGGTGTCATTGAAATCATCTCTATCAGACAGAATTAAGCAAGAACAGAAGGAAGACAGTGAGATGTAAAAAAAGGTAGAGTTGGTTCAGGAGGGTAAGTTTCCTGATTTTAACATTGATAATGATTGTGTTTTGAGGTTTGGGAAGAGATTATCTGTGCCTTGTGGTTCACAGTTGAAGATAGAGTTTTTATGTGAATCCTATAGTACTCCGTTTTCAGTTCATCCTGGCAGTACTAAGATATACAGAGATCTTCGGTAGTATTACTGGTGGGATGGAATGAAAAGAGATATTGCTAATTTTACTGCGAAGTGTTTGACTTATTAGTAGGTTAATGTAGAGTGGCAGTTACCAAAAAGAGTACTTCCACCTTTAATAGTTCTAGAGTTGAAATGGGAAAATATATCCATGGACTTCTTTGTGGGATTACCAAAGACATCTCAAGGTAATAATGAAATTTGGGTTATTATAGATCGATTGAATAAATCTTCTCATTTCCTTACTATTCAAGGTAATTTATCTCTAGATCAACTTTCTCGGTTGTATGTTAAAGAGATAGTCATGTTGAATGGAGTTTCCCTATCCATTGTATCTGATTATGATACCAGGTTACTTCTAACTTTTGGAAAGGCCTCCAGAAGTTGTTGGGTACTGAATTAAATTTTAGTACAACTTTTCATCCTCAATCAGATGGACTTCCAGAATGAAAAATTCAAACCTTGGAGCATATGTTACGTGCTTTCTCAATGGATTACTAGGGAAGTTGGGACCAACATCATTATTCGGTTTAATTTTATTATAATAAAAGTTTTCATTCCAGTATATAGATGGCTTAATTTGAGGTATTATATGGGAAGCGGTGTCAAACTCCAGCTTTTTTGGATGAAGTAGCTGAAACAAAGTTTATGGGACTAAAATTGGTAGAAGATATGGAATAAAAAGTTCATTTGATTCAGGAGAACATACACATAGCTCTGAGGAGGTAGAAAAGTTATGCATATAATCAGAGGAAGGATCTTTCTTTTGAGGTAGGTGATCATGTCTTTTTCAAAGTTTCTCCATGGAAAAGTGTCATGAATTTTGGTATGAAGGGGAAGTCGAGTCTGAGGTTCATTGGACCTTATAAAATGTTGTAGAATGTTGGATCAGTTGTGTATAGAGTGGATTTACCTCCACGTTTATCCCAGGTACATAATGTTTTTCATGTTTCGATGTTGAAATGTATATGCCGGATCCATCTCATGTTTTGAGACCAGAGGTAGTTCAGTTTTAAGAGAATATCGATTATGAGGAACAATAGGTCCAGATTCTTGACTGAAGAGAGGAAGTGTTGCAGAATAAGGTAATTAATCAAGTAATGGTTTTGTGGAAAAACCATATGATTGAAGAGGCAACATTGGAATCTGAAAATGATATGAGGGATAAATACCCCCATTTATTTGATAAGTGAATAAAATTGCAAGGAAACAATTTCTAAAAGGGGGGGAATGATTTTACATCCTAGGTAAATAAATAATAACACATTTTCATATTTATTTTCAAATTTTTTAATGAAATATTAATTATATTTTAAAGGGGATGATATGTTCGATTGCGTACCTGACACGCAACAATGGGTTTCTCCGAATTCTAATGTGGCACACAATACTGAGTCATACTGAAAAATAGTAATATAATACTATTTTAAATGGTAGTAAATTCCTTGCCATTATATTGGAAGGAATGAATATAACTAACTACAATATGATTATACATGTTTGTAAAATGTTTTTTCATTTATTAAATAAAATTTAGTATCTTAAAATCTGAATGAATCTAATTTAATGCTTAAATACTCTAATATTCTTTAAAAGGTTGATTTACCACCTTTTGATAGAGAAACCTATTTAAATATAGTTTTTTTCACTTTTATATGTTATATTTGACAAAATAAAATTTTTCTCTAGAATCAGGAGATCAAAATTTACTTTGGGAAATTTTTTGGTATTTTTCTAATGAAATTCATTTTTTAATGAATAGTGGAAAATATTGTATTTTAATTCAAAAATACATTTTAATATAATAAATTTATATAGTTAGATGATATTTTTAATTTCATTTAAATTTAATTAGATTATAATTTTAACATTTAATCCAATGTTGGTCATTGGAAGTAATTTCACTTTGAAATTGGACATAAACAAGTGTCAATATTTTGATAGTTATTATTTTTTTAAACAAGCTTTTTGTTTTGACAACTGGTATTGATTTTAAATTAATTAATGAAACTTATATGTTTTGAATTTGGTAAAATAGACATTATTTTTGAATTCAAAATATCAAATATAGCTTAGGATGAATTTTTGGTATTTTTTTGAAAACCTTCAATTTTATATTAATAGAAAAAACACTGAGTAATAGTTAAAAAACTGATTTGTTCATTTAAATAAAATGTTACCGCTTAAGTGAATTGAATTTTAAAATCCTAAATTCATGGTTGTCATCAGTATGTAAAATTTGGTTCAATAAGATGAAAATAATTTTTGGTGAATTTTAACTTTCGACTTTTATTTACCACGGTTAAATGTAAATTGGGTGATTAAAGGTAAAAATAATATTATAATAATATAAAATTACATTAATACTTGTCATAAACTTATTTGATGAGTCATGGAAGACCAATAAAATCCTTGTGTGAGATTTTTGGCCTTTCTAATCCATTTGGGTAAGATAATTCAATTAATAACTTTTTATTTAACGTAAAAATAAAAATGTCATTAACATGTATTGTTTTGAAAAAACAATTTTAATATGGGGTTATATAATTGATATATTTAACTATAGATATTAATTATAAATAAAAAAATATCTCATACATCATGGTATTTTATTTATAAATTTTAGACTTCAAATAAATAAAATTATTTATGACACAGTAATGACGTAGTGTTTACCTCATTAATTAATGATTTAAATAAATTAGATTATAAAATTAAAAAAACATAAAAATCCTATCCAATTCTTATTGGATTATTTAATTTTGAACAAGAGTCATCTTATCTTATACTTTAATAAGTTTTGGACTTTATAAATCTAAAATCATTATATTATAAAATAATATTTTCAAACTTTCCTAAAGAGCCCCTCATCCCCCTTATAAAAGATCTCACCTCTAACCCATTACTCACATATATGAAGCCAATTTTATCATCTAAACTCTTCCCAAATAATCTCTAAATATCCCTGTCTTCCACCTTGATGCCTTACCTTAGGCAGAATAAATTTTAATAAATTATTTTGGTTCAAACCAAAGGGAGTTACCCGATTTAAAGGTAGCGTTTTCTCTTAAGTTATTTTATTTTATTTTACTTCTCCAACCCTCTAAACTCTTTTTATTTCTTTATTTTATAAAATCACCAGTATCCTCAATATACTAGTTTGTTTATATGAGAAGTATTCAAAATACACTTACACACACCTTCGTCTAATGGGTAAAGAACATACTATTTCTATGGACTGAAAACTACTACCTCACAAAATGGTGATTGTTCAATATTCTTCTATGACCTCTTATAGTGGCTATTAAGATGGAAATGTATTTAAATGTGATATATATTATATTTATATTGTCTCTAAAAATCTTTATTTTTTATTTATATCATACTTTTATGGTTTCCATAATGGGTAAATATGATAGTTTCATTTGAGGAAGTGTGGATTACCTTCCTCTCAAAGTGATATGAATCATTCATGCCATACATGGAACATATAAAGGATGTAATTAATGAAATTATGTATATGATATTATACTAGAATTATAATATAGCTATGTATCATAATTTTTCCATTTGATTAAATATGAAATAGAAATGAAAGTAGCATTCATGCGTACGTACGACTTACCGTCTCCATGAATGGTGCATTTCATTTCTTCCCTCCAAATGTAATGTACTATTATAAATACATATATATACTAGATATATATGATATATATGATATATAAATCATTATTATCATTTTAGAGATAATGGAATTTTGACGACATGAACAACTTGTAAGGATAAGAAGTTCATTTTTGACTCAAGTACCAAATATCGACAAAAAGACCATTATTAACATAAATGTTTACATAATGTCTATAACATAGTAATAAGTGATATAAAGGGAATAATAAACATGAAAAATCATATTATGAAAGTATAAAATAACTTTAGTTTATTATTCTCAACATTAAATAATGAATGGGTCAAGTCGGACAAGAGGTAAGGGACTTCGTATCAATCTCCATTCATTAAGGTATATTATGTTTTATACACCTCATTCTTTTATACGGTGTATAAAAACATTTGAATTTTCATTTCATTAAAAGGGAATATTTTTCTATGAGTCATTTTACCAAACTAAAAAAAAGAATTTTTCTTTTTAAGGTAAGCAGTTACAACGACCTTATTTGTCGCCTTGAGTATTATTTGATCATTCACATCCTTAACATGGAATAATGTTTTAAAAGGCAAATAAATAACATATACTCTTATATATTTTGTTATTAAAAATTTTTTTGATAATGTATTTTTTATGTCAATATATTTAAATGATATATTGTGATTGAAATGTGGTAATGATATCTTTCCTTTATGTTTGTTTTTTGTGTTATGAATAATTTATGGTCCTTTGGAATTATTTACATATATGGGTGGTTTCGCGATAAACCTAGGGTGGGTGATCCCAACATACATCTTCAATTCATTGAGAACATGATGGTGGTAAATGATAATGTTTCTCCTAAGAGATTCAGGGAATATACTATGATGGGTATTCCAAATGTAACTCCCTACCAAGTTGTGAAAGCTATAATTAAAGTATGTTATGGATGACAAAAGTTACCTTTATGATTTAGGATTTCTATGTATTATTCATAAATCTGGTGATTTCAGGAGGTATGAGCATATTATAGGTATGTATTGATGGAATAATGTTTCCTTTATTTATTTTATAATTATTACTGATATTTTTATGCTCATCCCATGTTTTGAAATGTGTTTTATAGGACTTAATGATGAATAGGTTAAAAGATGGGGTCAAGGAAAAGTCATGCAGTCTAAAACATGGAAGTAGATATGACTCTTTTATATACGAGTTTTTATTTTATGAAAAAATGGAAACTGAGTAGAAGTGTCTACGTTGTAATTTTTGAGATTTAATATAATATATATGGCCTAATTCTCTAAATCTCTACACCTAAAAAGATCTTCAATGTGAATTGTTCATTTAATTCAATATTATGTAATGTTTTAAGGTCAGGTCCTTATAATTTCACATTAATTTCCCTAATTTTCATTTCTTATAAGAACCCTAATCACAGTGTCTATAAAATTTTTTGTTTGATATTAATCCAATAATGTGTATTTAATTTTTAAAATTATTTTAAATTCATTTATTTTACCAAAATGACCTTTTCCTTTTTTAAGAGTCTTGTTGTGACTTATTCAACTTTGTATGTAGTAGGTGTTTCTATGTAATTATTTTATTAAAAAAAACTCAGTAAATTATATAATTTATTAAATAAATCTTCTAAAGAATTTATACCAATATTTTATACCCATGACTGTTTTATATAAACTATCAAAATGTTTTTAATTCTTGGAGATGAAGTGGTTTTATTTAATTTTCATTTCATCCTTTGAATTAAAATTTTACCATCATAAAATATTTAATTAATTGAATATGGGGCTCATTTAAAATATTTATGATAATAGGTGAATGCTTTTATCTCTCCCTTTATTTTGAAATGAAATAACCCATGTTTAAAGGGTTTTTTTAATGTTAAATTTTTTTTTTATGTTACAACTAAGGGATGAAAAACATTTTATCTCTACCTTAGTTCAACTATAATGACACATAACACTCTATAATTGACATGAAACCTTTCTTGGCATATTATTTTTTACCCTATTGATCATACCTTTATAGGATACAGGTAATAATTTTATCTCTAATACTAAAACGATTGAATTTGGTTATTAAAAATAAGACCCTTTCAATAGAAATGTGAATTAACTATTATGTTTTTTTTTGTTCTAATAGTTTTATTTTTTATAGTACATATCCCATTTTTTATAATATTTTACAGTTTTTATTGGAATATAGCTTTTATTTCTGGTTATAGAATGGATAGAATCTGGATGTATTGTACCAATAGAATTTCAACCGCATTTCCAAAAAATTTGGAGAATTTTTTAGTTTTTCAATTTGAAAATTATTTAGATAGATTTTGTATATAGTCTTCATGATATAAATGTGTTGGGATACCATGTTTAATCTGAGAAGAAGTTAGCTACCATATAATGAAATTTGGATTTCTAAAAAACTATTATGTTTGGTATCACCAATGAGATATGAGTCAATGTTCTACTGCTCATGAACAAAATGAATGAAGTGGAATAGATAATTTGATATTTGATCACTTTCCCTTTTTCCATAATCTAGAGTGATATAGTATGCTAGTGCAAGAAGACAATGATATCAATACACATGAGAAAAATACTAAAGATGATAATGAGAGAGTGAAAAATTTAATGGATGATTCCAAAAATCCAGTATATCAGGAATGTACTAAAATGACCAAGTAGGAATTTTTAATGTGGGTATATCATGGGAAAACCATGTATGGAATTTCTAATATATCTATTGATTATATTCTTACATTTTTAAAGGAATTAATTACTAATGGTGCAGATATTTACTCAAATCATTTCAAGGAACTGAAGTAAATTAAGTAGCTTGGATTTGATACTAATATTGTCCATGCTTGTCCAAAATATTGAATTTTTTTTGGGAGGAAGCAACTGACCATAATGACTGTAAAGAATGTGGTATATCATGATGGAAATAAAATAAAGATGGAACACCATATCATGTGGCACAGAATCTCATGTGGAAGTTTCCATTGATTCCCAGACTTCAAAATCTATTCAGGTCTGCAAAAATCTCATCCAATGTGTGATGGCATAATGCTGAGAGAATTAAAGGTAACTATGAATTGGTCTATCCTACATATGTATTAGTATAGCAGACATTTGATGAAAAATATCTTTATTTTTCAGTCGAGGTGTTTAATGTCAGGTTGGTTATATCCTGTGATGGTTTTAATATGTTTGGTCCGATGACTTCTTCTCATAGCACATGGACAGTTATTATTCATTTTTATAATCTTCATCCATGGATGTGTATGAAAAAACATTTCACTTTCTTAAGTATACTGATATCTGGACCTTCTAATCCTGGTAATGACATAAATGTATACTTGAAACCTTTAATAAGAGAGTTGAAACAACTTGGGTATTTGGGTGTGAAGACATTCTATGCTTCTTCAAAACATACGTTTTAGATGCATGCTGCACTTCTATGGACTATAAATGATTTTCCATCTTATTCAATGATGTGTGGGTCGAGTACGAAGGGAAAACTATCATGTCCCATTTTTATAAAGAATACATGATCTAAAAGGCTTAAATATCATCATAGTTTCAGTTTCACAGGGAATCGACAATTCTTTCCAATGTATTATCAATAAAGGATGAATAATCAGAGGTTTGATAATACCTTGAGACTAAACAACCACATCAATGTTTGTCAACAAGTTATGTGCTTAATGAATTTAAATATTTCAGTTTTGCATTTGGTAAAGGTCATTTGAATTCTGAAAAGTGGAATAATGTTGACAATGAAACCACTTACAATTGGAAAAAGAGAAGTATTTTTTTGAGTTTCCATATTGGCTTAAAAATTTGTTACGTCATTGTTTAGACATAATACATATTGAGAAAAAATTTATATGCAATGTCTCTTGTAATTCTTATAAATATCAAGGGGAAGACCAAATATGACTTCCAATATCATCGGGACATGTTGGATTGGGGTATTTGACCAGAACTACATCCTGTGTGTATCAGTGAAAACAAATGGAAAGTTTCTTGTGATTATTATCTGATGGCACTATCAGATAAAGATCAATTTCTGGTAGAATTGGAGAATATCAAGGTTCCTGATGGCTATTCTGGAAACATATCTAAACGAGTCGACATTAGATATGTTAAACTAAATTCTCTAAAAACACATGATTATCACATCCTTCATGATGAATTGATTACAATGTAAAATTGGAATTTTCTATCCAATAATGTAAGGGATACATTAATTCACTTATGACATTTTTTAGAGAACTTTGTGGTAAAAATTTATCGAAGTCATTCCTAACAAAAATGCAGTTGGAGGCACCATTAGTTTTATGTGAGATGGAAAAGATTTTTCCTCAATCCCTTTTCACTTTTATGTTGAATTTAATGGTTCATATTTTAACTGAAACACTTCTTGGGGGACTAGTTTCTTTTCGATGGATGTATCCTACTAAAATAAATATGTGCACAATGAAATCATATGTCTGAAACAGAAATTATCCTGAAGGTTCGACTGTGAGGGGTTTTCTAGCTCAAGAGTGTATGGATTTTTGATCAATGTATTTTTTTTTGATATCACCACAATACATAACCAACCAATGAGAAATGAAGATGACCAGTATAGAGAAATTGAGGCATTGTTTCCATCTCTTACCCATATATGAGTAATTTTTGGGTCTTATACATTGGATACATTGAGCCTTGAAGAGCGGTAGATGAAACATCATATAGTCTTTTCTAACTGTGGTTTTTTCGATGACTATATAAAGTAAGTAATTTCTAAATTTATATGTTTTATCATATTATGAAATTTCACATATACAGTACACTTTTATTATCATTTTATGTATAGAACATAAAAAAATTATAATTAGTGTTCATCGACCTTTTCCTTTGATAAGGAGAGAGGCTTTGCATAGCCTAGAGTTTTTTTCTTGGTTGAAATCAAAGGTATTACAATTAAATTAATTAGTTTAAAATATATATATCCATTTAATTGTATTATTTATATATATTTCAGGTGTTGATCTTACCGGTTGGACCCATTTCTCAAGAATTATGAGCTTTGGATTTTGGTCCTAATTATTCGGTTTGTGAATGAAAATCTTTAATAATCAATGGGTATAAATTTGTTACAATGGATCGAGTGCTGAAAATGAGAACACAAAATGATGGATTTATGTTAACCACTACAATTCATTGTTATGCAAGTGTATCATATATTCGGCCTCGATATGAATATTTGAATTATTATGGACTTGTTGAGAAAATATTGTTATTGGATTACTAATCTCAACATAGACTCACTATGATGAAATGTAAATGGTTTGATTCAATGAGTTGACAAGGTACATTTTTTATGACTGTGGATTTACAGTTATTGATATGAGTCGATTCCTGTGTACCGATAAACCATACATTTATTCATCAATGGCTAAACAAGTGTTTTATGTGAAATATTATCTGAGACCCGATTATGGTGTCATTAATGACGTAATCCCCAGACATATTTTTGATGATGTTGGTGATGAAATATCCACCATTGACACCCCCATTGGTGTTGGCCAAAATATTTCATTCGATGAATCAAATTGTCCCATTGTGAGAGTTGATGTTGAACCTGATGTAGTGGTTAGTAATATATATAAGAAACCATATATGTTCACTGTTCATTAGGTTTACATTGAATTGAGTTTATCGGGTTAGTATTACCATAATTAATTTAATTATGCTTTAGTTTGTAATGATATGTTTTTTGTATTTTCTAGTGGTGTTTCATTAAATCAGATTTATTTCAATTTAAAAAAATGGTATAAATTTTATTTGTAGAAAATGTTTAACTTGGTAATGTAATTTTAAAAACTGTTTTAGTCATTTATTTGTAATCATTTGTACAATTAGTAATTAAAAGAAGTCATATCAGTTCCTATCATGAATTGAGGTCATATGTAAGTTGTATGCATGATTTGTAAAAATGATTTCTAAAAACATTACATTTCATTACTTTGTATATTATTTCAAATACTATAGAAGGTCAATGGAAGAGACTATATGATCCTAATCGACCAGGGAATGATCATGAGTTTCCTTCACTTCCATCAGTGAGTATTATAATTGTAATGTTTTTCTTCTACATTACATGTAATTTCATGTCAATATTCATTATCAAATTTTTATGGACATTTAGTTCCACTGGATTTGACTCCTAATCCTGTTAGCATGGGTATGTGTGGGGATTCTCCAAGACTAAGATGGAGAAACTTTCATACCTATTTCCACACTAACCCACCATCATAATCTGCTTACACCACACCTTTTCTTCCTCCTCTTGATTCCCCAGGGTTGTTTTTATCTATTCCTCCTTCATCATCTCAACTACCCTCTTATTCACATGACATGTATTTTCCTCCTTTAGGGATGATCCCAGTGATGCCTCCATCATCTCAGTTTTCCTCTTCTTCATATACGATGACTAAACTACATCCACATATGTTTCCATATTTACCATATCCATATCCAATTATGCATGCCACATCCCACTACCCATATGTTTTCATGTCTACATCACCTCAAATTCATACCATCTAGCCTGAATTTGATGAGTTTGTTCCATTATATTCCAATGCAGTTCATGAAGGTCACCCAAAGAATGCACTGGAACTGACACTTCTAGAAGATGTTACTGAGTCAGGACAGCCTAAAGATCCATCAGAGTTTATTAAGTAGCATACAGACGGTTTTTGATTATAACTAGTTTAAATTATTTCACTTCATTTTTGTCGTGTTATACCGTGACTTAATTATTAATTCTCTATATTTTTATTATTTAGTGGGATCTTCTGCTAGGTGACATGGGCACACTCAGATAAAGGAAGTTTGGGATATCCAGACACAGCTAATGGTGGATTACAATAGACAAAATCTGATGGAAGGTCAAAATGCAACGTAGTGTAGAAGTTTCATGGACACTTTTTCTAAGTAACCTGATATCATTCTGGTGGAACTGGTGTCATGGATACGTATAAGTAAAGATATTAAGGACAAATCATGGGAGAAAATATGGGTACATTTCTTTATAAATTCATACCGATATTATTGGTGTATTTAAATGAAATAACATGCTCATTGCAGATTCAGTTTAACTTTCCCAACGGAGAAGATATTAAGACTGCAAGGTTGATGGATATTGGGGAGTTCTGGTGCCCATACAAGCATGAGTTTTATAATGGTAGGAAGATAATGGTTGGTACTGACTTAGAGGGTGTACCCATATTCCCTGATGGCCCAAAAAGTCAATATGAGAAAATGATTTCACATTAGAAGACTTAAATGTTTAAGGTAATCCCAATCTTTAATGGTTTTCATATAAAATATAATTATTATTACTTTTATTAGAATTTTTTTTAGGATGTGTTAGAGAAAAACATAATGAATAAAGATTCAATGAATATTTTCACACATTGGGGCACACTACAATGCCCAGTCATGAAAAGCACCAGGTACTTTAATTGGTAATTGTGATGTTATACAGGTTTTTCTACTGAAAATATTATTGAATATACATAGTACATATTTTTGAATTTCTCATATATGGTTATAATATGGATTTGTTTATTTTTCATTTGTATCAAGATTCATTGGGCATCAAAGGTTATGTACATCGTGCCAAATTATTTTTCTCCAGTAGAAAGAAAATGGATGAAAGTGCAGTAAATGCACATACACAAGAAAACATTGTAAGGTTTTTTAATTATATTTTAAATATTTATACTAAATTCATAATTTTGTATGTTTATACTTTCAGTTATCTTCCTTTGAGTCCCTTGATGGTAAGGAATATGAAAACTTCGGGCCACATGATAAATTATGTCGGGTATTAGGTAAGGAGAACCTGGGGAGAGTATGATATTGACCAAGGAAAAAACCTCATCCCCTCTTGGTATTGGTCATCATCGGGATCCTCTCAATCCTCCCAGGACTTTGAGCTGGTAATCACTCATGCTTAAGTAGCTAAGGCTAATAAAATATCTTTAGAGGAGCGTGAAAGAAGTAAGCTGATGACCGAGCCTTTTTTTGAAAGCTATGGCAGTTTTGAGTCATTCGCTTCCATAAGAGGATGTTTCTACTTTTCAATCATATATGGCGTCAATTATCTCTTTAAATGACGTGTTGGGTGATTCCAAGGAGGGCTGTAGTGGCGATGAAAGTGGTGGTGATAGAGTTGTTGGTGGTGAGGATGTTATTGATGCCGCTGTTGGTGATGAGGCTGCTAATGATGTTGATAACGATGATGATAAAGATGATGATGATGATGGGTATGGACATAGGGATGGGGATGTTGGTAATTGTGGATATTAATCCCCTCCATTTTTGACATAGAATGGAGACTTTTGTATTTACTTTAAGATCTTGAATTGAATTCTTATATGGATGTGAATGGTTTATTTATTTTCTTCTATAATAATCTGTATAAATTTTTGCATGCATTTACATAATGATAACATTATAATCCTTAGTCATGAATATGAGTAAGTGATTCCTTTACTACCACAGAATACATAGCTTTAAATGATATACCATATAGTGACATTGGATTCAATTTATTGTCTCTTTATTTTTCATAAATTATTTAATAGGTAGGTCTAAATAAATGATGGTAAAAAATGAATATACTACTTAGTTGTTTTTTCTAAAATTTTCATTTTGTGAAATATGAGTTTTTCTATTGATTGAACTGGTTAGTTTTTTTGAGATCCCAAGTCCCTGAGTTCTATGGTACATGATAGATATTTCTTTTGGGATTATAGGTAGCTTTGTATAAAGGGTGTTGAATTTAAATAGAGTCATACATCATTGGTACAGGATAATGGGAAAGTAAATGCATGAACTTATCCACCCATTGATATGACTAAGTGGGGTAATAGGTAACAAGGAAAAATCCAATAGTCAGACAAACCATCACCAAGGTAGGTATCTAAGGCATATGTTCATCATGATAGATCTATCTTGTTTTTTTATGTTTGATTAGTTGATGGATGATGATGAATATGATCCTAAGATGGTGAGAGGTTTTTTTATAATATCTTATACCATCATCTATGTTTTATTTGATATTACAGTCTCCCATTATTTTATTTTTACGCAACTACCGTCTCACTTGTGACTAAAAGTGGAATTAACTCAGAGTATCATGAGTATATATTCACCTTTTTCTAAGTGGTTGTAATGAAGTAAAAAAGACTCCCTCAATTAAAATTTCTATAATATTGTTTTGACACCTTTTAGACTTTTATACTTTAGATATGAGAATATTTGATCATATAATGGGAATGGATAGGATAACCAAATTCAATGACTTTATTGATTAATATTAAAAATTAGTCTCATTATCTTCTCTTGATGAAACCTAATATGATTTTATGGGAGAATGGGATTATCATGAACGTGAAGCTCGGTGGGATCATTATAAATCTTGAACTATTACATTTAAATTACTTTTTAGTTCTCATTGTAGTTTAGACAAAGTGACTTTTAGTATCACCTCCAATAGTAGGCTTCTTCCCAGATGTGTTCCCCACAATTTTTTGGGTTTCATCGTAAATGTGAGGTGGAGTTATTGATCAATATGTCTCATAGAACTAATCTAATTTAATCCCACTATATTATATGACATAAAAAAATTCGGTTAGTTCCCTTATCCAAGAAATATAATGAAATTATACAGTGTTTCATAGATTTTCTGAAGTTACAATAATGAAAAGATACATATTTCCTAACATAAATTAATTGTATTGATAGGTCATATTGGAAGTAATGAGAAAATGATTCAATGAAGAAAATTAGAGTTCAATTCACTGATAACATTACTATATTTTTTATAAAGACCATACACAGTTATAAATATGTAGTAAAATGTTTTGAAGATAGTGTATACCTATTCCTGGTATAGGGATTAGATAAGTGGAAGATGATCTAATCCTCTAATAGTAAAAATTTTCTGATTTAGTTTAGGGGAAATTTTTTTTTGTATTGAAGATAGTGTAAAACTATACATTGTAGTGTTTTTTTGTAGCTAGGTTGTGACCCTGCATCATTCCCCAAAGCCATTCCAAGATGGATTCTTTTTATTAAAATATTGATGATTATCCCTTAATTAGTTAATGACCATGAGGACCAACCATGATCTTTAGAAAATGAACTAGAAACTCCCATGTGTAAAGGTAGCTACATGGATTATGCTAAGCATGATATCCACTGTGCTCTAGTAAAAAATATTCCAAAGTATATAAAACTCAACCCAAAGATACTAAGACACACCTAAGAAGTAAAGGCACCTCATAGAATCAAATGATATCAAAAAAAATCAACTAAATATTCTCCAACTCTTGAATTCAATTCCAAATATGAATTTTCAAAAAAAAAATCTTATGCCCTTATTCACAAATTTCAAATTCTTCTTGAATTATAAACTTGGAAAGAAGTATGGAACTATTTCTTTTGATTTAGAATCTGGTGAAATCAAGTTATCCAGAACATCCTTATGGCTGATCATATTTTCTTCTACCATCTTTTTTTAAAACGTATACCACTTATTGTGAAAATAAGAAAAATTATGGTAGGAACTCTTGATGGACCATTATTGTGAAAATAATTGTTTCTGGTAGCTCGATGAGGAGGATACATGAACGAGCATTAGGCCCATGCAGGACTGGGATTTTCAATAAAAATAGTAACATATATCTTCTTGGTTCGTGCTATAATGTTTCCCCAATAGAGTCACTTTCAGATGCAACTAATTTGACTGGATTACGTGCATTCGAAATTGATTAATTATCAAGAATATTAATTACATATCGCAATGTTTAGTTTTATTATAGTATTCTGGAATTTATAAAAAACAATTATTGATTTATAGTATTTACTAGTAAATTTACTGTATTATTTGATGCTATCAGTGATTCAACATAGACTAATGATGTAGGCTGGGGTTTCATGCTCAGGAGCAGCCAGATTCTTATTTCTTAGGTGTCTGTCATCTAGGTAATTAAATAATTTCAGGTCCCCATTGATTTGATTTCTCATGTTTTTATTTACATGATAATTTTTTCATTTTAATTTTATTTTCGGGTATATATTTTTCATAGATTTGAATGATTTTAGAGAAAACCAGTTGATATGGAAAATCAAATATTAGAAGATAAATATAAACTGCAATCATTTTTTTCATCCTTTTAGACTACTAATGTTGTTATATTCTAATTATACAGCCACTGGATTCTGAATATTGTGAAATGATGTACTATTTTGATGATTCCAAGACATCATCTCTCTTAATCCACAATCTACTGTTGGTTTGAAAACCATATGGTCTTTCTCTAGGATCATGGGTAGGCCCTTACACAGGAACCGTTTTAACTTCTCTGATGGTTTTAGCTTAATATCATCATCTTTTAGTCACTAGTATTATTATAAATCACAATTAATCTTTATTAGTCTTCTAATTTAATCTATTTTATTGTTTAATCATAACTATTTAGTAAAGTAACAGTTTATGTAATTCACCATTAAATGTATCTTGATTGAATATTGACTTTGTAAGACTGTAGTGGTTCATGGTTGAATGTCTAGAATGTCCCTTAGACCAGCTTATGATAGGGGGAAGGTTTGATTTAGGTTTAGATGAGTAATGAGTGGATAAATAGTTTTAAGGCATAAAAAATTTATTTTTTTAGGGATTTACTTGTATTAAACATTATTTGGTTTATTGGAAAGTGAAAAATTAGTTTAACAAGTTACCTTATACGAGGAAGGAGAGGAGAAAGTGTGACATAGTAACATGAAGGTTCTTAGGAAAGGTGATGGTCTGGGATAGGTGAGGTTCCCACCTTCTAGAATCTATGGCGCCTTTTGGAACCTAAGTTGTTTTCCTAACTTAAATTTATTCCTAACATGAGAACCAAAGTCCTCACAAAGAGAGATAGACGTGTTGGATTGCTCCAAAAACACAATAGACGATGGATTGTATTTTGTACACATCATGGGACTATGATTCAAATATTTCTTTCTAGTCCTATAATTATTTGTAGAGATAGAATGTCACATACCATAAATGTTCTTACCGTGAATTAATTTATATTTATAATATGTTATATACTTTTGTACTTTGTCATCCTCATAAATATCTGAAATGTCTTCCCATTTACCAGTGGATCGTAATGTTTTTTTTTCATCTTTAATAGCTTGAAGAAAATCCATATCTATTTTCACTTGTACCTCAGAAGAAACCATTTCTACAACCTAAACATTGGTTCCATGAGATACTACTCCAATATTCTCATTTTCATTGAGAGGCCTTGAATCACATGTCAGCATTAAGGACTCCCCAGCTGGAATGCCTCATCCTTGTTAAAGATTATCTCTTAAAGGTGAAACTGCACATTGAATTTTCTGGTTCTGTACACAGAATTTCCTGGTTCAGCATAATCTTTGAGACTAAACTAGAAAAAAAATTCCCTCTCTCATAATGTGTTGTCTTAATTAACTCTAGAATGCAATTTTTTGGATCCCCTATCCTAAGAATGGGTTTAGAGCATGACACCTTCTCATTTTTTCTCCTTCCCTCCCTCCAAAAAATATATTTTTTATTGATGTTTTACACCCTCCACCACTCTAGCCCATCATTGTACATGTCTTATTCCCGTGGGAAATCCATCCTCTAGTTTATGTTTCTACCTAGGATGTCCATTAACCATCCTACTATCATTGGAATATCATCTTATAAAATACTTCATGAAATGTCCCTAACCATCATTAGAGTATCACCACCACTATCTCAGCTGACTAGAACCATCCAAGGATACCTGAAATATAGAATATCTATCATGGGAATGTATTTAAACACTTATAGATAATTTGGATCCATGTTTTTGAAATCATCTAGAAGCTGCTGATGTCTCAACTCTAGGGTTCCCATATTCAGTGACAACTATCGGATACTACTCCACTTAGAATACCTCTACCACAAAAGCACAGTTGAGAACTCTTACATAAGTTGGAATGAAATGATATATCATACTATCCCATATATTTCTATAGATATTGTTTAAAAAATACTTTATCAATAGAACAAATTTGAAATCATATATATGGATTATTGTTAGTTGTTAGTGGAAAACAAATGATTTGTTTTTATTTCATCTTAGTCTATAATGTGTGGAACTACTTATATTTTGTTCTCTGAAAGATTGTTGTAAGTAGGAAGTGGTATGGTGGGAAGCATTTGGAAGCAAGAAGAAGCAAAAAGGTCGGCAGTTACTGCTTCCTCGGGGAATCATCTATATGAAAAGTCTATTAAAATGTGGGAATAAATATAGTTTGGTAAAAATATATACCCACGGCTCAAGACAACCGTGGGTATTATGCTATTCCCAGAATTACCTATACCCACAGTTTAGTGAACTGTGGGTATGTTATATTTTGTTAAACATGTTTTCCCATGGTTTTAAAAACCGTGGGAATAGATTTATACCCATAGTTCAATTAAACCGTGTGTATAATGAAATTTTGAGCAGTCTACACACACAGTTTCTAGAAAACCATTGGTATAGGGAAATCTTGACCCCTCGGGAGCCCATAGTTCATGAAACTATGGGTATAGCCTATACCCATAGTTTCATTTTCTATACCCATGGTTTGAAATCGTTGGTATAGGGAGATTTTCCAATTGTGAATTCTTATTCTTTCTTTGGATGGATTATGTTATAATCATGGAACTTGTTTATTATCCATGAGTTAATTGAGTTATGTATGAACATTGATTATTATTAATATTTAAAAGTGAAGTATTGTATTTTTTTATTAATGATTGGTACTTGGAAATTATTGATGATGAACTAGTGATCTTGATACATTATATATGAAGGGTTTAACCCCATTATAGCTCATAGGTGCTCTTGATATAGCTTATATAATAGGAGTTCCCAGATAGAACCTGGTGAGAAAGATATATATTATATGATGGGTGTTCTGAGATAGCCCAGAGTGATATTGATATATCTTATACAATGTTTGTTCCCAAATGGTTATGGGTGAGCATGATATAGATTATATAATGGCTGCATCCAAATATCCCTTCAATGCATTGGGTAGTTTTCCTTGTCTTTATAGTCTTGAAGGATAGGTTTTCCATAGGGTTTCTCTTAATGATTAAATTGGGCTCCAGATATTTTGGACATGGGTTTATAATGGGTTATAGAGTTAACGTTCCAAAGATACCTATATGGTTTATTTTTTTATTGGTATGAGATTTGATATTTTTTTATCAATATTGATATCACAGGGCTCCTGATTATTGAATCATAATACTGTTGAATTTTTTTAAAACTGTAATCCAAGTTTCATGTTTAAAGATATAGGTATTGATGGGTATGGTTTATCTTATGTTTTTCTCATGAAATTTTCTTATGTCATTATACCCTTATTCTCATATTATTTTAAATGATTACAATATTTTTTAAATGATTATGTTTAGCCTTACTGATAATTTGAGATGAACCTTCTTATGTTTTCTTTTACCTAGGTTAAAAAGAATGATGTTAAATGATTTTTTTCTAGAAAATTTTCTAACATGATGATGTTTATGAAAAATGTTAAGGACTTAATATGGAATATGAAAAGGTGAGTATAGTGGGAAACATACTCCAATGAATTCATGGGTATTTTTTATGTAAGAGTTTTTCCTAATTATATAAAAATTTAAACATAAAATGCCCTTTGGTATGTAAGTGATCCAAATTCACTTTTTGATGTTATATGTTGTGAATAGAAAAAACTGGGTAGCCATCATGGGTATTAAATCTATAAATGTAATGTTTATGATTTTAGTAACACATCTGGGAGTGTGGGTTCGGGGCTGTTATACTAACTCGAACTAAAATGTGGAGGTTAATGTTGGTGATCAATGTCAAAAATTTATAAATTATAAAGAAAAAGGGAATGGTACACATACTATACACTATATAAAAATTAATATCTTATTTGATTCTGGATCTACTCACTATTCTTTGTTATAAGAATTTTTGATGTCTATCATAATAATAACTCAATGATTAGATGTTGAATTTTTTGTAAAAACTCATAATGATATAATGATAACATATTAAGTATGCGATTCTTATCCCATTGATTTTTGTGGGAATAAAAACATCAAAACATGCCTTTAAAAGAGATATCCTTTATCAATCCTATTCAAAAGCAATGAAAATGGGAACCTTTATTAGTGCTAAATCAACTGCTGATAAAGGGTTCCTTTAATCAGTGTTTTTTAGCAATGATAAATGGTAAAATTTATGGGTGCCTTATTTTTAGCACTGATAAATGGTACCTTTTTTATTGATTTATTTTTAGAGGTCATAAAGGGGTCCTTTATCATTACTTTATTAGTGTGGATAATGGTATGAATAAAATGAAATAGTTAAATAAATTAAAATTTTAAAAAATAATTATTAAAAAATATTAAAAAAAATTAATTAATTAAATATTTTTTGATAAAATGAATGAAATTATTATACTATATATATATTATAAATTATAATAAATAGTATATATTAAATATATATATGCGTGTGTAGAATGAAAATTGAACAAATAAAAATTAAAAATAAGTAAATTGGGAAAAATATTAAACATTTTATTAATTAGATAATTATTTATAATGGTAATAAATTGTATACTATATATATATGTGTGTGTGTGTGTGTGTGTGTTTTTGACACTTTTTTTTCTGTACTTCCACCTTACGTGTTATTGTTCCCTTACTTCACATTGTACCATTCATTCCCCCTTTCCAAGATGGGATTTCAGTTTATCCTCCCATGGATTCCTCCTTGGGATTCATCACCTAGTCCATGTCTCCCTCATAAATTAATATGTGGTTCATGAATCTCATTCTCGGTGACATCTCTTTGTGGATGGTTTTATATTACCCTACTTATATCTAGAAATTTCAAGATTTGGGAAGAGACATTCCGTTAGGTGAGTATTCATGTTGAGCATCACTGGAATATCTATCAGATGAAATATTAGTCTCCTTTATTCTTCCTCATAATAGGGCGTCTCAAGGGTATGGAAGACAATGCATCCCGCATCACCTGCGAGGTATCTTGTGCTAGAGGAATGTGTCCTGAGGTTTTCCTCAGGCATACCACATTTAACATAGGGTAGGTCATGGGTTTTATGTCTTATAGAGACAGAATGAAAACTAATCATAACCCACCATAAAGGAGTATCAGATGAGAACATCCCTAGAAGTGAGCACCTCAATGTTTTACCATAGGTCAGGATTAAACCTCTGGGAGGCATCCTACATAGCTAGTTCCAAATATAGGGATAAAAACCCACATTTTTTCAAGATGGTATGGTGTGGGGATTACACATGGTTATCTGGTCGTGTGCTTCTAAGAGAAGCGATGACATGGATGGGTTTTGAGTTTAGGAACGACCCAGATTGATGGAATGATCTCACTGGGATGTGGCCACCCAGGCAGAATCATGAAGAATGATGAATTATGGATGATGGTGGATGGATTGTTATGGGAATTGGGATTGAACCCTCAGGGAGGTTTCCTACATATCCCAGTTGGCTGGAAATATAATTCCAGATAGTTCCAAATGGGGTTGGGACACCTAAGGAGGCATCCCAGATGGAAATAGGGAATGTGATTGGGGATTACGCACTTGAGATTCCCAAAGGATGGAGATTGGGGATTACTCTCAAAGGGATGCCCATAGTGGAGGTTGATGTTATAATCAATAATAATATCTAATCCCACATTATTCATGCTCTGTGTGATAAAAAAGAGGGATTAATAGATCAAACAGTCACATTGTGAGAGATGTGTCAGCAAGAGTTGGTGTGGGTCTTATTCATAAAAGCTACCAGAGCTGGATCTTATTCAATGTGAGGAGAATCTAATTCCATGTGAGAAAGATCTCACTCCAATAGCGATTATTGGTCATGGATAATTCTCTAGTCATGGAAACTAATGTACATTTCACATGGTGATACTATAGTTTAATGTCATGTACTAGGGACCATGGTGTTTAGAAGATTTACATAATGCAACAACTATAGGGGAAACTCACTCCTCACCCCTTGGGATTACATAATAGAAGCTCACCAACCCTTGGGGAAGGGAAGGCATCTGTTAGTCCAAGTGATAACAGTGTGGATGAGTGGTCAACAGTGGGGTCCATTTTAGCATCCCTGTGCCAAAAATAAAGGGTGATTAACATACCTATAACAAAAAGTAAGAGTTATGGAACTGCAACATGGGAAGCCTCATGAGGGATTTTGATGTAACTATTTACATGCATAGTGGGATGCTTTAAAAATGGTGTCCTTAATATAGGGGAATCACTGAGAGGTGCTTCATGAAGCTCAGATGCTTTGTAGAGGGCAGGGACTTCATGAAGGAAAGAGCTTCTCAAATCAAGGTAGCCCTACCTTGGCATGAATTCATGTCGTAATGGAAGAGTTCTTCATGATGGTTGGATGCTCCATGATGTCTCGAGTAAACCAAAGTGTATATTTCCTCCATGAAAGGTATGAGACTTAAAAAAAGGCATCCCTACCATAGGAAAGAATATTTTGGAATAAAAGAATGGGGGCATCAGGATGCTCCAATAACAATTGTGATTTATTTTTTATCTAGTTTTATGTGCTCAGGTGCTTCGCAAAATGCATGATTGAAGGTAAAAAGGATGGGGTAGATAGTCCATTTAGGTGGGTGAGCCAGATATTTATAGGTCATGGATGGTGTGATTCTTAGAGGTGTGCCATGAAGTAAACATGTTCTTTGTGAAAGGAGTTGGTTCTGTCAAACTCTTGGAGTTTTCTATTAGCTGGATTAGGATGGACATAGATGTATTTCGAATCATAGGAGTTCCGTTAACATGTTGCGTGCTCGTGGTGGGGTGGGATATCTATGAAGGACCCTCACAAGGAAGAAACATTGGATGATTTTTGGGGCTATTTCAACATGGATTTTCTTCAAACCAGTCGTGACTTCCAAAACTAATCCTATGGAACGTATTTTGATGCCAAAAAATTCCCCCTCATAATGGGAGTTTGTAGGAGAATGAGGTTTGGATTCTATGGATGAATCTCCAAAAATCTAGATGACCATGAAGTTCGCTCATGATGAATGACGCATGATGTCTAAAGGTACGAAGTCTCTATGAAGCTCGAGGGAAAATAAGCTTCTGCAAAGATCAGTCAGTTTTATGAAAACAAATAGTGCATGTGGCCATATCCACAAATTTTCTTCATGCCATGCTCGCCTGATCTATATTATCACAAATATCCTTCTCCCCCATGAATTTTATTTGTGAACTGGGTTCCAAATACCTTTTTTACACAACCACTCCTTGGTGAAATGGGGAATCATGATCTATTGTTACCTTGCGAACTGTGAATAGTACAATGATGCTCCAAAATTGGGGCTATGTGAATGATCTTTGGGAATTTTCTCCACATACAAGCTCCGAAAAAGGGATAATCCTTGAATCTAATGGACACATAGGAAGCTTCTCGAGAGGTCCTTGCAGATACTACCGAAAGATAAGAAAAAGGAGAAAAACATCATGATTCACGAGTATGTCAAGATCCATTCAGATCACAAATTTCTAGTAGAATTATTTTCCGAAGCGCAGAATGAAAATCCCCTATGAAAGAGGATACCACCATATGGATTTGGTCTGAGGGATGATTTCATAATTCTACTAAAAAGTATAGATGAACTACTTTACTGGTTTTGGGTAATGATAGGGTAGTAATAATGGAATAGATATTCTGAAGGTCATATCTAGAAGGATCACTCTCCCATCATAGAATATTGCCTCTACAGCTATACAAATGACATCGATGGGAGGAAACTGCATGCTGAGGAGTCTCTACTATAATACAATACAATCATCAAGGTGGGAATAAGAAACATAGGGATGGATGGACTGATTATTTGTATGTGCACCAAGGAGTAAACATCACAGAGGAATGGGCTTGGTTCTACTAGGTATGTGTGTCTTGTGCAGAGTTCGGAGCAGAGTTGAGGTGAGTGGGACTTTATGAAATAGAATTGGCTAACCAATTTCATGTATATTAACTACAGGATATCCTATCATAACTTCTTAAAAGATGGCCTTCAGAGATCAAAACATTCCCTATTCATACCATAGGGGTCGGAATTAGCCTCTTTGACCTCCATCACCTTTCCAGGATCCCCATATTGGGGGAAATGTATGATGAATTCCTCCCCACTGAGAATGCATCGTAGGATCAGGAGAAAATTCAATGTCTGGAAAAGGTGCTACTAGATCTGGTACTGGGAAATTCCATGGAAAAACAGGGGATGTTGGATTTTCATTTGAAGAAGAGGGTTGGTTTCATAATGAACTTTCATATGGAGGATCCTACTGAGGGGTAAGAGGCACCCAGAAAACTACTGATAAGGCTCTACACCTTCCTTAGTGGACCCTAGAGATACAAAAATGGATCTTATTAGAATATCATGGATGATAGATAATGATATCTATGGTGGTATGACATCATGACTGAGCCTCAATAAATATTCAGATTGGATGGGTTCATATCGACACTTATCTATAGGTGGATACTAGTGGTGAGAGATGCGCACATTGGGGAACTGAAAAGCATGTTTATAATGGTTTAAATGCTATTGTTAAGGAAGTGTATCTACCTTGGGTTCCCAGTACTAGGGAAACTATACGTTGTTCTCTAGAATATCAAGATGAGAAATAAGATTTTTCATGTGTATGAATTGCTCCAATTTTTGTACAAAAAGGTTGAAGCACACATGGGGGGCAATGAGTAAATGAAACCCCCCCATCCCTCCTGAGATGAACATTTGACTAGCTATTCTAAACATCTCAAGGAGTTTCAGTTCAATATGTGTTTGAAAGACGATCTGATCAGGGTGGGATTGGCAGATAAATTCAGCTTTCACCCATTATTTCTGTTGATAGGGGTAATAACTAATGAAGGCATGGAGACCGTAGAGTAGTGGTCATATAGACTGACCATTCAAGGTGGAGTGCTTGTGGCGAGGGTGGACTATGAGATTTTATGAAAATCATACTAAACACACTATTTCAGAAGGTAGTTCATGTACATGTTGAGAATAACATGGAAGGTATAATAGGGAGTACACCATGAATTTTACCCATGTGTGATTAGGCATCTCTAGAGCACATTTATGCAGAAATATGGAAAGTTGTAGAATGATCTACCTCCATCCACAACTGCTTGTCGGCTAGTTCACGACTATGTGAAGAGATAAGAGGTTTCCTACATGGGAGAAAATATGAGGTAGAGGACCATCAAGGCCAATGAGGGGGTGGTTCCTCTACCTCAGGGCTGAGGCCAGATGGTGGTGAGTGTGTGTCGTGGCAACAGGGATAAGGAACATCATGGTGATGGAGTTGCAACAGCAGATCTGATGATTCATGGATCTTCATAGGCGTGAGATAAAAGAAGAAGAGTAGAATAAATGGATCAATTATCCCAACCAAGATGACTCAGGAGGAAGGGGATCCTTCTATGGGGTTTGGTAGGGTGCCTACTCAAGCTCCTTATATATGACTGTACCATGTGGACATCCCTGAGGACCTAGATTTCCCCAAGGTTTCGGAGACATGGGGATTTAAAATATTGTTCCTCAACACCTACATTATGTGGTATTTTTTAAAATGGAATGGGATGCATCTGGTCCAAATTGACTATGCTAAGGTTGGATTTCTCATATCTTTAGCTGAGGGGTCCATTCGTGATAGAATTGGAGGACCAAGTACATTTTTGGGGCACTATGTGTCAAATGATAGACCGAGTGAGGGTTATTATAGACATGAAATTTCATTTAAATATGTTTAAATATGGATTGGAAGAGAGATATCCCTTTTTATATGAATTTTATGGATCCTGGGGGGAATACGCTAATAAAGGTAGCCCCTTGAAGGATAGTGAGGTTATAGCCTGAGAGTAAGCCTCATTGGAGGGATTTATTGAATCTCTAGAAGTATGATATAACTCATTATCTTATTCTATTACATTCCCCATAATTTACCTAGATTACCCAACTTACATTTGTTTTTGAAGGATGATCTTGTGAAAGTAACTTCTACTGATGGGGAAGGAGGTGAAGTAATGAGTGCAGAGGACCAAGCACCAAGATCTATGTTCGGGGTAAAGTCAGATATAGGGCCAATCAACATTGAGGGGGGTAGGGTGTCCATCTTGGAATATTCAGATACCTCAGTCATATATGGGCAGTAACGTCCCGGTGTTCCAATGGTGAGAACTTGAGAGGATGATAAATCCCTCCTTAGCTTCTATAAGTTCTTTCCTTATAGAATCACATATGTTACTACCTGACTTGGTTGGCTGAAATGGTTACTATATAAATAGTGATGGGAATTTTGAGCACTCTACAATTGGACGTGGTAAGGGGAGCCAAAATTCCTTTTTCAATAGGGGATTCAGTACTTGTGGAGATATCATCTTGATCTAACTAGTCCATTGGCTCTAATAAATAGTCAGTTATGATTCTTGGTGACGCCACTGGCAGGGTAGTACATGGGGACGGTGGTGAAAATATCTTCGATAAGGGGTCATGTGAGGACGATCAACCTCATCATATAGAGCCCCACCCATATAAAACAATTCCAGAGGAGGATCTTGCTTCTGGATTCTTGGATGTAGTCCTGGAGTATGATCCTGTAGACCCTAAAGAGCTAGCCAGTTCTGATTCTGATGAAGCTGTGGAAAGGCTCATGGTCCGACATAGGTCATGGAAGTGAATCAAGAATTTTATTTTCAACACTCCATAGGCACAATAGTTGAATTGAATTGGGTCACATCACCACTAGTTGCACAATCTGTGTTCTCAAGGGTCGAATGCTTAAGGTCTTCACACACTGATCTGTGACTATCTTACTGAGAAGATAAGGGAAACTAGTCAACACCAAGATATTTCTTGGTGTAAGGATTAGTCCTAAAACATTTGGAATATCTAATAGGATGAAAATGAAATATAGTACCTAGAAGAACATATGAACTATAATTCCTCTATCATCACTAATCAATCTGAACTTGTCTTATGGTTGAGGGTCCCACTGGCGGAAGCCGAAGAATAGCAAACAAAACGGAGCAGTTAGGTGGATGATCACCAAGTTGAATTGTAAAAGGTGGGAATAATGGTGATTGTTATTCTCTCAACAGAAATTGATGAGTAATGGGATCTTGGGTGGTGGTAGCATACTCTTGAGAGCACATGTTAGAAGGTGGCAGATTGAAGCGCTCAATTCAAGGGGCATATCCATATGATATTTTTTTCCAAACTCATGAAAGATATTTTCTTATTTTTTTTTCTTGAATTGTTTTTAGGTAAAAATTCTTTCTTTATTTAATTATTGAATCTCAATCTTATTTATGAGACAAATAATGATCAATCCCTAATCTCACATGGTTCATGACCCACGTGAAAAACAACAGAAGACCACAAAACATCTCACTTTGTACATGAGTGTAAAATAATCATCCCCCACTCAATGTATGATGTTGATGACTGACCACCAAGAGTGTTCAAGATGATAGAGATTTTTACTAGAGAATTGGTCTCTCAAAGATAACAAATTTTCTTTTTCTGATGTGCTCTAGTTCATGAGTGGGATAACTCTAGGGGCATTGGAATCTATCCAAAAAATGGTAATGGGAAATTTGAATCACAATACCCCAAATTAGAAATAAAATGGAAGAGGCATCGTAATATCGGATAACTGCTGAGCATGTTTGAGGACACAATATTCGAATTTATTACCCAAAAATGGGGACAAATAAAGAAGGGTCGATTGCTAACCATGTTTGAAACACAAAACATGTCTTGAATTATCTATCAATGTCTTTAGGAATGTGGGACCGATATGGTAGGTGAGCCTTATTTAGACACCATTCCATTATGGGGTCTCTTAAGAGGTAGAATATGATAAGGATCTAAATAAAGGGGCATGGAATGTCTGGAAATAGATTGGTGTAAGGTTAAAATGGCTTCCAAAACTCCCATAATTACACCATGATGGATTAGAACACCATAGTTTGAGATTAATTGTGTGAAAAATGTTCAATCCTGTCATCCAGGGGAGCATCGTCTCAGATACCAAGTGGTGGTTAAAGATGCGAACAATGCAGTAGATAACTAGCATTGAGGGAGAAGACCAATCGGGTGAGGCTTGAGATTCTTTTTAGTTTTACATCATGTAAGTGAGGATGATGAAAGCATTTTATAACATCATATGACAAGGACGATGTGTGGTATAGTTTAGCATCGTGTGATGAAGATGTGTCCCATAGTTTAATGTCTTGTGATTAGGACATTGCATCGAGATAGAGGTTATAATTCTTAGACCTTGTCCAATAGTTTAAAGTTAGGTTACACGGACTATGTAATGTCCTAATGTATCTGTTTGGTGTGGAGGGAAAATACCCAATGTTAATGAGGCCAAATAGGTCTAACGCGGATCTTAGTTTACGGTCATAGTTTTTGGATCTGTGAGCTCGTGCACTACTCGACCACATCGATAAAAAACTTACTAAGAACACCTAATCCTTCATGAGAATGTATCTATGTGGGAAACAAGAAATGGTATAGGGGTCTTTATAACATGATGAAGTTCACATCCAGGATGACACCAAGTATGGAATACCACCATGATATAGGGATGTAAATATGAGGTAGGTTGAGAATTCCTAGTCTAGCTAAGAATAGGGAGAATAAATGTGAAATTGATTATTGACCATGTTCCAAACATATGATTAATCATTTACTACCAATGGCCTATTATGGAATTGGCCCAATATGGGAGGTGATCCAAATAAGGCATGATACCATCACTTTTAGTGGATCCATCTAGATTTGAAGGATGATGGAAAACCTAAATCAAGGAGGAATATAAGTGTGGACTGAACTGATCAGAGAGTGGGATTTATACTTGGGGGTGTGATTAGTTTAAGGTCATATTACATGGACCATGGAAAACATTTTAAAGTCATGTTACTCCATGTAGTGTAAAATGTACAGTCATAGGGTATGAATACAACATCTAGGAGGTGAAACTCAACGTGACTGAGGATAATAAAGGCCCTATTGTTCTATACTCACCTTAAGTAAAACTTCATAAGGTTTATGGTCACTATTATTCAACCATAACTAAGGAAAAAGGGATAAAAATATTAATTAACCTATGTATGGTCCTGAAAAAATGGGCGCTGCTATGTGTCCCGTAAGGATGGGAATCAAAATGCATGTAGTTTTTAATCACAACATAGTAGGATAAAACACTGATGTGGTAAATCCTCTTTGGTGAAGAAGATGATGCATCCTAGAATTATCCTGGGTAATCCTAAACATTTTTGTGTTTAGGATCATTGTTAAATTTATTGTGTCTGAGATATTAACTCTTGGTTTAAGGTCATGAAGTTTGGACCACGAGGGATGAAATATTAAATGGGTATGTGTGGTGTGGTTTTACGATAAACCTGTTGTTAATGAGGACCTATGAGGACATAACACAACAATACATATCCGAGAAGGGATCAATATACTATTTAATGTTGTGAGCCTTATACTATAAACCCTCAATTTAAGTTCATGGAGTTTAGGCCATCATCTATTTAATTAGGGTCATAGAGTTTGGAACATGGGGAAAGAAGTCCAACAATAACATGAGTAATATGGTGGGATAACAATATCGATGTAAAAGAGGGAAAAGAAGTCCCAAAAAACAACCAATGTATTCCTAAGGGACGTTCTCATATAGTTTAATGTGATGTTTTTGAGACTGAGCGAAGGACAAGGGGCCAGAGATCAAATTAATTTGTAACTAGGACCAATGATGATGTTTTTGGGCATCACTACGTATCCCAAAAGGATGGGAATCACACCATAAGTTGTTCTAGAATTTGGTAATGTTTAAAATCATGTGGTAAAGATGAAGATATGAAAATATGAATGAGAAATAATTTTTCAGTTGGAACCCAGATTGATGATTTTGGAATCACAAAGTATCCCATGAGGTAGGGTATAAATCTACATGTAGTTCTTAAAGTGGAATCTCTCATGTGCAGGTATAACAACCCTACTCTTTATTACACACTTAAACATTATTTATTACATAAATTTTCACCTAATATAAACCAGATGATCAAGAGTCCTAGTTTATTTTGGTCTAAGTAATATTATATGACATCTTATGACATAAAATACAACATCTTTATTGAAAACTTCTTTTACTTGACCAAAACATTCCTTCGTACATAGCATTGCAATGGATAACCTGATGAAATACACTAGAAAAGGGTGAGCTATAAACCCCAGTAATGGAGGAAACAAAGAATAATATTATCAATACATTACATGTTAGGAAATAAACATATCAATGGAGCATAAGAGAAATATTAACAGAAATGCATGATATACATGATCATCATTACACGGAAATGTGGCAAAAAATTAAAACACTACATCATTAAAATAAAGGAATTAGGTAAAACCATGTTCCAACTTGGTGGAAAAATGTCCTAGAAGGAATTAGGTAATCCCTTATCCCAACATTATGTATGATGATACTAAAAATTACACAATGAATTGGAGCACTGTCAGGGTGCACCGTTCATAATAATTTTAATCTCATGCTTAAGTATGCCACATAGATCATATAACATGGATTCATTCAAAATCATAATTAATTAAATGATAAAGGAATGTGTAAGAAATAAATTAAATTATATAATAAATAATTATATGTGCATAACGGTGAATACCCTTAATAGTTAAATGGGCATGGTTTTCACTACATGATGATTTTGGCCTGGAAAATCATAGTGCAATTTTGGCAGCTTTACAATGTGACATAAAAATTCATAAAAATGGTTTATGGGAGATAAATGGGTCTCAAATAATATATAAATGAAATGGAATGTAATGGGGGGTCATATATATACATGTACCAACACATGTAATTTGGAAATAGACGGCATAACATAATAAAGAAACTCGAAGAGAGAGGATAAATGGAATAACTCTTACGAAATTTTGGCATAGTAACAGGTGTACATGGGGGGAGATTAATGAGAGATAAGGATATCTCCAATAATGAAAAAAATATTAAGGGAATTATGGGGGAGGTGAAAATACATACCCCATAATTTTTAATTGAACTAAAAGGGTGGAACAATATAAGGAAACTTGGATAAAAATGAGAAAGGAAAGGAAGTGTGGATCCCTTACTTTAGTGTATGACTTCAAAAGCATGAAGAGGGGATTCATGAGGGATTTTGGAACATTGGGAGGATTCTTGAGAGGTAAAGAAAAAGTAGGGACGTGATTTAAGTATTTTGAGTAAAGAGAAGTTGGATATTGGGTGGGTTTATATAGGAAATGAGACGGGAATTCATTAATATTTCACAAACTTAGGTTTTGGAATCTATATAATTAAATATTCAAAACCAAAAACTGTCTCATGGTTTTTTCCAATGGTTATTTCCAAAGAGGAGTGGGAATTTTTTTATAAGACCAATAGCCGAACATATTAAAATATTATCCTCTCTTTGGTGGAGGAGTGTTACATTATTAAAGAAATGAATTTTAAATAATAAAATATTATTCATTTTTGAGGATTTAGTAAGGCTTTATAATATAAGTAAATCAAATATAAAATCACATTATTTTAATGGGAAAAAATTATAGGGCCTATAATACCCATTATATTATTTATTACATCATTTTTTGGTCATTATAATGTTATAAAACACATATTTTGTTTATACGGAATTTAAATTTAACCTAAAAATTTGATGGTCTCAGAAAAAATATGAAAAATTCACCATTGTATTATTTTTACATCCTGATTCCATGAATAATCTTCAATTTATCTAAATAATTATCTAAATATGTGAATTTTCAGTTCGAAAATGAAAATAGTCATTTATTTAAAATTCACAGGTTTTGATAAAAACAGTTTTGAAAACATAATAAAATTTAAATTTGAATTCATAAAAATTATATAATAATTTATTATTCATAAAATTAATTTGATAATAATATTTCATTAAAATATTAATTATTTCAAAAATTCATTAATTCTGTAAAATAAATTCTTTTAAAATATACTTTCTATTTCATGGTATAAAATATATAAATCTAATAAAACAGATTTCCTAATAATTTATATATAAGGAACTGATATATTAATAATTTATAATATTTTTTTATAATATTATTAATAAAATTATTAGATTAATATAATGATGTATATATTTCCCAAAATCACTATTTTTACCTGAAAAATAAATTTATCAAATTTATCATTTTTTAGGAAAGACTATTTTCATAAAGGATTTGATGGAATAATATATTTATTTATAAAAAGGGATTACACAATAATTAACTAATACCTTATTACATTACCTCTTATAACACCTGCATAATACCTATGTTTAAGGTGTGCGATGGTGACAGACTGTTGGGAGGCTTTAATAACATCACCCAGGGGGTAATATCTATTAACTTGAACTTCTTCTGTAGGAGATTCCATTCAAGCTTAACATGTTGAAGCTCGTCTTGGGCTTGGTCAAGAGAAAAGCCTAATGACATTACCTCTATTTCGATCTCTGAAAAGTGAGCTTCGTACATCTTGAATCTATGGGATGAGGCTATCCCCTCCTTTGTCTGTGTCGGATGGATTTTTTCATAAGAAAGCATATATTTATATCAACCATGTGATCACTGTTCAGTGACTATATTATCAACGGTAATGATACCTACTGTTCATTGAAACTCAATAATAAACAAAAGAGTTCATATGTTTTCTATATGCCTAAGACATTAAAAAAGGTTATTTTATTCAAAAATTATCGGGTCGTTACAAAATCCCCCCTTAAGATATTTTTTCCTCAAAATTTTCTATTCCCACACTAAAATAGATGAGGGTAACTTTGCCTCATTATTTCTTCTAGTTCCCATGTTGCTTCTTTGAACATGTGGTCTCACCACAACAATTTTATGAGGGGTATCATATTATTTCGTAGAAATTTTTCTCTATAATCTATGATATTCACATGAGAGGTCTTTCCCCAATGGTAACTCATCTGGATTGAGTACATGCTATGGGTCAGGTATGTAATTCTTCAATAGTGATACATGGAATACATCATGTACTTGAGATAGGTTCAGTGGGAGTTCTAGTCGATAGACCACTTCTCTAATGTGATCAAGGATCTCAAAAGGGCCTATGTACATTAGACTAAGATTTCCATTCATTCCAAATCTCATAACACTCTTCCATGGTGATATGCAGAGGAATACCATATCTTCAACATCAAACACTATGTCTCATTGATGATTGTCAGCATAACTCTTTTTTTTACTCTGAGTAGCTTTAATGTGCTACTAGATGGTCATAACCTTGTCCACCATTTCTTTTACCATTTATAGACCAAGAAGTTTTCACTCCTCAACGCCATACCAACATTCTTGTATTTTAAACCTCTTCCCATAAATGGATTTATAAAGATCCATTTGTATGTTTGAGTGGAAATTGTTGTTCTAAGTGAACTCAACCAGTGAAATATGTTGATCCCATCATCCTTTGAAGTCCATTGGGAATGATCTCAACATTTCATCTAGTGTTTGAATATTCCACTCATATTAGACATCAGTTCAAGGATGATAAGACGTACTAAATTTTAGCTCAGTATTTAGAGTATGTTAGAGACTCTTACAGAACATAGAGGTGAATCTTGGATGTCAATAAGATACAATCAATATTGATACAGCATGTATCATTAAAACTTCTCTAATGTATATTCATGACAGTTGATCTGATTATAAATCCTCCTAAATTGTAATGAAGTGTGCAATCATTGTAATATGATCCACAATAACCCAGATAGAATTGTTTCCTTTGGATGTTTTCTGATGTCTGGGGACAATGTATATGGTGATGTTTTCCCATTTCAATATTGGTTTGGTTAATGGTTGCATCATCCCCTTAGAATTATTGCTCACAAACTTCACTTGCTGACATACTGGGTAAATTGATATTTACTCAGTGATCTCCTTATTCATGTTATCCCACCAATAATTATTTGGGAGATATCGATACATCTTTGTGTTTATTGGGTTAATGGAGAAATTAAAACTATCTGAATCATCCAAAAATTATTTCTTTAACTCCATATTTGATGGAACACATAGTCTTGAAAAAAATATCATAATTTTTTTAAATAACATTGTACTATGAGTATTTACCTTTTCTGAAAGTTTCCACTTTCTTATTAATTACCACATCATCCTTTTGACCATCCTTTAACCTTTCCAAAAGAGACAGTTGAGAAATAATTTTTGAAAGGATTAATTATGTTTCTCTCATTATGATTCCCATGTATATCTACATCAAATAAAAGAAGATTGGATCCTTTTAAATTCTCATCAATGAAAGTGTTGTTGGATCCTTTTTACTTAGAGTGTCTTCCAATTTATTCACTTCCCTCTAAAGGTAGTGAATAGAGCATTCAATGTCATTGATCAACTCTAACCATCTCCATTGGATCATATTCAACTATTTATATGTGAATATATAGTTGAGTATTTTGCGATCTCTACATATTTCAAACTTTTCCCCCAAGAGGTAATGTCACCAAATTTTTAAAGTGAGGATTACTACAACCAAATAAAAATCACGTGTTGGACAATTCATCTAATGAAATTTAAATTTCCTTAAATCAAATGCAATAACCTTTTCATTTTGAATCAACACATAGCCAATTCCCTATTTTGAAGCACCACTGAATACCATGAAAAGTTATCCAATTGTGGGTAGTGGGATCAAGGGCACAGTTATAATTCTTCTTTTCAACTCCTTGAATATATATTCGTATTCATCGTTCCAAGAAAACGTAACTCCCTTATGAGTTATCTTGGAAAGAGGGATTGAAAATTGTGATAAACTTCTCATAAATCGATGATAATATCTATCTAACCTAAGGAAGCTACAATTATTTGTCACATATTTTTTCCTCGACCATCCCTCAATTGCATTTTTTTGTAAGGATCCATAGATATCCAATTACTTGTGATTATATTCCCTAAGAATGAGACTTTATTCAACCAAAACTCACACTTTTGGTACTTCTCATAGAGATTCTCCATTTTCAAGGTCTCTTGTACAGTTCTTAGATGCTCCTCATGCTCCTCCTTGGTTTTAGAGTATATTAGAATATCATCTATAGATACTACAAATAATTTCTGAAGTAAATCTCTAAAGACTCTATTAATAATTTCCATTAAGATATATGGAGCATTAATGAGTCCTAAAAGAATTACTATATATTCAGAGTTCCCACACCTTTTAAAAAAAGTATCCTTGAAGATAACCTCTTTCTTCACCCTTATGTGGTAATATCCTGACCATAGATCCACCATGAAGAAGTACTTTTCTCTGAATATCTCATAAAAAAATTCATCAATTCACGAAAAATGATACTTGTTCTTTATCATGATTTTTTTGAGCTCACGATAATCAATGAAAAGGTGCATTGACTCATCCTTCTTTTTCACGAATAGGACTAGTTCACCCCATGGTGAAACACTTGGGTGTATAAACCTTTTATCTGTATTATCATGTAGTAGATTCTTTATATCACCAAGATCTAAAAAATCCATTCAATATAGAGTCTTAGATATTGGAAGTTCCCCAGTTATACGATCAATCAATAATTCAACATCTTTTCTTGGAGGAAGACCTGACAATTCCTTTGGAAACACATCCACAAATTCCCTCACAATCATTTGAGAAACGTTAATCATGCTCATAGGGACGTAATAATAGTAACAACCTAGATTTTATGAGAATTATTCTTTTTAATTTCATTGATGTCTTGTGTTGTACACTACACCAAAAAGAGCTTGCACTACATGCATCCTTGACTTGGCTTTCATTACACACAATCGCAACCTTCCTCGATAGCGTGTGTAGTATGCAATATCGGGCTTCACTAAACAACGATATATTGTTATAATAATATTATGGACTAGCCATTATGAATAGTATTAATTAAATTTTGAATTTTATAACATTATTATTCATCTCACACATTTTCTATAACATGGTATGAGAACAAAATAAATTTTTCAGTTAAATAAGTATTTTTTGAAAAATGCAGTTTTGTCGTCTTATGGTGGCGCACCCTCTTCAAATCTAGTTTTTTACGTGTTAATAAGTTGAATTTAAAAAAATTAAATTCTTCTTTGGAATCAGGATATAAAAATTTACTTTGGATAAATTTTACATATTATTCTGATAACTTTCATATTTTAATGAATACTAAAAACACGCTATATTTTAATTAAAAATAAATTTTTTCATCGCAATAATTTATATGGTGAAATTATAATATTAAATGTTTTTAAAGTATAAATAGAATATTTTTTTACCATTTAATATAATTTATGTCATTACCATTAATTTTACATTGAATTCATAGGTAAAAACAGTTCAATCTTTGGCAATATTTTAACTTTTAAAACCCGTTTTCTTAACAACGGGATAAATTTTAATAAAATTACTGGAACTTATATGTTTTTGTTTTTAAAAATGGATTCCATATTTTGATTCAGTGGGTATAAATTATTTTATTGGGTTACTTTTATTTTTTATAGTAACTACGGTAATTTTTATTTACTTCAGTAAAAGATAAATCGGGTAATTAAGGGTAAACCTAAGATTATAAAATTACCTTAACACATGCCAAAATACTATTTGATGACTAAAAGTAGACCTGTATCACCTAAGGGTCATATTATATTAATTTTATGGACTTTTTACCCTGAAAATAATTTAATTATTATTAAAACCAAAGACAGTGACAACATGTTACTCTCTAAAATCTTATAAGTATAATAATTTTAATTTAGTGATAAACTTTATGAAACATCAAACATGAATAGTATCCATAAATATAATAAAATTATCTGCATCATGTAGAATTATTTATAATTTTTAGGGATTAAATAATTGTCATTAAAGGTGACACAATAGTGATGTTGAAATTATTTAATTGATTGAAATATCAAATAAATGGTTTTAAAAATATTAAAATAAATAGTATATGAACTATTTAATGTGATACACTAATTTTATAGATATATATGACATGTTATGAATATATTAAATCTTTTAGATCGAACATATCTTCTGTGAGGATTTTATTTAAATTCAAATAAATGAATAGTGTCCAAATTGACACTATTGTTATTTTATAAAAATAACATTATATAAAATTGATTAAAAATCACAAAAATATTTAAAAATTATAAATTAAAATTTATATTGTATAAAATTTAATAAATTATCCAATTATGGACAATTCACAACACATAAGTATTTATTTATAACAATTTAAAATTTAGAATCTTATTACCGCAAATAAAATTAAATAGATTAAATAAGGATAAATCTAGTTGATAATGTTTAAAATAAATTCCCAGCATGTCTAAATTATATTGTTTGATGAGATAACAAAACTATATCATCGGAGATTTGGATTTTAGTCATTTTGGATGTTTTTATATGGGGTTTGAATTTATTATAAATTAATATTTCTTATGTTTCCAAAGGGGCCCCTCTCCTCCCTTATAAAACGGAACCTCCAACCTCTCCTCTTCACAACACTATGAGCCTTAATGCTCGCCCAAACCATGCCCATTTATTTTCTCCACTTCCCTAGAAACATTATTGAGGTTCTGGTCTTCTCAATAGACCAACTCTAGTGCCTTAAAGGGAAGCTTAGAAGAGGTGCGTTGAAGAAGAGGTAATCTCTTCTACAGATTATTTCAAGTTTCCTTCTTCTTCAAATTCTACTTCTTTTTTTGTTTCATTATAAATTAATAACATCAGTATCAATAATATACTGATATGTTATTATAAATATGAAATGACCCCATTTTACCTTCTATCCATCCTATGGAAAATGAAATCACCGCGCGTGCGTACGTACGGAATACCATCTCCATGTTGTGGTGTAATACGTTTTTCCAACCACAACCTTACTTGGATGGGTATAATGGTGTAAAAAATAACTATATATGGTTATTATAACATCATAATGATTCTTATATATTATATCATCCAATCCAATTCTATTAAATAATTATGTGAACGATATCATCACTCGTGCGTACGAAGGGACTACCGTCTCCACGAACACGATTAGATTCATTTTCCATGATTAACCATTCAAGTATGATTATAAATTATATATAATAAATAATCATTAAATATATTACATAATAAGGATACTTTATTTACTTAATTATATTTAATTCAACAAGGAAACGAAAACAACATTCATGCGTACGCATGGCCTACCGTCTCCATGAACGGTGTATTTCATTTCATTTAACTATCTATTATATATATTTATATATATATATACAAAATATATGTGATATATAAATAATTATTTACATTCTATAAGTATTTAAATCATGATATAAGTAATAATAATATCAAGAACAACATTTCCAAACATGTACGATAAATAAAACGATTTTACCCAAAACATTGCATTAACATGGAATTTACAAAAGAACGGGTAATATAAAGTCATAAGAGAACCATATATGATATCATAACAATGAAGATGATTCTTTAATAAGTCAATTACATTATTTAAATCATTATACAGGAGGTTCGAATACATACGAAGCATATCATACATAAGGTAAGGGATAATTATTCCAATCTCATTCTTATCCGAGATTGTTTATTCGTTAGTATTTAATGGGGTTACATTTTTCATCCATGTCCATAAAAATGTTTTCATAAAGTGTTTAATATTCTTCCATGTATGTTTAAAGTAATTTTTACCCCTCTTTGACTTTTACTTTGTGTTATGGAAGGAATCTTTTTTTTTGTTTACAATATGTGGTACTTTTTGACTTTTTCGTTAAAAGTACGAGGAGAATGTTTTTTTAACTTATACGGAATGAACGGTTTTTTATAGTTTCATAACACCTTATTTTCATGAAGTATACTCTACAATATTTCATTGTTATTTTCAATAAAATCATTTTCTGTTAAAATTGTGTTGCATTTTGTGAAAAGAAAATGATTTTTAAGAAGAAAAGATATTTTCCTCAAAAATTCTTTTCAAGTGTTTTATGAAAATCATTTTACATCTTAGATGACATTATTTCATATGTGTATGTTTCAAGTATAATATCTCTATGATTTAAATGGTTTCACTTTTCTTATGATGAAATGATATCCATTTGTTTTATATGGATTATGTTATGATGGGATGATGATTATAAAACCCATTTTTATTCCTTGGGTTATGATGAATAATTTATGTTTATGTTGTGGAATAAGTAAGAATTATTTAATTATTAGATGGGTGGGACCTATATCTCCATCCAATGCATTGGGTAAAGATTTATATATCATGAGATAGACATGGCTGGAATAGTAAGTTAATCCGGCTCAGTGTTACAGGACTGGAATGAGGAGTGAACTCGATTCAGAAAGGGACTTTTTCCACTAAGATGGTATTGGAAGCAATGCCTTGGCTACTATGGAAATCATATCATGTGCTTAATGGTTTTCCACAATTACATGTTTTATTCCCATGATATTTTATCATGATTTATGTTCCATTATGATATATGCCTTATGTACTTCCAAGATTTATTTCTTTGATCCGAATTTTGATGTTTAGATTTTATGTTCACGTTTTTGCATTCAAATGTTTATGGATTGTTTTACATTCACTATGTTGACCCTTACTAAGCATTTGAGATCACCATTTTTATATTTTATTTTCCCCAATATATAAAGAAATGTTTTAGGTAAGACAAAAAAAAAGGAAGTTCTTTATGGGAGATGTTCAAGATCTTTCACCATGATTAGAAGATTATATTCCGAGTTTCCAGGGACACTAAACTATTATGGTCCTTGTGTGTTGGTTTTTGTTATGTATTAATTATTCCACAAAATTAATTTAATGTCCATGTACATCAGGTTTCGGTCTCTAGAGTTGGTATCATAGGAAAGGTTTAGTCAACCTTTGGAAACTAGGATGCGAGATCATTAATGAGATCCCTAGAGATATTTCTAAGGTATGTCTAGGGATGTCTCTAACGTTAAGTGTAAGTATAAGTTATAGTCCTAGAATTATGGTAACTATATTAGAATTAAACCTAATATGTTAGATATTGAAGGTACTCCCCCTTTATTATGTTGTTTTCCAAGCATGATTTTTGCCTCTCACGCTGTTCTTTTTGGGTTTTAGACGATGGCTGGAACCTGAAGGAACCGTGTTGATCGATGTAATGGACAATGCAAGGATTGTCCTCCCATGCTTCCAAATGTAATGGGAGATGGAGTGAAAAATATTATTGCTATACTTACACAAGCTATGAATAATTCTAGATTTACAAATGATCAGAGAAGGGACCAATATTCTATTGAGTCCTTCATGAGGCAACGTCCACCGTCTTTCAATGGGTCTTAGGATCCACTTGTTACTGAACAATGGATGAGTACCATTGAAATGTTATTTTCCATAATTTGCTGTTCATAACATGAAATAATCATTTTAGCTATTTACCGTTTAGAAGGTGAAGTAGACCAGTGGTGGACTCTAATTAAGAATACAAGGCCCCAAGATGAAATTGAATCCATAGAATGGGAAGAGTTCATGAACTTGTTTTTTAGTAAGTACTTCCCTCATATTCTTCAAACAAAGATGGAAAAGGAGTTCCTTGTGCTTAAGCATAAGGATGATGAATCTGTTGGTATATACGAAGCGAATTTTACAAGACTTGAAAGGTATGCATCTAGATTTATCATCCAACCTGAAAGTAAAGTTGATCGATTCGTCAGTGGCTTAAAACCAAGTCTTCGAAGGGCATTAGCTATAAGAGAATTCAGCAGCTATGAAGAAATTGTTCGTTGTGCTATCAAGGTAGAACTGGAAGTTAGTGTAACATATCCATCTCATAGTTTTGACAAGAAAAGAAATATGGAGTTCAAGGAAAAACCTCATAACAATGGTGAAAAGAAGGCGAATGTTTCTTTATTATCAAAGTGTAGAAAGAAGCATGGTGGAGATTGTCTAAAAGGTACTAGAAAATGTTTCAAGTGTGGAAAAGAAGGTAATCAAGCATATGAGTTCCGAAGTAATGGGAAAAAGGTTTCTAATGATGTGTATAGTGAAAAGACTATAGAGAATGCTCCACCAACACTTTAATGCTTCAAGTGAAAAGAAATGGGGTATTATGCTAATCAATGCCCTAATCCAAGGGTTAATGATGATTGATGCGAGCAACCTCTTAAGGAAAAGGAAAAAAGGGAAGTCACATGCGATCACTATTGGCGATGTTGAGTATGAAAATGATGTTGTGGAATGATTATGTGTTTATGTAACGGGATTCCAAAATAATGTTGTGGAATCTAATTTATAGTACTGTGGAATATTGGAATATCTATGTATTGGTTTATTATGGTTTTCAATAATTATATGGTACCGGTAACCATGAAAAGTAATTCAAATATTTTGGAAAGTAGATGATATGCGCATAATGAAGGGATAAGGAGAAAATAATATTAATGAGCTCATGACTGATATAAGGACAAAGTGATATCATGGTTTGAGTATTTTGAAATTTTGGGATTTTGGTATGTGTAAAGAGTTACCTTTTGACAACATTCATGTTTCCACTATGGTTCTATGGTAATTCATGTTGCAAGAGAATACAAGATTAAGGTATTCACATGTTTGGAATGCAATCAACAAGATATATCTTATGATATATGGGGGATAAATGATGGTATTCACATTCTTGGTTAATGACATTTCTAGTAATCGTTTTCTTTATACTATGAGATTGGACAGATGTATTCTGGATAAGTTTAAAGACTATAATGGATTATGTCGGACATCAGATAGTATTGTTTAAGGCTAGAACTTTTTTTTATATTATTTCTGTGATGTTATAATAGTGAAGTTTTAGAAAAAAAGAAGACAACCTGCAAGACGGGAGCCAACCCGTCGCGTCGGACAAGGTTACAGGAATTGAACCCACAACCGAAGTGCGACATGCCTTTATTTCCTACCACTAGCCTATAAGAAGTCCCTGGTTAGTAGAAACTAGTTTTTTTTATTAAGAGGTATGATAAATGAAGTATAAGTCCATTTTTTGAATCATATACCATTAAACTCACCATAGATGGACTTATGTATAATTGATAACTTTTTCTAACCTTTTGTTTGATACATATGGAATGACCCATCATTATATCGCAAGATCTAATAACACTTCACGAATGGAAAATTCAACTTCATTTCTTTAAGTGATGAAGTGGAAATTGTTCAAGGCACGAACAATGGTGAGATTATACCGAAATAAAGTAAGTATTTATTCTAATTGATATTCTTCAACTTTAGGGTAATTATCTTGAAAACCAAAAATGTTTTTCTAGTGACCTTATATCTGATGATTCAGATGGTACCTTAGATCATGAAAAATGTATGGCTTTGTGATTTTTGGATTTTTTATAGCCATGTTCTCTACCACTCTCCATCAGAACATGATGGTTAGGTTTCTATTCCATATCCATATTTTCACCTATGTTCTCCTATGTGGAAACCCAGTGATGAGTTAATTTGGGTAACCGAAATGTTTCATACTTCAATTTTTAAAATTATGTTTTAGTATTCCTTTTTAAGATGTGGGTTTCTATGAAAGAAACATTCAAGTAGTAAACCATTTATAACCCAGACGAATTTCAAGGGAGAAATTCCTTTTAAGGGGGGTAGAATGTAACAACCCGAGATTTTATGAGAATTATCATTTTTAATTTCATTGATATCTTGTGTTGTACACTAAAAAGAAGGATCTTGCAGTACACGCATCCCTGACATGGCTTGCATTACACGAAATGGCAACCTTCCTCGATAGCGTGTGTAGTACGCAATACCGGGTTTCACTGAACAACGATATATTGTTATAATATTACTATGGACTAGCCGTTATGAATAGTATTAACTATATTTTGTATTTTATAACATTATTATTCATCTTACACATTTTCTAGAACATGGTATGAGAACAAAAGAAATTTTTTGGGTAAAATATGTATTTTTCAAAAAATGAAGTTTTGCCGACTTTTGATGGAACACCCACTTTAAATCTAGTTTTTGACATTTTTATAAGTTCAATTTGAAAAAATAAAATTCTTCTTTGGAATCATGATATAAAAATTTACTTTAGATAAAATTTTCATATTATTCTGATAACATTCATATTTTAATGAATAGTAAAAACACACTATATTTTAATTAAAAAAAACTTTTTTCATCGCAATAATTTATATGGTTAGATTATAATATTGAATGGATTTAAAGTATAAATAGAATATATTTTTACCATTTAATATAATTTATGTCATTACCATACATTTTACGTTGAATTTATAGGTAAAAACATTTCAATCTTTGACAATATTTTAACTTTTAAAACCCATTTTCTTAACAACCTGATAAATTTTAATTAAAAAATTGAAACTTCTGTGTTTTGAATTTTGTAAAATGAATTCCATATTTTGATTCAGTGGGTTCAAATTATGTTAACAGGTTACTTTTATTTTTTTATAGTAACTACGGTAATTTTTATTTACTTCAGTTAAAGATAAATCGGGTAATTAAGGGTAAACCTAAGATTATAAAATTATCTTAACACATGCCAAGATTCTATTGGATGAATAAAAGTCGACCCATATCACCTAAGGGTAGGAATAGATTTATTTTATAGACTGTTGACAACGAAAATATTTTAATTATTATTAAAACAAAAGAAAGTGACAACATGTCACTCTCTTAAATCTTATAAGTATAATAATTTTAATTTAGTGATAAACTTCATGAAACTTCAAACATGAATAGTATCCAGAAATATAATAAAATTATCTACATCATTTGGATTTATTTATAATTTTTAGGGGTTAAATAATTATAATTAAAGGTGGCATAATAGTGATGTTGATATTATTTTATTGATTGAAATATCAAATAAATGGTTTTAAAAATTTGAAACTAAATATTATATGAACTATTTAATGTTCTCCACTAATTTTATAGATAAATTGGTCATGTTATGAATCCATTAAAGGGTTTAGTTTTAATATATCTTCTCTGAGGATTTTATTTAAATTAAATTTAATGAATAGTGTCAAAATTGACACTATTGTTTTTTTATAAAAATAACATAATATAAAATTGTTAAAAATCATGAAAATATTTAAAAATTATAAATAAAAATTCATATGGTCTAAAATTTAATAAATTATCCAATTATGGACAATTCAAAACACATAAGTAATTATTTATAACAATTTAAAATTTAGAATCTTATTACCAAAAATAAAATTAAATAGATTAAATATGGATAAATCAAGTTGATAATGTTTAAAATAAATTCCCAAAATGTATAAATTTTATTGATTGATGAGATTACAACCCTATATCATCTAATCATCGTATTTGAGTCATTTTGGAAGTTTTTATGCGGGGTTTTAATTTATTATAAATTAATATTTCTTACGTTTCCAAAGGTGCCCCTCTCCTCCCTTATAAAAGGGCACCTCCTCCCTCTCCTCTTCACAACACTTTGAGCCTTCAATCATTGCCAAAACCTACAAATTTATATTCTCCTATTCCCTAGAAACATTTTTGTGGTTCTGGTCTTCTCAAAAGACCAACTCTAGTGCCTTAAGGGGAAGCTTAAAAGAGGTGCGTCGAAGAAGAGGTAATCTCTTCTACCGATTCTTTCAAGTTTCCTTCTTCTTCAAATTATTATTATTTTTTTGTTTCATTATAAAGTAATAACATCAATATCACTAATATACTTACATGTTATTATAAATATGAAAAAACCAAATTTTACCTTATATCCATCCTATGGAAAACGAAATCACCGCGCATTTGTACGTATGGAATACCGTCTCTACGTCATGGTGTAATCTGTTTTTCCAACCACTACCTTACATGGATGGGTATAATGGTGTAAATAATAACTATATATAGATATTATAACATCATACTGATTCTGATATATTATATCATCCACTGCAATTCTATTAAATAATTATGGGAATGATATCATTGCTTGTGCGTACATACGGACTATCGTCTCCACGAACGTGATGAGATTGATTTTCCAGGATTAACAATTAAAGTATGATTATAAAGTATATATAATAAATAATAATGAATGATATTACATAATAATGATACTGGATTTACTTAATTCCATTTAATTCAATAAGGAAACAAAAATATCGTTCATGCATATGTACGGCCTACCGTCTCTATGAACGGTGTATTTCATTTCATTTATCTATCATCATCATACATTACATTTCTATTGATTTTTTAAAAAGTCACAACGCCAGCGGGAACTGAAATGAAAGTTGAAAAATACAAATTTCAAAATTCAAAACACCGCCATAGTCACGTCGCTAGACTTCGTCATGATTACCACTTATGTCATCATCGGTCTGACACCACCATCATCATCGCAAACCTCTCGCCACCCCATTTAATTTATCTATCTATTATATATATATACTGAATATATATGATATATAAATAATGATTTAAATTCTGTAAGTAAGTAAATCATGATATAATTAATAATAATATCAAGAACAACTTGTCCAAACACGTACGATAAATAATACGATTTTACCCAAAATGCTGCATTAACATGGAATTTACAAAAGAATGGGTAATATAAAGTCAAAAGTGAACCATATATGATATCATAGCAATGAATATGATTCTATAATAAGTCAATGACATATTTTAAATAATTATACAGGAGGTTCAGAAACATATGAAGCATATCATACATAAGGTAAGGGATAATTATTCCAATCTCGTTCTTATCCAAGATTGTGTATTCGTATGTTTTTACCGGGGTTATATTTTTCATCCATGTCGATGAAAATATTTTCATAAAGTGTTTAATATCATTCCATGTATGTTTAAAGTCATGTTTACCCTTATTTGACTTTCACTTCGTGTTATGGAAAGAATCTCTCTTTTGTTTACCATATGTGGTACTTTTTGACTTTTTCATTAAAAGCATGAGGAGAATGTTTTTTTTAACTTATACGGCATGAAAATATTTTTACGGTTTCATAATTCCTTATTTTCATGATGTTTAATATATAATATTTCACTGTTATTTTCAATAAAATCATTTTATTTTAAAATTGTGTTGCATTTTGTGAAAATAAAATAATTTTTAAGAAGAAAGGATATTTTCCTCAAGAATTATTTTCAAGTGTTTTATCAAAACCATTTTCCATCTAAGATGAAATTATTTATTATATGCATGTTTCAAGTATAATATCTCTATGATTTACATGGTTTCAATTTTCTTATGATGAAATGATATCCATTTTTTTATATGGATTATGTTATGATGGGATGATGTTTATGAAACCCATTTTAATTCTTTAGGTTATGATAAATGATTTATGTTTATGTTGTGGCACAAGTAAGAATGATTTCATTATGAGATGTGTGGGACCTATATCTACATCCAATGCATTGGGTAAAGATTTATATCTCATGAGATAGAAATGGATGGAACGGTAAGTTAATTCGGTTCAGTGATACAGGACTGGAATGAGGAGTGAACTCGATTCAGAAAGGGACTTTGTCCATTAAGATGGTCTTGGTAGAAATGCCTTGGCTACTATAGAAATCATATGATGTAGTTAATGGTTTTCACAATTACATGTTTTATTCCCTTACCATTTTATCATGATTTATGTTCCATTATGATATATGCCTTATGTACTTCCAAAATTTATGTCTTTGCTCATGATTTTGATGTTTAGATTTTATGTTCAAGTTTTTGCATTCAAATATTTATGGATTGTTTTATGTTCTCTATGTTTACCCTTATTGAGCATTTTAGCTCACCATTTTTATGTTTTCTTTTCCCCATGATATAAAGAAATGATTTAGGTAAGAAAACAAAAAGGAAGATCTTTATGGGAGATGTTGAAGATCCTTCACCATGATTAGAAGACTACATTCCGAGTTTCCAAAGACATTGAACTATTACGGTCCTTGTGTGTTGGTTTTTTTTATGTATTAAGTATTCCGAAAAATTAATGTAATGTCCATGAATATCAAGCTTGGATGTCTATAATAATAATGCTTTATATGATGGTTCTAATGAAGATTCGTCCTCCTCCATGCACTTATATAGAATGGGGGTCGATTCATCATATGGATAGTGATTTCCCTCTCACAGAAATATACGTTGGCTCTATATAGGGAAATCCAATCCATGCCAACAATTACATCAAATTTCACTAGAGGGAGAATGAAGTGGTTCTTTGGTAATTTCAAACCATAAATTGTGAAAGGGGATGAGTTATATTCATGTGATGCAATAATTACCCCATTTATTATTATCACTGACACCTATACTTCCATGATTTGTGGTGGTGTTTGAATTTTTCTACTATACTTTCGAGATATAAAATAATGCATATGACTAGAATAAAAAATTATGTCTTCTGTTATTGAATGAATAAATAGAATACCTATCACCACTTCATTGTTGTGATTCACTTCGGTGGTAGTGACAGAAAAATATCTCCCTTGTAGCCTTGGAGGTTGTTGGTTGTCTCCAAAAACCCTTGGCATAAAGAACTAGTTTGAAAAGTTACCTATCTCTTTGAAATTTTAGAAATGAACAATGCGTTGAGGATATAATGAAACATTCCTCTCCTCTGTCACAGTAGAGGGATTTTCTGGTTGACAATCATTGGCCAGGTGCCCCTCTATTGCACACCTAAATCATTTCCTCACCCCTTTAGGAAAATTATGGGGTGCTTCTTTCCAAACATTTGGAATGTGGGGTGCTAGAATTTTTAGCACCATTGGATTTATCCATTAGACCACCAGAATTAAAGTATACATTTCTCTTCATATCCCCATGATACCGCTAATATTTTCTAATCTCCATTTCAACATTGAGGGAACATCAGGCAATTTCCTCATAGCTATCAAAGTTACAGATCAGTAGGGATTTATGTATGCTAGGTTTTAGCCTACCAGAGAAGCGGTCAACCATTCATTTAGGGGTAACAACAAAGAAGAAGGAGTATCATGTAAGCCTTGTGATGTTTTTCTCATACACTCTGATGGATTAATCATCTTTTTTATTGAAGTAATGGAAGTCCCTTTACATCTTATGTTGAAGGGTGCAAGGAAAATATTTATCGAAAAACATTTTCCAGAAATCCTTCCATTCCAAAACCTCGATCTCTTCCACAAGCTTAGTATTTTTTATCAATGTCCACCATTGATCTGATTCACCCTCCATATAATAAGCATCCATAAGAACCTTCTCTGGTTCAGAACATTAAATTATGGATACAATCTTATCAATGAAGTTGATCTTTTCTTCATATATTGAGGGATACAGTGATCCATTGAAATTAAGAGGGCTTTGTCTATTGAATCTCTCAATTGTGAGTTGTTCTTTATTGGGGGGGGGGGGTTGTAAATTCTTCTTGACCCATGTTTCTATTAAAAAATGAGTTAAATGAGAGAGTATCATGATGAAGTTTCCAATTCCCACTCCCATTGGATTGGGAATCTCATTAAAACTATCATCAAATTGATCTTCACATCGATTGTTAGCCAGAGTCCTCCTATTACCATCCATTCGATAGAATAAAAGTAAAATTAGGGGTAAATATTTTAAACTATTAAACACATAATTGGGAATCCAATGAAAAAAGGGACAACTCATAAATTAAATTTATTTCCTTAAATTTTTAATTCGTATGTTTCGATATATGTTATCCATTATATACTTCCTAAAATATTTTGTTAGGGGAATTTTTTGGTTCAATTAATAACGGTTTGTACTAAGATTTTGATTTTATTGAAGCATATCCGTTGGGAGTTTTGGACTAAGTGTGCAACAAGAACCGAAGTTGTGCACAATTTCCCGTTCGAGTCTAGTTGAAATCAATGTTTTCAATTTTTACCCCTAGATACATTTGTGCGAGATCCTCCTCTCTTTGTTCATATTCAAACATGGATGTATTTTCTTGATAAAACCCTTACTCTATACTCACTAAAATTTAGGGTTGATTTTCTTATATACATATTCTTATCCCTAAGGATTTAACTAGGGTTTTCTAATCCTAATCTAAAAAATAACTAAACCTATCCTTTGATACCAACTATGAAAACCCTGCTCTTTATTACAAACATAAAAATGATTTATTACATGAAATTCCACTTAATAAGTCTTATAAGATCAATATTTATACCATCTTTAGGGATTATTAAGATTAAAAAACTCCTTAATACATAAAATATAACATCTTTATCGAAAACTTCTTTTACATGACCACAAAATTCCTTTGTCTTAGCATTTCATGGGATAACCTGAGGACATACATAAGAAAAGGGTATGATATAAAGCCTATTAAGGGAGTAAACACGGAATAACATTATGAATACAATACATGTTATGAAATATACAAATCAATGGATCATAAGAGAAACAGTAACATAATGGCATGATATAACATGATCATCATAACATGGAAACATGGAAACAACGTAAAACATTACATCATTAACATAATAGAATCAAGTAAACCCTTATACCAACATGGGAAAAAATTTACTAAAAAACCAAGTAAAACCCTATCCCAACAAGAATTATCATGATACTAAACACTACAGAATACATTGGAGCGATATCAGGGCACACCCTTCATAATTATTTGAGTCTCATGCTTAAGTTTTCCACATAGATCATGTAACATGAAATCATTCAACATCATAATTTATTAAATTATAAATGAAGGTGGAATAAATAAATTATAATCTCTAATCAAAAATTATTTTTGCATATAGATGAACACCCTTGATAGATAAATGAGGTTGGTATTCACTACATGATGACTTTGGCGTGGAAAATCGCGACACAATTTTAGCAGCCTAACGATGTGACATAGAAATTCATAAAAATGGATGATTAGAGATAAATGGGTATATCATTGTATATATATATATATATGAAATGGACAGATATGGGGTCATATATAAAATTTCCATACACAAGGAATTTAAAAATAGAAGGTGTAATGTAATAAAAAACTTGAAGAAAGAGGAGAAATGGAACAACAATTATGAAATTTCGGCATGGTAACAGGTCTACATGGGAGAGATTAATGAGAGATAAAGAGGTATCCCATTATAAAAATATAATAATGGAAGTATGGTGGAGGTTATAAAAAATGCCCCATCATTTTTAATTGAAAATAAAAGGGTGTAACAGTATAAGGAAACATGGATTAAAATTATAATAGTAGGAAAGTGAGGATTCCATACTTGAGTGTGTGACTTAAAAATCATTACGGGGGGCATATTGAGATATTTGGGTTCATTTTTAGTATTATAGTGAGGGTAAGACATATTAGGGGCGTTATCAAACTATTTTTTGAGAAGATAAGTGGGATCTTGGGTGGGTTTATATAGTAATTGATAGTGGAATTCTTTAATATTTCACAAACATAGGTTTTAGAATCTATATAATTAAATACTCATAACCAAATACCTTACCGTGATTTTTTCCCATGTTTTTTTTCAAAAAGTAGTGGAGAAAATTATTTTATAAGGCCAATTTCTGAAAATATCAAAAGATTGTGGAGGTGAGTCACATTATTATAGAAATGAATTTGAAATCATAAAATATATTATACATTTTGGAGGATTCACTAAGGCTTTATAAAATGAGTAAAAATGTATAAAATCAAATTATTTTAATGTGAAAACAAATATTGGTCTAATAATAACCATTATAGTATTTATTACATCATATTTGGGACATTATGATGTCCTGAAACATATATTTTTTATACGATATTCAATTTTTACCCAAACATTAGATTGTCTTAGAAAATTATGGACAATTCACCGTTGAATAATTTTTACATAATAACTCCCAAAATAATATTTATTTTATCTAAATAATTTTATAAATATGTGAATTTTTACTTTTGAAATGAAAACCAACAATTATTGGATATTCATGGGTTTTGAAAAAAATAGTTTCCAAACCATAATAAAAATTACATTTTACATTATAATAATTATATACTAATTTATTATTAATAAAAGTAATTTGATGATAATATTTTCTTAAAATATGATATATTTCCATAATTAATTAATTCCATAAAATAAACTTGTTAAAAATATACTTTATGTTGTATCGTATAAAAAATACACCTCTTATCAAACTGATTACCTAATCATTTACAGGTTTGGAACTGATATAATAATCATTTATAATAGTTGTTTTTATAAATTTTTTAATAAAAACCATAGTTTAATAAAACTATGTATATATTTCTCAAAATTAAAATCATTACCTGAATAATCAATTTATCAAATTCATCATTTTTTAAGAAAGACAATTCTCATAAAGTAATTGATGGAATACAACTTTTATTTATAAAAAGGGATTACACAATAAGTAACTAATAACTTATTACATAACCCCTTATAACACCTGCATAATACCTAAGGGTAAGGTGTGCGATGGTGATAGAATCTTGGGGTGGTTCAGATAAAATCGCTCGAGTGGTCATCTCTATTAACTTAAACTTATCAATTAGGTGATTCCATTCAAGGTAAATGTGTTGAATCTTGGATTTTTATTGATCAAGAGAAAATACTAATGACACTATCACCATTTTTATCTCTAAAAAATGATCTTTTTATGGCCCGATTCTTCTGGACTAGTCCATCCTCTTCTTTGTTTGTGTTGAAAGGTTTTTTTTAAGAAAACCTTATATTTGTATCATTATTATGATCAATGTTCAACGACTATATTATGATAAATAATGATACATAAAGGTCATTTTGACAAAACAAATACAAGAAAGAGTGTATGTGTTTTTCATATCAATAATACATATAAAAGAAAGGTCATTTTATTAAAATATAATCAGGTCGTTGTAGCAGGTCTAACCCATACACAGAGAGTGGGAGAGAGAGGGGGGGGGGATTTTTTGTTCTTCCTTTTTTAGTGGATGGTCCAAGATGGAATGTTTGGGGTCCACTAAGTATCATGTATATACATGTATGAAGTTGTATGAATTTCTTGATAGGTGTAGTGGTAGACGACTAGTTCCAAGGGCGAGGTCCTATCAGGTGAGAACACTACAAATGTGTACCATTTTTCATCCTACGACCAAGGTGATGATGTCTTAGTTTATGGTCGTGTGATAAGACCAGTACATGCATATTAAAATAATGCATTAGGAAGGATGGGGGAGATTGGGATAAAGGTATTTGAAAGGGGATATGTATGGTGTGAAAAAACAACCTAATGGTAATGTGGGACATATAGTCCCTCACCACACCACACACTCCCAAGAAAAGCTCATGCGAAGGGGCGACAGGTTGAAATTATGGATGGGGAAAAGGCAAAATGTTTGGGAATTCCTATATATCCCATAAGAATAGGAATGAAGACATAAATAGTTCCTAATCAAGGCATGGTAGATTACCAGTACCGGAGGTGATGTTCTATCAGGTGAGAACCCATGGTGGCGCTATGCAGTTCCAAGTCATATAGTTTGGAGTATATAGTTTAGGGTCATAGAATTGAAAAAATGGGGTATTCTTATCAAGAATATATACATAGCATGGAGAAGTGACAAACCCAACATGAATTATGGAAATTATATCCTGTTTCCACACCATGTATTCTTGAGGAGACTTACATACAGTTTACATTAATGATTCTTGGACCATAAGGGCTTGAAATAGTTTAAGGTCTTAATTCCTAAACCATAGGTTCTTTATTTAAGGTGAAAACATTTAGGCCGTGGAGTTAGGGATTCATGTGGATATACATAGACTGATTGTAATTCCCCAACCCTAGAAAACTATATTCAGTTAGTTATTTTCTTACATTATGATGATTACAAGGAATCAAATATCGAGGTATCAATCGGTTTAGTAGTCTTGGAAAGAAAAATTACATACATGATACCCATAATACACTGGAAAATAGAAAATACAAATATGATAAATAAAAAGAAATAAATTTCATCATTGAACACTTATTCAAATATTTTTTCTTTATAACCTAGGTAATAGGAACATAATAATGGTGAGATCTAATTCTCAGTAAGGGTATGTAAATCAGAAGTAATTATGTATCAATAGGAATAAATTAACATATAAATGTAAATAACTGATAAAACATTCAATTAAAATAAATAGATAATGAAATATCAATATGTAAAGGTTATAAATTGAAACACATTACACTTAATCAATAACCTAATAATAGAATGAATCCACAGATATGTTGATGTGATATCTAATGGATAACAACAATAATAACTAAAATATCTATGAAAGAAATTTTTAATTATTAGATGTCATGTCTAAGGAACAAGAAAACCTATACCATTAAGACCTTTCAGATGATGGTTTAAAACTACAGATATAACCCCATTTAATTTGTGCAACTTATTTGTTTTATGAGAACTTATCGATGCATCAAGGATCTTTATAAAGTTTAGGCTCCACCCATCATTTCCAGTAAAAAAACATTCCTTGTATCAATTAATCAATATATATAATATGCCATATAAAATACCTATTTCAAATAGTGAATAAAATTTCATCGATAATACCTCATTGGAAGATAAGAAATAACAAGCGTTTTTGTTTTTTATGAATGAAAACACCCTTAAAATATCATTAAAATATTCTTGACTGAAGATAATCTTTAAACATTTCAATATGACCCAAACCACTGTGAAGTATTTAAATCATAAATACCCATGAAGGAAGAACATTAAGTGAAACTTATAATATCATGAGAATAATTATATTGATATTATAATATGTCAAAGGGAAGTAAATACACCATATGAAATTAAATTACTGCCTAATAACAAACAAGTATCAATGGAATGTAAATTGAGACAAAATCCTTTACTACATGTGTAACATCAGAATCGTGAACCCCATGAAGGAATAATGTTAATTAAAGATTTAAATATCATTAAATAAATTAAATTAATGATATAAAATTTCATATATCAGTACATACACTACACAAAAGAAGCGAGTGGTGAATACAGAATGTATCTCATAGAAAATAAAAAGTGAGATGAAATTCCCTTACCTTGTGTTTCTTCTTGGTTGATCATCTATTAACCTCCTATATAATAGTTTTGGGAGTGTTAATAACATATTACAGAAAAATATTAATATTTATTATATCATATATGATCATCCTATAATATCTTATTACCTTTTTGTTGGCATTATTTTTTTTACTATTTTGGGTGTTAATTGTCTAGTTTCTTAGGTAAAATTTGACATGATATTTGTTGTTACTATTAATAAGATAATGGATTAATAATATCCAGAATGTAAAGCATTGATTAAATATTATATATATTTATTATATATGTATTTGTAACAATCTAAAATATTTGTAGATAATAAATGAAATCCACAGTTTATAGCAACGGTAGGTTATACGTACGTATTAATGCGACTTTAATTTATTTTACATATTAAATGAATGAAAAAAAAAAGAAAAATATGAATATTATAATTCTATTATCATGTATCGGTAAAATATTTTACATATTTTCATTACAATTGTCTTTAATATGTACTATTTATATCATGAAGTAAATACATCGTTTGGAGGAGGCAGTAGTCCACACATCTACAAACGAAGTTACCGTATATCCACAATATGAGAAGCATGAAGGTATGTTTAATATAAAATTTCTGAAATATGAAATATGTTATAATATAAATATTAAAAAATCAATTAACCATAAAAATTATTTTAAGACCATTAATAAAGGATTTAATTAAAAAAATAACAAAAACATTATTCATGGAGGAGCTTAACCAGAATAGCATGGACAATAATTACATTTCATTGAATAAGAGGATATGATTAATAAAATGTATATTATATATTATTTTAGAAACATAATAATCTAGTATATACATGATTATAGAGTTATCATTTATTTATGGGTGAAGGAGGTGTGGATAAAGTATAAAAAGAGAGTAAATTTAGAGAGGTACTTTGGGAAAAGTACATCTTGAATATCACATACTTGAGAGACCATTGGGACCCTAGATTTTGTCTTTTTGTGAGACCAGAAGCACTTGTACATGGTGATAGTAATTAGGATAGGTTTGGTATGATATTTTATGAGTCAAAGCGTTTTTTTTGTGCGCAAATGGGGTGATTATGGGTGGTATTTATACTTGAGGAGAAGTGGATTTATGTGAATAATTAATGAATATTTTATATTTAAAGCCAAAAATATTGAGGGGGAATTAAATTAAATTAATTTTGATGAAATGTAATATTTTTAGTCTAGATAGGGTTGATAAACACCTCAAAAAACGATTAATGTTTATAGATTTTAGGTATTTTAATCCTTTACCCTTTTTAACTTCACGATGTTTCATCTTTTACCAATATCACAGAATTTTTTTTACCATGGTAACTTATTTATACCAAAAAATTCAATGAAACTTCATTTTTTTTTACATTATTATTAGAAACACAATTCATATAGTTTTTATAAATATATTTAAAATTAATCCCACAGCCTAAATGAAATATTGGGGATTTAAAGTGAACCGTTCAATTTTTTGTAATTTTTTTATATGTAATTTCAATGTAAAATTTATTAAAATGTCCCATATTCAATCTATTTATTTATAATTTCACTAATTATATTTTAAAACCAATTTAAAACATAATTTTAATATATAAATAAATTAGATGAAAATGGTTTTTTGAACTAAAATGCCTTATTTTTCACTATTCATAAAAGAATTGAAAAATATTATAAAATTACAAAAAAAATTAAACACACTACATTTTTATAGTCCTTTTCATGTAATATGTTTATTATGTCAAATAGATCTAATAAAAGTTCCAAAAATTGGATTCATAACTGGTTCACCATTAAAAGGTGGTAAAATTGTTTTTATAAAAACATAGGTTTTTATAAGTAATATTGTGTATGTTCATATATTATTTATATAAAATATATTGGATGAATATAATTTTTTTATTGAGTATATAAAATATATATTTCATTAGTTTCATTCACTACTAGAAATTAGTTTAATTCATTAGGATATAATGAATTTGTGAGCATGATAATAGTTCATTATAAAAACATAATCATTATATTTAATTGGTCCTTGTATTCATTTATAAATAATTTGTAACCATTTAATTCATAATATACTTTTATAAGTTAGTTCACTATATTCATAACAACCAGTTTAATGACTTTTTAATATATTATTATATTAAATAATTATATTTTAATAATTTATTATTCTTTATTTTGACATGGTGTTGAGTGCAATATAAGCTATCAAAGAGTTTAAGTTTAAAAAGTCATGAAAATATTAGAGTGTTATAGAAATGGTACCAAAACATTTATGAGAGTTAGGACCAATAAGGCCTCATCTCCATGAGACACAGTCCAAAGAGAAACCTGGATATGATCTTTGTTTAATTTCATAGATTTTATAACTATGATCTCCTAGTTTAGGGTCATAAAATTTTCACCATAGAGTATGTGTGGATCCTCTATTTGGGTGAAAACCCTACCAAGACTTCTAATCCCATGTGAGTTGTGATTAATGTGTGAAAAAAAGTGATGTTAGGATATTCCCTATCACATGTGGAAGCATACAAAAAGGTTAAGGAAATTTTGGGTTGATAATGTCCCAACCACACTGACATTCCCACTCAACATGCCCAGATGTATGAAGGGGAAACACCAGGGGTGTTTGAATTCCACCAGAAAATTGGGAGGTGGGAAGGACATAAATAGAGACAACGGAGATCTGAATTGTTATAGGAGTGACAAATGGGAATGACCACCATTGACTATAATTGAATCACATAATCCCCAACCTCACTATTCAAGGGTGGGGCGTTCAAACGTAGAATAAACTTTTGAATAAGTTTGAAACACATGATCTGAATTTTTTTATCAATAATCCATTAGGGTGTTGGTCCAGGATGGGAGGTGAGCCAAAACTTCACAAGAACATCACTTTTAGGGGTTATATCTAGTTGTGAATGTTTCTTGAAATGCAAATCCGAGAAGGCTTGGAGAATGGAGATGGGTCTAGGAAGTGTCTATGTGGATCTTGATAGTTTAAGATTTATAACTCAATGAATAAAATCATTTTTGTGGTAAATCCTATATGAAATATGGATAAGATAACCTATTGATGAAAATATTTTAAGGTCATATTTCTAGGAAAAAAGTGACGTGGTTTAAGTTCATAGAGTTTAGACCATTTGTTCCTAGTTTAACATTGTGTTCTTAGGACGTTTCCCTATAGTTTAATTTCATATAGTAAGGATGATGGGGAAGAGGAGTGCTGAGAATGGGAGGTTCATTGCACATATATTTTTACCTATCATGAATGAAGACTAGGGAATCTCATATGACACACCTTACTTCCAAGGGAAACATAGGCCAAAAGTGTCGAACGATTATTGAACTTGTGGTTGGGATCGAGGAAAAAATGCTTGGTTTTCATTACTTTTCCCATATGGATGGCAATCAAGACATAGGTAGTTATTGATCATTCAATGGTAGACCACCAGTACCATTATTGATGTTATATTGGGTGATAAAATCATGGTTGTGTTGTCATACAACTCGGATTGTTTGGTTCTTAGTTTATGGCCATATAATTCTTATCATTGCACAAGTCATGCGCTTTTGGAAAACAATGTTACATAGTTTACCATCATTAGAATAAGAAGATACATAATAATTTGATGTCACACTTTAGGAAGGTAGGGTATATTCCTTTTAATTTCATTCAGGAAGGACCATCAATTTTGTGAGTTTTTAACATCATGCAGCTAGGACGATAATGTTGCAGTTTGAGGTCATCCGATAGGAAAATTCTGTGTAGTTTAACATCATATGGTAAGGATGCTACAGAAAAATTTTATTTCATGTATAAAAAAAGTTTAAGGTCATGTTTCCTGGAGAAAAGGTTCTTAATTTAAGGGAACATAGTTTTGAAAAATCCATTCAGTTTGACATCATGTGGTAAAGATTTTGTTTACAACACAGTTTATCATCATGCACATGGACACTGGTTGTTGCGCCCTTTATCCTCATGTAGATAAGACGATGATCATAAAATTTTTTATCATCATGTTACTTGGATAAGGGACCCCTCACTCATGTGAAGAAATGATTTAGGAATATGTCATTGGACAGAAGTGTGATGTGCTCCCCATTGATAGTGACCATAGAATATGCACCATTGGGATATACCTTATAAATAATTAAAGGCCCTTCCCATTTGGGCTCCAAATTTGGTGGCTTCCAACCAGGGTTAATCTGCATCCTTAGAGCCAGTAGTCTGTCATAATAGATTAAGGACCAGAGATAAATTTTCATGTTGAAAGCTTTGGATATCTATTTCTGGTGCATCTCTCAATTATTAAGGACTAGAGAATATTATCATTATGGAATTCCTATTTTTCTAGAAGGACATCAGTCATCTTATCAAACATTTTCTGATCATAGATAGATGTGCGGAGTAATGAAAACTAAATTTTTATGGGTAGGATCACTTCTATTCCATACACCAGTGAGCATAGAGTCACCTGGGTAGACTCTTGAGTCATCTTCTGATAATCCCAGAGAGCATTGTGGATTTTATCCATCTAACTTTACTTATTTAATCCCACTATCATTGGTATAATGTTGTATAGGGTTTTATTTAATGCATTAATCTATCCATTTTCTAGTGCATTGTGGAGAGAAGTATGGTTGTATTGGTTGATGTACATTGCACACAATTTCTTCAGATCAGCTTCTTGTAAGTTGACGTCGTTATAAATGAGAATAGAGTGAGGGACACCAAATCGATGGATGTTGTTGGGGATCATGATCAAAACACTTGATTCATCCTTGATATCCAGTAGAAGAATATATTTTTTTCCAACTTGGGAAAGGAATCTTTTACCGTTAGAATTAACATACACTTTTGAGATGTTTCTAGTGGATATGGTCCCACAACATTGAGTTTCCATATTGAAATTATAAAAGAGTATTGAGGGGATATGGTGATTTATGCATGAGGTTGACAAGAGTCTAACATGCATGACACCTTTTTGTGAACTCAATACATTCATAGAACACGGTGGGCTATAAGTAGCCTAACTTATGAATATGGTGGGAGAGATTCATCCCTAAATGATGGGAACCACATGACATGACTTGAAAATATTTCATAAACTAGGTAATCTCATCCCCATGAATGTAGTAGAGGATAATTCCATCAAACCAACGATTATAGAGAGTCTTCTAAATAGTGAGGCCACTTTTGAGGGTGAACTGTGTCGTGTGATGATATATTTTCTCACATTAAACTCTATATGATAGGATATTTCTGGGTTGGAGATACTCAACAATGGTAGTCATCTAATCAGAGGTTTATTTAGCTACGAGGGATCCATAGGTCTTGATGTTGAAGCACCGATAGCCGAGTAGTTTACTTGCTGGTTTTCATCGTCTCCCAAGGTGACGGTAACAATGAACATTCAATACGCCACATGTAAAAACAGATTATGCAAGTCAGGCTCTATAGGATATGAGGCTAAACTATTCAAGCTATCATCTCAACCCTTATATGATTGGGAAGCATGAGTGACATCTACCTGAGAAGAGAACTAGGCCATCAGTTGGTGAGTGTTCTCTAGTAGGGGTATGGGATCTGGTTTCCTAATGACGTAATCACCATTGATCTTATTAAAATGAAACTTGGATTCTCCCTTTTTATGTATGTTGGAACATAAATCTTGAGAACTAGATCAACAATAGTAATGAATTCATGATACTCTACCTTGTTTTTCGTACAATTTTCTGATAGAAAAAACTAATATATTAGGACGACCTATATAGGCATAATGAAGATGATTCATAAGCCTACTTTATTAAGACTATGAATATTGAGTCTGCAAACAGTTGGGAACAAGGAGGATCCATCTAAATCCATCTTCCAACATGGGACACCCTGATCCATTGAGAGGATAACCTCATCTCAAAAATCATGATATAGGGATTTCCCTATGGTGGCTAGATGAGCATCTAGGAAGTCTACCAGCACCTGACCCTTGATAGCCTTTTGCAGGATGAACCTAATGTTGAACTACTAAAGGATCACTTCCCAATGATCTATATATCCTTTCAAAATAAGTCATTTTATTTTATACTTTAGCATGTCCACATAGGACACCGACTGTATCTCATGGTGCTGCAGATAGTGCCACAACTTCTGCACTACAAAAAGTAATGTGTGTTATCTCTTCTCGATAAGAGTGTATTTATGTTCCATGTTGAGGAGGAAAAGACTAAGGTATTATAAAGTTTTATATATCCCTTCATTTATCTTATGAGAGGTAAGGGTTCTGATGGATCATTGAAGGGTGGTCACGTAGAGTACCAGATGATTTACTAAGATGGGAGGCATCATAACTGGAGGTTGTAGCAGGTACTGTTTGATTTCCTCTAATTCAGTCTGGCAATCTTCATCCCATGGGTGGATGGAAAGCTTACTAATGAGTTTAGAAAAGGGATTACACATGCTATCTAGATTGATGATTAATTAGTGAATATAGAGTAAGTATCCTTAAAGACCTCAGAGCTCTTGGAGGTCAGTCGGAGGAGGCAACTAACTAATGCCGTCCATCTTCTCTGGTTTGATCTCGATACCTCTATATCTGACAATGAATCCAGGAAAAATAATAGAGGTAACCCAAAAATATCCCTCAAAGGGTTTCATCTTCTACTACTAGGAGTGGAGTAATTCAAACACTTTATCATGATCTTTGAGATGGTCTTGAAGCTGATGGGATTTTACCACCAAATCGTCTACGTATAATTCCACTAGTGTCTTAAGGATTTGTTTAAATATGTAGTAAATTTCATGAAGATAGGTGGATCATGTATTCTTGAAACCAAAGAGAATTACACGGTAGTAGAAATTACTTTGTCGCAATCTAAACATGGTAGACTCATAATCTTTAGGACCCATCCAAATATTATTGTACCTAAAATAACCATCCAAGAAGGAGAGATCTCGGAACCCAATAGTTGAATTGATCAAAAGCTCTATTAATGGATGGGGAAAATTTTCCTTCATATAATTTAATTGAGATCTCAGAAGTTTATGTATAGTCTAATATATATGTTATTCTTCCTGATGGGGATGATATTCACCAGCCACCTGGGGTAGTTGAATTCTTTTATGAAGTGAGATTTGATGAGCTTGTCAACATCATCCTCAACAATGGAACCATGTGAGGGGTGAATCTTTATGGAAGGATTTTTGAACTCGTGATATCCTGCGAGGAGACCAAGATGGTAAAAAGTGACATGAGGGTCGAGTCTTTGAATGTTTTCATCAATTTAGGAAATCCAATCACAATTCTACTTCAATAAATCCACATACTACAGATGATCTTCTATAGGCTTGGTTACAATGATCGGTGTTGGACTTGGATTTGTCTCAGAGCCAGGATTCACATGAACCAAGTCCTTAGTGGTGGTGGAGATTCCATCTTCAAATGAAGGAGGAGCATCTTCCAACTCCTATTCATCGTTTGCGGTAGGGGAATTGGTGGGGGATATGGTTCATCCAAGAAAATTAACTCTCGAGGAACACTAGTGCCTACACTGGGGGATGGTGAGTCCTCAATGGGGAAATCCTGCTCTACTGAAACCTAGTGATGGCAGTTATCGACCTGATTTAGTCTGGACTTTGACCTAGGGGTCCATTCTTGATGTTGAAGTAATGGTGATGGATTAGTCCATGTCAACTCATTACAACAAAGAAGATCAAGAAATTATTATGTACAATTGTAACCATGGGGAATACAACCCAATAAAATATAGGGTAGGGGTTCTGGTATCACCTGAGCCTATCTTGTATAGGAGTATGAGGTAATCAGCCAATGTTCCTTTCACCATGGAACATGTCTTCCCCACATCTCATAAATGATGAAGCAGTGTCCAAGGTCTTGTGTTGTGGCCTCCAACAAGTGAATTGGGGTGATGAAAGTGGCATCCAAATCCATCCATGGGTCATATATAGTGGTATTTTGTTCATGATCATTGGTCCAGACTCATGTTTCCTGGCTCCTATAGTAGTCAACATCTAGATATAAAGCTTCACAAGGGGATAAGGGAGATTAATTACCTTGGATCACGCAACCTCAACCATTGATGGAGTACTTGAGGCATTAGTGATATAATGAGGGAACCACTACATGAAGATGAATAAAGGGTCTAACCATTATTTTATTGTTAGATTTATTTTACAAGACAATCACAAATTCATTATTTTAAATTAGGACACTGAACTGGGTCTTCAAATGGATTCTTCCACATGGCCTCTGCTCAGTCCTATCATAACCCTGTATCTTCAGTTCAGAGGGAAAAAAATCTTCCTATAACAACCCTTATAATTATCACACATCACCACATGATTTATTACATAAAATTACACTTAATTCAACCCAAAGGATCAACAATCCTAGTGTAATTTAAAATTAAGTACATTACATTGCAACTTAAAACATGGAATACAACAACTTTATTGGAAACATCTTGAACATGCATGAGCTTAAAACGGCATTGGATAACTTGGGGAAATACATAAGAAAGGGGTAACCCATAAAGACCAGTAAGGGAATAAACATGGAAATAATGAAGATAATAATACATCTTAGAAATTTCATGTCAATGAGGCATAAATATAATGAATAATACAACATGATATAAAATTATAATTATAACATTAGAAATGTGGAAACAATTTAAAACATTGAATCATTAACATAGATCAAGGATAAACCACCAAGACATTGTAGTGGACAAAGTCCCATAAAGGGATCAGGTACACCCCTATCCCAATATTACATATCATGATACTAAACATTACCTAATGCATTGTAGTGCTATATAATTAGGGTTTCACCTGTCACTTTCATTTCATTCTAATGCTTAACTGTGCCACATAGATCGTAAAACATGGATTTGTTCATCAAAATAATTTATTTCATGATCAAAGAGTGTGGAATAAATAAATTTAAGTATCAAATAAAAATATATATGCGCATAAAATTTGACACCCTTGATATAAAATTTATATGGTATTCACTACACATTTGGTTTGGCATGGAAAATCATGTAGAAAATTTAGCATCATAAAGTCATCACATAAAAATTCAAAAAAATGGGTTGATGAGAGTGAATTTTTTCTCTAATCATTTGTAAATAAAATTTAAATTAATATTTACATGGAATTACGTGTCCCCACATATATAATTACAAAAAATTCTTACGATAATAAATAATCATAAAAAAGTGAAAGGAAATGATTGTTACGAAATTTTAGCGTGGTAGCAGCTGTATATGAGAGGAATTAAAGAGTCATAAAGGGGAATCCCTTTGTGTAGACATCATAATGGTTGTATGGGAGAGGTTTGAAACCATACCACATCATTATTAATCAAAAATAAAATGGAATAACCAGATAATGAGACTTGGATAAACAAGAGAAAGGAAAGAACTCTTACTTGATTGTGTGGCTCCAAAAGCTTGAAAGGTGTCTTTCTGAGTGATTGGGTCACCTTGGGAGGATTCTAAAGAGGGTATGTCCAAGTAAGGTTGTGGGCCAAGGTTTTTTATTGAAGATAAGTGGGGTATTTGGTGGATTTGTATATGAACTGAGAGGGTAATTCTTTAATATTTCAAAAAAATGGATTTGGACTCTATATAATAAAATATTCAACCCCAAAAACTATCCCATGGGTTTTTTCCATATTTTCATACAATGCATAGTTTTTTCATTATTCTTTTAGGAAAACAGCCGAACATATTAAAATAATTCCATTTCTCATGTGGAGGTGAGTCACAATTTTAAATAAATGAATTTAAAACACTAAAAATATATTATTAGTTTTAGAGGATTTACAAAGGATTAATAATAAAATAAAATAAAAATAAAATAACTATAGTTATAGGGTAAAACATATATTTGGACCAATATACCCGTTATAATATTTATTACATGATTTTTGGGTCATTATGATGTCATAAAATAAAACATAAATTTATAAGGTATTTAATTTTTACCCAAATATTTGATTGTCTCAGAAAATTATGAAAAATTCACCATTGTATAATTTCAAAATAATTATTAAAAAAACATTTATCTTATATAAATAAATTTCTATATATTTTCAATTTTAATTTTAAAATAATATTCGATATTTATTGAAAAATTATGGGTTTTTTACAATAATAGTTTTTGAACAATTATAAAAAGTATAATTCACTTCATAACAATTATATGGCCATTTATAATTAATAAAATATATTTAGTAACAAAATTTTATTAAAATGATATTTATTTCTAAAATCTTTGAATTTATCCAAATAAACCCCTAAATTGAAATTGAATATCACCTAAAAATACTATTTGTGTTTAATTAAATCAAAATCAAAATAATTTATAAAGTTACAATAAAAAATGAAAATAAATTGATTATTCTAAAAAATATTTATATTAATATTATTGAGGTCTTGATACATATCCCTTAATTAAACTTTCATATTCCATAGGAGTATGGTGTGTGATGGTAGGACTTTCATGGGGTTATTCTAAAAACATAGTTTGGCTCTTTGACATGATGAACATGAAATTATCCCATAAACGGTTGTTCTCGTGCTTAATTTGTTGGATATTAGCTTGTTATTTGTCAAGTGAAAATACCAGTGATGCTATATCCCTTAGAAACTCAAATTAAAAGGATTTATAGGGTACAATTCTATTGTATGAAGTACCCACTCCCTTTTTTCAATTGGATTTCTTAAAGCCCTACATTTACACTAATCTTGTGATCACTATTTAATGGATATATTATCAATGGTAAAGATTATTAATGGTATGTTGAATGTAATTGGATATAAGAAACAAAACAAGTGCATGATTTTTTTTATAACCATATTACATAATAATACATTAAATCAGGAGAAAATTTTATTTTTAAAAGTTTGGGTCATTTTAGTCTACCCCGTTGAGATGTCACCCTTGAAATTTGCATTTCACCCCTTAAAACAGATGAGGGTAAGTCTACATCATCACTTACTTCGGTCCCCATATTTCTTCTTCAAACATTTTGTTTCTCCGCAAAATTTTGACAAGGTTAATTATCTTATTTCATCAAACAATGTCTTAATAATCTAAGATATTCATAGGTTTCTCCTCTTATGAAAGATCATCCTCCAATTGTACCACCTATGGATTTACTACATGTGAGGGGTCAGGTATATACTTCCTCAATATTTATACATTTAATAAGTCATAAACTCAATATATGTTGGGTGGGAGTTCAAGTTGATATTCCACTGATCAAGCATGATGAAGGATCTCATAGGGGTAGATGTATCCTGGAATAAGATTTCCCTTCTCAAATATCATCACTTTATTATATAGAGATATGAGGAGGAATTACATGTCTGCAACATCAAACTCTAGGTCTCCTCGATGTTTGTCGTCATAGCCCTTTTGTGGACTTTGAGCAGCCTTGATGTGTTGTTGAATGGTCTGAACATTATCAACCATTTACTCAACCATTTCATGACCTACCAGTTTGTGTTCCCAAACTTCATCCCCACAAACAGGCATCCTACAACTCTACCCATAGAGGTCTTTATAGGGATCTATTTGGATGATTGAGTGGAAAATGTATTTTAAGAGATCTCAAACAAATGAATATGTTGATCCCATTCTTCAATAAAGTCAATTAAGAATTCTCTCAACATGTCCTCATTTGTTTGGATGGTCTGCTTAGATTGGTCATCATTTAAAGGTTGATAATTTGTGCTGAATTTCAAATCAATTTTTGGAGCATGCTGAAGTATTTTTACGAACATGAAGGTGAATATTAGATCTCGATTGGATACAATAAACAATGGTGATCCATGAAACATTACAACATCCTTGATGTATATCAATGCATGTATATGCAGTGAAAATTCCTCTCATATCACAATAATTCCTACAGTCTTTGAATGATAATCCACCAAAACACATATAAAATTATTCCCTCTATATGTCTCTAGAATATTAGTGACAAATTCCATGGTGATTTTTCCCATTTCCATGTAGGTATGGTTAATGGTAGCATCATCCCCTTGTATTATTCACTTTCATATTTCACTTGTTGACATACAAGACATTTTGATTTATATTATCTGATATCCTTCTTTATATTGTCCCACCAATAGCTTTATTAGAGATCTTGATACATCTTTGTGCTTCCTGGGTGGATGGAGAAATTTGAGCTATGTGCATAATCCAATAGCTCTTTTAACTCATGATTTTATGGTAGACATAGTCTTGAACAAAATATCACAACACCTTCTTCATTAAAATTGTACTATGAGCATTTACCATTCCTTATAGATTCCACATTCATCTAAATTCAAAGATCAACTCTCTAAGCATCCTTTAACCTCTCTAGAAGAGACAATTGAGAGATTATTTGTGAAAGGATTGGTGATGTTCCTTCATTTATGCATCCAATGTCCATCCATTCCAAATATAAGAAGATTAGATCCCTCTAAATTATTAACAATGGAAAAATTGTAGCATCCTTTCTACTTATTGCATCCGATACTTTATTCTCTTTCCTAGGATGGTAGTTAATTGAGAAGGCATATGATTTTATCTACTCTAACCATCTTCATTGGCACATATTCATCTCTTTTTCTGTGAATATATAATTGAGGCTTTTGTGATCCATATTTATTTCACACTTCTCCCCAAAGAGATAATGCTTTCAAATTTTCAAAGTGAAGATTACTGCAACCAACTCTAGATAACATGTTGTATAGTTGTATTCATGAACATTCAACTGCCTTGAAGCATAGGCTATGACTTTCCCATTTTTATTAACACACATCCCAAGCCATTTTTCTAAGAAAAATTGAGTATCAAGAAAATATATCCACCTAAGGGTAGTATAAAAATAAGGGAAATGACAAGAATATGTTTCTACTCCTTCAAGATCTCTTCAAATTCATAATTACAAGAAAACTTTACTCCCTTACAAATTAGATTGCAAATAGGGTTTGAAAATCATTAAAAATTTCTTACAAATTAGTGATAATACCCAGATAACCTAAGGAAACTGTGGATATCTGTCACAGATTATTTTCTCGACCATCCGTCAATTACATCAGTCTTTGAAGGGTCTATAGATATTATATTGTTTGTGATTATATGTCCCAATAATGTGACTTCCTTCAACTAGAACTCAAATTTTCTATTCTATTCATAAAGATTCTCCTTTATCAAGGTTTTTAGAATAGTGCTCAGATTCTCTTGATGATCCTCCTTTCTTTTGGTGTATATTATAATATCATCTATAAAGACTACAACAAAATTTTCAAGTTAATCCCTAAAGACTATATTCATAAAGTCAACGAAGATTGCTGAAGTATTAGTGACTCTGAAATGCATCACTATGAACTCATAGCGCACGTAGCTAGTATGAACAGATGTCTTGGGGATATCCTTCTTCTCCACCCCAACTTGGTAATATCCCAACCAAAGATCCAGCACAGATAAGTATTGTTCTCCATGAATCTGATCAAACAATCCATCAATTCAAGGTAGAGGATAATTTTTCTTTATCATGATCTTGTAGATCTCATGATAATCGATAAAAAGGTTCATTGATCCACTTTTGAAAAAATGTCCTATACCCACAGTTTTGGGAACCGTGGGCTGGAACGGCGTCGGTATAGGTCCCCAGCCTATACCCAAGGTTTTCCAAAACCGTGGGTATAGGTGTTCTGCCACCATGTCAAAAAAACATTCCCAATTTCCATGGTGTCAATGGATTTTACCCACAGTTTCAAAACCGTGGGCATAGATCCTAAAATAATGTCGCATGCGGGTTTCGATCCCGCGACCTCTTCGCTACAAAGTACTGCGTCTAACCACTACCGTACCATCAATTATGTGTATATATATTTACATTTAGTAAAATATATTTATATAACCTGTCGGTACAGAGGGAAGAACCGTGGGTATAGGACTCCCGCCAAAAAAAATTTCCTTCCCGCGGGGAAAAAAAATTTCCCGCGCACACATAGAAAACCTATACCCACAGTTTTTCAAAACCGTCGGTATATGTTTTTTATCCTAGACCTATCCGCACGATTTTCCCCAAAACCGTGGGGATAGGTACCCCCTATACCCACAGTTTTTGAAAACCGTGGGTGTAGGGGGTACCTATCTCCACAGTTTTGGGGAAAACCGTGGGGATAGGTCCATTTTCCAGTAGTTGTCCATCCTTATTATTGATGAAGAGGACTGATGCACCCCATGGTGAAGAACATGTGTGTATGAAAACATTAGTAATATTCTCTTGTAGTTGTTTCTTCATCTCCTCATGTAGAACAAAAACTATTTGATATGGAGTCTTGGATAATTCTAATGCCCCAAGTATAATTTCAATTGAAAAATCAACATCTCGACTCGGAGGAAGACTAGGGAATTCCTTGGGAAATATATTATTGTATTCCCTCACAATGGGAATGTCATAAATAATGTTTCTTTTTTAATATCAATCATTGAGCTAGATACTCTTGCTCGTAGGGAAATAATATCCATGCCTAAGGTGATGGTGTTAAAGAAGATTCATCATCCAACTTTCACTTGTACAAAATCAGGGGTTTATTCGAAATGTTAAGAGTGGCTTCCTTCCCATGGAAATTTATATAGGATCTATATATGGAAATCCAATCCATTCTCAGAATTGCATCAAATTCTACCAAAGGGAGTATGACATTGTTATCCCACTACTGGAAAATTGGGTTTTACCAACGGTTCAGAACCCTTGGTAAAGGCTGCTGAACCGTTGGTATAATTTATACCAACGGTTCCGCAAACCGTAGGCAAGTAAGCCGTATAGAAAAGCTTTTCCCAACGGTTTACATAGAACCGTTGGAGCAGGGGTAGGAAAGTTAACATTTCCCAATGGTTCTCATAAAATCGTTGGGAAAGGTTTTACCAACGGTTGTGCTAAACCATTGGCAAAACCAAAGGAGGAGGGGATTTTCCAATGGTTGTAGAACCGTTGGGAAAGATTTTTACCAATGGTTCAAATAGAACTATTGGTAAAAAGCTTCCTACAAGGCCTATGCCAACGGTTTCAAACCGTTGGCATACCCTATACTGTGCAAATTGCACAGCATCCCTGTAATTTGCACAGCAGGCAGAGGTGGAGGTGTCCTTCAATAATTTGATATAATTTGATGCACATCAAGAATTAAATCATAATTCATTTTAATTCATACACATTTAACATATGATTCATAATTTGATGACAAACTCGTACATAACTCATAACGTAATTATAAACATACATACAAAAAAATATAAACATACATAATTCATTTAGAATATAAACATAGGTAATTATAAGAATACATATACAAAAGTGATCCACTTTGAGTGGTTCACTCGTACATGTCACAATAGACCCATTGATCATTGTCCTAAAGTTTCAACGGAATCCAAATGCGTTTGGTTGGTTTTCCGTATGCTATTTGTTATTTTCACTTAAAATCTTGTTCATTTTAAACAAAATAGATACACATTGAGTGGTGACGACCAAACCTTTCCTTGCATTGAGGCAGGGTTGACTCATACACGCCACATATGACCCATTGATCATTGTGCTAAAGTTTCATCACAATCAGAATCCGTTTGGTCGGTTTTCCATACGTACTTAAAATTATGTCCATTTTAAACAAAAGACAGACACTAAGTATAACGACCCACACTTTACATACATTGTTAATACTTCAAAATTGAAGCACTCTTATTACAACATATGACAAAACCACAAAGGACCGTATAGGTATAGTGTCTTTAGAAACTGGGGAAACATAAACAACTGGTTCATAAATCTTCTACAGTGTCTCCCATTTATTTCATCATATCTAGGGTCCCTTTTAGCATATTCTACTTAATATCCATCTTCCTGACCTGGGGAAAAGAAAACATAAAAGGGTGAGCTCAAATGCTCAGCAAGGGCAAATAAAGGAAATAAAAATCATATCATATCTTTTTGAAAATTAAAACCTGCAAAAGAGATCATAATATCTTAACATGGAATAAATCATAGAAGTGAAAATGAGATCCCCATAATCATAACATAAAACTTGAATCTTTGTGGCATGCACACATAATCATGGAAAATCATTTCTTGTTAGTCATGACTCATTGCCAAGACTATCTTAGTGGACAAAGTCCCTTTCTGAACCGAGTTCACTCCTCGTTTCAGTCCTGTATCACTGAACCGAAATAACCTTCCGTTCCAGCCATGTCTATCTCATGAGATATAAAATCATTACCCAATGCATTGGAGGGAGATATAGGTCCCACCCATCTTATAATGAATCCTTTCTTATGTGTGCCACATAATCATAAAACATACATCATCGCATAACACATATAACAAAAATGGGATTCTTGAAACATCATGACATCATAAATCAATTCATATATGATAAAGGAATTCATAAACATAATTCCACCACAACATAGTCAAACCAATGTAAAAATATGGATAGAAACAGAACCCTTTATTATCTTAGATGAAAAATAATTTTGATAAAACACTTGAATTGAATTCTTGAGGAAAATATCCTTTCTTCTTCAAAAACATTTTTCCTTTCATAACATGTCATACAACTTTAAAATAAAATAAGTTGATTAAAAATAAACTTGAAAACTTGTAAAGGAAGCTTCTTTGAAGTAATGTTTTAAAAATCCATTCATGCCGTATAAGTTAAAAAAACATTCTTCGTACTTTTGTCGGAAAAGTCAAAAAGTACCTCGTACGGAAAAACGACAAAAGATTCCTTTCATATTCTTTACTAAAAACTCACCTAAGGGTAAAATTGGATTTAAACTATTTCAAGTGGATGGAAACAATATTACATATTGAGGGAACATGGATGTGGATGATAAAATACACCCCAGTAAATACTTACGAATAAACAATCTCGGATAAAAATGAGATTGTGATATTTCCCTTACCTTAGGTCCAATTTGCTTTGTACATGTCCGAAGCTCCTGTATAATGGTTTAAATAATGTTATTGACTTATTCCAGAATCATACATATTTATATGATATCATATATGGTCATATTATTAGCTTCTTGTTAGTAATATTTCATTGTTACTTGTTACTCGGGTCTTTATAACTTTTTGTTCTTATGCGTGTTTTGTCGAATAAATTCTTATTCTTATCTTTAGGTTATAGATAATTCATTTCCAGAATGGTATTAGTGTAGTATATACCATATTCATTCATTCAATTCATTTATATAATCATTATGAAATGAAGATCATGTAGAACGAGTCGCATCACATCGTGGAGACGGTATTCCGTACGTACGCACGAGTGATGATATCGTTCCTATGATCGTGGAATTGTTTTGGAGTATATATATATATTATTTCAGTATCAATATTACTTAATAATAATCATATATAGTTACTCATTACACCATTATACCCATCCTTGTAAGGTGATGGTGGAAAATAGATTACACCACGGCGTGGAGACGGTATTCCGTACGTACGCACGCGCGGTGATTTCATTTTTCCGTAGGATGGATAGAAGGTGAATTAGGGTTGTTTCATATTTATAATAACATATCAGTATGTAAGTAATACTGATGTTATTACTTTATCATGAAACAACTAAATAAGAAGAAGTTGAAGAAGAAAGAAATTGAAAAGATCGGTAATGGATATTACCTCTTCTTTGGAACGCCTTTTTGAATCCTCCACTTAAGGAACTAAGATTGGTCTTTGGAGAAGACCAGGACCTCTAGGATTATTCTAGGGAAGTGGAGAAGGGAAAATGGCAGGGGTTGGCCGAGCTTGAGTGCTCAAATTGGTGTGAGGAGGAGGGGGAGGAGGTGCCCTTTTATAAGGGAGGAGAGGGGCACCTTAGGAATATCTCAAAATATTATTTTATATTAAAGTCAAAATCGGTTTATAATGGTTCCAAAGGGTCTTATTTCGAAGATAAAGTGGGGATGGGTCGAAATCCTATCAACCAATAGGATTTAGACAAGTTTAGGGTATTATTTTAACCTTATCAATTAGATTTAACTCTAAGTTAATTAATTTAACTTTTACCGTGTCTTTTTGTTTTCTTTCACTATATGGTTAATACACTTACTATAACATGCCAAACGAACCCCAAATTGTTTATTATTAATATATATATCCTTATCTAAGTCATTTGGCCGAACCATAGATTTTTAGGAATAAAATAACAATTAATAATATAATATTTGATTTAAAAACTATTTTGTGTCAATTTTGACACTATTTGATATATGATTTTTGTGAAAGTCATAACAGAATTATATGTTCGAACCAAGTTGATTAAATCAATACTAATATATCATAGTAACCTAGAAAATTAGTGTAATTCATAAAAAGTCTCAAATTACATTTATTTTGGTATTTATATTATCAATTTTGTCAATATTTCATTAATAAGATAATTACTGCATCATCTTTGTGTCATAAATAAATTAAATTATTTGATGTCTAAAAATTACAAATAAAATACCATCATGTAGGAAATCGTTTTAGCTTTCTAATGCATATTTACAATCGAATTTATCTTATGTATAACCCTATATTAAAAATGATTTACTTATTAAACTTTGATTTTAACTATTTTAACCCTTCTTTAAATAAATTAATAATAAATGTCCTAATCTAATCCAAGTGGGCCTAAATGGTCATATTTTATTCCTAAGTTTGTTTTTGGTCGAATTACACTTGTCCAATAGAATTAGGACATGTGTTAGGGTAATATTAATATCATATTTACCCGTAGTTACCCTATTTACTATTAACCGCGGTAAAAATAGTAAAAAGTTACTATTCACCAAAAAATTATTTTCATCTCATTGAACCACATTTTAGTCCTTGATATTAACCGTGTCTCTCGGATTTTTGAAATTCCATTCACAGAAGCGGTAAAATTAAGTTTTATGCAAAAATTCAGTTTTTAACCTACCACTTAGTGGTTTCACTATTCATCAAAAATTGAAAGTTTTCAGAAAAATACCAAAATTTTACCCTAGGATAATTTCGATATTCTGAGTCCAAAAATGAAGTCCATTTTGAAAAATAAAATTTATAAAATTTCAAAAAGTGGTTATTACTATTCATAACGGCTAGTTTTAATAGCATATTGTTGTTTAGTGAAACTCGGTATTGCGTACGACGCAAGCTATCGAGGAAGGTCGCGATTGCGTGTAAAGCAAGCCAAGCAAGTGTTGTGTAGAAAAAGATTCCTTTGATGATTTATATAACATAAAAGTCTCGGGTGTTACACTAAGAGTGATCCCTGCCACACCGCGCCTCGGATTGAGGTGGGGTTGACTCCTAAACGTCACAATAGACCCATGTATCGTTTTCCTAAAGTTTCAATGGAATCCGAATGCATTTGGTCAGTTTTTCGTTTGTCATTTGTTATTTTCACTTAAAATGGTTTCCAATTCAAATAAAAGTGAGCCACTTAAAGTGGTGGGGGACACACCGCGACTCGGATTGAGGCGGGGTTGACTCACACTCATACAAATCACAATAGACACATGGATCGTTGTCCTAAAGTGTCAACATAGTCCGAATGTGTTTGGTCAGTTTCTCATATGCCAGTTGGTGTTTTCACTTAAAAATAAGTCCATTTTGAACAAAAGAGAGGCAGTTTGAGTGGTTTCGGCCACACCGCGCCACGGATTGAGGCAGAGTAGACTCATACACTTCACATTTGACCCATGGATCATTTTCCTTGTGTTTCAACAGAATCCGAATGCGTTTGGTCGGTTTGCTGTATGTCAGTTCTTGATTTCACTTAAAATTAAGTCCATTTTTAACAAAACAGAGGCACTTTGAGTGGTGTAGGCCACAAAAGGCCTCATATTCAGGCGGGGTTGACTCATACACATCCAATGTGACCCATATATTGTTTTATTTAAGTTTCAAAATAATCCGAATGTGTTTGGTTGGTTTTCCGTATGCCAGTTGTTGATTTCACTTAAAATTAAGTCCATTTTTAACAAAACAGAGGCACTTTGAGTGGTTTTGGCCACACTAGGCCTGAGATTGAGACAGAGTTGACTCGTACACGTCACATATGAGTCATGTAACGTTGTGAAAAAGTATCAACAGAATCAGAATCCGTTTGATCGGTTTGGCCTATGTACGTAAAATATTGTCCATTTTAAACAAATGAAGGACAGTTTGGGTGGTGTCGGCCACACCGCACCTCAGACTGAAGTGGGGTTGACTCATACACATCAAATATGACCCATGGATCGTTTTTCCTAAAGTTTCAACACAATATGAATGCATTTTTTCAGTTTCCCGTATGTCATTTGCTGTTTTCACTTAAAAATAACTCCATTTTGAACAAAAGTGAGGCAGTTTGAGTGGTCCCGGCCACACCATGCCTTGGATTGAGGCAGAGTTGACTCGTAAACGTCAAATTTGTCCCATATAACTAAGTCTTTAAGTTTCAACAGAATCTGAATGCGTTTGGTCGGTTTTCCGTATGTCAGTTTTTGATTTCACTTAAAATTAAGTCCATTTTTAACAAAACGGAGGCACTTTGAGTGGTGTCAGCCACACCAGGCCATAGATTGTGACGGGGTTGAATCGTACACATCACATATGAGTTGTGGATCATTTTTCAAAATTATCAACTCAATTAGAATCCTTTTTATTGGTTTGGCGTAAGTACGTAAAATATTGTCCATTTTTAACAAAAGAGGGATAGTTTTGGTGGTGCCGGCCACCCTGCGCCTCGGATTGAGGCGGGGTTGACTCATACACATCACAATAGACACATGGATCGTTGTTCTAATGTTTCAACATAGTAAGAATGCGTTTGGTCGGTTTCCCGTATGTCAGTTGGTGTTTTCACTTAAAAATAAGTCCATTTTGACAAAAGAGAGGTAGTTTGAGTGGTCCTGGCCACAACGCACCTCAGATTGAGGCAGAGTAGACTCATACATGTCAAATTTGACCCATGTAACGTTTTCCTTAAGTTTCAATAGAATCTGAATTCGTTTGGTTGGTTTTCCATATGCTGGTTGGTGATTTCACTTAAAATTAAGTACATTTTTTAACAAAACAGAGGCACTTTGAGTGGTGTCGGCCATAGAGGGCCTCATATTGAGGCGGGGTTGACTTGTAGACATCAAATATGACCCATATATCGTTGTCTTTATGTTTAAACAGAATCCGAATGCATTTGGTCGGTTTTCCGTATGTCAGTTGTTGATTTCACTTAAAATTAAGTCCATTTTTAACAAAACAGAGGCACTTTGAGTGGTGTCAGCCACACTGGGCTTCAGATTGAGACAAAGTTGACTCCTACACATCACATATGAGTCATGGATCATTGTGAAAAAGTATCAACACAATCAGAATCCGTTTGATCGGTTTGACCTATGTACATAAAATATTGTCTATTTTAAACAAATGAAGGACATTTTGGGTGGTTCCGGCCACACCGCACCTCGGATTGAGGCGGGGTTGACTCGTACACATCAAATATGACCCATGTATAGTTTTAATAATGTTTAAACACAATCTGTATGTGTTTGGTCAGTTTCCCGTATGTTAGTTGGTGTTTTCACTTAAAAATAAGTCCATTTTGAACAAAAGTGAGGTAGTTTGAGTGGTCCCGGCCACACTGCACCTCATATTGAGGCGGAGTTGACTCGTAAACGTCAAATTTGACACATGGATCGTTGTAATTAAGTTTCAACAGAATCTGAATGCGTTTCGTCAGTTTTACATATGTCATTTTTTGATTTCACTTAAAATTAAGTCTATTTTTAACATAGCAGAGGCACTTTGAGTGGTGTCGGCCACACCGGGTCTCAGAATGAGGCGGGGTTGACTCGTACACATCACATATGAGTAATGTATCATTGTGAAAAATTATCCGCAAAATCATAAACCTTTTGATCGGTTTGGCGTATGTACGTAAAATATTGTCCATTTTAAACAAAAGAGGGATAGTTTGGGTGGTTCTGGACACACTGTGCCTCGGATTGAGGCGGGGTTGACTATTACACATCACATATTACACATGGATCATTTTACTAAAGTTTCAACATAATAAGAAGGGATTTGGTCAGTTTCCTATATGTCAGTTGGTGTTTTCACTTAAAAATAAGTCCATTTTGAACAAAAGAGAGGCAGTTTGAGTGGTCCCGGACACACCGCGCCTCGGACAGCCCCACACTCACCCCGGATAGCCCCCCAACCCTCGGATAGCCCCCACCCCTTGATCACCATCCCACTCACCCCGGACAGCCCCCACCCCTTGGATGGACCCCCACTCACCCTGGACATCCACCCACCCCTCGGGCAGCCCCCCACTCACCTCGGACAGCCCCCCACCACTCGGACAGCCCCCCACTCACATCAGACAACCCCCACCACCCCTCGGACAGCCCCCCACTCACCCCGGAAAGCCCCCACCAGCCCTCGGACAGCCCTCCACTCACCCCGTACAACCCCCCACCCCTCAGACATCCCCCACTCACCCCGGACATCCCCCACCCCTCGGACCCCCCCCCCCCCCCCCACACCCAAATCAAATAGAAAAAAAATTCATACACACAAGAAATAACTTTAATTAATGAAAACATTAAGGAAAAAAATAATTAAAACATTAATTAAAATAAAACATTAATTCAACCATTAATGAAAGTCTTATATCAATTGGATCCCATTTTTTATTTTACTCCATTATCAAAAGTCTTATATCAATTTATTTTTATTTTGATCCCTAAGGTGTACTTCTCTACAATGAATCGACTGTCTTAGATTATTTTTGAAAAAGAAATGTCCTCACGATAATGTTTTAATTATATTAAGGAATTTTTTATTTAAAACATTCATCCTAGGGAGATCAATGTCCACCACACACACTTACCTTGGACAGCCCCCCACTCACCCCGGACAGCCCCCCACTCACCCCGGCCAACCCCCCACCCCTCGGACAGCCCCACACTCACCCCGGACAGCCCCCAATCCTTGGATAGCCCCCACCCCTCGAACACAAGTCCACTCACACCAGAAACCCCCCACCCCTCGGACAGCCCCCCACTCACCCCAGACATCCCCCCACCCCTTAGACGGCCCCCACTCACCTCAGACAGCCCCCACCACTTGGACAGCCCCCCACTCACCCCAGACAACCCCCACCACCCCTCGGACAGCCCCCACTAACCCTAGACAGCCCTCACCACCCCTCAGACATCCCCCCACTCACCCCGGAAAACCCCCCACCCCTCAGACACCCCCCACTCACCCCGTACAGCCCCCGCCACCCCTCGGACAACCCTCTACTCACCCCGGACAGCCCCCACCACTCGGACAACCTCCACTCACCCCGAACAGCCCCCACCACTCAGACCCCCCCCCCCACACCCAAATCAAACAGAAAAATAAATTCATACACACAAGAAAGAACTTTAATTAATGAAAACATTAAGGAAAACATTAATGAAAACATTAGTTGAAATAAAACATTAATGCAACCATTAATGGAAGTCTTATATAAATTGGATTCCAATTATCAATTTTACTCCATTATAAAAAGTCTTATATCAATTTATTTATATTTGGATCCCTAAGGTGTACTTCTCTACAATGAATCGATTGACTTAGATTATGTTTGAAAAATAAATGTCCTCATGATAATTTTTTAATCCCTTTATGGAATTTTTTATTTAAAACATTCTTACTAGGGAGACAATGTCCACCACACACACTTACCCCGGACAGCCCCCCACTCACCCCGGACAGCCCCCCACTCACCTCGGATAACCCCCACCCCTCAGACAACCCCACACTCACCTCGGACAACCCCCAACCCTCGGACATCCCCCCACCCCTCGAACATCAGCCCACTCACCCCGGATAGCCCCCCACCCCTCGAACGGCCCCCCACTCACCCCGTACATCCCCCCACCCCTCAAACAGCCCCCCACTCACCTTGGATAGCCCCCACCACTCGTACAACCCCCCACTCACCCCAAATAGCCCCTACCACCCCTCGGACAGCCCCCACTCACCCCGGACAGCCCCCACCACCCCTCGGACAACCCCCCACTCACCCCGGACAGCCCCCACCACCCCTCGGACATCCATCCACTCACCCCGGATATCCCCCCACCCCTCGGACAACCCCCACTCACCCCAAATATCCCCTACCCCTCGGACCCCACCACACCCAAATCAATCAGAAAAAAATTAATACACACAGGAAAGAACTTTAATTAATGAAAACATTAAGGAAAACATTAATGAAAACATTAATTGAAATAAAACATTAATGAAACCATTAATGAAAGTCTTATATCACTTGGATCCCAATTTTCAATTTTACTCCATTATCAAAAGTCTTATATCAATTTATTTTTATTTGGATCCTTAAGGTGTACTTCTCTACAATGAATCGACTGTCTTAGATTATGTATGAAAAAGCAATGTCCTCACGATAATGTTTTAATTCCATTAAGGAATTTTTTATTTAAAACATTATTCCTAGGGAGATCAATGTCCACCACACACACTTACCTCGGACAGTCCCCACTCACCCCGGACAGCCCCCCACTCACCCCGGACAACCCCCGCCCCTCGGACAACCCCACACTAACCCCGGACAGCCCCCCAACCCTCGAACATCTCCCACCCCTCGAACACCAGCCCACTCACCCCGGACAGCCCCCCACCCCTCGGAAGGCCCCCACTCACCCCAGACATCCCCCTACCCCTCAGACAGCCCCCCACTCTCCTCGGACAACCCCCACCACTCAGACAGCCCCCCACTCACCCCAAACAGCCCCCGCCACCCCTTAGACATCCCCCACTCACCCCGAACAGCCCCCGCCACCCCTTGGACAGCCCCCCACTCACCCCGGACAACCCCCACCCCTCAGACACCCCCCACTCACCCTGGACAGCCCCCGCCACCCCTCGGACAACCCTCTACTCACTCCGGACAGCCCCCACCCCTCAGACAACCCCCACTCACCCCAAACAGCCCCCACCCCTTGGACCCCCCCCCCCACACCCCAATCAATCATAAATCAAATTCATACACACAAGAAAGAACTTTAATTAATGAAAACATTAAGGAAACATTAATGTAAACATTAATTGAAATAAAACATTAATGCAACCATTAATGAAATTCTTATATCAATTGGATCCCAATTATCAATTTTACTCCATTATCAAAATCTTATATCAATTTATTTTTATTCAGATCCCTAAGGTGTACTTCTCTACAATGAATCGACTTTCTTAGATTATGTTTGAAAAATCAATGTCCTCACGATAATGTTTTAATTCCATTAAGGAATTTTTTATTTAAATCATTCTTCCTAGGGAGATCAATGTCCACCACACACACTTACCCCGGACAGCCCCCCACTCACCCCAGACAACCCCCCCACTCACCCCGAACAACCCCCCACCCCTCGGATAGCCCCACACTAACCCCGGATATCCCCCTAACCCTCGGACAGCCCCCCACCCCTCGAATACCAGCCCACTCACCTCGGACAACCCCCACCCCTCGAACGGCCCCCCACTCACCCCAGACACCCCCTCCCCTCAGACAGCCCCCACTCACCTCGGACAGCCCCCCCACCACTCGAATAGCCCCCCACTCACCCCGGACAGCCCCGTCCACCCCTCGAACAGCCCCCCACTCACCCCGGATAGCCCCCTCCACCCCTCGGAGAGCCCCCCACTCACCCCGGACTACCCCCCACCCCTCAGACACCCTCCCACTCAGCTAGGACATCCCCCACCACCCCTCGGATAGCCCTCCACTCACCCCAAACAACCCCCACCCCTCGGAAAACCCCCACTCACCCCGGACATCCCCCACCCCTCAGACATCCCCCACTCACCTCGGACAACACCCACTGACCCCCGGACAACCCCCACCCCTTTTGGCCAAATCAAAACTGAAAGCAACATCACTTGCAATCAAATTGAACATAAATAAATAATAATATTGGATATATCAATTAAAATTAAGTCATACTATATTACATCCTAAATGACCAACTAGAACCATGATTAATGAAAACAAAGATCCCCTCTCGGTCAAATCAAAATGAAAACAAAAACACATAATTGCAGAACAACAAAATAAATGAATCACTTACATATTTGATGTGTAGGATAAAAAAATTCTGTGATTGAAGATTGATTGATATGTGGAATAATTTTGGCAAGAGGATGATTGGATTTAGGGCGCGGAGCAGAACTGCAATCGAGCGGAGGGGGAATGGATGCCCGATATGTTTTTAGGGTAATTTTTTCCCAACGGTTTATAAAAACCATTGGGAATATATGTCTTTACCAACGTTTTACTTAAACCGTTGGTAAAAAAGTGATATCAAAGGCCTTTACCAACAGTTCTGTAAAACAATTGGTAAAAACTTGTATAAATTCATCTTATACCAACGGTTTGCAGAAACCATTGGTATAGATAGCCATTCCCAATGGTTTATGTAAACTGTTGGGATGTAAGTGTTTGTAAAACAAGCATTTCCAGTAGTTTCTTATATGTTCGGCCCATAAACTCCGATAAGGTAGGAGTTATATACTTGGGATGAAATAATTTCTCTATTTTCCATATTCACTAATTACTCCAAATCAATTCTTTGTAATGGTTTTTGAATATTTATAATAAATTTTTTTGATATGAAGTAATGCGTAGAACTAGAATCAAAAATTACATTCGCTTTTCATGAATGAATAAATAGTGTATATGTCACTACATTGTTTTCAGGATCCACATCGCCAGTTTTGATGAAAAAATATCTCCCTTTCTACCTTGGAGGTTGTTGGTTGTCTGCAAAAACCTTTGTATAAGTGAATTGGTTTGAAAAATTACTTGGTTCCTTGTAGTTGTAGTATTGAACATTAAATTTAGGGTTGGTCAGAGAATTCCTTTCCTCTGTCAGAGTAGCGGGTTTCCCCTGCCAGCAATCACTGTCTAGGTTCGCTTCCTTCCCACACCTAAAGAATTTACTCATCACCTTCAGTAAATATCCAGGGTGATTCTGTAATGGCTCATACCACTAAGTGTCCTCATGCCTTTACTCGGTCAAATCATTTAGTCTTGACAATATACCCTTTAATGAAAAATCTAAATCTTATCGAAACCACTACTCCGTTTAGATTTAAAAAGAGCCAAGATACCTTCTACCCTTATTCATTATTCTCCTTCCTCAGGGTGTAAGGTGCCCCAAACATTTATTCCTAAGGAGTTGTGTTATTTTTCTATCCTTGGATCATTACACCTTTGGAGCTTTTCTTGCTTCATGTGCACCCCCTGTTTTGGTGCAACCCAAGAGTGTCGATTTGTATTCATTATAAGATATGTTATAACTCCCTTATTATGGTTTATTCAATGAAGTTCCTCCCATTTTTTCATTCCTTATGATAGAATGTTACCTCTATGTTTCTAATGGAGCTTTCATTGGTGTTGGTTAATTCGGTTGTTTCACAGCGTCCTTTGGTGGATGCATTCGTTGTGAGAGAGGAGATTGTGATTTGTTATGTTGGAAAGTTCCAATACAAGGGACATTAGAATCCCTACGATGTAGGGGATTTATTGTTTCTCTATTTTATTTACATGAATTAGTATAGTTATCATGATTTATCCACTATATCACAATGAAATTGACATAATAAATATTCGAATCATATTAAATAATTGGTATCAATTTCTTTAAGATGTTGTTGCCTCTTGATTTTTTATATAGTGTGATATGTATTATTTTATTATTCATCATTTCATTCGTGATTTAAATTTGTAAATAATTTAAAGTCAGGAGTAATTATAGATTTATTCACCAATGATAAATATGCATGTTTAATGAATCCAGTAAATTTTTTGTGCTTTGATGACAATAAAATGGATATAGTTGTGAATGTTGAAATGAATCAGCTAATTAAATCTGGAAAAAATAAAATTTTGTTTGATAAAGATAATTTTTATAGGGTTATGAGTTACCTGCATTCTCATAGTGTCCAAACACCTTATTCTTTGGAGCATCGAGTGCTCATTGTGTATGAAGGCTGAATTCCTTATTTAGGGACAAGAGCCATGTTGTAATGTTGTTTGTTTCATGATGCTTCTGTTGTGGTGTGAACCTAGGATGGATGATCCTATAGGATTGTTGTGGTATGTGGGGGTAGAGAGTCCTATTGGTGGTGGGGTTAGTAGTTGATGCCTAGAGTGGCGAGATGCATAAGGTTATGCACTTGGGTGTAGGAGAGGACACCGGGGATGATAAAACGGGTTGAAGCTGGGCTAACCCATCGACATAAAAGTGGTTGATGAGGAACTTATTGTTTGGTTATATATTTTACCTTCCCCACTACCTGATTCATATTTTATTTGTTACCCTTTTTTCAAAATAGGTGAATATTTGTGGGGTTTTCCATGTGTTTTCCATGTTTATCTTCTTGAGGATTGATGTTTCTGCAGTCTTATTATAGGTGGAAAGGACTTGAAAGGTAGTTCATCTACTCACAATGTTGAGCCCATTGAATTTTATAGCATTCAATTCTTTCATATAATTCCTAGAATTGTGTAAAGTGGTAATTTTGTTATATAAATTAATGAATAATTTTATAAACCATAGGTGTTAGAGATTGTTGGGATGCAATGCTGAAGTTGGGTTTCTGAGAAGCTATGAACTTGGTTTGGTTATGCCTAGATATGGTAATGAGATGCACTGTGGAAATTGATATCGGTTAGATAATGTTTAAATAATTAATTATCATAAATTAAAACTAATAGAAAGGGATAAATTAAGTTAATATATCTCTTTAAATGGTTGTGTTCTTATAGGATATTTTGTCTAAGTGATGGAAGTTGGGAGTACGAGCAACATTGGCTATAGTTGATTCTTGTACTAGGCTATGCTCATAGTGTGGATGAGATCTATATTATATTATGTAGATTCTGTGTTTCTATGCACTACTACAAAAACGGGCAATAACAGCGCTAAAATCGGGCTTTAACAGCGCTAGAAAAGCGCTGTAAAGCTCAACGTTGATAAGGGGGGGGTCCTTTACCAGCGCTTTTTTAGCGCTGTTAAATGTCACCTTTAACAGCGCTAAAAAAGAGCTGTTAAATGTCACCTTTAATGGTGCTAAAAAAGCGCTGTTAAAGGATACCTTTAACAGCGCTAAAAAGTGTTGTTAAAGGAAACCTTTAACAGCGCTAAAAAAGCGCTGTTATATGTTGCCTTTAACAGCGCTTTTTTTTGCGCTGTTAAATGTCGCCTTTAACAGCGCTAAAAAAGCGCTGTTAAATCCCTGCCTGCTGCTAATAAAAAACATGCACTAGTACAGCCAGCCGAGCAGACCTGCACAAAAACCAGTATATCAACCACAGACCTGTACAAAAACCAGTATATCAACCACAAGCATGTCATCAACCGATCACAACCCAACCAAACAGTGTTCTTACCATGAGTTAGATACCATCTACCCAGAAACCAAAACTACCTCATTACATAGTATCACAAAATATTCCTACACAACTCAGAAGATAAATACTAGAAAATTCCACTATGCATTGTTTCTCCTTGGATTGCCACTTGGTTTTGACAAATCGTGCAGAGCCCGTGCTCCTTGAATCATTCTGCAATACATAAAAAGGATATCCTAACTCTCCCAACCATCACCCTTAGTAATTATGTATATTAATACAAAAAAGGTAACATATCATAAATTGGGGGACTGTAATGAGACATCAAGATTAACATTCTATATATAGGATTGATGTCTGGTAGGATTGGTTGCGTTGATACATGACTCTACCTGGACCTCAAAAATAGATATATGATCTCACTCCAGGACTTTCAGAGAGACTCCAACTATGTCTAGGACGTCCTGCAGAAGCAATCGTACTACTGTAAGTCGGAAAAGATTCCAAAACCATCCTAGGAAGGATCATGGGAGCCAACCCTAATGAAATATGTCCTTGATATAGTGTTCAAAGAGATCAATCATGGTACATAAAATTATGTGTCATTTAAAGGGTCACATGCCTTGTTGCTTTACCCTGGGTAACTCCAATGTTCAGCTGCCTGTGTGAATATACATGTCATATCAATAGGAAATTACATGGCATGTTAAAAAACATATACGTGTTACCCTTTGATCTTGTGTCCTCTTATGCACCCTTTCCCTATGTTAGTACATGACGTCGATCTCGTGTGATTCTTCCTGTGTATCTGTACAAGGGATAAACTGCGTAGCTGGCTCATTAAAGACGTGTAGTGGGATATATTCCATGTAGGAAAGCCATGTAGTCCACCCTAGGTTTGACTCGTACACGTCACATATGACCCATGTATCATTGTACTAAAGTGTTAACACAATCCTAAGGCGTTTGGTCGGTTTCCCGTATGTCAGTTGTTGATTTCACTTAAAAATAAATCCATTTTGAACAAAATAGAAGCACTTTGAGTGGTGTCGGCCACACCGGGCCTCGGATTGAGTCGGGGTTGACTCTTACACGTCAAATTTGACCCATGGATCATTGCCCTTAAGTTTCAACAGAATCCAAATGCGTTTGGTCGGTTTGCCGCATGTCAGTTGTTGATTTCACTTAAAAATAAGTCCATTTTGAACAAAAGAGAGGCACTGTGAGTGGTGTCAGCCACACCGGGCCTCGGATTGATGCGGTGTTGAATCGTACACGTCACACATGAGTCATTGATCGTTGTGAAAAAGTATCAACACAATCAGAAGCCGTTAGATCGGTTTGGCGTATGTAAGTAAAATATTGTCCATTTTAAACTAAATACATACACTTGGAGTGATACCGGTCACACCGTGCCTCTGATTGAGGCGGGGTTGACTCGTACACATCACATTTGACCCATGGATCATTTTCCTTAAGTTTCAATAGAATCCCAATGCGTTTGGTCGGTTTGTCGTATGTCAGTTGTTGATTTCACTTAAAATAAAGTCCATTTTTAACAAAACAGTGACACTGTGAGTGGTGTCGGCCACACCGGGCCTCAGATTGATGCGGTGTTGAATCGTACACGTCACACATGAGTCATTGATTGTTGTGAAAAAGTATCAACGCAATCAGAAGCCGTTAGATCAGTTTGGCGTATGTACGTAAAATATTGTCCATTTTAAACTAAATACATAAACTTTGAGTGATACCGGTCACACCGCACCTCTGATTGAGGCAGGGTTGAATCTTACACGTCACATTTGACCCATGGATAGTTGTCCTTAAGTTTCAATAGAATACCAATGTGTTTGGTCGGTTTGCCGTATGTCAGTTGTTGATTTCACTTAAAATTTAGTCCATTTTTAACAAAACAGTGACACTGTGAGTGGTGTCGGCCACACCGGGCCTCGGATTGATGCGGTGTTGAATCATACACGTCACACATGAGTCATTGATCATTGTGAAAAAGTATCAATGCAATCAGAAGCCGTTAGATCAGTTTGGCGTATGTACGTAAAATATTGTCCATTTTAAACTAAATACATACACTTGGAGTGATACCGGTCACACCGCGTCTCGGATTGAGGCGGGGTTGAGTCGTACACGTCACATATAACCCATGAATCGTTGTCCTAAAGTTTCAACACAATCCGAAGGCATTTGGTCGGTTTCCCGTATGTCAGTTGTTGATTTCTCACTTAAAAATAAGTCCATTTTGAACAAAACAGAGGCACTTGGAGTTGTGTCAGCCAAAACAGGCCTCATATTGAGGCGGGGTTGACTCGTACACGTCACATTTGAAGGTGAGTATGCATACACGATAGTTGACCTTCTTAGAGAAGGGTTTCTGGAAGAGTATAAAAGACATGAAGCAATGAAGATCATTAGAGTGTTGGAGCAAATGTGGTTGCTACAAACAATGTGGAAATCGGCTTGTGCAAAGCGACCTAAGTTACAACTTGCAGGTATTGTACTCTATTTTTTTCTGGAAGGTTTCAGTTTAAATGAATTTTGGAATGATCATTGCTAGCCATTGTCTTTTAGGTTTTTTTGACAGCCGAGGGGAAAGGGTGGGGTCTGAAGACATTGTAGGATATGTCGAAGGGTGATTTTGTGTGTGAATATGTTGGAGAAATGTTAACTCCCGCAGTTCTGAAAAGAGTCACTATTTAAAAGAAAGTCACAAGTTTAGATACATCTCAAGATGGTCAGTTTAAAGACATTTTGAGGGACACTACTAAAGACATGCTTAGATATGCACACATCCCTCACTTTTAGATCGTTGTCTACTACAATGATCTTCCAAACAAGATATGCATTAGAACGCTCATGATACATAGAGAAATTCACTGGCCACCTTCGAGAATGATCTGAAGCACAAACCATGACAGCATTATGTTTTTAACTTCAGCACCACAATTGAGAATGTGACACCTTTCAGGACTTGGCGCCATTGTATGTCGTTTCGTCCACTGAATGGGTCTATCCTTTTATTTAATTTTTTTAACTTCAGTCAAATATTCTAGAAAGATGTCGCGACAGATCCTTCCCCATTTTGTTTTGCTGAACATCTCATTACATTGTTAAAAAAAAGCAGGGTGTCTTGCATGGGCAATACGTTCCTGTATTGAAGATGATGCACTCCCATTTATTCGAACCCACAAAACCACCCCGCATGAGAAAACAGGGACTCATATTTTTCTGGAAGGCGGGGAGGAACCCAGGCACCTGCCGATGACCGCCGCGCCGTGGGGTGGTTTTGTGGGTTCGAATAAATGGGAGTGCATCATCTTCAATACAGGAACGTATTGCCCATGCAAGACACCCTGCTTTTTTTAACAATGTAATGAGATGTTCAGCAAAACAAAATGGTGAAGGATCTGCCGCGACATCTTTCTAGAATATTTGAATGAAGTTAAAAAAATTAAATAAAAGTATAGACCCATTCAGTGGACGAAACGACATATAATGGCGCCAAGTCCTGAAAGGTGTCACATTCTCAATTGAGGTGCTGAAGTTAAAAACATAATGATGTCATGGTTTGTGCTTCAGATCATTCTCAAAGGTGGCCAGTGAATTGCTCTATGTATCATGAGTGTTCTAATGCATATCTTGTTTGGAAGATCATTGTAATAGACAACGATCTAAAAGTGGGGGATGTGTGCATATCTGAGCATGTCTTTAGTAGTGTCCCTCAAAATGTCTTTAAACTGACCATCTTGAGATGTATCTAAACTTGTGACTTTCTTTTAAATAGTGACTCTTTTCAGAACTGCGGGAGTTAACATTTCTCCAACATATTCACACACAAAATCACCCTTCAACATATCCTACAATGTCTTCAGACCCCACCCTTTCCCCTCAGCTCTCAAAAAAACCTAAAAGACAATGGCTAGCAATGATCATTCCAAAATTCATTTAAACTGAAACCTTCCAGAAAAAAATAGAGTACAATACCTGCAAGTTGTAACTTAGGTCGCTTTGCACAAGCCGATTTCCACATTGTTTGTAGCAACCACATTTGATCCAACACTCTAATGATCTTCATTGCTTCATGTCTTTTATACTCTTCCAAAAACCCTTCTCTAAGAAGGTCAACTATCGTGTATGCATACTCACCTTCAAATGTGACGTGTACGAGTCAACCCCGCCTCAATCTGAGGCCTGTTGTGGCTGACACAACTCCAAGTGCCTCTGTTTTGTTCAAAATGGACTTATTTTTAAGTGAGAAATCAACAACTGACATACGGGAAACTGACCAAACGCCTTCGGATTGTGTTGACACTTTAGGAAAACGATTCATGGGTTATATGTGACGTGTACGACTCAACCCCGCCTCAATCTGAGACGCGGTGTGACCGGTATCACTCCAAGTGTATGTATTTAGTTTAAAATGGACAATATTTTACGTACATAAGCCAAACTGATCTAACGGCTTCTGATTGCATTGATACTTTTTCACAATGATCAATGACTCATGTGTGACGTGTACGATTCAACACCGCATCAATCCGAGGCCCGGTGTTGCCGACACCACTCACAGTGTCACTGTTTTGTTAAAAATGGACTTAATTTTAAGTGAAATCAACAACTGACCATCTCGAGATGTATCTAAATTTGTGACTTTCTTTTAAATAGTGACTCTTTTCAGAACAGCGTGATATGAAGGTATTTTGGAGATTTTACTGGTTCATGTATGATATGAAGATATTTTGGAGATTTTACTGGTTTTTTTTTCCAAAGGCCAAAGAAATGTGGTCCATCATTCTTGCATGTTACTCGTACACGTCACCAAGGACCCGTGGATCCTTCTCCTAAAGGATAAAGGCAATCCGGATGCGTCTGGTCAGATTTACGTAGTTAAGTTGTTGTTTCCAATTAAAGTGGTGTCCATTTTAAACAAGAGAGCGACCCTTTGGGTGGTAGCGGTCACACCGTGCCTCGGATTGAGGTGGGGTTGACTCGTACACGTCACCAAGGACCCGTGGATCCTTCTCCTAAAGGATGAAGGCAATCCGGATGCGTCTGGTCCGATTTACATAGGTCAGTTGTTGTTTCCAATTAACGTGGTGTCCATTTTAAACAAGAGAGAGACTCTTTGGGTGGTAGCGGTCACACCGTGCCTCGGATTGAGGCAGGGTTGACTCGTACACATCACCAAGGACCTGTGGATCATTCTCCTAAAGAATGAAGGCAATCCGGATGCGTCCGGTCGGATTTCCGTAGGTCAGTTGTTGTTTCCAATTAAAGTGGTGTCCATTTTAAACAAGAGAGCGACCCTTTGGGTGGTAGCGGTCACACCGTGCCTCGGATTGAGGCGGAGTTGACTCGTACATGTCACCAAGGACCTGTGGATCATTCTCCTAAAGGATGAAGGCAATCCGGATGCATCTGGTCGGATTTCCATAGGTCAGTTGTTGTTTTCAATTAAAGTGGTGTCCATTTTAAACAAGATAGCGACCCTTTGGGTGGTAGCGGTCACACCGTGCCTCGGATTGAGGCGGAGTTGACTCGTACACGTCACCAAGGACCCGTGGATCGTTCTCCTAAAGGATGACGGCAATCCAGATGCGTCTGGTCGGATTTCCGTAGGTCAGTTGTTGTTTTCAATTAAAGTGGTGTCCATTTTAAATAAGAGAGCGTCCATTTTAGTGGTTCAACATTCTTGCATGTTGCTGGTGCATATCATCTGTTAAAATGGAAAAATGACTCATTGGAGAAAGAATGTTTTATTTAATAACAATTACAATTTTGCTACGAACATTTACATACAACAATATTTCATCTTCTGATCCCCTTAACCCCTCTCAAAAATGACCACCAATTGTATATGTCCCCAAGTCAGATCTTCATTGTATTTGTGTACAATCTGTCATCAGGTATGTGGCCCACTCGTTTCTGAACACATCTATATCATCTTGTGAGTATGAGGATTTTCGGCAGTCATAGTAGTACTGCAAAATAAAAAAATAAAGAATTAATAAATAACTTAAACGAACTAGTAATTGTTTTTGAAAATACCTCTTTAGGGATGCTAGTTTGCTGATGAAAAACGATCTCTTTCATAAATTTACAAACATAATAACCGCAATCATTATTGTTTGTTTGTTTTGGACACTACAAAAAAATTGATCATTAGGAGAATAAATAACTTGTGTTGAGGTGTGTTTGGATAGTGAAATTTTATTATATATACCCTGATATTTGTCCAGACGTAGTACTTGCTCGGCTCCTTATGCTTATCCCCTGTCCTCATACCATGATTTAGACGATATTGGTACACCGCCCTATCATAACAGAATCCTCAGTAAAAGATAATATATATTATATAAATTGATGTTTAGACCTAAAACGTAAGATGTAGTGTCTTACAGATTCACAAACTCCATCATTTATGGTCGGTTTGATGGATATCCTAGCTTTGAATCCAGAAAATAAATCTTCTGAGAATCCAAGTTCACCGCAATTAGCAACCAATGTTTCCTAAAAACACAAAAAGGAATAAGTAATAAAAAAAGTGAAAATATAATTGATATGCTTTAATCGTAGAGTATTACCCCTGCATGGTTGGTATTAGGAAAAGTCTGTCATCTGTAATCTTGCGTTCAAATGTTTTTAGCAAGTCCTTCACTATTGCATCCCTTTTTGATGAATCTATTTTTGTTTGGTGTGTTGATGTGATATGAGGACTAACCAGTCCAAATCTTGGCTCATGGGAAAATCCCTTCAACTGTTTTTCATAAATGCGTCTGTCAACAATATAAAATGCATTTAGTCATAATTTGCACATTAGATCAGCTTTTAGAAAATCAATTCATGGAAACATACCTCATATATACATTTACAACAGTGACTCATAACCAACCGTTTTCAAGGATTTCGTTTACATTTTCAGCAGCAACGAAATCTTGACTTTCCTCTCCGTATATATTATCTTCGAAAATCACTATATGACTATTACCATCTTTTAGCTTCGTATCCACATGAGTCTTCAATGCTAGTAAATGTTGAATGAGAACATGTGGTGTTATTGTGCTTTCAGTAGCTCCTTGGGATCGATTGGTCGATCCTTTAGATGGTTTCGAGCCGATGTAAGTCACCCACTTTCCTTTCTCCGTCTATAACAACAATCATTGATTCAGACACTCTTTTCATTAATTGTTAAGGGTTTAGCTTGAAAATAAAAGGAAATAAATACCTCTTTGTCTGCATGTACTCTTACAAGTTGTGTCGGCCATGAAATGAATGTCCCAATAGCCTTTGCGACTGTATGAATATCATCGTCATCAAGTGGAATAGGTAGCATTGCATTTGGCTCATGAGATACAGTAATCATCACTTTCAGATGATCTTTTGAAAGTGGTATATTATGCAGTGTGGCATCTGGGATATTGAACATTGTAGCCCTCGCTACAAGGTGATAGGTGGGTGTTGACAGATATAAATCACAATCATTTTCACCCTATAGAAGATTAGTACAGATAAATTATCAGTGTTTGTCGGATTCATATTTCATGGGAACCGTTATTAGAATATTGATTACCACGGCTAAGACATTTTTTTTAGGTGAATGGCTCGCCTTAAAGCTGGTGGGGGGTGGGGCAGGATGTTCATGCGGTGGTTGTTCCTGAGTTGTGTCCTCCCTTTGCTTCCCACCCATAAAAGTTGCTAGCAACTCTCCCTGCCATTGCAATTGTTCTTCAAGGGTTGCTATTTTTTAGCTCATTTGTTCTAATTTTTTCTCTGTATCATCTATTTTTTTCTTCTTCTCAAAATATACTCGGGGTGTCACCCCAAACCCTGCACCTCTGACACGACCGTATTTTTCTGGCTGCTTCAAAGCCATCGATAATAGGTCTGTATCAGCTACAGGAGTAGCTGATTCCTGTGACTGTCAGATATAGGAAAAAAACTAATTATTTTTATGTAATAGCAATTTTAAACAAATCTTTTTATCATCGTGTCATACTTACACATATTTCCCACACTTTTTGTGTGTTCTCATCTATTAACTTCCCTTCTTTGTTCACACGTGCCTCCTTCCATAGCACATGACGTGGGATAGAAGTGCATTTGGTTTTAGATTCATCAATCTACATATAATCATAGAAAGATAATTATGATGTTGTTTATTGGAACCTAACAATATTACTGTAAATTTACAATACGTACAATTTTCTTTTCTAATGAAGCGTACCCCATCCTTGCTTTACGATAGGGGTATGTTGGATTTGATGCACGTTCCTTATTTTCAGTACAGAGTTTCTATTTCATAAATGAAATATTGCCAATCAAAGTGATGAATACAGGTATCCTCAAACAACGTATTATCACTCACAATGTACCTGAAACTTCTCATCCCCACGACGGCCAATAAATGCATCCCATGCTTCTTGGGATATCAGGTGCGCATAGACAATGGGTCGGTGCGGGTTTATTTTACCTTTAGAATCTTTCAGGTGATATCTTGTTAAAATAATACGAAAACCTCGATGAATCTTTCCTAAAAGCCTTAGTACATAATCCTTGTGTGAGTCGTCTACTATAAATGTAATCTGCAAGAGATTGAGAAGAGTAAGACACTGTTTCATCATTTTATTTTCTAGTTAATTAAAGAAATAAATTCATAATGTTACCGTAATTTCTTCCCAGATCACAGCCTTCAACCCGGACACAACATGGTGCCATGAATCTATGTCAATCGGCACGCGTTGCCGAGTGACAACTCCAATGTAACTTCTAAACATAGCCTTGTTGGGATTCACATGTTGGCCTTGTGCATTCCATCCGACTTCAAATTTGATGCCTTTGCTTTTCGCCTTAAGAATTTTGGCTAACACTGTCAAACTACGACGCACCTGTGATTTCTGCGATGGCGGTCCTTCATTCCCGACCATTTCATTGATATCAACATCATCTATATGTTCATCTACTATGATATCAACGGCATGTGTTGATGGTTGTTGGACCTCAACACTAAGAGAAGGAGCCGCAACAGCAAGAGCAGCAGCAGGAGCAGTAGGAGCACCAGGAGCCGCAGCAGTAAGAGCAGCAGCAGGAGCAGTAGGAGCACCAGGAGCCACAGCAAGAGGAGGAGTAGGAGCCACAACAGTAGGAGCAGCAGGAGCCACATCAGGAGCAACAGTAGCAGCAGCGTGAGCTGCAGGAGCAGCAGGAGCAGCAGCAGCCGCAGTAGCAGCTGCTTGAGAGACTTGTTCAGTCTCAAGGTTAGGAGCACCAGAATGTGCAGAAGTCATTATCTGCAAAAGTGGTTGAATAGTTCATTCAAATTACATAAATTCTGTAATGATAAGATAATAACATGAGATAACAAGATCTATATTACAAACAAAATATAACCTGTTTACTGAACTCTCTTTCTTTTTTTCAAAGGTTTAAGAGATTTGACACCTCTATCGACAATCCAAATCCCTTCATTGTGGTCTCCTCTAACATACAAAACATCATCTGCATTGGGACCGCTCCGAATTGATTGTGACATACCACTAAAAGGATCATCCTCAACTGAATTTTCATCGGAACCCTCAATAGTTTTGGACGATAACAGAACAATCGACCACTTTCGGTTTGCGGGATCTTGAACATAAAAACTTGTACCGCTTGTGATGCCATTATAAACTGTTCGTCTTTGTACCCTTCTTTACTAAAATCAACTTTCACAAATCCCCATTCATCTATTTTAACACCACTATTGTTATCAATCCATTTGCATTGAAAAATCGGCAATTGAAATGTCGTATAATCCAACTCCCATATTAGTTTGATAATGCCAAAGTATGACATATTTGCATAAATTGGATTTCTATCCTTACTACCAGAAACATGCATCGCTTCAGCCACTAGTGTAACTCCACTATTTTGCATGGTACTCTCTTCATCATGTTCATCTGTATAGAATTTATAACCATTAATTACATACCCACTATAAGATAATACATACACACTTGGTCCAGCGGCTAGCCATCGAAGTCGTTCTGAAATTGAATTCGGATTTTCATCCAACTGCTTAAAAATATGGTCCTGAAACCATCCTATAAACTGGTGATTATGTGTATCTGCTAACCATTTTCAGCCCTCGATGGATTCAACTGCCTAATAATTTCTTTGTGAGTTTCAATATATGGAGCAACCTCTCAAATATTATGCAAAACATAAAGATGAGCCTGCTCCCGATCTGTAATACTGATTGTTACAACTTCTCTTCCAGAAATTCCCCCACCCTCAATGAGTCCAGTGTGACGAGATTTCGGGAGACCAATGGTTTCCACATCAGATAGGTATTCAATACAAAATTCAATGGCTTCCTCAACAATATATCGCTCCACTGTACAACCCTCTGGCCGGCTTCGATTTTTTACATATCCTTTCAAAATCTTCATATACCGTTCAACAGGATACATCCATCTATAGTGCACAGGACAACAAAGTCGAATCTCTCTCACCAAGTGAATCATCAAATGAACCATCATATCAAAGAATGTTGGCGGGAAGAACATTTCTAATTCACATAATATGATGACAATTTCTTTTTCCATAGCTGGCAATTTCCCCGGGTCTAAAACTTTGCTACATATAGCTTTGAAAAAGAAACAAAGTTTGGTTAACGTATGACGAACATTCTTGGGTAAAATGCAACGTAAAGCTATAGGAATTAGATCTTGCATCAAAACATGGAAATCATGTGATTTCAAACCTTTTAACTTCAAATCATTCATTGACACAATGTTCTTGATATTTGATGAGTACCCCTCTGGAACCTTTACATCATTAAAGAAGTTGCAAAACTGATATCTCTCTGCCCTAGAAAGAGTATAAGCAGCAGGAGGAAGAAACATTCGATTTTCACCTTTCACGGGAGCCAACTCTTCTCGTATTCCCATGTCAACCATGTGCAACCTTGCCTTAATTCCATCTTTTGTTTTGCCAGGGGCATTTAGCAATGTTCCAATAACACTATCACATACATTTTTTTCCACATGCATCACATCAAGAAAATGTCTGACGTACAAACAATTCCAGTATGGTAATTCAAAAAAAACTGATCTCTTTTTCCAACCGATTTTCGTAAGGTTTTTCGAAAATGGTTTACCAAAAACAGTGTTCATATCTTTTACTTTCTCAAATAGCTGATCACCTGTTAGTGGAGACGGTGTTGTGCATTTTTCTGAACTTCCATTGAATGATGTCATCCAAGATCGGTACTTATGCCGACGAGGTAGAAATCTACGATGTCCTAGAAACACAGATTTCGATGAATGTTTCAACCTAATTGACTCTGTATCTTCTTCGCACACGGGACACCCTTGAGTTCCTTTAATGCTATAGCCTGACAAATTTCCATAAGCAGGGAAATCATTTATTGTCCCATAAAACATCGCTCTCAACGTGAAGTATTCACTTTTATAAGCATCATACAACATTACACCTGAGTCCCACAATAACTTCAAATCCTCGATCAAAGGAGTCAGATAAATATCAATATCGTTACCTGGTTGTTTTGGTCCTGATATAAGCATAGATAACATGATGAATTTTCGCTTCATGCATAACCAGGGTGGCAAGTTATAATTTAGCAACATAACAGGCCATGTACTATGAGTGCTGGTTTGAAAACCAAAAGGATTCACTCCATCTGTAGATAATGCAAGACGAAGGTTTCTCGGCTCTTTTCCAAATTCAGGATACTCATGATCAATTTTCTTCCATTGAGGAGAGTCGGCCGGATGACGTAATAACCCATATTTATTTCTTTTATCTGCATGCCACGACAATTGTCTTGCAGTTTCTTCACTTCCATATAAACGCCTAAACCTTGGAATGATTGGAAAGTACCATAAAACTTTCGTAGGATTGGATTTATCTTTCTTGTATCGAGAAGCACCACACTTTGGGCATTCTGTAAGTGATTTGTTCTCCTTTCGAAACAATATATAGTCTTTCGGGAAGGCATGTATTCTTTCAGAAATCATTCCCATCGAGCGTAGCATTTGTATAGCTTCATATGTCCGGCTTGGGAGCTCATTATCTTCCGGGAGCATGTCATTCAAGAGAGCAAGTAGTTCCGTAAAACTGAAATCACTCCATCCATTTCCTGCTTTCAATTTATACAACTTCAGTACAGCTGACAATGTTGTATACTTAGTGCAAGCAGCATACAATGGCGTCTTTGCACAACTCTTTAACTTCTCAAACAATTTTGGGCAATCACGGGGTTCATCTTGAATTGTCTTTGTCATTTCCTCAATACGATCTTCATCATCATTGTCATCTTTAATCACATCCTCCATACGGTCTTTCTCATTATCTATATTTGTATTCATATCTGGTGATCCATAAAACGCAGTTTTATCCCAGCCAGTAGCTACATTCGCTTTTTCTCCGTGTTTATTCCAACATTTATAACTCCGATCTATTCCGTGACATATCAAATGTTCTTCCAACTCCTCTGGAATAAGTAGTCTAGAATAACAACAACGTAAACACGGACAAAGGATTTGAGAAGGATCATTTGTGTGATCCTTTGCAAACTTGATGAACTCTTTCACTCCGTTCTCGTACTCTATTGTTAAACGATTAGAATCCATCCAATATTTATTCATATTCATCCTATTTGAATCTCAAATATTAGTATTTATGGTTCAAGTACACAAAAGAAGACTTCCAAATACAGTAGAAGGGAACCACTTCCTTGGAAGGAGATCAAGTAGTCTAACCTACAATCAAGATTCATAAAAAAGAATATTAGATTCACTAAAAAGATGATTATCTATCACTCTATAAGGAGGATATAACAGGAGATAGAGGATTTCCAATCGATGAGAGATTCCTTTATCAGACCACCGAATAGGGGAACCTAAAGGAGACTTGTAATAGGGGATCCTCTCATTATTTTATATCTTATCTCTTGGTAAATGGTTTATGTTTTGTGTTAGAGTACTTTTGTGGGATCATGTTGGTCAACACACCATTGGGGGTGTGATTAGAAGGCATCTGTCTTCGTAAGGGGTGTTCCCTCATGGTTTGTGAGTATTGTTTCATTTTGGATTTATACATGCTTGATATGATATGTATTGAATAGATAGTGATTATGTAATTTTTGGTATTTAATCAATATCACATTGATTGTTACCGTAGATGAGTGACCGCCATGCCTCATAAGGGTAGAGCCGATGTCTTTTATGGAGAATGGGATATCTTGGTAGACCATGTAGGACCAGTTCTTCCACAACTAGGTGAGAACATAGACCAGTTTACGAATATTTTTCTTGATGATAATGGATTGAAACAAGAAATATTTCCCCCAGTAGTAGACTGGTTCTAGGATGTGTTTCATGAGAATTGATCAGGGCTACCACCTAAAAGAGACTTTGAGTTCATGATTGAGCTGATGCGTGGAGTTGAGCCATTTTAAATAACGCCTTTCAGAATGAAACAAGAATAGATTCAGGAACATAAAACTCAATGAGAGGAGTTAGATTATGAAGGGTGCATCTGCTCGAGTATGTCACCTTGGGGATCTCATGTTTTATTTTCCAAGAAGGATGACAGAACATTACATATGTGTTTCTATTAATAGAATATGAATCAGATGAAAATTAAGAACAGATATCCACTTCTTTGTATTTTTGATCTATTTGACCAGATGAGGGGTTCCATATTGTTCTCTAAGATTGATCTAAGGTTTGTTTATCATCATTTGAGGTTGAGAAATTCTGATATACTATAAACTAATTTTGAAATCATGTATAGTTTTTATGAATTCTTCATAATAAAATTTGTGTTGACGAATTCCCCATGGCATTTATTCTCTTGATGAGTTGAATATTTCACTTGTACCTAGACCAGATTGTAGTTGTTTTATGGATGACATATTGGTGTAATACCAAAATAATGATGATCATTCCCAACATCTGGACATCATCATGAGTACACTTAGAGAGAATCAGCTATACACAATCTATCTATATGAAAACATATACATCTTCTTCATAGATTGTTACCTTAAGGTGGCGGCCGAGGGCGTTGCGGGTTGCGGAAGGCGGCCGCAGAGGGCGACCGAGGGCGGCCGAGTGAGGCGGAGGGCGGAGGAGGCGGCAGAGAGCGGCCGAGGGTGGTGGAGGGCGGCCGAGGGCGGCAGAGAATGTCGGCTGAGGGCGTTGCGGGCAGCCGAGGGCGGCAGGCGGTGGAGGTCGGCCGAGGGTGTTGCGGGCGGCGGAGGACGGCGAGTGTACCGAGGGCGGCAAGCTCCGGCGAAGCGAACACAGCAGTGGTATTCGGGAGAAGAGTAGCAGGGTTACGGTTCCGCGAGGGCTTTAGCTGCGATAAAACGAGGGCACTGTGCGACCGACTTTATAAAAAAGTCGACTAAGGTTTTATCAGCGCTAAAAAAGCGCTGATAAAGGCTACCTTTATCAGCGCTAAAATTATAGCGCTGATAAAATCTAGCTTTATCAGCGCTTTTCTAGCGCTGATAATATTATGATTTATCAGTGCTAGAAAAGCGCTGATAAAGATAATTTTTATCAGCGCTTTTTGAGCGCTAATAAAGGATACCCTATATCAGCGCTGAAATTTGAGCGCTGATAGAGGTGTTCTGTATCAGCGCTTTTTTAGCGCTTATATAGGCGAACCTTTATCAGCGCTTTTTGAGCGCTGATAAAGACCAACTGTATCAGCGCTAAAATTTTAGCGCTGATACAGATCATATTTATCAGCGCTTTTCTAGCGCTGATAGATATTACTATTATCAGTGCTAAGAAAGCGCTAATAAACATTAGCTTTTTAAGCGCTGTAATTTTGGCGCTGATATAGGGTATCCTTTATCAGCGGTTTTGCTTAGCGCTGTTATAAGGGCGCGCTTCCCTTGCCCGTTTTTGTAGTAGTGATGTGATACTCAACCCTGTCAGTTAAGGAAACTGACAACCAGAGGATTCTCAGTCCCAGGGGGTGTTTTCCCCAACACCCTAGTGGGAGGATGGATGAGTATCTGCCCCCATTGGCCCCATACACTTTTATTGGAAGTTACTTGTGCTAGTATGTATGATGCTTAGTTTTACCCATATATGTGTGTAGATGGATGTTATAGCTTGGTGATATTCACACACATATATTCATGATATAGTATTATATGGTCTACTATATGTGTAACCTGTATAGGCTGTGATGGCTTGAGTGTCCTTACTCGGTGTATGGGCTGTAATAACATGATGTATAATACCTGGCGTATGATACATGTTATATGAGCTTTGGCTGCTCCCAGAAACTACCTTATTACTTTTGATATGTGGAGGTGGTGTTTTGATGCCCGAGGTGCATGTTGATGAATGGGGTGCATGTTGATGCACGAGGAGCATGTTTTGGTGCTTCACCTAGGTGTCTGCGGGCTAGACATTTGGAGAGAGATTCTCGGGATGTATGACATTGGGGTAAATAAGAAAACCAGTGTGGAAGTTTTAGTGGGGTACCCTTGATATTATTTATTATATTATATACTCTTTTATGCGACACTTAGTGAGAGTAGCCATAGTGAGTTTGGGAACTTAGTGTACATATTTAGGTGTTGAGTTAGTTTCACTTATTGTTCCCTATGCTTTAGAATTCATTATTTACATTTTCCGGACAGGATCGAGGGAGGATCCTATTGGGTATACTATTATACTCACCTTATGTTATATAAACTATTTTCAGGTCTCTTGGAGCAGGTTGGAGATCAGACTGGTTACTACTAGTTTGGGGTTTTGCAGGAGCTGTTTGGGCTTCGTAGTTGCTATAATTTTACTTTATTTTGGTACTTGTAGTTTACATTTCATTTTTGTTCCTTTCCATTACATTAAATATATTACTTGTGTTTTTTATATTATATTTAGAGTAAGATTTGGTTGGTGTCAATATTATCCCCCTCTTATAAATGTTTCTCTTATTAGGTAGTGCCTCCCATCTGTGTTTTTTATACCCTTGGTGATAGTCTCCATCCTGGGGCCTATATGAGGTGTGACTCGAGGGTCATTATCTATCTTCCCAATTTGTTAGTCTATGAGGGGTACACCTTGTGGGAAGGGGTTCATTCCGGGCTAGTATCAAATGTCTGGTTGATGGATATAATGGAGTTTGTAGTTTGGAATAAGTGATTTTTCATGGTTTTGTAGAGGAACAATATCTCATATGTTTAATAAGTGCTACAAGAACATAAGACAGGCTAAGACATAGGTATTTAGGTCCCCCTATGATTTAATTCACAACAATTGATGTTTACAATGGCTACAAAATGAAGTGATGATATTTATAGGGTAGAGACCAAAGAAAGGATCATGCATAATTCTTATTTGTTACTGTGTTTGAATGGGAAGAACATGGGATAGGGTAACCGAAAATGAATAATATAAAACAATTAATTAATGTTAATTTCTTCTATATTCCAAGTGTAGGAGCTCTATTTATTTTTTCTTTTGTATGTATGGCTCCATGTTGATGTCCTTGTCAGGTTTTCACAGTAGGTGTTCAGTAGGTTATACCAGTAGATCATCGTTGAGTAGAGGTTGCTGAAGAAAACACATGGAGGACACTACGATATTTTCAGCGTCATAGTCTACAGAAGTATGAGGGTTCTGTTTTAGATGAAATCATGAAGGACTGGTGAAGGAGGTCGTGATAGCTTTTAGTTTGATCTATGCTCTGAAGGATCATTGGGTGTCGTTGATTGTGATAATGCTATGTGGGGTAGATAATATATGGTGGTTCTTTCTCCTCAGGGATCACAAGGACTTGAAATTATCTTGGGAGAATTTCAGAGACCAGTTCAGGTTCAAGTTTCTTTCTTCAATCATGAAGGTGTCTAATCTATAGGATCCTATTACCCTCCAATATGGAGCTCCAGTGTGCGACTGTTTGGAATCAGTTTCCAGAACCATTTTCAGTATTCTTCAGACCTATTTTAAGATGAGGATTCTACTGAGAGGTATTTTGAGGAGGATCTCCATAAAAAATATAGCGTTAGGTCACCCCATTTTTTCTGAATACATATCTTGAGGTGTTGGCGAGGGTAGAGGTAATCTAGAGGAAGTTTTCCAAAACATCAATTTCATGAGAGGGGAGTAGTTAGGATTAATCACAAAGAAGATCTATGGTTTTAGGTTCCTATTTTTTAGGGTATAAGGGTTTCCATTCAATCCGGTGTATGTCCCATCTCTTAGTATATCATTTCTCCCGGAGCAGCGGCTCTCAGACCTGTGGACCCCAAGGTCATTAGTAGTAAGGGTGCCCGACCTTTCGAGGAAGTAAGAGTATGTCAGGTGTTATTCCCTAGGTTCCTCCATTTTGGAAGTTCCATATGAGACATCAGTAGTATATTGAACCCATTTTGGATCACCAGAGAGCATATGGGGTAGGAAGATGACATCCTTGGTATGATCCTCATCCTTAGAGAGAAGTGTGTGGTCATGGAGGTGATCTCTATCATGATTAGTGACTCTATGCAGCAGGTCATGGTCAGCTTCATGCATTAGAATTTCCAGTGCTAGGCAAGATATACATCTTTCGAGGTACCCTTTTCTTGTTCTCTACTTGGGTGCATGCTATGTTTGATTTAGGAATTACACACTCCTACAAATTACCTACCATTTTTATTCCTTTGGGACTAAATGTAGAGAGGCTTCTAGTTCCCTAGGTGTTGACTACTCTTGTTAGTAGTCAAACTGACTGGTTTTATGTATGTAGAGACCATGAAAGAGTGCTAAAGAAACACCATTATAATGGATATTTCTTATGTTTATGAATATAACCTTATGATTCCATCCTCATCATGGATTGGTTATACTCGTTGAAAACTATTGGGGATTTCTTCTAGAGGCAGGTTGTGTTCCTCAATGCTAATGGGGAGCCAGTAGTGTTTGTTGGTGAGTGAGATCCTCAAATGGGTTAGAGGTGTATTCCTTCCTTATCATCCTTGATTTATGAGCTAATGTTGATTTAGATGGAGGTTTTGTTGTCATAATTTCCTTGGTTCATAGAAGAGTACCTTGATGTCCTTCTAGAATAGGTTGTAGCGTTACCCCCTTGATGGGAGATCGAGTACATGATCGAGCTATTTCCAGAAATGTCTCATATCTCAATGACTTGGTATAGGATAGAACCTTCTACGTTGTGGGAGGTGTGTATAAAACTATATGGTTTGTATTAGTGAGGGTTTTTTCATATGATCATGTCACCATAGGGTGCACATGTTCTTTTCATAAAGAAGGCTGACAATAGTTTGCGGTTGTGTGTCGATTATCATTGCTTGGACTGAGTGAAAGTGAAGAACCACTATCATCCTCCATGAATTGATGATTTATTTGATCAAATAAAGTGTGCATGTTGGTTTTCAAAGATCTATTTGTTGTTAGGACATCATTAGATGCGAGTAGAGGATGAGGATATCCTGAAGACTTCTTTCTGTTGTTGTCATGGGCATTACGAGTTCGTTCTGATGCCATTTGGTGGGACGAATGTTCTAGATGTGTTTATGGGGTTGATGAACACTGTATTCCATGAGTTCCTAGCTATGTTCATGGCATTATTTATCAATGACATCCTTGTGTACTCCATGTCTGAGGAGGAGCATGCAGAGCATCTGTGTGCTATTTTGGGAGTTGTTCGTTTGGAAAATTTGTTTGGGAAGTTGTCAAAGTGAGATTTTTGGGAGGGAGATGTATGTTTCTTGGGGAATGTTGTTTTTCATAAGTGATTAGTTGTGGATCTGTTGAAGATAGAAGTAGTTGTGTCTTGCGAATCCTCCAAGGAAGCGATAGAGGTGAAAATTTACCTCAGCCTTGCAGGCTATTTTAGGAGGTTCATTCTCAATTTCTCTTAGGTTGCAAATCCCTCGATAACATTGCCCAGGAATTATCAGGAATTCACATGGACTAACCAATGTTAGGAATATTTTTAGTATATGAAGTAGAATTTGGTTAGTGACTACCATAAGAAGGAGTTCAGTTTGATATTTTTTTATAGTGATTCACATCTGGGGTTAATAGGTGTTCTGATGTAGTAAAGAAAGTTCATTTATTATGGGTCCTGTAAGTTAAGTCCCCATTAACATAACTATTCCACCCACAATATTGAGTTGGAATTATTGGTGTTTTCTCTAAACTTGTGGAAACATTATCTCATTATCGATCCTTTTGTAGTCTTCACTGATCATAATATCCTGAGGTACGTCCTCTCCCTATGTGACTTGAACTTGAGAGAAAGTTAGTAGATGGATTTCATAATAGATCTACACTTCAAAATTTCTTATAGACCCATAAAAGGGAATTTTGTATCCAATGCACTTGGTAGGATGTTTTATAGAGATTCATTGCATGAATCTGGTGATTCCTGGAGAGTAATGGAAGAACATTCATCATTAAAACTGGATATATAAGAAGTTGGGGTTAGAGGTTATATTTTTTAGATAATAGTTCTTTTATCTTTGGTGTAGCAGGTAAAAGAGTCTCATTTGGGTTATCTTGATGTGGATGTCTAGAGAGACTGAGTTGTCTACAGTGAGGCCCCTGATGGTTGGTCTGATGATGAACAACAACCGGTGTTGTTTCAAGGGAGGATTTTTTTTTCCTTTGGAATCGAATGAGATAGTTCTCAGAGAGTTCCATAGTCCACCTTTATCTATAAATCATTGCTTGAAAAAAAATTAACAGAGCTATGACGAGCCAATTTTTGTGGCTTGTGTTGAGGTGTTCTCTTGTAGAGTTTCTATCTCGATGTTTGGTCTGCCATTAGGTGAAGGCAGAAAAATGTGTTCCTGATGGATTTCTCCAGCCATTAAATGTTTCTCAGTGGAAGTGGGAGGACATATCGATGGAATTATTTATTGATTTACCTCAAGATCAAGGAGACCATGATGAAAAATGGGTTGTATTAGATTATTTGACAAAATTAACCCACTTCATCGAAATCATGGAGTTGAGATCAATGGAGTTTTTTAGATTGTTTCTAGAGGAGGTTGTGAGACTCCATGGATTCCCAAGTATAATCATTTTCGATCAAGATACTCTTTTACCTCTAGGGTGTGGAAAGGTATCCATCATTCTTTTGGTTCTCAGATATTACTTTGTAGTAGTTTTCATCTACCGAGGTACGGACAGATAGATCAGACCATCGCATCTCTTGAAGACATGTTGTTCTCTTTTCTCATGGATTTTGGATGTTTTTGGATGAGGTACCTTCTCTTGATAGAGTTCACGTACAATAGTATTTTCCACTCCACCATCAATATGGCTACATTTGAAGCATTTTATGGTTGAACCTTCTATTCTCCATTGTGTTGGATTGGGGTCGAAGAGTCACCAATTCTTAGGCTAAAACTATTACAGAATACGATAGAGATGGTTCAGGTGATTCGTGAGTGGATGGAGGCAGTGCAAGATCATTATAATTACTATGTCGATCATAGGAGGAGACCATTGGAGTTTGAATTTTGGGATAATGTGTTATTTAAGGTGACTCCCCTTCAGGGGTAGTGAAAGTTTTCTAATGGGAGTAAGATTTATCCACAGTTTTTTGGGAATTTTGAGGTGTTGGATCAATTGGGAACTATGGAATATCAAGTAGCACTTCTTCCATAGATGTGTAGGATACATTATGTTTTTCACATGTCACCACTCCATCATTATCTTCATGACGAAAATTAATTCATCGATAGGGGGAAGATCAATGTTGATGATGATGCGACCTTCAAAAAGTAGCTTGTATGATCCAAGACCGCAAGGAGGAGGTGCTGCACCTATGTGTTATCCCATTGGTTCCTGTATTATGGTGAAATAATGGAATAGATGAGAGTACCAGAGAACGTGATTCTTAGATACATGATTAATACCATGTGTTGTTTGATGTTTAACTCTTCACTTTTAATGATGTTCATTTTGTGGTTATAGACCATTCATATTTATGAGATGGCTTTCTCTTGTTGCTTGTTGTGGATTTCTCTCTATTATGGGATATCTCTCCTAGAAGAGTGTTTAAGAGCTAGTTGTGGTTGTAATGTGTTTTTTCATTATACCTTTTATGAAGTAGTTGATATATTGTGGTGTCTAGATCCTTGATAGATATCTTGCCCGGTGGATGTTCGAACGAACCCATTTCAATTTCCTCTCTATGTTGGTTTTGGATTCTCATGGATGAGAAAGTTTTGAGAGGTATCTAATGTAATGTCCCAGACCCCTCTAGTTCATTACATAATTAAAATCTTGTTTTTTTGGTGTTCTGTGAGGTCAAGGTGACTTATTTCTTACACCTTCAAAATGTTTCAATTCTGTGAACAGTGTATCCAGGATGGTAGGTAATCTATTGGTAAGTCATTTATCGATAAGTCATCTATTGATAGGTCATCTATTGGTAGGAAATCTATTGGTAGGTCTTCTATCGGTAGGTAATCTATCATTAGGCCTTCTATTAGTAGTTCATATATCAGTAGGTCATATATTGGTTGGTCATTCATTGGTAGGTCATCTTTTAGTAGGTCATTTATTAGTAGGTGAACAATGTTTCCAGATTGGTCATTGAACAGTGCTTCCAACATCCTACAATTTCACCCCTTTGAAATTATCTTTAACATAAAATGAATTCAAAGCCTTTTTAAGGGATTTAAGGTCGATTCAAATACCATAACATCCATCATAATTTTTCTAAGGGTTTGGGTTCCTTTAATCAGTAAAACCATGTAGTCTTAATAAGATCCACCATAAATAGAAAATCTAAACTGTATCTAAACCCTTTTTCCATTTATATTTTCAAAAGGGTTAATATACCTTCTTCCATTGTTCTTCCTTATCCTTTCTCTTAATGTGAGGTTCCTTGAGCCTTTTTTTCCCATGGATTTGTGCTATTGTTCTATTCTTGGATCATTTGCCCTTCGTATATTTTCCTCCTACATGCGCACCCTCTATTTTAGTGCAACTAGGATGTGTCGTTCCGTCTTCATTATAAGGTATGTTATTTCTCTTTTATTTTGGGTTCCTAAATCTATTTCCTCTCATTTCTCCTTTCCAAATGATGATATGTTATCTCTATGTTTCTAATGTATCTTTATTGGGTGTTGGTTGATGAGGTTGTACCACGAAGACCTTGGGTGGATTCAGTCGTTGTGGGAGAGGTGACCGTGATCTACTGTGCTAACCCATTCTTATGAAAAGAATGTATGAAACAATGTGATGTAGGGGATTCATGGATTCCCTATTTTATTTACATGTATTCGTAGAGTTAGCATGATTTATCCCTTATATCACAATGAAATTCACATAATAAATATTTGAACTAGATTAATGAATTAGTATCAATTTCCTAGAGATGTTATTGAGTCTTAATTTGATAGATAGTGTGATATATATTCTTTACATGTTTAAAATTTAATTCCTGAAGTAAATTGGCAATGATAATAAATGCAGTATTAATTGTAAATTAAGTGGAAAAAGATAAAGAGGCATGTTTAATAAATACAATTTTTTTTGTTGAACTTTAATGATTATCAAATGGATGCAACTATAGAAGTTAAAATGAGTAAGTTAATTCAACATGGAATAACGAATATATTGTGTGATAATTATAATAACCATGTGGTTAGAGTTTAACCTCTTTATTATAAAGGTCAATACCTTATGCTTTAGAGCTACGAGTTCTTATTTTGTGTGAAGGAAGAATCCCTTGTTTAGGGCTAAGAGCCCAATTTCTCTATTGTTTGTTTCGTTCTACTTGTGTTGTCATGTGAGCCTAGGATAGATAATCTAGGAAATCTTTTGTTATATGTGGGGGAAGAGAGGTCCAGTGGTGGTGGTGGAATTAGTGGACACCTAGAGTGGTGAGATGCATTGAGCTATGCATGATGGTGTCGGGGAGGACATCAAGGATGATGTATTAGGTTGAAGATGGGAGTACCCATTGAAATGAAAGTGGTTTCCATTGAAACTATTGTTTTTTATCTATGTTACTATCCCCAATTCTTGATATTGATGGCATTTCTTGCCCTCATTCTAAAAGAGGAAAAGACGTGCATGGTATGCCACTTTCTTTCTGTGTTTATCTTCTTAAAGATGGTTGGGTATACGCTCCTACTGAAGGTGAAAAATTCTCGACGTGTAGTTCATCTACTCACCATGTTTCTCCCCTAGGATTTGGTAGAATAGAATTAATTATCAGAATACCTTGAATAATGGGATGTGGTAATTTTGCTGAATTGATGAATGAATAATTTTTTAAATAATGGTCATTGGATCTTGATGGAATGAAATGTTGAGGTTGTATTTCTAAGAAGTTATGGACTATGTTTAGTTATACCTAGATGGCACAGTTTTTGGTTGGAATGGTAATGTGATGAAACGTAGAAAATTATAATGGTTAAATAATTTTTAAGGATTTAATGAAAATAATTTAAAAATTATTAAAAGGGATAAAAATACCTAATAAATCTCTTTAAATGGTTGTGTGCTTATCAGTTAACTAGTATTAGTGATTCCATTTGGAAGTCTAAGAGATGTTATCTACTGTTGAGTCTCTAACTAGGTTATACCCATATTGTGGTTGTGAGCTATATTATATTTGGTTCTTTTGTGTTCTATATGTTACTTCAAATTATCTGTTAGGGAAATAAACACCCTAGGGAGTTTGAGGCCTATGGGTGTTTTCTACAACATCCTAGAGGGATGATGGATTACTGACTACCCCCTTTGGCCCCACTCTATTATCATCGTAGTTACCTATGATAGTATGCACATTATTTAGTTTTCCCTATATATGTGTAGAGGGATATAATTTCTTATGGTTATTCACACACATATATTCTAAAAATAATGTAATATGGACTACTATAGGTTTAATATGTATAGGTTGTGATGGCTTTAGTATCATTACTCACTGTATGTCCTGTAATGTCTTGAGTTATAATACTCGAAATATGATCCATGTTATCTGAGATGTGGTGGCTCCCAAAAACTACCTGGAACCTTTGTTTATGTGGATGTGATGGTGTGATTCATGAGGTGCGTGTTGTGGTGCTTCGCCCTGGTGTCTGTGGGTAAGCCTTTTGGAGAGAGATGCGCATGATGTGAGATGTTGGGGAAAATAGGAAAAATAGTTGGGAAGTGGTAGAGGGGTACTATTGATATTATTTTTATATTATATACTATTTTATGCAATACTTGATGATAGTGGACACAATGAGGTTGGGAACATATCATTCCTTTTTTGGTGATGCGTAAGTTTTACATGTTGTTCACTGTGATTTTTTATGTTTTCTCTACTTTTTAAAAAATATTATTTGGGCAGGATCCTACTGATTATTCTATTATACTCACAGTACATTATATGAACTTTTTAAAGGTTACTTGGAGAGGGTTGGAGATTATGTTGGTTACTACTAGTTTGGGGTTTTTAGGAGATATTTGGGCTTTGTGGTCACTATCGTTTTACATTTTTTTGGTAATTGTAGTTTTAAATCTTATTTGTAATAGTCTTTTCATGAAAGTACATATATGTACTTGGGTTTATTTTATATTTTAATTTTATCAGGAGTTGGTTGGTGTATATCTTATTTCTCTCTTCAACATGATTTCTCTTAGAGGGTAATGCCTCTCATTTTTGTGTTTTCTATAACCTCGGTGCTAGTCTCCATCCCAGGGCCTACTGGAGGTGGGACACTAGGGTCATTATCTCTCTTCACACATTGAAAACCTATGAGTGTTTAACCTTGTGGGGAGGGGATTGTGACAACTTCTTTACCCAACTTTTACAAGTGTGGTGATGAATTTTTTTGGCACCATTAGATATCTCTATCATACCTCCATAATTAAAATTTACTTTCTAATTATTATCCCCTTGATAACAAAAATATTTTTCAATCTTCATATATACATTGATGGAATATCAAAAAATTTCCTCATAGCTATCAAAGTCACGGATTGGTAGGGTTTTTCATAGTCTAGGTTTTAGCCCACCAAATAAGTGGTGACCCTTGCATTTGTGGGTAACAAAAAATACGATGGAATATCATAAAATAATTGTGAATTTTTTCTTATACACCCTGATAGATTCATTATATTTTTGGTTGAGGGTAGGAAAATATCTCTCATTTTTTATGTTAGAGAGTGGAAGGAAATATTTATCAAAAAACATTTCTTAAAAATACTTACATCCTGTCACCTCGATCTCTTCTTCAGGCTTTTTATTTTTGATCAATATCCACCATTATCTAACTTCACCCTTCATAAAATAATTATCCCTAAAAACCTTATCTTATTCTGAGAATTTTATGATGGAAAAGATCTTCTCAATGGAGAAAACCCATTTTTCGATGGTTAGGGGAGAATATTACTTGTTGAAATTAGGAGGCCGTTGTTGCATGAAGCTCTTGATTATGGTTTGTTATCTTTTTAGGGGATTTGGAAACTATTTATTATCTAGTATTTTGTTCAAAACTCGAGAGAAATGAGAGATTATCATTGTTAAGTTCATGATTCCTTCTCCCATTAGGTTGGGAATATCATTAGGGCTGTCATCACATTTCTCTTCACATTGTATGTTTTCCCGATTCCTCCTATTACTATCCATTGGATAGAATAAAAGGAAAATTATATTTGAGTATATTAAACTTTTAAAAACACAAATGGTAATTTAATGACATTAAAGGAATATATTATAACTTACATGTATTTCATTAACGTATCGATTTGTAGGCTATAGTCTATGCCATACGTGATCTATTTCTTAACATATACTCTTATGGTAATTTTTTTAATCCCTTAATAGTGGTTTGTATTGAGCATATAAATTACCAAATCATATCCACCAGTAGGTTCAAACAAGCTTCATAGTAAGTCTCGTTGTCATGTACCAGGTTACCCAGAGTCAGTCCCATGAAACCTTGTCTGATTTGTAACTCCTAGGCACATATATTCTAGAAACATGACTACTTGTAGTATCCAGACAAGGATGTATTTTTTTTTAAAATAATTAATCTATACTAACAAAAATTTAGGGATGTTTTTTTATTCTTAGTCATATCCTTAAGTCCTTCACTAGAGTTTTCTAATTGTAATCCCAAATATAAATAAAATTTTCTATGATTCCAATTATAAAAATTAGTATCATTATTAAACATTGACACATGACTTATTACATAAAATTACATTTCATTCAACAAAAAATATCTAAAGGATAGTGTATTTTGAAATTATGTTCATTACATTAATACTTAAAACGTGGAATACAACATCATTATTGAAAACATCATTAACATGATTGAGCTTAAAAATATATTGATTATTCTGGGGAAATGCCTAATAAAGGGGTGAGCCATAAGACCTAGTAAAGGAATAAAAATGGAATATCATAAAGATAAAAATACATTTTAGAAAGCTCATATTAATGTGGAATAAAGGTACATGAATAATACTTCATGATATTGAATTATAATCATAAAATGAGAAATGTGGAAAGAAATTAAAACATTCTATCATCAACACAGGTTAAGGATAAACAACCTACAGTTAATGGTGGATGAATTCTCATAAACGAATTAGGTACACCCCAGTCCCAACATTAATTATCACGATACTGAACATTACCCAATACATTAGAGAACTATATAATTATGGTCACCCCTATCAGATTCATGTCATTCTCATTCTTAATTGTGCCACATCAATCATACAACATGGATTCATTTATCGTAATAATTTATTCTACGATCTTGGAGTGTGGAATAAATACATGTAAGTCCCTGATGAAAAGGTATATGTGCATAAAATTGAACACCATTGATAGTAAATGTGTATGGTATTCACTGTACAATTAGTTTTTCATGGAAAATCACGGTGAATATTTGGCAGCATAACAGCGTCACATAAAAATCAATAAAATGGGTTGATAAGAGAGAAACCGTTCTCTCATAATTTTTACATCAAGTGTAATCTAATAGGTTCATGAAATAATATTTCCATGCATATATAAATATAAAAAGAATTCATATGATAATAAATATTCTTGAAAAAAAGAGAAAGGAAAGGATTCTTACAAAATTCTGGCATGGTAATGGGTAAACGTGGGAGGGATTAGTTATAAATAAATTGTACATGATCTTTTAGACATAAAAATGGAAGTATATAGGAGGTTTAAGTACATAACTAATCCTTATTAGTTGAAAGTAAAATAACATAACAAGATAAAAAAAACTTGGATAAAGATGAGAAAGGAAAGAGCCCTTGAGTGTGTGGATCCAAAATCTTGAAAAGGGGCTTCATTAGAGATCAGGGTGAATTGAGAGGATTTTATAGAGAGGAGGGAAGACTAAGGATGTGATACAAGGATTTTTAGTGAAAATATGGGAGATATTTAATGGGTTTATATAGGAAATGAGAGGGTAATTCATTAATATTTCTCAAACATAAGTTTTGAACTCTGTATAATAAAATATTCAAAACCACAAACCTTTCCATAGTTTTCCCCATGTCTTCTATAAAAGGGTAGTGTTTTTCATTATTCTCTTAGTAAAAGGTAATGACACATTAAAATAATTCCCTTTCTTATGTGGAGTTTAATCATGCTTTTAAATGAAATAACTTAAAATAGTAAAATATATTAATGGTTTTAGAGGATTCATAAAGTCTAATTAAAAAAAATAAAATAAACATAAAATAAAATTATATAAATGGGAAAGATATATTTGGATTCGGATACCCATTAGAGTATTTAATAATTTATTTTTGTTTCATTATAATGTCATAAAACACACCATGTAATTATACGGATTTTAAATTTTTACCCAAAAATTGGATTATATCATAAAATAAGGAAAAATTCACCATTGTATAATTTCAACATTATAACTCCAAAAATATTATTTATTTTATATAAATAATTTTCTTAATATGTTCATTTTTTTATTTTAAAATAATATTCTATATTTATTGAAAAATGTTTGGTTTTTGATATAACATTTTTTGAACCATTATAAAAAGTAAATTTCACTTCATAAAAATTATATGAACATTTATAAGTAATAAAACATGTATAATAATAAATTTTTTATTAAATTATTAGTTATTTCAACAATCCATTAATTTTTCAAGAAAAATCCCATAATTGAATTTGAATAATTCCCAAAAATCTAAATTGTGTTTAACTGAATCAAAATATAAATAATATATAAAGTAATAATAAAAAATGAAAATAAATTCATTATTATATAAAATATACATATTAATATTATTAATATCTTGATACAATTTCCTTTATTTAACTAGTTTCTGCCTTCAGAGTAAGGTGTGCGATAGTTATACTTTTTTGGGGTCATTCGGAAAACATGGTTTTGTTCTTGGTCTTGATGAACTTGAACTTCTCCCATAAATGGTTTGTATTATACTTATGTTTTTGGATATCTTCTTGGGATTGGTCAATAGAAATTCCAAGTGATGTTATCTCCCTCAGAATCCCAAAAACGTTGACTCTATAGGGTACAATCCTACTGGATGGGGCCATCACTTCCTTTGTTTGTGCCAATTGTATTCTTTAAAGCCCTATATTTACACTAATTATGTGATAAATATTTAATAGCTATATTAAAAATGGTAATGATTCTTAGTGGCCTTTTTACTGAAATTGGATATAATAAAACAAGAGAATTTCATGTGTTTTCTATAACCATATTACATAATAAAAAATTAAATCATACGATAACTCTATTTATAGCAGTTCACTTCATTACATTACCTTAATAAGTCCTAGATTGTATAGCATCCTAGTTGGAAAAAGTTTGATCCCAAAAACTATGTTGACTAGAAATTTTTGGACTTCTACACCATTTAACTGGCTAGGGATGTACACTGAATGGATATTTATTTAAATGGGGGATCCTTTATCTTATCATGAGAATGATATTATGGACTCACATTCTGCTCACTCGACTTCCTCATCATTGATGGCCTCTGTGGTCACTATCTCTATCTCAAACAAGAGGGGGCTTCTCAAAGCATCTGTGAGGGCTAATCTCTTGTATTCTAACAAGGGGAGGGTGTTGAGATGTTATAAATTATGAGTAATACTATAATTTTACATAATAAAATCATAGTTACATGCTAGGGACATATTTATACCCATGGGTGATGCTCCCTAGGAGGAGGTACAGCAAACAATGATGGTTGAACAGGTGGATTCATACTGGTGCTAGAAACATCTTGCTACTCATCACCTGAACCACACAAGTTCACCACCGGTAGACTATTAGATGACTGAGGGCTAGCCATAGCTGGATGCAACTGATTATGATGTGGTCTCATCCAAATTCTTAGGCTAGTAGAATGATCTGTGGTGGTAGTGATTTTGATAAGATGAGATGAGTGGATTGTGCCTATTTAGCACTATGTTGAACTGGCTGCCTATTATTTGTAGCATATATGGATTGGCATGGAGTATTATCCCGATAATCCCGATAATTCACATATCCTTGAAACCATCAATGATGACATCCTTCAAATCCATTTGAAGGAATCTCAAGATACTCTTTATCATCATGAATCATGTAGGGATCAACCAGCTCAATGGTATTCTTATAGGTATACCCCTAGTCATTAAAAAATTAATCTTCCAATAACGAGTGGACTCTGGGGGTGATCCCCATATCTATAGGGGTGAAATCACCAAGATTTCTAGATTACATCATCATCGGTAGAGGATTTGTATTTACCTTGTGCTGTTGATTCCTACTCTTTTGAGATGTAGAATGATGTGATGTGGATGCTGAAGAGGATACAAAGGTGGTAGCTAAAAGTGTTTTAGTAACTTGAGGAGGCTTGGGCCGATTCAAACAGTCATGGATGACACCATGAGCATGAGAGAATTATTGGAAAGATAACCATTCATCCTACGTCTAAGTCCCATGGCATGAGAATTACTACCACTCACCTTCATTTTCACTATATATATTTGTAGAAATTCATGCCACATATATCGGGGAATGGACCAATATGACCACATTATCATTTACCTGGTCCTAGATCTAATAGGTAAAAACACATAACATTGCTTAATGGTATGTAAAAGGATCATGTGATAAAGAAAGTAGTCAGGGAGATCAGTGAGATTATCCTCTTGGTGTTTCCTGCATTTTGGAATCTTCATACTTCCATTCTATAGGGAACATCAGAAAGAACTAGGAACGTGAGCCTCATTGAATGGGTAGATCTGGTTTCTCTTATCCAGGAAGGAAGCTATGGGAGACCAACCCTGACAATGGGATAGAGCCTGATGAGGGGTCGGGGAAGGATTATCTCTCCTAGGCTATGTTGGGTCATTACAGGGTGGAACCTGCCTATTCTATATTGGTAATTGATGAGGCTAAGGCTGAGACTTAGGTGATTTCCCTAAGTGAGGCTATGTAAGAGGATTGGCTGGTAACAACTCTAGAAGTCTAGAGGAGGCACCAATCATGCCTCCTCAATTTCCTCTATCTGTGCGATGATAGTAGTATATTCCTTGGAACCTCTTCTTGAATGAGCTAGAGGAGGCACCAATCATGCCTCTTTACCTTTCTTCAAGATTCCTCTAGCCACTGATCCTTGTTAGAGAAATACTAGAAACAAACTATGAAGTTCTGATAGATTAGCGAGTCGACTAGTTCAGTCTTAATCTTCCCCAAACACATCATCAGCAGCTTCTCTTGGGTTAACAGCATATCAAGTGAATACATGAGGCCCTTCCACCTATAAATTTTTTTATAACTTTCTAGTTCAGTTGTTTCTTTCACTTTAGGAGGTCTATGATACTAGTCTTGTGTGTGGTGGGGCTGAACTAGTAGAGAAACTTCTTGTAATTATCTTCCCATATAGAAATGAACCTTATGTCAAGTTGGTTCTACCAGATGAACATTGTCCCTTCCATTGCCTGCAAAAAACATCAATGCATGGTGGCCTCAATCTACTATGGATTTTCCAACATTGGTATACACATTTATATGAAGATGTCTAGATGTTGTAGTGGGTTTCACATCCCATTGAAGTGGATGAAGGAAGGAAACCCAAAATCCCGAGGTCTTCGCATATTATCTTCCCATGCCGGATACAGCTTTACATTAGGTGGGATTTCCAACTGCCACGTCTCTAGGGCATCATGGAAAGTACTAATAGAAGATATCAGACAGTCTTGGTGGGGGTTCCTATATTGACAAGGATTTGTTCCTACCAAGGCATTAAAAGGATCATCAACATGATATGCAGGCTCAGCGGATCATGGAGCGACTGGTGGAGCTAGTGGTCGAGAATCATGTTGATTGGCTTGATCCGGATCCCTAGGAGTGTTATTATGGTGCTTGGGTGGATTCTTAAACTTATAACACACTTTATTTCCATATAAATTTGTATGAAGCCTGTCAAGGTGCACATGATCATTGAGATCGATCGAAGGTAGCCCCCTGTGATGGTTCAATGGTTTTCCCTACTGCCCCAGGGGAGGAGGAACAAAAATGGTTCAAGGATAACCATAATATAGGAACTAATCCATGAGATAATTTTAAAGGATCTATTCAATGAGCCACCTTTGATCCACGATCTTCTTAATCAAGGTGGATGCAACAATATTGACTTATGTCCTTTGTACGACATCGGATGGGTCATGTGGTTTAAAAGACCCAACCCATCCTTTACCATTTTTGGTGTTCTTACCAATGGTCATTGAAAAATTGGGTTCTATGAGGCCATGTTACTACCTTTTCTAGAGAGTAAGGAAACATGTGGGGTCTACCTGATTTTGTGATACCCAAGGGAATGATCTCTCTTCATAAAATCCCATGCTAGTGTCCCCATATCAGTTTATATCGGGGACATCCATTTTTACTATAAAGGTTCCTGGAGGCATAACCTCGATGTCACTAGGAAATTCATATAGTCACCTGATATTAATGAAGTGGAGAGCATTTTACTACCCCAACCTCAGATCTACACATGTTGGAACACCTCTTCAATGATTCTGCAGAGCACTATGATGATTTGAATGCACCTACATTGAATGGTTTGGTGGTATCTAGGTTACGTAGGATACTACACCGCTGGATGTTTTTCCAACTCAAACATTCATCACCACTAGCTAATGTCGTCAAAGTGTTATCGACTCTCTAAGTAGACCAACTGATGGTCTGGGAGGTGTAAAGGCATTTCCCATAAGGTTTGGTGAAAACAAGAAATATCATACAAAGTGAGGGTCTTTGAAATGTTAATTTTGGAAACTATAATTTTCCAGAAAATCAAAGAAACTGATCTCCAGAATTGTTTCCCCATAAGCTTCCTTTTTTGGATGTGGTACCTAGCTCTTGGTTGCCCCAAGCTCCAATCGACAATGGCTGAGAAACTGTCAATGACATGTATGTTTACTACTGTAGCAGTAGAGAAGATGGTGGAGTGATTTCTACATGAACTGATTGATCACAGCACAATGGTCTGTCTCTCGAGGGTAGTTCCAGTCACATCATCACATCCCTATAAAATTGGGTTCCAACCACTACCTCATGTGTGAGGTTAGCTTTGGTCATCTCAAGATCCACCAGGTACTCACGATATATCATATCTTAGAAATACTCTTTGCGATCTCATGTAGAGGTATATAATAAAGCTAGAGATGATAGAGAGTACTACCCCAAAAGACCCTAGAATGTCACCAAGTCTTCCTCCTCCAACATATACCTGTGAAGAGATTAAAGGATCTCTTGAACATCACCTTCCAAGATGAAAAATTTCACCCACAGGGCTCCTACCTTGGACACTAATATAGAGTACTGGTTTGGAGGATCCATCACTAAATCACATTTGGCTTTAGAATTTGAGAATTGAATGTGACTTACAACAACCAAAAACTTCCTAGAGTTATTCCTTCAGTGGTGACAATATGAAATTCTTCTCTAGAACGGTTCATTAGGGAAGGGTTGTGCCTCTAAATGAGGATTAACTTTGGTATGTGGGTTTATTTCATGGGGAGGACCTCCACTATGATTTTATGAGATATGGGGAGGGCCTTGATATCAATTGTTTCTAATGTATGAAGGAACTCTACTCTAGCTGTATGCATTGAAAGTGGGACTTTTGTGCAGTTAGTTGTCAACATAGCATGGAGGCCCTCTTCTTGATTCATAGAGAACATGGGGAGGAACTCCATGTTTTATGTCGATAGAGTGGGTAGGACCTATGCTCTAGTTAGTTGAGGTCAAGGATGGCCCTTACGTATATCAAATAGTACACGAGAAGGTCCTCCATGTCGGGAAATGTCAGTACAAGGAGGACCTCTATACTAGCTTCTGAACACATAGGGAGGACCTTTGTGGTAGTGAGAGTTGGAGTATGGAGTACCTCCACATGAGTTTATTAAAACATGGGATAGACCTCCATGTTATCTACTTATAGAACAAGGAGGGCCTCTTCACTCATTGATCGTGGTAGCATGAGGATGACTTTTTTCTGATAATTGATGAAGTGGGGAGGGCCTCCACTTTGATATTTGTTGGAGAGGATAAGAACTCCACTTGAGATTGTCGAAACATGGGGAGGACCTCTATATTGACGGATGAGGGAGTGTGGAGGACCTACACTCAGGTTGGATATAGTATCGGGAGGACCTCCATACTAGCTGGTGATGAAGCGAGGATAGCCTTTGATTGGGTCAGTGATGTTGTGGGAAGGACCTCGTCTTGATATGGGAATGTCATGAGGAGGACCTTCAGATTGACAGTCCATAAAATGGGGAGGTCCTCCATATCTGGAACCATAGACATGCAGAGGATATCTATGTTGGATGTCCACAATGTGGGTAGGACCTCTGCTCTGGTTTATTCTGGGAACATGGAGTCCATGTGGGGTGTGAGAGCAGGGAGTACCTCTACTTTGGATGGTAGTGATTTGGGGAATTCCTCTTTATTGGATCTAATTATCAAAGGTTTGCCTGCGATGACTGTCAGTGGGACCAACAATGGAAAGAATCAACTCGGCCTATCTGTGAGGTAGCTGAGGTATCAATTTCGATCAGGAACTGATGAATCCCTTTTCAATAGTGGTAGTGATTTAGTGAAATGAATCGGTGGTGCAATGGGCCATTGGATCCATGGAATATGATTCCCTTTGATGGGAATCCACTTGAACCTGATTCCGACATTATCATTGGTTCATCTGGATAGAAGTTGGTAGAGTTGGGGTTTAGAAAACATGTTCATCAACATGAGGGACCAGTCGTTGGTGGCATTGATGAGGCATGGTGGGAGCCCTCATAGGTGAATCTTGGGTTGTGGTCATTTCCAAGGTAACCTGAGCATCCCCTAACACGTTGGAATATGGGATAAAGTCATAAGTACACTCTAGTGAAAGGCTCTCAATGTAATTGTACATCAGTGTAGGAAGTAGTGGCTCCTTATGCGACCCATGAGAGTGTCGGTGTCAATGAGGCAAAAATCCTCAAAGTACTAGATATCCATATTACATGGGGTAATGAATCCCTCCTAACCTTACTATCATATGAGGGAGTCTATCACCCTCATCTAGATGATTTTAGAGGGCGAGATGGGGTGCAGGTTCCAAGAAGCCATAGTTTCGGATGAGGATGTGGCTGTGGTGGAGTTTTATGGGATTTCTATTATTATGGATATCAGGAATGTAATTCCTAATGGACCTACATCGTACAATCTTCCATGTCTAGAGAGAAAGGTCCATGCTGATGATGTCGTAGGCCGGAATGTCCAACAATTAAATATCCCAATCTATGGTGAGTTCTACATCATTGCCAATATTTTCATAGTAGGACCTATCTCTAGATATATGGATCTAGTGAAATTATTTACTATGGGTATCCTAAACATTACTAATCCCCTTGGAAGAAGAAGGAAATATTCATGTATGGTACACAACTTCTATTTCCAATTCTTTCGTCGGGGTGCGTCCTCTATATGTGTTATTGTTCGCTGAAATCACCTTGTATTCCACATTCCCTCCTTCCAAAGGTTGGAGACATTCATCACTTTCTCAGAAATTATTTCTCCATGATCAGAATGGGATAATTGAATTTTGGTTTCTCCTCCCATGAATTCCTCCTTTGAATCCATCTCCTTGTCTTCCTATCCCTCATAGATAAAGACATGGTTCATGAAAGTTGTTCTTGGTGCCCTCTCTCTTTGGATTTCAGTTCATTATGCCACTTCTTCATGGAAATTCTAAGAGTTCTTGATAGGGAATAAACCTTCATTTAGCGGAATAGTCACATTGGGCATCACTGGATTGTATGGACATTTTAACATTGGTCACCTATATTTTTCTTCATAAGAGGCATTTTTAAGTGCGTGGAACTTGAGGCATCTCATGCCGATCATGAGGTATCTTATGCTCTAGGCATGTATTTTGAGGTTTTCATTAGGTATACCATTATTAAAATGGGGTAGGCCAGGGGTTTACCATCTTGTAGAGATGGAAAGAGAACTCATCAGAAAGCATCATGAAGGTGGACCCGAGAGGTACATCACTAGGAGGGAACACATAAACGGTTCACTGTTGGTTGAGATTTAACCTCAAAGAGGTATCATACATACCATACATAGAATATAGGGATTAGAACCCACATATTTTTAGAAGGATTGGTGTGGGTATTACACATGTTTTTCTACCCATGTACTTCTAGGAGAAGTGATGAAAATGATAGAGCATACATATAGGAATGACCTAAATAGATGGCATGATCTCAACGAGATACGACGACCCAACCAGAATCAGGTTGGATGATGGATTATGGTAGATGTATTGTTTTGGGAATTTGGATTTATCCTCAGGAAGGTTTCCTACATATATTATCTGGTTGGGAATCAATTTCCATGATGTTCTGAATGGGGATGGGACACCTAAGGAAGAATCCCAGATGGAAAGGGGAATCTAATTAGGGCTCACACATTAGAGCTTCCCAAAGGATAGAGACTAGGGATCAATCCTGGATGGATTCCCATGGTGGAGGTGGATATCATAGTCACAACTAATCTCTACTACCACATGATTCTTTCATGGTGTGAGAAATGAGTGGGAGCCTTAGACTAGATGGTCGTGTCGTGAAAGATGCATCGATGAGAGGTGGTGTGGGGCTTATGCGTAGAAGATTCCTGAGGAGTATATCCTTCCATTTAAGGAGAATTTAATTCTAAAATATTAAGATATCACTCTCATAGAGAAGATTGTTCATGGAAATTCACAATGCATGGAACCCTATGTGCATTTCATAAGGTGATATTATAGTTTAACATCTTGTGATAAGGACGATGGTGGTGGGCATTTTACATCCTGCAGCATGGACTGGGGGAACTCAATCCTCACCCCTTGGGATTACATAACCTATTATCACAAAACTTTAGAAAAGGCAATGAATTATCAATGCCAGGTGATAACAGTGTGAAGGATTAGTCGATGATGGTGTCCATGTTAGCATCCCTATTCCAATAAACAAAGGTGATTAGTGTTGTTATTCCCAATTGAAAGATGTAGGGAACCAAAATAAGATACGTCTCACAAGAGAACAAGACATAACTACATAAATTCCATGAGGGATACACAAAAATGGTCTCTCAAATCATGTGGCCTTGCTGAGAGGTGCTTCGTGAAGCTCAGAAGTTTCATTGAGGGCAGGGGCTTTGTGAAGGAAAGAGTCTTGCGATTTAAGGAGGCATGACACTGGCATGAAGTCTTGGATCAGAAAAAGAGTGCTTCATGAAGTATGGATGCTCTGTGAAGTATCATGTAACCCAAAGGGTCTTCTCCTTCCTTAAGGAATGGAATTTTTCTTCGTGAAAGGAATCCCTACTATATACAGGAGCATTTTGGAACAATGGAATGGTGGCATCATGACACTCCAATACCTTGGTGATTCATTTTCCCTCTAGTTCGTGGTGATTAGGTGCTTCATGAAATATTTGTTAAAAATTTGAAAGGATAGGGTAGCCATTTCATTGAGGTGGGGTGAGCTGGATATTTATAGTCCACGACTGGTACGATGCTCGAAGGTGTGCTGTGAAGCAAACTGGTGCTCCTTGAAAGGTGATGTTTCTGTCGAACTTGTCGTGCCATCTTTAAATGGGATTAGCACATTCATGGTGGGCATTTGACTTATAGGAGTTCTATCAGCACCTCATTCACTCGTAGTATTGAGGGATATCCATGAAAGAGATTCTTGTGAAAGACCCTTTGGATAACTTTTGAGGCTGTTTCAGCTTAGATTTTCTTCAAACTAACCGGGACATCCTCAACTAATCCCAGGGCACGCATTTCAGAACCATTAGTATATAAAATTGATTTATATGATAAAAAATATTGTTTTATTTTAAATATTTATATATTTAGTGAATAATAGTTTATAATTAAAAAAAATATTAATTAAAAAAGACTGACAAATTGAATAGAGTAATGGATATAATTGAATGTTGTTTGATATTTCAATTTAATATAGATCAAACATGTGTTATATTGATTTAAAATATATTTAATTAATGAATTTTTATATACAATGTAGACACAAAAAAATTATCCATTTTTCAAAGTGTACTTTTTTTAATTTATTGAATTTCAATCATTTTTAACATGCATGCACTTAAGATTAAATATTCAATAATAATGTTAAAATTATATTTGTATAAAAATATTTATAAATAAAAATATTTATAAATTTAAATTTAATTTATTTTTACAATTAAAAATTGATAATTATAAATATATAAATATTATTTTTAAAAAATATATTTATTATATTATAAATAAAAAAATTATATATATTTAAATAATTATTAAATTTGCAGTAAATTTATTTAAATAATGAATATATTTACTATATTAATATATATATATATATTTATTATATATATAATTATATATATAATGATATAAATATTATTTTAAAACAATATTTATATACTTATAAAAAATAATTATATATTTAAATAAATAAAAAATTGTAATAAATATTTTTAAATCAGGAAAATTTTTACTATATTTATATTTATATATATTTATTAATTATATATATATATACATAAAAGTTTTTATTTATGACTATATATCCTATATCAGCACTTATTACTTAAGCAATTATAAAATATATCTTTATCAGTGCTTTTTTAGAAGTGCTAATAAAAGTGTTCCGATCTATTTAAAAACCTCAAACGAGTCGCGAACCCATTGCGATATCTAAAGCCTTCCATGGAATCCATCGTCTGTCGGAACTCCTCCATGGTGAATCAATTCTCGAATAAATCCTCCAACAAATCCAAGGATTAAATTGATGTCTAAAAAAACCCAAGGTTCAAACAAATCTAGTGCTCGAATGTATGCCTTTCTCTACATTCTCTTGAACATAAGTCTTTCTCTATATTATCTTGGGGAACACATGGGGTAAAACATCAATGGTTCTAGCCTTTGTGGAGGGTTTGTTTCTACAATAAGTGTGGTGTGTTATCCATTTTGGAGATTTTTCCATGGAAATATTACATTTTAATGGTTGTAATTTTTAAAGTGTGAAACGCCTATACTATGAGACTTCATAGATTCACTCCCAGGATATACAAGCATCTCCTTCCTTATTAATTGCAGTTATGAATTAATGTTTAGGATTTTCGAGAAATTTTTTTATTTATCTGAAAGTGTGGATAAATCACTCTTAATTTTTATTGGATAAATAGTGTAATTATCTATATGGTATAATTCTCATCCCATTTTACATCATCTATATAATTTTGTATGTATAAATTTCTATGATGGGGGTTTGGTAGCCTCTGAGACTACTTCCGTGAATATTAAATTGACTAGTTATTTTCATATTTGTGTAGTAGAGACTTTAGATGGGGATTTATGTTTTATAGATCTCTTAATTTTGTGATTCCACATAGATTTATGAGTGATGTAAGGGTATTTCACTTAGAAAATGTAACCTCATAAGAGCAATTAAATCTCTATAGATTTTGGTGTGTCTGGGATTGATGTTTCAAGGGTTTAGGTGTTTTTCACCCTTGTTTTTGATATACCTTTTATATTTGCATCATTTCTTTATGCTAAATTCTTTATGGACCTCCCTAGAATATCAAGTACGCGTTAATTGGTATTATATGGCCTTATAGAATCCTTTAGATGGGTATATCTAATGTGATGACCTCCCTCGAATCCTTAGGATGGGTCTCTGTGGAAATATTACATCCCAAGAGTTTTTAGATATTTTCAAACATTTGATATACCATTAATATTTAATGTAATAACTCCTTAGGTTGTTAGACCACTTCTTCCAAAAACTAGAATGGTGGTTATCAAATTGTATATATTAGAAATTATTTTTAGGTATTCATCAATTTAGGTAGACATGTATTAGTTCCACCCCTAAGAATATTTGAATACCATCAATGTATATGATATAACTCTTTATTTATTAAAATATTTTTTCAATAAATTTTTATATCTTCGAGTTGATTGATTGAGATTTTATTTTTCATGTTAATCATATTTTTGTTTTTTAATACTATTTAATTTCCTATATTATATTTTCATTTGTTTAAGGTATTTATGGAATACTTGTTGCGTGTCAAAAAAGTCATTATTGAATTTTTTTTCTTGAGACTCATCCCCCCATCTCTTTTACTGACAACTTTCATTGTAATCATTTTCATCTCCTGAATATTTATTGAAATTTTTTTCTTGAGACTCATCCCACATCTCTTTTATGGTTTTTATACTACTCTAAATGTAGTCATCCCATGGATGAATACATCTAAGATTATTTCAGTAAACTCGGTGCATGTGTGCAAGTGTTGGAGGATGTGTTTCAAACAAAAAAATGTAATGATAAATGTTTGGGAGATGAGAAGATGATAATGACAGTGGTCTATATGTTTCACCTTTGACTAAATTCAAAGTATAACACCTACTATAGTAGAAGAGTTATTTTTCTTAAATTAAAATTTTCATTTTCATCAAATCGTACTAAAATTATTTAAAACAAACTGATGTTTTATTTCCCTTATTATAATTATCTATAAATTTCACCATTGATAATAAATATCTTATGTGTATTTATTTATTTATTATATAAAATTAATATTTTATGAATCCAATAGGATGGATATGAATGAAAAATGTATGAACACTAATTATTTGAAAAAATATTTTCAAGATGGAGTTAAAGAGTTCATCATGTTTGAAAGAGAGAATTCATACAAACCTTCTCAAATCCTTGGTCCTTGTTTACATTTTCTTTATTCAAGAAAAATTAGTTTTGGAATATGTTTAAGAAAATTTGATTTGTAACGGAATATATTATAGCTATAAATATTGGACCAAACATAGGAAAAAATTGAACTTTCAGACCACTATGGATGATACTATGATTTATGAATTATTTGGTATGAATACTTCTGTAAATGATGACAGATATCACATGGAAGAAATTACAATTGAAATTGAAGATGACCTTAGTGATTGTAAAAAATTACTTTTAGAAGTTAAAAAACCATGCCAAGAGACCAATTTATACCATTTGTACTAAACACACTAAAATGTCATCTGTATTAAAGTTATATAATTTGAAATCTGGCAGTAGATTGAGTGACACTAGATTTATAGGACTAATTAGTCTCTTCAATTATATTCTAGAAGAATAAAATGAACTAAAATGTCAAACAAATGACAATAAAATAATGATATGTTCAATGGGAATGATCTTTAAAAAATACATGCTTTTTAAATGATTTAGTATTTTTTTGAAAGTTCCATGAATTACTTATATAATTTCTTAGTGTGGAATAAATCGATACAAGAAAAATGAATCAAGTTTTTTAAATATGTATGGAATTATCCTATGATTCCATGGTTTAGAAGACTATATGGATATTAGGAATCCACGAGACTATTAACATTTCATTTAGATACAATAATTAATCATGGGAACCCATGTCCTCTAGTAGATTCTACATAGTAGAAGAAAATTGATTATAAGTATCATAAATTTGGAAATGATTTGAGAATATTTAATCATCCATAATCTACATATAGAATAAGTCTTTTTGTGAGTGGAGTAGTACACACAGTACATGGAAATTCATGTTGGTAAAATATTACATTCTACCATGGTTATGCATGAAGTGTAAATAGATTATGTTGTCTCTACTTATATCTGGACAAAAAAACTGGTAATGATATTGATTTCAATTTGGATCCATAGATCGAAGATCTGAAATTGATGTGGGATATAAGTATTACAATGTATGATGCTCGTAGAAATGAAGAATTAATATTGACAGATATGTTGTATGGGATGATTAATGACATATCCTATTACAGAATTTTATCAGTCTATAAATTTAATGGAATGTTGGGGTGGCCCATTTTGGAAAAATGCACATACTCAGTTTTGTTGAAACATTCTTAAAAAACTCTGTATTTAGAAAATTGTAAATTTTTACCTCAACGACAAAAATATTGATCCAAGATGATAACATTCAATAGAAATATCAAACAAGGCATTACCCCATCTCCAATAATGGGTGATCAATTGTTCGATATAGAAAATGATATTGACACGGTTTTAGGTAATCCATTTTCAAAAAATAATATGGAATTCGGTTGGAAGAATAGATAAATTTATTTAAATTATTCTATTGGAATTTTTAATATGTTATACATTTTCTTGATTCCACGCATGTAAGAAAAATATTTTATACTATTATTGGAACATTACATAATGTTCTTGGAAAAATCAAAGATGAAATCAAGGCTAGGTTGGACCATATTAAAATTCAGATAAGGGAATATTTGGCATCAGTGATGGGTAAAAGGCAGAATTCTCTTCCTCTAGGGGATTACAGTCTATCCAGATAGGGGAAATGGAAATTTTCCATTTTCATTAAAAGTTTAAAATTTATACATGGGAATTCATGAAATATCAATAATGTCATATCAATGATTAATTTTAAGTTACAAGGACTAAAATAAAATTAATTTTCATGGTTTTATTCAATATTTGATTCTTATTTCATTCCATTACATTCTGCTTCAAAATTCACAACATACAGTAACCAGAGTCTGCTTCCTTTTAAAATCTATATGTAGTAAAGTCATAAATCGTATGATGCTTCCAATAATGAATAAGGAGGTTGTATTAATATTATGTGAATTTGAGATGTTCTTCCCAATATCATTATTTGATATAATGGTACATGTAGTGATTAACTTATTTAGAGAGGTTCAACAATATGGATCTGTCCATTATAGATGAATGTACCCCATTGAACTGTATATGAATACTTTGAATTGGTATATCAATAATCAAAGTCATCCATAAGGTAGTATTGCATAATGATATATTATTTAAGAATGTATTGAATTCTGTACAGATTACCTATCAAATGTTGACAACATCAGTCTCCCAAAGTCTTGTCATATAAAATGCCTTACAAGTGAATGGATTTCTCGAAGACATGTTGTTACAATTACCCTGATAGAATAAGAGAAAGTGAACCATTACATTTTACATATTACTATAAATGTTGATTCATACATTAATTCCTAGAAATAAACTCTTAGACATTTCAATCCATCAAGGGATGAAATATTGATATCAAATACACATAATCAATAGTTTATAGGATTTTTCTATGATAAAATTTCAATGGATTTATCTAAAGATTTAATTTAATTAATGAATGACTTCAATATTTAGACAGGGAGCTAATGAAAAAATTATATCTTACACTAGTTTTGTAATCCAATGTCACTAATTCTATAAAAAAGAACACGATGAGTGTAGTTTGTTGAAAAACGGTGGTGTTACGCTTTTGGATGAAGCGATGCACATATATGGATCAAAGGATTGAAATCCAGTTAATGAAAATATGTCATATTTTTTCATTATCGAATAGATATATGAGTTTAATTATAAAATACTTAAATTCATTATTTTCCATTGAAAATGGGTTGAAAATATTAGTGATGTGAAAGATGATGAAATTGGCTTTGTGAAGGTGAGTTTTATTATGGAAGGGGAAAAAGATAACCCATTCATAATTGCATCACAATACTTGAAATTATTTTATGCCACAAATATATATAAAAAATAATTGATTTATTGTCTTTCTGTGAACTAAAAAAACAGGTCATATGAAAATTCAATTGAGGATGACCCTTTCATTTGAAGATCACAATAATTTTATGTTAGTCCAAATATAGACAATGTCTTATACGTTAGAGGGGTCCAAAAAGAGGACATTTGGATTCTCGATAGGGGAACCAAATATGTAAAACCTTTTTAAAAGTAAATAGATTTCAGTTGTTTGATATAAGTGTTTTTAATATATTATATTTTCCTCATAATATTTTATATTTTCTACTTCATTATCATAATCTAAATTAAATTTTTGTATATTATACATATAATTTCTTCTGAAAAAGATGATGTTACTAATCCTTTAGAAGAAAAAACTATAATGAAGGAAACCCTTTGGGAATTTATAAATGTAATGTTATGATATACTTTCTCTATTTTAATGAAAAATTATATCATGTGACAATTATTTAATTTTACTTATTACTTGCAGATTTCATTCATTTTATAATATTTGTATCCATACTTCATGCCATTGTAGGAAGAGAAATGGAACTCTGTATGCTCAATCATAGAGGTAATCAGGATGTTTTCATTAGTAAAATAATGTCATATAAAATTAATATATTATTTTATATTTATGTTTAATTTTTTACTACTATTGAAATAATAAAATATTTTTTATAAAGGTGAATTATTTTGTTCTAGTTGGGGTGATCTATCTATATTTCATGCCTTCATGGACCAAAACATCCACAAAATTCATCTCAATAAAAACATTTTCACCCATTTTGTGTTGTAATTTATCATTTTCGTTTAATTTCCCTCAATTTCTCAATCACATAGGTAGTTTTGAGGTTTTCATAGTAAAATAAATGTCCATAAAATTATTGAATTACATCATATTTTTTTATATTTATTTTTTAGTATTACTCACATAATAATAGTTTTTTATACAGGTTAATTATTTTGTTTGAGTTAGGGTGGTCTATCCATATTTCATGAATTTTTGCACCAAAACATTCATATAATTCTTCTCCCTCGAAACCATTTCACCCCTATACTATTGAAATTTATCACTTTCTTTAATGTCCCCTCCACTACTCAATCACAACGGCAATATTGAGGATTGTATAGTAAAATCTTTTTCCAAATAATTAATGTACTCTTTCATATTTATATTTTATTTACTTCTTTTTAGTATCACTCATATAATAATTGTTTTCTTATACATGTGAATTATTTTGTTCGAGTTGTGATGGCTTGTTTGAAGCTTCTCAATTTCATGAGAGATTAGGATTTTAGCCAACAACTGAGATAATTAAATTAAGTAAATGTGTCAAGAATGCATACAAATATCATGAAAAGGTAAATCCCTACTAAATATTTAAATAATATTTTCATCTTTTATCTATTATTTGTATGTGAATTTCAAGATCGTTTTTATTTAATACTTATTTAGTTTTTTTTCAAAAGTATTTTGGGAAGTTAGGTTGATTCTTTGTTCTTAGTAGAAAAAACTATCTTTTTGGAATAAAATATAGTATAGGAAGATCATGTGGTCATTGTGGTGACTTATCATGATCTAATGGGCACATGATCTTCCACTACTCATCTGGATTTATAAAACATGAAAGGTTTTTCAGCTAAAAAAATCGATTCAATATATAGTGGTTGTAGTTTCAAAAATAAAAAGAAATCGAACTCATTGTAAAATTGGTAGTTATGACCTTTTGAGGCTTTAAGATGTTTATGAATCATCCAAACCTCAATCCGACACACTGTGTGGACAGTATGACTCCAAGTGTTTTATTTAATTTCTAAAATTTTCATTAATTTTTTAGAAAAAGGCAACTGGCATACTCAAAATTGAGAAAAAAATATTCAGATTGTTTTGATACTTTAGAAATATGATCTGTAAGTCATTATTAATGTGTTCGAATCATTCTCACCACAATCTGATTCCTGATATACCTAGAATGATTCAAAGTGTTTGTAATCAATTTTAAATCTATATTTTAGTTAAAAAAGTGACATTGAATAAATTCTAATCAAACATGCTAATATTTTATTTATAATTTAGGACATGAATTAAAATTTCATTTTTGATGTTTAGGAACTAGTTTCACATCAAACTGATACATGATGTGATCCAAATGAGTCAAAGTGTTAGTTTCCAGTTTAAAATGAGATTTTAGTAAAAAATACAAGTGTTGTACTCAAAACCAATAAAACATATTAATATAGTTTTAATACATCAGTAAAAATATCCATATGTCATTTGAGATGGGTATAAATCACTCTCACCACAATCTGACACACAGTGTGACCAGTATGACTCCATGTTTGTCTTTTTATTGAAAATTGAAATCAATTTTAGAAAAAGGACAAGTGACCTACTCAAAACCTATAAAATTCATTATTATTATTTTGATAATATATAAAAACTAAATATAGATAATTTTTTATGTGTTTCAATCAACCACACCTCAAGATGATTCGTGATGTGACTAATATGACTCAAAGCGTTTTTATTAGTTTAAAGTTGACATTTTAGTTCAAAAAGTGTAACTCAATGGAAAATGATCAAAAAAGCATGGATTTTCGTGATAATTTAGTAAAATGATTAATAATTCATTTTTATGTGTAGGAATTGGTTTCACATAAAACTAATACACGATGTGATCGGAATGAGTAAAAGTGTGTGTTTCTAGTTGAAAATGATATTTTAGTAAAAAATAAAAGTTATGTACTCAAAAGAATGAAAATGAAAATGAATTTATTTTATAATTTATTAAAATGATCCCTATATATTTTTATATATTTAATAATTATTACCACCTCAATATGTCACATGGTTTGACAGGTATGATCCCATGTGCATTTGTTTATGTAAAATTGACATCGATTTTCGTAAAACGGACAACTGACCTTTTAAAAATTGAGAAAACACATTTGGATTGTTTTTATAATTTATTAAAATGATCTAAAAGTAAATTTCTACATTTAGGAATCATCATCACCTTAATATGATGCAATATGTTCATGGTATAAGACTCAATGATTCCGTTATGAGTTTTAAATTCATATTTTAGTTCAAAAAGTGCCACTCATTGAAAACTGATATAACACGATCATATTTTATTGATAATTTAGTAAAATTATTCTTAAGTAAATTTTCTTGTGTAGGGATTTATTTCATGTCATGAAATATATTATTTTATCGTAATGAGTCAAAGTTTATGTTTCCAGTTTAAAAATACATTTAAGTAAAAAATATAAGTGGCATACTCAAAACGTAGAAAAGTCATTCATTTTATTTTAATACTTTAGGAAAACAATCTATAATTCATTTGAGATGTGTAGGATTTATCCAAACCTCAATATGATGCATGGTGTGACTGGTATGAATCCAATCATTTAGTTTAATTTAAAATTGATATCAATTTTATTAAAATGGAAAACTGACCTGCTCAAAACTGCGAAAACAAATTATGATTGTTTTGATACTTTAATAAAACAATACATAAGTCAATTTTTATATTTAGGAATTATTCAAAACCCAATCCAATATAGTATGTTCTCGGAATGACTAAAAGTTTATGTTATATGTTTAAAATCTATATTATAGTCCAAAAAGTGCCACTCATTGAAAACTAGTCAAATGTACTCGTAATTTCTTGATAATTTATGAAAACAATTAATAATTCTTCTTTTGATTTTTTACGAATTTATTTCACATCAACGTGATACATTATATGTTCAAAATGAGTCAAAGTGTTTGTATCCAGTTTAAAATGATTTTTAAAAAAAATGAAAAGTGGTGCACTGAAAACTAAGAAAACACATTTTCATTGGTTTTATTCTTCAGTAAAATGATCCATAAGACAATTTATATGTTTAGGAATCATCTACACATCAATAAAATTTATTACTTTACTAGTATGAATCGAAGTTCATATTTTTATCTAAAATTGACATCAATTTTAGTCAAATGGACAACTAACGTACTCAAAACTGAGAAAACATATTTTCATTTTTTTGATATTTCATAAAAATGATGAATAATTCATTTTTGACATGTTGGAGTTATAATCACCTCAATAAGATACATGATGTGCCCGGTATTTCCCTAGGTTTCTATTAAAAGTTTAAAACCGACATTTTAGTTCAAAACATGTAATTCACTTAAAACCGATCAAAATTTCATGGGAATTATCTTATACTTTATTAATTAATTTTCGTAGAGATAATTATTGAATTAAAACAATAAATGGAATGACATGAAATAATCAACCAAAGCTCAATATAATACTCAGTGTTCCAGTATGACTCAAAGATTAGTTTAAAATTGACACTTTCTATTAGCTTATTTTTTATCACTAACATAAGAATTATTATTTTATAGATTTGTGGTCATTTTCTTGATTAGGGTAGGTCTGTTCTGAAATATCATGATTTGGTGTCTAGATCATTATAAAAAGAAACAATTTTTTTTTGAATGTATGTTATAATTTGTACTTATATAACTGTATAAACTAATGTTTTAAATGACTATAATATATTTCTTTCTTGTATTTGGGTTGTAAATTTAATTTTATTTAAATTATGTATTAGTAATTTATATTTATATATATACTTGTGTTTCTTGTGTTTTGGTTTGCTGTTACAACACATTGCAATGGTGCTTTAGTGTGTTATTACAACACACTTTAGTACACCCCGGAAAGCATAGATAAATGGGTCCTTTGTCCATGCTTTTGAAACTACTAATAAAGGAACCGTTTATCAATTACAAATACAATCTATGATAATGTTTTATGTTATTAGTGATAAAAAATCATGGATAAAGGACATCTTTATCAACACTTTTTGGTGTTGATAAAAGACAAGGGCTTTTAATCTTGCTCCGGTTGTCTCTGCTTATATGGCGCTGCTAAAGGCCATTTTTAGCACTGATAAAGGAATATTTTGTAGTAGTAAATAAGATCCCTAAAATTATCATTACTATCCCTCTAGTTGAATAAGTTGTTATTTTGGGCATGTATTATAATTCATTATATAAATACCATATCAATTACACTGAAAGGGAAGTAACATTCGATATTCTAATCCAACCTATGATCGAATGTCACTACGAAGATAAATATGAACATCCAATATAAATTACATCAATTATATGAGACTTGATTCCTATTCAAAGTGGGTATTTATCTCTAATGGTAAGGGAGAAACTCAACATCAATGATGTTCCTATTTTATGGGAGTTTGTTGATGTCTTTCAAGAAGAGTTCCCATGTCATCATTTGAATCCTAAAGTTTCATTTTAAATATAACTCATTACTTATACTACACATATTTCTAATAATCCTTATACAATGTTCCCAAATGATTTGTACGAATTGAAGAAGAAACTCTAGGTGAATCTTGACAAGGAATTCAATTGGCCAATTGTATCACTGTAGTGTAAAATTGTAATTTTTATAGAAGAAAGACAGATCAATGTTACTCTGCATTGGTTATCCGGAATTGAACCTGATCATATTCATTAACAAGTATCATCTTCCCTATATTTATTACTTTTTCAATAAATTTTGTAGAGAGAAATATTACTTTAATATTTATCTTTGACATGGATACTATCAATTAAGGTTAATGAGTGAAGAAAGACCCAAGAAAACCATTAATGTGAGGTATGAAACCTATAAATTTATATTAATAACATTTGGTTCTACAAATTACTCCACTATCTTCACAAATTTAATGAATATAGTATTCATAGATCACCTTGATAATATTTTGGTAGTATTTATAGATGATATTCTTATATATTTCAATTGCAGGGATGGGCATGATGATCAACTGAGAATTTTATTGATAGCCCTATGTAAAGAGGGTAGGTATTGAAAATTTTACAACTTTTTAATTTAGTCTAAATAATGTTTCAGACTTAGGTGATATAATCTAAAGAAATGGTATATTAATTGATCTATCAAATATGGAAGCTATTGAATAATGTTGTAGACTAACAACAGTGACTGATATCTATAGTTTTCTTGGGTTTTCTAGATATTAATGATGATTTTTGAATAATTTATCATGAATATCCAATAAACACACCGATTTAAATCTTAATAAATATATTTTACTTTGGATATATGAATTTGAAAATAATTTCACGGAATAGAAGAGAATGATTTTTAGTGGACATATGATGACACTTCTTTTTAGTAGAGTGGGTTGGGATCTATAGTGTTGTATTAATGAAAGTACTAGGATCCATGCTCATGTATTATGGTATGGTTATTAATTATGTGTCACAAAAATGTAAATACACTAAGAAAAATTAACCAACCCATGACATAGAGTTTTTAGTTTTAATCATTTCATTAAATATGTGGATGTATTATTCTTTAATAAAAATGTGTAATATATATATATATATATGAATCCAAAATTTTTAATCTATATATTCACTTAAAAATATTTTAATATGTAAAAATGATGATTATTTATATTGATAAATGATTGTGACTGCTGAATACATTTCTACTTTGGGAAAACATACAAGGTAGATGATGCATTGAGTTGAAAAATATAATTCTTTCTTATCTATGATGAGGATAATAGATGATCCAGTATTTATGGATTTTAAAAGTATAAGCCTTAAAATCCGGAATAAATTGGATAAATATTATCTTATAGAATTTGTTTTATCCATTTATCTATGTGAAGATTCAAAATTCAAATAAGGAAGTTATAAAAGTGAAAAATATGGCGAGAAATATTTCTTTGTTCAACCTTGATTTTGATGTAATGATAATGTATAGGAATAAATCATGTGTCTCATCAATACCAGACATGAATAAGGATATATTGAATAGATAAAAATGTTTAACATTTCATATTCATCGTCTACGCATGAATATGTATAGAGATATGAAATAGTATTTTATTTAGGGGAAACATGAAGAGATATATCGTAATTTATTTCAGTGCTTGGTATGTAAACAAATTAATGTTAAGAGAAAAAATTCTAATTGGATGTTACTAACTTTTTTTGTACTGGAGTGGAAACGGGAAAACATAAATATGGATTTCATCATCAGACACGCCTAGATATCTAATTGTCATAATGATATTTAGGTTGCAGTAAATTTCCTTATGAAGTCAAAACAGTTCATTATTATCAAAGAAGATTTATCTATTTATCATCACTCCAAAATATACATTATGGAATTGTAAAGTTCACATGGAGGACCACATTGTACTGTATAAAATCAATATCTATGGTTTACATTGATGTTCAAGTAATTTATATAGAAATATATAGATACAAAGTTTTGTTTCAGTGTTGCTGTCATCCTTATAAATATGGTCAGTGTGGGATAAAAATTCAAACCCTAGAGGGTATGTTGAGATCCTTTTCTCTATATTTTAATGGTGGTTATCATCAAAACATACCTCTTGTTTAGTTTTATTAACATAATAGTTTTCACTAGAGAATTCATATATCTGATGATGAATATATATGGATTGAAGTGAAGAACTAAAATATTTTGGGATGAATTTGGAGAAAAAAACTATCTGGACTTGATCTAGCTGAGGAAATGGTAGAGAAAGTTAAATCAATTCAGCAGCACATCATGGCAGTTTAGAGTTGATAGAAGAATTATTCCAAAAATCATTGGTGAAATGTTGAATTTTAAGTTGGTGAAATGGTACTCCTATAAATTTCTGCATGGAAATAATTGATGAGATTCATAAATAATATAAAGATAATAACTATATATATTTTCCGCTTATAGATTTATTATTGAATTGGGATAATAGCTTACCACTCGGGGAATACACTAATTTTTCCTCAGGTTCATGATGTGGTCCATGTATCTCTCTGAGGAAGCATATATCTAATTCTTCTAATGTACGAAACTCAGAGGTTGTAACAATGGATCATGATCATTTCTATGATGAACAATTGGTAGAAATATTGGATTTATAGAGATAAATTTCTATATAAAAATACTACTCATGTGGTTAAATTTATCGGGAGGAATAAAAAATTCAAATAATCTATATGGGAACCCGAGGAAACATTGAAAAAGAGATATCCTAAATTTTTTGTATCAAAATAATGGAAATTTAATGTTTAAATTAATTTTATGGGTGTTATAATGAAAAACACTATGATTATATATATATATTTACATTGAAATAAAAATAAAGTATTCTATCACTTTTTTTCATGTATCCCCAAGTCAAATTGAACCATGATATAGTATACAGTTAAAAATAGCCATTAATTTTACAGTATGAATAAAAATGATGACATTATAAAAAATATATACAATGGATTTATTTAATGGAAGATTATTTATTAATTCATAATAAATAAATACTCAATTTTCAGTAAAGTCGTTTCATTATTCAAAAATATATTTTCTTCAAAAGTGTTTTATTACATTTTTTGCGTGGATATTATTATTAAATTATAAAAAATATTGAAATTAAATTTTATAAAAATGATATCATTTTTGAAATCATCACATCAAAACTAGAATAAGGTGAAATTTTGGGATTTTACAAAGAGGTAAATTTTTAGTGAATAATTTGAAAATAAAGATTTCATAGAAAATGTCATTTTTGTAAAACTATTTACAGATTGATGTGAATAGAATCTTTATTCCCAAAGGGGTAAATTAAATTTAATAATTTATTTTTAAACTAAAGACCATGTTATAAACTAATTAAATATATTTTTTGGTGAGACCATGGTCAAACCCTAGAGATGATTTTGATAAAAATAATTAATGTTTGAGGTTGAATGGGAAAAATATATAATAATAATAATTGTTTTGAAAGAAAATGGATAAGATTTTATAAAAACTATAATTTTGAGGTTCATGTGATAATTAATTAACAATTAATCCCACATATTTTTATATTCTCCAATATTAAATCTTATAATTCCCTTGGTCTGGGTGTTCCTCTCTAATTTATTAATTCCCCCTTTTCATATATTAAATTAAATCCAATGGATCAATTAATTAAATGATTAAAAACTACATTTATATATAATTATCCATATTTTTATAATTTCCATGCATTAAATTGGTTAATTAGTCATATATTTGATGATTCTTCCTAGTACAATAATCCATTGATATGAAAAAATAAATGGAAGAGGTAAATTTTTTGTGCAAACTTAAAACCTAAGACACACTAAAATAAAATAAAAACATATATTACCATGATCTCCCTATAATTAAATCATTCATAAAATTAATGTATTATCCCCTCATTCTATTAATGAGATGGAAAAAAAGTTTGAAACAGAAATGGAAGGAAATCCTATTGGAAAGACAGATCAACTTGATGGAAGACGTTGTAGTGAAACACTTTTTACCCAGGTGTATCATCCATATTTGATTGATTTATTTAGTGGAGAACCATAGAATTTTATTTATTGGAAAAATTCACAACTGAGAATCTTAAATTCCTTTAAATATTTCATAGATTATGTTCAATCAAAATCAGGGAGTTACTATTGAATAAATATGAGACTTGACCAAAGAAATATAGAAAATTAGATTGGAAAACTTCTTGCAGCCACATTTAGTTCATGATGAAAGGATTCACATTTTGAAATGTCATGAAAATATCCCATTGAAAGATTCATATTTGGACATTATGTGGTGACCAAGGGTGTGAAATTCTACATTTTCATGGTGTGAACATATTACGACACCCTGAATCATGATACAAAATACTATTTCTATTATGTTTTCCTAATTATTACTCTTCAAGACCTATAATAAAGCCAAAAACATCTCGTGAAGTGATATTTATTTTCCGGATGTGAATAATGGAATTATTAGATCCATTTTCTCATCTCCAATATTTCATTATTTTCTACTCTAATTATGACATCCTTGGATTTTAAAAGAAGATCATCATGTTCTAAAGATTATAAAAAATTCAATAACATTATTATAACACAATTTATTCCCCTGATTATTTATAAGTTTTTAAATTAATTCATTCTCTTTGTTATCTTTAGATTCACACATTGTTAGGTTTAAAAAAAATAAAATACTCTATTAAAATATTATGTAAACCCTACTAATATAATTTAGTTGTTATGTTAGAAGGTATAAATTGAAATAAATAAAGTAGGAAAATTATATGATTTAAATATGTATAAAGTAAATTCAACGTTTGTCTATTTATTTTAAATAAAATAAGAATAATTAGAAATAAAAACAAAAGTTTTCTAAAAAACAATATCTTTATAAAAAGAGATTTAGTTGTTCTTTGCACAAAAAATTTTAAATTAATTATTACCCATTTTAGAAAATTTATTTGAAAAAAATATAATTTTAAAATCCATTGATAAAAATAATATTTTGGTGAATTTTTTATTATGTTTTAAAAAGATTCATTTTTTGATAAATTGTGAAAAATACTTATTTTTATTTCAAATTGAATTTTAGTTTAAATTATTTATAATAATAAATTATATTTTAAATTATTTTTAAAGTAATATTAGGCCAATTATATTAAAATTTAACTAATTTAGTTCATTGGAATAAATTTTATATTGAATTATTATATATATGCTTTTCAAAAATTGGAATGTTTTTCTTTAGAAAAACCATTTTTTGACATTTGTATGGATTTAATTTTAAATTTAATTATAATAATTATCTAAATTTAATTTTAACAAATGTATTCCATATTTGGAACTTCAATATTTAATATTATATAATATGTTCAACTTAATTTTTTACCATAATGAATATTGACAATGGTAAAAATTAATTACTATGGTTAAGGTGAAAAAGGGTTTATCAGGGGTTAAAATAAGAAGATAAGGGTTTAAAATGATCTATAACATGGATTAATAACATTTTATAGAACTAATTAGTCCTTATAACCTCTAATTTTTAATAATCGCCAATTTTTTATTCTTTTTTCATGTGAAAAATGAATGTAAACTTTATTCATTTTAAATATTTCATGTGTGTCCTCTCCGCCCCTTATAGAAGGCATACCCCTTTATACTCCTATTCATACATCCAAATCAAATTGGTTTATCCAATACCTACCAAAAACCTTCTTGAAACCTATAAAAACATCCTAGATGGATTTTTTTTATTTGAAATCCATCCTAGGAATGATTTTAGTGCAAACTTAATGATGATTTTTGAAGAAGATATAACAGTCATAAATGAGAATTTTTATATTATTTCATCTTCAAAAAAAATCTTATTAAATAATGATAATATAATAAACCTAGTATCAACCATAAATTGTATATTATTAATTTAATTTCATAACCTATATCAATAACCTCTTTAATAAAAGTTAAAATGAAATTGTCGATCTTGTGTAAGGAATACTACTGCCTTGCGAACCGGTGTAATTCTATTTTCATCACTACGTATCATGGTAGGGTATAAAGATGAATTTAACATATTTATATTATATTGATGAAATTAATATATTTTTGTAATTATAATATCACTCATAATTTCTTATATTCTAACTCATTTGAAAAAAATAACGTCACTCGTGTGTATGGGGTACTACCTCTTAACGAACTGATGTGATGTGTTTTTCCCATTAACATTTGATTTGGATTGTAATAATGATAGATTAAATGAATATATATATATATATGATATTTTGAACTTAGTTATAACTCTATAATAATGATATCCCATATAACTACATACTTTCGGTTCTATGGGGGATACGAAATTGTCACTCGTGTGTATTGAAGACTACCGCCTTGCGAAGCATTGTGATTAATTTTCCCCAAGAAATTTACAAGGAAGATAATATGGATAAATATAATTGATATATGTGATATATATGAAAATATAATGAATCTAGTAAAGGTGATATACTATTCACCATCATTTCATTCCATTCTTCAATAATAATAGAAACATCAATCATGATTACGTAAAACCAATCATCTCTATGAACGGTGTAATCCACTTTCAACCTCCAATAATTACAATTATATATAAATACATATATAGTGAATATATATTATATTTATATCATGGTAAAATGTATAGATATTATTTAAATAGGTTCAAAGTAAAATGAACAAAATTATTGAATCAAAACATATAAGCAAAAAAAAGAAATTATAACCTGAAACAATGATTTAAACAAATAATTCATAACACATTGGTGATAAAATACTATAATAAAATCATAAATGGTATGAGATATATGATTATGCTTATTTGATATATTTATAATAATCCTATATTTATTATAAATGAGGTTCTAACACATACGGAGGAAGTAAAACCTAAGGTGAGGGTTTCTCATCCCACTTTTACTTCTTTGAGACATATACCATATTCACAATTTGTATATTTTTGGTAGTATATATACTAACTCAATTATCTATTATATCATGAATATATTTACCATCATGGTATTTAATTTTTCATTTTATGTTATTTTTTTATGGGGCTTGTGATTCAATTGTTACTAATGTGTAAATGTTTTGTTTTACAATGTCATCATTATTCAAGATTGTTTATGTTTATGTATCCCTAAGGGAAATTATTTGGTAGTCCTATCTTAAAAATAATATATTTTCATATACTCTAGATCATAAAAAAAATTCAACTAATTTTACCATTTCTCCACTCTTTTGTACTTAAAATAATTGACAAAATGTTTGTATGAAAGGAAATATTTTTCTCTTTTTGGTAAAAACATATTTTTATTCCAAATCCTTGTTTAACAAAAAAAAAATAGAAAAATGTTTTAAAAAATCTAAAATTTATTGATTAAATAAATTTTTACCCATGTTTTAATTTAAATAAAATGGTATTAAATTAATCTTAACATTGCCTTCGAAATAATTTCTATTGGCATTTTACCAAAAATGTGAAAGTAATCATTGTTTTAACGTGTAAAATAAAAATGAAATTTTCTAACTACATGACCAATAAATTTTTTAATGATTATATTTAACATTTCCAATTTTATTTTCGAGCCAAATTACTTTCAAAATATTCTGTCAAATTTTTTATTATAAAACGTGATTTTTAATTTGTAAAGGATATTTTCTTCAAGAATGTTTTTAATGATATTTTTTTGGTATTTATATTCTTCATTGATATCATACATTTATTTTGAATATGACTCACTGGGGATATGTTGTATTGATATCAACCATATTCTTTATTTGGATGGTTTATGATTAATTTGACTGGGGATATACAATTTTATTATCAATCACTATATTACTTTGGATGGATTATGATTATGTTTATTGATCCGGGTAAGTATTATCAGTTTTTATGATAGTTTTTCATTAAAATGTATATGATTATTTTTTTATTATTATTTAAAATGAGGAATTTATTGGTCTTATTATGTGATGAGTGGGTCCCGATTATAGATTTCCCCTTGATGCATTCGTGGGCCTCATGAAAAAAATATCTTGGGTTTTTGGCTGACGACATGCCCATTTTTTGAAAGAATTCTCGGAAGAAAGAATTGAATGTATGGTTTTGATGTAAATAATTAATAATTTCATCATTATGTGATTAGTTATTTATATTCAATGTGATTATTAAAATAGTAAGAATTATCATGGTTACATTTCAAGATCATGTAATATTTATTTGGAATTATTTGATTATCATTTATTCCAATAATATTATGATAAAGTAATTCATTTAATGGAATGCGAATCAGTTATTTACTATTCCATACTGATTAGTCTTATTTATTCATGATATGATTCACTATACACATATCATTACTAAGTGTTTGAGCTCACCCCTTTCTTCTTTTTCTTTCCCCACGATACTAAAAAGTGTTTTATGATTGATCTGAATGGATATGATATGTGTAATAAAGGTATTATCTAATAAAAATATTTTTAATTTTAGGTTTTAAAATGTAATGATGATTTTCATGTATGTATATAGTTTACCAAGACTAATAAACTATTTCATATTTTAAGATTGAATTTCTTATATCTGGTACCAATGTAAAAAAGTAAACACCAGCTCTAGGATATTATAGTAGGGGTATTTAAAATAACATTAATAAAAAAATATAAATGATGGTAAGAATAATAATTTTAATTCCAAGGCAATTATATTATATATTAAAAAATGTATGATGAAAATACAACTATCAAATCCCTCCCACACACACATAATCGCATACTTACCCACAAGAATAAAAAAACAAAGGATGCTCATTCTATCATTATTTAAATATAAATTTAACTATAATTAGGTGATGAAATAGGCATTTAAGTGTTAAAGAATCAAATAAGAAAATTTCCTCGACTCCCCAATTTTAAAAGAAACCAATCAACCTAGTATTTTACTTTTTTTATTTTAAATTAATTATTCCTTTTCATTCTCACATTTATATTTTTAATTTCATTTTCAATTTTCAAGACACATTCAATTCACCTTCATTGAAGGGGTTTTCACTCAAAAATATGGCAACAAATGTATATAGAGTTTTTTCCATATGTCAAATCTTTCTTTGCAACAACCTCAGATTTTATGAGAAGTATTGTTTTTAATTTATATAATGTCTTGTGTTGTATGATTTTCCAAGATTATCTTGCGCTATACGCAACACCATATTAGATTGTAGTATACGCAACACTATTCTTGGATCGTGTTATACACAATTTCAAGTTAATTTGATAGAAGTTTTTCTATGCATCATTGAGTGTGTGTATATATATATATATTCAATTTATAAATGAAATATGGTTGGATTCTGTTATACGCAACCACAAAGGAGTCTTGCACTACACGCAACCCTGACTTGGCTTGCATTACACGCAATCGCGACCTTCCTTGATAGCATGTGTTGTACGCAATACCGAGTTTCACTAAACAACGATATATTATTATAATATTATTATGAACTAGCCATTATGAATAGTATTAACTAAATTTTGAATTTTATGACAATATAATTTATCTTACAAATTTTATAGTACATGATGTGAGAACAAACTAAATTATTTTCGGGTGAAATAAGTATTTTTTTCAAAAATGCAGTTTTGCCGCCTTTTGATGTCGCACTGATTTTAAATATAATTTTTGACATGTTTATAAGTTAAATTTTACAAAATAAACTTCTTGTTTTGAATCAGGATATAAAAATTTAAATTGGATAACGTTTTGATATTTTTCTGATAACTTTCATATTTTAATGAATAGTAAAAACACGCTATATTTTAATTAAAAACAACTATTTTCATCGTAATAATTTATATGGTCAAATTATAATAGTGAATAGTTTTAAAGTTTAAATTGAATATATTTTTACCATTTAATATAATGTATTTCATTATCATTGATTTTACATTGAATTCATATGTAAAATCATTTCAATCTTTTGCAATGTTTTAACTTTTAAAACTCGTTTTCTTAACAACGAGATTAATTTTAATTTAATTTCTAAAACTTTTTTGTATTGAATTTAGAAAAATGGATTCCATATTTTGAATCTGTGATTCCAAATTATGTTAATATTCTACTTTTTATATTTTGGCATTATGAATAATAAATACGGTAAATTTTATTTACCATAGTAAAAAATAAATCGCGTAATTAGGGGTAAATATAATATTATAAAATTACCATAATAGCTGTCTAAATATAATTGGATGTATATATTTAGTCATAAGTCATATTTGGTTCTAAATGGAATCCATTGGAACACAATTGGAGGTTATTAGGACCATTAGTTTATTTTATTTAAAGGAAAGTAAAATATGTCTCACTCAACTTTAATAATTAAAGGATTTTTTTTATACAGAATATAAATTTGGTTATAAATACTCATTTCAAAGATAAAATATGTTTCTTCATCATGGTAATTTATTTATAATTTTTAAGAGATATTTATTTACTTTAATAGCTTATACATTAATGATGCAGAACTTATTTATTTAGTGAAAAATAAGTTATATAGTATTTATTGAAATAATAATGCCCATTAAAAGGCTTAAAAAGCTGACCAAAAATTATTTCTAGTGTGTATATATACCATAAGCATCTATTGTCAGAATATATGACCATTTGGAGTCTTATAAAAGTGATTATGACACTTATATTATTTTATTTTCTATGATGTCAAAGTTGTCAGCTTCATATTTTAATAAATATAACATTTTAAAATTTTGGGTGTTTTAGAAGATAAATCCGACTAAATGTATTATTATGAAATATGTAATATTTATAATCATTCTAGTATTTTATTTTTTATTTTTATGCAACAAATAAGTATATTTAATAATTATACAAAAATGTTGTAGTAATTATTTTATTAAGACAGAAATCAAATAAATGGTTTTACAAATAGTAAAATAAATATTATATGAACTATTTAATGTGCTACACTAATTTTATAGATTACCATGACATGTTATAAACCTATTAAATATTTTAGTTCGAATATATCCTCGGTGTGGATTTTATTTAAATTCAAATAAATGAATAGTGTCAAAAATGACAATATTGTTATTTTATAAAAATAACATATTATGAAATTGTTTAAAAATCACAAAAATATTTAAAAATTATAATTTGAAATTTATATAGTCTACAATTTCATAAATCATCCAATTATGAAAAACTCACAACACATAAGTGATTATTTATAACCATATAAAATATTTTATTTTATTACGACAAATAAAATTAAATAGATTAAATAAGGATAAATCAAAATGATAAGGATTAAAATAAAATCAAAAGATGTCTAAATTTGATTGGTTGATGATATTACAACCCTATCTAATCTCATATTTTAATTGAGTTATTTTTGGATGTTTTTATGTGGGGTTTGAATTTGTATTAAACTAATATTTTTGAGGATTCCAAAGGTGCCCCTCTCCTCCCTTATAAAAGGGCATATCCTCCCTCGCTTCCTCACACCACATTCAGCCTTTAAGGTCGGCCAAACCCTACCAATTTCTCTTATACACTTCCATAGAAACATTCTAGAGGTTCTGGTCTTCTTAAAATACCAATTTTAGTACCCTAAGAGGAGGTTTCAAAGAGGCGTGTCAAAGAAGAGGTAATATCCGTTACTGATTCTTTCAATTTTCTTTCTTCTTCAGCTTCTTCTTATTTAGTAGTTTCATTATATTTTAATAACATCAGTATCAATAATATACTGATATGTTATTATACGTATGAAGCAACCCCATTTCACTTTCTGTCCATCCTATGGAAAACGAAGTCACCGCACGTGCGTACGTACGGAATACCGTCTCCACGCCGTGGTGTAATCTGTTTTCGACCACCACCTTACTAGGATGGGTATAATGGTGTAAATAAATAACTATATAAGATTATTGTAAAGTGATATTGATTCTGAAATATTATACATACACTTCAATAAAATTCCACAATCATGGGAATGATATCATCGCTCGTGTGTACGTACGGACTACCGTCTCCACGACGCGATGAGATTCATTTTCAATGATTACCCATTCATGAATGATTATAAATTATATATAATAAGTAATCCTGAAATATATGACATAATAATGATACTGAATTTATGTATATATATATTTATGTCATCTACATAAATCCACTCAATTCAATAAGGAAACTAAAACAATGTTCATGCGTACATACGACCTACCATCTCCATGAATGGTGTATTTCATTACATTTATCGATCTATTATATATATGTATGTTCTGAATATAAATTATTTATAAATCATGTTTTACATTCTGGATGTAAGTAATCATGATCTAAGTAATCATATGAATAATTACAAGTTAAAACACAAACGACAAATGAAAAAATTTTACACAAAATGCTACTTTAACATGAATTTACAAAAGAACAGGTAATATAATGTCATAAGTGAACCATATATGATATCATAACAATAAATAAAATTATGTAATAAGTCAATGTCATTATTTAAATCATTATACAGGAGGTTCGGATACATACGAATCATATCAGACATAAGGTAAGGGATAACTTTTCCAATCTCGTTCTTATCCGAGATTGTTTATTCGTATGTATTTACTGGGGTTATTATTCTCATCCATGTACATGTTTCAAAAAAAAGGTTTCATGTATTTTTAATGTCCTTTTTACCCATTTTTTACTTTTACTACATGGTATGTATGGAATCTTTCTTTTACGAGGTACTTTTTGACTTTTTCGGCAAAAGTACGAGAAGAATGTTTTTTTAACTTATACGGCATGAATGTATTTTTATGGTTTTATAAATCTTTATATTCATAAAGATTCCTCCAAAATATTTCATGAATATTTTCAAAAAAATCCATTTCTTCTAAAATTGCATGACATTTTTTGAAAAGAAAATGATTTTGGAGAAGAAAGGATATTTTCATCAAGAATTCATTTCAAATGTTTTATCAAAACCATTTTTCATCTAAGGTGAAATTATTTAATATGTATGTTTCAACTATAATGTCTCTATTATTTAAATGGTTTCACTTTTCTTATTATGAATTGATATCCATTTCTTTTATATGGATTATGTCATGATGGAATGATGTTTATGAGACCCATTTTATTGTTTGTGTTATGATGAATGATTTATGTTTATGTTGTGGCACAAGTAAGAATGATTTAATTATGAGATGGGTGGGACCTATATCTCCCTCCAATTAATTGGGTAAAGATTTATATCTCATGATGTAGACATGGCTGGAACGGTAAGTTAATCTGGTTCAGTGTTACAGGATTGAAACTTGGAGTGAACTCGATTCAGAAAGGGACTTTGTCCACTAAGATGGTCCTGGAAGTAATGCCTTGGATACTATGGAAATCATATCATGTGCTTAATAGTTTCCACAATTACATTTTTTATTCCCATGCTAATTTATCATGATTAATGTTTCTTCATGATCTATGCCTTATGTACTGCCATGTTTTATGTCATTGCTCAAGATTTTGATTTTCAGATTTTATGCTCATGTTTTTTACATTCAAATGTATAAGGATTGATTTATGTTCTCTATGCTTACCCTTACTGAGAATTTGAGCTCACCCTTTATATGTTTTCTTTTCCCCATGATTTAAAGAATGGTTTTAGGTAAGAAAACAAAAGGGGATGATATTTATGGGAGAAGTTGAAGATCTTTCACCATGATTAAAAGATTACGGTCCATGTTTCCAAAGATACTAAACTATTATGGTCCTTGTGTGTCTGTTTTTGTTATGCAATAAGTATTCCACAAAAGTAATGTAACATCCATGTACGTCAAGCTTTGGGTCTCTACAGTTGGTATCAGATGAAAGGTTTAGTTAACCTTTGGAAACTAGGATGAGAAAACTTTAGTGAGATCTATAGAGATATTTCTAAGGTATGTCTAGGGATGTCCCTAAGGATAATTATATGTATAGTTTATAGTCTTATAACTACAATAACAATCTTAGAATTTAACCTTAGATGTTAGATATTGACGGTACTCCCCCTTTATTATGTTGTTTTCCCTAGTATGATTTTTTCCTCTCACAGTATTCTTTTTGGGTTTTAGAAAATGGCTGGAAACAGGAAGATTCACGATAATGGAGGATATGACAGACAATGGAATGATATTCTTCATGAGCAACCAAATGAAATGGGATTTGGAAGTCCAAACATCGTTATTATGCCTAATCAGAAATCTCATAATATGATCAATAATCTCAACTTTGGTAAGTTTCCCGACACAGATAATAAGAGAAATATAGAGTATCATGGTGATCATAGAGGAAAGAAAGTTCAATTTCCCTCATGTAAATCATGTGGGAAGAGGCACGGGGATATTGTTTCAAAGGAACTGGAAGATGCTTTGGGTGTGGAAAAGAAGGACTCAAAGCCAGTAAGTGCAAAGAAAAAGGTTCAGTTAATAGCATGGACAAGGATAATGGTATTTCTATGACATCAACAATGATTAGATGTTTTAAATGTGGAATGTATGAGCATTATGCAAACAAATTCCCTAAGGGAAAATCTCATCAAGAGAATCAGTACGGTCATATGGTTAGTATTTATGTGGATGATGATGAAGAGACTACAAATGAAATATGTGATGAAAGAAATGATGAAGCTCAACTAGTGGTTCAAGAAGATAGTGGAATGATTGTATGTTTATCAAGAATAATGTATGGTACTATGGAATAAAGGAAAAAATTTAAGGATTGTTACACTATTGCCTTTGCTTGAGTTTTTAAAGTATATGATGAATGGTACCGGTAACCATGAAAAGTTATTCAAATAATTTGGAAAGCAGATGATATGCGCATAATAAAGGGATAAGGATAAAATAAATTGTTTGATAGTCTTCATGAGATCATGATTGATATATGGAAGAAGTTATATCATGGTTTGAGTATATAGAATTTTTTGGATTTTGGTATGTGGAATGATTTACCTTTTGACAGCACTCATGTTTTCACTAAGGTTCTATGGAAATTCATGTTTCAAAAGAATACAGGATTAAGGTATTCACATGTTTGGAATGTGACCAACGTGATATATCTTATGATATATGGGGATAAATGATTGTATTGACATGCTCGGCAGATGAAATTTCTAGTAATTGTTTTCTTTATACTATGAGCTTGGACATATGTATATTGGATAAGCCTAAAGATTGGAATGGATTATGTTGGACAGAAATTAGTATTGTCTAAGGCTAGAACTTTTTTTCAATATTATTGATGGGTTGTTATAATAATGTAGTTTTAGAAAAAGGACAACCTGCTAGATGGGCGACAACCGTCGCGTCGGACTAGGTTGCGAGAATCGAACCCACAACTGAAGTGCGACAAGCCTTTATTACCTACCACTTTCCTACAGGAAGTCCCTGGTTAGTAGATACTAGTTTTATTTTTATTAAGTGGTATGATAGATGAATTATAAGTCCATTTGTGGAATAATATATGATAGATGGACTTATGTATATAACTATTGTTATCCTTTTGTTTGAGACAGATGGAATGACCCATCATTCTATCACATGATATGATAACACTTCACGAATGAAAAATTCAACTTCATTTCTTTAAGATATGAAGTGGAAATTTCTCAAGGCACGAACAATGGTGAGATTATATCAAAATAAAGTAAGTATTTATTCTAATTCACATTCTTCAACATTAGGGAAATGATCTTGAAAACCAAAATTGTTGTCCCAGTACCCTTATATCTGATGAATCAGATGATACCATAGATCATCACAAATTTATGGCTTTGTGATTTTTGGCTTTTTCATAGCCATTTTCTCTACCACACTCCATCAGAACTTGATGGTTAGATTTATCCCCCATATGAATATTTTCACCTATGTTCTACTATGTAGAAACCCAATGATTAGTTAATTTGGGAAACCGTTATGTTTCATAATTTAGTTTTTAAAGTTATGTATTGTTATTCATTTTTTACGATGTGGGTTTCTATTAATGAAACATTCAAGTAGAAAACCATTTATAATCCCGACGAGTTTCGAGGGCTAAATTCATTTTAAGGGGGGGGTAGAATATAACAACCCGTGATTTTATGAGATGTATTCTTTTTAATTTATTTAATATCTTATGTTGTATGCTACAACAAGATTATCTTTCACTATACGCAACACCGTATTAGCTTGCAGTATACGCAACACTATTCTTGGATCGTGTTATACAAAATTTCAAGTTCATTTGATAGAAGTTATTCTACACAACATTGAGTGTATATATATATATTCGATGTATAAATGAAATATGGTTGTATTCTATTACACGCAACAACAAAGGAGTCTTGAACTATATGCAACCCTGACTGGGCTTGCATTACACGGAATCACGACCTTCCTCGATAGCGTGTGTTGTACGCAATACCGGGTTTCACTAAACAACGATATATTATTATAATATTAATATGAACTAGCTGTTATTAATAGTATTAACTAAATTTTGAATTTTATGACATTATAATTCATATTACACATTTTATAGAACATGGTGTGAGAACAAAATAAATTTTTTCGTGTGAAATAAGTATTTTTTTCAAAAATGCAGTTTTGCTGCCTTTTGATGGCACACCCATTTTAAATATAATTTTTGTCAAGTTTATAAGTTAAATTTTACAAATTAAACTTCTTGTTTTGAATCAGGATATAAAAATTTACATTGGATAACGTTTTGATATTTTTCTGATAACTTTCATATTTTAATGAATAGTAAAAACACGCTATATTTTAATTAAAAACAATTTTTTTCATCATAATAATTTATATGGTTAAATTATAATATTTAATAGTTTTAAAGTATAAATAGAATATATTTTTACCATTTAATATAATTTATTTCATTAGCATTGATTTTACATTGAATTCATAGGTAAAATCATTTCAATCTTTTGCAATGTTTTAACTTTTAAAACTCATTTTCTTAATAATGGGATTAATTTTAAATTAACTTCTTAAACTTTTGTGTATTGAATTTGGAAAAATGGATTCCATATTTGGAATCCGTGGGACCAAATTAAGTTAATAGGCTACTTTTTATTTTTGGGCATTATGAATAGTAAATACGGTAAATTTTATTTACCATAGTAAAAGGTAAATCGCATAACTAAGGGTAAATATAATATTAAAAAATTACCCTAATAGTTGTCTTAATATTATTTGATGATTATATTTTTTCCTAAGGAATATTTGGGTCGAAATGGAATCCATTGGAACCCAATTGGAGGTGATTAGGACCTTTAGTTTATTTTATTTAATGGAAAGTGAAAAATGTCTAACTCAACATTAATAATTAAAGCATTTTTTATACAGAATATAAATTCAGTTATAAATACACATTTGAAATATAATTTTTTTTTATTTATCATGGTAATTTATTTATAATTTTTAATACATATTTACTTACTTTAATAGCTTATACATTAATGATGCAGAAATTATTTATTTAGGGAAAAATAAGTTATATAGTTTTTATTGAAATAATAATGCCCATTAAAAGGCTCACAAACCATAAAAAAACTTTTTCTTAGTGTCTATATACCATAAGCATCCAATGACATAATATATGACCATTTGGAGTCTTATAAAAGTGATTATGACACTTATATAATTTTATTTTATATGATGTCAAAGTTGTCACCTTCATAATTTAATAAATATAAAATTTTAAAATTTGGGTGTTTTAGAATATAAATCAGACTAAATGCATTATTATGAAATATTTAAGATTTATCATCATCCTAGTATTTTATTTTTTATTTTTATGCAACAGCTAAGTATATTTAATAATTATACGAAAATGTTGTAGTAATTATTTTATTAAGAGAGAAATCAAATAAATGGTTTTACAAATAGTAAACTAAATATTATATGAACTATTTAATATCCTACACTAATTTTCTAGATTACTATGACATGCTAGGAACCTATTAAATATTTTATTTCGAATATATCCTCTGTTTGGATTTTATTTAAATTCAAATAAATGAATAGTGTCATAAATGACACTATTGTTATTTTATAAAAATAACATATTATTAAATTGTTTAAAAATCACAACAATATTTAAGTTTATGTTTAAATAAATATAAATAATATAAATAAGTTTTATGTAAGTTTCCAAAAATTATGTTTTATGTAAGTTTCCAAAAAAGCTCCTACGATGTAGGTAAAAGACGGTGAAAAGTTAAATAAAATTTTTATATATCGAAAATTATTATAAAATGACTCCAATGAATTACATTGAACTTATATAGGTATTATGTATCAATTTTGACCAAAAATAAATATAAATAATATAAATAATTATTTAAATAAAAAGTTGGTTTTTAAATAGTAACCCAGTGTTTTCACTATTCATCAAAAATTGAATGTTTTCAGAAAAATAAAAAAAATTCACCCTAGGCTAATTTCGATATTCTGAATCCAAACATGAAGTCAATTTTGAAAGATAAAATTAATAAAATTTCAAAAAGTGGGTATTACTATTCATAACGGCTAGTTCATAATAATATTATAATAATATCTCGTTTAGTGATACTCGGTATTGCATACTACACACGCTATTGAGGAAGGTCGTGATTGCATTTAATATAAGCCAGGTCAGTGTTGAGTGTAGTGAAAGACTCCTTTGTTGTTGTGTAAAATAGAATCCAACCATATTTCATTCATACATTGAATATATATATATATACACTCAATGTTGAGTAAAATAACTACTATCAAACGAACTTGAAATTGTGTGTAACATGTTCCAAGAATAGTGTTTCTTATACTTCAAGCTAATACGGTGTTGCGTATAGCGCATGATAATATTGGTGTAGAGTACAACAAAAGACATCAAAGAAATTAAAAGGAATAATTCTCATAAAATCTCGGGTTGTTACTTGACCTATGTTAATGATGCAGTGTTTTATGTTGTTTCCCAATTTTCCATGTTATGATTATCATGAAATATCATGTCATATTATTCATGTGTCTTTATGCCTCATTGATATTCCTCATATAACTTGTATTATTATCTTCATGTTATGAAATGTTTTTTCCATTACTGGGATTTATGGATTTACACTTTATTATGCATTTCCCCAGGCCATCCAATGCAGTTTTTGGCTCATGCATGTTAAAGAAGTATTCAATAAAGATGTTGTATTCCATGTATTAATTTATAATGTAATGTATATAATTCTTAAAGACACTATAATTATCGATATTTTTGGGTTCAACTATTTGTGATTTTAAGTAATAAATCATGTCTTAATGCATAATGAAGAGAGGGTTGATATAGTTGGTATCAATGAAAATGTTTAGTTATTTTTGGGATTAGTATTAAAAAACACTAGTGAAAGCCTTAGGGATAAGAATAAGTATAAGAAAAAATCCCAAAATTTTTGTTAGTATAAATTAACAGTTTTATAAATAAAATACATCAATTTATGGACACTACAAGTGGGTGTAGTTATGGAACAAATTTACCTAGGTGTAACACCATCGAAAAAGTGTTTCGGGATTGACCAAGGGTAACCTGGTACCAAAAAATTGGCCTTACTACGCAACAATTTGAAAATACTAGAGGATATTATTTGGTAATTCAGAATCTCATTATTTAACACTATTAAGGGAGTCAAAAATTTCCAATCAGAGTACATGTAAGGAAATAGATCATGTATTACAAATACTGAAGTCTATGAATCCATAAGTTTAGGTAATACATATAAGTTATAACTTATCCCATTAATGTCATTAAATAGCCCTTTTTGTGTTTAAATGTTAAAGAAACTAATCCTTAATTTATCATTTATTCTAGAAAATGGATAGAAATAAGAGGAAATAGAAACACAATCAATGTGAAGAGCAATGTGTGGAGTGCCCCAATGAGATTACCAATCCGATGGGTGTAGGAATCACACACATCAGGATGATACTCCTTCATATTAATTATGTACTAAATATAAACCTAGATTAGGAGAATCCAAATCCCCCCAAGAGATAAAAATCCACAATCAGAATCTTTAAGCATCAAAGGCCTCATACCTTCAATGGGTCATCTTATCCTTTAATCACAGAATAGTGGATAAACTCCACTAAAAATATCTTCACTATAATTAAATGTTCTAAACAAGAGAATGTTCTACTAGTAGTTTAATTTATGGAAGAAGAAGATGATCTGTGGTGTAATCGGATAAAAAAATGGAGCCTGAGGAAGAGATTGAATCAATGAGGTGGATGGATTTTTGAAAAAAAAATTGATATATATTTTCCTCACAATATCATCCTTAAAATGTAATGGGATATCTATTCCCCTAATAAAAGAGATGATGAATCTATTAGGGTTTATGAGGGAAACTTTGAAAAAATATCCAAGGTATCAATCCAACTTTGTAATTACCCTCAAATGCAAGGTTGATCGTTTATTTGGTGGTATAAAAACTAGCCTTTAGAAGTCCCTGGAGATCCATTACTTTGATATCTAGGACTAAATTTTCCAATGTAACATTAAAGTAAAAAATGGTGATCGGAAAATATTAGGGGTATCATGGGTAAAAGAAAAAGAAAGTGGAGTTCAATTCTCAGGCTCTGAAAGAGAGATCTAACGGTTCTAAGAAATTACAACACCTCACTTTTCAATGGTGGATAATGAAGAACACCTGAAATTTCCTAAATTAAATGGGGAAATTCATTAGGTGTTCGAAAGAATGGAACCAAGGAAATGATTTCTGATAGGAAAAACCCTCTAATATGACAGAATAAAAGAATTCTCTATTTAACCCTCAACATATTTTTCATTACTATAGTGGCAATGAACCAGGGAACTTTGAAAACCAATGCACTAAGCAAAGGGTTATCAGAGAAAACCAACAACCTCCATGAAATTAAGGGTGATATTATTCCATCACTACCACTGAAGTGAATACTAACAATTATGTGTTGATAGTTTTGTTAGTTATTCACTAAATAATAGTGAAAATACTTTTTTATTATGGTTCTACAAATTCTTTCATATCACAAAAGTATAATAGAACTATCCAAACATCAACACAAATCTTGGAGGTAGAATTATCAATGAAAATGGAAAATTGTAAAATTATTGCACCCCAAGTATATAAATCCTCCCATATCAATGTTTGTGGGATGAGTTTCCTATAAAAAATATTCATACTCCCTTTGGTGGAATTTGATGCAATTTTGGGCATCGATTTTCATTCCATTTATAGAGCCAACATAATTTTTTACAAGAAATAAATCACACTTTTCATTGTGAATCATCCACAGATTCTATAAAAATGAAAGAAGATGGATTAAAATTGATTAGAACCATCATCTCAAGAATTGATATTATTTTCCTATGAGAAATTATATCTAAATAAAATGATTGAGTTTAAGGACAATATAATCCTCTATGAAATTCCAATTGTGAGGGAATATGTTGAGAAGTTTCTCGAGTAATTTTCTGGTTTTCCTCCTAGATGAGAGTTTGAGTTTTCAATAGATCTTATACCTAGAGAGTTTCTATTATCCATGAATCCGTATAGAATAGATATTTTGGAGCTTGAGGAGATTTAGAAATAACTACAAGAGAATCTCAATAATGGGTTCACATTTCCATGTGCTTCAGCGTGGGGTGTTCCAATCCTATTTTTCATGATGAAGTACGGATCCATGTGCCTTTTCACCGATTATCATGAGCTCAAAAATAACCCGATAAAGAACAATTATACTCTACCTTAGATTCATGACCCATTAGATTATCTACATGGAGAACAATACATCTTCAAGGCTGATATGTGGTTGGTATATTAACAAGTTAGTGTAAATATGAAGGATATCCCCATGACTACTTCTCTTAAAAGGTACAAGCATTATAAAATCATTTTGATGCCTTTAGAACTCACTAATGCTCCAAAAATATTCATGGAGTTGATGAATAGATTCATTAGGGATTACCAAGTCAAATTTGTGGTAGTATTTATATATTTTATTCTAATATACCATAGAATCAAGGAGGATCGTGAGGAGAACCTGATCACTATGCTAAAAACCAAGATAAATGAGAATCATTATGCAAAGTACAACAAATTTTAGTTTTGTTTAATGAAATTATCTTTCATGGGACATATCATCACCAAAAATAGGATATATGTGGACCCTTCAGATACAGAAGAAATTAAATTATGGATGTGGATAAAATATATGACATATATCCATAGTTTCCTTTGGTTATCTGGGTATTATCAATAATGTGTGGGAAATTTATCGTGATTTTCAGACCCTCTTACCAAGATTACTCAGAATGGAGTAAAGTTTTAATGTAAAGATGAATGTGAAGAGATACTCAAGGATTTGAAAATGAGTATTTTCACTTCCCCTATTCTTACAAAAGCCTAAAGCGGAAAACTTTTTATGTGATTTTGTGATGCTTTGAAAAAGGGATTGGTCTTTGTGTTAATGAAAAATGAAAAATTCATAGACTATGCTTCAAGGATGTTTATAGTTCACAAATAGAACTACCCAACACATGATCTAGAGTTGGTTGAAGTGATCTTCTCTCTAAAAATTTTGTGGAATTTTCTTTTTGGGGAGAAATGTGAAATATATAAATATCAAAAAGGCTTCAAGTATATATTCACACAAAAATAGCCCAATAAGACCCAATGTAGATGGTTAGAGATGATAAAAGAATATGACAGATCAATTAAGTACCATCCTAGGAAATGAAATAAAACATAATACACTTTAATAAGAAAGGATCTGAAAATTAGGTCATTGATGAAAATTGAGAGGGATCTGATATTTATAGATTTAGAAAGGATAGACATGAGAATCATAAAGGAAGGAACACCATCAATATTTTCAAAAATGATTGATCAACCATATATTATAGAGAGGATAAAATATGATTGAATAGTTGATGTGGGAATTTAGGTGAAATTGGAAGCTATAAGGAAAGATAAATCCTCAATGTTCAATGTTAATGATTAAGGTGTTGTAAGATTTGGGTCGAGACTATGTGTAACATTAGATCCTGAGTTAAAGAAGGATTTTTTTTTTGGATTATTCACATAGTTCAACCTTCTCTATTCACCCAAGAAGAAAAATGATATGTCCAGATATCTAGGAACACTAATAGTGGGACAACATGAAGAAGGATATCATAGAATATACATCAAGATATATTGAATGTCAGCAAGTGAAAGCAGAATAGAAAAAACACAATGAGATGATGAAACCATTACCGATACCTAGATGGAAATGAGAAAACATCATCACGTAATATGTCACTAATCTTAAAAATAAATCGGGAGGTAATGGTTCTATATGGGGTTTAGTGGATCATATTTCAAATATTTTACACTTCATTTCCATATCAGAGAAACTATCAGTAGATATAATTGCACAGATATGCATTAGGGAAGTGTCCAAGATGCATGGAGTACCAATATATTTTTTATATTATTGAGATACAAGATTCACCACCATGTTATAGAAAAGTATTAAAAATCATATAAACACTAATATTAACTTAATCATGGCTTATCAACCTCAAAATGATGGCCAATCAGAGCGGACTATCGAGACACCTAAGGACATATTGAGAGCATGCTTAATTGACTTCAAATGAGGATGGGATCAACATCTTCTTATGGTCAAGTTCTCTAACCATAATATTTTCCACTAGAACATCAAACTAGATCCCAATGAAGACATTTATGGGAAGAGGTGCAGGACACTTGCTTGTTGGGATGAAGCTGGGGAAAGAAAACTGTTGGGTCTTGAAATGGTTGAGAAAATGGTAGAAATGTATAAGACCATTCAGCAGCACACCCGGGCTTCCCAGAGTCAGAAAAAGAACTATGCTTAAAATCCTAAATAATACATAGACATTGATGTTGGAGACATGGTATTACTAAACCTAAGAAATTAATCAGGTTAGGGGGAAAGGGAATGCTTAGTCTATGATATACCTACCCCTTTCAGATCCTTGATTGCATCAGAGCGGTGGCTTATCAACATGAACTCCCATCTAACCTATCTAGAGTTCATGATGTATTCCTTATATCACTCTTGAGAAATTACATACAGAAACCCTCACATGTAGTCAATCAACAGGCGGTACCATTGGAGGATGATCTTTCCTATGAGGAGGAGCTAGTAAAGATTTTAGATCATAAAGACAATGTTATGTGAAAAAAGACAATGCACAATGTCAAAGTGTTGTGGAGAAAAAACATGTTTGAAGAAGAAACATGGGAATAGAAGTAATTATGAGATAGAATCACCCTCACATGTTTTAAGGGGTGAAATGAAAATTTCAAGGGTAAAATTTCTCAAGGTGGAAGATTGTATCAACTTGAACTATTATAAATAAAATTCTCTTATGATTTAAAGTTTTATTATGTAATATGGTTGTAGAAAACACATGCAGTTGTTTTGTTTTATTATATACAATTTCATTCAAAGTACTATTAATAATCTTTATCATTTTCAATATTTCCATTAAACAGTAATCACATGATTTGTGTGAATATAAGGATTTAAAAAATTCAATTTACATAGAAAAACGAATTGATTTCCTCATCCAGTAGGATTATACCATATGAACTCCATTTATTAGAGTTTCTGAGGTAGAATACATTAATTTCCATTTACCTTGACCAATCCAAAGTTGAGATCCAAAAACCTAAGCACGAGTGAATCTGTTTACTAAAGAAGTTCAATCTCATCAAGAGCACGTCACAAAACATGTTTGTGGAATGACCCTATGAAACTGTCACTGTCATGAACATTACTCTTAGGGAATACATTAATATAATAAAGGGATATTTATAATGAATTTAATAATAAGAATTTTTATATTTTATAGAATAATGAATTTATTTTCACTTTTTTACTTTTACTTTATAAATTATATTGATTTTTATTCAATTAAACCCAAATTGTATTTTTGAGTAATATTCAAATTCAATTAAGGGATTTATTTTGATGAGTTAACATAATTTTGAAATAAATATTATTTTAATAATATATTATTATAAAATAAGTTTTATTAATTATAAATTATTATAAATTTTTAAGAAGTGAATTTTACTTTTTATAAGGGATAAAAATCTGTTATTGTCAAAAACCCAACATTTTTCAATAAAATTAAAATATTATTTTCAAAAACAGAATGAACATATTTATAAAATTATTAAGATAAAATAAATATTATTTTTAAAATAAAAATGTTTAAATTATCCAATGGTAAAATTATCATAATTTTTTAAGACAATTTAATTTTCAGGTAAAAATTTAATACTATATAAATATACAGTGTGTTTTATAACATTATAAGGACAAAAAATGATATAAAAAATACTATAATGGGTATAATTGGCCAAATATATGTTTTCCCATTTAAATAATTTTATTTAATTTTTATTTTATTATTTTTATTATTCATTTATGAATCCTCAATAACCGTTAATATATTTTAGAGTTTAAAATTCACTTATTTAAAAGTGTGACTCACCTTCACATTATTAATGGTATTATTGTAATATGTTCGCCCATTTTCCTAATAAAATAATGAAGGCCTCTCCACTTTTTCAAAAATAATGTTCAAAAATCAGGGGAAGGTTTCGGTTTTGAATAATAATTTATATAGAGTGTAAGACCTATGTTTTTGGAATATTAAAGAATTTCCTTATCATTACCTATATAAACCCACAGAAAATCCCACTTATCATCACAAAAAATACATGTAAAACATCATTAATAATCCATACCTTCTCTAGAATCGTCTCAAGGTTCCCTAACCTCCCAAGAGGCCCATTTTCATGCTTTTGGATCCACACACTCAAGTAAGGGTTCTTTCATTTATCATATTCATCCAAGATTATTTATCTTATAATTCCCTTTTTATATTAAATTAACAATGAAGGGGTATTTTTTATCACCTCCCCCATGATACCCTTATTATTTATAAATGATGATATACCCCTTTCTCTCTCATTAATCCCACCCATGTACACTTGTAACCATGCCGAAATTTAGTAAGCATCATTGTCATTCCCTTTTTTTCAAGATTATTGGTTATCGTATACCTTTTATTCATAATTGCATATGTGTGGAAAAGTTCTTCCATATTCCTATTACTATCATCTTCATGTTCAAATGATTAGAGACACATTTCTCTCTCATCAACCCATTTTATGATTTTATAAGTGATTCCTCTATGCTACCAAATTTTTGCCATAATTTCCCATGCCAACCCAATTGTGTAGTGAATACCATACCCATTTCCTATGAAGGGTGTTCGATTTTATTCCTTTATATATTTTTATTAGGGAGTTAAATGTATGTATTACACACTCCTTAATTGTGGAATAAATTATGATGATGAATGAATCCATGTTTTATGATTTCTCTGAAACAATTAAGCACGAGGATGAAACAAAAGTGATGGGTGCACATGGAATTATATAGAGATTATATTCATTTGATATTTTTTAGTATCATGATATGTCATGTTGGGATATGGATTCACCTGATTCCCTTAAGGAATAATCTCCACCAATATGTCTTTGTGGTTTATCCATGACCTTCGTTAATGATTCATTGTTTTAGGTTATTTCCACATTTCCCATGTTATGATTATCATACTATATCATGACATATTATTCATGTTACTTTATGCTTCATCGATATTCTTTTTCTAACATGTATTATTATATTCATGTTATGCCATATTTATTCCCTTATTGATATTTTTGGCTCACCCCTTTCTTATGTATTACCTCAGGTTATCCAATAGAGTTTTAAGCTCAAGTATTTTTAATACGTTTTAAATAATGATATTATATTCCATGTTATAAGTTTTAATGTAATGTACATAATTCCCAAAGAAACTAGACTTCTCGATCTTTTTGGTTGAATTAAGTGTAATTTTATGTAATAAATCATGTTTTAATTTATAATAAAGAGAAGGGTAGTTATAAGATCCAATTATACAAGATATAGATTAAACGAATCTAAATCTAGATCCATCATAACAGAGGATAAAAACCCACAACAAAATTAGTGAAGAATATAAGAGATATGGGAAATCAATCGTGATGAAATAAAATGCTATAAGAGGTGCGGATCTACCAACCAGGGTTTATATAGACAAGAATGGAGGTTAGATGACCTCAAAATCCCACTGAGAGGATCTAGAATTGAGTCAACTTGATTATGGGTAATTTGATGGAATTGTGGGGTATAAAATGGGGGTTCGGAAATTTTTTTGGTAAATTTATGGGGTTTAAAATTATGTATGCAAGATTTACTTCTTCGGGTGCCTAATTTTCCAAAAAAGTGTGCTTCACCATGTTCCTATTATAGTGGTGAAAAATTTCTTATTTTTGGGGGAACTATTTGAAAAATTGTGTTGTGACCCTACAAATCCCCTCAATCTTGGGTTGCATAGTTTGATTGGTCAGGATACACAAATACAGTAAAACTTTCACCAATAGTGCACTGCCCTCTTGCTTCTATTTTTTCCAAACCTTTTACTCAAAAAATACCAAGTTAAAACCCTAATTAAAAGTAAATAGAACAAGGAAAAATATTACCTCTTCACAATCCAAAGACATATCTAGAAAACGATGGGGTTTTATAAACTACCCACGTTATAATAGATCATCCTCAAGTTGTACTCCCATGAATATCTAATATTATGAATAAAAAAATTGGGCCGCTATGCCTTCATATCTGCTTCTCTCTATTATTTTTCCTAATGAACATGGCCATGTTTCCAGAATACACAAACTGTCATCATGGTATTTCCCCTCAACACATTATCACTACGATCCAACACATGTATTTGATACTCCTCAAAGGACACATCTATCTCAAGTTCAACATCAACCACAAATATCACATGGGAAGGTTTAGGTTGATGGATTGATAGTTGTGACAAATAGAAAACATCATGCATGGAAATGTATCATTTTAGAAGAGCCAATCAGTACACCACTGACCCGATCCTCTCCACAATTTCAAATTGCCCAATGAACCTAGGCTCCAACATGCCCTTTATTTGTATCCTAATGTGACCCAATCTAGGTGACACCCAAGGGAATATATGATAACCATATATAAAATCTAGAGGTCATCAATATATATCAGAATATAACATCTATATACTCTGATACATATCCATTTTCTTCCAAATCATCTCTACCTACTCGGATGTATTCTGCAGAAGACTTGGTCCCAACAATTCTGACACACCCTTCTATATCCAACATAGAGGTGATCTTCATTTTCTACTATAAAGATCCTAGTATGGCCTTATATGTATAGATACCAAATAAATTTTTTTATTGGAGAACTCCAAAAAATCTAGTTGATTCTCCCAATACCCACCAAAGTTAAGAACACATGATCACAACATATCATAAAGCACATGTTTAGTGTGCTCTCACTACCCATATTTCTTGGGGTGGAAAGCCATATTGAGAAAAACTTGCATACCAAGTGCCTTATATAATCCCTACCATAATTGAAAGATAAAGTGTGAATCGTGGTCTAAAACAATATTCTCCAGAGCCCCATACAATGGAACTATATCCTCAACATACAACTCCCCTAACTACTCCACTAAGAAGGTATACCATATAAGAATGAAATGTGCTACCTTTAGCAGTCCTTCCACAACCACTTAACATTATTCCTCGATAGACTCACCAAATAATACATGGTAACTTTATCCCACCCTCATTCAAAAATTGGAAATTGCTACAATAATCCATCAGGTCATTAATTCTCTACATTCACCAACTGACAGAAGTAGAATTGTTTCATGAACCCTACTATTTCATTTTTCATTCCCAATAGCAAAAACTATCATCATAGGTCATGATACATTTTGTTCACACATGGATGTACCACCCACACAAGGCATGAAACTCATGCATCAGATCCTCTTGCATACTTTTAGGCATAACCACCCGATTCTTGAAATAGATGGTGTCATCCTCATCTATTCTCAAATTGGAAGGTGACTCACCACCATTAAGGATTTCCCTCAAGGTAAAAAATTCTAGATCCTAATACTATCTTTCTATGATTTATTTGAAAATTCTAGACTCCACTGAAACTGACACAAGAGTCATATCCTCTATACTTGCCCAAACCACCATGTGATTCTTATATAGTAAAGTCCTCATTTTCAACAAATTACTAGACTCCTGAACAATATGAATCTGATTTTTCCTAATCTAAGCATCACTGACATTGTTTCCCTTCCAAGACATATATTCCATCTCAGAATAAAATCACCTCATATACTCAACCCACCTTTGCTACGTAAGATTGAAATATCTCTGGTAAAATATGTACCTTAAGCTCTTGTTATCAGTATACAAAGTAAACATCTCACCCAAAAGATAATTCTAAAAACACTTCAAATCATAAAAGATAACATGTAACTCAAAGTCATGTGTAGGGTAGTTTCATTTATATACCCTCAACTACTGAGACCCATATGCCACAACTCAATATCCCTATATCAAAACTTCTCCATGGACAATCCTAGAAGGGTTACATTAAATCATATACTCCTCACTAAGCTCAGTTAGGATCAATATCGATGTCGATGTCAAGAACTTATTCAGTTAATGAAAAGCATTATCACATTCTCTAGACTAATAAAACATCATCCCCCTTTTCTTCAATCCTAAAAATGGAGTTTCCAAACCTGAAAATTATTTATTACACTTCCAATTGTATCTATCTAATTCCCAAAAGCTATGGATATTGAATACATTCTTAGTATTATATTAATGAAACACTACCTAAACCTTTTTTGGTATAATTATACACCTTTCTAGATGATTTGACCAAAGATGTGTACTTGATCAATCCAAAAGTGAAACTTAGATAGCTTGGAATATAGCTGAGGCTCTCTCGGTGTACTATAGACAATGTTAATGTGTTGGGAATTATCATCATTAGTGTTAAATTAAACCATTATTTCATCCACAAAAACTACCACAAATTGATCCAGGTATGGATAGAATATTTTTTTCATCAAGTCCATAAACATTTTTAGTGCATTCGTCAACCCAAATGACTTTAAGAGAGACTCATACAGGCTATACATTCTTCTGAATGTAGTCATTGATATATCATAAGGATGAAATCTAAACTAATTATACTCTGATCTCAATTTCATCTTATAGAAAACAAAATCTCAAATTAACTAGTCAAAGAGATCATTGATGCACTGGAGTGGATATTTTCTCATTAGTGTCATCTAGTTCAATGTTTCGTAGTTAACACACAAGGAAAGGGTCATGTTAGCCTTCATTGTAAACAAGACTCGAGAACTCCTAGGTGACATACAGGTTTAGATAAAGCCCTTATCCTCCAAATCTCCCATTCAAGTCTTGAGCTCCTAAATCTCTTTAGGTTACATTATATCTGGTGGAATAGAAACTGAATCATACCCTAGTATGTGATCAATAGTAAATTACACATATCTTTATGGTGGTAGTCCTGAGAAATATTCAGGGAACACATCTTGAAACTGATCCACTATAGGTGAGACGTCATCCTGCATTACACCTCCATCATCCAACAACAAACTTGTATCCTAGGAAATAATCTCCCAAGTTACTAGTGAATTATTCCTACATGTCCCACCTTGATATCCCACTCTACACGGTGAATATAATTGTCATCTTTAGGAGATGTAAAAGTCAATCTCCTCTTGTAACAATCTATATAGGCGTGGTATTCTACTATAAAATACATACTCATAATTAGGCTGAATCTTGAAATGTTAAGAATAAAAATATCCCATATAGAAATGAAAACCCCAACTTCGATAGAACATACATTTCAAAAGAAAATGTATCTCGGTCATATTCCTAGAGGTGTGTCTATCATCAACACCCCCTCATGAAATCTACCTACAAGAACGAACCAGTCAATTTTTTTATAAATAATGGAATCACATGAACTATTATCAAATATGGTAGTAGATAGCATGGAATCTATAGGAATAGTACATCTCACTATCGACGGTACATCCTTGATCTCCACAATTGTAGGCTGAATGGCATGGAACTATTCTGTTCCACTACTTTATGATATAACCTAAGTACTCTATCATACACAGCTCTACTAATACTAGAACCCTTTCTTAGAATCACCATGTCTATTTACTATACCACCTCATCAAATAGAACTCTAGCTACTATAAAAATATGGTATAGAACATCCGCTTCCCAGACCCTTATTCTTCCAAGCTCCCCCATCATTACTTGTCTATTGTGGGTTCCTATAGATCTTTTTTAGATGTCAAATCCATACACAAGATTGATAGTCTAATTATCGTCAGAGACAGTATCTATGATAGTGGCCCTACCTACCACACTGGTGACATACAATCCAGGTATATTCATGTGTGTCTGACCCTTCCCCATGGTCACTCTTCATACTATCCCACTTTCTTAACACCCTCATAACAACGCTTCCCGATCTTAGAAGAAGTACATCCTAATTCTCTATTTTCAACCACATGTCCGACAATAGAATACTCTCTTTATTTCCCTTCATCAATGAGAGCCTACTGCACCACCTAAACAAACTTCTTTAACTAAAATATATTAAAATAGGACTTAATCTAACATTTAAGTCCACCATAGAAATGACTCACCATTTCTATCACATGCCATACCAATGCTGGAAGAAATAATTAAAAATCAGTGTAAGGACCATCATAGTCCATCACTAACATACACCTCTAATTCAACCTCATGTACTTATCTACTCTCTCATACCTCAACTTCATTGGATAGAAGCACAGTAAGAAAAACACCAGGAAACAATTCTATAATATACCATCATTATATCCAATCTGATCATGAACATCTCACAAGTGATTCAATGATCCTCATATAATATAAGTAGACAACATAGAAATCCTCTTAATAGGAGTCTCTAAATGGAAAATTATAGACTTGGTGGAATGAATCCATAATTCAGATCCCCTAGGTTAAACCTCTATAGTAAAATTTAGAGGGTGATATAACTGATACTACTACATGAGTTTATACATATTATTCAGTACACAATTTCAGTTTCTTCCAACGAATTTCATGACATGAGAAAAGTTTTCCTAGAACCTCTCAAATACTTATTTACCTGGTACTATCGGCGCCTTTGGTTCCACTACTAGTAGATCATCTCTATCCGTATACTTTGGTCATCCCCTCAATAAGTGTTGTCATGTAGTAATGTGTCTAAAATTCCAAGAACACATATCAAGAAACATAACACCACTTTATCATGTTCACATGAGATGAAAACACAACAAGGAATAATACGTAGTTTTTCCAAAACCTCACCACAAGGTCAAAATTGAGGCGTTGTCACTACCCTTATCCATCCAACATATAGGTCATGATCAAAAATGGGTAAAATCATTTTAATTTCCACGTTTCTCATTAGACATCCGTTTTATTATCATTATAAATTATTTTAAAATCTTCATTTCACATGAGAAACATTCTAATTACAATTTTACATGCTAGGAAAAACTGTTCAACTTCAACAACATACCCAAAACCCTTTTTTGTGCGGTCTTAAAATGATGCAAGTTAAAAAATAATCATGATTTCGTAAATTGATGAATTAAAATTCAACTCTCATTCCATTCTAGGCCGTGATTCAAATCTTTGAAAATATCTGAAACAATAATCACATCACAAAACAAGTGTGTCACCCAAGGTGAAATATCATTAAAATTGTAAAATAAAATACCATTACCAATATCCCCACCCTGGGTACCTAGGTTCTCCCCCATACATGGGTTAGATACTCCAATGAAAGATCTCATAACCAATGTTAGACTCTTCATAGTCTCATATCTACCTTTCCCAAATAGTAAGGAAAAATAAAACAAAAGAAAACTTCTTTGATACCACTTTGTAATATCCTTGGATGGTTACCACACATCAGTGCCCTAATCCGTTCAGTCACAAAACCTTAAGAACACCTCCATATATGCCATAAGATAATGACTAGTAGAAAGGGTATAATATTAGTCAGGGGGAGAATATAACCACTTTATCAAAATAATACACCATCAGAAATAAATAAGCAATAACCAAAGAATGATATAACATAAACTAAACTAATCCAATATCACAAGATGTGAAAAACTAAAAATATAATATAAAAATTGAAAATTAGACATGCCATGATAAAGTACATTCCATGTGTCAAAATGAAATTTAAAATTAAATAAACTCACAATTCCCATGGGGGTCTCGAAAAACGTCTAATTCCTTCATCAATTCTCTATCCCATCTAATCCATCTAACATAAGTACTTTGTCCTTATCCTGTCCTAAAACAATGAAATCTATTTTTTTACCAATTAGGTAGACCGAGTAGTGTGGAGTATAACTCAGTAGGCCACCACCATTAGTGTCTAAAAATATATCTAGTCCAACAGTGTATGCATTTGTGTTAAAAAATAAATACAATGCATAAAAAAGTAGCTATCACATTTTTATTTTATCCTTATTTTTCTACATAATTCCCACGAGTTCCCGAGGACATCTGAACCCTCAATACACACATGAATTCCATTGTTACTGTTAATTGACTCAATTGAAGCATGAATTAAATTGTTTCTATTCATTGTATCAGTTTACACATGAATTCCATTATTACCATTCATTGTCTCATTTTAGACATGAATTCCAGTGTTTCCATTAATTGTCTCAATTTTCACACAAATTCCCTTATTACCATTCATTTTCTAAATTTAAAAATGAATTCCAATATTACCATTCATTGTCTCGATTCTCATATGCCAATGCAGCCCATTAATTAAATCTCAAATTAATTAGTCATTATTATCCCAATAATTAATTCAATAATTAATTAATCATCTCATTCTCATTACTGATTCGGTAATTAGTTAATCATCTCAACCTTATTAATAATTCAATAATTAATCTATCACATAAACACCATTAATTAATTGCATAATTAATTATGTATATATATCCTATTCATTAATTCACTAATTTATTAAACAACATCCACAAACTCAATATCACACAATTAACTCAAAAATTAATTATTCAACTCATAAGTAAATATTTCGATTATTAACTCAAAAAATAATTATCCCAAAGTCCCAATTGAATATTCTGATAATTAACTCATCAAATAATTACCCATGAATCCCAATTCAATAATCCAATAAATAACTCAATAATTAATTAACCCTAAATCCCATTTTCATATTCTGATAATTAAATCAACAATTAATTACCACTAAATCACAATTAAATATTCATAATATCTTAAAAATTAATCATCTCAAATCAACAACCTCAATATATCATAATTAATTCAACAATTAATTATTCAAATCAATCAATTCAAGATCCCCAATTTGAAAAATGATTAATTAATTAATTGACCAGATTAATTAATTAAATTTCTGAATTTCAATTGATAATAATCCAAAATCAATTCTACAATTTCATACATGTAATTTAAATCAAGACAATGAGATTTAAATTATAAGAAACTGACCTCAATTCATTGATGAGCATTCGCCCAATGAAATTTCACAATTTGAATGGAATAATGATCTAGAACATGGTATAGATCCAAAACATAAATCCAAAGATAAAGGAAACAATATCTCTTAAATCAAGATCTACATACAAAATTTTTAGATCTAGAAAAAACAAAGTAGAGGATAAAAACCCACCAAAATAATGGGAGAAGAACAAGATGGAAATGGGAAACCAATCGGGTTGAAATTGCATATCAATGTCCAATTTTTTTTAAAATATTTCAATTTTTATTATTAGTAACCAATGATTTCTTAAATTATTTTTGACCAATGTTTTAATTTATATTAAAATGGTAAAACAGAATTCTCTTGTCATTTTCCAAATGTTGTTCTTTTTATTTTTTGTGAAAAATGCTAAATGAATCTTTGTTTTAATGTCCATAACATTAATTAGTTTTCCAATTAGCATGGATACTATTTTATTTTATGATTCCCTTAAAAGTTTCCTATTATATTTTTAAATTTTTTTTCTCAATGTTTTGTAAATTTTTAGATTTTAAATAAGTGGTTTCAAAATGAAAATGGTATTTTCCACAAGAAATATTCTAGTAATATCTTGATGGAATTTTTCATGTATGATAATATATTTCTATGTTTCTTAGAATTATTTAGATATTTGATTCTATAATAATATCCTTGTTCTATATTTTGATTCTTAATGGTTATAAATATGAAATATTGATGAAACACGTTTTATGTTCCTTGGGATAAATTATGATGAATGTTTTAATGATTTTGGGAGATACATATGAATGGATTACTAATATGTTATAGGTAAGACTAGAATTATATATAACTTTAATGAATTAGATAAATAGTAGTGTTTTATATGCTAAAATGTAATTCAGGATGTCATCCCAACCCCAAAATTGGGTTCGCATGAGGTTATCCTAAACCAAAAATTCTACATAAGAGGTTATATCATGCCTGAGCCAAGTACCTATGTGGTTAGACTAATACTAACATGTAAATAATTTCATAGTAGGTAGAATTGACATAATATTTGTATGATTATGATTATGAAACCCTTTTATTATAATATCTTATAATATTTTTATTCCCACATGGATCATGTTCTCTCATTACATTGTGATTCATGGCTTCTGACCTATCATGATTTACACCATCAATCATGATTTGAATCTATGAATTTTCAGGTCAGATTTTCAAATATTAAGATCATATTTTTATAGACTTATTCGCATATTATAGTTAAATGGTCATTAATATGACTCTTATTTAACCTTACAGAGAATATTAGCAGACCAATTATTATGTTTACTTTTACATAGGATAAGATTAATGGGATTAGGTATGCTATGTCTTTGAAGGGTGATATTTTTGAATAAATAAGTGATAAAATATGCAGTTCTTTAATGTTAGAGTTTTTTATCCATACAAGATCTATAAGACACTGAACCACTATGGTTATGTTAGGGATCTTAATGTTATGTCATGAATATTCATATAATAAGACATAATATTTATGTAAATAATGTATTTTCCACTATAAAATGTATGTGGACACCAAAAATATTTTAGTATATTGAAAAATTATGTGAAAATTATTAATAAAGTGGTGATGGTGATTATAAGTACTAGTTTACATCCACAAAAGACAATGTAGATGGAACTAACATAATGACATAACAACTAAAGAATAATACATGAATCATAGACTATTAATATACCTTTACATGAAAAGACTCAAAAGTTACCAAGAAAACTCACCCAAGAAAAATCTAATGGAATATGTCACATATAAGGAAAATGATTCAATTGTGGATGAAAGATTTACTTAATAGATAGTTTTAAACATCTTACAAATTTAAAATTTTATACAAGAAAACTCAAGAAAAAAATTTAATCAATCTAATAAAGACTCAAGAAAATTGTAATGATGGGATAAATATATGATAAATAATTTTATGTTCACTAGATGTTTCCATAGAAGGGTAACATATCAAAAGAGAATATGCCATGTGGACAATGTCTTATGGATGAAAACACTCCTAGGAAGTGCAGGAAAATCTTACCATGGTTGGAGAAGTATTTAAATAAGAATAAAAATGGATCATATCATAAAAATTTTATTGGGAAATATAAATCTTAGATGAAACATAAATAAAAATATTATCTAGATTGTTTAAAGACATTTTTATAGAAAAATGAGAAGTTTTAAGGAATGTGGATGAAAAAAGCAGTGTATTAGTGCATTTCTTATCGAAGTAATGTAAAAAATATCTACATAAAGTGTATAGGTACGATTATGGGAAGATGTATGCACTTACCAAGAAGTCTGTTGATTAGAAATTCAATGGTGAATCCTTGAATAAAAATGGATTTCATGTGAAGGTAGTATCAGGGTTGAGAAAGATCATACATTCACATTGACCTAATTAAAAAAATATAAGAACCTCTTTATTCTGACTTAGTATTAATGGGTTTCAATGAAAATTACAATTGAAGGTGTTGAAACCCCAGTGTAAATATAGAGTAAACTATACTTTGTAAAACATAAAACACATAACAAATTATCCTTCACAGAGAACTAAACCTTTAACAAACAATATAAAATAACAGATAAATCACCAAATAAAATAGTACAATGGAACAATCTGAGGCAAGAGACAAAAATAATCCATGTAACACATGTTATAAAAATATATTTTATATACACTACATGTTATGAAGTCATACAAATAATGTCTCAAAATACAAACATCTTATAAATTCTTGACCCACTCCTCCATCTCAACATGGTACGAACCTCCCATGCTCTAACCCATCATCCCATAGACAACCAAACATGTGGTCCCCATCTAGAACCTATACTGGAAAAAAATTATTCCATTCATGGGTACCCATGTGACATGGAGTCCTCAGCATGGTGTGAGTACTATTCAATAGGACACCACCAACTATTTCTAAAATAATTTCCAGTCTAAACAAAATTGTATTAAGATAACAAAGGTGAGTAAATATACATTCCAATAGGATAAAACATGTTTCACATTTAACATTGATTAAATAAACATTTTATACTTTATGGTTTTATAATGAAATCCAACCTATGTAACTCACTTCATCCATGCTTGGATCTTAAACCACAACATAAAGTGGGGTTAAATACTTCTATTCATAAGAGAATTCACTATCTAGTTAAATTTGACCATGTTACTAGGATAAACTTTTTAAGACACCAATAAATGTCCATACTTTGGGGGTATAGAGACTCATTCCAACATCAAAAACCATGTCATAACATCAAAGGATCCTAGATCATCATTCTAGTGTATCCCAACCACATGGATACTTATTCCCATACATTATTCATACAATACATTGGTGGGCCTAGAACATCAGTCTATCCTAACAGGTTCTTGTAGTTCCTCATTACAATCCCCACTCATACCACTGATCACATGGATATAATTTTTATCCATTTATCATATTTACTATATTGTCATCCCATTTATCAATGTCCCAATGGTCCCTTAAAATCAAATCATGGAATACCTAAAAATACACCCCTTTCTTATGGAATTAAATACCAAAACCAAATACTCTTTTTAAAGTCATCTATAATCCCCCACTAATACATTGGTCTTCTCTTTGAAAAACTAAACCATTCCCCCAATGTTTTAATTCCCATTTCAAACCATTTAAATGATCCATCAAATCAATTTTAAAAAATGGAGACCACACCTTCATTTCAAATCATCATTTTAAATCTATTATGAAAAACCCATTTTCATATCACTTTGAGGTAAATGCCTCCATTTAAAATGTTATCAACTTTCAAAACATCATTTTCCTTCATTTATAACAACATCTGGATAAATATCTAATAAACATAATTTAATAAATTTTTAAAGACTCCAAGGGATATCATGAATATATGAATATAAATTATTTCAACCACACATTATCCAATCCCATTGACCAAAAAAACATTTCTACTCATTCTCTCTCATATTATTCATATTTAAATGTTTACCAATACATTTCACCATTTTCAAGGATTCAATATACCACATGAGTAGCCATATGTTTAGTCTCACATAATAAAAAAATCCAACGGTGTCCTTAAAGGGTATCTCACTTCAAGCTAAGGCTCAAATTTACTTTCATAGTCAATGATATTAAAACTCGTCAAGGAAGTATATAGTCACAACCACATACATTTATAAAACATTATTACTATGTGAAAAAGATTGTAGACCATCTACCTCATCATTGTAGAAGATTATTTAACCAAACGTAACTCTTCATTATAACTTAACATTACACAAACACTATGATTAAAAACTACATAGAAAAACTAAGGCTTAGAGATTTAGATGTATAAAAAAACACATCAATACTATTATAGAAAATGGAATGAAACTGAGTCAAAAACATACCTGGAGCATTGATTCACATTAGTTGGTTCTCTAGACACCTAAGAATCATGGGAGAAACACACTAGATGAGGAAGAGGATGATGGTTCATCCCCATTATTGTAGTGGATTTAATAGGGATGAAATTCAGGTAAGAAGCATTTACTCCCAATAAATAAAAATGAGCAGTTCACAATTTTTAAGAGGCACAGGGTTTGGCTGCACAATTGGTCAAATAGTTCATCAACCATGTTGTTCCCTAGGTCCAATAGGAAACTGAGCCACATAGTTTTCATGGATGCCTACATAGTTTGAGAAACCATGTGGTGGTCATGTTTCACCACTATCCTTTAGGGAATTGAACCCCACGGTCACCTGGGCCATCCTTCAGAGTTTCTGTAATTGTGCACCCTCTTCTATTGGGAACACATTTATAGTGAATAGTTATTACTAACTGTTTGCCTACCATGCTCTCAACAAATATTGGCCTCTTTTCTACCTATTTCATATATCAAACCCTAATAACACAATAAAAACATTCCCTACTCCCTAGAAATATTTCATTAGCCAAAATATTCACACCATTATGTACCTTATCTTAGTGCCATAATCTTACAACCTCGCCACTTTAAAACAAATCATCCTCAAGTTTCACCTTCAAACTACACTATAAATCTAAGGGAAAAAGTTTTAGACCATCGACATGAATACATTATCACCTTATTTAACAATCCTCTTGAACATGGCCATATCATCGCAACATTCAGATCAAAATCATGGTCTTAACTCATAAACCATTCCACTCCAATTAAAATCACATTTTGGAGGATCCTCAATGGATACATCAGCAACAAGACCCAAATTACCAACATAATACAAATGAGTAATGTTTGTGTGATACCAATGAAATAACCACAAAAATATGACATCAAAAAATCACCACACTACACTAGGTGATCCATTCAGTATACCCTTAGTCTGAAACTCCCCACAATACTAAAACATCCCAACGACCAAGTACCATATTGCAACAAATGTATAATAACAAAAACACAACAGTCACCTTAATAATTTTATTGGTCAAAACTCAAGCCACTGCCTACTTCAAAAACTAAACACTAGAAATGATTTTTACACCAACCTGTCCAACTAAAAAAATTGAACACATCATCAACTGACCACTTTCCCTCAATAGTGTCGTCATAATAATCTTGGTCTCAATACAAGTAACTACTAATATGTGGAACCTACATCAATAGAAAAGGAACACTAGAACCTAAAAATCAAGATTCCAAAGAACACATGATGTATTCCTGACTCACTAATCCTAAAAATCCTAAAGAACAAAAACTGTCATTGGAATCCATCCTTTCCATCAAAACCTCCTAAAATGGATGCACCTTCACTTACCAAACAACATCTAATTAAAACATAGTTCTTCATAAAAACTTATTTGATTCTCAAAACAAACGTACCATTTCTAACCATCTACCGAAATTGGTTCTCACTTACCACATTTTTTCATTTTTCCCAAGATATGTTGGACTATCCTTGGCCAACTCATCCTATAAAATTTGACTCACATTTTTGCCATCTTAACACCTCACCTAGCCATGGAACCTTATCAATTAAATAATAACACTTACTTCTGACACACATTCCAAAGTTTATCCTGACTTCTAAAAAAACTCCACCGTTAAAGAATTTATTGGCCCCAAAACCATATTCATTCTCAACCACACCCACCAATTGATTTTCAACAAAAACATCCCAGATTTCTTGTGGATCCACCCCAAGCCCAAGCACAATGTTGGGTCATATCAATCACGACATCCAATACCCTCCTATCCTTATCAAGGAATCCAATCATATACCTCATAGGTACCTCATTGGCATCATGATTCCACCATGTATAACCCATGGTCTTCTCCACAAGTCTATGACTAAAATATCACTCCACACATTATGAGAAACTTTGTCACAAATTTCCTCCGGTAATTTCAACCACCTTGGTTTATTCTCTAAAACTAAAACCCCAGGAAGTAGACGTTTCCACCCAAATCTCACCTGAGATACAAAATAAAACATCAATCCACACTATCCTCCATTTTTTAAAAACAACATATGTTGAATTTTCCAACAACCAGTCAATCACGAGGACCTTGATAACAACTATAATTGGTTAACCTCCAACCATGAATCATTTCTCATACTACTCTATGAGAGAAACATCTAATAGGTTCTCCATCCTACCAAAAGAAGACATTTAAGTTTCTTCAAATTTATCCAATGCTCTCTCCATGTATGCAGGATGATGGGAAGATGTTGGGAATGACCATATTGAGCCTAGAAGTACACCAAGATATCGTTTATGAAATCTACTATAATAGATTAAAAACCAACCATTCTCCCATATAACCATCCCTTCCCACCTTTTTCTACTAGAAATAATAGGTGACTATCTTTGATTCACCTCCCCACATGTCCTAAATGACATATTATCTTTCCCGCACATACCCACATCATAACCTCATTATATCCCATTAGGTCACCCACCTTCTTACAACCATTCACTAAAATTGACTCAAAACCCCATGAGTCATAACATTTCCAGATCTAGGATCAATTACACTCACATGACTAACCATGCATCATGGTTTGTCAGCCACTTTGGACTCATAGAATTCATGATATTTCTATGTAATATCCCAAATTATGCACAAAAAATCCTATTCACGGGACCAACCCATACCCTTGTTTCACTTCCATATCAACACATCCTTATGTAGATAACATCAATCCCTATAATGAAAAATACCAAAATATCCAATTTAGACACTTGAATGATTATCCCTTTCCGAAAACAACCTTATTACCAACCATAAGAACTCATGTGCTTCCCTAAGGAAGATACGAAGGCATAACAATGATATACACAAAAAATCAATTACTCCTACCATGCATCAATTCCACCTTTGAAAAATACACCCATTTCCCACATCCCAAAGAACATGCAAACACGGGCTAACCTCTCTAGTGGATACCCTTGATTAGATAAGACCGTTAACTCATGCACATAACTTGAGTCGCATATCCAAATCCATGCACATTATTACATATCCCTTTAATCAAATCCTTCAATAGACAACACTCCCTATGTTCTGCTATCAAAATTAAAAACACCCACTTATTCCATGTGCACCCATAAGTACTAAAATCCCACACTGACCCCCCCTCATAGGCCACCCTCAAAGTTCAAATAAAAAAACTCCATAAAATGGAGTCAAATCTAGCACGAGACAATAATTATCTCTCTATGAAATAAGATTCCATCTTCAAAAAAGTCTACAATCATGGGTGGCAGAACTACCATCTTCTAAAACACATTGCATCCAACACACCCAAAAGGACAATTACTCTAGGTCTCACAGTGATAACAACACGACCACCACTAATGACACTACATCCAAGAAACACATTCTTAAGGCCCAACACAACCCATGCAATCAAAACCCACATGGGTTAAAACATCCGCAATACCAAAAACATTTCACAGCCCAAGTCTATATCCTTAACAAAGTTAAATCAAGCACATACCTATAACATCATATCAAAACCCAACATATCCATATGTCTTATAAATAAAGTCTCACCTAGGGAACTCTCACTACCCCAACCACCCAAACATAGGGTCTAACCACAACACTAGGGATATTATCTACTGTTGTCCCTAAATATTAAATCATTTCACATTTCTCCTTTTTAATTTTCCTCACCAATTAAAAACCTAAGAATTCACATATTATAACTTTCCATTTTTTAAAAATATAGTTTTTACACCTTTTAAAACCTTTTTATTGAACCAAATTTCCGAATAACCTAGGTTTATTCAAATTCTCATTTAAAACATTTTCATTAAAAAACATTTTAAAAATTTTTAACAGGAATAAAACATGAGTAGAAAGTAAACTGCCAGGATAATAATTCCAGGGAACTGTCAATCACTTGAAACATATGAGTGTCATATTTATCCTATACAACTAGAATGACACATGAACACACACTCTCTCTATTTCCATATAGCTCCATGTTATTAAACCTCATAAACCATAAACATCACATCCAATTATGACATGTGAGGTGGATGTAACATTGAATTGTAAAATCAAAATATAGAACATCAATCCCCACACCTGGTAACTTTGGGTTTCCCTTGTATGCGGGGTTGTAGGAACCCATTAACAAGAACAATACCAATTTTAGAAAACATCATAGTCTCTTCTCTACCATAAAATAAATATTAATTCAAAATACACCAACTCTGATTCCCTGTTTTAACATCCTCAACTCCAGAGCTGTTATAACTTCTGCCCTAAGTCAGGCAACCACATGACCTCAATCACACCTCCTCATAAACTAGAGGCTTCCAATTAGTATCATGGGTGTATAAAGGTGTAATGGGGAGAATATAACCACTTATTAGAATAAAACCAAAGTAGATGAAAATAACCACATATAAATCAACAAAATAAAATAGTAAAATAGAAAGATCAGAAGTAAGATCCAATAGTAATCTAAGTAAAACATGCTATAACAATATGATGGATATACACTACATGTTAGACAGTCATAAAAAAATCACCCATACCAACATTATATAAATCCCTATCACGGTCCCGAGTCCCAACCCAATTTGGACCTCCCATGATCCAACCCATCATCCCATTCACCACCAAACACCAGGTCCCTATCTAGCATCTATACTAGAAAACAAGTAGTGTATTCTCAGGTAAAGTAGTTTCATGAAGAACCTATTAGTGTGTGAGTAAAACTCATTAGGATACCATTAATGTTGTATAAAGAAAATACACATCTAAGAAATTGTATATGGATATAATCAATGTGTAGTGAATAAATAGGGGAAAAAAAGAAAACGTGTTTCACATTTAACATTGATTAATTAACCATTATATCCTTGGAGGTTATATCATGAAATACAACCAACCTAATATACTAAAAAAATGTCGGGATCCTAATCCATAGAATAAAGGGGGTGGGGTGTTTTACATACTTTTGTTCATAAGGTTATACAATATTCAGTTGTATTTAACCTATTCCTTGGAGAATCAGTCCACGCAACCAATACATATATATACATTGGGATCATAGACCCTAAAAATGACATTCCAAACCATGATATAACATTTCTTGGGCCCCAAGAATCAGTTTAGAATGACCCAAACATGATTAACCTAATTCTAATACAATATTCATATAATACATTAGTAGGGCCTAAATAATCTATCTATATAGAATAGTGGGAGTAGAGCCTCAGTCCAATACCTCACTCATACCACTTATCACATGGACATGATTTTTTTCCTTTTTATCAAATTTATCACATGATCATTACATTTACCTAGGTATGAATGGAACCTTAAAACCAATGCATGAAATACATAAAATTAAACCCCTTTGTGGAATTAAACACAAACACCAAATACTCTTTTAAAATCATCTAGAATTACACCTCTAAAATATGTGTATTATCTTTGAAAAACTAAACCATGACCCTAGGATTTTATTTCCATTTCAAACCATTTAAATGATACATAATTAAATTTTCTCTAGTACCTATTTTCAAATAATTACTTGAAATCTATTATGAAAACACCCTTTTAAAATTACTTTGAGGTCAACACCTCTATTTAAAATGTTAGCGAGTTTCAAAAAATCATTTTTCTTCACATAAAAATATAGCAGGATCAAAATCCAACACACATAATTTAAACCATTTAAAAATCCTCCTCGGAATCTCATGAAAATATGCATATAAATTATTTCATCCATCCCTTATCCAAGACTATTTTCCAAGAAACATATATACCCTTTCTCTGTCACATTATTCTTATCTCAGCACTTAACAATTAACATAAACATTTTCATGGGTTCAACATATCTTAGGGGTAGACCTATGATTAATCACATATCATAAAAGAGTCCAAAATGGTCTGTGAAGGGTCTCACATGTCAATCAGAGGTCAAAAATACATTTATTAGACAATTTCATTAAAACACATCATGGAAGTATATAGGCACAACCATATACAATTATAAAAAATTAATACTATAGGAAAAATCTTGTTGACCACCTAACTCATGGTCATAGATGATAACATTTCCAAACTCAACCCTTGATTTGAACTAAAATAGACTCAAATATTAAGTTAAAGAGAACCCTAGAAAAATAAGGATTTATAGGTTTAGAAGGAGAGAATATAAAAAACAAATACTCTTCCAGAAAATGGAATTAAACAGAGTCAAATAAATACCAATAGCTACAATTAAAACTAAATGGCACTCCAAATTCTGAATAATTGAGGGAGAAACATCCATGGAGTAGGAGGAGGTTTTTTTTCACCCTCGATATAGGGGGTTTAACGATGAAGAAAATTTGGGAAGAAACATTTAATCTAAATAGAAAAAATTGAAAATTTCCCATTTTTAAGAGGCACGTGGTTTGGCCACTTGGTTGGTGAAACCATGTCCCAACCATATGGTTCCATTTATATAAGTGGAAATCAAGATACATAGTTTTCATGGCCTCCTACACATTTTGACAAACTATTTGGTGGTTGTGTGCTCTCCACTGTCCAAGGGGGCTTCGAGCTGCATGGTCTCTTTCAAAACCCTTCACAATTTTCTTAATTGTCCATCCCCTTTTATAGGTTGTATGGTAATGGCACATGGATACTACTAACTATTCTCTAACTATGCTCTCATCATAGATTGACCTCTTTTCCATATATTTCATGTCTCAATCCCCTAGAACACTCATGATACATTCCTACTCCCAAAAATCATTCCATAAACCCAAAAATTATATCTAAAACATTCTATATCATAGGGTCAGGATATTACCATATTATTTTATGGATATATTTGGTGTGTGTGATTAATAAATTATTTTTTATACGCATAATATTGTTCATGAAGACGTAGTTTTTATTGATTTATGGATCATTACATTAGTAAAAGTGATTTAATCATTATATTATTAGTCCAAATATTATTTTTAGTTAAATAGAAGTAAATGGGATAAGATTAAAATTTATAATAACTTCCTTACCTCATATCAGGATTTTAATAAATGGTGGAGAAAAATAATAAAGTTCCTTGAATCAAAAGTTATCGAAAGAAGGAGATGGATGAAACATTGAATTTATTATTAATATAGTAGAGATATATCATTGAAATTAGTATTTAATTGTTATGGAATACCATTATAATGGGTGTATTGAGGTAGTCATTGGATGAAGATATTGATATATTATATTTTTTATCAATACTATATGAAAAATTCAATGAGTAGGTTGAAAGAGAATTTTCCAATGAGTATTAAAGATGTAAGTAAATTGGTATTTCACAAACTCGATAGTGGAAAAAGATGAAGAATGAATACATTAGATATAAGTTCTAGTACCAAATTATGTATCTAAGGAATTATAAAAACATGCAATTCTTGTGTCATGGGAAGTAAGGAAGTAATGTAGAATAAATTTGACTGATGGATGAAAGATAAATTCATAGTGGTACTCATTTACAGAACCTATAAATACATCTGATGTTTTTTGAATTATTCCTTCAGAGAAGTAAAAGTAAATAATATGTTGAAGATTAGTGTCTATAATGGTTGTAAATCTTAGTCTCATGGTCCATACAATTGTAATATTAAAGAGATACTATTTGGATAGTAAAACCAAAAGATGGGGAGATTGAAGATCTATGTTATCTTTTGCTGAAATGAGTTAATCTTATGTTACAAAATATAATTCCTTATAATGATGAAAATAGAATGATCAGAAAGCAAAATCACACTACAGAATGCATAAATCCCCTCAAATAGATTACTAAATAATGTATAGTAATGTCCCATAATTTTCATGTTATTTTTTTTATGGAATTATTTCGAGACCAGGCACCAATACAACGTGTGATTCTGAAGTCTGGACTACTCAAAAAGATCCGTCGAAAAATGTTATGCTTTAAATAGTATGTATGACCAATTTTATTGAAAAATTAGAATAACTCTTAAATGGGTTCCTAGATCAAAAATCCGAGGGTACAATTGCATTCAGGATTGCAGGATTACCCTAGGAATGACATTAGTTTAGTTGAAATAGGCCTCCAATGAGAAAACATGAAAGTGTCATAATCCTAAATAAAATTATTAAATAAAATTATTTCATTTTAAAAATTCTTATAAATCAAAAATGGTGACTCGAATTAAAAATCCTAGACCACTAGTGAACTCATGAGGGTATTCTCTCCTTAGGCAGACCCTAACATTGGCTGATGTGTGCCAACATTGGATGTTCATTTTTGGCCGTAAATAAAATAATTAAGTAACAAATATTTTATTTTCAAATCCTTATAACTCCAAAATAGTAACTCAGATTGAAAATACAAGAGTACCGTTCAGCTCCTGGGGGCATGTTCCCCTTAGGAGAATCCTATCGTCAACCGGCACGGGTCGAGGGTGAATGTCAATTTTTGAAATTTTTTAAGGTTCATTTAAATAAACATGCGATAAGGTTTTTCTAATAGTTGAACTGGAGATCAGATTTAAAATTTTAGGGAATAGTTGATCATCGAATGTCGTGATTCACCTAGAAAGGACTTAACTTCGACTGAAAAGGGTTGGATGGAAAATTTTAATATTAAGACATTTCAGAAAAGAATAAAATTACTTAGAAAAGGTTATTTTATATTCTTTTTCACCGTTGAGTGGTGTACGACTGAGCTAAGGTGCGGAGACAAAGCTATGATGAGGCACATTTAATGAGGAACATTAATGGATTGTTGTGAAAGAATAACTGATATTCTATTTTCATAAATGAAACAGCATAAAGACACAACGTCGCAACATAACAAAAATATTGTGACATGTTTACTTTTGTTAAATTAACACATTGTAGCGTAGAGAATTAAACCCTGGGGATTCTTTGACGAACCTATGGTGGAATTCATCTATAATAAAGAACAATTAAAACCTCGAAGAATGTCAATGATTCACTGGTTGACAACGACAACTCGAATCTTATCCATCATCAGCAGAAGATATAACAATACATCTAGAGGTTATTCTTTCTTTGTGGTTTTTGTTCTTTCCTCATTCATCATTCTAAAACAACGAACATGATTCAACCCATGAAAATTTTGATCTGCGGATCGTGTATTATTGTGAGAGGGTTGTTAAGTTTGGATACTTGAACGGAGGGGTGGATTCATGTGTTGAAATCCCAAAACCTCCCTTTGATTATACTCCTCTAACGCTGAGGGAGCGGGCAGAAACGAACAAGGACCAAGGCCCTCTGCATTGAGTGATCTTGAAAATTTTTCCTAGATGAAATTTAAAAATAGTGGCAAGGGGAATTCGAGGCCTTCACAATGATGGAGACACCCCATAGATACAAGAGGATTAAAATGTGAAAAAATGTACCACCGGTGTAGATTAGATGGTGGGTGGAAGTAACCACTGGCGTGATTGCACAAGCAGCTACGAGAGGGAGGCTATGTGGCATGACATCATGCCCGTAATAAGATGCGGCCTATCATCCATGGCGGTTCGGCAAGGGCTTCCGGCATGGTTTAATGGTAAACAGGAGAGGTGTGCCCAGCGTGCACCGTGGATGAGTAGTGGGAGGCTACGGACCATTGGCCACGACAGTGTGTTAGAGACGAGGTTCCACCTAGAACCCCGTAGAGTTGTGGCCCACATTTGAAGGCCACATTTGACAAAAGGGGGCAGCCAGGTTGTTTGGATTTGTGTGCCCCCAATCAGACCGGTTGGCCCAGTTAGACTAGGTTGCTCAAGACGGCATGTCTGTTCCTTAAGCCTAACCATTTTATCGGACCAAGCTGCAGTGTTAAAGCAGGGCCACATAGGCCACAGTGTGGACCTTCCTAGAAAAAGATACCGGCCTGCCACAACGGGCTGGGCTGAATAAAACTGGGTCACTGGGTGACCCAGTGGACTACACCCACCACCGGTTATGGCTGGGATTAGTGAGGCCCAATGGTCTGAACATATAGGTTGGGTCATGTGGGACCCCTGGCCGGGTGGGTTGGGTCAGTCTGAACTAGTCAGACTAGGCCGAGACGTAACCGAACCCCGGGTACTGAAACACCCGTATCATGAAAACCAGGTGACCGATTAATGATCCCTTGGTGGTGTTGGGACCCTCTCGATGAGGCAGTTCTTCTGAGATTCTATAAGTTAGTTTTGGTGGATGTTTTTGTACAACTGGGTTGGATCGGACTCGAATCCAACCGGGCCCTTTTTACAAAAATGACTATTTCTTACAGACGAAGTGTCCGTTCGACACACCATCTCTATCATTGGGGCCCTTAAGACGAGGCAGTCCTTTAGGTTACACTATGTGGTACTCCATTTAATTTGAGGTGAAACTGATGGATTGAGGATCAGATCCTCTGGAAATAAAGTGAGTTAAGTGCGAGAATCCAGTGCATGGCTGTGACGTGAAGAATGAAGAGCATGCCTTCATGGATCAGTATAAGAGCGACCCTTCATGAATCAACATAAGAGTGACACTTCATGGATCAGAATAAGAGTAACCCTTCATGGATAAGAATAAAATCAACCCTTCATTGACCAGTATATGATCGACCCTTCGTGGATCATCGTAAGAGAGACCCTTCATGGATCAACATGAGAGAGAACCTTGGTGGATCAATCATAGCGCGACCCATTGTGGATCGGCTGTAGAGAGACCTGTCATAGATTAATAGCAGAGAGACCCTTCATGGAGTAGTAGAAGAGGGACCCTTCATGAATCATTAATATAGAATCTCAACATAATATGATGATCTAACTTTATGGCTAATCATCTTTAATTATATACTTAAGTTATACCTGGTGTGTGACATGTATTTTTCATTGTGAATTACATTGAGATCTTGCATTTTGGTATTATTATATTTTGGATTTTTGTGAGACCCAAGTTTTTTTCAGGGTCTCTACTATGTATTTTTATACTCACCCATGTACTATCTTCGCCCGCACCTATTGTGTCTTGTACACATAGTAGATAACTTTGACTGGGACTTTGGGGAGCCAGGGCTAGATGGTTCTTGAAGGTAGATCAATAGATGTGGTGTGTTGTAGTGACATCCGACAGTGATCTATACCTACCCTTCATGTAGGATCCTTGGTGTATGACTTCTAGAGCTTTTACTTCCTTTGATGTACTTTCCTTTCAGTTGGTATTGTATTCTATCCCCTTTTATTTGGTGTTGTACTTTTACTTGTTATTTGTTTTTTTCTACACCCTTTTACTCTCTATGTTGGTGCTTTGTTCTGGTTGTACTACATTCATTCCTTTTTGGTTTTCATTGTGTAGTGTCCCATGTATGTGTGTGTACAGGTTTAAAAGAAATGGATTTCCTTTTTAGGAAATTTCATTCCGGTGCCAGTCACCAGCCCCATTCCTATGGAAGGTGGGCTTAGAATAGTCATAGAATGGGCCCTATGGGACGTGTCGTGACAAAGTGGAATTAGAGGGAGGTCAGTTCTACTAGAAGAACTAAGAGTCTGTATTTTCTATGGGGGCAATAGTGTTATGTTTCATGAGTTTGGATTTTAGTTCGGGGATTCCAATGTTGGAGTGGAGGCCGAAATATTCGTACACCAGGACCCTGAATTTTGCTTTCTGACTCGGTACAAGAAAAAACTGGTTGCATGTGTTTTGGAAATTTTATCTCTTGATATATTTTGAGTCATCTCACCAGATATAACTTATTGATTGTGGTTCATCTTGATTGTTTTCAGGATTCCTCCATGCATATATCTATACTGGATTCTAGTGTGTGACAATGAGGATGGTCCACATAATGGTGAGGCTTCGGTATAATGAGTATTGATCAAAATGGTACCTTTGGGCTTTATCTCAACGATACCACTGCCCATTGGTCAATAGTTATTTCTGGTGCTACCGAATGAGGAAACATATTAGACCAATGTCATACATGAGCATTAGAAAAAGAGACCCCTCATGATCCGAGGATACCTCGACTCACAGATAGCTAAGGACTGTCTTGAGTTTAGGGCTGAATTACCATACAACCAGGGCACCATTAGGTAACATGGAGTTTATGGCAGTGAGCCTTCTATGGCATTCATAGCATGAGAACCTTTCTTAGAGAAAGGTATCTTTCCATAAATGATCAGGGGTATGTGTACCCAAGACCTACAACAGGATGACATGTGTATAGTTGAGTACTCAAAGAGGCATGCCGAATTTTTTAGGTACTTGATGAATACGATACGACCGGTGATTCAGGGCTTGAACCTCCAAGAAAGGTGTTTTTAGGGACATCTAAGACAACTCTATTCATCTATGCACTCATACTAATTCTATTGTTCTAGAGAGACCCTTTGTGGTTGGAGGTCCTTTGGCTGGACAGATACATCCAGTGAATGTTAGTAGTGGGAAAACAAGCAGCCAATGCCAGTCTCAGATACAAGTACATGTAATACATTCCGAGAAGAGGTCCTGTGGAAGGGGGTCTACATATCATACCCCATAGGGTGAGTCTAGCCAGCCTACGAATAGGTAATTCTTTTTCAAAGATGGTAGAAGACATCTCTCTAGAGATTTTCCAGCCCCTCATGAAGTGGCAGGGATAAATGAATCTGTAAGGAGGAATACGTGGAATAAGAGATAGGAGAGTAGTAGGAGGTGGTATATGTTTCAACTTGTTACAACCACCACCCCAACGTGGTCCACACCAGGCTCAGGGAGCTAGAGGACATGGTATGGGAGTATCTCGTGCAGTCAAGGAGTATAAACCAAAGGCTCTAGGAATTATTCGAAGCACGGTTTGTGTCTACAACTAGATGCCGTATAAATAGACACATGTTCAAATCATTTACACTTGTCACAAATTATTTTCAAGAACAACAATCTCCAATTAATTTGTTGACTTGATCTTTACATCTAGAGATACGTATGAGAGGAGACTTGATAATCACATTTATGATGATGATGGGATGTTACCCTTGAGGAGAGAGTTTCATTTGGAACTTCTTGGTAGTAGCATCAAGGTCTTACGACGTTAGTTTTGTTATGTACTGGTCATCCACAATTCATGCTCAGAAAGACAGTTTTTGGGAAAAAGGATGTGATATATCAGCAGTGTTGGAAAAGTGTTTTCTTTGGTCGGTGAAAAAGGAAACCCAGGTAGCACCAGATAAACTCATGAATAGGAGAGTGAAACCAATCACTCTTGAGTTTGAAAAAATTACCCTCATTTTAGTAGATGTTTTGAGTTTTCAGTACCCAATAGTAGAGGCAGATTGAGGGAACTTCCTTTCAATAGATGTTTCCCGGATTACCTCCTAACAGTGGGGGGGGAATTTAGTATCATTCTACACCCTGAGATGGCACTGATATTTGCATCAGTATATCACATAGATTTCTTAGAGCTCACTACAACAGAATCGCCGTTTAGCGGCGGTTTAAACCATCGCTACTTTGTTTGGAGGCGGTTTACAGAAAACGCTGTGAAATAGGGCTTCGCCAATCTATTAATGATGGTTATTTGCCTTTATCGGAGGTTTCAGGAAAGCATCATAGTTGCCTCATTTCATGACAGTTTTTCTGAATTTAGCAGCGGTTTTACGAGCCCTGGATATCACTTTATTCGTGGCGGTTATAACCGCTGCGAATAAACTCAAATTCTAGCGGCCGTAAAACCACCACTAATGTCACGGTAACCACTGCAGAATGAGGCATCCACGATGCTCCTATTTATCGGCGATTATAACCGCCGCTAAACGTAAATTTTATTTTACGTTTAGCGGTGGTTTTAACTGTATAGCGGCGGTGTAAACCACCGCGAAACTGCCGCGAATATGCATGTAGTGGCGGTTAAAACCGCCGCAAAAAGCAGCCCATAATAAAAACATAATTCTTTGCTTCTGCTGCACCACTGCCCTGAAAAGACACTATATCCAATAAAATGGGGGTGTTAAACACATGGTGGTAAATGACGGTCGGGTGTGTATAGAAATCACATAATCCAATATGTTCAAATACATATAGATAATCAAATAGTATCCCAACCTATATGATTCAACCAAACAATGAACAACCCAATAGTAACACTTTTGTTGCTACCGCTATATTCAAACCCACACAGTAGATACTTCCAAAGAATAATGTAGCCACTTTTTATTTAACCACATTCTATTCATTTATTCAAGGGATTCACATTATATATTCCATTACTACCAAAAAATAAAATCCCTAACCAACTCAAAAATGAATGAAAACCATTCTTGTAGTCCCACTGCACAACACCACCAATGCCACATTATAGTCCCCATACAGAAGCCTGTCTGATGGACACAATACAACCAAAGGTAGTTCAACTGGCTACTAGTTATTCCATTCAAAAATCAATCCCACAAACATAGATAGAACTATCACTTCAATTCACAAAAATTCCACATAAACCATAAAACCCAACCATAACACACATTACATGACCACACCCATCAAACAGGGGTAAATTCAGATTTAGCCAACACTGTTCTTGAATTACATTTTTTACTGGGGTATCACATAATGGTTCTTATTCCTTGAGAATCCATTTATTTAACCATGTGTACATGATTAATCAGTTTCCACATTACAACATTTTTCCACAGCATTATAACCAATAAAAATATTAATAGTGTGTAAGAAAATACCACCTATTGCCATGATTTTTATAAGGAACACATCCACAAAAGTCAGAAGAATAAAAAAAGATAACAAGTAGAAATAGTAAATTTACTATAACCCCTTCAATGAATTTTTATCATCATACTCAATAAATTATTCCTTATGTTAAATAATATATTTAATTCATATTCACATAGAACATTACTAAACCTACCATGAAATATTCTCATAGGAACTGAAATGAAGGAAATCCTTACTTGGATGATCAAAGGATCGAAGTTCCTCCTTGAATAAAGAGCATGATATCACGTGAGGATTAAGGAATAACTCCAAGGAACTACACGAAAGTATAATAGGGTGGGGGAATGTCTCTTCTAAGGAGGAAGGACTCTTTCCACACCTTGGGAGAAGGAAAATAATCCACTGGAAATTAGAGGATCTTGGCTTAAGAATGAGTGAGATCCTAATAACAAGGGATATAATTTCATTGTTCTGGATAAAACAGATCATGGATTGACCGTGCTATTTGAATATCTCAAATCCCCGACGAAATTAAAAAATTAAATATATAAAAAATATCCTTCAAAAAACTCTTAAAAACACCCTAACATATCATCAAACTCGGTTTTTTGAAAACATATAACAATAAAATTAGAGAGATGACTTCAAAATAATTGAAATACTTGTTATGGTCAACACCAAGTATCGTTAATTTGGTTTTTCCAAATTTATGGGTGATTATAGTTTGGAGAAACAATAATTCTCTTTGAATACAGTGGAAAAAGATTTAAGCAAAGTCAAACTCAATAGGTAACATATTTTTTGTTAAAAGGAAATCATAAGGGAGAGACTGGGATGTCTAGGGAAAACATGAAATGACTCATTGATGGGTGGCTCATTGATACCCTATCACCGATGCCATGAAATTGTCAACCTGGCACCAAAACCCTAGCATCGATGCCCTAGAACTGATTCCATGTGAGCAACACCCTTGTACTGATGCCCTGGAACCAACACCATGGCACTGACACTGATGCCCATGACTCATCGACACTGACACCCTTGACTCACTGACACCAAATCCCTGAGTCACTAATATGATGATTCACTAAAAACCTGACTCATTGACAGGCTGACTCATGGATAGTTAAAAACTTTGTTTTTGAAAAACTCCTGGAGTGAGTGAAAATCATCCCCTAGAACACCCTAATCACTGAAGTTTCACAATGTAATTAATCTAAGAGGTTTACTCCATTACATCATATAGCTCTCAAAACAGCCTCACCCTATAGAATGCAAAACTACCCAAGAAGAGAGGGGTCCGAACAACCACCCTGTAACATAACTATCAGGTATAAACCCCCATGATTTGTTTTAAAGCTGGAATGAAAACCTCGACATCCCATAACCCCTCCTCGATAGTTATCTTTCTCCAAAACAATCGTGTAATCCCCAAGGCCCCACACTACACCTAACAACCTTATAATCACATATGGTCACACTATCTAGACACATGGATTTGAGATCTCCTTCCACCATTTCAAGATACAACATATCTTGTTGAAAAACAAGGTCAGATATCACTTCAATGAAAATTAAAAAATTAAAACATCAAAGTAATGATCAGAACATCAACTCAATACAGATTAGTGTACTGGGAATGAATATTCTCTTCTCACTCCCTAGTACTCTCCTCATGGAAAACATTCCTCCACAACACATGATCCAAATGAATCATCCATCCACAGAGCACTTTATCCTTACGATCCTCAATTATTAACAGTTTTTCAATGAACATTTCATCATTCTCAACATCCGGCTCTCCCAGGTATCAGATGTGAGATGTATAATGTAGATACTGATAGATCTAGGTGTCTTGGAAAACATCATGGATCCTCCCCAAATGAGTTGTAAATTCCAGCTGATATGCCACCACACCAACTCACCCAAACACTTAGAAAGGTATAATGAACGTGAAAGAGAGATTTCTCACCTTATTAAACCTTTTATACCCAGAGCTGCATTCATCATATCTTGCATGATATCAAAATTCTCTATTGTGCTCTGCACTAACTCTGGGCCAAGAACACCTGCCTTCCCAATGCCTATCTAGTATAATTCTTAACAATATGACCTTCGATAAAAGTCATAAAATGGCCATTATAATGGTATAGTGATAACTATTGTTGTATAAAACTCTACTACATGAAACTATTGCACCCACATCAACAATGGTTTTAACTCCTAGTCATCTGAAATCTCAACTACCAATTCAAACACATACCTAAATGGAATGATATATACCACACTCGAGAAATGAAGACATAAAAAGAAACATCAGAAATAAATAAAATGAATAAAAAGAAACATGAGAAATCAAGGAAATTTTAGGACATGAAAATGTGTGGTGGCAACTATGTGCCACAAATGTTACATATACAAACCAACTATTTTTATTTTTGTTCAACACATCAACAATACTACTACTCAGGGTCCGATGATGCATCGTCACTGTAACACCCGAGACATTTTTGTTATATAAATCATCAAAGGAATATTTTTCTACACACAACACTTGCTTGTCTTGCTTTACACGAAATCGCGACCTTCCTCGATAGCTTGCGTCGTACGCAATACCGAGTTTCACTAAACAACGATATGCTATTAAAATATTATTAAAACTAGCCGTTATGAATAGTAATAACCACTTTTTGAAATTTTATAAATTTTATTTTTCAAAATGGACTTCATTTTTGGATTCGGAATATCGAAATTAGCCTAGGGTGAAATTTTGGTATTTTTATGAAAACTTTCAATTTTTGATGAATAGTGAAACCACTAAGTTGTAGTTAAAAAACTGAATTTTTCATAAAATTAATTTTACCGCTGCTGTGAGTGGAATTTCAAAAATCCGAGAGACACGGTTGATGTCAGTAAGTAAAATGTGGTTCAATGAGATGAAAATAATTTTTGGGTGAATAGTAACATTTTACTTTTTTTCACCACGGTTAAAAGTAAATAGGGTAATTAAGGGTAAAGATGATATTATTATTACCCTAACACATGTCCTAATTCTATTGGACAAGTTTAATTCGACCAAAAACAAACATAGGAATAAAATATGACCATTTAGGCCCACTTGGATTAGATTATAACATTTATTATTAATTTATTTAAAGAAGGGTTAAAATAGTTAAAATCAATGTTTAATAAGTAAATAATGTTTAATATGGAATTATACATAAGATAAATTCGACTATAAATATTCATTAGAAAGCTAAAAAAAATTCCTACATAATGGTATTTTATTTTTAATTTTTAAACATTAAATAATTTAATTTATTTATGACACAATGATGATGTAGTAATTATCTTATTAATGAAATATTGACATAATTAATGTTATAAACACCAAAATAAATGTAATTTGAGAGTTTTCATGAATTACGCTAATTTTCTAGGTTAATATGACATGTTAGTATTGATTTAATTAACTTTTTTTGAACTAGTCATTCTGTTATAATTTTCACAAAAATCAATTACTAAATAGTGTCAAAATTGACATAAAATAGTTTTTAAAACAAATATTATATTAGTAATTGTTATTTTATTCCTAAAAATCTAAGGTTTGTCCAAATGACTTATATAAGGTTATATATATTAATAATAAACAACTTGGGGTTTGTTTGGATGCTTATAGTAAGTTTATTAACCTTATAGTATAAGAACACAAGAAGACACGGTAAAATTAAACTTATTTAACTTAATGTTAAATCTAAATGATAAGGTTAAAATAGGAACCTAAACATGTCTAAATTCTATTGGCTGAAAGTCTTTAGACCCATCCCCACCTTATCTTAGAAATATATCAATTTGGAGCTATTTAAAACCGAAATTGACTTTATAATAAAATAATAGTTTTAGTTATTCCAAAGGTGCCCCTCTCCTCCATTATAAAAGGACACCTCCTCCCCCTCTTCCTCACACCACTTTGAGCCTTCAAGCTCGGCCAACCCCTGAAAATTCCTCCTCTCCACTTCCCTAGAGACATCCTAGAGGTCCTGGTATTCTTCAAAGACCAATTTTAGTGCCCTAAAAGAAGGTCTCAAAGAAGCACTTCAAAGAAGAGGTAATGTCCGTTACCGATTCTTTCATCTTTATTTATTCTTCCACTTCTTCTTCTTTAGTTGTTTCATTATGAAGTAATAACATAAGTATCACTCATATACTGATATGTTATTATATGTATGAAACAACCTTATTTAACCATCTATCCATCCTACGGAAAAATAAATCACCGCGCGTGCGTACGTACGGAATACCGTCTCCACGCCGTGGTGTAATCTATTTTCCACCACCACCTTACTTGGATGGGTATGATGGTGTAAATAATGACTATATATGACTATTATAAAGTAATAATGATTCTGAAATAGTATACATACACTCCAATACAATTCCACGATCATAGGAACGATATCATCACTCGTGCGTACGTACGGAATACCGTCTCCACGATGTGATGCGACTCGTTCTACATGATCTTCATTTCATAATGATTATATAAATGAATTTAGTGAATTAATATGATATATATTACACTAATACCATTCTGGAAATGATGTATCTATAACCTAAAGATAAGAATAAGAATTTATTCGACAAGACACGCATAAGAACAAAAAGTTATAAACACCCGAATAACAAGTAGCAATGAAATATTACTACTAAGAAGCTAAGAATATGACCATATATGATATCATAAAAATAAGTATGATTCTGAAATAAGTCAATAACATTATTTAAATAATTATACAGGAGTTTCAGACACTTACGAAGCAAAACGGACCTAAGGTAAGGGAAATGTCACAATCTCATTTTTATCCGAGATTGTTTTTACTTTGGTATTTACTGGTGTGTATTTTATTATAAACATCCATGTTTCCTCAATATGTAATATTATTTCCATCCAACTACAATTGTTTAAATCAAATTTTACCCTTTTGTGAGTTTTTAGTAAAGGATATGAAAGTAATCTTTTGTCGTTTTTCGTACGAGGTACTTTTTGACTTTTCCGACAAAAGTAAAAAGAATGTTTTTTTAACTCATACGGCATGAATGGATTTTTAAAACATTATTTCCAAAAATATTCCTTTAAAAATTTTCAAGTTTAATTTTTAATCAACTTCTTTTAGTTTAAAATTGTATGACATGTTAAGAAAGGAAAAGTGTTTTTGAAGTAGAAAGGATATTTTCCTCAAGAATGGAGTTCAAGTGTTTTATCAAAATTATTTTACATCTAAGATAATAAAGGGTTTTGTTTCTATCCATATTATTACATTGATTTGATTATGTTGTGATGGAATTATATTTATGAATTCCTTTATCTTATATTAATTGTTTTATGATGTCACGATGTTTAAGATTCCCATTTTTATTACATGGGTTATTCTATGATGTATGGTTTATGATTTTGTGGCACACATAAGAATGGTATCATTAAGAGATGGGTGGGACCTATATCTCCCTCCAATTCATTGGGTAAAGATTTTATATCTCATGAGATAGACATGGCTGGAACGGAAGGTTATACCGGTTCAGTGAAACAGGACTGAAACGAGGGTGACTCGGTTCAGAAAGGGACTTTGTCCACTAAGAGAGTCTTGTCAATGAGTCTTGACTAAAAAGAAATGATTCTCCATGATTATGTGTGTATGCCACAAAGTTTCATGTTTTAAGTTATGATTATTGTGATTACATTTCACTGCCATGATTCACCCCATGTTATGAAATTATGATCTCTTTTGCAGGTTAAGATTTCCAAAAGTTATGTGCTTATGTATACGATGTGATTGATATTTCTTTTGTTTACCCTTACTGGGCATTTGAGCTCACCCTTTTGTATGTTTTCTTTCCCCAGGTCAGGAAGAAGGTTGTTAAGTAAGATATGCCAAAAGGGACTATAGATATGATGAAATAAATGGGAGACAGTGTAGACGCTTTATGAACCAGTTGTTTATGTTTCCCAGTTTCTAAAGACACTATACCTATACGGTCCTTTCATGGTTTTGTTATATGTTGTAATAAGTATGCTTCAATTTTGAGGTATTAACAATGTATGTAAAGTATGGGTCGTTATAGTCAACCTCTCCACCTTCATTTCCACTTTGTGTTGTCACCTGTAAGAACATTATATTGAAAATTAAATGCGGTTACATATTTATATTAAAACTTAAAACCAATGAAAGTTACCAAACTAAATGATTTTGATTTTCTGGGATTTACCTGCATACCACCAATCGATGCTCTCCCACCGGGGGCATATCTGCTCATCTACTGACGTATTTCAGTCAACTCTTTCTGCAATGTAGATATCTGATCCCCCTACTGGTGAAATGTATTTCGTAAATAAACAATCTCTTTCTTAGCATCTTCGGGTATAGGCTGACTAAAGTCCGGAGTAGATGCAACAGCTATCCTCGATTTCCTGCTAAAAACGTCAGATGGCACGGGTCCCAAACCCATCCTGCGCACTCTCCCAGGATGCTCCTTCCCAAGGACATTAGCAGCCAGGTCATCCTGGGAGACAGAGTAGGAATGTGCAGGATTGGCATCCCATAGTTCTTTAATTTTGACATATAAATCGAATATCAAAATATATTAACACAGTAAAAACTGATATTTAGTTATTATGATAAAAAATGGACTTCATACCCCAACTTCTTTAGCAGGCTCATTAACAAAACATCCCTCTGATTTCTTGTGAACATTGAACCACAGTTCAGTTCTGGATGCTTCATGACCTAAACTCTGTGACTGTATTAATCAAATATAAATCAACAATTCAATATATTAAACAGATAATATTGTCATATAAATATTTAAACTAATTAAAAGATTACCAATTTTGTTTGACTTCTAGAAAAACTTTTTGAGCCTGTATTGTGTGGGATGACTTGCTTCGCTCGATTTGACGCATTCTATCTTGAGAGATCCGGAAATAAATAAAATCCAATTTAATACTGATGTATTTAATGTCATGTCCTTTTCATATACATGTATAAATGTAAAATAAGGATAATATAATTATATATATATTTCAATACCATCCGCTTCTGATCCCGATGCCTGTCAACAAACACTTTCCACTGCTCTTCCGGTACCCCACTGGGTAGCTTCTCATACATTTGCAGCACAGTCAACGAAGCATCGTTGACATCACACCACAATCTCCATTTAAAATCTTTCCACTTATTACCTAGATTTTTCAACGTCCACTTCCGTGCTATCACATCAGCAACGATAAAGTGGAATAACATCTGTATACAGAAATTCATTTTGAACATATTAGTAACATGACATTCAATTAAACCATAATGTAATAAATTTACCTTGATTTGAGAATCAAACACTTCATTTTTCCATCTTGTAGGCATATGTCTCCAATCTTCATATGAAATGGGAACGGAAATGGGCCCCGCTGCCAGCTGGCCTAGAATCTGGCCAAGTAACCCCATGACATCATCCATAGGGACCCCGTAAGAATCAAATGTCACAAAAATCTTCTCGCCATTTAGATTCCAAACATATGAACTTTTTATTTTTTTTCTCCATGGTTGCATTTTTTTCATCTTCAATGAGAAAACAATTAGTATAAACAAAATGAAATAAATTTATTTAATTAAAATTTATACCTATGATAATGAAACTCCAGTATGTCTGGGATGAACTGGAAGGGGCGCGTTGCTGCCCCACTGTTGAGGCCCCTGAAGGGGGAGTCGACGATTCGGCCTCTATTGGGACATCCACAGATGGTGTGAGAGATGGTGAAGGGGTGTCGGCAGCTGGTGCCTCAGATGTCGTGGGGAGGGAGCCAGATGGATAGTCATCTGTCGCAGAACTGGATGAAATAATGTACCACTTATTCCTTGGCATTCCTGTCATTTAATCAAATAAAATTATGTTCAAAATATATATTTCAAAAAAATTATGCTGACAAAAAATTAAAAATGATAACAGATGGAGTACTAACAGAAAAAATATATATAACAATGATAATGAATGACTACATAAATGAAACAAGTGGTTTCTGAATAAACAAATAATTGTACATACAATCATTTTCCCCTTCAATCATGTCGGTTTCCTGCTCCATTTCTTCATCCACTTCATTCATCCATGCTAGACTAGTATTTTCAATATCATTATGCACAAATAATTCTGCTTCCTGTTGCTAATTAAATTCAATTCCAAAGGTCAAATTTTCCACTTCATCACCCATATCATACGAATTTCTTTGTATTACGTGAGCAACTACACTCCACCCTTCATTGGAAACATCATTCAAAAAATATACCATTTTTTCTTGAAATTCTATGATATATGGATCATGCAGTTCACAATCACCAAAATCCATCAAGCGATATATGTTCACAGAAGTAAATTTCAAGGAATATCTTTTAACACCTCTGATAATATCGACCCATTTTCATTTTAATAAAACTACCGAAAAATGTTCGTGGTAGTTTAATTCAATTATATCATGCATCTTTCTATAGTATTCCACTTCAGAAAATGTAAATATACCACTATTTTGTGTTCTCAAACCCACATCTCGATCGATTGTACGAACTATAAAGCCATTCACATTATAAGCGTCGAACTTTCTAACTTCTTTTAGAGGACCTCTAGCAAGAAAATTAAAATCTTCTGACACCTCTTCTCAAGTATCAGTATTCATTATCAAAAAAAAGAAATATACTTGTTTATATTTACAAAATGTATGTGTCAAACTAATATTCGTATTTATTGAAATATTTATGAACTTACACATCGTGCAAACCATTCTACAAGCTCTTTATTAACAACTTTCGTTATATCTTTCTCATTTCATGTTCGACCTCTCATTCATCTCTTTGTTTGTATCCTCAACTCTTCAATAAATAGATCTTCAATTTCACTATTCAGCAGCACATATCTATGTGCCTGTAATAATTCCAATTCAGTCAGTGTCACATTTGATGTCCTCCCAACTGATCGGCCAATAGAAGGAAATATTTTGGATTTCTGATGTATTTGAGATTTAGTCGATGTGTCATCAACACGCCCAACTCTATTAAATCTTGTATCAATATCATCCAAGTGTCGAGAAAAAAAGGTAAGACAATCCTCAGCCATGTAGCCTTCAGTAATTGAGCCTTCTAGTTTAGATTTATTTCTCACGTATGATTTCAAATTCCCAAGATATTTGTGAAATAAAATAAACATAATTATGAATTTAATTAAGTACAAAAAATTATTTATTTAACTGGAAAACATATAAATAAAGTACCTCTAAATTGGATACATCCATCAATAATGAACGGGGCCTCCTAAATTAGCTTCCTCAACCAAATGCATAGTTAAATGCATCATTACAATAAAAAAAGGATGGAGGAAAGATCATCTCCATTGCGCAAAGGGTCAATACAAACCACTCATGGAGGTTGTCAAGCTGAAATGGATGTAGAGATTTCTCACATTGTTTTATGAAAAATGTGTATAACTGGAGTACAACAGCAGTAATTTTTTCTAGTAATAATGTACGCAATGCAAATGGTAGTAACTGTTGTAACAAAATATATGAATCGAGGATTTTCAATCCATGTAACTTACGATTCTACAAGTCAACACACCTCGAGATGTTACTTGAATACCCCTTAGATACCTTAACATTCTTTAACATTCGAAGGAATGCATCTATATCCCTATTTTTCATTGAAAAAATTGTTGGAGGATACTTTTCATTCTCATTTATCCAGAGATCGCGTTTTATGTTCATTGCTTGTAAGTCTTTGCGAGCATTGAGATGATCCTTCGATTTTCCATGCTCATTAAGAAATGTGAAAATCAAATTCTCACAGTCATTCTTATCAATATGCATCACATCAAGATTATGCCACAACAAATTAAATTCCCAATACGGAATATTGAAGAATATACTTTTTTTTCATCCATTGTTGCGTTTTGGTTTCGCTTGATGATGCACTTCGGACCCGTTTTCCACTATCATTCAAATGATGAACCTTCCCAAATACTATTTCAACATTTTCTAGCTATGCCAATATTTCAAAACCATTTAACAACTTTGGAGGTGGTCTACAATCAATGTAACCATTAAATTTTTATCTATTTAGCCGAAATCTATGAGATGGATCGAGAAATATTCGATTACAAAAGAAGCACCATTTTCTACTGTAAGGTAGCTGTTTGGTCTCAAAATCAAAGTTACAAACGGGACAAGCCAAACCTGTGTATGTGTTCCAACCAGATAAATTCCCAAGCCCAGGGAAGTCACTAAAGGTCCACATTAAAGGATCATGCATTTTGAACATAGTTTTAGAAGAAGCATCAAATGTCTCAACACCGTTAATCCATAACTCCTGCAATTCATCAATCAAAGGCTGCAAGTATACATTAATATCATTTCCAGGAATTTGTTTTCCAGGAATAATCATCGAAAGGATAAAAGATTTTTGTAGCATACACATCCACAAAGGCAGATTATAAGGGATCAAAAAAACTAGCCAAATCCTATAATTGGTACTCATAGTCCCAAATGGGTTGAATCCATCGGCAGCCAATCCCTATCAAAAATTCCTAGGATCAGCTGAGAAATCAAGATGTAATGAATCAAATGTCTTCCATGATTGGGAATATCGTGGATATCTCATTAACCCATCATTGTTATTATCTACATAATTCCACTTCATGTGTTCGGCAGTTTTTGATGACATGAATAATCTTTACAATCGAGGCTTCAAAGTAAAGTAACGCAAAACCTTTGTAGGTGTGCTCCTTTTCTTCTTCTCCATGATATTATGTTCATTCAAACTTCCAACATCACCCTTTTCCTACCATCTAGAAGAAGAACAATTATTTCAATTCTTTCTACTTGAATCCTCTCCCTAATAAAGTATATAGTCATTGGGACACACATTTATTTTTGTATAATTCAGACTAATCTTGTTAACAACATTTTCCATATCATAAAAATATTCTGAGATTTTTTCTTCAGGAAATGCATCACGAATCAATTCCAATATCATGGACATTGCCTTATTTTTAATTCCACATAGACATTTGATATGGTACAACTTCAGTAAAAATGAAATCTTTGAATATTTCAAACACCCACTATACAACTCTTGATTTCCATCATCAACTAAATCATGAAACACATTTTCCTCAGTGAAGTTTTCTCTTACATTTGGCTCCACATAATCAAGAGGAGGATCCAATGATATGTGACAGTCCTGATATGCCTGTGTTACAGTCTCAAAAACATCAGTTGTCACATTGCAATTTGTAGCACCCTCTTCTGGTTGTTATGATATGTTTTGATGCTGATAGTGGTGTCTTGTACTTCATAATGCATCATTTATTCGGTTTTGCATTTCATTTTCCATTACCGAAAAACTTGGGACCTCATTCTGCGGATTAACATCAGTGCTCAATCTTTCTGTAACGTTCGATTCTCCATGCCAAATCCAACACAAATGTTGACCAGGGAATTGCTTCAGTATTAAATGTTCATAAACCTAATCTCTCTTCAACCATGTTCTAAATTTACATTTAGGACATGGACATTTTATTCTCCCTTCAACGGATCGATTAGAAATTGAAAAATCTAAAAACTCATTCAAACCCTTAACATACTGAGGTGTGTTCCTCGGTAATTTGATCTAGCTTTTATCCATATATATCACAATGTTCCTACACAATAATAAAAAAAATTAAATCACATAGTTACTACTAAATAGAGAAAGAGATTCATATATACGATAGTGTAAGATTACAGAAACATAATATAATAAAGATGACCCATTGATCAGAAAGTATGCATAATATAATAAAGATGATACATTGATCACATTTACTACTTACTTAGCATGGCCAGACAAACTGAACAAGTCTGGTCCCTAGGAGACAGCATCAACACCTCTTTGAGGAGAAATAAGAATATCGGGTTACACACTAATCATAACACTGTCGATCACACATTTATGTTTCCTCAAACAACACCCCATTGAAATTGATGTCATTGAACACACCAAAGATGCACGATTTTCATACCATTAGTACAACGACATATCTAGAAATATTTAGCCCTTATATGACACCCATTGAGACTTATCGCAGGCTAGCTTGGGTACCTGGATTATGGGTATCCTAGGCCAGTTCATGAAAATTGGTCATGTTTCATTTCTCTTTCTATTTTTCAATCTTTTCACTATCTATTTGAATTTACCTCTCTCTTTGAATTTGATATTGTTTCTTATTTCCTTGAATTTGGATAGACCTTTGTTATTCATTATATCATTAGGTTGTGCAATTTTAATTCATCCACTTGGATTTCCATAGTGGGGTTCTCATTAAAATCTCTTTTAAAATCTAATTAATGATGTATGTTATTTTCACTTAAATATGTTTTGTGTTTAGTACTATAAAAATTTATCTTCAATATTTCAAACAACTCATATTAAAAAAATCATTCAGACCATAAAATTTGGATTTGATATAATACAAAGGACATGACCAATTTTTACTTAAAACATTTATGTATATTTAAATTCCTAAGCTCAGTTAATTTGAAGTAATTATTTAGAAATGAATTTTCAACTTGAACACAATCTACTTTACTTAATTCAATCATAATAAATTTAAAATATTCAGTAAGTGAAACTATTTAAGAACTTATGAAGATCTTTTCCAACATGTTTGAGAATCCCATGGTGAGAATCCTGGTGTTCAACTTCTTGGTCTGAGCATAAAGACAATAAATTGTATTCACCTCTCTTTGTGGTCGTTTATACTGATTTAGACCCCTAAAAAATTCATGTCATGTTTGATTTTTCATTATTATGAAATATAGTAATTCACCATTCATGGTCTGAGTATAAAATCCTTAAATAAAGTGAATACTCTCCTTTTAGGGGTAATATGAATTGGTATGAGGAAAAAAATTTAGGTAGGGATAGTTTTTCTTCTATATTGAATATACGACCTCACCTATATGGTCTAAGCTATAAAACTATAACCCCATATAAAATTTTGTCTAAGAAATATAAATTTAATCTATGTGAACCCATAATTGAGTCTTTTTGTATTAGTATTAGGCTCTTAATCTTACTTGGGATTACCTTAAACTTACCACTGTAGAGAAAACCTCACAATTTCATTAAATATTTATAAAGTTAAGCCTCAACCACACATTGGTCTACAATGTTTGAACTTAGACATAAAATACATTGGTACACCTTAAAATTCCATAAGCTACTAATGTAAAGATAATTGGAACTCTCGACATCAAAAACCCATAATAGGTGACATTGGAAAAATCGAGTCTCCACTCAGAAGATATTTACCTTGTATAGATAGGGAATCATTTTGATCATCTGAAAATTTGAAAGGAAAAAAAATTTCAGGTTAAAAACTTTCAAAGGGGGAACTATGAAAAATCAATGTTTCTTCCCCCTAAGTCCTTTACAATTCACTGCTAAGGGAAATATTAGGGATAATTTCAAAATATATAAACCTACTAGAAATCACCACTCAACCCTATAAAAAGTCATTGTATAACCTATAGGCCCATCAACTAGAAATATATAAGATAACACTTATGTTCCTTGAATATGATAGTGCATATTATTTTAACAGAATTCAAAAATATGTAATATGAGATGCACCATAAAGTGATTTCATTGAACACACCAAAACAAAACCAAAACGCTTCCCCAATCCCCATGTGACCTCAAGTTCACCATCATCCTCTACTAACCCATGGATGTCCCCACATCCAATGAAACCCTTTAACATCCATGAGACACCCAAAAATAATTTTAGAATGATCACTTTACTTTCAAACCAAACTCATCCATTTCATATAATTTCCAAAGGACCAATAATTATCTTTAAAAACTAATAGATATTTCTAAACAACACTTTGACCATAAAATAAAAATCACCATGTTCTACATAACAAATTCCAAACACCATCCAATCAATTATATAAAACATTAATAAGGTAAAGAACCATCCAAATCATCCAATTTCACTATTAAAGACCAATTAACATTTAACCACACACATTAGGCATAAGCAAACATAGGCATAATTTAAGATTCACTTTGAAAGAAATTTTTAACAAATCATATCACCAATAAAACACCATAATAATTTAACCAAGTACACTAACAAGGTGTAAATCATGTTTTAAAAATTATTTAGTAACACCCAAATATCATATGGATTGAATTAGAAAGTAAAGGTAGGGAAATTCCTACTGGTTGAGTGTGAATGCAACGAAACTTCAACAGGAGGGAGAACAAGGCCCCACATACCAACAACATACCCTAGATCCAAAGAAAAATGAACTAAACATCAACATAACATCTAGGGTCTGGCCAAGACCTAAATAGAAACCAAGAAATAGATAAGGGGAAGAGAGAAAGGGGTTAATGAGAATAAAACCCTAAAAATCACCTTGGATGTGATGAGGGGGTCGCTGTAGGGTCGCGGGTCACCGTGGAAGGGGTCATCGGGGTTGCGGGGTCACGTGGGGTCACGTGGGGTCACCGGGTGTCATAGGGGGTCGCCGAGGTCGTGGGGTCGTGCGGGGTCACGGGGAGTCGGGGGAACAAGGGGGTCGGGGTAGGGGGGAAAGGTCGGCAGCGTAAAAAAATATGGAGGGTTTCGCGGTGGTTTATAATAAACCGCCACACAACCAATTTAGCGAAAGGTTCAGTGACTTTACTAGGTCTATTATGGTTCCTTCACTAGTCAAAATGAATCAAGATAAAGTGAATTTTTGTAAGAAAAACTCACACTACATGAATTTACAAAAAAAGTTATTTTTTTTAGAGTTTTTAATATTAACCTTAGTTTATCTTCTTTACCTTTATTAAATTCATAATATATCATAATATAATCAATAAATACTACTTAAAAATTTATCAACATACTCCATAAAGTCTCTATTTATCAAATACATATTTATGGATGGATAATTTTTCAATCCAAAATATGTAGAAAATAATCATAAGGTCCATATCATATTAAATGGGATCTTTTTTAGATATAGTTTTTCAATAACCTCATCAAATGATACCCCTATCATAGGTCAATCTTAGTGAATAATTGATCCCCATTTAGCTAATCAAAAAAATTATCAATACTTGGAGTAGGATACTTTTTCTTCACTATGATCCCATCATATTCTATAAAATCAATGATTAACTGTAATGATACATCCAAATTTTTCACAAAGAGAATAGGTCTCTGAAGGATGATTTGATTGGTTGAATAAAATCCTTCTCTAAAAGATCTTTCTTTTTGTTCTTTAATTCCTCTAACTCCGCATATGATATTTTATATTGGGTATTTATTATTATGTTGGATATTTGTATGATATTATGTAAAATCAAACCACTAGAATTACCGCCTTGTTTTTAGAGAGATTATACTCACCAATGATAATAAGGGAATAATTATATATCTTTGATGCTTGGATAGTTACTCTATGAGTTTTAACTGATAAATCCACAACTAGCAGACTTGGGGTTTAATTTTTTGTTGTTTTAAGATTTAATGAAATTAATGAATACATATAACTAGAATAATATAATATACATTCTATATGTGAGGGTACTGTGATTGTGACTACCACAATATCATTTAGATCCTTATTATTAATCTATTAAAATTTCCATACCATAAAATTGTTCTATTAGCCTATACTTTGGTTGATGGTTGTTTACCTCCATTTTATTCTTATATAAACATTAATAATAAAAATTTACATGCACTCTACACTTGTATCATTATAAATGCACTGTCATCCCTATGTCAACGTCATTCAATTTTTAATTATTTAAAACTCTTTTAAATTTTCATGATATATGTATATATCTTCTAAAATTGTATCACTTTACACATTCAAGAACACAATTACCCATGTGAATTTTTCTATATTAGATTCACATGGAATATTTTACTTTATTCATGCCCATTCAATGTTTAAATTCCTCTAAATAATTATTTATCCATTTATTCTTATCATTCTATCCATAAGTCCATTGGGAATCACTGAAATCCATTTAAACATTGAAAACACATTATATTATCCCTGTATAACTTTTTAAAAATATGATTTCCCATTAATTCCATACATGGAGTATCCATAAACTAAAAAATTTATCAATAATCCCATTACATAGGATGAAAAAGCATGTTGTGTACTGTTAAATATTTGTAAAGTACATCTCTAAATTTCACAATTATTAATTTTAATTTTGCATCAATGAAAATAATTCCATATCTATCCTAGTTATGAAATTTCATAGCATAATTAAAACAAATCATGCTTTAAATTTAATGGATGTAAATATTTAAAACAAATCGATTCATTACAATTTATTATAAGAAACAATAATAGTAAAGAAATAACTAAAATCAAAACAAGAAAAAAACATAGAAATAAAACCCTATGGTTCGTATAGGTCGCCGGGGAAGCAGGGTCACCGGGGTCGCGGGGTCGCCGAGGTCGTGGGGGGACTGGGCTGCCGAGGTCGCAGGGGGACTGGGTCGCCGAGGTCGCGGGGTGGCCAGGGTCGTGGGGTCGCCTGGGTCACGGGGAAGTCGGGGTTGCAGAGGGCTGGGGTCGCGGGAGGCCGGGGTCATGGTGGAAGTGGGGGATGGAGCGGTCGAGAAAGAGGAGGGGGAAGGGTTGGGATAGAAAAAAATTGTTTCACGGTGTTTTTTTATAAACCGCCGGGAAAACTTTTTTTAAAAAGGTTTATCGACAGTTCCTAGAACTACCGCTACAAAACCACCGCTAAACGGCGGTTCTGTTGTAGTGGCTTCGCATGTAGAGGGATTAAGTGGGGGACTTTCAGTGGAAGGACTTAGTAAGACCTAGTGCTCCAGGTTATGTGTGTATTAATGTCAATTTAACAAAGTGGTTGTGGAGAACGAGTACCCACTACCAAAGGGTCGATGGGAACATCAATTAGTTGAAAGGGGTGGCCTTTCTTGTGAATGGAATGGTGGATGTAGGCTTTTTAGAAGTTGAGAAAATGGAAATGTTTGGATTTCCTCCAGGAATATGACTTTGAGATAGTCCCAACTCTTGAGAAGGGGTACGTGGTGGTAGACACGCTAAATAGGAGGTCTGGATTACAACTGCTGAGTGAGGCGACGAAGCAGCTAGGCGTGATGTAGATATCCTTAGTGGATGATGATGTAGGATCTTACCTTCAATCAATGACTGTCACTCCCACACTCTAACAACAAGTTAGGGAGGCACAATTTGTGGATGTTGACTACAAGACCAACATAATCAGTTATCCTCAGAGAAAGCTCCAGATGTATTTTTGATAGATGGGGAGAACGTCATCCTTTTTAGAGGACACACCGTAGTATGAGTGAAGTTACAGGAGTATGTGTTGAAGGAGTTCAATACATTCCCTTTGGTTGTATATCTTTGAGTGGAAAAGATGTAATATAAAATCTGACATTTGTACTAGTGGCCAAGGATTAATAGAATGGTGGAAGAGTTCATTTTCTGATGCCTTACTTGTCAGGAAGTAAAGGCTGAGCATCAGGTTCTATCAGGTTTGGCATAGCCACATGAGGTCCCCGAATGGAAGTGGTATTGTATCTTCTTGGACTTTGTGATTGGGTTACCATGCACATCTATGTGGAACAACTCTATATGGGTGATCATTGGTCAACTCGCTATGTTGGCTCACTTCCTACCCATATGGGAGTATATATTTGTAGAGGTCTTGGGAAGCCTCTAGGTCCCTAAGATATTGCGGCTTCATGGGGTGCATTCGATGATCATCTCAGATAGTGATGCACTCTTTACTTCCAGGATGAATAAGGGGTTAGAGGAGGCATTCAAGACATAGCTATGCTTTAACACAACTTTTGACCCCCCCAAACGGATGGTCAGATAGAGCGGACCATACATACCTTGGAGGTCATTCTTTGTGCTTGTGTCCTGGATTTTGGTTTCAATTGGGAGGACCACCTACCACTGGTGGAGTTTTTGTACAACAATTCCTATCACTCCACCATTGTAATGGAACCATTTGAGGCCTTGAATGGGTGGCCATGCTGATAACCTTTATTCTAGAAAGACCCATGGGAGTCATCACTATTAGGTCCATTGTTGGTATGGGCTACCACTGAGATGGTTAAGTTCATCCAAGAAATAATGAGGACTTAATAGAGCAAACAAAATTCTTATTCTAATACGAGATGGAGACCCTTGGAGTGTGAGGAGGGAGACCATGTTTTCCTTTGGGTCACACCCCAGTGGGGGTTGTGACGATTTGACTGGGGCAACAATCTATCTTCGAGGTTCATTGGACCATTCTAGATTCTCAGCAGAGTTGGAGAGGTGGCATACCAGCTTGATCTCCCCCCACAGATGCACCGGTTATATGATGTTTTTCATGTGTCTTAACTGAGGAGGTACATGCATTATCCATCGCAAGTCATCGACTAGGGAGAGATAGACATTGAAAATGGGGAAACTTTTGTGGAGATCTCAATGAAGATAGAGGCTCCACAGGAGAGGGTGCTTTGTGGATGGTCGATTCCACTAGTGTGCATTCGGTGGAAGAATGAGAATCTCTAGGAGATAACATGGGAGAGGGAGGCTCATATTCATTCTCAATACCCCCATTGGTTTGATTTTCCTTGGTTTTGGCTTTTAGGGATGTAAATCCCTAAGGTGGGGAAAATTCAATGTCCAATAATTTCGGTGTATTTTTTTATTTATATGGAATTATTTCAAGACCAGGAAGTGAGACAGCTTGAGATTCCAAGGCCCGGAGTGCACAATAAGATCCGTCAAAAAATGTAATTTTTTAAAAAGCTGGTGTGAGCAGTTTTCTAAAAAAGGTAGAAAAATCTTAAATGGGTGCTCAGACTTGAAATCCAAGAGCAACATTCCATTCATGAAGGAGGGTTTACCTTAGGCACGACATAAGTTTACTTAGTGCTGGCCTCTAGAGAGAAAACATGAAAATGGAATTACTATAAATAAAGTAATTAAATAAAATTATTTTATTTTTCAAATGCTTCTAACTCATGAAAAGTGACTCCGATAAAAAATTTGAGTCCACCACTGAACTCATGGGGGTATTCATTCCTTTGGAAGATTCTATCATTGGATAACACATGCCAAAAGTAGTATTTTTTTGGCCGTAAATAAAATAATTATGTAACTATTATTTTATTGTCAAATCCTTATAACTCATAAATGGTAAATCATATTTTAAAAATTATATTACTTTTGAGATCATGGGGGCATGTTCCCCTTAGGAAAAGCATATCCTCAGCCGGTGTGGGTCGAGGGTGAAAGTTAATTTTTGAACATTTTTTATGTTTCTTTTACATAAATGTACGAGATAGTTTTTATAACTTTTGAACTGGTGGTTGGATCCAACATTTGAGGGCACTGTTGAACATGGAATGTCGAAATTGACCTAGAAAGGACATAACCTTGACCGAAAAGATTGAGATAGAAAATTTTAATTTTTGGACGTTTTGGAAAATAATAAAATAACAATGAAAATGTTATTTTATTTTGTTTAGCACCGAGGAGCGGTAGATGGCAGCGATGTGGTGTGACGATGAGGTGGTTAAGCAACTCATTTTATGAGGATCATTAATGGATCCTTTTTCAAGAATAACCACTACGTTGTTTCATAAATTAAACATCGTAACGATGAAACATCACAGTGTAATAGAAACGTTGTGACATGTTTTATTTATTAAACAAACATGTTGGAGAGTTGAGAATTAAAACATGGGGATTCTCTAATAACCCTATGACATAATTTAACTCAAAAAAATGATTAATATAGAGATGAATACCAAAAATTCATAGATCACTAACGATGACACATATCTCATCCATCATCAATAGCGGATCCAAAAATCCATATAGGGGTTGTGATTTCTTTATAATTGATGTTCTTTCCTCATTCTTCATTCTAAAACAATGAACGTAGATCAACCCACAAATAGATTGATCCATGGATTGTTTTTTTTTGTAGTAGGTTTATCAAATTCGGGGACTTGAATTGCAGGGTAGATTCATGTGTTGAAATCCCAAAACCTCAATTTGATTATGCACCTCTAATGATGAAGGAACACGCCGACACGAACAAGGCCCGAGCCCATCCTCATTGCGGGTTCTTGTTCATTTTTTGTGGATGAAATTTTAGAATGGAGGGAAGGGAATTCAAGGTCTTCTTTGTGAAGGAGACACCCTACAGAAGATGGAGGCACAAACATTGCAATGAACAGACCACTGGTGTGGACCCGGTGGTCTGCCGAAGCAACGGACGACATGCCAGCACCGACAGCAGGTGGCGGCGCGCCACGACGACACCCACAAATTTGTGACGGCGATCCATGATGGTGAAAAACTAATAAAATGCAGCCCATATTCCATGGAGGTGCAGCAAGGGCTGCCAGCTTGGGCTGATGGCATGCGAGAGTGACGCACCGAGTGCATGCCGCGATGGAGAAATAGGAGGGCACAGCCTGTCAGCCTCATCGGTGTGCTGGATACGCGACACCAACTGTCACCGCATAGAGGAGTGGCCTACATATGCAGGATGACTTTGAACGAAGGGGTTGGCTGAGTTGATAGGTCATGCATGCCCCCAACCAGACAGAGCTAGCGAGTTAAATCCGGGTCACTATATGGCATGAGCAGGAAAAAGATACTGATCCGCCAGAGCAAGCCAGGCCGGATAAAACTAGGTCATTGGGTGTCTCGGTGGAATGGACCCACAGCCAGCCAAGGCTGGTTTGGGTAGAGCCCAATGGGAAACACAGATAGGTTGGGTCATGTGGGACCCTGGGCCGGGTCGGTTAGGTCCATCCGATCCAGACTGACTAGGCCCAAACCAAACCGACCCCTATGGACTAAAACGCATGTATCTTGCAAACTAGGCATATTATTGATGAGACGTTTGCGGAATTGGTACACTGTCTATGAGGCGGTCCATTTGAGATACTCTATGTGAATTTTGGAAGAGGTTTTATTATATCTGATTTAGACCAGAATCGAATCCAACAACACCCTTTTAACAAAATGCCCATATCTTACTGATCGGGCGTCCGTTTGATGTGTCATCTATTGCTTTGGGACCATTACGATGAGACCATCCTTTGGGTTACTCTATGTGGGACCTTTTAGAAACTACGGTTTGAATTATGGCTTGAGGAGAATATTTTTCGAAAATCATGCATGCTAAGTGGGGGAATCCAGTGGCTGGCTGCGATGTAAAGAATGAATAAAGACCCTTCTTGGATCTACAATAGAGCAAACCTCCATGGATCATCATAAGAGAGACCCTTAGTGGATCATCATAAGAGAGACCCTTCATGGATCTGTAAAAGAGATCCATTTGTGGATCTTTATAAGAGAGAACCTTCGTGGATCAACATCAGATAGACCCTTCGTGGATTAGTGTGTGAGCGGACCTTCATGGATCAGCATCAGAGTGACCCACTTCTTGGATCACCATCAGAGTAACCCATTTCATGAATCATCATAACATCAACCGTTCATGGATCATCATAAGAGGGACCCTTCGTGGATCACCATAAGATCAACCCTTTGTGGATCATCATAAGAGCGACGCTTCATGGATCGGCCTGAGAGGGACCCTTCATAGATCAACAGTAGTACAACCCTTTGTGGATCAACCGTAGAGCGACCCTTCATGGATTAGTAGTAGAGAGAACCTTCATGGATCATTAGAATAGTGACCCTTCATGGATCAACACTAGAGACTCTCAATAGAATAAGATGATCTAGTTTTACTACTAACCATCTTCACATTTGTGCTTAATTTATTCATGGTGTGAGTTGTGTCTTTATCACTGTACTTTACCTTGTGATCATTGTTTTTGATATTCTTTGATTGTGGATTTTTGTGAGACCCAAGTTTATCTCAAGGTCCCTACAGAGTATTGTTATTCTCAACCCTACATGAGCTTCTCTTGGACTTGTTGTGTTTTTTGTAGACGAAGGACAACTTTGACTTGGACTTTGGGAAGCCAGGGCTAGATGGTGCTCAAAGGTGGATCGATAGACATGGTGCACTGTAGTGACATCCAACATTGAGTTGTACGTACCCTTTAAAGTAGGATATTTGGTGGGAGTCCTTTGGATCTTTACTTCCTTTTCATTACATTCCTTTCATTTGGGCTTGTATTTTGACCCCTTTTACACCATGTATTCCATGTACTTGATGTTGGTTTTAGTTTATACCCTTTTACTCTCAGTGGTGGTGCTTTGTGGTGGTTGTACTAGTTTGTTCCTTTTCTGGTTTTCTTTGTGCAGTGTGCCATGTCTCTATGTTTACAGGTTTAAATGAAATTCCTTCCCTTTTTGGGATATGCCTTTCAGGCACCAGTCACCAGCCCCTAGCCTATGGAAGGTGGGCTTGGGGTAGTCATGACATGGGCCCCAGGGGATGGGTTGTGACATGTATGGTGAAATTAACCATTCAATGAGAGTTTATTTTAAAAATATTTAAAATACCTAATGTGAATTATAGTCAAAACTAAATCTATAGAATTAGAATGACCAGAAGATACCCAAAATGTTATAAGATGGAAGGTCTTTAGAAAAGGAAGTTGAAATGTATATAGATAATGTTGAGATAACTTATGGTATTTAATATTAGTTAAGTGATTAATGTTCTGTTCTTTTGAGGATAAATATATATTTTTTTGGAATACAAACAGTTGTACAAGATGAATTGGGTGTATATTAAGTAAACTAAATGAAATTTAAATGATGAATGTCTATAAGAATATGGGAAAAAATATATGTGTTTTTAATAGAATATGGTGAAAAAATTGATAGTTTTATTTCATCAAACATTATAGAAACTATGAGTTGAATTAACTGAAAATAGATAAACCAAGGAAAATTTAAAACATGGTGTAATTGAAATGAATTCAGAACAATAGAATAATAAATTCAAATCAATATCTATTTGATGTACTAAAGTATTCAAAAAATTGTGTAAAGATAATGTATTGGAATAATCAAGAGAAGAATAAATTGAAGTCTATGAATTCAAATTCATAGAATAATGAAAACTGATTTCACATTATCATTTTAAAGTCACAACAACTATAAATATATAGAAATGAACATTAAATTATGACAAATATTATAGATATGATTCTAGATGAGATTTTTGTTGTGTTAAACAGAGAGTTAAATATAGGTTTTATGGTGATTCGAAATGATTTCGATATGATAAAATATTTTAAAAGTAATTGAAATTGGAATGATATGGTATTTTTGGAGCTGGGATATCTGAAATAATAAATATATTTTATGGAAGGTTAATTCAATAAATTATTCAAAGCTCAATAATATAACAAAATTAATATATAAAGATAGAGTGCCACAATAAATAATAAAAAAGTACACATGGAGTAGTTGAACTACATTCCTCAAATGTTCATCGGGGATGATTTCATGAGAATAAAAAAAATTATATTTTCGAGGTTGTAGAATGAGTTCCCTAAATATGCACAACTGAAAGTTAATAGAAAGGATGATACTAAGAAATGACCTGGTGATTTTCTAGATGTCAAAATTTAAGGTAATGAGATACACATAATTATATTACTAGAAGAATATATAGGATGATATACAAGATAAGTGTAATGTAATATCACAAGGAAGTTGAATATTCATACATGAGGAAGTTCATTAAGAACCTATGAAGAGTGGTGCTTCTAGTATAAATAAGTCAACCATTCCTACTAGAGGGAATAATTTTATTATTGGGAGATAGATTAACTACATGTGAAATATTGTGGTTTAATAGTTCAAGTTGATATTTTTCTCTTGGGTAAAGGATAATAACATCCTAGCTGTAACACATATGAGAATAGTGAAAATCAATGACTTGGTTTAATAACCCGATGTATCAAGGATTATGTTTTAGACATTGTGTCTGAACCCTATAAAAATTATTACGTGCTGATTACTTTACATTATCTACATTTCTTGAGGGAGTAAGTATTTAAGGTGCACATCGAATACCTATAAATCATAATCGATAACATAGGTTCGATCAACTTGATTGAAGAAATTCTTTATACTGAACTCAACCAGAAATTCTTTTTCACCCCAAGTTTTACATCCCCTATAGGGTGAATATAATACCACTAGTAAATAAATTAGATAATAAATTTACATAAACCAAAAAAACCCCTAAAAATAAATAAAATCATAAATCAAAGAACATCCAACTTTAAAACCATAATAAGTTAAAAACTCATGTATAAATCCTCTTATTTAGGAAAATGATTCATTGAATTTTTTCATTCAGATAACCTATATAAAATTTTAATCAGAATAGGGTTGAATTTTAATTGTGAACTCTACCCATTATTCCAATGAAATATAAATAAAATATTTGGAATTGATTTATAAAATATTATATGGACAATATATTTAATATTTATCTCGGTTAAAATAAACCATGAATCCCATGAATCCATGGTTCTATCAAAAACTAGAATGAAACGAAAGTAACTACATCAACCGATGTAATAGTGTCACCTTTGATGAATATTTGATTATTAGGTCATGAGTAGAAGTTAATAATCCCTTGAAAATAAAAAACACATTTTCAAAAAACATTGGCATTAGGTTTTTCCACCATGGTTTTTATGGTTAGAAAGACTTGATAGCCATAGAAAATGGGGATAATATGAGAAAATAAGGTGAAACGGACCCTAACCATGAAATTTTGTAGAGAGACTTAGAAAAAATCCTATGTATTTCACCATTAAAATAATGTATAAATATACTTTCATCTAGGTAAGGTTCCTAAGACCTCTCATTCAATGTGAATAAAGAAAATAAGGAATGACCAATTTAAAATGTCCCAAAAGACCCAAATACTCAGTTTTGCATATTTCATGGTATGCCCGAACAATTTACAAAATCATTTGGTAATTATTTCATAATTATTCTAATCTAACTTCAGCATGGCACCCAAATTAGATTCACTGTTTAGAAAAGCATACAGAAACCATGAGACATAGAAAATTTTCAAAAAAAATATATCTTTCAAAAAAACACCTCAAACTCAATTGAATATGTAATGTAACTAATATATAAACTTATAAGTGACATTATGGTTTTAAAATTCTCCCAAAAATTCTACTTTCTATCCTTACAATTCTTTAGAAACCTTTTAAAAAATAGAAATTAACAATGTACCACATTTTAAAAAAAGGATTTAGTTTCCTCACAACCTGCTAACGTCTAGACTCAAATTACAAAAATAATGTCTATCAAGTGAAATATCCCATATAGAATCTAGTATCATTATTCAAAACATATGATGAATAATAAAAGTTATATTCACTACCAAATTTAAAAAAAGAGGAAACCATGGTGAACTCATCCACGGATGAGAAATATGTAATTTTTGACCCCTTCAATATTTCTATAATATATAAATACCAGAACATACAAACCCATTATTAATTTCTAAAAATTACGTAAAATTATATAATTAAATCATATTAAACACCAAATAATCATATTTGTTTATAAATAATGTGTCTCAATAAAACAACCCAACCAGAACAGACCATAAAGGGAAATTTTAGTAGAATGAATACATAACCTGGAGACTTAATTTTGGAATCCCTTAAATTTATAATTATTTTAATTAGATTAATAATTATGGGAAATATATCATAATGGGATAATAAACATCAAAAAAAATAATTCATATAATGAGACAAAAGAAATGAAGAAATTCCTCAGATGACATCTGAATATAAATTCCATAAGTGAATTAATTATTCCAAAACAATGTAGAATTATATAAAATATTCAAATTTTATAAACCCTAGGTTAATTAATGTGTTATACATTACATGAAAATGGATGGGGTAATCATATAATTTAGAACAAGTCACATTAAAAATAAAAATACGTGTACTCAAATTTCATGTAATTTTTCTTCTAACTCATCGAGGAAAACACCATGACATACTATTACCTAGATTTGGGAAGGTTCTGAGGCCTGTAATTTTATTAAATTATAATCTTAAAAAAACTGAGAAGGTGAAAGATGTATCTAAATATATGAATGGTACTTGGGGATATTTTATATGAGGGATAAAAGTTCCTTGATTTCCCAGAAGGAAGTCAAACTAGTGGCTTCTATCCCACTAAAGTAGTTATTATAGGTTGAGAAGGTAGTTCAATATCCTGATTACCTGCCTCATTTGGATCATACAACTTCTTATCCTAGTTTATTAGATAACCTTCATTGATGAAATATGTGGTTGTAGCATCTCTTAACACAGGTTGTCCCACAAAAATAGCTTCATGAAGATATCATAGTTGGACTCTTCCACATATGTAGTTAGGCCAAATATTAAAATCAAAGAACTGATATTGGAATACATTTATCATATAATAAATCATTCTATAATAAAAGTATCTGGGACCAAATTGGGGGAAGAAGGTTACCAGTCTGGTGAAATGTCTAGAATAATTTTTTACAAATTGATCAAATTGATTAATTCTCCGGATTTTTAATTGATTAATTAACTTCACATCCTTGATATAATATCATTTGATGAAAATTTTCATAAAATACTCCCAACGCAAACCCTCAAGTAGTTGGTAAGGGATAATGGCCTAACACCATTTTAGACCCAATCCTTCAAATAAAACTATGATACATTTTACCATTGAGGATTCAAATGTTTATAATGAATTAAAAATTCCATCGACCATATCTACAAACTACTCTCATTGAGGTCATTTTTCATCTCAAAAGATAGGTGTATTTTGATTTAGATACTTTCATAGAAGATCCATAATCTATTATGAACTAATAAATTTCACATAGCCAAAATTCTATGTAGATTCAGTGATTAAGAATATCACTTATGGGTCATTAGAATAAATAACCAGAAAATTTATACATGAAGAATTATTTATTTGACATGTTAATTTTTTTTCTAGGAGTCTTATTAAATAACATCACAAAATAAAAAACTAAATTAATAAATAAATAAAATTCCAATACACTATAAATAAAATTATATTAAAAATAAACCAAAACCTAGAAACTTATTTTATATCATTAAATTAAAATCTATGACAAAGTCTCACAAATACCCACCAAAGTAATCTATAATGTTTCCCTATTATTCATAATCATTTATATCATAAATTAATTATTTTATTTCTAAAACATCACACATGACAGCCTTTTATTCAAAAACAGAAAACATGGTTTCCAAAAATAAATTTTTATGATAAAAAATGTTACTAAAATAGTCATTTTAAATATTTTATGATTATCATGCATACATTGAAAACACTATATATTACTTGAAAACAATAAAACTTAATTTTTTAAAAAGAAAATAACACACCCAAAATCATTCTTTCTTCAAAATAATTTTTTAACATAATTCAAAAACCTTACATAAAAACATTACCTAACCCATAAATCATACTCTAATACTCATAAAGAAACAAAATAAATCATGATGCCAATTTGGAATGCCAAAGGGGAGAAAACAATTATGATTCAAATGTTTTTCCACTACTTGTGATTTGGATGTATGGGTTTTTATCTCATGAACCAAACATGTGAGTGTGCTTTGATCTTAACAAAATGGGTGTTGATAGCTTACACATAATTTTATAAACTGTTCACTATTACCATGAACCTCTATATTTCCTCTTAGTTTCACCATAAAACATGGAATTGCCCAAAAATTCTCATGAGATATCCAAAAAATTGAGAGAAGTATAAAATTATCTTAAAAATCCTAACAAATAATCAATAATAATACCAAAAGTTGTTGAAAAACTCACAAGATCCCATGGTAACTCAAATATCAGTATGATTAAGAGTTGGGTATACTCTCCCCTACACTTGCCTCTTAAACTCGAATGGTCATACCAACAATCTATCATGACATCCCAAAAAAAAGGCTGGTTTGATACAATTTTGTAATGAACTGTCCTAAGATGACTGGACCCATCACTTGTAACACTCCACCACCCGGACAAAATTGTGTTCCTAATCTCCACTAGTTAAGGACATGTAATAGGGTCTCAAATATAACCATTTAGAAATTGTTTCACCGTAATAAACCAAAAACCCTCATCATATATGTTACCTCATGATCCAATATTAAATACCCATAAGATATAAATTAATGTACATCAAAAAGTATACTCAAAAATAGAATCCAACCAAATAGAGCCTAGAAAAATTTAAATAAAAACATAGAACATATACTATAACATTACTAACAAAATTTAAGCTAATATATACAATTTTTGAATCCAAATATTAAATATTTAATGGTAAATGAATAATGTAGAGATAAATACAAAAAATTCCCAAGAATGATTAAAATATACTGTTACATAAATTAAGATACCACCCCATGACTAAGAGTCACCTTATAAGAATCGAATTCAACCAGAATTCCCATGGAAGTGTGGAATGAACTCAACATGGAAGTCTAAACTCTATACTTTCATAATACATTGATAATACATAACCACCAAGGTGAGTATCTTGGATGTGAGCCAATCATCAGTAGGATACCACCAATTATCTATACCATAGTGTTTAAAATAGAAACCAAGACAACTAGTTTATATATAATGTAAATTAAAAAGTTTCATGTAACTTTACATGACATGAAAAAAACATCACACCAAAGATCCACTCTTAAAAAAATTTCTTTATAAATCCAAAATTAGGTCCAAATTTACATTTCAAAATCATCTACTCAAAAATAGTTTCATTTAAATAGGGTAATTATATAGATTTCTATATTCACACATTATCATTTTGAGATAAACCAACCCATTATTTTGAAATTGTTAATATAAAAACAAAAATATAATAATTTTAATGGAATAATATAATAAAAGTCACTATAAAAATTAGAAAAGGGTTAAAAAAAATATAATGAGAAATTATGTAAAATGAAGGCTAAACCATAGATGAACCATCATATAAAAAGTTTGACTAATAGAAGAATATAAGTAGGTCATATGATGAATAATCATAATATGAGCATATAATATTATAATTATCATGGGTAATTACCTTAAGACTAATGAGTAAATACATTGATGTGACTAGGTGGTTATAACTACAAGAAAATGTTTTTTTCCTAGGTAAAAACCACTAAAAGTACTCTCACTAGACATATCATGGAACCCTCCCAAATAGGGAAGAGAATAAATCTATTATCTAATATCCAATTCATTATATCGAGAACTAAAATAACCAAATATTTTTTCCAACTTATGAAATTAGGTTTACAAATAAAATATGGTAATGGGGGTGGGAAAACATTATCATCCCCTAGTCACATAATAATAGTATAACACTAGGAATGAAATCTCAATATAAACATTCTATAACACCTACAACACCCCTTTAATGAGGAGATCATTCACATTTACACAATCATGAATGAGTAATCCAATCATGTAAAAATACACTCAAACATGAATAAACTGTAACCAAAGGGAATCTATAAGAGTGTAGAATATAATCGAGGAAATTATTTTTTTAAAATGTTCCAAATATGCATTTTATTTCAAACTAATTAAAAAAAATGTTAAATATATTCTTAGGGAAACTAAATTGAAAAAAGTGAAATAAAAACAATTATTAGGAAATATAAAACCACAATAACACCAAATAATTAAAGCCAATATACATTTACATAAACCATGAGCACCCCTTAAAATAGGAAACTTATTAAAAGATAGACCATCCAACATTAAGAAAGATATTGATTTTTAAAAAAATTTGTTGTCTTTATGAAAAAACCTCATTGATGTTTTATAAAAAATGTAACATCCACAAAATGATAATTGAAATGGAAATGACCTTGAATTATGAACTCCATTCTTTATGTAAATGAAAAGAAAGATAATCTGGGGATTTTGTGTGTGGAAATTGTTGATAGATAACATTTTCAAACTTTATCAAAGTTGAAATTGACCATTTAATCCAAATAATCCAATATTTTCTCATATAAAATTAAATAAATAAAAACACATACATCAATTTTCATAATCATTTTAACATTGATGAAGATTAGGGAATTGGGACATGAGAGGAACATTACGATCCCTTGAAAACAGTAAATCCAATTTTAGGTAATCTTACACATGATTCTTAGCCACCATGGCTACTAAGGTCAAGGAATAGGGGATAAATATATAGAGAATTGTGAGAAAAGGGAATAATAAGAATAAAGAAACAATAACACCAAATCTTTTAGGATAAACCCAAAAGAAATACCCATTATTCCACCAAGGATAGGAAAGGAAGAGGGTCAGCAGGGGAAGGTTCCATGGATGTATTGTGTAATGTGGGTAAATAAAGTAATCAATCCTATATTTAAAATAAAAAAACAAAATACTGATTCTTGAAGAAGATTCTTGGTTTAACAACATGGTTTACCAAACCTTGTGGTAACCATGGCCGCTATAATTAGACTCAATTAGTTGAATAGTTTAGCTACATGGTTTAAAAAAATGTGGGGATGATGAAACCTTTATAATTGACAAATTTTTAATATCATTCAACCCAAAACACCTATAACTCAAGATAATTATTAATAAAAATGATATATATAGAAAATTAAAATTTTGGTGTCATAATTAACCCCACCATTCCAGTCATCCTCCATAAATTAATCAAAAAATTAGTAAAAGAAGAATCACCAGACTACCTCAACTAAAGGTTACATTGTTTCCTCACAATCCACTAGCCTTTAAAATCAAAATACAATAATTTTATCTCCATGGGAAAATATCACATTTGGACTCTAAGTTAACTGGTAAAAAATATTCAATGAATTATAAAATATATACTCTCTTCCGAATATATAAAAAATAAAACCCAAGTTGTCCTATAGAGTGATGAGAAAAAATGGATATGTCATTTTTCTAATATTCATTGTCTCTGGAAATAATTGAATATTAAAACATACTAATATTTTCCATAATTCTATTTAGATCAAATATTTAAAAGAAAATATACATCCACAAGATATTCATAGGATAAAAATAATTTATCTCAATAGTATATCCAATCAAGAAGATACCTAAGAGGGGACCTTTAATATAGTAAATATTTCACATGGAGACATAATATAGGTCTCCTAACCATTAATAATTATTTATATAAGATGGAAAATGAGGAGAGATATATGAATAGATTCACATACACTTTAAAAATTATTGATACACCTAATACTAAGATAAAATAAATAAATAACTTCCTCAACTGACATTTAAATCCAAACCCCATAAGTGAATTACTTCTTCAAAAACAGTATAAATGAATAAGAAATATTAAATATGTATAGAAACTAGGTTGTTAACACTTTTAACCATTATTGAAAAATTAAATTGGGAATACATATATTGTATATAAAGTCCCAACAATAATTTAAAACGATGAACCCAAACTACTTACAATTAAACCGTTAACAGATTATAAATATCAACACCATAGACTTGTACACCGATTTGGGTGGGGCGTGAGACCTATTATTATATCATCTATTTATATTAAAAAACCTCTGATGGTGAATGAAGCATCCAAATAGATGACACATCCTTATAGATGTTGGACAAGAGGGATTAGAGTGTTTTTATTTCCTACACTAAGATCATATATGTAGCTTCCCTCCAAATAAAATGGTGATAATTGGTGGATAAGGAAGTTCCAAATCAAAATTACGTCCCTAATTTTTCATATATAACTTCTTCACACTATGGTTATGACCATAATTAATTAAAAATGATCATTTAAGATCATTTCGTACTTCAAAATATCCCAAAAATTTATCACAAAGATGATAAACATATAGATAACTTATACTTACATAGTTAGGACAAATTAAAGTAATACTAAATAGAAATTGGGACAAATGAATCTTCTAAAAAATGAACCTTATTAGAATAATGGGTGAGTATCTTAAGTAAGACGGGTTTGATTTTGGTAAAATATTCAACATATTCTTTTATCAACTAATAAAAAAGATAAATACTTAGTATTTAGAATTATTTAATTACCTTACCATGATCAATATAATAAAATTGGATGAAAAATGTCATAATATACTCCCATGACATATCATGAATTTGTTGGGCATAAATGATGGTATATCTCAATTTTAGACATAAACATTCAAACAAAACAAAGACACATTTATCTATATAGGGTTTTACGGTTTTTGAAGAATCAGAAATTCCAGAGACAATATCTGGACACCCCATCACCCATTAAGGTCCATGATCACCATAAAATATTGATGTATACCAATTTTTAACTCCTGGAAGTGATTTGAAAAACCAAGAAGATCTAGGACCTTCCACTATGTCTAGAGTCTAATCATAGATAACAATAGAGAAGAACACTATTGGGTCATTAGAAATACGAAAATAACTAATTCATGAATCATTTCTTCCTTGACTTTTTTTTTCAGAGATCATATTTGAAATCATAAAAAAAATTCATTCTGTACATAATTAAAACCATGATACGAAGGAAATATAATCACAAACCAGAACCATGAAACTTATTTTGTTTCTTTCCATTAAATTCAAGTAAAAAACTAGTGATACCCATCACAAAGTAAAATATAAACAATCATTAATCTATGAAATCGTTGGTATCCCCATGTAAAAAGCTTATTTCTAAAACAACAGGTATGACCCCCTTTTAATCTGGAAACCAAAATATGGGTTTTCAAAAATACTTTTTAGGATAACAAATATTACTAAAATGATGAATTTAAATATTATAATTTTATAATGTATAATTTTAATCTCCATAAATAAATTTAAAAATAAAAAACTTTTAAGGCAAAAAATACACAATATATCTTTTTATTCCATAATAATAATAATAATATTCAAAAACATTGCATAAAAATATTACATAACATATAAATCCCACATGGTTACTCATAAAAAAAATAATTAGGATAGAAATATATATTTATAAAGAGGTTAAAATAAAAATGTTTTAAAATTTTTACCATTATTATATGTTAGGCAACATGGTTTTCCATGTTATTAACTGTTTATGTGAGGGGCATTACTATCTAAATTAGGTCACCTAGTTTGATGATAGTTTAAAAGACCCTACAACATAATCTTACACCCCTGGATTTCTCCCATTTTTTCCATAAACTAGGAATTTTCTAAAACTGCTCATGGAATATCCCAAAACTCATAGAAAAAGAAAACCTTATGAAAAAACCTAAAAAGTAATCAATAAAAAACTGAAAAATGAATTAAAACTCTTGAATAACCATGATAAATCAATGGTTTTTATAAAGAATAGTTTTCCAGAAACTCCCCTATACGTACCTCTCATAAACCAATGATTCTATCTCTAGTCTACCATTACTTACCCAAATAATATAAATCCACTCTAATATAAATTTATAATGAACCATCCAAGGTCAACTCAAATCATCAACTAGATTCTTTCAGCACTGGCATCAAAGCATGTTCGAAATTTTCACATGTTAGAATCAATCACCAGAGGTATCAAATATAAGTACTTAGGAATGGTTTTATCATTAAAAACACATAAAACACATCATATATTCTACCCAATGATTGGGTTTGTAATATTAATAACATGTAAATTAGTGCACAAAAACAACTAGATACAATAGTATAATCAAACCAAAAATAATCTAACCAAATAGAAATAATATCATAAGACGCATGAAAATACATGACCAAAAAATGTAAATTGATTAATATATGGAATGAATATAGACCCTAAATATTTTATGATAATTGAAGGATGAAAAATACAATACACAATAATCCCTGATTTGAACTATAATTCCATGAAATCGACCAAGATACCACAATGTGACTGATAATATCCCACCAATAATCAATATGCACCCAACATCCCATGGAAGTGTTGAATAATCCTCACATGGATTCCTAACCTATATAGCTACAAAATATATAAGTACTACATACCCAATAGGGTGTGTATGTAGGGTGTGATCCAATGTCTTGTAAGATGCCACCAAGAATCCATACCTTACCATTTATAAGATAAATCAAGAATGAAGGTTTGAAAATAAATAATAGTGAATAGTTTACTATACATTTACATGATTAAAAAACACACCCAAGTTTATATATCAAATCATTTCTTTTTTAAAACAAAAAATGTATTCAGATTTACATTTATAAATCATCCATTAAAAGAATACATTCAAATAAGATAATGATATATATATTTTCATTAAAATACAAGAATTTATATAAAACCCAATAGTTTTTTTTGAATCCCTTTATGTACTCCTCAAAATATAATACATGAAAATCTATAATAATATAAAATGAACTCTATGTAGAATCATTAATGGGTTTAAAAAAATATAAATAAAAAATAGTTGACATCAATGTTTCAATCATAAATGATCCATCGCATTAAAACTGTGAATAATACATGGAAATCAATAGGGTTATATACCAAATAAATAATAATAAAAGAATTTTACATGATACTAATTATGTAAAATCACCTATAGACAAATGAGAAAATAATTTTACATGCTTTGGTGGAACCAACCATTATCCTATATTTCATTCTTAATTCAAAACCACTTAACATCATCTATTTGGCCTCATAGGTTCACCCTTTTAGTTGGGGAAGATCATATAACTTCGTTCTACTAGTCAATGTGTAATGTAAACTAGTACAACACACACATAATTATTTCATACATAGTAACATAAGTTTCCCTATTAAATTATTTAATGGAGGATAGAAACCTTTATCATTTACCAATCACATAATAATATCATAACACAATGAAACACATATAAATATAAACTTTTAATCTAATTTAGAGAAAACCATTAAATAATAATCTCTTCCTATATAAAGAACCAACTATGTGTAATCTAATTATCTATAAAAAACTGAATAATAATTAATCTCTAACCAAATTGGCTCAAAAAAGATGTAGGTTATAAACATTGAAATATTTTTATACATGGTTCCAAATTGTGAATTTGATTTAAGATAATAACTGTACAATTTAATTCCATTTTTGTGAAACAACATTGAAAAAAAAATTTAAATGATATCCATTTATAAGAAATATCAATATATATCCAAAATAAACACATATATCCAATAATACATTAACATAAACCAATATCACCCCTTAAAATATTAAAATCCATAAATCGTGGAACATCGAACATTAAAAAACATAATAATTTCAAAAATATTGTATAATTATTTTTATTTATTAAAACCCCTAATTTATGTATTATCAAATATTAAAATATCATAAAATTTGACTTGGTATAGAAATTATATTAAATTTTTAACTCCACCAAATATGTAAACAAAAAAAATAAAGTTCTGAAAATAGTTTTGGAAACCATATTTAAAAAATATATTCAAATTTTATATAAGTAAAAAAATAAACCATTAAACCCCAAGAATGAAAGTTCCTCTTAAATAAAATTAAATAAAAAGAAACACATAACTCAAAAATTTTAATTATTTCACATTCAATGAATATTAAAAGATTAGTCGTGAGAGGAGCTTTACAATCCATTAAAAACAAAAAAAAATACAACATTTTAGAAAATCGTAGATATGATGTTCGGATACCTTGGACCTATGTTTATATATTAGGGTATAATATTTGATAATATGATGAGAATAAATTTAAAATGATAATTAGGACCTTCCCTCAATATTTATTTGATAATCCACTAAAAGAAAAAAAAATATTCTACGAAGGGAGGAGAGGAGAGGTAGAGGTTTTGTAGGGATGTTCTATCAAAAGTTTTATTAAAAGTGGATAATGATATAAAATAATCACAATTTAGAAACACCATATGACTAAAATGACCATATTTGAGTTGTTTTCATTGTTTTAACATATGGTTTACTAAACTATTTTTAAACCACGTGACCACCACTGTAATTGAACTTCATAAGGCCACACACATTAACTGTAAGTTTTAAAAAATGGTGTGGATACTATAAAACCTTAAAATGCTTCCAATTTTTCATATCTTATATAAAAAAAATACCAAAAAATAAATTTAATAAATAAGAGACTAATTTGAACATTTAATATGAAATTATCAATGCACAGAAAGAATGGATATACTTGAGAATACTCTTAGTTGACTACACTTAATCCCGAAGTATTGAGGAAAACATTAACTCAATTGAAAATTATCTATCACCTATAGGGAATATACAAATTCAAACTAAAAATAGATTTTTTCCATCGAAGGTATGCCCCATCTATCACAAGGATAAATATAACATCTTTACACTAATGTGTCCACTTTTACTAAAGGGATGAATTTTTTTCCCTAGATACCATTCTAATTTATGTTCAATACATTTACAAATATTTCCAAAAGTCATTACCAACACACTTATGTTTATGTTAAATCCCAATAAGTCCTTCCCGAAATCCTCCTTCATAGACACACAATATGTATGATAGATTCATCAATAAATCATTGGGACCCTCTGTAACTAGGTATTTCCTTGATAAAAAGGGCCTATGTCCTTGGGAGTCTAGGGGAACTAAATTTAGATCAAGACACTTTACCTAAACTATCTCAATCAGAATCAAAATCCCTCAAACGCATTATTAGTATCCTAGGTATAATCAATGACCAATGACATAATGGGATTTTAAACTAGTGTAAGATCAAACTTTTATTTTATAGTTTTTCTTTACCCATGCATCCAACCATCCTTCCCCCCAATGTAGTTACCAAAAGTTAAGATATGAATCCATGTGGTTCCCTGATATAGTGTAAGCCATAATCAAATACGGGGGCTTATTTTTATGTTCCAGACTAAACTATTAATAATAATTTTTCATTTTAGTCAATTTAACGTGTATTTTAATTGATTAGAGGTGTTTCTAATCATACAACCTTAAACTATAAGACATGATTGTCCTAGATTATTGATTATGAATGTATTTTGATTAGTCTATGATTGAAAAATATAAAAGAAACCACAATATTATTTGACACATGACCTTAAAATGCATAATGCACATCATTAAATGACACCAACCTATGCAATTTTTTGATTAAATTTACTGGGATTCATAGAAAGAATTTATGATGATTCTAATACCAACTCAAATACACCTATTAAATATACCCTATTATGCCTTCTTGGATGGATAAAAACTCAAGTTTACCCATATTTTTATTGTATCTTTCCTATGTGATATGCTTTAAAAATTCTATTACTGGTGATTATTTCGTAACCCACGATCCCACTTGTGAATATTCTATAAACTCCATTTAACCCTTTAATTCATTGTTGATGGAATGAAACTCTTTTATAACCCTCTTATATAGTATCCACTTAATTGTATACATTATACTAAAAATAACATAATTTGTGATACACTACTGAATATATGATTTTTTAGTGATAATCCATTAAAAACTCAATTTGCAGGTGACTATTCTGTGACGCATCAATTAATGGGTGAGAAGACAATGATTCGTCAACTGAGCAATGTTGGGTTAGGGAAACATATTATCAACCCATTAATCCTTCTAGGATGGAATGAAAATCTAACACACCCTCCAAAGTTGAGAATCCCCGTAATTGGTTTCATCACTCATGTCCTATTGTTAATGATGAGATAATAAACCAATCCACTGGTGATAGACTAATAAAATGAATCATATTGTTGGTGATGAGAAAAATAGTCATTTTAAAAGTGTTAATCTAATCAATTTAATATACATAATACCTTGATGAGATCCCGCATAAAACATCCATTTGGATGGTATTAAATTCTGTAGTACCCAATTATAGGGATTTAAACAATAAAGATTTCACATATACATGTCATTGTGTGATGGCCATGAAATATCTCATATTATATGAGACTAATATGATTTGCTTCAATCATAGTATTCATTCAATGTCTTGATCTATCAACCATTTTTCTATTGGGTATTCACCTTGATAAAGTGGAAGATGATATAAAATCAAATGGGATTTTAATCGGGAAGGATTTTATGAACATATACTTAAGAATATAAGATAATAAATGATTAGAAGAAAAAATAAACTATGAGATATGTCGAAACCTCAAAATATCAATTTTTATGGATGGAATTTTATGAATTGTTAAATTATGTTAATATCTAATAAACACAAAAAGGTAGTCTATGGAAAATCAGATGTTAAAGCATTAGAAAAAAATTATGAACCCAATGTTAAAGCCTTATTCCATGAATGATATTCATTGATGATTACATATGAAAAAATAATGATTTTTATCTATTAGTTTCTATTTAACCCCCACTAATCTCCCCAAACATCTAAAATATCCTCAATAAGAAACTTTTTTGTTCAAACTCACTAAATATTTAGAGAAATTTCATATTTTATGGGTGGCATAAGGATTTATAGCCACTCTAACATGGATCCTTTCACTTATTCCACTTATTTTTATTATACCACAACTCATTGGAAATTACATTCACTCACTCCAACATAGACCTTTAAAAATATAGTTAACACATTGCTTTAGAAATACAAGTATAATGGTGTGATCCAGATGTGGTAGGATACCATGAAGAACCTAATGGAGATGAGGTCTTGCATTTCAGTTCAAAAGCAAAAATCTTGTAGGGGTAGGAGGCCCCAATCAAAACAACCAAATTATTTTTGGATCCACTCCTTTTAATTGGAAAACACCTTAATATCTTATTTAGAGTGATTATAAAGGATTTCAATGACATCTATACAACTTATAGAGAGTGATATTGGAATTAATATTCCAATTATGTCCATCGTAATCACCAAAATCCATCAACATTACCTTGAGGTTTCAAAAAATATGTCATCCCTAACCACATTAATATAATCATAGTTCAGGTTATCCCACTATAGTAACATCAATCCCACACTTTAGTGGGATTCCACCCCTCTTAATATTTCTTCTAAGGCATTTACTATTTTCCTTGATGTTTAAATGAAAAACTGAAGAGAATTTTCTGTTAGGACAACTTGGAGGAGCCAACTACCATCCAAGAATTCCATGGTGTCGCTAGTCTCTTTCCCCATCCTTTTATGGGGTGGTTAAATAGCATGGTAGAAAATCATGTGATGTTATTAGCAATATATGTGGAATGAACAAAATTTCCATAAAAGATACACCACATAGCGGTCCTTCCTCTGAAAAAAAATCGATCCCCTGTTAAAAAGAGTCTCCAATATCATTACAACAAGAAACCCATATCATGATTTTACTCATTCATGAGTAGTAAATAAATAATATTTCGGAATTATTATGAAAATATATATTTTTGAACCCACTTTGGAATGTTTTTATTAACCACATGCTCCATTAGACAAAATGTTTCATTTTTAGAGATTATATCTCAAACCCCAAATTAGATGGTAGATACCCATTTTCTATAAAAGAACACTAACCCCAGGGGAAGGACCTAAGATATGAAGTCCCCAAAATGGGGTGGGGTCCATAATGAATTATTATTTATTACCAATAGTGAATTCAAAAAATTGGTTATTCAAATTTAATATAATATTGAAATATCTATCTTATGGAAAGGTAGAAATTTCTTAGTGATGTGTGACCATGATAAATAAATCTATAGGGAGACAATAAATATAGGTTTAGAATATAGTTGAATCATCTATAAAATTTTAATTTAGTACTAATTAAATTTTTATGGATTAATTCAATGTCTACGTACCTCACATGTATTCGCCCATCATCACCCATCCACACAAATTACCCAAGCGTGTGGAGTTGTACTACATTACCTACCACTACCACAGTCTATGTAAAACCTTGAATCACTTCAAGGTATGATTTATACCATATAATGGATATTAATAATGCCTTAAAATATGTAATGATCAAAAAAATTAGTTTGAAATTAAAATTCTGTTGATTGTAGGTATAACTAAATTCAGGAGACAATACAATTGTCTTCAATTTCAATGCCTTAGAATAATTGGAAGGATTTTTATGAATGTTAAGGATCCCATACCACATGTGTATATTCAATTTCTTAGAATTATGTGTCCCTATACTTGTTTCCTCTTCATGACTGATTTAAGGGCTCATATAATGATATTTTAGGCCCCACTTTAAGATACCCAAAAGGGAGGTATGCAACATGGTGACCGTTGAACGTTTGAAAACCTCAAGAGAAACAACCCATTAATACGAAAAAGAAACTATTATATTATAAATTTTGAGAAAGGGGCCAGATCAGTGATATTAAGCTATTGGTAAGATCATTCATGAATCAATCTAAATAAGAAAGTGGGTGATCAAAGGGAAGAAAAAGTAATAAAATTTAGACACCTCACATTAATTTCTCGCCTCATTTAACAATATTCATGAATAGATAATCTCTATATCCAAATTTCCCTCCAAAAGTTTCTGACATACTGGCCCTAGAGAAAAAAAGTGTTGTGTAGTTAGTTTCAATGATAGTGGAGGGATGAAACTAGCTCGTAAGGATGGAGGAATTTTTACCTAATCCCCTAAAGCCTTATACCACATGGCACGGGGAATTTTTATCCCTACCACTATCACCAAGAACACTTTCTAATAGGGTGAAGGTGTAATGAATAGTGGTATGGTCTCCTTTAATGAAATATATAATATCAAGGATGGGAACTCCCCCATGAACCATATATCAGATGATACATCTATCTAGTTACAATTTAGTAATGGTTGTATGGGTTTCATTAGGATTATGTGTCATAAAGGATCATCTGGTTAAAAAGTAAAATCCTACCACAGAAAAACTCAAAGCATCACTTGGGGTTTAACAATAAAAAATATTATAACTGGTTAGTTATAACAAAAAACATGAATGGAATAAATAAAAGGTATTCTGATCATGCTGAAGCGACAGACCTCCCTGAGGATGATAAAAATAAATCCCTCATGATACATATATATGTAGTTATTATCATCACTCAGTTAATCAAAGATCCCAAACATAGCCCTTATAATTAAATGAATGGGGAAGATTTACAGGCTGATAATATCCATCGTACTAAGGTAGAACAATAATTTTTATGATCTCAACACCAAAGGTGGTCTTAAGTTGTGGGGTACCATGTGGTGTTCCCTCATCAAATTAGACAATGTATATAAATTAAAGATAAGGTAAAATGTAGTTATGTTCTCTCAAACAACCCTTTATAGATACTATGGATATAATTAGAGTTGATAAGGATCTCATTTGATGTAGGAATGAAATTAAGAGGCTCTATAAAATCAATTTTATCCCAATATCTATGATGTTTAATAGGAATATCAGATTCCTCCTATAGGATATCCACATCATCAAGAGTGTAATACTATCATATCAAGGGTAAATACTACCCAGTGAATTGGATACATGCCACACTAATTTGTTAGGTTGACTTCACCCCTTATGGAGGACCAAGAGTTCTCCCATTAAACCTCCATATAACTCTATCTCAAAAAACTACCCAAAACATACGATACTTTTTATGGATTCAATTTAACTAGATGAAATTTTAGAGTATTTAATTTCATAAATATATGTAATTAAAAAAAGAGATCACATATATAGTTAGAGAAAAGGATATTTCTAAAATGGGTTAATTTTACTACACTACTAATGAACTCTAAGAAACCATAATATTTCAATATTTAATAGTACTGGGGATCCTATGAAACACCTCCCACATTTTGATTTCTAATATGGCCTAATGTTAGGAACCCCTTAATGATAAAAAATTTCCATGATAAAGTGATTTGTGAAGGAACTGAATGGTATAGCTTTACTCTAGTATAATAATAATGTATCATGGTCAATTTATAGTTAAAAAGACCTCCATCAACAATTCATTTATCTATTAAATATGATTTTGATTAATAATAGTATCATTGACGACTATAATAATAGGAAAAGTCAGAAAGATAAGGTTGATGAATTTATCACCCATATAAACATTGTGTAATAATCCTTGATGACGTAATTACCACAGGAATAACTTATTAAATTCTATAAAATAACATTCATGATATGTTGGTCCCTACACTAATCTTGTCGAAATAACCTAGAGGATTCATGTAATTTTTTTATTCAAAAAAACATTTTCAATACATACTTCAATGAACCATGTAAAAATACTAGTTAATACCATCACTATAAAAAATGATGAAAAAAATGAGTTGTACTCATATCCTTTAAGGAAAAATGGACACCTTCCACAACTCTCAAGACAATCATGTTTTAGTGGGAACTTCCCCCAAAAACTTAGCCTCACCAAAAATAGTTTGATAACCCTAATATCAAAGCATTAAATATTGCTGGGGATGAGGGGTGTCATTAATTTATATAAAAGAAGAATGAAATATACTCTTTTTATAATGAAAATGTTCTTAGAATATTTATATTATCATTGTTTCATGAAATGATCAAATTTATTGGAATAAAAAAATGATTTAAGTTGTGATAGATATCATATATATTTAACATATATCAAATTTTAAGGTACGCCATTCAAGAATATTTCACCTTCAATGAAATACTCTATAAATTGGTAGATGTTGGAAAAGTGACTATAAACACTCAAAGGGAATGCATTAACCATATGGTAACCACCCCTCCTGATTAAGAATGGGATTGGAAAGAAGGAACCAATAAAATACCCAAAAGTATCATAATTGGATTACTTAGAAGTTCGTTAATCATGAACATGCCATAAACCGGGAATGAATGAACCAAATAGTCAGGACCCAAATCAGCTCTTCACTACCAGTGCTGACATATTCAAAATTCAAAATCTTCTCATTGTTAACGAAATATTCACCATCAATCTAGGGAGTGTGATAAAGAACCCCAAATAGTCACTAACAAATCATATAATATAATTACCTTGTTATTTTTTGGAGGTAATATGTTCCTAGGTTCATACTAATAATTTGATATATGGGAAATAGATATGATATCTATCAAGACTTATATCTTTGGTTTTTTTATTGATATAAATTTTATCATTTCATGGAACAATGATAATATAAAAATTCTAAGAACATTCTCATCATGAAAAGAGTATATTTTGTTCTTCTTGTACAAAAATTAATTATTTATTCAATTTGGTACCATGAAGACTATTACTAGGAACCCAATGTGTTCAAAAAAGGTGTAGTGGCTTAATGATGTCCATAAGACACCCGGTAGATATAGAGAAAGTAAATGATGGGTATTGAGTACCCAGTGAAGAGTGAATGGGTTCCCAATAAGTACTTAATATGTTTTTTAAAATATTAATTAATTAACTAATTAGGTACTGTTTGGAAATATGGGTGGGGATTTCATTTCCAAATAGCCATAGGGAGGTCAAGCACTCCCACCTTCCCTATTATTTCTCTCCTCATCAAGATGTTGCATCCACCTATTTCATTTTATTTCTTCAAGAGATCTATGTACGTTGGAATAATTTTACATCTTCATTTGAATTTTATTTCATCTTTGTGGGGAGTTTTATTTCAAATATGAATTTATGTAATTTTCACTAGATTGCAGATTCCTTCTTCCTTCAGATGAATTGGTCCACAAAATCTAAAAATAATACACCTTCTTATACCAGGTATTTCTCCCAAGATATTTCCGTTTGATATATGTATGTGTATTCATTATGTTTTTTTGGATGTGGTTATGGTTGAGTGAGCTATTAGGACTGGTAAAACATGTAGTTTTAATTGATCAAGAAATTTATCAAAAGAAATTCTAGTGTGAGTATTGTCATGTGTGAGAAATTCTTGGTTGGTGGTTCTGGGTTTTTTATAACATTTATTTATATGACCATGTTATGGTATATGGAATATTAATCTTGATATTGTTCTTTAGGAACATGATGGGTGTGATCTATGTGGATGTGTGGAAATTTGATTCACCAAAATGATGTGAGAAAGACGTCTCATTTATCGATATTAGAGAGATAAAGGTTCACTAAGTTGTGCCTATAGGAGGATGTAAATTCCACTCACTGTGAGGATGATTGCATTGGGGTTATGTACCCCCTAAAGGGCCCTATAGGGTAGTGTTGACCACCATGTGTTTACTCTTATACTATAATGACTAAAAATGTTGGTTATTGATGATGATCAATAAATTGGGGGAGGGGTACACTATAGTGGTAGAGTTGAAATTATGAGGTGACCGAAATAAATGTTTGGAGAGAGAAGATCATTATATGAGTGGAATTATTCAGGGATGAAGGTCCAAATAAGATTATGAAGGAGTTGTTTCTGGGACGTTGAAAATATCCTTATTTTTAGTTCAAATGGTTTGGCATAGCTGTGAATAATTTTTTAGAGTACCTTGGTTCCTCCATGTTTGGGTAGACTATGTATTAATTTCATTAGTCCAGCTTTGGATGAATTTGGTAAAGTTCTCACCTATGGATTGATGAGCATGGAGTGATGTAGAGTGGAATAATATTTTATATTGGTTTTGCTGTGTTTTATGTTGAATGTTCCCATATACACGTGTGTTTATCTAGGGATTAAATTTTTGGTAGACTACTGAGTTCATAATGACACCATAAAGGTAGCCCAAAGACATGAACAGACTTTATATCTAATGGCATATCAATGGGAAAGGGCCTAAATTTCGGAAAATAATAATTTAATGTAATGTAGATGTACATATGGGATGTTAATGGATTTTGGAGCTGGATCGGGTGGATCTTTAGTTCCTTTCTCATGTTAGTATTTTTTTTGTTCTTTTACTCTTTTTATTATATTATTGGGCCAAAGGAAACCATTATTTATACTTTATGAATAACATGACATTGCAGATATTCATTTAGTATGGCATGTGTGATGTGTCTATTATGGTTTCCCCTAACTATTATGCTCGTATATTTATTGTTATATATTTAGATGTTTATTTTTGTTTATTATGCTATTTTTATGAAATTGGTATACACGGGGTATCATTTCCACATTATCACTAGAAGACCCTCATTTCTACTTAGTAGCCGATGGTATATCAGGAGGTTTTGCAATGTTTTGTTGTGCACACAACATAGAGCCCTTTGGTTGGTCCTGGTTGAGGATCATTCTAAAAAGTTTTCATATCATATTTTTTTGTTTGTTGTATGGTATATGGATATCTATTGATGTGTCAAGAACTTGGATAAATTCTATATTTCATTCAAAGACAACATAAATATGAGCTAAATTTTTTGTTATTAGGGAACCTGAATTTCTATTTCATTTTTTGGATTATTATGGAGAAATTTGACATGGTTAAACAATGAGTTTGACGTCAGTTATTTTTTATTTTTGAAAAGAGGATTTGATAGGAAATAGGTTTTATTTATGAATCACACTAGGCATGTGGGAATTAATTACATGAGTGCACCAACATTGGAATATTATTTTGTTTTTGAAAACTGATTTAGTTATTAGAAGTATCATGAAAAATTAATATGGTTTTTTCATATATGGATTCTTTGTTGAATTGTACATCACTAAAACAATGTCCCAGATCATAGTATCAATAATTTAATACCCTAACCTATCACACAACAAATATTAACCAGATTTTTGGTTCCATGTGGCCACAAGGGCACCTCACCGTATTCTAGAAGATGATTACTAATAACATGGGTATGAGGGGGTACCATGGGAAGACTATGAGACCTATATCAGATTGTGAAATCATAAAATAAATTACCAAGTATCATTTAAAAAGAATTAACATGTAAATATAAGAAATAAAATAGAACAATCTATAATGAATTAATTTCAACATAAAAAATTATAGTGACTATACAGTATACAAGAAGGATCACCCACATGGTCGATCACATGTACTGAATCAAGAAAATAAATAAAATACAAGTGATTCCTTACTCCTAACACCATTTATCCCCTCCAACCATACTATGGACTATAGTCCACCCTATATGATATTTTAAAACTCATGTACATACCTGACCCATATCTATTGTTAGTGAGGGATTCTCGGGTACCCACATGTAATGGATGATTGAGCCAGGTATGAGTAAAAAATAGTAGGGAACCACAAAAAGTCTCATGTACATAATTTCTAATGTATTATATTTGAATGTATCATACTCAGATAAATAAATAAATAAATATAAAATAAATAAATAACACTTATGACCCTCATATTTCATTGGGCCACCTGATACTAGTTATACCCACTTCATCATGTAATGGATGTATCTTAGAACTTTGTTTAATCATGCTAAACATAGTAACCCACCCATTCCATGAGGATGAACAGAAAAAACTATCCTTCCTTGGGACCGCATCCTTGATTGATGATACCAACTTCAGAAATTGTCAGATGTCTCTGAGCATATCATACTGATTGTTCCATCCAGTATAACAACTCGTGGGTTTCATCAACCCTATTTGAAAAGTTATAATGACATGATGGCCTTATCCTACCTAATACAAAAAGGGATAATGAACTATGGAATAAATACATCTTGGGATACAATACTTTTCATTCCTGAATATATTAATGGTCTTTGATTGTTAGTAGGACACATACCATCACTATAAGGCCCCCATCTGGATAACACATGATGTAAACATTCCACTACCAAGTAGATATAAAGACTATCCACACCTTGATAGATAGTAGACCCCCAATAAATAACATTCCATGATCCCCTGCTATAATAAAACTACTGAGATAGCATGTGATATTCCTATACATGATGCAACTATAATGTCCTGACTCTAAGTCCCTAGAAGTCTGAATAGTAACATTATTGTAAACTCTCATGACTACTCCATGACTGTTTACAATTCATTTAAATCATGATCTCTATGAGGGTGTTTACATTTCATTTATATCATGGGCACCCTGATGGTGATATCATTTTACTTATATCATGAACATCACAAGGGTGTTTCTCATTTTGAGCATCAATATATATATATATATATACATACATACACAAATAATATCAACAAATGTTACTATCCACCTAAAAAATCATGCATACCATGGTCGTCTCCCAAAAGTTTGACCCTACTCCTCAGAGAAATAATATACTCATGTCCTCAATATGGGTTCTAATGTCACGACCCAACCCTACACGGGCTCGAGCCGCAACTACCCCAATCCCACCTCCATAGGCCAGGGGATGGCGACCAGCGCCGAAGGCACAGAAACTCGGGGAGGCCTTTGCCTAAGTACATGTACACACACACGCAACACACTCAATGAAATAGTATAGAGTAAAAGAAAAGACAAGTAAAGAAAAGGGAAACTTCTCTATATAAACCACATAGTGCATCGACCTCTAACAGTACAAAGTACAAGCTGAAAAGAAAGGGCCAAAACACGCACCCAACCAAAAAGTGGCACAACCCGGAAACAGGTAAACAAAAAGAAATAGTTGACGGGTCTCCCACCTGGAACCCGGCCACAGACACCGCACGCGGTCCAAGTTCCCAAGCTCCTACGCTCCTAGACTCCACTGAAGCCACGCTCCACTTGTCCGTCGTCTGCAAGGGCGCACCAAGTGCAGGAAAATCCCAAGCAGGGGTGAGTATAAAAATACTCAGAAGGATACCCCGAACGCTCGAGGGAGAAACAAAAGGAGGCACTGAAGGGTGAGTAGTAGAGAGAATAGGGGAAAGAAAAGAGAGTACAATAGAGAGTGCATTAAAGAGTCCAGCTCAACCCAAAAAAAAGGAAAGAAGGTAGTCTTGTCCAGACACAAGGAGTTAGAAATGGTGAGAAGACGAACTTACCGTCGAGTCTTCGCTACCTATAGCAGGAGAGTAGACTCGTCCAACCACGAGAAGCTAGACACAGAAAGCACGTGGCATACCCCGCGCGCCTTCGCCCCTCCTAGAAGGAGAGTAACCAAACCCAAGAAGTGGGTACTGGAACAAGGTATATAGATATCCTTATGCTCAATCAAGAAGCTCGAACGACATCGTAAGGGGATCTCTGTCCCGTAGCCCAGCCCAATAAAAATGAGTCGCCACCAGTCCCAGAAGTAACACTATCGATGCCCAACATCACGCACGTCCGCCCCGAACCGCAAGACAAGGGGCTCAGTCACCACACTTCGACACTATCCTCTTTGGGCGGTACTGGCTCGCCCACACGGTTTTAGATCACATCACAAGAATGTGTCTCGGTGGGGAATGTGCCCCTCGTACTTAAGAGTTCAAGGGAAAGGAAAACCTCACCTCGTCACTGTCATGCAGTCGAGAGGTCTCCTCAAAGTCAAACTGTCACAACACTGACCCGCATAACCAAGGGTCCCGCTCCAGTAACCACAGAGGAAAGCCACAGGCTAGCCTAGTAGAAGGACTGAGCCTAGAATGCCAACAGGTGTCCCACTACCCAGCCCTGCTGGAGGGTAATTCATAATATGATATCGGGTGACCCACTGCCCAGCCCTACTGGAGGGTAAACCATAATACATCATCAGGAGACCCACTGCCCAGCCTCGCTGGAGGGTAGACCTTAATACATAATCAGGCGACCCACTGCCCAGCCCCGCTGGAGGGTAGACCTGGAATAAGTCGACAGGCGACCCACTGCCCAGCCATGCTGGAGGGTAGACGTGGAATAAGTCGACAGGTGACCCACTGCCCAGCCTTACTGAAGGGTAGACCTGGAACTAGACGACGGGCGACCCACTGCCCAGCCCTACTGGAGGGTAGACCCTAAGAGGTCGTCGGGTGACCCCCTTCCCAGTCTCTGCTGGAGGGTAGACCCTAATAGCGTTGGGTGACCCACTGCCTAGTCTCTGCTAGAGGGTAGACCCTGAAAGTCGATGAGTAACCCACTGCCTAGCCCCGCTGGAGGGTATAACTCAAAACTGCTCTGGCCATCTCTACTGGAGGGTATAACACTGGCCAACCGAACATGGAGTGGGTATCGCGCAACCACCCAACTCCAGAACAACTCACCCAAAAAACATTCATCGCCTATTCCATCACTGGTTGTCACTAGCACCGCTGCCGGCCGATCCATCGAGAACGAAACCAGGGGGAGACCACTCAACCCTGCTGGTCAAACAAACGAGCACAGAGCCAGGGGAAAAACTACACCCTGCTGGTCAAACAATCACCCAGAGGGACCCTCTACATCGAGAGAGGTCAAAGTACACAAAGCTGAACATGGCACGCACATGGGGCCCACACGACGTGTGGCCCCACGTCAACCCCAACCAACCGTACGAACGACTCAGGTACAAGCCACACGTACCTCCAAGTGCTCTCGTATACTCCCAAAGTATACCACATTCCATCCTAAAGGCTATCATGCGCACGACACCCAACTTCAACACAAATGCGTGACGTAACAACTCCACCTCAAAGGCCCAGGCACGGCCAACCACATCTCGTGAATCATTTATATCACTCTCCATAGAGTGCGCGATCACACGCCAAGGGTCCGCTACAAGCATGGTAGGACGAACCACCACCGGAGCACCTTTCAAGCATCCACATTTAACAAGATCGTGCACGAGGCTCCGCACAACCAAACAGATCACACCGTTGTAATCCTCGCGGAATAACACGCGAGATTGACTACTTACTCGTCTCCAACGGATACCCGACGAAAAAGTCACCAACACCGCCTCACGCCCGAATGACATCCCGTGATCCCGAGCCTTGGCCCCGAAAACAGTCGGGCGCATCGCACCAATGCGATCCCCTCGGGAAAACACGTTAAAAGCACTACTCACTTGAGTGCAATGGATATCCGGAGAAAAAGATACGTTCCGGCTCCCCACGCACAAGAGGTACCACGTGGGACCCGCACCCCGGTCCCGAAGCGCTGCCAACGGATCGCACCGTTGTGATCCTCTCGCAAAAGCACACAAGGTGGACTACTCACTTGTCCAAAATGGTCACCTGGTGATAGAGATAGAAAATCACCGTCAATGCCCAAACAGCCCTCGCGGGCCCTGCACCATCGTGCCAAATTAGGGCGGGCGGATTGCGCCATTGCAATCCCCTCATAAAAACATCCAGAATCGACTGTTGGCACGCCCCGAAAGAATACCTGGTGAGAAAGGCGTGAAACACTACACGCAGCTCGAAAGACGGCCGTGGGGCCCATGCCTCAAATCCAGTCTCAACGCCCGAAACCGCCTAGGAAATCTCCGCCTTGGTTCCAGGGGCGCAATGCCGCTGACGGCGCTCAAAACGGATGTCAAACGCGTCTGCACCGTCCAAAACAAGTTTCCCTAGAAAAACGACAAACCCCTCGACGTACGTGTCGCACCACCGAGGCCCCTCGTTTCGGGAATTAAAAATTACCAAAACCATCTCAAAGCGTTCCCCATGATGCAAGGTCCGCGCTACCGCCAACGATGCACCAAACGGACGCTCGTAGCCCGAAATACGAGCGTCCGAAGATTTTAAAAGAAAAAGGGGGGGACCCTCTTGGGCCGGACCAGCCCAGTCCGGCCGGTCCGCCCACAGCCGGCCCGCGGCCCGGCCGCGGGCCCGGCTCACTTCACCGCGGCCAGCTGGCCACGGGCTGGTGCCACCCGACCGTCCCGGATGACCGGTCTCGCTGCCCCCACGCGGAGACCCGCGGTTCGCGGGTCTCTGTCCGCCAAGGTCGCACCGCGACCCCGGGTCGCCGCCTCGTCCCAGCGAGCTCGGCTACCGCGCCGCCGCGCTGAGGAGCGCCGCCGCCAGCCGACTACCGCCAAAGAGCGCCACCGCCAGCCGATTCCGCCAAAGCCGCTTGGCCCTGAGAAAACGCCGGACCGCCGGTACTCACCGGATCAACCCAAAACCGGCCGGAAATAAAAAAAATTAAAAACCCGCAAACATCGACGAGGTGCCGCGGGTTCCTCCGAACTCCGATTTCAATTCCGAAAGAAGCGATGGAAAGAGTAAAATTCATACTACACGGCCATGGAATTTGTTCGAAGATTAAACAACAAACCGATGCTAAAATTGGGGTTCAAAGGGGGTTTTGGGATTTAAAACGCAAATGAACACCACCTACCTCCTGGGACTAAGCCCGTCGGTTCGTCGTCAACCCGCCGGGGTGGCCGTGCCTTACCGAACCGCTTCGCCTGAGTTGCCTCGCCGGAGATGGAGGAGGAGAGGGGAGAGGATTTCCAGGGGAGGGGAAATGAGGGAGAAGAGAGGGGGGGTGGGGTTTAGGGTAATTAAATAAATTAATTGACTTAAACACCCTCCCACGGCCCCGTACCCGAACTCCCGACGGGGTCGGGATTTAGCCTCCCCTAGGCTAAGAACCACGCTCTGAGCCCAATGGTGGTCTCAGAATTTTACTCCGAGACACCGTTCAAAAGTTATTAAACTTAGCGCCCGAGGCCGCCAAATTACGAAAACGCCCCTGGGACCATTTTTCACAGACAGCCCGCGCCCACGAAACTTATACCCTTCCTAGGGTAAACGACATGATCTGAACTCAATGGTACCCTCGATTATCCCATCTGAGCCACCGTTTAGAAGATACTAGAGTTTCAACATTAAACGAATTAATTAATTAATTTATTTATCTGTTTAACCTTCTGGAAGCGAGTGAGGGCTCCAAACATCCCGCGCCGACAAGTTTTATGTCGTACCTAGGGTAAACACCCCATTCCAGACCCATCCGTACACTCTAATCCCTGATTCGGTGCGCCGTTTAGGAGTTATCGCATTTATTTGGCATTTCCAGTGTGAATGCACTGAAAATTTAATTCCGGCCACACCGGGGCTCGGAATCGCATGCCATCTGAAGGCGCTGCTCTGGAATATCATCAAGAATATTCCAAAGTATTTCGTAGCAAAAACTGGGTTCTTACATATAAGGTGACACATACAATCATCACTACCCATTCCCACTCAGGTAATCTCACTTGGGTCACTTATTCCAGGGGACTTGTTCAAGACTATTATTTTCTCCAAGAAACTAAACCTCAAAAGTCTCCCGAAAACTCAATTATTTAATCTCATTCAATAGTATTATAGTAAGGGAATAAAAAACCTCTACATAATCAATGTAATAAAGGACTCACTAACCTCAATGTACAGTATCATATGGTGATTTCATCAAGACCCTTCCCATTAGAAATAACTTATGGTTGGACAAACACCCAACCTATCCAAATTTCTCATCAGGTTCTACCCACACAATTCACCACATCTTAGTGGGTAATGGGTACCCCACAACCATATCACTAGTCCAAAGTTTTAGAGTCATATATAAACCTTCACATGGCCTACCCTTAAGAAATTCATATCTACTCATCACTAACCTCTACATGGAGCTCTCTATGTGTAATGTTTTATTTATCATGTGATTGTGAAAGGAAACATGTATTAATCTAAAATTTAAAATGTTATGGGGAACATGTGCTTAACCAAGTTCAACTATGTCAAGGTCATATGGCTAGCCTAATACATTATGATATAAATGTCTTGGGGGTTTATCTTAGAATATGTTAAGATTTCTATTCTTATGTTTATTCCATAATCATTTATTATGTATATTTATTTTGTTATGTTCTCATTGATCCTGATTACTGAATGATATTTCCATACAATTATGACTCACAATTTACATTATTCCTAATATATTATGTCATGATTAATGGTTTATGATACATGTTGTATTGGGTTTGACTTAATTATATTATTTTCATGTTCATTGTATTTTCATCCCCCAATTTTTGAGAATCCTCCAACACTGATCTATTATTTATTATCAATCGAAAGATGAACACATCTAAAAATAGATCCTATTAAACCTTATTGATCATAAGGGACCCTTCAACATTATTGTACTAAAAGATATGCAGATACTCCACACCCTAATCACCACATCCTATCAGCCTCCCCCACACACTCCCACTAAGACTCACAAACATTTAGATAACGGAATATTAAAAAAATCCTGGAAGGATTAACATTTTCATGTCAGGATCCAACCAGTACTAGGGATTGATATGAAACTATCCCAAGTCTTCCTCCATAGGCCAGGGGCAGGAGACTAGTGCCGATGGCACAAAAAACTAAGGCAGGCCATTGCATAAGAAAATATACACACACAGGTAGCAAACTCAATCCATAAGTGCAGAGGAAAGGAAAGAAAGATACAAAACTTCTATAAAAAGGAAACCAAACATATATTCATCAAGCTATAAATAGTACAAGTACATGAAAAGTAAAGATAAATGGTATATTGGAAAAAATCCACACCCAACTAAAAAAGAACAAAAACCCAACAAATGGTGAAAAAGTAAACCAACTAGGAGACTTCGGCTCTTGAATCCCAAGATACGACCACCACACACGGTCTAAGCACCCTGTATCCCTAAGCTCCTCTAATATCATGATTAACCTATCTATCTTCAGAAAAGTCACACAAAGTTTGAAAAATCCCAAGCATGGGTGAGTATAAAAAAAATTCTCAGTAGAATTCCCCAGAGCCTCAAGGAAGCAACAATATAGGTACGGAGGAGGGGAGTAGTAATATATAAACAGAAGAGAGCCAATATAGAGAAGAAGGTACAACAATAGTGAACAAAAAGAATAAAACTCCCCCCAACAATAGATATTCTCATTCCAAAATACCCAAATGAGGGTGTAAAGGGATCTTAATCTGACAGATCATCCCAAGATGGTGAGTAGCAATCAGTCTTAGGCTAAAAACCATCTATGATATCCATCATCTCGTCGCAACTACCTAGTAATCACAAGTCAAAGTGGATCAAGTCAGAACACCTTGATACCGTCCTCTTTGGGTGGCACTGACTCACCCACACGTTTTTGGGTCACGTCACAAGGACACCCCTAGCTGGGGAAAGCTCCCCTATTCTTCACGAGTCCTTGTGTAAGTCAAACCACATTTTGTGTCACTATGCTACACCAACGAGGGTCCTGCTCTGGTTTTCATTGAGGAACACAACTTCCTAGTACCACTGAAGGGTAAAAATGGAATGATCATTGGGGAACAACATTGCCTAGCCCGATACTGTCACTGTGGAATGCCACTGCCCAGCCCGGTTAGAGGGTAATCTCGGTATATTTGTCGAGGAATGCCACTTCGCATCCCAGCTAGTGGGTATGCTCGGTACTGTCATTGGGGAATTCCACTTCCCTATCCACCTAGAGGGTAATCCCAGTACTATCGATGAGAAATTTCACTGCCCAGTCCAGATGGAGGGTAAGCCAAGTACTGTCATCAGGGAATTCCATTACCCATTCTAGATAGAGGGTAATCCTGATATTGTTGTTGGAGAACACCACTCCCCAACACAGATGGAGGGTTAGCCCGGTACTATCTTCAGGGAACACCACTGCCTAGTCCTTCCAGAGGGTAATATCTGTACTATCGTTGGGGAACGCCACTGTCTTTTTCAATTAGAGGGTAAGCACGATACTATCATCGGGGAATTCCACTGCCCAACCAAAATGGAGGGTATCCCAAAAGGATCAGTGGAGAACTTTGATCATCCCTACTTGATTGTACCTCTCGGAAAGCATCGAGGAACTATGATCATCCCTGCTAGATGGTACCTCTCAGAAAGCACCGAGGAAGAACACTGCAGTCGTTGAAGGTCACCTTTTCGTGTACCACCGCGAAACATCCACATTTATTTAGATCCCAAATGAGGATACGCACATACAAAAAGATCACATCGTTTGGATCCTTGAGAAAAAACACATGAGGTAGACTATTCACTCACCCCCATCGGACCCCCAATGGAAAAATTACACTTCAACGCATTCTAGTTGGAGGAAATCCCATGGGACCCACACCTCAATCTGAAAATAAATTATACAGATCAAACCGTTGCAATCCTCTTAGAAAAACATATGGGATTGACTAATCATTCACCCAGAATTGATATGCAGTGAAAAGTCATATTCCGCAGTAATACGTGCGAGCTGGGTTTCATGGGGTCCACACCTCAACTTTGGTTTAAACACCTACAATTATTTCTAAAATGTTGCATCAATTTCATGGTCATGATGCCACTCAAATCTCTCTAATCCGATGTCATGTGGGAGAGATAAGATTGATGCAAAATTATGCAATAATAATAATAATAATAATAATATTCGTTGTTTTATGGAACTGAGCTATGAATCAGAGTTTTTTTATCAAAAATTGGACTTGAATCGACCTTCTTAAATATAGGGTTACATAACTACTAATGAAAATTCAAATGGACCTCACATGTAGGAGTTATGGAAGGTCAATGATTTATTAACAATATTAAATCTATTTGTTCTCAGATGTTTCGTGGGTCTCGGTCGAAGGTTTAGTAAAAACATCCAGAATATTCTTAAAACAACCAGTCCATAAATGGGGTTATGCTGCTACTGACGACGTGTTGATTGGATGTAGCACATGGGAGTCATGAAGGTTTAAATAAATAATAATAATAATATTTTTATTAATAATATTTATTTTTCTTTTTAATTATTTATTTCTATTTTTTTCTATCACCCCTTAGGGTTTCCCCCATTCCACCTAGTTTCACATGACAATTGCCCTTGGTGCTTCCTTGTGCTGCTACTCTACCACCTCTGGCCACTTTTTGTCTCCACGTGCCCCAGTGGCCTCCTCAATCCGCCGAACCTCATAGGCTCTGACTCCTGCTTGGGCACCTACTGCACACCCGAACCATCGGCCGAAGCCACCTCAGAATGCTTTCTCCTTAGGATGCTACCACATGGAACACCACACTGCCAGCCGTGTTCCACATCACTACCTCTGTATGGCCTTCTTAGCCTCATACCTCACCAAATTCATGCCTTGAAGCCACACTAAACCACCACCCTAGCCAACAACCCCTCTCGTACCAGCCAAACCCCTAGGCCTCGCAAAATCCAGGTATGTCACTGCTGGTCAGATATCAACCATCTAATTTTCTTAATCAATGCCATTTGAGATTCATTACTTGATTGATCACGAATCCATATCTGCATTAAACAATTTGATGCGTCAATGATCCGTTTCACATCGATTCACAGTTGGTTGTTTTTCAAATGGCAAACTATAATAAAATAGGGCGATGAATGAAGGTAGAATGAATAACAAAGCATGATTAAAATAATTGAATGTTCAACCGTGGCTATTGTTCAGATTATCCTTGACTCATTACTGGTAGAAGTATGAATGATGAAAAATAACAGAAATTTATAAACTGATAAAAGAATATTATTTCAATTTCTAGGGTCGTGAAAGAAGTCATAAATTAAAGATTCAATTATCAACATGATCAAAGTTTAATCAGATCCATAAAGACACCAAATACAAGTCCTACCTCAAGTTTGGATTTATCATTGTTGAAGAATGTGCCTGCTAATGGAGGAGGATGATCCGTCGTGTTTTTTGTCGTTCGATGTGCCTTGAGCCTAGGGTTCTCTATTCTATTTTTGTAATTCTTTGTCAAGGATGAGTTCTTCCAGAAAAGGTTTATGCTCTCACATGGGAATTTTAAGGATTATGAGGCCAAACCCCTATACGGTCATATTTATAACCTTTGATAAGGTTAAAAATATTAATCAAATAATTAAATAAATAATCATTTAATTATTTAATTATTTTCCCATGAAGGAGCATAAACCGAACACCTGATGCTGATAAGGTTTATACCGTGTCTAGGGTAAAACCCACATCTTGAACTCAATGATGGCTACATGTTTCTAATCTGATTTCCCGTCCCTTTTTTATTAGGTTTTGATCTATTAAATGAGTAAATTAATAATTTACTTCATCCATTTAACTTGCCGCAAATGAGAGAAGGTCTGAATGTCCTATGCCAAATAATTTTAAGTTGTTCCTAGGGGAAACATCGCGTTTCGGATCAAACCGTGGTCTCGAATTTCTAATATGATAAAACTTTTAAGTTTTATACAAATTTTCCTTAATCAACTATGCATACACAATATAAAAGTATATTTAATATTTTTATAAATTATTTCCAGGGAAACTGGTCCTCCGAATTGCATGTTGTCTCAGTTCCCTTTTTGGGAATAATATTAAGAAATATTGCAATGTCTTACAAGAAAAAACAAGGTTCTATATATTATTCCCTCCTTTTATATTTTCATCCTCGAAAATCAAAACTAGTGAAACAAATCAAGATACCAATCCCTGCACTTAGCTCTCCCACACTTAGGGAATCCTGTAATGACCCAAAGTTTCATTAATGGAAAATCCCTCTTGATCCAGTTAAATGTTTCTTTATGAAAAATGTTTTTATAAGATGTCAACTTCTTTAGTTTTACGTTAAGATTTGTGACCGTTACTTTTATAGTCGTTGAACAGTGATCATCTGGGTAGTTTAAATATAAGGCTTTAACGAACCAATTTTCTACTCAGACAAAGAAAGCGATGGCCTCATCCAGTAGAATTCCCCTTATGAAGCCCATTTGTCGGAGCTCGGAAAAGAGGTGGCGTCTTTGGGCTTTGCCCTTGACCAAGCCCAAGCTGAGCTTCATCAAGTCAAGCTCGAATGTGATCGTCTACGGGAAAAGTGGAAGTTGATTGAAATTACCACTCGAGCAATGTTATCTGAGCCGCCCCAAGAGTCTGTCACCATCGCACACCTTACCCTAAGGTCTTATGCGGCTATTTTAAGGGGTTATGTAACAAATAAGTAGCACCATGTTCATGTACATTATTTTTTTATATAATAATGAATATAATTTCTAGTCATTTTTGATACATTGTAATTAGTTTTTAAAGTACAAATGGTGTTTTTAGTTATTATTTAATTAAGAATTATATTTTATTAAATTAAAGGATTTTTGAATTAAATAATATTTTAATAAAATATTATTATTAATATTAAATTAATTTTTATTAAATATAAATGATCTTATAATTTTATGAATGCAATTAAAATTTTTATTAAGGTTTGAAAGCCATTTCTGTCAAAACCCGTGAATTTTTTTATAAATGTCGGTTTTTATTTTAAAAGTGCAAATTCACATATTTAGAAAATTATTTAGAGAACATAAATATTATTTTTGGAATCAGGATGTCTAAATTATCCAATGGTGAATTTTTCATAATTTTCTGAGACAGTCAAATTTTTGGGTAAAAATTAAATACCATTTAAATATATAATGTGTTTTATGACATCATAATGACCCAATGGTGATGTAATAAAATACCATAATCCTTATGTTCGGCCAATATGTGTTTTATCATTAAAATAATGAGTTTTTGGGTTTGTTTGACTTACTTTTCAAATCATTAATGGAGACCTCAAGACTTATTCAACACTTTGCCTTTTTAAATTAATTTCCATGGGAGTGTGACTCACCTCCACATAAGCAACCCTAATTTTTTAATAAGTTCGGACCTTGTCCTTGTAAAATATTTTTTTCCTATTTCCTTTTCCATAAACCATGGGCAAATACCATGGGATGGTTTGTGGTTTGGATTATTTTAATATAAGTGGTCCCAAACCTAAATAATAAAGAATTCCCTCACCTTTCCTATATAAACCCACCCAAGCTCCCACTTCCTCCTCACTCAAAGCCCTTGGAGTTCGTTCAACCTCTTCCCTACTCTCTCTAGAATCCTCCCAAGGTGCCCCAATCTCCCAAGAAGCCTCTCAAAAGCCTCTCTCTAGCCTTTGGAAGAACACTTCCAAGTAAGGGGTTTTCTTCCTTTCTCATTTTTTGTCAATTTTATTTAAGTTGTATTGCCCTTTTTTTCAATTATGAATGTTGGGGTATGGTTTCTCACCTCTCCCATACTGCCCTTTTATTGTTTGAATGATGGGATACCCCTTTCTCTCTCATTAAAAGCCTCCCATGTACACCCGTTACTATGCCGAAATTCCGAAAGAAACCTTTTTCTCCTCTTTTATATTCAAGCAATACTTTTGTATCATGAATCTAAATTCCTTTTAAATTGTTGGGACATGTATATATATGACCTCCTTACTGTCCATTACATGTAAATATGATGAAGAACCCCTTTCTCTCTCATCAACCTTTTTTATGAATTCATATGTCACGTCGTTACGCTGCCGAAATCACACCGATTTTCTAAGCCAATATCAATGTGTAGTGAATACCATGCCCATTTCTCCATCAAGGGTATTCACCTTTATGCACATTTACTTATTGATTATAAAGTTTCATGTATGAATTACACATCCCTTTATCGTGGAATAAATGATTATGTTTTATGAATCCATGTTTTATGATCCATGTGGCACACTTATGCATGAAATGAAATGTTTAAGAAGGGTGCGCCCTTTATAGCGCTCCAATGCATTGGGTAAAGTATAGTATCATGATACGTCATGTGCAATGAGTTTTTACTCATGCTAATTCAAGTGCAACTAGGGTTTAATCGTGCTTCAAGTGCAATGAGGGTTTACTCATGCTCCATGTGCAATGAGCCTTGGCTCAAGCTAATTCAATGTTAAGTGTTGTTGCCACATTTCCATGTTATGATTATCATGCTTTTTCATACCTTTATGTTCATGTTTTTATTATGCTCGATTGATATTCCTATTTCTTAACATGTATTGTACTCCTCATGTTATTCATTGTGTACTCCCTTACTGGGCTTTATAGCTCACCCTTTTCTTATGCATGTCCTCAGGTTATCCCGTGCAATGCTAAGTACGAAGGAATGTAGTGGTCATGTAAAGGAAGTTTTCAATAAAGATGTTGTAGTTCAAGTTTAAAGTTTTTATGTAATGATCCTAAGCCCCAAAGACACTAAACCTCTCGATCTTCTTTGTTGTATCAAGTGAAGTTTTATGTAATAAAGCATGTTTAAGTTGTAATAAAAAGCAGGGTTGTCATAGTTGGTATCAAAGGATAGGTTTAGTTATTTTTGGGATTAGGAAACCCTAGTAAAGCCTTAGATACAAGACTAAGTATAATAAAAACATCCCTAAGTTTTGGTAAATACTAAGTAAGTGGTTTATCAAACAAATACATCCCTGTCTGGATACGAGCAGGTAGAGGCGGCTCTGGCACAGATGTATCCTAGGGGTAAAACCCGAAAACACCGCTTTGAGCTAGACTCGAACGGGAACTGGTGCACGACAATGGGCCTTGCTGCACTCTTGGTTACGACACTCCCGGGGGATATGTTTTGATGAATTCACAATCTTAGTATGAACCCTTATTATGGAAAAAATGCCCCTAAGAATATATGTTAGAAGGGAGATCATGAAAAGCCTGGATTGAATCCTATAGACTCATGAGTTAAAGAGATTAAAGTTTATTTATAAGTCATAAACTTTTGTCTTTGGGTTACCCTTTATGTGTTACCCCTAACTTTCTTTTATTCCATCCAATGGCCGGTAATAGGAGAACTCGGGCTAACAACCGTTGTGAAGATCAGTGTGATGATTGTACTTATGAGATGCCCAATCCAATGGGAGCGGGAATCGCGAACTTTTTCACGCTTCTCTCTCAGCTAACTCAAGTTTTGATTAGAAACACTGGTCAAGAGGAACGTTCAACCCCCCCTAAGAAAGAACAAGTCGCTATTGAAAACTTCTTGAGACAAAGGCCTCCTACTTTTAGTGGATCATCCGATCCCACAATCGCTGAACAATGGATCAACTCCATTGAAAAGATATTCTCCATCCTCCAATGCTCTGAAAAAGAGAAGGTTCTCCTGGCGGCTTATCGTATGGAGGGTGAAGCTGATCAATGGTGGACGTTGATCAAAAATACGAAGCCTGAGGAGGAGATCGAGGCTTTGGAATGGAAAGAATTCTGGAAGATGTTTTTCGATAAATATTTTCCGCGCACCCTCCGTCTTAAGATGGAAAGGGACTTCCTTTCCCTCAAGCAGAAAGATGAAGAATTTGTGGGAGCGTACGAGGAAAACTTCACAAGGCTTGCACGATACGCTTCCGGCTTTGTCGTTACCCCTGAATGCAAGGTTGATCGCTTCTTTGGTGGGCTGAAGCCTAGCTTGCGGAAATCATTAGCGATCCGTGACTTCGACAGCTATGAGGAAATTGTCCGATGTGCCCTCAAGGTTGAAATGGAGATCGGAGAATCACAGGGGTATCATGGGGACAAGAAGCGTAAGGTGGACTTCAATGCTGGTGGTCCAACGGATAAATCCAACGGTGCTAAGAAGTTCCAGCACCCCACTTGCCAAAAGTGTGGAAAGAAGCACCCTGGAAATTGCCTTAGGGGGACAAGAAAATTCTTCAAGTGTGGAAGAGAAGGGCACCTAGCTGTTAACTGTTAGTAAGAAGGACCCGCGGCTGCGACAGAGGAGAGGAACGATCCATTCGAACCTCAACGCGTTGTTCAATGCTAAAAATGCAAAGAACCGGGTCATTTTGCAAATCAGTGCCCTAATCCAAGGGTTATCGGAGGCAACCAGCAACCTCCAAGACAGCAAGGAAGAACTTTTTCCATCACTTCTGCCGAAGTGAACCCCGACAATGAAGTGGTGGCAGGTACGCTAGTTATTCATTCAAGAATAGCGAACGTACTTTTTGATTCAGGTTCTACGCATTCTTTTATATCTCGAATATTCAGTAGAACAATCCCAGCACCACCACAAATCCTGGAAGTAAAGATGTCGGTGAGTACGGAAAATGGGGCAATCATTGCATCCCATGAGTATAAGTCCCCCCCTGTTATAATCTGTGGATTGAATTTCCCGGAGAACCTCGTCATACTCCCTTTGGTGGAATTTGATGCAATTCTTGGCATGGATTTGCTTTCCTTATATAGAGCCAACATAAATTGTCGAGAGAGGGAAATCACACTCCATATGGAGAATAGACCCCCGATTCTTTACAAGTGTCAGGAGGAAGATGAATCTATTTTAGCTCCATCATCTCAAGAATGGATATTACTGCCTTATGAGCACGCATATCTGGCTCAGATGATTGAGTCAAAGGAAGAAACCACCCTTGAAGAAATGCCTATTGTGAGGGAATTCACTGAAGTATTTCCCGATGAACTTCCTGGTCTTCCTCCAAAAAGAGATGTTGAGTTCTCAATTGAACTTATACCTGGGGCACTACCAATATCCAAGACTCCATATAGAATGGCTGTTGTTGAGCTTGAAGAGCTGAAGAAACAACTACAGGAGAATCTGGATAAAGTTTTTATACGCCCAAGTGCATCACCATGGGGTGCACCAGTCCTCTTCGTCAAGAAGAAGGATGGGTCAATGCGGATTTGCATCGATTATCGTGAACTTAACAAAATCACGATAAAGAACAAGTATCCTCTCCCAAGAATCGATGACTTGTTTGATCAGCTGCGTGGAGCACAATACTTCTCCAAGGTGGACTTGCGGTCGGGATATTATCAAGTAAGGGTGAAGAAGGAAGATATCCCCAAGACTTCTTTTCGTACAAGGTACGGGCACTATGAATTCATAGTAATGCCTTTCAGACTCACCAATGCTCCAGAAATATTCATGGACTTGATGAATAGAGTCTTTAGAGATTACCTAGACAAATTTTTGGTAGTATTTATAGATGATATTCTAATATACTCCAAAACCAAGGAGGACCATGAGGATCATTTAAGAACTGTACTGGAGACTTTGCGCAAGGAGAATCTCTATGCCAAGTACATCAAGTGTGTGTTCTGGTTGAAGGAGGTCTCATTCTTGGGACATATCATCACAAGCAATGGGATATCTGTGGACCCCTCCAAAACAGATGCAATTGAGGGATGGCCGAGGCCAACATCGGTAACTGATATCCGTAGCTTCTTGGGGTTAGCTGGATATTATCGATGATTTGTGAGAAATTTCTCACGATTTTCCAACCCTCTTACCAAGCTAACTCGAAAGGGAGTAAAGTTTGCTTGGAGTGATGAATGCGAAGAAAGATTCAAGGAGTTGAAAAGGAGGCTTATCACTGCACTCGTGCTCACTTTACCCACAAGTGGGGAGCTTTTGTGGTATTTAGTGATGCTTCGAAGAAGGGCTTAGGATGTGTGCTGATGTAGAATGATAAAGTGATATCCTATGCCTCAAGGCAGTTGAAAGTCCATGAGCGAAACTATCCAACGCATGATCTGGAGTTGGCGGTGGTGATCTTTTCCTTGAAAATCTGGCGGCATTATCTCTATGGAGAGAAATGTGAGATATATACTGACCACAAGAGTCTTAAATATATATTCACACAGAAAGAGCTTAATATGCGCCAGAGAAGATGGATAGAGCTCATCAAGGATTATGACGGTTCAATACATTACCACCCTGGGAAGGCGAACAAGGTGGCAGATGCCCTAAGTAGAAAGGATCCAGCAATTCTATCAATGATGAGAATTGAGAAGGATCCAATCTTCTTAGACTTGATGAAGATGGACGTGGGAATCATAAAGAAGGGGACATCATCAATCCTTTCACAAATGATTACTCAACCATCTCTTTTGGAAAGGTTAAAGGATGCTCAAAAGGATGATGCAGGAATCCAAGAAAAAGTGGAAGCTATCAAAAAGGGAAAATCCTCAGAGTTTAATGTTAATGAAGAAGGAATTGTGCGGTTTGGGAAAAGACTATGTGTTCCATAATGTTCAGAGCTGAAGAAGGAACTTTTGGATGATGCACATAGTTCAAATTTCTCTATTCACCCAGGGAGCACAAAGATGTATCTAGATCTCTGAGAAAACTTTTGGTGGGATAATATGAAGAAGGAGATCGCTGAATATACATCAAAGTGCCTAGTGTGTCAGCAAGTGAAGGCAGAGAGGCAGAAGTCTAAGGGGATGATGCAACCATTGCCCATACCAGAATGGAAATGAGAGAACATCACCATGGACTTCGTCACTGGACTTCCAAGGACATCCAAAGGCAACAATGCAATCTGGGTTGTTGTGGATCGTCTTACAAAGACTGCACACTTCATTGTTATTCGATAGGATTTCTCTTTGGATCAACTGGCACAGATATATATCAGGGAAGTGGTACGGTTTCATGGAGTACCACTATATATTGTGTCTGACCGAGATCCAAGATTTACCTCTATGTTTTGGAAGAGTCTTCAACATGCTCTGAGTACTGAACTGAACTTCAGTACGGCCTATCATACTCAAACTGATGTCCAATCCGAGCAGACTATCCAAACACTTGAAGATATGTTGAGAGCGTGCTCAATGGACTTTAAAGGAGGATGGGATCAACATCTTCCTCTAGTTGAGTTCTCTTATAATAATAGTTTCCACTCGAGCATCCAAATGGCACCATATGAAGCCCTGTATGGGAAAAGGTGTAGAACACCGGCATGTTGGGATGAGGTCGGTGAACGTAAGCTGCTTGGACCAGAAATGGTCGAAGAAATGGTGGAGAAGGTGAAAACCATTCAGCAGCATATCAAGGCAGCCCAAAGTCGACAGAAGAGTTATGCAGATAATCGTCGATGAGACCTTGAGTTTAAAGTCGGAGACATGGTGTTTTTATGCATATCTCTGTGGAAGAAGGTCATGAGGTTTGGAAAGAAAGGGAAGTTAAGTCCAAGGTACATCAGCCCCTTCGAAATTCTTGATCGTGTTGGGGATGTGGCCTATCGACTAGCACTTCCACCTACTATGGCCAAGGTGAATGATGTCTTTCATGTATCCCTCTTAAGGAAGTACATACCGGACCCTTCACATGTACTCTCTTCCGAGGTGGTACAATTGGAAGATGATCTTTCTTATGAGGAGCAACCAGTGAAGATCTTAGATCGTAGAGAAAAAGTTCTACGAAATAAGACAATGCCCCTCGTCAAGGTGTTGTGGAGAAACCACAAGTTTGAATAAGCAACTTGGGAGTCGGAGGATATGATGAAGCTAAGTTACCCACATTTGTTTTAGTGTGGGAAAAGGAAAATTTCGAGGGCGAAATTTCTTAAGGGGGGAATGTTGTAACGAACCAAAGTTTCATTAATGGAAAATCCCTCTTGATCCAGTTAAATGTTTCTTTATGAAAAATGTTTTTATAAGATGTCAACTTCTTTAGTTTTACGTTATGATTTGTGACCGTTACTTTTATAGTCGTTGAACAGTGATCATCTAGGTAGCTTAAATATAAGGCTTTAACGAACCAATTTTCTACTCAGACAAAGGAAGCGATGGCCTCATCCAGTAGAATTGCCCCTTATGAAGCCCATTTGTTGGAGCTCAGAAAAGAGGTGGCATCTTTGTGCTTTGCCCTTGACCAAGCCCAAGCTGAGCTTCATCAAGTCAAGATCGAACGTGATCGTCTACGGGAAAAGTGGAAGTTGATTGAAATTACCACTCGAGCGATGTTATCTAAGCCGCCCCAAGAGTCTGTCACCATCGCACACCTTACCCTTAGGTCTTATGCGGCTATTTTAAGGGGTTATGTAACAAATAAGTAGCACCATGTTCATGTACATTATTTTTTTATATAATAATGAATATAATTTCTAGTCATTTTTGATACATTGTAATTAGTTTTTAAAGTACAAATGGTGTTTTTAGTTATTATTTAATTAAGAATTATATTTTATTAAATTAAAGGATTTTTTAATTAAATAATATTTTAATAAAATATTATTATTAATATTAAATTAATTTTTATTAAATATAAATGATCTTATAATTTTATGAATGCAATTAAAATTTTTATTAAGGTTTGAAAGCCATTTCTGTCAAAACCCGTGAATTTTTTTATAAATGTCGGTTTTTATTTTAAAAGTGAAAATTCAAATATTTAGAAAATTATTTAGATAAAATAAATATTATTTTTGTAATCAGGACGTCGAAATTATCCAACGGTTAATTTTTCATAATTTTCTGAGACACTCAAATTTTTGGGTAAAAATTAAATACCATTTAAATATATAATGTGTTTTATGACATCACAATGACCCAATGGTGATGTAATAAAATAACATAATCCTTATGTTCGGCCAATATGTGTTTTATAATTAAAATAATGAGTTTTTGGGTTTGTTTGACTTACTTTTCAAAGCATTAATGGAGACCTCAAGACTTATTCAACACTTTGCCTTTTTAAATTAATTTCCATGGGAGTGTGACTCACCTCCACATAAGCAAACCTAATTTTTTAATAAGTTCGGACCTTGTCCTTGTAAAATATTGTTTTCCTATTTCCTTTTCCAGAAACCATGGGCAAATACCATGGGATGGTTTGTGGTTTGGATTATTTTAATATAAGGGGTCCCAAACCTAAATAATAAAGAATTCCCTCACCTTTCCTATATAAACCCACCCAAGCTCCCACTTCCTCCTCACTCAAAGCCCTTTTAGTTCGTCCACCCTCTGACCTAATCTCTCTAGAATCCTCCCAAGGTGCCCCAAGCTCCCAATAAGCCTCTCACAAGCCTCTCTCTAGCCTTTGGAAGCACACTTCCAAGTAAGGGGTTTTCTTCCTTTCTCATTTTTTGTCAATTTTCTTTAAGTTGTATTACCCTTTTTTTCAATTATGAATGTTGGGGTATGGTTTCACACCTCTCCCATACTGCCCTTTTATTGTTTGAATGATGGGATACCCCTTTCTCTCTCATTAAAAGCCTCCCATGTACACCCGTTACTATGCCGAAATTCCGAAAGAAACCTTTTTCTCCTCTTTTATATTCAAGCAATACATTTGTATCATGAATCTAAATTCCTTTTCAATTGTTGGGAAATGTATCTATATGACCTCCTTACTGTCCATTACATGTAAATATGATGAGGAACCCATTTCTCTCTCATCAACCTTTTTTATGAATTCTTATGTCACGTCGTTACGCTGCCGAAATCACACCGATTTTCTAAGCCAATATCATTGTGTAGTGAATACCATGCCCATTTCTCCATCAAGGGTATTCACCTTTATGCACATTTACTTATTGATTATAAAGTTTCATGTATGAATTCCACATCCCTTTATCTTGGAATAAATGATTATGTTTTATGAATCCATGTTTTATGATCCATGTGGCACACTTATGCATGAAATGAAATGTTTGAGAAGGGTGCGCCCTTTATAGCGCTCCAATGCATTGGGTAAAGTATAGTATCATGATACGTCATGTGCAACGAGTGTTTACTCATGCTAATTCAAGTGAAACGAGGGTTTACTCATGCTTCAAGTGCAATGAGGGTTTACTCATGCTCCATGTGCAATGAGCCTTGGCTCATGCTAATTCAATGTTAAGTGTTGTTGCCACATTTCCATGTTATGATTATCATGCTTTTTCATGCCTTTATGTTCATGTTTTTCTTATGCTCGATTGATATGCCTATTTCCTAACATTTATTGTACTCCTCATGTTATTCATTGTGTACTCCCTTACTGGGCTTTATAGCTCACCCTTTTCTTATGCATGTCCTCAGGTTATCCCATGCAATGCTAAGTACGAAGGAATGTAGTGGTCATGTAAAGGAAGTTTTCAATAAAGATGTTTTATTTCAAGTTTAAAGTTTTTATATAATGATCCTAAGCCCCAAAGACACTAAACCTCTCGATCTTCTTTGTTGTATCAAGTGAAGTTTTATGTAATAAAGCATGTTTAAGTTGTAATAAAAAGAAGGGTTGTCATAAATCCGGTACATTTCAATTCTACCAAATAATGTGGACCAAAGGGATGGTCCACCCTCATAAGTTTTTCATCAGTTGATGATTTGTGTAGTAACAAACACATATCTCATCATTTTCGGCACGTGGAATATTTCATGTACCCACTATAACTATTTGGGGTAAGGTAAGGTAGTATGCAACCTCACCATATCCTGCACTATCTCAAATTTTCTGATAGAACTCAAGGGATGGTTTTCCTCCCCAGCTGAACCTCTACATCCCACATCACAACTGGAATCACTATGTTTCGGTGGAAAATGTTCTTGAAATTCTCTCATTCTCAATTTCCACATAGTGAACCACCAAAGGTATCTAGTCAAGTATGATTTAATAGTTGGTGCATCACAAACAAAACACTCTTACACGCTAGAGAAGTGAAGGAGTTAACACCATCGAATGAAGGAGAGTTTTACCCTACTTATCCTACAGGGTCATCTATAGGGAAGTTAACTTCTCTAAAACTTCATGTAGAAGGTGAGCCTAGGACTTCCCACACTTCCCAATAAGGGAATCTTCTACACCACCACGCCTTGAGTGGATAAGTCAGAGGGACTCTTCCACCATACTTCTGTTATGTTGTATGGGGCCCATAAGACCACATTCATGAGACTGATCATGATATTTTCTTCAACATTGAGATATCATTGTTTGGAATCTGCTAGATACATCATACATCTCAGATCTATTGTGCTCAATGCCACAACCACCTGTATGTAATTACTCTTAAAAAAATATCTATGTGACCAATGTTTTCTCCAGCACCTGAGCACAGGTGGGGATGCATAAGGGTACAATGATAGTGTGCATCTCTATATAGAGACCCCACTCGAACTTCCATGCTATGAAGTAACCATTATATATGTTGTCCGGAGAGTAGTGCGCAAGGTCTGTGGACCTAGTTGCATACTCAGTCACTATCATCCCTCTGTGTCGTAAGTGTAGGAGCACCTGAAGTTGAACATAGTATAAGAAGAAGGTGTAGAACTTATCATGAAATAGCTATTGGAATAAAACAATCGGTAGTGCCAAATCATCGTGTATTTGAGTAACCAAGCTCCACCAAAATCCAGAGGCTCTGTGGAAAATGCTGGCTTCCAAATCCACCATCTGATCTCCCAATGTATGTACATGCCTAAAGAGGCAGACCACTAATTCTAGCCAATACTCTACAGTCTGAGGGTCTATATCACTGTAGAACCTTAGCGGTCTTAGACGCTGGAACTTGCGATGTGCGCTCAACCTGCAAACGTCCTCAACTAGCTCTACTAGGGCTGTCTATTGCTCAATAGGTGGAGGTGTTTCTACCTACCCACCTGAAGGAAAGGGGCTCGCATGATGTGTCTTGAATTAATCTCTTGTCACTCCCAGGATTGTTGTCATGAAATGTTTCTATTATCCTAGATGGCTATCATCGTAGAGACATATTGAATGTTTTCAAGGATTACCATGGTCTGATGAGCATATATATATATATATATATAAACACTGATGGAAAGCTAAATCAAGAGGGACAGTCAAAGTCTCAATACAATATGATGCATTACCATTGTTCCCCACAACAAGTGTCTCAGGGTACCAAGTTGACAAGTGGGTAATCAAGGTATTAGTGAATGGATACATTGGATGCCCATACCATCAGTGGAATCTATGGCCAGAGACATAATCTCAAGACCCTTTAAAATTTCTTCCCAAAACCCAACCAAGACCTTTTTAGGGAAGCATCCGAAAAATTTCCCAAGGTTCGAACCACCTATGATACCACTTTGTCACAACCCAACCCACACTAGAGCTCAAGCCGCAACTACCCCAAGCCCGCCTCCATAGGCTTGGGGTAGGCGACTAGTGCCGAAGGCACAAAAATCTAGGTGAGGCCTTTGCGTAAGAATCTGTACACACACACACAGCCAACTCAATGGATAAGTGCATAGGAAAATAAAGAAAGATATAAAATTTCTATAAAAAGGAAACAAAACATATAATCATCAACCTCTAAATGTTACAGTATAATAAAAGTAAAGTTGAAAGGGAAAGGTGGAAGAATCCACACCCAATTAGAAAAGTTCCACAACTAAGAAACCCGGAAAAAATTAAACCAACTGGGAGAGTCTTTCTCTTGAATCCCATGCTACGACCACCACACACGGTCCAAGAACCAAGTATCTCTAAGATCCTATGATATCACGATCAACCTGTCTATATCTTTAAGGGCACACCAAGTGTAGGAAAATCCCAAGTAGGGGTGATTATAACAAAATAATCATTAGGATTCCTTGATGGATCAAGGGAGCAACAAAGGAGGTATATAAGAGGTGAGAAGTAAGAGATACACTGAATAGAGGTAGTATAAAGAACAAGTTAAAATAAGAGTCAATGAAAAGAGTATATCTCCACCCAATATTAGTTATGATCATTCAAAGAATCCCAAATGAGAGTGTAATGGGATCTCCATCTCATAGATCATCCCAAGATGGTGAGTAGCAATCAGTCCTAGGGTAAAACCCATCTATGTTGTCCTGCATCTCATCACAACAACCTAGGAGGCACAAGTAAAAGGAGGTCAAGTCACCACAGCTCGATACTGTCCAATTTTTCTGACACTAACTCGCTCGTAAAGTTTCGGGTTGGATCACAAGGATGCACCAAGATTGGGAAAGCACGCCTCTTTCTGATAAGTCATTAGGTAAGTCAAACCTCATCTCGTGTCACTGTGCTACACAGTCGAGGGTTATGCTTTGGTAGTCATCGAGGAACACCACTTCCAAGCCCCACTTGAGGGTAAACTCAGCACGATTGTTGGGGAACAACACTACCCATACCGGTTGGAGGGTAAGCCCGGAACTGTTGTCTTGGAATGCCAGTGCCTAGCCCAACTGGAGGGTAATCTCGGTACTATCATCGGGGAATTCCATAACCTAACCCAAATAGAGGGTAAGCTCAGTACTGTCTTCAGGGAATGACACTTCCCAGCCCAGTATTATCATTGGGGAATGCCACAGCCCAGTCCAGCTAGAGGGTAAGCCTAGTAATATCATTAAGGAACACCACTACCCACTCCAGTCGAAGGGAAATCTAGTACTATTGTTGGAGACCTTCACTGTCCAGCCCAGCTAGATGGTAAGCCCAGTACTATCATTGTGGAACTCTGCTGCCCAGTCCAGCTTGAGAGTAAGACTAGTACTATCTTCAGGGAAAGCCACTGCCCAGACCAACTTGTGGGTAAGTCCGATACTATCATCGGGGAATTCCACTGCCTATCCTCGCATGACGGTAATCCAGGAAGGATCATCAGGGAACTCTGATATTCCCTGTTGTATGGTACCTCTTAGAAACCATCGTGGAACTCAGGCCATCCCTACAGAATTCTACCTCTCAAAACGAACCAAGTAAAAACACTACAATTGTCAGAGGTATCCTCTACACATTCCATAAAAAAACACTTTTAATGTTATCATGAATAAGCCTTTGTACATCCAAACAGATCACACTGTTGTGATCTTTGAGGAGAAACATGCCTATTAGACTATTCACGCACCCCCAATCGGATCCCCAATGGAAAAGTTGCACGCCATTGCATTAATCTCTATAGACATCCCATGGAACCCAAACCTTGGTCCCAAAAAAAATTATACGGATCGTTCCATTATGATCCCCTCAAAAAAAACACAGGGGACCAACTACTCGTTTTCCCAAAACAGATACCCGGTGAAAAAGTCTCATTCAACCGTAATGTGTGAAAACCAGGATTCATGAGGTCTGCAACTAAAACTTGGATTTAAAAACCATAATTTTGAATTAAAAATTCCTTCTCATTGTTAGGGTCATGATGCCACTGACGAATCGCCAATCCGATGTCATATGGGATAGTTATGACCGATGAAAGATTCCACAAAAATAACAACAATATTATTATTGGGAGTTTTTGACACAAGCTATGAATTAGAATTTAATATCCATGATTTGAAGTGAATCAACCGTTAAAAAGACATGGTGACATAACTGCTAACGATAAGTCAAACGGACTTCACGCATAAGAGCTACGGCTCGTCAAGGATTTAATAATAATCTTAAATCTATTATTTCTCACAGGTTTCGTGGGTCCTTATTACGGGTCGAAGAGAAACATATAGATTAGTCTTAAAATGACTTCCCTGTAAATAGGGCCACACCACCACTGACGGCATGTATATTAGATGTATCATGGGGAGTTACAAAGGTTTAAATAAATAATAATAGTATTATTAATATTTTTCTTTTTCTTTTTAATTATTTATTTTACATTTTTTCAATAACCCCATAAGGTTTCCCCTATGCCCCTATGGTTTCGTGCGACTGCTTCCCCTAGTGCCTTGATACACCATTTACCTACCACCTTCGGCCTCTTGACAGTTCCACAAACCCTTGAAGCCTCCTCCATCTGATGGCCCCCTCTGGCTCCAACCACTGCCTGACCACTTACATTGCACCTGGACCACCTTCTGAAGCCTCATTGGAACGCTGACGTTGTGTGACACTTCCCCCTAGACCGCTGCATCGCCAACCTCACACTGCCTCCCTACCTCTAAAAATCTTTCATGGATTCCTACCTCACTAGAGCCATGCCCTAAAGCCACACTGGAACATAGCCCTAACCAATAACCCCTCTCAGACTAGACAAACCCCTAGCTCTCGCGGCTACCTGGTTTGTCACAGATGGTTGGATACCAACCATACGATCTTCTCAATTAACTTCATCTAATTATATGACCTTAATTGATCCAAAATTTGTGTCTGCATAAACAATCGGATGTGTCAATGATCATTTTCACATCGATTCATAGTTGGTTGCTTTCAGAACCAGCGACCACAATAGAATATGGTGATGAATGGAGGGAGAATGAAGAGAAAAGCGTGATTAAAAAAAATTCTGAAAAACCATAGATATTTTTTGGATTATCCTAGACTCTTCGTTTATAGAACGATGAACGAAGAATAACAACAATAATTTATAAACTGATAAAAGCAGTTTATTTCAATTTCTAGTGTCTTATAAGAAAGTAAAAATTGAATTTTCAATTATCAACATGATCAAAGATTAATAAAAGGTGTAAACACACCAATGTTGAGCCCTACCTCAGGTTTGGATTAATCATTGTTTAAAAACATGCATGTTGATAGAGGAGGAGGATCCTTCACGTTCTTCGTCATTCAATCCGCCTTGAGCCTAGGGTTCTCCATTCCTTCATCATAGTTCTTCACCATGGATGAGTTCTTCTATAGAAGTTTTATACTCTCACTAGAAAATTGTAGTGATTATAATTCCAAACTCTTATAGCCTCATATTCATTACCACTAATTTGTTTAGAAATATTAATCAAATAATTAAATAATAAATCATTTAAATAGTTAATTATTTTCCCACGATGGCGCATAAGATGAACACCCGACCCCGACAAAGGTTATACCCTGTCTAGGGTAAAACCCATGTTTTAAACTCAATGGTGGCCTCAAGATTTCTCATCAGAATTATATCCATGAGTTATTTGTTTTTTAGATATTAAATTAATAAAACAATAATTTAACTCATCTATTTAACATTCCGCCAATGAGTGAAGGCCCCGAACATTCCGGGCCGACTCATTTGAAGTCGCACCGAGGGGAAACACCCCATTACAGACCCCACCATGGTCTCAGATTTATGATCCAATAAACCTTATAAGATTTTTCCAGATTTTACTTAATCAATTGTGTGGGCATAATATAAAAATATACATGATATTTTTATAAAATTATTTCTGGGCACACCGGGCATAGGAATTGCACGCTAACTCTGTACTCAGCTCTAGAATAATATTTCATAGTATTGAAAAGTCTTACAAGGAAAAACCAGGGTCCCTAGATTTGATATATATGGTTTTAATATGAGTCCTATATCAATGAGAGAAACACTACTTCCATCTCGTTATTAAAAATGAATTATAATAACATTATCCATATAATCTAATTAGATCATTAATTAAAATTAATACTTAAATAACATCATTACATGTAGGAAAGTGGTCCAACCCACTTATAGGTGATTTCATATAATAAAACATGTAGATAAATCTTCTAATCTTTATAGAATCCCCACTTTAGGACCATGGTGATTACCAATCAACTACCAAAAATGCACCCTAAGACAGAATCTGAATGAAGAGTGGAAGGTTACCTAATTCACTACTACATGACTATGAAGAATCTATTTATAACATCTAATGAATGGACATAGATAAGTTTAACACTTCACATTTGATCGGAAGATAACAACTTTCAGTCATCCATCCTTTACTATGAAATATTTTTTTTACCGATGCATTGAACAATAATGTTGACCAATCATATACAACATTGGTTTATAGTTGTATTGATTCAAAATAATTAATAGGATTAGGATTCATAACAATATCCCACTAGATGACTACATTGAGGAAACCATGGAAACTGTCCAACACTAAGTATAAATAATGAAACAAAACTATTTCAGATTTTAATGCTGAACATTTACCCTAGGTTTTACTTTCTGGATATCTTCTACAACTGGAAGAATTTTTCATCTAGCATTCTCTAGATGAAATAGTTTCTCAGGTCGTAATTATTTTTCTTTGAGTGAAATATTTTAAATTAATCTAAATATATTACACTATGATTCACATAGTATCAAAATAAAATCTACTAAAATATTTCAAAATCCTAAACCAAGAATGTAAATAAATCTTATTCTTTATGAAAATCATTTATTTCTACATACATTGAATCTATTATGGATGTTGTAACTACCAGTTACAACCATAAAAATTAGCTAACTATCATTCCTCTATAGGTAAACTCAAAATCAATGGTTCTCTTCTGAGTGTCTGAATCCTAAGAATATTATAATTTATACATCCTTGAAATAAATAATCAATCCCAAATAATAAGGCCTTATATTATAATCCATTAAAGTACAATCTGATCCAAACCACAACCTCCTAATTTTTCTTCCTCAGAATCTCCACGATCCAATTGAAAACCCCCACTAAAAACTCCATACCATTTTTATTTTACACCATGGATTACATTAACCTACCTATAGTTGATTCAAATGAAACCCTCTCTATACACATTTCCTTTTATTGATTTTTTATTATTTTATCCTTTGATTATTTTATGCACTTGAGTAATGGAGATAAGAAAAAATTACATCCAAACATACCAAAACTTGAGATTATATTATAGATATTATCCATTTGAGATAAATTTAATGTACCCCATTCCCATATCCCTTAGTCCTAATCCTCAATATTTTTTAGAGACAGTAAAATAAATTATATTTTATTTTATAGAGAGTACTACTTCAACACTTAGATCCTCTTAATTTCCTAACCCACCATAATCATGTCATCCATATATAGAAGAGGTATGTTGAATATTTCATCATCCCATACCATTTAGTGGAAAAAATGATGGAGGTTGATCTAAGTGAAACCTATCCAATACAAGGAGGAATCAAATTTAAGATTCCTATTCATTGTCACTTATATTATGAAATTGGGGCTCATTTTCAACTCACACACTAACTACCCATTCTGATAATCTTGAAAACCAACGTGTTCCTTCATGTATATTTTTTCCTAGATGTCACTATGAAAAAAAATCATATCTTTACCTATATCTTGTATAATTTTAAATTATTTAATGTTTCCTGACATAAAACCATCAGAATAAATTCATTTTTATAAATCATTGAGAAAATTTCAGAGAATTCAATTCCCTCTTTATATAGGAGTCCCTTATTTAAAAGTTGAATCATGTGATTATTCCTTATGTTAGCTTCATCTTTCATATGAAACACTCACATGTTATCAAATGATAATTTAACCTGTATTAATGTATACAAATACACCATTTTTTTTGGTTTCAAATGAAGAAATTTTTTCATCAATTTCTAAATCCCACTCTTTAGAGTCACAATGAGTTTCCCCTTATTCTAGACTTTTTTATTCTCATCCATTAGGTGAATAAAATCCATGTTATCACTAAAATATTGAATATTTTTACTCTTGTAGATATATTCACTTTATCGTACAATACTACTATTTCATATACTACAAATCTTTGTTCTTTATCATCTAGAGGTCTGCCTCGTGCTTTTTTAGTGTTGGAGAGTTTAGAAATACCTTCCACTAGTCCCTCTACTGGAGGTTTTGTGCTTCCATCTAAGCTCACATAATCTTGTACCCTTATAGTACTCTAGATAATATCATCATAAACATTTTTAGTTAATTATAGGATCTTAAATTCCTTATCATCCAAGATCTAATAAATTTAAATGAAATTACCATTGAATTAACTTCCCAACTCCCGATTCACATCAATTTATCATAATTTTCGGGTAAAAATATACATTTTTTTATCACCATAAACCACAAAGAAACTTTCCGTCCACTTTTCCTTCAATTTTTATTAGTTTGTCAAATAATAATGAATATAGTCAATGATTCTGAAAGTAGTTCGATGGTTAACTTCCCTTGGTTATCCATGATATATTTTCTCAATAATTTTCTCACTCACTGAGTTAGATGAACTTTTTTTAATTATGTAAACTACTCTGTTCACTACTTCCACACAAATCTAATTCGGTATTCCTATGTGTACTATCATACATTGTGACTTATCTATTAATGTTTGATGCATTTTATTTGACACCTGATTCTTATGATATGTACAAGGAATGGTATTATCCAACATGATACACTTATTTTAATAGATATTATAATGGATCATTCCAATATTCTCTATTCCAATTTCAATATTAGGTATTTTAGCTATAGAATATATCTATTCTCTAACATCTCCTTCCACTGAATGAGTTATAATAATAAATTATACCTGTGTTTAAAAAAATTAAACCACATATTTTTTATTAAATCAGTAAAAAATTCATGAAATAATGTGACCCCTTGAGATTGGACTGTGGAAGGCCCCCAAATATCTGAGTTAAAAATACATAGCTTCTGAGATATATGCTTCTTTATATTCAAGTTGAAATACACCCTCTTCTACTTGCCAAGAATGAAACTATAACAAAGTTGGTGCTCTATTAGATAGTGATTCAACATGACATTTTCTATTCCAGACTATATATTATTTTAAATAATAATACCAATTTGATAGTTCCAAAACTAAATAATTTCGGATGTTGTTTCTCTGAAAAAAACTCTACATTTTCTACTTATGTTGGATATAGTTTCAAATCATTTACCCCTATTTCAACCACCCTAAATCCTCAAGTGATCTTCCAATATATGTTATAAATGTTTGTACTAAACCTTACTTCATCAATTTTTCATATAATAATTAAATTCTTTCATATCCATAGGATGTTTCAAACATTTTTATACTTCAATATGCGATCATTCCCCATCTAGATGTTAACATCATGTTTCCTCAAGATTTCAAGATCATTATAATATCATAAATAAAATTTACTAAATATTATGATTGTATTATTGAATGAAAACCATGTCTAATAGATTTAGTGAAATGATTCTTTTGATTCAATCACCCATGAATCCACCAGTACATTAAATCATATTAATATATTGTTATTTTCATCTTCTAAATTCATAGTGCTTAATCATCCACAAAATGGCCTTATAAAAATTTTAATGTGACTCCTACAATATTTCTTTTGATATCCTCTCTTACCATACATCCAATATATAAGTCTAGGACCAATCAATTTTATTCATATCCTTTCTAAAAATTTATGTTTTGATTTCAGATAACTTTATCATTGAGTTTACCATTCTCTTGGATTATCATTTAGTTCATTTTCATAATGAGTGTGAACTTCCCTCCATCCATGTTCTTCATTTGATAATAGATTCCTAACATCCTCAAACACCAATTTGGTTTATTTTTATGATATTCATTCGATGTTTTCCATTATGTTCTGTATTTATTATAATAATTATAGAAATGGTAGTACCCTTACATTAGTAAAAAACATCACATTGACTAATTCATGCATTCATAAAATCTTGTTGATGTTGTTCTGGGACTTACATATGCTTACCTATTGATAGCCTCATGATTAATAACAACCATATAATTGTCACTTTTTTATGTATATTTGAATTCCCTTACATATTTTCTAGATCCATCATCATATCCACCATGGTATTTTCTTCCCATATGTAAAAAAGATTAATTCTAATCCAATGAATTCCTAGCCAACCAGAGTGCTTTTTTATCTAGTGATACACATTTTAATTTCTATCTTCCATAGTAAAACTATATCCAATAAAATTTTCATCTAATTTTTAATGTGATAATATTCCATATTTATTCTATATAAATAGAGTTCTATCCCATCAAACATTTATTTTTAGTCGTTACCATCATCTAAATCCATACTTATCAATACTTGTAAACTCTCGCTAAATAAAAATAAATAGAAGGAAATATAATGTTACCTGAGTTCTTAGGTTTTAATTAATATATGCTAAACCACAATATTTAATACCACTTTATGTGAATCATCTTATAAAAAATATTCCTAATGTTATCGACTAATAGATAAAACATAATAGAATATTTATCCTACAGAGCCTACTGGATCCAAAGGACACATTCAATATTAATGTAGGAGAATATAATAAGTTAAATCACACTAGACTTACCACACCTAGTCGACCTCCTTACCCACACTCACACTTAGACTCAGAAACATCCAGAGGAGTGGAAATAAAATAATGGATGGTTCACCAATTTGGGATCTCATGGTTTATACATGTATCTAAAATCCATATTAGATACACTACTTCCAACACATTAATCAAATGTTACTAATAATTACAAGAAAATTAGCTAGAGATGATAATTATAAAACCAATTACTTGTAATCCTTGAGTCGTGTCATAAAATGTGTAGAAGTAGTCCCACCCAAATATAGAGGATCTTAATCTACAAACCAAGTATCATCAAATTTAAAACATTGTGAACATCCCAAAATAGGATAATGGTTACTGTTGATCGATTATAGAAAATGAAACATGCCTCTAACTCCTAGTGAATAAAGGAAGGTTACCTTGATCTTTACCAATGAACTATGAAGTCTCACTTCACAAATTCTATATAATATATAACAATGAACAATCAATTACATTTCCAATTCGAATATATAATCTTTTGATCAATATTCATTCATTTATGATGTTTTTTTTCATTATACTTTACTACAAGGCTAATCCATCATCCAAAGATTCACCTTCTAGTTAATTAGAATAAAAAAATTAAACATGATTCACATTAATAACATAAAAATTCATATTTTTCTCACTTTCAATTTATTATTGATATATGTTATGTATTAAACTTACTGATTATATAATATCATCCTTTATTAGGGTTTTATTTCCCCATGTATTGAATAAGGTTATTATATATGATATGTCTATATGGTATCCATGTGTGAGGAATATTGTAGGAGATAGTTATAAATATTTGTAAAATAAGTTGTTAATATATCTACTCTCCAAAGAAACTAAATCGATAGGATCTTGGGTGTTTTTTAAGATATTATGAATATTCATGAAAATTGATGTATTACATATGTATGTTATTATTGTGTTTCTTCAGTTAGTACTAATGTGGTATTTAGTAAATTTTGCAGATAAGGTTTTGAGGAAGAAGATTTTGGACCCTAAAACAATCCATGTTAAACCAAAAGTGATGTATGATGAACTTATAATGTTATAGGTTGAAATAATTGTGGAACAATTTATGGTATATTAATATTAATTTTACTTATCATATGATTTATTAAACTTCATATTATATTTTAATAATGACATTGGAATTTTTATTTTTAATAAATGTCTAGAACCATGAAAAATTGAGTAAACAATGAGAGAAATGGGAAATGTAATGATTTATTCAATGATAAAAAAACAGGATAGGTGAGTTAGATCCAAATTTCATGGAGATGATCACCCAACATTATCAATATAGGTACAATAACACAATTCATTTCCAACTTCCAAATTCCCAATGGATGAAGAAACTCACCATTGTTTCCTTCATGGAACAACACCCACCCTAATTTGTTGGTTCTTCTAATCCACTAATTTTTGTGATGTGAGTCAATAAAATAGAAAATATATTTTCTATTCTCTAATTCTAAGATAATGAAATGTTTATTTTTTCTATTTATCATTTGGTTATGGCGGTGGATAATTTCTAAAGAAATATCAAGAACACAAGGCAAGAGTAATAAATCTATTCCCTAGAATTGAATGATTTTAAGAGGATATTATACCGATATCATTTAACATAAACTCTTTGCATGAAAATATATAGTGAATTCATAGAGATAAAACAAATAGAGGATGAATACATAGGTATCTATGAAGAAAACATGAAAATACTTACAAGGTACACATCTGGATTTGTCATTGACCATAAAATAAAAACTCAATAAGTTATTTAGTTTTATAAAACAGATTATTTAAATAGTGTTTTCAATAATTGACTATGATAACTATGAATAAATTTTTTGATGTTTTCTCATGGTGGAAAAAGAAACTAGAGCCTCTAATTATTTATAAATGTTTGTAGATATGAAGTGAAAAATTGGGTTTCTTAGAAACTCAACTGATGAAACCTATGGAGGGAAAAATATTCATCTTCATAAATAATGAAAACATGGAATGAATATAAAATTTAATTTTCTCAATGTAACATGTAAATTATTTTTTTGGGAAGATAAATTCATATAGAACATTAATGTTGAAGAAATTTTAGAGGAAAACAAATTAAATGGATAGAAATGAATCTTAACCTAATGTACCACCCATACTACAACGCTTTAACTAAAAGGAATAATTAAATTTCACTATCCAATGAACTAATTCAAGTATTAATGACAAAAACATGTTAAAAACCTTTAATGAAATGGATGAAGGAAAATACAATGTAATCACAATTTTTTGAATTGGGTATATAAAATGATCTTGGGAAATGTATTGTCTTCTTCAACTAGAATAAAAAATGTATTAATTGATTATGGTTAAACCCAATCAATTATATCTCTAAAGTTTATAATTAAATCAGATAACCACACTAGTGGTTAGATATTGAATTATTGGTGAAAACTCAAAGTGAAAGGGTGATTGAATAACTAGTATATAACTCTTTAATGATTAATTTTTATGGGAATGTGTTTTTTGAAAATATTATTATTCTCCCTTTTTGATCACTTATGAAATTTCTTGAATTGATTTTATCACTTTATATAGATCCAATATCATTTTTTGGAATAACAAAATCCAATTTCATATCCCAAATCAACCCAATATAACCTATTGGGGTAAGGGTGACTATGAAATACAAAAGTGAGTTTCTAATTTTTTTTGGTTCTTTTCACCTAATAATAAAGGATATATATATCAATTATTTGGTGAAAATTGAATATTAAAGATATGTATATTGTTTGAAAACATGAAAATAAATCTCAAAAAGAGTTTTCTTGTCTTCCCCAAGATCATGAGGTTAATATTTCAATAGAACTCATACCAAATATTATTCTTATATTAATGACACCATATATATTATCCCGAGTAGAATAATTATAATTAAAGAGGAAAATCCAAGAAATAATGGATAAGGGTTTTATATGCCCAATTACATGACCATGGGGTGGAAAAGTTCTTTTTATTAAGAAGAATAATGGATCAAAGAATTTATATATTGAATATTATCAAAATAAAAAGATTTATAAATTAAAAATATATTCAATTATCTATATTAATAAATTGTATGATTTACTATAAGGAGTTAAATAGTTCTCAAAGATAGAAATTTTTCTAGAAGTCATCAATTATGGGTGAAATGGTAGGTTTTACACACTATAACCCTTAGTGAGAGATATGAACAACATTAATTCATTATGATTCCGTTCAGACATAAAAATACCACCACTATATTTATGGATCAAATGAATAGAGTACATAGATAATACTTTGATCAATTTATGGTAGAATTTATATATGTTGTTATCATATATTCTAATACAAATGAATATAATGAAGACAATTTGATGGTTTCACTAGAGACCTTTAGAATAGAAAAATTTTATACAAAATTTAGCAATATGGAGTAATGGAAACATAAATTATCATTCATGGGTCATGTAATAACTAGAGGGAACATCTATAGATATTTCAATGATAGGGATAATTAAAGTTATCAAAGACCCACTACTTTAATAGAGATCCATAATATTCATTCATTGAATATATACAATCAACTCATTGTGAGAAATATATTGTTATTTTCAAATCCAATACGATAGATCAATATATTACCATAATTAAAATGATGTCAAGCTGGTTGGTGCTCTAAATAATAAGGACCATTTTACCTAATCTTGGATAGGGATTTATGGATACCCAATACTAATCAATTTTCAAAGGATTGTCCTTGAAATAATAATTTAAAGGGATAAATCCAATCTTTTTAATTAATTAGTCATCCATCAATACATATAATGATCATATAAGTATATAAGGAGGATATATAGCTATATAATATTGTATGGAATAATACTGAGCTCAACGCTGAAAATGACAAAATTATAAAATTATAGAAACTAATATGTTTACGATGTACACTAGAGTTGAAGGGGATATTGGATGGTGAAAATAAGTCATAATTAACTATCCATCCTATAATAATAAATAACTATATTAATATCATGAATCAATTATAATGGGAAAACATTTAGTTGGATATTTTAGATTATTAATGAAAACTTTAATAGACACTCTAAATTAGTGTGTATTCTTTAGCACTTATATGTAGTAGAGTAGAAGAACAATGCCATAATATCAAGGAGGAAGTATTCAAAAAAAATCAAGGTATTGTGTAAAAATAAATGAAATCAATTTATAAAAAATATAGGTTGTTTTCTTGATGTTTATAACAATATAATAATTATGAGGGTAAAAACAAATTCGTTTTTTTTGAGATTTATATGATATAATGTAATGAGAAGATATTTTTATAGAAAATATATATAGAAAAAATAATTAGTATAAAAATAAAAAATCAATTATCTAATAATCATTTTACATTTAATTAAAATAAATTAAATTATAATACCATAATTCAATAAATTTTGAAGCCTAAAAATTGACACAATAATGAAGATGAAGTAAACAAAACATGATGATAATTTGAGAACAAAAAATAACACCCTACCTTTATTCCCACTCGAAGGATAAATTATGTCTAGTGGTAAATTTAAGCACAAATACACACTAGGAATCAGAATTAATTAGGTTTAGTATTAAGATTAATCCCAAAAAATCAATCACTTTTTATTTGGTTTTATAGATTAGGTTTAATCTCTCATAATTCTTTCATTACTAGGCATCACATGTAAAGTGTTTATAATTTGAATTATTTCTTTTAATAAAAATTAAATTCATAGATTATAATTATTTGATCTATAATGATATTTTATATTCAAAACAAATAATTGAGAATGTGAGGATTATATTCACTAGGAGGGTACTACGATTCCATGGGTATAGTAGACATCATAGAAATGGATTGACTATGAACCTTCTTAGACAGGTTGCCAAGACCCGTCCCCCAGGGCTCATGCCACGACTACCCAAAGCCCACCTCCCAATGGCCTAGGGTAAGCAATTAGCGCTAAGGGAATGAACCTGCTAGGGGGAGGAATTTTTTGAGTACCTATACACATGCACACTCACAACCCTAACCCACAAATGTGAAAGGGAAAACATGTATGCCACTAATAGATCCACTAAGAGTATAAATTGCAAGATGAAATTAATGGGGCCAGAATATAAGCCCAACAAACACAATATGAAAATTTGAAATTAAAAATTCCCTTGAATTGTCCGTCCGCAGGAAACCCTACATGAAGAGCAAGTGAACAGTAGCTGTTGAAAGCCGTAGAAGTTCGCCTCGCCTGTCTAACCTCACTCGGTGCTGCCTGGTCCTAGGACAAAAAGGAATCCATAAAGATGTTGGCCATCTACACAAGACATGAAATATGCAGTCAGATCCTGTGCAAGGGTGAGTAACACAATACTCAGTAGAGACCCCAAACCATAAAGAAAGACCCCAAAATAAAAAGATACACATGATGAAAAGGAAAAATCACACAGGTACCACCAAAATAATAGAAATAAATTTAGTCATTCATAAAGATGACAATTTTTTACTATTGAGGGACTCATCCTTGATGAGTTACTGAGGTATGTTGGGCTACTAAAGTCCACTCATCTACCGAGCCACTGAGATCTGCTCGGTTGCTCGTCTTTCGGGCCACTGGGGTTCGCATGGTTACCCATTTTCTGAGCCCCTGAGGTTTGCATAGCTACTCATCTGCCGGACCACTGAGTTCCACAAGAATATTCATTTTTCTGGACATTAAGGTCTATATGACTATTCATCTACCAAGCTATTGAGGTCTGCACAAATATTCACATGTTGGGCCACTGGGGACATCATGACTATTTGTCTGCCAGGCCACTGATGTCCGTACTACTATTCATATGATTTTGGGAGAATCTACTCATCAATTCATCTTTCATAACTCAAAATTCATTTAAAATCACATAGATTATATCGAAAGTACTTCTCTATCACGATGGTACCAACACCGCAGACAACTCGTCCATCGAACACATAGTTTCAAAGTTATGAACGTTATAGTAGAAAGGGGACGGTTGGTTCTGGGTCTTGGTCCATCCTGGTCGTACCATCCCAACCTAGACAGGGGTCCACCAACATAGCCAAGGGTCCACTGATCCGACCTGGGTCTGACCTGACCTGAAGCTGACCCGATCAGCTTGGCTCGACCCGAATCGGATGGGTTTGGCCCAGACCGGTTGGCCCACGGGTCTGGCCCAATGGGGTGGCTCAAACAACTGGGTGCCCCAACCTTCCTTCTCCCGCCCGACCCTATGGGAGTGGGCCTACCTTCCTAGCTAAGATGTGTTTGGTGCACCACATCCCCCCTCCACCCCATGGGGTTTCCTCTACTGCAGTCTAGCTAGACCGCGACCTTTGAACATTATGACGCAGCACGGCTGGAGCTTCCATGTGTTCTGCTACCGTCCCGAGGCAGTGGCCTACTCCACTTCTCATGGATAATGTCATAGTCCACCTCATCGTCGGTGCGCGCCACCCCCCGCACGCGGCGCCGACACGCCAGTAGGGAATTCCGTAGGCCTCTGGGTCTGATCCAGTGGTCTGATTCTTGAACCGCATGTGCCCTCAGAATTCTCAGGTTGTCGTCGCCCCTACTACGACGACAAGGTTTTATTTTCAATTATCTCAGGGACATTGTCACGAAGAACACACGAACACCCATAAAACATGGATCCAGACCATGTTATTATTGGCCCAAACCTCCTTATTGGGTATTAAAAAAATGGGGGGGATATTTTTATGAATTCTTACATGGATAATCCCAATTCAATGCACAGAATCTAAAAACTCCCACAAACTCACACACGATCCATGAATCATTCCGTTAATCGAATGATTCACATTTGTTGGGGATATTTTAAAATGGGGAATGAAAATTAATCAAGATACTTAGACTCGTGGTTGAATCATTCGTTGGAGAAGAGATAACCACACATTCATCACTTCTCAAGCTACCACAATTTGGTTGAAACTCATTTTTTTGATCCAACAACATTCATTGTTTGTCATTCATCGTTTGTCAATAGATATTCTTCAATGGTTCAGAGAAAGTATCCCCTGGATGGTTTCCACCAACTCGTATCCTTTCTATGTAATTAAGTGGATAACATTTTTCATCGTGTCTATTATGTTGAGTGTCCTACATTACATTGTTTAATTTATGAAATATTTTTTTTGTTACTTTTTGTTGCAGCATCATTAAAAATTTTTTATTTGAGGAACATCATTTCACTTACACTTGGGTTGCAACACTGTTACGTTGAAACAAATTAATAATTAAAAATATAATAAACAAAATATTTATTTTATTTTTCCTTAAGAAAATTATTTTATTAATTTTTCATAAAATTCCAAAAATAAACTTTTTCCCTTGAACCAAGCCTGTAGATTTTAGGTCCTTCCATAGGTAATGTCTTCATTCTGGATGCAATGGTGGCCTGGTATTTTTAATCTGGGAACCTATTTAAATGTTTCCAAAGCCTCTCACATGCGCTATTTTAAATACACATCAAAAAAGTTCAAAAAATTGTTCTAGGCTCATTGGGACACAATATCATGTGTCTTCTGAGTGAATGTTCTTGAAAAAATCCCATATAATGTATAAAAAATTTTACATGGAATTGTGAAACATTAAATTACCCTCACTTGTAGGGATTTATGACATTGTAAGACAAAACATGTGCTAAACAAACAAGTGGGGGTAATGAGAATATATCTGAGCCTCCTTCCCCCATGTGCTCCCTAGAAGATTATCATGCTGCCATCAAATGTGCCCCAATGGAATTGATTGTCCATGAAGGATCTACTCCTTTTGATCCTAAATATATACTAAGAACTCCACATATGTCACCCCACCGTTGATGTCCATCTCACACCAGTTGATGGCTTGTGATGGATCATGAATGTACCTTCTTAGTCTTTGATACGTGGAAGACATTATTCACCTGGTGCATTTGTGGGGGTAGAGATAGGTGGTACACCACCTCGCTAATTCTACTCAAAATCTAGAAAGGGATGATGAATCTAATAGATATATTTCTGCCTCAACAAAATCTCCTCAATCCCCATTGAGGTGAGACCCAATGGAACACAAGGTATACCTCTTCAAACTCCAAGGGCCTCCGTATCCTATCAGCATAAATTTTTTTCCTACTTTTTGTTGTCCTCATCTGATCTTGTATGACTTTCACCTTCTTGGTGGTAGCCCATACCAACTCTAGATGCATGAGCGCTGACTCCCCTGGGTTTGTCCAGCATAATGGTGATCTGCATGGTCACTTATAAAGTGCCTCGAATGGTGCCATCCCAATGGTGGTGTGGTATCTATTGTTGTATTCTAACTCCACCAGTGATAAGGGATCCTACCAACTATGATCAATGTCTACGATAAAAGAATGAATCATTTCCTCCAAAACCTAGATAGTAATCTCTGTTTGACCATTTGTATGAGGGTGGAAAGATGTGCTCAAGAAAAGATGAGTCATGAGAACCTCTTGGAAACCCTTCTACAACCAGGATTTAATGCGAGTTTCTTGGTCGGATACCATTGTCGATGGGACACCATGGAGTCGAACTATCTTTTGCAAGTAAGGTCATCCTAAGATATTTACTGAAAACTTCTCTAAAATTGGTAGGAAGTGGTCCGCCTTGGTGATCCAATCCAAAATCACCCAGATGGTATATTTTCCCATAGATGTACTGGGTAAACCTATCATGAAGTGCATCAAGATACCATACCACATCTACTTTACACCTCAAGTGGCTTGGTCAAGCCTGTTAAAACCTTATGCTCATACATCACTGGCTGATAAGTGAGGCACTGAGAAATGAACCCCACCACTAGCTTCTTCATCCCCAACCACCAGTATTGACGTCGGAGGACTTGGTACATCCTCAAAGCTCCTAGATATACTACCAATGGGGAGGTGTAGAACTCGTTTATAACGTCCTCATGTGACACTAGTGGCACAATTGTTCATCCTCAAAAGAGGATGATGAAGTCCCTGCCTATCAAATATCCATTAAAAGACTGTCCTGAGGAAAAGTTTTCACATCAGGACTCGTAGTAAATATAAAAAAGTGGTGCCTCCTTAACTTGCCATAATATTGAGGGGGAGATAGTCCTAGATTGAATATAAGATACTCCATCACCATCCATGAATGATATCTGAATTATGACCAATTTCTCTAATTCCACACCTAGTAACTACAATTTAGATCTCCTGCTGATTGCATCTGCTAAAATGTTGCCTTTCATAGGATTGTAGACTCTCTCAAAGTCAGAGTCCTGGAGGAAATCTATCCACCATTACTTCTTCTTGTTCAGGTACATATGAGAGAGGATATACTTGCGAATTTTGTGATCAGAGTAGATGGTAAACCACTCACACATCATGTAGTGCCACCAGATCTTCAATGAAAAGACCACTGTTTCATACTCCAGGTCCTGGGTTGCATAGTTCTTCTCAAGCTACCTCAACTATCCTGAATCGTAGGAAATCACTGATTTCTCCTAAATTAGGACACAACCCAATCCATTACCTGATGGTTCACAGAAAACTATATACCCAATTCCATCCTCTAGTAGTCTGAAGAAGGGGGCACTCATCCGTATTTTCCTCACCTCCTGTAACCATTGATCACAATTCTCAATCCACATGAAGGGTTTTTCCTTACATTTTAATAAAAATAGGTGTTCTTATACCCTGGGAAATTTAAGCATCAGCGTCTCGTAGTAAACTTCCTAACCTTGAAGATCTTCAGCTCAGTACCACTCTTGGGTGGATCTCAAGAGGGCACCACATCTATATTTGTTGGATCCATTGCAACTCTAGCATCTGATATAACATGCCCTAGAAAGTGAAAATCCTGAATCCAGGACTGAAACTTCTAGAGATTCCTATAAAGATCGTTCCCTCAGAGTGTGTCCAGGACTATTAGTAGGTGTGTTGTGTGCTAATCCTTGGGCACTGAGTACACCAGGATGTCATCAATGAAGACCATGATGAACCGATCGTGGTTAGGTTGAAAGATCATGTTCTTGAGTCCAATTAACACTACTGGGGAATTGATTCTTCTGAATGGAATCACCAAGAACTCTTAGTAACCATACGGATGTCTAAAGACTATCTTTGGTACATCCTCATCCAGCACATGAAGCAGATGATAGCCATACATGTGGTCAAACTTTGAAAACCATCTCACTCTCTTAAGATGATCGAAGGGACATCAATCCTTGGTAGTGGAAACATGTTCTTCATAGTCACCTGGTTTATCCACCGAATTTCTACACACAACCACAAAATCGTACCTTCTGTCTTGGAAAACAAAACAGGGGATGCCCATGATGAAACACTGGGTCTCACAAAGCCCTTCTCCTCGAAATCCTCCAACTATACCCTCTACTCACGAATCTCCATTAGAGCCATCTGATATGTTTCTGAGGATATTACTGCCATCTCTAGGTACAAATCAGGGCAAAATTCTACATCCTTATGAGGTGGTAATCCAAGAACATCCTCAGGAATGTTGACTTCATACTCATCCACCACTATAGGAAAGTGAGGTCTCCTCTCATCCACTACACCAAGGGTGAGGATATCTAACATTAGAGTGCGTGGATACATCCTCCTTTAATAAATTCAGTCATATGATACAAAGATATCCCTTCTCATCAGCGAGGGAAAACCTGGTCCCATCCTCATAGACACACTGCACATTGTTCCTAAGTAAGTCGATATGAACACAAACCATATATAAATAATCCATAACCAAGTTGAAATATTAATTCCTAGACGTTTCTACTAGGAGATCCTAGATGATGCTATTACCTCAAAGAATAAGTTGACACTTCCAACAGTCGTGTGTGATCTTTGAATCCCCCGTAAGAGTCTATAATCATAATGATCAAGCCAACGACTCTACCAGAATCCTTGAGCTTAGAAAAAGGTCAGTGGAAAAGATATAATTACTGAAAAATGTGTTTATAAGAACAACAACTAAGGTGGAGAATACACAAATCATAAATCTAATCATATATACATCATCGAGGTCGTAGACCTCCATTGCATGTAGCTGGCCTCACCCCTATCCACTAGCTATCGGAGCCCATGATGGACCACCTAGGGTTGTTGGTGGTTGCACATAGAACCTAATCCCACCAACATCTACTTTGTTAACTCCCCTTCTACTTACTCTACCCTACGAAAAACCTTACTTGAACCTCTACCTCGGTGGTCCCTCGACCGTCTGCTAGTTGTCTATTCGGTGAGTTAGGAAATCAGGTTCCATGTGCCCCAATCCACCCCATGAGTAGCACACCATTCCACTCGAATGAATCCCCCCTCACTTAGGCGGTCTCATACTAACGATCCTATATCCTGGGGTTGTCCCACAAAAGGCATGGCCCGCTTGGGTCTCTGAGTCAACTGACTGCTACCTACTACTGAGGACTTTGCCGCTTGGTGTCTAATGGTTGCTCTTACCGGTGAAACATTCACTTCCAAGAATCTTTCAATAATAAGGGAGCTCTCTAGAACCCTATCCAGAGTTGATATTTCAAGAGATACCAAGGATACCCTGATCGCTCAGCGTAGTCCCTGCTCCAAATCTCAATCATGGAAGAATGGGTGTTGTACTAGATCTTTAGAGTTGTGAGAATGATCGGTGAATCCTGCTGAGTAATCTTCTACTATCATGCCACCATACTATTGGTGTACTAGATCTTGTATGCACACTGAGCACAATGTCACTAGAATGAAATCCTTTATGAAGAGGCTCTCAATGTCTATCCAGTTGAGGGTCACCACATCGTGTGTATGGATCGTCAATCTCCACCATAATCCCACCAAGCCCTAAAGAAAGGTCACGACTAAGATCACCATCAAATTGAGAGGTGTCCTCAACAGAAGAAAGAATCATGTAACTACCTTGAGCCAATCCTAGAACACCTAAGGGTTAGTATCACCCCTGAACCTGGGAGGTCTATACCTCTAGAACTCGTGTAATGCATCGAGCCTACGTGCATCCTCTACACGCAGTGCTGGTAGAAACTGTTGAAAAATATGTGGTGGAAACATTAATTGGTGCACTTCTTGGTGGGGAAATCTCAAGTATTGGTTTCTATACAAATTCCTCATCATTGGGGGTACCATCCTCATGGTCATGCACCCGAACCCTGTGTGGCTATCTGTGCGGGGGCATAAAAAAATCAAGATGAACCATGGTCAATGTGTTATACATGGTGAGTTGAATCAAGAAGGACATGATGAATCACTCAAAATCCTATATAATGCATGTAACTAGTGGTTTCATGTACTGATTTGAAAAGAAGAATTTAGGGTCCTGGTGTTTGGATACGTTAGTTGCCGCACCGACAGTGGACTCGCCAAGCCTGAAAGTCGAACTCGAAACATTTAACACTTTCCCCCAAAACAAAACTATGAACTCTCGGTCTTTAATGTAGAACAGACCACTGTTAATACCAATTTTTCATAACCTATCCCTTAGGGCCCATGTAATGACTACCCCAAACCCACCTCCCAAAGGTCATAGGATAGTGACTTGCACCAAAAGGAAAAACCCGCGAGTGGGAGGCATTTTCCAAGTACCTGAACATGCACACTCACAACCCCATACCACATAGCTTTAAGGGGAAACATGTATGCTACTAAGACAACCACTGAGCGTATAAAGTAAAAGTTGAAAGTAAATGGGACAGAATAAAATCCCAAAAAAATCAAGATAAAAACAAGAAATTTCAAAGACCTTAGAAGAGTTCGTCCATAGAAAACCCTTTGTGAAGTGTAGGAAAAGTGTAGCTAGCAGAAGCTATAGAAGTTTTCCTTGACTGTCTAACCTCACTGGGTGCTGCCTGGTTTTGGGCCACCAAGGTCTCCTTCATAACTTCACTCATTTTCACAAGACACGACAAATGCTGGTGGAGCCCATGCAAGGGAGAGTAACATAATACCCAATAAGGACCCCAAACCACAAAGAAATGCCACAAAGGAAAAGATACACATTAAGCAAAGGAAAACTCACACAGGTAAAAGATAAACCATAAAAAGCATGTTCATCAGTTATAAAGATTAAAATTTTGTACTGCTAAGGGACTCATCCTGGATGAGTCACTGAGGTCAATTAGGCCACTGAGGTCCCCTCGTTTTCCAGGCCATTGAGGTCTGCTAGGATGCTCCTCTGTTGGGCCATTGAGGTTTGCACCACTCCTTATCTACTAAGCCATTAAGGTCCGCACAACTACTCATCTGCTCGGCCACCGAGGTCCACACAACTATTCATCCATCATCCCACTGATGTTCGCAAAACTATTCATCTACCACACCACAGAGTTCTGCATGCCTACTCATCTGTCGGTCCACTTAGTTCTGCATGAATATTCTTCTATCTAGACACTGAGGTCCGCACGCCTATTAATCAGATTCTGGAAGAATCTACACATTAATTATTTGGTCATAAATAAAAATCCATGTAAACTAACATGGAGTATATCGAAAGGAATAATCTGTCACGAGGGTCCCAACACTGCACATAGTTCAACTATCGGACGCACGATTTTGATGTAATAGAAGTTTCAGTAAAAAGGGGCCAGTTGGGTATGGATCTCAGCCCAACTCGGTTGGGCTGACCTGACCTAGGTCTGACCCGACCTTGTTCTGACCCAACCAAAATCTAAGTCGATCCACTAGGCTTGTCCTAGATCAGTTGGGTCCAGCTCAAACCGGTCTGGCCATGGGTCCCGCTCGATGGGGTGGCCCGACCATCCTTCCCTTGGTTGTCCCACTGTGACCAGGCCGACCTTCCAAGCAGAGACACGACACATAAAAAATGAAATATAAAACCATTTTTGAAGAAAATGTATTTTTGAAATATTAAATGATTTTACTAAAAATTAAGTACTTATTTATTATTAATAATTAAATTATATAAAACTTGTATTCATCTTTTCATTATGTGGTTAACCACATTGATACTCGTCAATTTAATGAATATGTTATAATAGTTATATTTAAATAATAATATTTCATGGTTCATTTAAGCAATAAGTGTTGTGTGTTGTATACGTTATAGAACATTATAATATTTTAAAATCATAGGGTGTTACACTTCACATGAACAATATTATTCTACCTTGAAGATAGAGAAAGAGCAACTAAACCCATTCTCAGACATCAAAACATCCACCTCATCCCCACAATGGATGGCCTTTTTACCCTCCATTTCAGTATCAACATACATATGACTATTGAAATGCCCATGGGCAAGATAATATTCAGCCATAGATGGCACATACCCGGAGTTAATAAACAATGTCAATTGTTGGCGCTAAAAAAAGGATAAAAGGTATAAAAAAAAAGTAAAAAAAAAAAGTTTCACCAACAATTGACTGGGTAATAAAAGAAGATAAAATTAAAGATAAAGTGGTTTTAGGGGGCAAACATTATGGTGGAGATGAGGTTGTGGGGTTAAGGAGGGGATGGAGAAGATGACGGGATCAAAGATATTAATGTGACACTGAAAATGTAAATGTGGTGCTTAAAAACTAGAATGATTATCGGAAAATGAAAGGAGTCATGAGGGTGGGGGATGGTTTTTGGAAGCCGAGGAGGGATGGTTTTTGGGAGACGAAGGGAATGATTAATGATTTGACGTGGGGAATGACTGTGGAAGCTGTTGGGAGAGACTGTTTTCTTAAATATAAGTATTTTTTATAACAAATGTAAGTGTTTTTTCCCCTTTTTTGAACGTCAGAAAGCCGGGAGGTGTGGTGGTTTACATGTTTATAAAAGGCAGCCGTTCATCTACAAAAAGCCGCGTGAAGGCAAAGCCGGGAGGTATGGCACATGTTTTTTTCATCGCTTAATATATATTTCTAATCACTTAATTTTGTTTTGTGAACATGTATTATTAATTTATTTTCACAGTGTGTTTTTTGTATTGAAAGTACATGTTCGTCTGCAGTTTTTAAAAATAGGCCATACAATTTCTAGACATGGATTCATCAATCCAGTTATCCATGGCAGAAGACCTGGCACAAAGGCTGGGGTTTTCAAGAAGAACCTCCACTCCTCATCACACCATTAAAATCAAAACCTTCTCTAGGCTGGACCGATCCTCCATAAACTGCATCTCCTCAGATAGGTTTGAAGCCGGTGAATACAAATGGAAACTGGTTGTGTACCCCAACGGGGATGGTAGCCGAGGAGTGGAGAATATCATCTCCCTGTACTTGAAACTAGCGGACGCAGATAGAAGCGCAGCTGCCTCCGAGGTTCATGTAATCTTCAATCTGTTTGTGTATAATCAGCTTTCGGATGAGTATTGGCATTTGAATGACGGAAGCGTGAGACGTTTCCACCGGATGAACAGGATGCGTGGGTACCCCAGATTCATGGCCTCCCAAACTTTGTCCAACCCAGATCACGGTTTCCTCCTCAACGACACCTGCGTCTTCGGGGCGGAGGTCTTGGTACTCCACCTTCCCCGCACTCCTACGGAGTTCCTGTCGATGGTCTGGGACCCTGTCTCCGCCCTCTACAAATGGAGGATCAAGAACTACTCTACAATGGTGAATGAGTTCTATGAATCAGACACCTTCTTGAGCGGAGACTACGGTTGGAGGATCCGGTGCTACCCAAATGGATATCGTGAAGGCAAGGGGAACAGCCTTTCTCTGTTCTGCTGCCTTCAGAGGTCGACCTTGGCGCTGCATATGAGGCTCCTCGTGAAATATGTTATTCGCATGTTGAACCAGAAGAGTTGCGGCAGACATCTACAACACTCAATTGACGGTGTGTTTTCGGTGGAAAAGCATTCGAGGGGTTTCCGTCCGTCCATCTCGCTGGCCATGTTCAATAACCCTCAAACCGGATTCCTCGTTGATGACTCCTGTGACATAGAGGCGGAGGTGACGGTGTTGGGGATATTTGAGAAACCATAGTGACCTCTGGATGTTTTCCACCACCTCATATCCTTGCTAGGTAATTATGTGGTGATCTTGATTCATTTTTTCTATTATGATAAGTCACCGATGTTACACTATTTCATTTATGAAACATGGTTTCCGTTACTTTTCGTTGTAACATCGTTATGCCGCTTCATTTATGGAACTAAATTTCTATTACGCTCGAGTTGCAATGTCATTATGTTGCAACAAATTCTAAATTCAAAATAAAATAAACTAAAATTTTATTTTATTTTTCCTTAAGAAAATTATTTTGTTAAATTTTCATAAATGTTTGAAAATAGAATTTTTCCCTCGACCTGCACAAGTGGAGGTTAGGTCCTTACTTAGGTAATGACATCATTCCAAACGCAACGATTCCTTCAAATTTTTAATCTCGGAACCTATTTAGATTTTTACAAAACCACTTCTGTGTGCTATTTAAAATAAACATAAAAAACTTTTGAACAGGTGTTCTGGGCTTACTGGGCCATAGAATCATGTTCCGTCTGAGCACCTAGTCTTGAAATAATCCCATATAATTTAAACAAAATTACATGAAATTTAATGAAATTAAAAACCTTAAAACCAAATCTCATTTACACTATTTATTTACAACCAAATGAAGTTAATTAAGAAAAATAAAAATAAAAATAACAGATGGTAAAGAAGAATAGTAGAGGTTTTTTATAAAATGAATGTAATAACCTGAAGAAGAATAAAAAGGTTTCTTAGAAGGGATCCCTAGTTTAAGAGTTATAACACATTAAATTCATGTATACATGGAGTGGAAACCCATCCAATCAACCCTCAAACTCCAATTTCTTAGCCAAACACATACAAATAAGAAAAACACAAATTTTTAGTGTGGAGGTGATTCTAAGATTACAAGAGTACACAAGTGTGAAAGGAAAATTAAGCCAAATATTTTTCACTCAATTTATATTTCATTTTATCCTCATTAATATATGAAATAATTTTTCTTATAGAAGAATGAATTTTTTAAAAAAAGTATCCATAATCTACTAACTAAAATTTTCCCCAGTTTAAACCTCTATGAATAAGAAATTTCCCAAAAGGTTAAGTGGTATCAATAATGATGATTATAGAACCACTTTGACATTACAAACCATTTTAGCACATAAAATGTGAGGTAAAAAAGGATGGAAAAATGAATATTTTATCCCATCTTTTTAATAATACTATCAAGGAATTTCAATTCTATATCAGGAATATAAAACAATTTGTCAAATATACTAGAGTGTACATAAATGTGTTTAAAATGTAATTTTCATTAAATTTTAAAATTAAATTTTCACTACCATGTTTTGCATAAATAAATATATCTATCACAATGTGGTGAAAATATATAATTTATTATGAAAAAAACATTCAATAAATTTTTTTGATTATCAACTCCCATATACATGCCCCTTTCCACTACAAGGAAATTTCATAGGTCATGTATTCCTGAATAATTATGATAAGATTTTCTTTATAACTTTTCATAATATATTATAATAATAATAGAAAATAAATAATCACATCAAGAAGTAAATCTCCATAAATTTTAATTTTATTGTATTATTAATTGAATCCAAATTGAATCTAATGAGTTTAATTACAATAATCATAGAGAAACAAGTTATTGTCCACTATTCCTCTAATTAGCTCTATTTGTGTGTATCATCCTGCTCAAGCATGAATTTAAATCCTTTATTCATTATTATGTTTTCAATTAAAAAATTTCTTCTGACCTACTAATTTTCCATTGAACCTATTTTATATTATTTTATATAAATTTTTAAAAACCACTCCCTTAAGAATTCATGAATGTAAAAATTTAAACTCCAGACATAAGATATTTTCAAAGTATTTAAATTTCCTTACTCCCCACTTTAATATTTTTTTGTCTCTTTTCTAATGATTTACAATATTTAGATATTAGTTACATAGACATAGGTTAATTTTTTATAGTGATCAAATTGATGATAAGGAAATGAACATAAGGAAAGTCTATTATTGTAAGATAAAAACATTAATTCTCTTGATTTTACCATTAATTTAATTGAACAAATATCACAACTAATGTACATTTTTGATTATTTTTGGATAAATAAAGTGATATAATTTATGATAAACTAATATCACAATGAATTGTTTCAAAATCAAAATGTTTTTATAATGATACAACAGATCATATCATTGATAACTTCCATTATTTTTAAAAAATGAAGAAATTAATGACGATATATTTTCATGATTAACATGATACCAATGATATTGAGAAGTAAAAAAATTTATTTTCTATATGTTCCAAAAAAATGACTATATTAAATGATTTATTTTTTAGAAAATAACACAAAACAAGAAATTAAAAATCCTTCAGAAGATACCCAAAATGTTTTCCCCTCCCCCAAATTTAAAATATTACATTTTCTACTTTGTTACCATATGTAATTATACATTTTTAAAATATATTGGATTTTATATATGACGAATAACATCAAAGTAAAAGGTATTGGGAAAACATAATGTTCTCAGGTGATGATCGTTTCATGTAGTGGGATGACATCAACTACATCTATGGGAGGTCTCTCAATGTATTTCATGAACCACTATGTATTAACTATAATCCTAATTATCATGAAATCAAGTGTGATCACTACTAATCCAAAAGGGATAATATTTGATATAATACAAGGAGCTAAAAATCTTGAATCAATCATACCTAGCATCAGCTCCAATCCTGAAATGTAGAGAAGGACTTTGTATACCTCATGAAATTCATTATTATTGTTCATGCTATTCATATTATAATTTAAATTTATATCTATAGATACTTGAGTTCTCATATTATGATAAATATATATCCTTAGGCATTTGAATATGTATCTTCCTAAGATCTCCAACTTATTCCAAATCGATGTTTCATTTCTAGATAGTCCAAAATGCCTGATACTCAACCTCTATAGGGATATCACATGAATTCAAAATGTAAATATGATATATGGTAATGATTATGGTAGTCATTTAAACTATCATATAATCCGAATGCACACCTTAAATGAACATCATCTAATCCTTTATTTTGTATGCACAATTTTCTTAAATATCTACTTCAACTCTCAATTTTATGCTTTGGACTAACCATTTGTTTGGGTGATTTGAGGGAGTAAATGTATTGATTAAGTCTATTATTTTGAAGGAGTTAGGAAAAATTTCATTTTGAAATTTTTGACCCTTGATCACTAATGACTTATTTTGGTAATCCCAAAGAAAATACCCTACATTATGAGAATATCCTAACCTAGTGGCCCTAGTATCCACCCATTGGATAACATAATAAAAAACATGAATATGAAATAGACAAAATAATATAAGAAATAGACCCACAAAATTAATTCAACACATATAAAAAATCTAAATGTAAAATATAGGTTATTTAGGCATATTTTATATCATATAAATGTTTCTAATGTGTTGGAATTGTGATAATGATTGAAAAAATACATGGGAATCAGGGAAAAAGTTATTTCAATATAATAAACATTATAAGACATTCCAAGATATCCCACGTGGTCAAAAATGTCTTCTAATAGATAGTGTATGAAAACATTGTGGAGCATAATCAGACTCATGATTAGGAAAACACCTCTTAACAACATAGAAACTATACATTTTCTATAGGTAGGGATAATCCCACAAAAAAGACCTAGAATCACTTTCCAAATTTTCAACATGTTTTTTATTTAGATTGATTTTTATTTATGAAGATATTATATAGTTAAATAAATTAAAATACCATGTATTCATACCGAAGAGTACATAAAAATTCTCATCAAGAAATTTTTCTTGATTAGATACATAGTCCAAGGTGTCTTATTATATTGTGTGAGAGATCTTACTCATGTTATCCACCACTAAGTTCTCTAAACACTTATTTTCCATTATCTCAATGTTGAATCTTGAAAGGATTATCAAATGGATAAGTCTATTATTTTCCTTCGTTTTTTAAATATGTACCTCATTGTTTTATGATTAGAAAAAACTATATTTTACAAAAAAAATTAAGAAAAACGTTAATCTAAAGACAATATTTTAGAAACAGACTCATTTTCCATTGTTGTATAGTTTTGATGGGATGAATCTGATTTCCTGAAAAAATAAATGATTATGTGTTGACATCCCATTATCCTATGTGATTAGACTAATCTAACTATATAGTATGAAACATCAAAAATATTCTTGAAGAGAATCTCTAATCATTATGTGTGTATTATAGTTGGTGTAGTGAGACTTTTATTTAGCACATATAGTAAAACTCTTTAGAAATAATAAAAAATTAAGTCAATATCTTTTTTAAGTATTGAGTAGAAGGGTCCAGTGATCATATTGAAATCTATGATAGAGCATCAATAATGAATAGTTTTTCATAGTAATGATTGAACATGAGACACATGTGTAGGATATATTGGGGATGAAATAATTTACACCATAGATATATTAACCTTAGTGCCATTCTATGAAACTACTTGACATAGGTAAATTTCTTAATCATCCATGAAATAATAATTTTAAAAATATTAAATATTTTTTCCACACACATCATTAAAAAAAACTTCCCAAGAATAAAAGACACCGAAAAAATTAATAATCATACACAATAATGTCATCCACAAATGAATCCTTGAATTTCTCAAGTATATAAGAATATATACTCCCAATGTATCTCATTATGGTACTAGGGGAATTATATTTTGTAAATGAAATCATACATAAATCATATGTACTATACGGGAAAGTCAATAGTGTCTTATCTTAGTCCCATACTATAATAGGAACATTTAAATTTATAGAGAAACCATACATGAAACAATAGTTCATCCAACACAAAATTATATCAATAATTATTGTATAAATGTATTGGTAAATTTTCCTTACGATTAGATTTATTTAGTTTCCTATAATGTATGAACACTCACTAATGTTTTTTTCTCTCACATGGAAACTCACTCATCATTTTCATTTTTTAAAACAATGAAACTAGTTTTTTTTGGTTTATTCTATACAAGGATGACACATTGATAATCAATAATGGGATAAATGATACCTTATTTAAAAAAAAATTTACACCACATTATTTATAGATTATGATATTGTGAGGTGATGTCTCATTTTTGGCTGTATCACCAATTTAACTCCATCTTCTGAAATAATTCTATGCATGAGAATGGAGGGGATAATACCTCTGATTTCACCTATGGTACAAAACATATCATAATATAATCCATTAAATGATTTAAAAAATTTTCATCACTTTTAGATAGGATATAATTACAAATAATTATGTTTAGTTTTTAATTATTCAATAGGTGTGCATATTTTAAATTTGGGGGTAATGGTTTCGGTTTTAGTATGGGGTGAAATATTGATCAAAATGTATTGGGAATAGAGATATGTCTATAATGTTTTTCTGAGATCTGAATATAAATCATCATAATCTATGAAACATACACCAAATATTCTCAAAATGTTAATTTGATTTCCTAATTAAAAAGTACATTCCAAAATTTGGAATTAGAATCTATAAAATAATTAGAATCAAGATTGGTTTGATCATGTGAAATTAGTGTGTAAATGTTTTGAGACAACAAGAAAAAATCAATTGGAAATATCTCCAAAAGAATATAATTATCCTAGTTTTGAAATGTTTAAAAATCAATATTTGTAGAATCATTACATGGTTGCAAAGTATTGGAGATAAAGAAAGAATAATATTCTCTTGAGATGTACATTATGGAGACTAAAGAATTAAATCTTATTATACCACCATTGAACTCCATAGAAAGTTTACCCCAATATAAAATTTATGATTGTCCTATATGTTTTGAGATAGTAAATACAAATACTGATTGTATCATGTGAAAATACCTTCTTATCCAAAATATTCAACATATATAAACAACAATTGATCATATATATCATCTGAACTAGTACATCCTATAAGAATCATATTAGTTATGATGGTCCTTATTTTCCATTATCATTTCCACCCTAATTCAGTTCATCTTTCCAATATACTAGGAAGAGAAAATATTTTGAGTCATAACATTAATAGAGGAACACAAATAAAACAATGCATTAGAGGAATTAAAATCTCGTATAGTGATTATAATGATGAATGTTTCAGGGTTTGTGAAAATTTTCAGCATTTTTAAGGTTCATGTGATGAGTATAGAGACATTCACCTAATTTGGAACCTTAAATTTCCATTTATACCTCTTATATTTGTATATAACTCTTACAGGAAAATGATATTACTTGGAATTTTCTTAATTACTTCATGTAGAGGGATTATAATCCCAACATACATTAATATATCCAAAATAATGTTATTTTATTTCCTCTTTTGCAATATTCTCAATTTAAAAAATTCTTTTTCCTAATTGATAATATTTATGAGAAAAAACATCCATTATCTTCTTACATATGTTTTTCCTCTTTTTCTTTTCATCGATTGGTCATAATTAGGGTTTCACTAGAGTTTATTTGAATCCTAATGGATAGATATGATTGTATATATCAACTATTTTGTTCCCACATATCAATGTGGTAGAAATAAAATTCTCTGTGGGATTAACTTTAGGGTAGGAAAAAACATTTCCATAGTTCTTTATTACCATTTGTTTTGGGGAATTCATAATGTAGCTAATTTTCCTCTTTAGAATTCTCAACTTTGTACCGTAACTCTTCAACTCATTATATTGATTAAGAATTTTTTTTGAAAGATCCCTAATATTAAAATCTAAATTTTATTGTGATGACCATTTATATTATTTAATTTTCTAAGAATGGGATTCAAAATTCTTCTGGAATTGTTGAAAATCATATTGGTAAGACTATGTTGGTTGGACGTTTTATTGAAAAGTGGCCCTTCATTATTTTCTAGATTCAAACCTAAATCCATGAGAACTCTCTAGCTTGGTTTTTATGTATTTGAATAGAAAACACTTATTTTATTGGGTTAGTTGTTCTTTTTACAAAACAATCCCTAGGTAATTCGAATATAAAACTATATATCTCGTTTAATTGGTGGAAAAAATATGTACGATGATATCATTCAGTGAAAATTCCATAAATACTCACATAAGTTAGTTGGGTTATCATTCCATTCGAATTAATATGTATCTCCAAAGCGGTCAATTAATCTAATATTTTATCAATTATATTATTACCAATAGTTTAGGGACTTACCTAGTGCACTCTTCTCATAGAAGGTGTACATAAATCACCAAATTTATGATATTTATGAACTATTGTATCAATAAAATCACACACATTTGTCAACACCTTGTTCAACAATGGGCCACCTTATGTTGAATCGACTATAGTTCCATAATAGGTGTGATTACTTCATATAATACCTTGATTTGGAGTTTCTCACTGATTTGATGATGAATTAAGCTTATACAAAACATCTTAGATCTCAATTATTACTCATACAATGAGTCCCCTTGTATATTCTTGATCCTTGTGATCTCCTTCCAAATGGTAGTGATATGTGATACTAGAAATAATTTCAATAAGAAAATATGTCACATATGGAGGATGAAAATAATAAATCCAATACTTCTTATTACCATAAAGTGATAATGATAATTCTATTAGTTTATTTTTATCATGAGATACATTTCTACTTTAATTGTGTAAAAAAATTCATTGAATTATTTAAGGTGTTTATTTGGGTATTCTCTAAATATTGAATGAATTTTTTAAGAAGGTGTATCTATCCTCATTTTTATTCGATGTATGATTCCATATTTCTATATGAAATAAAATTTGGTAGATAATTAATTTATTCTATATCAAATTATTTAATTCTTTATTATTATTATTATCTATTATGTTTTGATTTATATTAGATTACGATGTGATTATTATTTCCGTGATACCTAAAAGGGGAGATTCTCTAATTGTGAGAATATTGAAAATTCCCATATAACAAGAATGTATAACATTATCCCTTATTTAATATTAAATATTTAGTTTTAGATCAAATATATAATCAATATTAGATCTTTTAAAAAATCAATTAAAAAAGAAAAGAAGAAAAATTGACCATAATACTGTGAGATGAAGATTCCATTGTTGGTTCTAAAAAAACTAAAATTGAGAAAGGGGTGAGAAGGGAGAATGAAAATAGGGTAATAGAACGAATAAAAAATAAATACATCTAATTAGTTAAATAAAATACTTTCCTCCCCAACAATGGAGTCAATTTGGAGGGAATTTTTAGGGACACTCCCAAATGTTCTGTAGTTTTTAGTACTTAAATATCATAGAGTGTCTGAACAAGATCACTATATCAAGGGGGAAATTCATAAAAAAAACTCTTGAAATGAATTATTAAAAAATAAATAAACATATAAAAAGTGACATGGGTTTATTTATTTTTATTTTATAAGAATAATTATTTTTAAATAATATAGTTTTTTTAAAATTTAATTGATAAAACGTAACACGAAGATGTTTTTAGATGGTGTACTTGATCAAACTCTAAAAAATCATTTAAATATTAATAATTTTTATTTTAATTAAACATATTGTAGTTTTAATCCTCTTATTAATCATTATATGAACCATAAATAAATTAACATAAACACTTAGATGAAATGATTTAACCCTAAGTCCAACTTTGGAACATGCTATCTTAGAACCCTATATTGATTGTCACTACAAGTATAACTTATGGTTTGTGGTTAATTAGGGAATAAATACAAAATATAAATGATCCTAAAAAGGGTATAATTATTCTACAAAATCCCTAAAAACAATCAACATTGGTTCTATTTTATCAATTTATATTTCACTCTATGAATTCACACATTACTGAACCTCAATGTTATGTCTTTTTCATTTGAATGCATTAATTTAAAAACAAGTCATATATTATAATTATATAATTAAAGTAATATTTTTGATTAAAAAATCATTTAAGGTGGTGATAATTAGATCAAATACTAATCTATTACTATTACATGGGTATAGTAGTCTTTATAGAAATGAATTGATTGTGAAAAAGTCTAGAAACTGTATAACACAATCTCATTTAAACTATTGATTTGTCACCCAATTTAGTGAATTATGATGAATAACATTGAAAATAATTGAATAAATATAAAATAAATATAGAGATTTTTTTGAAGAAATAATGGTTAAACATTTAGAATAAGAAGAATAAGGTTTGTAGAAGGGAACTTTTCTTCAATAGCTACCCCTCTTCAAATTCATGGATAAATTGTTTAAAATAACATATCTTATGTCTGGAATATAAAAATTCATTGAAAACCCTCTACATATGAGTAACACACACATTTAAATATTATAGGGGAGGCTAGGTCAATAATAATTTACAGGAGAAAATGAATAAATTAAAAAAAATATTTTTATCCATCATAAACAATATTTTTCGCCTAAAAAATTCATGAAAAAACTATCGTTATAGAAGGATAATATGTTTTTTAATGAATTATATATCAAATTTTCAAATATGATCCCAATAAAAATATTAATAAAACATATATGGGCCCAAAAGTGAAGGTGTTTCAATGTTGTTAAGTCTAGACTATATTTGACTTCATGGGCCATTATATCCCATCCAATTTGAGATCTAAAAATGGTTTTCCAAATAAATATTGTATCCCATAGAGTTATGAATACTTTTAGGAATTTTAATGACTAAATAAGTCCCAAAAATATTACAAAATACTAAAGTGTGATTTACAGGATTAAAATTATAATTTTTTTAACATTTATAATTTCATACCATAATTCTATATTTTCATTAAATAAATATATTTATAATAATTTAGGTAAAACTAATCAAGTATTATCAACAAAATTTTCAGAAAATGGGTTTTATCATGTATGTATCCTGATTATTTATTTTACGGTTGGATGTTAGAGGATTAAGGGGATGATGCAACCATTAACCATACCTATATGAAAATGGGAGAACATAACCATGGATTTCATCATATTACTTCCCAATAATTATTAAGGCCATACAGATAAATGTTTTATAGTTGATTTTCTTATAATTTCATCACATGTCATTTCCATTTGATAATACTTACCACTCAATAAAATTTTCAATATATAAATAAATAATGTGGTAGGGATGTGTAGAGTACCACTTTCTATTGTATTTGATCGATATATAAGTTTTACCTAAATATTTTGGATAAACAATGAATAATAATTGCATTCAAATTTGATATTTATAACCCCATATCATCCTCAGAATGATGGTCAATCTAAAATGTCTATTAAGACTCTAAAATATATGACAATGTCCTATATAATGAATTCATAAAGGGTTTAAGATCAACACATTCCCATTGTATAGGTGTTATAGAATAACAGTTTCTATTATAAAATTCAAATGAAACCACATAAGGCTCTATATAGGAATAGTTGTAGAGCATCGACAAGTTGGGAAAAAATTGGATAACATAAACTCATGCAAGTAAATATTTCTGAATACAATTTAGAAAATATTAAATCAATTTAGTGGACTATTAAAACTATAAAAATTCCATTGTAGAGCTACAATTGTAATCATAAGTGAGATCTATAGTTTGAAGGTAAAGACAATGTATTCTTGTAAATATCGCCATGAAAGCGAGTTATGAGACTCGAGAAGATATGAAAATTGAGATATAAATACATATTCCCTATAAAAATTATTAATCATGTAGAGATTTAAGATTATAATCTTTACGTTCCACAGAAACTCTCCCTACAATATTATGTGTTCCATGTTTCACTTCTAAAGAAGTTTATACCTAACACTTGAACTGTATGGAACTCAAATGTAGTAAATTTGGAACATGGTCTCTCTTTTGAGGAACAACATGTAGAAATCTTGGATCATAATAATATAATATTTTGAAATAATACATCTATTTAAATTAATGTTCTTTGGAGGAATAAAATGTTTTAAGAAACTATATGTGTACCCGAAGGTCTAAAGTGTCAAAACTACCCTCATTTTTTTATTGGTGTAAAGAAATATTAAGGGATAAATTAACATAAGTTGATATAATGTGGTAATATATGATTTTTGAATGTATTTTACTTTAAATAAATACCACATGTTCGATAATGTGCATTCATTAGAGTAATAATAGTTTTAGGTTTAAATTATTCTAAGGGGGATAAAAAGTATCATAGTATTATTTGAGAATGTATTTTCCTTTAAATAAATATTTTGTGTTCGATAAATTGTGATACAAAAAACATAGAAGTAATGTAAAAAATTCTTAACTATGGTATAATGTTAAAATAAAAATGAAATACATCATAATATTTCTAAAATAAACATAATTAAATAATTTAAAAAATTAAAAAAACTATAAGAAAATAATTTTGTAATAAAAATAAATGGTATGAATTAACATTAGAAATATAATTGACTCTAAAAATAACTTTTTATTGTGTTATATATTTTTCATGAATTTTTCATATTTAAATAATATTATCAATAAATTGTATTGATAAAATTCATTATATTATTTATAATATAAGTTAATAACATTCAATAAATTATAATGTATAAACAATACTAATTTAATTATTCATAGACTAATAAAAATGTTTTGTTTAAATTTTTTTAATTATATATTTTATGTTTTTAATATTTAAATGTTTCATATCCAAAATATTAAACATATTGGTTCTATACATAAAAAATGAAGAAACATTCAGTCAATGATTATTAATTAGTCAATAATAATTATAAAATCAATTATTGTTAAAAGACCTATATTTTTAATAAATTTTTTGTATATATTTTTATTTTCAATTCAATTAATAAAAATTATCTTCATACTAGGATATTTTTAATGAAATGAAAAGTTTATTAATATTTTTATACAAATTAAAAAACATTTATGGATTATTTAATTATATGCAATAATAATAAATTCTTTTCCATAAGTAAAGACATTTTTTTATTTAAAATTTATTATTTATGTGTACTTATATAAATATTAATTTTTAAAAACATTATTAATTTAATAAAATTTAATGGTATTAATATATTTCATAACAATTTCCAAATTATTTAACAATGGAAATTTTATTTTTATACAAAAAAATAAATTACCAAGGTAAATGTTCGCCAACATGGTAAAGGCTAAAATGAGGTAAAATTGATGAATTAAGGAAAAAAATAATAAAATATCACAAAAAAACTATCTCTACATATGTGTATGAGGTAATTAATTACCTAACCTTATCCTATCTCCAATACTATTACACTTTTTTCCCACATTCCATGAAAATTACATTCCTTAAATATTAATGAATAAGTATTTTCAAAAACACCACCCCTTATCATCTATAAAAGTATCCCTCATCGTCCCGCCTAAGATAAAATATTTCCTTCCTTTTTTATCTTTAATAATTTCTCAAATTATCCCATTAAAACCCCATTCTATGTTTGGTAATCTCTGACAACAAAACAAGTCCCAAGTCCCTCATTTCCAAGAGGCTCTATAAGAGGAGACTCAAGTATTAAACACAAGTGTTATCATATTTTTAATCATTTTATTTATATTCTTCATCCAAATAATATTAAATATAATTCATAACTTTACTAATATTTTTATTATATCATTAATATTCGATAAAAGTGATTTTAATCCCCTACAATATCATTATTTACTCATTCGACCGTTTTGGCATGTTGTTGTTTGGTTATATTTACCACCTACATAAATTATGATAAAATGTTTACATCATGAATTAATAATAATTCATAAATAATATAAATAAAATGATATAACTATTAATTTTTTTTCATATTTATGGAGTGTTAATGTGTAAAATTATATTCCCTAAATAATTCAACTCATTCATAAATTCATTAATCACTATAAATGAAATATTGATACATTCAATGTTAATCATAAACAAAGTTTCCATGAAATGATCATATAAATTCATAACTATATTAAACATATTTAATACATCTTTATAATAAATTTATAAATTGTGAAATTATTATTAATAATATCTATTGAAACCACTAAACCAAAGCATCATTAAAAAACAGAACAATAACACATGAATATTAATTTTAACATTAAGAAATTAATATATGGGTAATAAGGGATTATAAATCAATAATATTATGGAAAATAGATTTTAATAATATTATAACTTATGATAATAATCTTAAATTTTTCATAGATCTATTTAGGATTCTCAAGGTAAAGGCTCCTTTTCAAATCTCAGTTTTAAATAGAGATTATTAATGTCAAAATTGCTATTTAGGGACAATTTTTATACATTATCTATAAAATATGACCAAGTTTATTCTAAATTTTAAATGTCATTATTTTAAAAGAATTCGTACTATTTTACCTCCCTTTGGATCAAAACTCCACTAAACAGTTTCTTATAAGTGGAGATGACCTTATCTCATATTTTTTGAAGATTAATATTTCTCTTCCATATCCATATAATTTAAATTATTATAATTATATACATTTATATACATATATTATTTATGAATATTATTTTATATTGAATTATATTGTCTAAAAAAATAATGAAATCATATTTATTTAACCTTTTTGATTGGTTCTTTTGTAATTGGCATTGGATATCATTACAAATGCATGAAAAGAAATTTTTTAATATTATATTATGTTCATATTTTCGATAATTTTGTTAAATTTTATCTAAAAGGTTTCCTTTCCATGTTTTCATGGTTTTATAATATAATTTTTATTGGTATTATTTTAGAAATTAATGCATTTGAAATGAATGTTATTAAAATGATAAGGATATTTATTCTTATTTTCGAAATAAATTTTATAATGATATTATAATTTGTTTTTTATCCATTATAATATCATTTAAATTTTTTATTCACTGAGGATATTCATTAATGATACCATCCAACTTATTTTTTAGGGCTGAATAATCATCATGTATTTCTTGAATTCTTCCAGTCACCTATTTATTTCTAATTGGTTAATTAAGTTAAGATGAGATTTATAATGTTTTCATGATGACAAGTAACTCCTTTAAATGATTTATAACTATATGCCTTTTCGGTCATATATATTTCTCTCTAATGTATTGGGTATTTTTTTCCCACGATATCAGGATGGGACCGAGAAAGTTATCTCAAGTCCAAAATGTTACGATACCATGTCATTATCTAATGTTAACTATGTTATGTCTAGGTTGGTTTCCTTATATATAATGATATGATTTTATTAGTGTTTTACCTTGGAATTTATGATTTTTATATTCTTTTGTTTGTGCCACATTATTATATTATACATATTACCTATGGTATGTTATAAGGTGTCATGATTACTGACTCATGTTTCTACTCTCCAATGTTGCATTTATTATGTCATTATCAAATCCTAATGCCACGATTGTTGAATTATTATCCATGTTGTATTGGGTATGGTTTCCATTTGTTATTTTTATTTACCTTGATTATGTTCTAATGTGAGCCTAAAATTTAAAAGCTTTTGTATGTATTTTTTTGATAATCACTTCAAAAATTATGTAAATCCTATGTAAAATATTGATTTTCATTTATTCTATATAATCAGGAAGTTAATTAAAAATAGATAAAAACATTTTTTGTATGTTTTATTATCTTTTGAAATCAATTTATAAGTGATATGATTTTTATATGTTTTATTATCTCATTTAGTGTTAACATTTAAATAAATGTAAATATTTTGAATGAAAAAAATAAATTATTTTTAAATTAAAAAAATTAAAAAAGTAACGTGTTATTATGGAATATAAATAAAAAGAAGAAAATGAATTAAAAAGTATTTATGTGGGAAAAATATGATTTAAATTAATAAAAAATGAATTTTTATATTATTTACTAATTTATTATTCATGGTAATTTAAATTTATTTTTGATATATATTTTTTAAAAATAGAATATTATCTAAACTAAAATATTTTTCTTAATTTGTGAACGTCGCATGAGGAAACACTTATATTAATAGGGGTCTGCTTCAATGGACATCTGACAGTGCATTCCATATTTCTTATGTTGTCTGCCTCCTTGTAGCCAACACAGGTAGTTATCAAGAATCCTACTACCGTGACACCCATTAGGCAATGAAGAACTAGAATTCCAAACTATTAGTGTAAGAATACTTTTGATTTCATGCTATAATTAAGTTATGTTAGTTTAAATATTCTTTTTCCACATTTCTTCCACCATGACAATGTAGAAACTACGACTCTGCCGATATAAAAAAAATTACCGGGAAAAACATTCTTTTGGGGTACTTCGACCATGTAAACCCATTAATTCATAATATGATCCATTATATTTTGACCCTGTATCTCTGTATAATACCTCACCAAAAAAACCCATAAATTTGTTCCTTCACCCTAATTTGTCTCTAACTACTAAATCCAATCTCCAATTGAGAATCATCAGTCTACTGTATATGGGTATGTAGATTCTCTGGATCACCTTCTATTAAGTCAATTCCAAGTCATTGTACGGGCATGACAAATGTAGCGACCAAATATTTATAATTATATTTGTTTTCTAATTTTGTGAGTTATTTTATAGTGTACTCTAGAGAACTATATCCTTTAATTAATAAAGTGTGTATAATTAAAATGAGACCGTTGAGTTTCGACTCTTTTAGGACCGCTGGTCAATATGACTGTTGGTCAATATGATCGTTGGAAACTATAATCTTAACATTGTGTTTTTATTAATATGTTTTTCATGGTTAATTAATAGAGAAAGAATATTTAATGGCCTCATCCATTAGACTCGAGCCTTATGAAGCCCATCTGTCGGAGCATGTGAAAGAGGTAGCATTACTGGCATTAGCTCTGGACCAAGGCCAAGCCGAACTTCAACGTATGCATCTTGAATAGAATCTCCTAAGGGAGAAGTTCAAGTTGATAGAAATCACCACTCGGGAAATGTTGTTCGAGCCACCCCAAGATTCTATCTCCATAGCACATCTTACACTTAGGTCATATGGTGGTGTTATAAGGGGCTATGTAACAAGACTTTATCTTCTTTATGTAATCCTTTTATATAAATAAATTTTTATTTCTTATTATGGCGATGTTTGTGAATTTTAAATATCCGGATAAATATAAGATGGGTATTATTGATTAATTAAGGGAAAAAGGTATTTTAAACTATTTTGGTATTCATTAAATAATTAATAATGTGAAATGATTTTCAAAAAATGGTCTTCTACAGTTGTGTTCATTAAGAAATTTAGAGTCTAATAAGATCAACTTGGTATTTAGTGAATATTAAAGTAGGAATAGTAACATACGCATATGAATAGTGATGAATAGTAATGAATAGTAATTTGACAGAAAAAATAGAAACGTCACCTTTGAATGTATAAGTACATTTTAGAAATCTTAAATGTGAAAAAATGATCATAGTTTAAGTTTTAGTTTTTCTATTTTTCATAAATATTTTATTTACAATTTTTTAATTAATTTAATAATTTAAAATGAAAATGTATTTTCAGAAAATTTAATGATAAATTGTTCCTTTATTATCTTATAGTTATATTATAATTTTATGGGACCTTGATTTCTATTTTAAGGTGTTACAAAATGAGTTATAGTTTTAAAGTTGTATTTTTGGAATAAATAAAGATTTTATTTAAAAATTAAATTAAAAATATTTAAAAAATTATTTTCATAAAATTTACTTTATTTTTGAATTTAGATCATCGATCTTTGGTTAGGGTAAAGTTTAAGGATTTTTCTGAAATAGTCGAATTTTCAGTGAATAGTAAAAATGCAGTTTTGAGTTTCGGGTGTTTAATGACATCATTAATGATGTAATAATGATGTAATATTTCAGGTAGAATTATTAATAGTTAGATATGGTATGAGGTGTCCCAAATTTCCAATACCATGGGAAAATACCATGGGCAAACCCGTGGTTTTTCAAATACCACCGATGAGCTGTCCCTTGGAAATTAATAATTTATTCACTCACTTTTCCTATAAATACCAAGCCATTTACATCATTAATTTGATTCCAAAAGCATAATCAACGAATTTATGGTCTCCTTACCTTCCAAGGAGTCCTCCCAAGGTTCCCTGAAGCCTCCCATGGTCCCGAACTTCAAGATTTCGAAGTTACTCTTGAAGGTAAGGGATTCTTTCACCCTCCTCTTTTTAAGTAATGACTTTATTTATGTTGTGTCTTCTAGTTTTCATCCCTTTATGTTGAGGGTATGTTATTATATGTTTTATTTAATGTCAAATTCATGTCTAATTTTTTAGAGACCCTTTCCACTCTCATCAATTTGATTTCTGAATTTTTAATTGATGTCGTTAGGCTGCCGAATTTTTCGTAAAAGGAATCACATCTTCCATTTTCTTTGATGATTCCTTTTCATGTGGTATGTCATTTCAAATTTCCATACCATGTTCTTATCTACATGTTATTCTGAATTTATACTGTATTATGAATTATTTATGAGTGGGTGACACATGTCCCATCCCTTTTCAAAGTTTTATAAAACTATATTATATAGCTGTTATGCTGTAGAAATTTCGTCTCAAAATATCTATCTCTTTCTATCATGAAATTCTCTTGTTTTATTTATGTGAATACCCAGACCTATTTCATTTCTATGGGTGTTATTCAATATATAAATATGATATATTTGATTCTGGAATTGACATACATATGAACCTCACTCCCTTCCATGGGTTAGAAATGATATAATGATCTTATTTTTAAGCAATCTTAAAATGTCACAATTTTGAAATGAAACCCATTTATTTTATTCTCTGTGGGTTATTTATGAAATGTTTGATTATGTTATATGTGGATCACATAACCATAAATTCATATTAAGGGTGTTCCTTGATTGTGCTCTAATGCATTGGGTAAAGAATTAATCTCTAGAGATGACAAGTTTCATGATACCTTGGTGAATAACCTTGGTAATTTTTATGACACCTCAGGGATAAACCTTTCTGATATGTTAATGAATGTCTAAATGAAATTTTGTAGCCACATATTCAAGTAATTATTAATTTTATTTTAGTTATGATATTCCAATTCTTCCATTCCTCATTCCTTTATGACTTTTATCAAGTTCTTATTAATATTTCTCAAGATCACATGTCAACTGTTTCACTTGTTTTTCTTGCTGAGCCTTTTGCTCACCCTTTCCTTTAATGTTTGTCTCCAGGTTATGAGATGCGGTAATTTTACTTGGGAAGAACATATGATGAATCCTTACAAGTGGTTTTGAATAATTTTTTATGTTGTATTCAAGTTTTTTTTGTTCCTGATTTCCAAGACACTAGACTTTATAGATCCCCTATATGTAAAATGTAATGTAATAAAAAGGCGGGATGCTATTGTTGCTATCAAAGGATAGTTTAGTTATTTATGGAAATGGGGATATGATAAATTTTAGAAGAATCCTATAGAAAATATTAAAAGTAAGAAAACTTCAAGGTATTTTGGTGAGTATTACGTTAGTGGTTTATGAAGAAAATACATCCCTGTTTGGATATGAGCAGGTAGAGGCAGCTCAGGAACAGAGGTACCTAGGAGTAAAAAATCTGACTAGTGTTTCGGGCTTGACATGGGGTATCCTAGTACACATCAACGGGCCTTTCTACACTCTTGGTTACAACACTACTAGGGGATATGTTTGGTTAATCATTAGCTTTTTATGAATCATTATGATAGATTTATAGAGAAATGTAATTGTTTAATGATGTTTTAAAACATAAATCCTTTATAGTTAAAAAATTTGTATATGAAATAAGTTCCTCATTAAATTATTATTATTTTAGAAATGGAAGGAGATAGGATGAACCGTGCAAATGGTGACCGCAATGGACCATGCACCGACGACCCTCTGATGGAAGCCGAAATGGAATCATTCATGTGAATGATGAACCAAATAACTCAAGTTATGGGAAATAACTTGAATCAAGCTGAGAAATCGATCTCACCACGAAGGGAACAACATTATGTTGAGTCCTTTATGTGTCAACGACCACCAACCTGAAATGGATTGACTGAACCATTGATTGCTGAGTAATAGATCAGCTCTATCGAGAAGATATTTTCTTTTCTCCGTTGTTTAGAACAAGAGAAGGTCACCCTAGATGTATATCACTTAGAAGATGAAGCTGATCAGTGGTTGGAGATGATTAAAAACCCGAGGAAATGAGTGGAAGTTGAAGCTATAGGGTAGGAGGAGTTCTAAGGGATCTTCTTCAGTAAGTATTTACCTCGTTCTATGAGAACAAGAATCGAGAAGGGGATTCTCAAGCTAAAGCAGAAGGAGAATGAATATGTGGGAAGCTACGAGATGTACTTCACAAGGCTTTCACATTACACCTCTAGATTTTTCATGGATCCAAATGGAAAGGTTGATAGATTAATTGGTGTACTGAGACCTCATCTATGGAAGACTCTAGCCAACCGTGATTATGACAGTTATGAGGAGATTGTGCGAAGTTCAATGAAATTCGAACTGCAGTTTGGTGAGACCCAGTGGTCTCATAAATCCAATGACAAAAAGATCTCAATGGAGCCAAGCTTAGGGAGGATCATTGATCAAGGAAGAGGAGGCAAGAAAGTGAAACGTTCCATGTGTAATAAATGTGGGAAGAAACATTCAGGTAACTGTCTTCTCGGGAGCAGGAAATGCTACAAGTGTGAAAGAGATTACCATATTGTGAGGAATTGTAATAGTGAGTTGAAACTTCAACTTCTAAACACTAACGACAAGGGGAAGATGGTGCGGGCCCTACCTGATGTCCATTGCTTTATGTGTGGACAAAATTGTCACTTTTCCAATCATTGTCCAAATCTGAGGGCAGAGGAGGGGAACCACCATCAGCCTCAGCAAAGGCCAAGGGAGCAAGGTCTTGCTTTTTATATCATGACATCTGATGTTGAACCTCCAAATGATGTGGTAGCAGGCACTCTTATTGTTCTCTCAAAGCTAGAAAGCACTTTGTTTGATTCTGGTTCTATGAGTTCCTTTCTTTCCACCAAGTTTTCATAGAATTTACAATCAACTACCAATTTTGTAAAAGTAGAGTTATCAGTCAAGACTCCTGGTGGGATGATCCAAGCATCATCAGTGTTAAGAAACTCTAGTATTTACATTGGTGAGCACAATATTATCGCAAATCTTCTAGTCATTCCCATACTATAATTCAAAATTATAATAGGGATGGACTGGCTCTCAAAGTATAATGCTATGATCAAATGCAGAAGTAAGGCAATCTCAGTAGTCTTGAATGGAAAACCTACAGTTATCTTACAAGGAGAGATATCTCAACCTGATATTTGTCTAGAAGAACCATCTATATCCTTTTTTTATGGAATTGATCAGTGAAGAAGAAGAATGAAATGATAGTTTGAGGATAGAAAATGTCCCCATCATCCAGGAATATGTTGATCTATTTCCTAAGGAGTTTCCTGGACCTCCCCCAGAAAGAGAGGTAGAGTTATCCATTGAACTCATACCTTGATCTCACCCAATATCAAAGACCCCAAATAGGATAGAAAATGTGGAGCTAGAGTAATTAAAGAAACAACTCGTAGATCATTTGCAGAAGGGGTTTATCTGCCCAAGTGTGTCTCCATGGGGAGCACGTGTTCTCTTTGTGAAGAAGAAGGATGGATTAATGCGTTTATGCATTGATTATAGAGAACTAAAATGGGATCACATTAAAGAACAAATACCCTCTTGCAAGAATTTATGACTTATTTGACCAACTTCATGGGGTTCAATTCTTCTCTAAGATTGATCTTCGATCTGGTTATCATCAATTGTGGGTGAAGAAAAAAGATATTCCAAAAACTACCTTCTGATCAAGATACAGGAATTATGAGTTTGTTGTTATGACCTTCGGAATGACTAGTGCACCAACCATTTTTATGGATTTAATGAATAGAGTCTTAAAAGAAAACCTTGATAACTTTGTGGTAGTTTTTATTGATGATATTATGATATATTACAAAATTCGTGAGGAGCATGGGGATCATCTAAGGGATATTTTGCAAACTCTACGAAAGGAGAGACTTTTTGGATGGTTTAGTAAATGTGAATTCTGGTTACAACAAGTTGCTTTCTTGGGGCACATTGTTACCAATAAAGGAATAACAGTTGTCCCTGAAAAGACAAAATTTGTAGAGGAGTGGCCTCAGCCTAAAACAATAACTGAGATTCGAAGTCTCCTTGGATTACCGGGATATTATATGAGGTTTTTTGAAAAAAATTTCACAACATTCTAATCTATTAACCAAGTTAACTCAAAAAGGGGTCAAGTTAATTTAGAAAAGGAGTGTGAGGAAAGTTCCCAAGAGCTAAAGAAGAGATTGGTTACTGCACTTGTGTTAACTCTTCCCTCAAGTGGAGAAAGATTCGATATTTTTAGAGATGCATCTCAAAAGGGATTTGGTGCGTCCTCATGAAAAATGACAAGGTTGTTGCTTATGCATCTCTATAGTTGAAGACTCATGAGAAGAACTATCCTATGCATGATCTAGAGCTGGATGTGGTTGTTTTTGCTCTGAAGATATGGAGGTACTATCTTTTTGGGGAGAAATGTTATATATGCACAGACCATAAAATTTTGAAGTATATTTTCACATAAAAGGAATTGAACATGAGACAAAGGAGATGGTATAAACTCTTTAAAGACTATGATTGTTCAATTCATTATCATCCCGAAAGAGAAAACTAGGTCACTTATGCATTAAGCAGGAAAGACCCAGTTGTTCTGTCCATGATGAGGATTCAGAGAGATCCTTTGATCAACGACCTAGTATAGCTGGACATGGGAATTATAAGGGAAGAGACATCATCAACCCTAACCCAAATGATTTCCCAACCATCACTAATAGTGAAGAACAAAAAAGATCAGAATGAACATCCTTTGTTACAGAAGATTTTTGAGCCTCTGAAGGATGGGAAGTTTCCTGGGTTCAATACTGATCAAGAAGGTGTACTGAATTTTCATAAAAGATATGTGTTCTATCTATTCCGGAAATAAAGAAGGATCTGATGGATGAAGCTCATATCTCTACATTATCTATACATCCTGGTATCATGAAAATGTATAGGGACCTTCATGATCATTATTGGTGGGATAATATGAAAAGGAAGATTTCTGACTACACGTCAGGGTTCCTGGTATGTCTACAAGTGATGGCGGAGCAACATCTTCATAAAGGGGTATTGCAACCACTACCCATACCAGCATGGAAGTGGGACAATATAACTATGGACTTCGTCATTGGTCTCCCAAGAAACTCCAAAATAAATAATGAGATATGGGTTATTGTGGACCGTCTCACCAAGACTGTCCATTTTAGCTCCACTCGGGAAGATTTATCTCTTGATCAACTTGCCCGGATTTACGTGAAGGAAGTGGTAAGGATATATGGAGTTCCACTTTCTATCTTATCTGATCGTGATCCAAGGTTCACATCAAATTTTTGGAGAATCCTTCAACAATATTTGAGCACTGAATTCAATTTTAGTACATCCAATCACCCCCAAACTAATGGCCAATCTTAAAGGACTATTAAAACACACGAGGACATGCTGAGAACTAGCTCATTGAATTTAAAGGTGGATGGGATCAACATTTATCTTTAGTTGAGTTCTCTTACAACAACAGCTTCCACTAGAGCATTCAAATGGCACCCTATGAAGATCTATATGGGAAGTGATGTAAAACTCCTATTTTTTGGGATGAAGTTGGTGAGAGAAATATTCATGGTGTCACGACCCGCCCTCGGTGTCCGTGCCGTGACTACCCCAAGCCCGCCTTCCATAGGCCAGGGGCCGGCGACTAGCACCAAGGCGTAAATCCCAGTAAAAAGGGAAGGCATTGCCTTTGTAAAGTAAACAAACACCACAGAGTAAGCAAGCGGAAAGTAAATACTAAGCAAAAGCAGAGTACAACTGAAAGTGCGGAAAAGTAAATGGGCCAGTATACATACCCAAACTGAAAGTAAAGTACAACTCGAAAGGGAAAACACCAACTGAAAGTAAAAGCTGCTACACCGAGCTGTCTACTGGAAATCCCACCTGAAGGGTGGGTACAGATAGCTCCACTGCTCCACGGGTCCCGCCGTCCGCTCCGAGCACGTCTCGCCCAGTGATCCTCCTCCAGGTACCGTCCTGCTCTGCAAGCCTCAGCTAAGATCAACGTTGTCCGTCGTCTGCAACCAACACAACGTAGTGCGGGCAAAGCCCGTGCAGGGGTGAGTATAAGCTACTCAGTAGGGACCCCGAGACCCCTGAAGGTCTCCCAAAATCCACAAAGGATAAACCACAAAGAAAGGTACAATCACGAAGTAACAACTGACACTGCTTAGGTATATTCCCATACATATACCTAAGTCACCAATTTCAAATACGCTCCAACCTCCGAGCCCAAGTACAATTCAGTCCACACAGGAAAGTAAACGTATTCCACACAGGAAAGCAAAACGTAATCCACACAGGATTGCACAACACAATCCACACAGGAAAGCAAAACGTAATCCACATAGGATTGCACAACACAATCCACACAGGAAAGAAAAACGTAATCCACACAGGATTGCTCAACACAATCCACACAGGAAAGCAAAACGTAATCCACACAGGATTGTACAACACAATCTACACAGGAAAGCAATAGGTTTCAGCTCACACAAGTATACTTCTTCAAAAGACGATAAAGATGATCACTGATCCATCTAAGTCGTTGGACCCACAAAGGATCGATAGGTAACTAACCCCCGCAAAAGACCCACACAGGATCGGGCCCACACAGGACCTGTAGGCGCTGGTTCACACAGGACCGCTGAGCGCAAGGACCCACACAGGATCAGACCCACACAAGATCGGGCCCACACAGGACCTGTAGCACTGATCCACGTAGGATCGCTGAGTGCTGAAGTCGTCGTCGTCGAATCCACACAGGATCGGGCCCACACAGGACCTGTAGCACTGATCCACGCAAGATCGCTGAGTGCTGTAGTCGTCGCAGTCACAGTAGTAGTAGTAGCAGTAGTATTCATAGCAACAGTCGCAGCCAGCACTAGGGTTCCCGCACATAGCAAGCTCGTTCGGAGGGTCCGCTCCACGAGCCGAGAGGCTGATACATCAACTGACACAAAGTCCAGAGTTGATGTATCCAAAAGTTCCGTATCGTCAACAGGAACTCAACGCAACAGACGGCGCGTCGATCGGACGCCCGGTCTGAGAGTTATTGGCATTTTCGTCCCCGGGGCCCGGTTGGTTTTTAAGGCAAAACCAACCCGACCGTACTCCACCTGAGTCCAAACCTTGAGCGGAGTATGCCAAAAGATCCGTCTCACTAAGAGGAACACAACACGGCTGACGGCACGTCAATCGGACGTCCGTAGCTCAAGATATGAGCGTTTCCGCTCCGAAGGCCCGGTTGGTTTCATGAACGAACCAACCCGGACGAACTCAAAGTAATATGAAACCTTGAGTGCGATATACCGAAACGACCGTCTCGATCCAAGGATCGCGTTTCCACAGACGGTTCGTCAATCAGAGGTCCGTGGCTCACGATATGGCCAAAAGACCGAATCTGATTCGAAATGGGGGGTCCGGGTCCGGGCCGACCCGAGCCGGCCGGCCGGCGGCGCGGCGGCGCGGGGGCCGCGGCGGCCTGGCGCTTCACGGAGGCTGCACGCGGGGGGGGGGGGGGGGGGGGGGGTGGGGGGCAAAGCCCCCCGCTTGATTGGGTTGGCGGTGCGGCTAAATGCCGCGCCCTTTGCAAAATAAACGGCCCCCACGTGGGGGCCGGCTTGAGGAAAAACCGGGGGGCCTCCTGCCCCCCTTCAAGGAAACCGCCCCCCTCTTTATGAGGGGGGTTTTTATTGCTGGCCAGGGGATTAATTTCCCCCGGATTTGACCATCCGGCCGGCCAGCTGGCCGGCCGGTTTTCTCCAACGGGACCGGAAAAATCCGGTCCCCTTTTCGGCTTCCGACGCCGGCGGCCCGGCTGCCGGTCTCCTCGTCCCGCCGCGGCCCGGAACCGTCCGCGGTGTTCGTCGTCCTGCGCGGTGCGACGGCACCGCGCCCCTCCGCCGCACCTTGATTTCCTTCAATGCGGCGCGACGGCGTCGCGTTCTTGATGTTTCTTCCATGGTGTGCGCGCGACGACGTCGCGTAACAAGATTGGGCGAAAATCCGCGTGGTGCGACGGCACCACGCCACCTTGATTCATCCGCAAATTTAAACACCAAGAACGGAGAAGGGGGTTCGGTCGTGTTCATGCGGTCTGGCCCCCTCACGTTAAAACACAACTTAAATATTCAATATTCTCACGTTAGTCATGCGAACCACGAGCAAGAATAAAATAATTAAACAATAATCAACAACCCCTACCTCGGGTATAGGTTCGAAGATTTGACAACGTCCCGCGGAGGACAACGTCGCGGAGGTCGGGTGTCGCGGTAGTCGTTCGTCAAATCCATTGACGAAGAGATATGCCCGAAGCGATACGTCATTGGCGAATCTTCGTATGCCGACGAAGAAGGTCCGAGGAGGAAGCGGCGTTCCCTCTCGTTGACACGGAAGACGAAGAAGAGAGGCGGCGTTCTTCGTCGGAGCTTGAGCGTTCTTCGTGTTCTTCGTCAGAGCTTGAAGAAGAAGAAGAAGCTCTCAAAAGCTCTCAAGTTGGCTAAAGAGTTCTAACCCAACAAAAAAGAGGGAAGAGCTTAATTTAATCAAAAACATAACAAGTGAATTTCAAAGGTTTGAAATTCAAAAAGGATAACTCCAAAAATTAAATAACCCAACTCATTTAAAGAGGGGTTAAGGGAGTTGGGAGAAGATGAAAAGTTTAGGGTTCGTGTGGGCCCCACCACACTTAATCCTCTCAAGGGAGGTTAAGTGGGTGTGGGTCCCACCCCTAACTTCCTTTGAGAGAAGTTAACTAATAATTTTAAATAAAAAAATGTAATCCACAATTTTTATTTAACTTATTCTAATCTCCCAAAAACTTACTCTCAACCTGAAATAAACGCAATTCCCGAAAAAGTCTCTTTAAGCGAATATCGGCGTTGCGAGTTCATCGGTGCCCTCGAATTTCAATTCCGAGCACCGGATCAAAAGTTAGGAATTCCTGCTCGTTCGTTCACTGAACGTACCCGAGCCAAACTTCGAAAATTGATTCCGGGCACTCCGGGCCTCGGAATCAGGTGCCGTCAGAAACCGCGCTCTTGTAAAATTCCAAAGAAAATTAAGAAAAAATTTCCCTTGAATTTTACGGGTCTTTACATTACTCCCACCTCAGGGATTTACGTCCCCGTAAAGATACATCAAAAACCAGGGAAACAAATGAGGGTACTGAGCACGCATCTGAACCTCCCGCTCCCATGTTCTCTCCTGGAGATTCTCGTGCTGCCATCTGATGCGCACAAGAGGAATCGATCGCCCACGCAGGACCCTCTCCTGTCGATCCTCTATGTCCACTGGAACCTCCGTAAAAGTCGCCCCATCATCAACGTCAAGCTCCCCATGGTCAATGATGTGCGTCGGGTCGTGCAGGTATCTCCTCAGCTGGGATACGTGGAAGACGTCGTGCACCCGGTGCAACTGAGGTGGCAGAGCCAGGCGATAAGCCACCTCGCCAACCCTGCTGAGGACCTGGAAGGGTCCGATGAAGCGCGGAGATAACTTGCCGCCTCAGCCAAATCTCTGAATACCACGTCGAGGTGAGACCCGCAAGAAGACGTGGTCGCCATCCTCAAACTCTAGTGGCCTCCGCCTCCTGTCAGCATATGACTTCTGCCGGCTCTGAGCTGTACTCATCCGCCCCTGGATGACCTGGACCATCTCAGGTCCCACAAGAGCTGCAAGATTTCTTCTTTGCCGATAAGAGAAATCTGGTCTCATCCCCTGGATGAACCACATTCTTCGCCAAATACAGTCAATCCTAACATGGATGATACTAATACATACCAAGGATGACGTCGTAAGGCCTCGACGCTACTACTAAGAGATCCAACCGTTACTCTTGCCTCCAAGGGTTGAGTCACACTGTCGGCATTAGTGTGTGGTAACTGGGTCTCCTCCAGTAGATGTCTCACAAGTGAGGGTCAAGTCAACAGCCAAAACTGGAACCTCTTAGTAACATCACGAAAGAGAACAGAAACGAAATATCACAAAGGTATGCGTCTTTTATTATTGCCGCTCATAATACAAGACGCTACACAAAAGCAACAAGGAACGAGAAGTACAAAGGATGTATCCACTAGTTCTTCTCATGTCCATCGGCTCCCAGAGCTCCATGATCAAAGGCCTCGGTTGCATGAAGTTGAGCTCTCACATGTTCACCTACTCCCTGTGGTCGGGGTGGACCTCCTGGTGGTGGTGGTGGCAGAGCCTCAAAGCGTCTCCCACCACCGGCTGCTCGTCCAGCTCCTCTGCCTCGTCCGCCTCCTCCCTGCGGACCGCCACGGTCGACCCTCTGCCTCTGCCTCGGTGGTCCCTCAACCGTCTGCTGCTCCTCTTCATGGCGGGTCGGGCAGTCACGAGCCATGTGGCCTTGCCCGCCGCATGCATAGCACTGTCTTCCACTCGAAAGACTGGCTCCGCGCTGTGTGCCCTGCACTGCTGAGCCAGTGCCCTGAGGTCGTCTGCCTGAAGATCTGGTCTGCCTGGACCCCTGAGTCATCCGCCGACTGCCTGCTGCAGATGACTCTGCCACGTGCCGCCCTGCGGTGGGTCGCTGTGCTGGTGTAGACTCAGCAAGGAAGCTCTCGATCAGAAGGGCCCGCTCCAGCACTCCTTCCTGGGTCGGGATGCTGAGGTAGATCAGTGATGCCCTGATCTCGTGTCTCAATCCCTGCTCGAAGGTCCGGGCCCGGAAGAAGGGGTCCCGTACCATGTCTGTCGAGTACCGAGAAAGGTCGGTGAATCTCGCCGAGTACTGAGCGACCGTCATGCTGCCCTGCCGCAGCTGTAGAAGCTCCTGGATACGCACCGCACGAAGGGTGGCTGGGACGAACTCCGAGCGGAAAAGGCTCTCAAAGTCCGTCCAAAGTAGAGATGCCTCATCGTGCACCTGGAGCATCAAGCTCCACCATCGTCCTGCTGCTGCGTGTAGTTGGCTCGCAGCGAGGATCACCCTGAGGTCTGCTGGTGTCCTCACTAGCCTAAACACTCGTACAACTGCCTCCAGCCAGTCCTCTGCTGCCTGGGGATCCGTCTCCCCGTGAAACCTGGGCGGTCGCTGGCGCTGAAACTCATGCAGTGCGCTGAGGCGACGTGCATCGTCAGCAGCTGCTGCTGGAAGCATCGGGGGCTCGGCGGGTAGAGCTACCGCTGGTGCCACTGCTGACAAAGGGCCCTACACCGAGGCCTCGTCACTCAGTGGGCTGTCGTCACACACGACTCTCGGAACCCTAGCTGGCTGCCGTCGTGGGGCCATCCTTAAAAGGAAACAGGTGCGCCACGGTCAGAACAGTATACCTGGTGAGCTGATATAAGTAATCACAAAGAAAACTTTGAAACACACACGCAATCAATGTTTTCATGCATTAAGTCGGAAGTCAGAAGTCAGGGTCCTGGTGTACGGATACGTCGGCCGCCGCACCAACACTGGACTCCCTGGACTGATGACCACACTCAATACGCTAAACATTATTGCTTCACATAGAAAAGATCAGAGTTCGCGGTAGAACCGAACTGCCTCTGATACCAATTTGTCACGACCCGCCCTCGGTGTCCGTGCCGTGACTACCCCAAGCCCGCCTTCCATAGGCCAGGGGCCGGCGACTAGCACCAAGGAGTAAATCCCAGTAAAAAGGGAAGGCATTGCCTTTGTAAAGTAAACAAACACCACAGAGTAAGAAAGCGGAAAGTAAATACTAAGCAAAAGCAGAGTACAACTGAAAGTGCGGAAAAGTAAATGAGCCAGTATACAAACCCAAACTGAAAGTAAAGTACAACTCGAAAGGGAAAACAGCAACTGAAAGTAAAAGCTGCTACACCGAGCTGTCTACTGGAAATCCCACCTGAAGGGTGGGTACAGATAGCTCCACTGCTCCACGGGTCCCGCCGTCCGCTCCGAGCACGTCTCGCCCAGTGATCCTCCTCCAGGTACCGTCCTGCTCTGCAAGCCTCAGCTAAGATCAACGTTGTCCATCGTCTGCAACCAACACAACGTAGTGCGGGCAAAGCCCGTGCAGGGGTGACTATAAGCTACTCAGTAGGGACCCCGAGACCCCTGAAGGTCTCCCAAAATCCACAAAGGATAAACCACAAAGAAAGGGACAATCACGAAGTAACAACTGACACTGCTTTGGTATATGCCCATACATATACCTAAGTCACCAATTTCAAATACACTCCAACCTCCGAGCCCAAGTACAACTCAGTCCACACAGGAAAGTAAACGTATTCCACACAGGAAAGCAAAACGTAATCCACACAGGATTGCACAACACAATCCACACAGGAAAGCAAAACGCAATCCACACAGGATTGCACAACACAATCCACACAGGAAAGAAAAACGTAATCCACACAGGATTGCTCAACACAATCCACACAGGAAATCAAAATGTAATCCACACAGGATTGCACAACACAATCTACACAGGAAAGCAATAGGTTTCAGCTCACACAAGTATACTTCTTCAAAAGACGATAAAGATGATCACTGATCCATCTAAGTCGTCGGACCCACGAAGGATCGATAGGTAACTAACCCCCGCAAAAGACCCACACAGGATCGGGCCCACACAGGACCTGTAGGCGCTGGTTCACACAGGACCGCTGAGCGCAAGGACCCACACAGGATCGGACCCACACAGGATCGGGCCCACACAGGACCTGTAGCACTGATCCACGTAGGATCGCTGAGTGCTGAAGTCGTCGTCGTCGAATCCACACAGGATCGGGCCCACACAGGACCTGTAGCACTGATCCACGCAGGATCGCTGAGTGATGTAGTCGTCGCAGTCACAGTAGAAGTAGTAGCAGTAGTAGTCACAGCAACAGTCGCAGCCAGCACTAGGGTTCCCGCACATAGCAAGCTCGTTCGGAGGGTCCGCTCCACGAGCCGAGAGGCTGATACATCAACTGACACAAAGTCCAGAGTTGATGTATCCAAAAGTTCCGTATCGTCAACAGGAACTCAACGCAACAGACGGCGCGTCGATCGGACGCCCGGTCTGAGAGTTATTGGCATTTTCGTCCCCGGGGCCCGGTTGGTTTTTAAGGCAAAACCAACCCGACCGTACTCCACCTACGTCCAAACCTTGGGCGGAGTATGCCAAAAGATCCGTCTCACTAAGAGGAACACAACACGGTTGACGGCACGTCAATCGGACGTCCGTAGCTCAAGATATGAGCGTTTTCGCTCCGAAGGCCCAGTTCGTTTCGTGAACGAACCAACTCGGACGAACTCAAAGTAATACGAAACCTTGAGTGCGATATACCGAAACGACCGTCTCGATCCAAGGATCGCGTTGTCGCAGACGGTTCGTCAATCGAAGGTCCGTGGCTCAAGATATGGCCAAAAGACCGAATCTGATTCGAAACGGGGGGTCCGGGTCCGGGCCGACCCGGGCCGGCCGGCCGGCGGCGCGGGGGCCGCGGCGGCCTGGCGCCGCGCGGAGGCTGCACACGGGGGGGGGGGGGGGGGGGGAAAGCCCCCCGCTTGATTGGGTTGGCGGTGCGGCTAAATGCCGCGCCCTTTGCAAAATAAACGGCCCCCATGTGGGGGCCGGCTTGAGGAAAAACCGGGGGGCCTCCTGCCCCCCTTCAAGGAAACCGCCCCCCTCTTTATGAGGGGGGTTTTTATTGCTGGCCAGGGGATTAATTTCCCTCGGATTTGACCATCCGGCCGGCCAGCTGGCCGGCCGTTTTTCTCCAACGGGACTGGAAAAATCCGGTCCCCTTTTCGGCTTCCGACGCCGGCGGCCCGGCTGCCGGTCTCCTCGTCCCACCGCGGCCCGGAACCGGCCGCGGTGTTCGTCGTCCGGCGCGGTGCGACGGCACCGCGCCCCTCTGCCGCACCTTGATTTCCTTCAACGCGGCGCGACGGCGTCGCGTTCTTGATCTTTCTTCCATGGTGTGCGCGCGACGACGTCGCGTAACAAGATTGGGCGAAAATCCGCGTGGTGCGACGACACCACGCCACCTTGATTCATCCGAAAATTTAAACACCAAGAACGGAGAAGGGGGTTCGGTCGTGTTCATGCGGTCCGGCCCCCTCACGTTAAAACACAACTTAAATATTCAATATTCTCACGTTAGTCATGCGAACCACGAGCAAGAATAAAATAATTAAACAATAATCAACAACCCCTACCTCGGGTATAGGTTCGAAGATTTGACAACGTCCCGCGGAGGACAACGTCGCGGAGGTCGGGTGTCGCGGTAGTCGTTCGTCAAATCCATTGACGAAGAGATATGCCCGAAGCGATACGTCGTTGGCGAATCTTCGTATGCCGACGAAGAAGGTCCGAGGAGGAAGCGGCGTTCCCTCTCGTTGACATGGAAGACGAAGAAGAGAGGCGGCGTTCTTCGTCGGAGCTTGAGCGTTCTTCGTGTTCTTCGTCAGAGCTTGAAGAAGAAGAAGAAGCTCTCAAAAGCTCTCAAGTTGGCTAAAGAGTTCTAACCCAACAAAAAAGAGGGAAGAGCTTAATTTAATCAAAAACATAACAAGTGAATTTCAAAGGTTTGAAATTCAAAAAGGATAACTCCAAAAATTAAATAACCCAACTCATTTAAAGAGGGGTTAAGGGAGTTGGGAGAAGATGAAATGTTTAGGGTTCGTGTGGGCCCCACCACACTTAATCCTCTCAAGGGAGGTTAAGTGGGTGTGGGTCCCACCCCTAACTTCCTTTGAGAGAAGTTAACTAATAATTTTAAATAAAAAAATGTAATCCACAATTTTTATTTAACTTATTCTAATCTCCCAAAAACTTACTCTCAACCTGAAATAAACGCAATTCCCGAAAAAGTCTCTTTAAGCGAATATCGGCGTTGCGAGTTCATCGGTGCCCTCGAATTTCAATTCCGAGCACCGGATCAAAAGTTAGGAATTCCTGCTCGTTCGTTCACTGAACGTACCCGAGCCAAACTTCGAAAATTGATTCCGGGCACTCCGGGCCTCGGAATCAGGTGCCGTCAGAAACCGCGCTCTTGTAAAATTCCAAAGAAAATTAAGAAAAAATTTCCCTTGAATTTTACGGGTCTTTACATTACTCCCACCTCAGGGATTTACGTCCCCGTAAAGATACATCAAAAACCAGGGAAACAAATGAGGGTACTGAGCACGCATCTGAACCTCCCGCTCCCATGTTCTCTCCTGGAGATTCTCGTGCTGCCATCTGATGCGCACAAGAGGAATCGATCGCCCACGCAGGACCCGCTCCTGTCGATCCTCTATCTCCACCGGAACCTCCGTAAAAGTCGCCCCATCATCAACGTCAAGCTCCCCATGGTCAATGATGTGCGTCGGGTCGTGCAGGTATCTCCTCAGCTGGGATACGTGGAAGACGTCGTGCACCCGGTGCAACTGAGGTGGCAGAGCCAGGCGATAAGCCACCTCGCCAACCCTGCTGAGGACCTGGAAGGGTCCGATGAAGCGCGGAGATAACTTGCCGCCTCGGCCAAATCTCCGAATACCACGTCGAGGTGAGACCCGCAAGAAGACGTGGTCGCCATCCTCAAACTCTAGTGGCCTCCGCCTCCTGTCAGCATATGACTTCTGCCGGCTCTAAGCTGTACTCATCCGCCCCTGGATGACCTGGACCATCTCAGGTCCCACAAGAGCTGCAAGATTTCTTCTTTGCCGATAAGAGAAATCTGGTCTCATCCCCTGGATGAACCACATTCTTCGCCTAATACAGTCAATCCTAACATGGATGATACTAATACATACCAGGGATGACGTCGTAAGGCCTCGACGCTACTACTAAGAGATCCAACCGTTACTCTCGCCTCCAAGGGTTGAGTCACACTGTCGGCATTAGTGTGTGGTAACTGGGTCTCCTCCAGTAGATGTCTCACAAGTGAGGGTCAGGTCAACAGCCAAAACTGGAACCTCTTAGTAACATCACGAAAGAGAACAGAAACGAAATATCACAAAGGTATGCGTCTTTTATTATTGCCGCTCATAATACAAGACGCTACACAAAAGCAACAAGGAACGAGAAGTACAAAGGATGTATCCACTAGTTCTGCTCCTGTCCATCGGCTCCCAGAGCTCCATGATCAAAGGCCTCGGTTGCATGAAGTTGAGCTCTCACATGTTCACCTACTCCCTGTGGTCGGGGTGGACCTCCTGGTGGTGGTGGTGGCAGAGCCTCAAACCGTCTCCCACCACCGGCTGCTCGTCCAGCTCCTCTGCCTCGTCCGCCTCCTCCCTGCGGACCGCCACGGTCGACCCTCTGCCTCTGCCTCGGTGGTCCCTCAACCGTCTTCTGCTCCTCTGCATGGCGGGTCGGGCAGTCACGAGCCATGTGGCCTTGCCCGCCGCATGCATAGCACTGTCTTCCACTCGAAAGACTGGCTCCGCGCTGTGTGCCCTGCACTGCTGAGCCAGTGCCCTGAGGTCGTCTGCCTGAAGATCTGGTCTGCCTGGACCCCTGAGTCATCCGCCGACCGCCTGCTGCAGATGACTCTGCCACGTGCCGCCCTGCGGTGGGTCGCTGTGCTGGTGTAGACTCAGCAAGGAAGCTCTCGATCAGAAGGGCCCGCTCCAGCACTCCTGCCTGGGTCGGGATGCTGAGGTAGATCAGTGATGCCCTGATCTCGTGTCTCAATCCCTGCTCGAAGGTCCGGGCCCGGAAGAAGGGGTCCCGTACCATGTCTGTCGAGTACCGAGAAAGGTCGGTGAATCTCACCGAGTACTGAGCGACCGTCATGCTGCCCTGCCGCAGCTGTAGAAGCTCCTGGATACGCACCGCACGAAGGGTGGCTGGGACGAACTCCGAGCGGAAAAGGCTCTCAAAGTCCGTCCAAAGTAGAGATGCCTCATCGTGCACCTGGAGCATCAAGCTCCACCATCGTCCTGCTACTGCGTGTAGTTGGCTCGCAGCGAGGATCACCCTGAGGTCTGCTGGTGTCCTCACTAGCCTAAACACTCGTACAACTGCCTCCAGCCAGTCCTCTGCTGCCTGGGGATCCGTCTCCCCGTGAAACCTCGGCGGTCGCTGGCGCTGAAACTCATGCAGTGCGCTGAGGCGACGTGCATCGTCAGCAGCTGCTGCTGGAAGCATCGGGGGATCGGCGGGTAGAGCTACCGCTGGTGCCACTGCTGACAAAGGGCCCTGCACCGAGGCCTCGTCACTCAGTGGGTTGTCGTCACACACGAATCTCGGAACCCTAGCTGGCTGTCGTCGTGGGGCCATCCTTAAAAGGAAAAAGGTGCGCCACGGTCAGAACAGTATACCTGGTGAGCTGATATAAGTAATCACAAAGAAAACTTTGAAACACACACGCAATCAATGTTTTCGTGCATTAAGTCGGAAATCAGAAGTCAGGGTCCTGGTGTACGGATACGTCGGCCGCCGCACCAACACTGGACTCCCTGGACTGATGACCACACTCAATACGCTAAACATTATTGCTTCACATAGAAAAGATCAGAGTTCGCGGTAGAACCGAACAGCCTCTGATACCAATTTGTCACGACCCGCCCTCGGTGTCCGTGCCGTGACTACCCCAAGCCCGCCTTCCATAGGCCAGGGGCCGGCGACTAGCACCAAGGAGTAAATCCCAGTAAAAAGGGAAGGCATTGCCTTTGTAAAGTAAACAAACACCACAGAGTAAGCAAGCAGAAAGTAAATACTAAGCAAAAGCAGAGTACAACTGAAAGTGCGGAAAAGTAAATGAGCCAGTATACAAACCCAAACTGAAAGTAAAGTACAACTCGAAAGGGAAAACAGCAACTGAAAGTAAAAGCTGCTACACCGAGCTGTCTACTGGAAATCCCACCTGAAGGGTGGGTACAGATAGCTCCACTTCTCCACGGGTCCCGCCGTCCGCTCCGAGCACGTCTCGCCCAGTGATCCTCCTCCAGGTACCGTCCTGCTCTGCAAGCCTCAGCTAAGATCAACGTTGTCCGTCGTCTGCAACCAACACAACGTAGTGCGGGCAAAGCCCGTGCAGGGGTGAGTATAAGCTACTCAGTAGGGACCCCGAGACCCCTGAAGGTCTCCCAAAATCCACAAAGGATAAACCACAAAGAAAGGCACAATCATGAAGTAACAACTGACACTGCTTAGGTATATGCCCATACATATACCTAAGTCACCAATTTCAAATACGCTCCAACCTCCGAGCCCAAGTACAACTCAGTCCACACAGGAAAGTAAACGTATTCCACACAGGAAAGCAAAACGTAATCCACACAGGATTGCACAACACAATCCACACAGGAAAGCAAAACGTAATCCACACAGGATTGCACAACACAATCCACACAGGATAGAAAAACGTAATCCACACAGGATTGCTCAACACAATCCACACAGGAAATCAAAACGTAATCCACACAGGATTGCACAACACAATCTACACAGGAAAGCAATAGGTTTCAGCTCACACAAGTATACTTCTTCAAAAGACGATAAAGATGATCACTGATCCATCTAAGTCGTCGGACCCACGAAGGATCGATAGATAACTAACCCCCGCAAAAGACCCACACAGGATCGGGCCCACACAGGACCTGTAGGCGCTGGTTCACACAGGACCGCTGAGCGCAAGGACCCACACAGGATCGGACCCACACAGGATCGGGCCCACACAGGACCTGTAGCACTGATCCACGTAGGATCGCTGAGTGCTAAAGTCGTCGTCGTCGAATCCACACAGGATCGGGCCCACACAGGACCTGTAGCACTGATCCACGCAGGATCGCTGAGTGATGTAGTCGTCGCAGTCACAGTAGCAGTAGTAGTAGTAGTAGTCACAGCAACAGTCGCAGCCAGCACTAGGGTTCCCGCACATAGCAAGCTCGTTCGGAGGGTCCGCTCCACGAGCCGAGAGGCTGATACATCAACTGACACAAAGTCCAGAGTTGATGTATCCAAAAGTTCCGTATCGTCAACAGGAACTCAACGCAACAGACGGCGCGTCGATCGGACGCCCGGTCTGAGAGTTATTGGCATTTTCGTCCCCGGGGCCCGGTTGGTTTTTAAGGCAAAACCAACCCGACCGTACTCCACCTGCATCCAAACCTTGGGCGGAGTATGCCAAAAGATCCGTCTCACTAAGAGGAACACAACACGGCTGACGGCACGTCAATCGGACGTCCGTAGCTCAAGATATGAGCGTTTCCGCTCCGAAGGCCCGGTTCGTTTCGTGAACGAACCAACCCGGCCGAACTCAAAGTAATACGAAACCTTGAGTGCGATATACCAAAACGACCGTCTCGATCCAAGGATCGCGTTGTCGTAGACGGTTCGTCAATCGAAGGTCTGTGGCTCAAGATATGGCCAAAAGACCGAATCTGATTCGAAACGGGGGGTCCGGGTCCGGGCCGACCCGGGCCGGCCGTCCGGCGGCGCGGGGGCCGCGGCGGCCTGGTGCCGCACGGAGGCTGCACGCGGGGGGGGGGGGGGGGGCAAAGCCACCTGCTTGATTGGGTTGGCGGGGCGGCTAAATGCCGCGCCCTTTGCAAAATAAACGGCCCCCACGTGGGGGCCGGCTTGAGGAAAAACCGGGGGGCCTCCTGCCCCCCTTCAAGGAAACTGCCCCCCTCTTTATGAGGGGGGTTTTTATTGCTGGCCAGGGGATTAATTTCCCCCGGATTTGACCATCCGGCCGGCCAGCTGGCCGGCCGGTTTTCTCCAACGGGACCGGAAAAATCCGGTCCCCTTTTCGGCTTCCGACGCCGGCGGCCCGGCCGCCGGTCTCCTCGTCCCGCCGCGGCCCGGAACCGGCCGCGGTGTTCATCGTCTGGCGCGGTGCGACGGCACCGCACCCCTCCGCCGCACCTTGATTTCCTTCAACGCGGCGCGACGGCGTCGCGTTCTTGATGTTTCTTCCATTGTGTGCGCGCGACGGCGTCGCGTAACAAGATTGGGCGAAAATCCGCGTGGTGCGACGACACCACGCCACCTTGATTCATCCGCAAATTTAAACACCAAGAACGGAGAAGGGGGTTCGGCCGTGTTCATGCGGTCCGGCCCCCTCACGTTAAAACACAACTTAAATATTCAATATTCTCACGTTAGTCATGCGAACCACGAGCAAGAATAAAATAATTAAACAATAATCAACAACCCCTACCTCGGGTATAGGTTCGAAGATTTGACAACGTCCCGCGGATGACAACGTCGCGGAGGTCGGGTGTCGCGGTAGTCGTTCGTCAAATCCGTTGATGAAGAGATATGCCCGAAGAGATACGTCGTTGGCGAATCTTCGTATGCCGACGAAGAAGGTCCGAGGAGGAAGCGGCGTTCCCTCTCGTTGACACGGAAGACGAAGAAGAGAGGCGGCGTTCTTCGTCGGAGCTTGAGCGTTCTTCGTGTTCTTCGTCAGAGCTTGAAGAAGAAGAAGAAGCTCTCAAAAGCACTCAAGTTGGCTAAAGAGTTCTAACCCAACAAAAAAGAGGGAAGAGCTTAATTTAATCAAAAACATAACAAGTGAATTTCAAAGGTTTGAAATTCAAAAAGGATAACTCCAAAAATTAAATAACCCAAGTCATTTAAATAGGGGTTAAGGGAGTTGGGAGAAGATGAAAAGTTTAGGGTTCGTGTGGGCCCCACCACACTTAATCCCCTCAAGGGAGGTTAAGTGGGTGTGGGTCCCACCCCTAACTTCCTTTGAGAGAAGTTAACTAATAATTTTAAATAAAAAAAATGTAATCCACAATTTTTATTTAACTTATTCTAATCTCCCAAAAACTTACTCTCAACCTGAAATAAACGCAATTCCCGAAAAAGTCTCTTTAAGCGAATATCGGCGTTGCGAGTTCATCGGTGCCCTCGAATTTCAATTCCGAGCACCGGATCAAAAGTTAGGAATTCCCGCTCGTTCGTTCACTGAACGTACCCGAGCCAAACTTCGAAAATTGATTCCGGGCACTCCGGGCCTCGGAATCAGGTGCCGTCAGAAACCGCGCTCTTGTAAAATTCCAAAGAAAATTAAGAAAAAATTTCCCTTGAATTTTACGGGTCTTTACATTACTCCCACCTCAGGGATTTACGTCCCCGTAAAGATACATCAAAAACCAGGGAAACAAATGAGGGTACTGAGCACGCATCTGAACCTCCCGCTCCCATGTTCTCTCCTGGAGATTCTCGTGCTGCCATCTGATGCGCACAAGAGGAATCGATCGCCCACGCAGGACCCGCTCCTGTCGATCCTCTATCTCCATCGGAACCTCCGTAAAAGTCGCCCCATCATCAACGTCAAGCTCCCCATGGTCAATGATGTGCGTCGGGTCGTGCAGGTATCTCCTCAGCTGGGATACGTGGAAGACGTCGTGCACCCGGTGCAACTGAGGTGGCAGAGCCAGGCGATAAGCCACCTCGCCAACCCTGCTGAGGACCTGGAAGGGTCCGATGAAGCGCAGAGATAACTTGCCGCCTCGGCCAAATCTCCGAATACCACGTCGAGGTGAGACCTGCAAGAAGACGTGGTCGCCATCCTCAAACTCTAGTGGCCTCCGCCTCCTGTCAGCATATGACTTCTGCCGGCTCTGAGCTGTACTCATCCACCCCTGGATGACCTGGACCATCTCAGGTCCCACAAGAGCTGCAAGATTTCTTCTTTGCTGATAAGAGAAATCTAGTCTCATCCCCTGGATGAACCACATTCTTCGCCTAATACAGTCAATCCTAACATGGATGATACTAATACATACCAAGGATGACGTCGTAAGGCCTCGACGCTACTACTAAGAGATCCAACCGTTACTCTCGCCTCCAAGGGTTGAGTCACACTGTCGGCATTAGTGTGTGGTAACTGGGTCTCCTCCAGTAGATGTCTCACAAGTGAGGGTCAAGTCAACGGCCAAAACTGGAACCTCTTATTAACATCACGAAAGAGAACAGAAACGAAATATCACAAAGGTATGCGTCTTTTATTATTGCCGCTCATAATACAAGACGCTACACAAAAGCAATAAGGAACGAGAAGTACAAAGGATGTATCCACTAGTTCTGCTCCTGTCCATCGGCTCCCAGAGCTCCATGATCAAAGGCCTCGGTTGCATGATGTTGAGCTCTCGCATGTTCACCTACTCCCTGTGGTCGGGGTGGACCTCCTGATGGTGGTGGTGGCAGAGCCTCAAAGCGTCTCCCACCACCGGCTGCTCGTCCAGCTCCTCTGCCTCGTCCGCCTCCTCCCTGCGGACCGCCACAGTCGACCCTCTGCCTCTGCCTCGGTGGTCCCTCAACCGTCTGCTGCTCCTCTGCATGGCGGGTCGGGCAGTCACGAGCCATGTGGCCTTGCCCGCCGCATGCATAGCACTGTCTTCCACTCGAAAGACTGGCTCCGCGCTGTGTGCCCTGCACTGCTGAGCCAGTGCCCTGAGGTCGTCTGCCTGAAGATCTGGTCTGCCTGGACCCCTGAGTCATCCGCCGACTGCCTGCTGCAGATGACTCTGCCACGTGCCGCCCTGCGGTGGGTCGCTGTGCTGGTGTAGACTCAGCAAGGAAGCTCTCGATCAGAAGGGCCCGCTCCAGCACTCCTGCCTGGGTCGGGATGCTGAGGGAGATCAGTGATGCCCTGATCTCGTGTCTCAATCCCTGCTCGAAGGTCCGGGCCCGGAAGAAGGGGTCCCGTACCATGTCTGTCGAGTACCGAGAAAGGTCAGTGAATCTCGCCGAGTACTGAGCGACCGTCATGCTGCCCTGACGCAGCTGTAGAAGCTCCTGGATACGCACCTCACGAAGGGTGGCTGGGACGAACTCCGAGCGGAAAAGGCTCTCAAAGTCCGTCCAAAGTAGAGATGCCTCATCGTGCACCTGGAGCATCAAGCTCCACCATCGTCCTGCTGCTGCGTGTAGTAGGCTCGCAGCGAGGATCACCCTGAGGTCTGCTGGTGTCCTCACTAGCCTAAACACTCGTACAACTGCCTCCAGCCAGTCCTCTGCTGCCTGGGGATCCGTCTCCCCGCGAAACCTGGGCGGTCGCTGGCGCTGAAACTCATGCAGTGCGCTGAGGCGACGTGCATCGTCAGCGGCTGCTGCTGGAAGCATCGGGGGCTCGGCGGGTAGAGCTACCGCCGGTGCCACTGCTGACAAAGGGCCCTGCACCGAGGCCTCGTCACTCAGTGGGCTGTCGTCACACACGACTCTCGGAACCCTAGCTGGCTGCCGTCGTGGGGCCATCCTTAAAAGGAAACAGGTGCGCCATGGTCAGAACAGTATACCTGGTGAGCTGATATAAGTAATCACAAAGAAAACTTTGGAACACACACGCAATCAATGTTTTCGTGCATTAAGTCGGAAATCAGAAGTCAGGGTCCTGGTGTACGGATACGTCGGCCGCCGCACCAACACTGGACTCCCTGGACTGATGACCACACTCAATACACTAAACATTATTGCTTCACATAGAAAAGATCAGAGTTCGCGGTAGAACCGAACTGCCTCTGATACCAATTTGTCACGATCCGCCCTCGGTGTCCGTGCCGTGACTACCCCAAGCCCGCCTTCCATAGGCCAGGGGCCGGCGAATAGCACTAAGGCGTAAATCCCAGTAAAAAGGGAAGGCATTGCCTTTGTAAAGTAAACAAACACCACAGAGTAAGCAAGCGGAAAGTAATTACTAAGCAAAAGCAGAGTACAATTGAAAGTGCGGAAAAGTAAATGAGCCAGTATACAAACCCAAACTGAAAGTAAAGTACAAATCGAAAGGGAAAACAGCAACTGAAAGTAAAAGCTGCTACACCGAGCTGTCTACTGGAAATCCCACCTGAAGGGTGGGTACAGATAGCTCCACTGCTCCACGGGTCCCGCCGTCCGCTCCGAGCACGTCTCGCCCAGTGATCCTCCTCCAGGTACCGTCCTGCTCTGCAAGCCTCAGCTAAGATCAACGCTGTCCGTCGTCTGCAACCAACACAACGTAGTGCGGGCAAAGCCCGTGCAGGGGTGAGTATAAGCTACTCAGTAGGGACCCCGAGACCCCTGAAGGTCTCCCAAAATCCACAAAGGATAAACCACAAAGAAAGGTACAATCACGAAGTAACAACTGACACTGCTTAGGTATATGCCCATACATATACCTAAGTCACCAATTTCAAATACGCTCCAACCTCCGAGCCCAAGTACAACTCAGTCCACACAGGAAAGTAAACGTATTCCACACAGGAAAGCAAAACGTAATCCACACAGGATTGCACAACACAATCCACACAGGAAAGCAAAACGTAATCCACACAGGATTGCACAACACAATCCACACATGAAAGAAAAACGTAATCCACACAGGATTGCTCAACACAATCCACACAGGAAAGCAAAACGTAATCCACACAGGATTGCACAACACAATCTACACAGGAAAGCAATAGGTTTCATCTCACACAAGTATACTTCTTCAAAAGACGATAAAGATGATCACTGATCCATCTAAGTCGTCAGACCCACGAAGGATCGATAGGTAACTAACCCCCGCAAAAGACCCACACAGGATCGGGCCCACACAGGACCTGTAGGCGCTGGTTCACACCGGACCGCTGAGCGCAAGGACCCACACAGGATCGGACCCACACAGGATCGGGCCCACACAGGACCTGTAGCACTGATCCACGTAGGATCGCTGAGTGCTGAAGTCGTCGTCGTCGAATCCACACAGGATCGGGCCCACACAGGACCTGTAGCACTGATCCACGCAGGATCGCTGAGTGCTGTAGTCGTCGCAGTCACAGTAGCAGTAGTAGCAGTAGTAGTCACAACAACAGTCGCAGCCAGCACTAGGGTTCCCGCACATAGCAAGCTCGTTCGGAGGGTCCGCTCCACGAGCCGAGAGGCTGATACATCAACTGACACAAAGTCCAGAGTTGATGTATCCAAAAGTTCCGTATCGTCAACAGGAACTCAACGCAACAGACGGCGCGTCGATCGGACGCCCGGTCTGAGAGTTATTGGCATTTTCGTCCCCGGGGCCCGGTTGGTTTTTAAGGCAAAACCAACCCGACCGTACTCCACCTGCATCCAAACCTTGGGCGGAGTATTCCAAAAGATCCGTCTCACTAAGAGGAACACAACACGGCTGACAGCACGTCAATCGGACGTCCGTAGCTCAAGATATGAGCGTTTCCGCTCCGAAGGCCCGGTTGGTTTCGTGAACGAACCAACCCGGCCGAACTCAAAGTAATACGAAACCTTAAGTGCGATATACCAAAACGACCGTCTCGATCCAAGGATCGCGTTGCCGTAGACGGTTCGTCAATCGGAGGTCCGTGGCTCAAGATATGGCCAAAAGACCGAATCTGATTCGAAACGGGGGGTCCGGGTCCGGGCCGACCCGGGCCGGCCGGCCGGCGGCGCGGGGGCCGCGGCGGCCTGGCGCCGCACGGAGGCTGCACGCGGGGGGGGGGGGGGGGGGGGGGGCAAAGCCCCCCGCTTGATTGGGTTGGCGGTGCGGCTAAATGCCGCGCCCTTTGCAAAATAAACGGCTGCCCTCCTTCAAGGAAACCGCCCCCCTCTTTATGAGGGGGGTTTTTATTGCTGGCCGGGGGATTAATTTCCCCCGGATTTGACCATCCGGCCGGCCAGCTGGCCGGCCGGTTTTCTCCAACGGGACCGGAAAAATCCGGTCCCCTTTTCGGCTTCCGACGCCGGCGGCCCAGCCGCCGGTCGCCTCGTCCCGCCGCGGCCCGGAACCGGCCGCGGTGTTCGTCGTCCGGCGCGGTGCGACGGCACCGCGCCCCTCCGCCGCACCTTGATTTCCTTCAACGCGGCGCGACGGCGTCGCGTTCTTGATTTTTCTTCCATGGTGTGCGCGCGACGGCGTCGCGTAACAAGATTGGGTGAAAATCCGCGTGGTGCGACGACACCACGCCACCTTGATTCATCCGCAAATTTAAACACCAAGAACGGAGAAGGGGGTTCGGACGTGTTCATGCGGTCCGGCCCCCTCACGTTAAAACACAACTTAAATATTCAATATTATCACTTTAGTCATGCGAACCACGAGCAAGAATAAAATAATTAAACAATAATCAACAACCCCTACCTCGGGTATAGGTTCGAAGATTTGACAACGTCCCGCGGAGGACAACGTCGCGGAGGTCGGGTGTCACGGTAGTCGTTCTTCAAATCCGTTGACGAAGAGATATGCCCGAAGAGATACGTCGTTGGCGAATCTTCGTATGCCGACGAAGAAGGTCCGAGGAGGAAGCGGAGTTCCCTCTCGTTGACACGGAAGACGAAGAAGAGAGGCGGCGTTCTTCGTCGGAGCTTGAGCGTTCTTCGTGTTCTTCGTCAGAGCTTGAAGAAGAAGAAGAAGCTCTCAAAAGCTCTCAAGTTTGCTAAAGAGTTCTAACCCAACAAAAAATAGAGAAGAGCTTAATTTAATCAAAAACATAACAAGTGAATTTCAAAGGTTTGAAATTCAAAAAGGATAACTCCAAAAATTAAATAACCCATGTCATTTAAAGAGGGGTTAAGGGAGTTGGGAGAAGATGAAAAGTTTAGGTTTCGTGTGGGCCCCACCACACTTAATCCTCTCAAGGGAGGTTAAGTGGGTGTGGGTCCCACCCCTAACTTCCTTTGAGAGAAGTTAACTAATAATTTTAAATAAAAAAAATGTAATCCACAATTTTTATTTAACTTATTCTAATCTCCCAAAAACTTACTCTCAACCTGAAATAAACGCAATTCCCGAAAAAGTCTCTTTAAGAGAATATCGGCGTTGCGAGTTCATCGGTGCCCTCGAATTTCAATTCCGAGCAACGGATCAAAAGTTAGGAATTCCCGCTTGTTCGTTCACTGAACGTACCCGAGCCAAACTTTGAAAATTGATTCCGGGCACTCCGGGCCTCGGAATCAGGTGCCGTTAGAAACCGCGCTCTTGTAAAATTCCAAAGAAAATTAAGAAAAAATTTCCCTTGAATTTTACGGGTCTTTACACATGGGCCTGATCATTTGCATGAGATGACAAAAAAGGTCCATGAAATCCAACAACAAATTAAGGCTGATCAGAGTCAGCCAAAGAGCTATGCCAGCAATAGACGAAGGGACTTGGAGTTTGATGATGGTGATAAATTATTTCTTCAGATTTCACCTTGGACGAGAGTCATGAGGTTTGGGAAGAAAGGGAAGCTTATCCCTAGGAACATTGGCCCCTATTAAATCCTTGATCGTGTGGGAGAAGTGGCCTATCAGCTTGCACTTCCTCTAAATCTATCATAAGTTCATGATGTCTTCCACGTATCTCTCTTGAGAAAGTACAGACCTGACCCTTCACAGGTACTAAATACAGAGGTGGTACAACTGGAACATGACCTCTCTTATGAGGAGCATCTAGTTGAGATTTTTTCTCATAGAGGCAAGTTTCTACGCAACAGGACTACCCACATTTTTAAGGTGTTGTGGAAGAACCACAAATATGAAGAAGTCACTTGGGAACCAAAGTATTCTATGAGGTGGAAGTACCCACAACCTTTTTCTTTAGAGGGTAAAAGCTAAAAATTTCAGGGACAAAATTATATAAGGGGGGTGGGGGGGGGAGAATGTAAGGACCCGAACTTTTTAATAATATTTTTTTTCTAATTTTGTGAGTTATTTTACTGTATACTCAACAAAACTATTTCCTCTAATTAATAATATTTGTATAATTAAAATGAGACTGTTGGGTTTTGACTGTTATATGACCGTTGGTAAATATAATCATTGGTCAATATGACCATTGGAAACAATAATCTTAACGTTGTGTTTTTATAAATACAGTTATCTTGGTTAATTAAGACAGAAAGATGATTGAATGGCCTCATCCAGTAGACTCGAGCCTTATGAAGCCCATCTGTGGGAGCTTGGGAAGGACGTTGCATCACTGGGCTTTTCTCTGGACCAAGCCCAAGATGAACTTTAATGTATGAAGCATGAACATAATCGCCTAAGGGAGAATTTCAAGCTGGTTGAAATCACCACTCAGGAAATGTTGTCTGAGACACCCCAAGATTCTATCACCATAGCACACCTAACACTTAGGTCCTATGCTGGTGTTATAAGGGGCGATGTAACAAGACCTTAGCTGCTTTGTGTATTCCTTTTATATAAATAAAATTTTGTTTCGTATTATGGCCATGTTTGTGAATTTCAAATATCCGAATAAATATAAGATGTCTATTATTGATGAATTTAGGGAAAAATTGTATTTTAAACTATTTTTGTATTCATTAAAAAATTAATAATGTGAAATTATTTTCAAGAAATGGTCTTCTACAGTTGTGTTCAGTATGAAATTTAGACTCTAATAAGATCAACTTTGTTTTTAGTGAATAGTAATGTTGGAATGATAACATACCCATATGAATAGTAATGAATAGTTATTAATAGTAATTTTACAAAAAAATAGAAACTTCACCCATGAATGTATAAATACATTTTAGACAACTTAAAAGTGAAAAAATGATCATAGTTTAAGTTTTCATTTTTTTGGTTTGTCAAAAACATTTTATTTAAAATTTTATAATTAATTTAATAATTTAAAATGGAAATTTATTTTCATAAAATTTAATCATTAATTTTTAGTTTATTTTCTTATAGTTATATCATAATTTTATGGGACATTGATTACTCTTTTAAGGTGTTACAAAATGAGTTATAGTTTTAAAGTTGTATTTTTGGATTAAATAATGATTGTATTTAAAAATTAAAATTAAAAATATATATAAAATTATTTTCATTAAATGGAATTCATTTTTGAATTTAGAGCATCATTTTTTTAGGGTGAATTTTTTGGATTTTTCTGAAAAGTCAAATTTTTGGTGAATAATAAAAATGCAGTTTTTAGTTTTAGGTGTTTAATGACATCATTAATGTTGTAATAATGATGTAATATTTCTGGTAGACTTCTGAATAGTTATATATGCTATTAGGTGTCCCATGTGTCTAATACCATGGGCATATACCATGTAAAAGCCCATGGTTTTGCAAATACCACCGATGAGGTGTCCCTTGGAAATTATTAATTTATTCACTCACTTTTCCTATAAATACCAATCCATTTACCTCATTAATTTCATTCCAAAAGAATCCTAAACGAAGTTATGGCCTCCTTACCTTCAAAGGAGTCCTCCCAAGGTGCCCTAAAGCCTCCCAAGGACCGGACCTTCATGCTTTCAAGGTTACTCTTCAATGTAACAGATTCTTTCACCCTCCTCTTTTTAAGTCATGACTTCCTTTATGTTGTGTCTTTTAATTTCCATCTATTTATGTTGAGGGTATGTTATTATATGTTTTATTTATGATCCATTTCATTTATAAATTTTTAGATACCCTTTCCACTCCCATCATTTTTTTTCTAAATTTTTAAGTGACGCCGTTAGGCTGCCAAATTTTTCTTAAAATGAATCACATCTTCTCTTTTCTTTCATGTTTTCTTTTCATGTGTAATGTCATTTAAAATATCCATACCATGTTATTATCTCCATTTTATTATGAATTTATACTTTATGATGAATTATTTATGAGTGGGTGACCCTTTTCCCCTCTCTTTTCATTGTTTTCTAAAACCATATTCTATAGCCATTATGTTGCAGAAACCTTCTCTCAAAATTTCTATCTGTTTCTCTCAAGAAATTATCCTGTTTTATTTATTTGAATACCCAGACCTATTTCATTTCTATGGGTGTTCATAAATATATAAATTTGATATATTTGATTCTGTAATTGATGTATATTTAACCCTCACTCCCTGCCATGGGTTATAAATGACATAATGATATTATTTTTAAGCACTCTTAAAACATCATGATTTTGAAATAAAACCCATTTATTTTATTATATATGGTTTATTTATGAAATGTTTGATTATGTCCTATGTGGATCACATTAAATTAAAGAAATATTAAGGGTTCACCCTGATAGCGCTCCAATTCATTGGGTAAAAAATTAATCTCTATAGATGACAAGTTTCACGATACCTTTGTGAATAACCTTGGTAATTTTTATAACACCTCAGGGTTAAACCTTTATGATATGTTCATGAATGTATAAATGAAATGTTTTAGCCACATATTCAAGTTATTATTCATGTTATTTTAGTTATTATATTCCAATAATTCTATTGTTCATACCTTTATGACTTTTATCATGTTCTTATTAATATTTCTCAAGATCACATGTAAACTGTTTCACTAGTTTTCCTTACTGAGCCTTTTGCTCACACTTTCCACTGATGTATGTCTCCAGGTTATGAGATGCAGTAATTGTACTTAGAAAGAACTTATGATAAAGCCCTACAAGTGGTTTTGAAGAATGTTTTATGTTTTAATAAAGGTTTTTTTGTTCCTTATTTCCAAGACACTCGACATTAAAGATCCTCTATATGTAAAATGTAATGTAATAAAAAGGCGGGATGCTATAACAAATCCTAAAAATTAAATAAATAAGATACATTATATTGAAGGAATTTATAACTGAAATTATGAATACAAAAATTAAAACATTTGAGCTCGACGATGTGGGTGTAATGAATCCACTATAGTCTGATACAAGTGTTGAAAATGGGAAATACATGATCTTGATACAATATCATAAATGAAGAATATTAACCATAAATAAATGAAAGAGGATGGGTTTCATGGAGTGTTCTATGGAAGATATGAACCATACCAATCTCAATCATAAGGGAGAATAAATAACAGAAATTATGATTGTTCGTTGTTTAGTAATGAAGATAGTGTGGATCTCTTCTCTACCCAACACTATATCTATAGATATGCTTGAGGTTTCAACAATTTTTCTTCAGAAATTAACTCATATATTATTATCCAAACATGATTCACTCTCAAATAATGAATTTAGGTTACTATTTCCAATAATCTCCATGAAACACCACTTCTTGATGAATTCTTAATTCTAGTTATCATTCATGATAACCGAAAACATATAACTAAATAAAAATCATTTAGAACCTTTCTCAGCCATTCCCCAATGCTTGATCAATTCGGAAGTTGAGATAGATGTGGAACTATAGAAGTTAGAGTGTCCTTATTGAAGGCACCCCGTGGTGATTATTGGTATGATCAGATCATAATAGGGGGTTTCTTCATGAATTGGACCTCCATTAGATCATTGAAAAATACGTGTAATATGGGTTATGAATTCATGATTTGTCTTTATAATTTAAATTGAGTTAACGATCACCATTTCTACTTCATAATAGAAACTATACGATAAATTTTGGATGGGAAATACAAGACATGTAACTTGATTCTAGTGTTGATCTACAGGATTATTTAAGTTATTGTCAATACATACTTGTGCTATTATTGATGGGTAATTAAAATACAATATTTTAATGGAGGTGAACTAGGTATATCATATAGGTCAACCCCATGTGAGAAAATTATTAATCCAACTTTAGGATTTTATTAATGATTTATGACACACACCAGGCCCAGGTCATGGAATAACATCACTCAATTATGTATGCATCAGGTCCATGAAATCTATAGTATATACATCACTTACCCACTTGATATGATCATTAAAAACAAATAAAAAATTTCTACTTTACCAATGATGTAATTAAACATATATGCAGGATAATATTATCAAATATACAGAGGCTTGGTCATCATTAGAGGATACTCACAACCAAATCAATTTCACCCCTCAGCCATGACATGTTGTACAAATATTAGAAATGAGAAACTCACCACTCGATTTTGGTTATGAGAAGGGAGACGAAGAAACTACTATGATGCCTATAAATATTTTCCCTCCCCCATTTTAAAGTCATTCTTCTCCCATCAATTTTAGTGTAGATACCTCTATAGTTTTCATCATTTTAGTTTATTATTTTATCTATATTCTTTATTGTTCTATTTCATTCTCTTATCCCCATGTGCTATATATTTCATCAAACCTTGTGATGTCCTATTGATATCAATTACCATGATCAATTAGAACAAACCCATTTCATGTGTCCTGTGATAAATCATAGTGTGATTTTTAAATTTATAAATTTATTTCTCAATCTATCACCTCTATAAGTATGTAGTGATAGTTAGGGTAAAATCTGGTTGATTTGATTATCACAATAAATTCTATTAATACTTTTAAATCTCTCAATTTTTTTTCACTTCAATCCCACAATCCATTTGGGATATACTTTATAGTAGTGGAGACATGTTGTTTGAAATGAATAATGGTATGTGAATTGCGAGAATTGAGTGAGTATGATCATCCACTCAATTGAGGAATGTTCTTACCAATTCACCATGATGAAAAAATTGGTTCACTTGTCAGTATGAGGATACAAGAGGCAATTATAGGATATATACAAAATAAAATATTTTAGAGTGAGTAGGTGAATGATATTAAAATATATAATTAAATTAAATTATTGAGAAAAATTTAAATAATGAATGATCCCATTGAAATATATCCTTATGACCATATTCATTTCATTCATTCATACTATATACATCTGCATTTTCATTTTCTTACCTTTTTCATTTATCAAATAACAGACCCAATTTTCTCTATTTCTATAAAAAATAACAAAAATATACAAAAATAAGTGAGTGAGATAATTATTTACCAAAACACATACAATCCTTGGGAGATTAATTTATTCATTAATGTACAACATCCCATGTTAATATATAAAAATTATTTTTGTTCAGGGATCGTGAAAACGACACAATAATTTTATTATACCCGCATGTCCCTCTCATAATCATTTACGATATTTGAATGATATATATAATGTGTACTTCATACTGATTGTTTGAACACAAACTTTATTATATTTCCTTTTCCCAAGGTTATAAATAATATTATTATTTATGATATGTATACAAGTAGATCACATGTTCGGAATTTTGTGGGGGATGTTGAGGAATGTTTGTAAAATATTTTTTTTGTGTATCTAATTTCCATAGATAATAAACCATTATTTTTTGAGTTTAGTTTTACAATGATATGTAATTAATAATCATTTAAAAGTATTATATATATATATATTATGGGGTCATCTTAGTATCAATGTGTATGTAGATCCTCTTTGTGTGTGAGGTTCCTGACTCTAGATTGGGTGGGTGGGGCTAAGATATATTATCAAATTTATGTGTTCATATAGAAGCATATTTGATAATTAGATGTACTGTATATTATAGATTTCTCTTTTTTTATAAATTAAATATTAAAAATTTATTGATAATTGTATTTTTTTTCTTTCATATGCCTCTTCAAGAGCCTCTATTAGAACATTTGGAGGGCCGAGATATGGTGTAAGTAGGGTTTGATATTGCTGGTTCCCTTGAGGGAAAATATTAGAATGAGCCATATATAGAGGTAAAAAGGTATCTATATATATTGGTTGGTATTATGATGTTTTTAGTGACCTTATGAGGGAAATTATAATGATTTTCACTTAATTTATTGATTAGGGGACTATATGATTTCAAATTTCTATAGAATATCTTACCATGGATTTCTAGTATTATAAAATTCTTTCATTTTAGTAATAGGAAGGACCACAATAATCTGATTACTAGATATAGTCAGTTCATATGGTATTTGACTAGATTAAGATGATTATTTGGTGTGAGTTAAAGATGGTGATGTATTTACTCAGTGGAGCCATAAAAAGTTATGGAACATGGAAGTATATGTAGAGTATACGATGAGATATCATGGTTTGATTTTCAAGTGAGTTTATTTAATAACCTATTCCCTAAGACACTGATGGAAGATAAGGCCCATTAATTCATCTGAAATTGGGGGAGACCAAGATTATAGACTATGATTCTTAGATCATAGATTTGTTTTTTTAATCCTGATGTTAGTAGGAGATGAGTTCATCGTGGTATATCAATTTGATGATATACTTTCACATTAATTTTTGGTGAAAATGAATATATTTTTTAGATTAAAGTTTTCCTATGGTGGTGAATTAATCATTGTAGATGTTCATTGATAGTTGTGTTACTAACTATAGGGCATGCTGTAAGGATTCTGTCAGTCAAAAACAAGGGCGTGAGTTTACCCATCATCGATTTCATAATAGGGGATCATCTTGAAAACCTTAGGCTATGTCATATTTTAATTGGTTTAAATGTTGATAGAAGAAACACAGTTATACCCATTGTAATTTGTTAATTAAGGAATTTTAGGTTTGTGGCTATATGGGGAACCTAGAGTGGGTTTTATGTGATTTTATTTGTATCTTATAGTCAGTGATTTGTTCAGGAATAGGGGTTTGAGATATAACCGAGATTAGTTCTAGGAGGTTTTAGCTAGTGTTTTTTCACACCGAGGTTGTAGTAGAGGGTACCAAGAACCTCAATGGGGGGAAGTGGAGGACATAGAGTTTGACCTCAAAGAGTATAAATTCATCCAAATATCATTATTCATGGGAATTTATATGATCAATTATACCTTCTCTAGGAAGGGTATAGTGAATTTTGTGGTCATAGGTATGTCATGATTAAATTTATTGTTGTATTGAATGAATTGGTACCAATGCACTTTACGTGTTATGTGTGAACTGGAAGAACAATGTTTAGGCTTAGGTTTTTACATTGAGTATAATGCATGTAAATGTGTATTTGGTGGTGGGAACTTATGTAATCAAATATGATGGTAATATTCATCATTTTCATCATGTTATGAATCATTCATGTGATGTTACTAGGTAAGTGATTAATATGGTGGGGTGTACCATAGTATGGATCAAATTTATTTTTGTATATTGGACACAAAGATCAATCATAGAAAAATGATTTCAATATTTTTTAAGATATTTCATGGAGAGATGAATGATATTCATAGGTTCCAATTGGGATAGGTTAGTGTTAAAGTAAGAGATATCTTATGGATGAGCTATTCTATATCCTAGAGAATGTAATTGGCCATTTGTTTGATTAAGGTAACATGAGTCTAGAATTTTCATTATAATGTGTAATTGGTTATGTTTTTTTCATAGGAGTTGGTGATGTCCCAAGTTTCAATTTTTTAAGAGGGAATAGGTGGGAGACTTCATTATATATATAAAAATTCCACTAGGTACCCATAAGAGTGGCACTAGGTACTTGAAGTGCTTGAGAGAGATTTGGGTCTATATTAATTTCCTTGGTCACTTGATGGGCCTGGAGTGGTTACATGATTCAAAAAAAGGGTGAAAGAGTAACTTCTAGTACACTAATGGGTTTTTTAAATAATTAATTTAGTTTTATTTTATGAAATTATAGGGGAAACCATTTCCATCCAGCCACAGGGATCTAGAATATTCTCTCTCTCACTCTAAATTCTCTCCACTTCTCTGAGTGGAATCTCATCTATTTCTCTCAGAGATATATATCATAAGGATTCACCTAGGTAAAAATAAAAATTTTTCTACATATATTTATATTTTAATTGACAATATAGTGGGTTTCATCAAAAATATCCATTTTATGTATTTTTTCTCTAGATTCTTAGTTCATTATTCCTTTAGACAAATCAAGATATGAAATCTAAGCACTATGATACTTATTATACCAGGTAGCTTATGTATGTATATATATATATATATATTCATTTATATGAATTGTGTTATTTTTAAGAAATGGTAGGGTAATGGGATACACTGATAATTAAACCACTTATGGTTTTCACGGTTCACAAATTTCTTACAAGGTTAATATTGTGTGGGTATTGACTTGTTAAATGGAATTTGTGTTTTATTCGTGGTTGGTAGTTTGGGGATTGTTGGAAAATTTGTCTGTGTGGCCAAGATATGACACATATAATATGATGCTTTATATGGTTCATTAGGAAGATGATGGGTGTAACCTATGTGGATTTGTGGCTATGTGATTATCCAACATAGTTTGACCGTGATATGTCATTCATCGATGGTTGGGTGATATAGATTCTTGGAGTTCTGGGATATCTATATGATGACATTGGCCACTATGGGGTTGATGTGGTGGGGATCATGTGATCTCATAGGTAACCATAGTGTGGTTTGAACAATCATTTATCAGGTGGTATCCTTTGTAGACAAGAGATGTAAGGTAACAATGATGATTATTTAATCAGAAAATGGGTACACCATAGTTTTTACCATAAAATTGAAGAATGATTTTGATCACTATATTGGGAAAGACAATCAATGTGTGGGTGAACATCATCATGGATGAAGGGCATGACAATATGATGAGGGAATAGTCTTAATATGGCTGATATGAACCATATTGGAAGTTCTTGTGTATTGGATAAGCTGAATATAATATATTGGTAGACCTTGGTGTCTTTGGGTGTATAAATACTATGGATGAATATTTTAATGTTGGAATTAGAAAAAGAATGCAGAGTAATCACCCTTGTATTGTGGAGTATAATGTGTATTGAAATGTGTTTCTTATATTTGTTTTCACATGGTTCAATTTTCACGAACCTATATTTGTTTGGATAATTTCTAGGGAGAATATTATTGTAGGCCATCTGATTTCTTACTCACACCCTACAAGGTCCTTCCAAGGTGCATATACACTTTCTGAAACATTCTATAGGATTTGTCAAGGGCCTAAAATTTAAAAAACAATTAATGAAGGGGAATTAGATGAACATGTGGGACATCAAATTATTTTTTAGCATGATCAAGTAGATCCATGGTATCATATTGGCATTGGTATTTTTTTATTTTGGGTATGTGTGTATATGATTAGCCAATGTGCGGTCATTGTTATTTCAATGACCTTCATGACATTTCAGATATTCATTTTATATATAATTCTTGATTAATATCTAGATCCCTAAATTTTTTAATTCATTTATTTATTATCATGAGTTTTTATGATTATTTTTATTTCCCATACAATTATTATAGACATTATATATAGATTATCTAGTCTCCCTATGATCACCTATATAACCTTTACACTAGTGAGAAACCTCTATTGTATGGGGATTAATAGCTAAGGTACGTAGTGCATAGAACATAGAGTTGTTTGATTCATTCAGGATAAGTATCATTAAATATGTCTATATGGACTTCATAACCCCACGAATGTACACATTTTGGAAATAAATAACATTTTTACTAGTGAGTTACCAGGTCAAACTCAATGATAGATTTATTTTTCATATAATTCAACATCTATAAAAATAATGGAAAACTGAAATATGATTTGGGATTTGTGTGTATTAAAAGAAAGAAATAAACTTTTTTTTAGATTTTAAGGGAATGTGCATGAATGGTATAAATAGGTTTAAAGTTCGTATAATTTCCAATGAGAACTTATTCAATTTTGGATGTGTGGGTAATTTAGGTTAGTTATCAATATTATGAAGTATACCAAATGTATTATCCAGTCATATAGTATTAAGAACATCACCTATCCATTAAAATATACTCTATTGGTATTCAAGGGATTACTATTAGGATCAAGAGTATATGGAATTTTTCTCTTAACCCTTATGGGAAGTGATTGGGGTTTAATTTATATGATTATGTTTCCACTGCACCCCCATGTCTCTCATCCATCAAGATGGACTGATCATAACTTAGGTTCTTAGTTAGGGATTCAACACTCATTTCTTTATCCTCACTATTTAATTATCTAACCAATTATTAATCAGATAAAATATTTAAGAATCACTCAAGAATAATGTAATATCTAGATCTTATAAGGAATAAAATATAAGAAACGATCATTTCCCCCTAATCCCCCACTCAAATTATTATCTTACCATAATAAATACACTAATGAAACAGTGAGTTAAAGGAATTCCAATAAATGGATTCTTCACCTCCATTGACTTATTGTACTACAAATACATCACATTTTACAAGTTGATATATTTTTAAATTGGTAGGATTATAGAAAATGGAATGGATGATAATATGCAGATGTCTCAGGAATCAGTGAATGTATATACAGATGTTTGAGAGAGTGAAGATGGATATTATGGGGGATTATTTAATCCTACATGTAACAACCAATGATTTATTTAAAATACCCATAGAGTAATTTATAGATTCACTCTAAAATTCAACATCATGTTACTATACATGACAAAATATCTCCAGAATTTCTATAAGGTTCTATGAGCTTCTCATTTGTTGACATCGAGTAGAGGTTAGTGTGAGGAAGAATATTCCTATTCCCTAACAATAATAGAATTAAAATTTTACTATTCAATACAATAACCATATTTAGGAAAACATGATTTTAATAATATTTTCTTCATTCATTATTACTACTTAAGTTTCTTTGAGATTTAAAAAGATGGTTCAAATTTATTTTTATATTTCTCACTAAATCAGTATTAATCACCTAGTTCTAGGAAATAATTTTGTTTGGAATGGAACCACTATGAACATGATAATACATTATAAAGGGTTGAGGTGTCATTATATGACCTTAAGAGTGAATGGGAAAATTATTGAGATTAAATTGGATAATTAACTGATCAAGTGTTTCTTATAACAACACATGATTTTACTAATTAATTATTTCCTTTAAAGAAATAGCATGTGGATAAATTTTTTAATGTACAACACCAAAATAAAATAATAAAAGAGATATTATATAAAAAAATTATAAAAAATAAAAAATAAAAAATCATATGGTAGTTAAAAACATTTAAATCTATTATAAATGCATAAAAAATGGGATTAAGAATAATTATCATTTTAAAATAGTGTTTTCAAAAAAATTATTTTTTATTTACATTTTTTACATTAAATAAAATGATAAATTTAAAAATTTTAGAAATGTAATTTTTTTAAAAATTAAATTCGTTTTTTATTTTAACATGGAAAAATTATTTTAGAGTGATTTTCTTATATTTTAAAAATATAATTGATTTTTTGTTGAATAGTGAATGTACTATTTTTTTGTGAAAAAAATATCACTTTAATGACATTATATTAACATACGAATGAAGTAATATTTTATGATTCCTTTTTTATATGAAAAAAATTATTTGATAACAAATATAAATCATTTAGAAATACAATTTTTAATATATTACACATGTTTAACATTTTGTGTATACATGTATTATTTTAAACTAAAAATTTCTTTTATGCACTCATGTTAAAATTTATTTTTAAATACTTTTAGAAATTAAATCTAAAAAATATTTCATATATTATATAAAAATTCCCATATTGGTTGATAAATACAATTTCAATTTGATAAAAAAATTATATTACAAATACTAATGGTAATGGCCATGATCATAGTGAAAGGGTTATTTTAAAATAATTTCTTTATAAATGTTGTGAAATTTTTATCTAATAAAATTAATTGAAAAATATTGAATAATGTCGCAAATATTATTTTTAAAAATATATATAAATATATTATCACAATTTTTACAAGTAATCAATGCTAAATAAGGATAAGAACACATAATGATTGAAAAATCATTTTTCTACAAAAAATAATTTTTCTATATATAAAATGATTCAATTTAAAATATAATTTTCTATTATTTAAAATTTTAATTATATAAAATGGAGATTATTTTTTGTTTAAAAAACCAAATTTTATAGAGTTTTATTATTTTATATTTTTAATTATAATAAAAGTCACTTGCGAAAAAACTAGTTTCCATGGAAAAAACATTTAAATGTAAAAATACAAGAAGAAATAAATTCAAACATGTTTAGAACACGTGTGGAGTTAAATTTTTTAGTGTTTATAAAACCAATACCAGCCAAATAAAATTAATATATATATTTTTATATTGACCCTTTAATAGTGTAATGGTATCCTTGAATGTGAAGAGTGTTCATGAAAGTTTCCTCTTCATCACATATAAAAGGGGACCAGTTCCACACTTTTAATTCCCCACATTCACTTAAAATCATCCTTGATAACCTAAAAAATTATAATATTCTATAAGTCTGATTAATTTAATAAATCCCCATGTAACTATAAGTTATCCTTAGTCCTTCAATTACTAATAGTTCGTTAAGTCTACGTTCAAGGTCTTGACATAAGTATTAGTTACTACGTACCTTTTCTTCTTAATATTTCTCTTCAAAACCAACAAAAACCAAAATAATAAACTGATGAATTTATCATTATTAAATTTATTTTGTATTATATTAGTTATATAGTCATTATTTTTCCTTCCCATCCACTTAGAAGAACCAATGTATATCAATCGTGTGTTGTGCAAGCTACCGCCTCCACGAACCAATATCTTCCATTTTAACCACCACATATATTTACTGGTTATAAGGATTAAACTGAATATTAAATGAGAAATATATAATTTAATTATTATTATTATGAGAAAAATTATAACCGACCTTCATTCTCTCTCATTCATTGTGAAATGAAAACATTAATCAGCTGTTGTACTGACGACCACCTTCATAAAGTAACGTTTATTTTCATTTTTCATCAAATTTTTTATTCATTATACGAACCACTTAAAATATTATTCACCAAAAATTCATCCAAATAATATCATTATTATTGTACTGTAAGTATATAATACATTTCCTTAATCATACTCACCCTTGAGTTATAATGGGTTCTTGATTGGGTCGTTTAACCACCTATTTGAATGATGCTACAAAACTATATCATGGATGAAAATGGGAACTTAAATATTTCTATTATTATTTGTTATTAATAAAATTATTAATTTTTATTGTTTTTGAAGATTTATATTATGTATTTATCTTATTATTAAAATACCATCTTCGATCATTAAAAATAATTAAATAATTTGATATTGAATAATTTTTCGGAAAAAATAACAAACATAATAAAACAATATAATAAGTAAATAAAAATTGATAATAAATTTTCATTAGAAAATAATATATATATATATATATGTTTGTGTGTGTGTTTGAAAAATTTCTCTATTAAATCTTCAAATAAGATTAATTTGAATATTTCATATGTTTGGAACATGAGTAGAGCGAATCAAGTCCTCACTAAAGGATTCTAATCTAAATTTTCAGTCCCTTGAGACATACTCCTTATTATACACCATGTATTCTTTAAAATGGTGTATCAACTCCCAATATAATATTTTTTTATCATGATACTCTATTTATTTATGGTATTTAATTTCTCATTTTAAATGATATCCTATAAGAGGTTTTTATATGAATTTTTTAGATATGATAGGGTTTTTCCTATCATAATTTTCTACCATCGATTTAAAAATATTATTATTGAATTCTTTAGAAACAAAATTTATCAATTATATATAGTGAATACATTTTATTTCATTTCATCCTTCTATTTTGGGGTTGTAAAATTATTCTTTATAACATTAATATCAAATTATTATTTCCTCAAGGATTAAATTACTTTAATGGGTTTCCTGGTCTCAATTATCATTTCTTGGGACATACATATTTTTAAGAACTATGTTTTTTATATAGGTTATATAATTATTATATTTTATGTTATATCATGAATTAACTTTTCCTCATGGTATTTTATGTTCAAACTCAAGGACCATCTTTCCAATTAAATTGGTTTTGATTCAAATAGTACAGGAGTTGTAACCAATTTCCTAACACAAATATTATCTCCTCAAGTAATAAATTCTATACTTTTTATGATCTTTTAAGATGATTTTTATCCTTCCATTTAATTTTTTCAATTTTAATTTTTGTTTTTATGTGGGGATGTTACTTCAATTAAATTGCATCATATTATTTGATGAAGTACCTTATCAAATAAAATATTAATGTGGTTATGAATATATCCCATTCATTATAATAGAAATTTATCCTCCATATATATATTTTTCATCCCAAAAATACTTTCCCCTCCTTTTGGGAACACCAAAATTAATTAAAATAATCAACACCCTTACTTATCATCAACAGTATTCAAATGTAAATTTTATTTCTCTATTCATGATGTATTTTTCAATAACGGTGTTTCCAAAAAATTAAAATGTTTTTCATATCAGGTATATATTCCTTATTTTATACTCTATTTTTTCTCTTTATATTTCATTTATGTATTTTTCAAGACACTTGTATTTGAGAATTAGTAAAAGCAGTGTTTTAATATACCTCTAATGTTTTCTATCCAATGTTTTTTAAAATGATTTTTAAAATGAAAATGTTGAATTTTATTCTTATATTTATTTAGAAAAATATAGAAATAGACTACTATTTAAAGAAATTTTAGGAGAATATGTTTCCAATAATTTGGAAACAAATTTCCCATGCTTCTTGGGATATCAATGTTAATTATTTTAATATTTTTCTATATGTTTTACTTCATATTATGTTCATGGAAGAGGGAAATTTTCAGCATTCTATTCAAATTAAAATCATATTTCCAATCTCAAAGTAATCTTCATTTTCATTATTAATATTTACCTATGTTTTGAAAATTAATAAATGATAAATCTCTATAAGAATAATAATCAATCCCTAAATTTATCTTTCCTGAATATTTTGGTGTATAACCATAATTTTTCATCCAGTTCCATTCATCTTTAAAAAGGTTATCTTTCATTCCTTTGATTAAAGGGTGTTAACCAAGATTAAATTCATTGATTGATTTGGGAAATGTTGACTAAACTACTTACCATTAATCTATATAGTCTAAATACCATATATATTATTATCTTGAATAAAATTTATCTTCCTTGAATTTTATTTAATATCATTTTCCCATTAATTTTTAATGGCTTTATCATATTATGAATACTAATGGAATTATGTTTAATATCCTGATGTGATTCCATTTCAAAAGGTTTTGAAACCAATTTTATTTCTATGGTTTCTTCAAGTTATTATGAATAATTTGTTTCAAGTTTTGCATTTATGTATGTATGGATGATGGGTGAGGATATATATCACCCTCTAATTCTTTGATTAAAGGTTTATATCTCACTATAAATGTTTACACGGGAAAAATTTAGTTTCTTAGAACTATAGGTACAAATATACATATCATGAAGGTTATGGTTCCCTATACTAAGTTTCTATCATATTTATAAGGAATTATATGGTTACAGTATCATGGTTCATGTACATTGACTAATGATTTCACACAATTTTATTCATGAAATTTTCCAAATTCTATGATTTATTATCAATTCTATTTGGGCATAACTTTCTTATTTATAGTAATTATAACCATATGCTCATCTTATGAAAAATTCTGATACTTGTTTGTTAATTATCTTATTTACCCATATTACGCATTTTATCTGAACACATTATTACATTTTAATAGCCTAGGTTATAAAGTTGATTGTAAACCATGTGAAGTGTAGATGAGAGTCTAGTATGGTTCTATTAAGGATAAATGTTCAAAATTTTTGTAAAATGTGTTTCTTATGTGACTAGAACCCAATAAAACTATACCAAATGGTTCTATGAGTTTTATGAGATTATTGTGAGATTTAATAGTAATGTGAAATTTTTTCACAATTACCTTTAATCATCTCACTTGGTATCAATTTTAATTTTTAAAAGTATGTAGTTTTAGAACCGGAACATAAATTGCATGTATGTGGTTCCTTAGTTGGTATTAGAGGAGTATTTAGTTATTTTTCAGTATTAGATTACTCATTTTTTATTAAGAAAAGATAAAATTAGTGAAATCTATAGTGATAAATCTTATGGATAAATAAATTTATATAATTACATCTTAATATTTTGGTAAATTAGATATTGTGTGGTTTTATTATTGATGACCTCACAATCTAGATAAAAAAATGAATGTAGGATCTTTCATAGATTTACCTATGGGTAACAGACATGAAAAGTGTAGAGTGAGTGTTAACTCTATCTGTACATGGTTCTTGAGAAAGATACTTATCTTTACACCTATTTTGACACTCCTTGTAGATATTCTATTATGAATTAATATTCTCTCTAATAAAACACTATATAGTATTTGAATTTGATGTTAACTAATTATGTTAGAGAATCTAAGAGGAAAATGATAATGTATCAGCAATGGTTGAATAAATAGAGTCAAATGTTGAAATGAAGTTATCAAATGTTAAAAATGAAGTTTTAATACTAGAATACATCATCATATTGTTATTTTATTATTTATATTTTAGTTATTATCAAAATAAATTTTGATTTACTATTTGTATTAAATAGGACCCTGTAAATATAGGTAAGAAATGTATGTATCTAGAAATAACTATGTCTTATTACTGAATAAAGAATCATACACAAATAGTTTATAATATTAGTATATTCATATTATGATGGAAATTTCGGGTTTCCAGCTCATTCCTATGGTAGTGAAGTTGATATATTATTTTTAATTAAATCGAGAAACAATTTTCTATTTTCATTACCATGTGATATATATCGATTTTATTATAGTATATACTAATAGTTGTGAGGAAAATATGAAGAATCTAGGAATGTTTATTTAGTAATTTTTACATAATAGTTTGGAAGCATATATTAAATGTTATCAACAACATTGGAAATATATTTTATTAAAGGGATATATATTTGGGATACCTATTGAAGAACACATTATTAAGGGATGGTTAACCATTGGGTTTAAAAGGATTACTGATTTTCATAAAATTTAGGAAGTAAATATTGATAACAATGAAATTTTTTATTTATTTAACAAAACTTTATCCATGATATTTTGGAGAAGTTTATCTAATTTTGTGGATTATGATATACATTGACTAGTGTGTGACTATATTAACTATTGGTTAATACCATTTTAGGGTTATAGATAGTGTTAATTTTTGGAAGAATATATTGTTTCATTCTGGTTTAATGTTTATGAAATTTAGATGTTTTTTGGAAAGGTATATTTTTTTGGAATGTATGATATATATATACGAATTAGTGTATATGATTTCCTGAAAGAATAATGTTATTTGAGGAAATATACTTAAATTAATACATACTAAAAGATTATGGTAGCTGTCAAATTATCAGCTATATCCTAAATGATAAATATCTTATGTGTAAGGTCTTATCCCTCCTCATTGGCTTGGTTTGAGGAGGAAACAATAATTGGACTTTAGTGAATTCTCTAAGGTGCCAATGGATGAAAATGAATCTCGAGGGTTTCATGAATGGTGGTGGAATATTTTTCCTTTGAAATGAAGAAAACCAACCAAATTTGCTACTACTAAAAAAAGAATGTGATGAATGTCCACATTATATTACCATTAAACCACATGGAGACAAAAACAATACAAGACCATACCAATACCAAATCAGAGTTCCAAGAAGAAGACAAAGACAAAAATACTTGAGACACAAAAACATGACTACACAAATCCATGCCCAGATGCAATATCTAACTCCACCATCTCCCAAGCATCATGATGTGACACTACTGAAATGTTATTCTTAACCATTAAATATGGCTCAAAATAAAATATCTACAAAAGTAACCAAGTTCAAAAAAAGGGGGTGAGTAAAAAATACTCAGTAGGATTTTCCCCAAATGACTTCCCTACTCATGAAACTATAATAGAACAAGTTAGCACATATATATAAATCAATTTATATAAAACAATTAAAAAAGTTTAACAATTTCCAACAATTCAAACATGCCCTTACTAAAAAAATTTCACCAAAATCAACTCATTTAGAAGGGATTAAACCAAATAAGTCATCTACCATTTCATATTAGCCTAAAACATTTCAACTCATGAATCCCAATACATACAAATGATCACACACATAATGGAACCAACCATGACTGGTTTTAACAATGATGGTGGAACTTCATGTCCAACCCCATCCCCTTTTTATTTTGGTTCTCCATAACCACATTCTTATTATTTGGTGGTGGTACTTCACGACCACTGACCACACCATTCGATCTCATGAGTAACTATTAAATCTGAAAAACCGTTCCAAATCAAAAATACCAAACAAATTTTAAATAAAACAAAATATTTTCTGAAAACTATTTTCACAACCTTTACCAAAAAATAAAACCGATATGCTGATTTTAAAATTTCACATTTTAAAATCCCATAACAAAGCATACTGCATAACGGTATCATAATTCTCCCAAAAACCATACAAAAAAACCAAATATGTCCCACACAACCTTCAAATATCATTTTAATAATGAATTTCAAGAAAAAAATTAATTTATAATAATATCCTTTAAGTTATATTAACAGTAGTCATGAGTGAATCGACCCGCCTCTAGGGTTTTTGGAGAAAACAACCAACAACACAAAAAAAACACCAAATATAGGTTAAAACTCCAAAAAATATATTTTGATTCCTTCTCTTAACATCAATAATGACAAATATAACCATTATTGTCTACAAAACCCCTAGATCTATCCACAAAAGAAGTAGATCTAAGACATAACGAGAGAGAGATAAGAGTATGTCTATGGAAGACCATTAAAATATTTAAAATAAAGATTTACTAAGTAATATATGACTTAAAAAAATAATGAAAACCCTTCAAATCACTTCTGGAATGATGGGGAGAGGTTCCATAACGTTGGATAGAAGAAAATTTCGAGTTAGGGTCATAATGGGGATCAAATGGGGTGTTTAGGGTTAAAAACTAGTGAGGTAATCTTTTAAAAAACCCCAATTTTTAATTTTGCACATGGTTAACTTACATGGTGAGATAAACTGTGCACTAACTGTGTGCCTACTACTATCTCAAAAGGGTTCCACACATATTTTCCCAACATTGTTAGGCAAATCATGTGACAATCACTCCAAATCCCACTATCCCATGAGGTATGGTTATACCAGGAAGGCTGTATTGTATGGAATCCATGTTCCTCAACAATACGCTAACACCCTTGCCTCTACCTCAACATTCATTGTTTTCTGCAAGTGTTTCACAGTGTTCCCTAATCATTCTCAAATCATATATTCTTATAAATTTTGCAAACCTTTCCAAAAACCATCCAAACAACACCAAGGCTTACTAAACCCCATTATATACATAAAATGATATTAATAAAGTTTACATACATGAAATTGGGGGTGCTGCATTCTCCCCACCATTTTCCTTTCCTTCCTTAGAGAGTAGAAAACCATTACCATCTAAAAGAGCTCAGCCCATTGCATGGCCATTTCTTTCTCCAATTATCAAGTCTCATATGGAATCTTACCCTGTTTTCACAAACCCCACACTAGAACAATGCTCTACCCGTGAAACACATTCCCTTTCCTATCCATGATCTGCACAAGAACATTCACCAAAGAACCATCCATCTCAAGCTCAACGTGATCCCATGAAATCACATGTTAAGGATCAAGCTGATACTTCATCCACTAAGATATATAAAATACATTAGGCACTATACTGAACCATGGTGGAAAATACAACTGATATGACACCTCTTTAAACTTCTCATGTATCTCAAAAGGCCAAATATATCTCAGAGAAAACATGCCTTCATTTCTATAATAATAATTTCCAATCTTAGGATAGATTAACAAGAATAAATGGTTATCCACCATGAATGAAAACAACTATCAATTGTGACCCTCATAAAATTTCTAATGACTCTAATTCATATCCATTCATTTCATGATCAACTTAATCTTCTCTATTGTTTCTTGGAAATGTCTTGACCACACTCTCAAAGTATCACATGTTCCCACCCAACACAGTGGGGATCAATATGTATGGCCATACAATGATTCAAATAGGTCCATATGTATTGTGACATGAGAACTTTTATTATACAAGAATTCTATCAATAGTAAGTTCTCCCCCTAGGAGAAACCAAAATCCATCCCAAAATCCTGTGACATATCTTCCCACATTTTTATCATCCTCACAGATTTTCCATCCATTGGAGGGTGACACACCATACTCATATTCAACTAAACCCCAAGGTCTTGTTTTAAGGAGTTCTAAAAACAAGACGTGAATCTCATATCTTTATTAGATACAATGAAAACTGGTACACCATTCTTCATTACGACATCATAGATATATATTTTGGAAATATCCTCCACCATATGAGATTCACGAATAGGGATGAAAGGGGCTTAAATTGTGAGTTGATCCACTATCACCCATATTATATCATGTTTTGTAATTGTTATTGGGAGACTTATAAAAAAATACATAGCTATAAATTCATATTTCCACAAAGTGTTTGGTAAATAATGCAACATACATTCTAGTCATTGAATATTGAACCTGAATTGATGACAATTCAAGAATATCAATATATACTCAGCCACTTTCTTTTTCATACCCTCCCACCAAAACATCACTTTCAATGCCTTATACCTTTTCAAAATTACGGGGTGGACTACCTATCTTGAATGATGGTAAACACTAAATGTTTTTACTAATAATAAAATGGTAAAAAAAAATCCAATTATAAAACCACGACACCGAATCCATATCCTATTTACCACCCATAATGGTCTACCAACCATTGAGTTTCGATCTCATAGTCATACATTCTAAATCAAATGTTTGTGCCTCTCTAACAAATTAAACCAAATCAAGAACTAATGAAATCAAAAAAAAAAAACTAAAATATCACCTCAATCTTTACATCCTACCACATGTTTTCTATGAACGACATTAACTAACACTGATATGCAGATTCTTTTTCCATATGAACATATGGCTTCCTACTTCATTCATCTGGCACCAAACTTCATTTTCTCGGGGTGTACATTAGGTAAAAGTCAAAAATATGGAGGTAATTCATCTATATCCTTTATTTCATCTTCAAATATATCTATGAGAAAATATTTTTATACTCTTATGGATGGTAACAACTAAAAATTTCTCACCAAATAGATAATGACCCCATTTTTTCAAAGCATGAACCAAAATAGCTAACTCCAAATAATGTGATGGGTAGTTCTTCTCATGAAACCGCAATGTTGACCTCACCTATTTTGACAATCCCAATTATGCTTTAACATACTTTGATAATCTAAATCTAATGATTTTCTATATATTAATACTTTCAATATGTGATCAAGATGATAATAATATTAAAATAATCCCTGTGATATGTTAATCCATGTCTATCTATGTTTATATGAGTTATGAAGTTATTCAAACCCTTTCGGATAAGTTTTTCATAATACAGACAAGTGTTAAGCCACTAATCTGGGTATATCAACTGATATAGAGCTACCAGTACTTAGTCTACAGATAGACTTAGTCTACTGATAGATAGAGTCACCGATAAGCTAAGGTTACCGATATGTACAGAGATACTGATAGAACAATAAGAGCTACCGATACGAGCTACCGACCGGCCTAATGATACACAAATGCGACTGATATTAACCGGCACACTAGAGCTACTGACAGACAAGAGATAATGATAGACAAAAGTCTACCGATAGGGCCATTACACAGATAGTTACCGATAGTGTAATTCTACTGATACAAGTACAGTCATCGATACATCGAGCTACCGATGGAACTAGAGAAACTGATGGAATGAAGTCACTGGTATATAGATTAACTGATGAAAGATCAAAGAGATATCGATGGATGGACCTGCTACACAAATTCTACCGTACACATTTACCAACACGAGCTACTAATTGACTAACTAGTCAAACTCTATACTCTCAATAATATTTATTTATTAAGCTAACTATTACATTTGATGTCTTTAATGTATTCAATGATATTTTATGAATTCTGTTGTCATATCAGGGAACCATACCTAGTACGCATGGAAAAAACTAATCATTCCTTTTTTCCGGAGCTGAAAGCTACTAAAAGGGAAGATAAAGACCTAACTGAAAAGTAGAGAAGTAGAGAACACTGAGTGTACATACAACAAGCATCAAGGAACTAAGAAGGCACACTGTTGAAAAAGTAATGATATGAATATCATTCAAATGTGGTTCATTTGGGAAAGAAGAAAAATCTATACTCCAAGAACACTGTACATACACGAAGATAATCATTTTCAAGGAGAACACAAGCTGCATCGTGAGTGAACTACAACAAAAACTTCATGCACTCAGGCTGCTAAGCTGTACCAAGAATCAAAGAAGAAAACGACACTCTATTTTCTGAGCAGAAACCAGAGAAGGACTCTGAAGTTTTTCTGACCAACCAAATGAGTCCGGAGCTGCACTGCCAATCACTAGAGCTTTTCTAAACTCTTTCTCACTTCCTTTAGTGATTCTATCTTTACATTTTGAGCAGTGTGTGTACCAAGTTTATTTTACACACACACACTGTCTCCTAAGATAAAGTGGAGGATTCCTAAATCCTCAATCAAACTTCAAAATCCATTGTTTCCCACTTTGGATAGTGGTAGAGGTCGAGTATGACCTGAATAGCCTATGTGATGTTTTTTGTTTTTCCCACGAAGAACTATGGTAGAGGTATTTGGACCTGGAAATTAGTGTACTATTGTTTACCCCCGATCCAGGGTGTGGATAAATTTATATAAATTGTTGAGAGGACTAAGTCTCGGCTTGAGACTGAACCTCTTGGTTAACTTTTCTGTGCATTTTAATTTAAGTCTATAAGTATACTATATATTTATTTCATATTCCACTACTATTACTTTGAAATACAAAACTATTTTAAAGCTACTTTTATAGTTAAATAAGAAAGTTTTTATACTTATTGTAAACCAGTAAGTTAGTTTCAAAAGCGAATTTAATCTTCAGATTAAGTCAAATGAGACCTAATCAATCTTTGAGAAACTGATTGAACATTTACACTCTGTATAGATTCACTACAGTTTAACATTGTTTTTAAATTGGGGGATTTTAAGAGAAATAATTTTAACTGAAATTTTTATATGAACTCAATTCACCCCCCTATTGAGTATCCACTCTGACCAAAATTTGGTATCAAAGGTTGTTTTTGTTTAAGGATTTTTTAAATACTATATTTTTCAACTATGATTTTAGTTGCATCATTAAAGATCTTAAATTTCTGTAAGTTCTAAATTTTATCTCTTTAATTCTATTTTCTAAAATCTACCTATGGATAATAGACTAGAGGGTTCTACTACTAACCGACCACCTTTATTCAATGGCACAAAAATATGCCCCGTGGAATCTGAAATTGAAAATTCATTTAGAAAGAATGGGTTTTGATATTTGGACTGCTATATAATCTCAAAATAAAATTCCAGAAACTGAAAGAAAAACTTGGGATGAACCTACAATGACTGCTTACAATAATAACTGTAAAGGGATGAATGCCCTGTACTATGATTTAAGAGATGAAGAGTTTAATAGAATTTCTACTTGCAAAACTGCTTATGAAATATGGGATACTTTGGGTGTTTCTCATGAAGGAACAACCAATGTTAAAGAAATGCGATTGAATACTTATACTATTAAATATGACAATTTTAAAATGAAAACTGATGAACCAATTTCTGATATGTATCTCATGTTTAATGAGATAGTCAATACAATGAGATCACATGGAAAAGCTGTTCCAGCTAAGGAACAAATTATGAGGATACTAAGATGTCTGTCAGAATGATGGAGGGGCACTTCTGTTTCAATCAGAGAGTCATGTGACATTGGAGCACTGCCAGTAAAAAAGCTTATTGGTAAATTAATTATGTATGAGGAAGAAATCAAGGTGAATAAGGATGAATATGATGAACCTAAGAGAAAATACGTAGCTTTCAAGTCTACTGCCTCTAAGAGTAAAGACAAGGTGAAAATACAAATACAAACTGAAAGTTCAATAAGTGAAGATTCAGACTCTGATAGTGATGCTGAGATGGATCAAATAGCCAGAAGATTCAAGAAGTTTTATAGGAAGAATAAATTATTCAGGAAACCTAACTACAAAAGAAAGTATGACAATAAGGGAAATTGGAAGAAGGATTGGAAGAAAGCTGACAAGAATGATGAAATAGTCCGCTATGAGTGTAAAAGGAAAGGACACATCAAGGCCGATTGTCCAAAATTAAAAGTCAAAATGAAATATGATTATAAGGACAAGAAGTACATGAAAGCTATGAAAGAAACTTGGAGTTATTTAGAGGACATCACAAGTGAATCTGATGTTTCTGATTCTGAGAAGAATCATTCCAACACATGTTTCATGACCAACACATCTGAGGTAACTTTAGATACTCCTGTTTTAAATTCCCATTATTCTGGAGATGATGCAGACTCTGATTCTGATTCTGAAAACATGACTACTGTGGAATTATTTGAATACTGTAATATGATGGAAGAGATATGCAATGAACTTAATGATAAATATAAATCGTTGAAGAAACAACATGCTCTCACTACTACTGTTAAAACTGAACTTACAATCAAAAAAGAGAAGAATTCTGAACTGTTAAAAGAAAATACAGAACTGAAAATGTCAAATGACCAACTTAGAAAAGACTTAGAGATGTTTACAAATGGAAAGGATACACTAACTCAAATTCTAGGAAAGAAAGTGGAACCAAAATACACTACTGGAATAGGCTACAAACCTAGATAGAGACAGCTAATTAAGAATATATTTATTACTAAATCTGGCCAGAATACTACTAGTACATGTTATGGAAATACCTATGCTTCAACCAGTTATTCATATGTTTATAGATCAAATAATGTTTATCTTTCAAAATCTATTGATTTTGTAAATTATATGAGACCCATAAGACAAATATGGGTCCCTAAAGCTTTGATTGTTATCCGTTCTGGACCCAAGAAGATCTGGGAACCAAAATCATTTCCTATCTAAATCTTTTTTGAAGGAAACATGCTTAAAGAGTTCTCACAAGAAGGTATGGTACGTGGAAAGTGGATGTTCAAGACATATGTCTAGAGATTATTCAGGTTTCAAAAGTTTAATAAAGGTTTATGGAGGCCATGCCACATTTGGTGATAGTTCTAAAGGAAAAATCATCGGCCCAGGCCAAATTGGTAACTCTAATTCAGTTTTAATTTCTATGGTTTTATTTGTTGATGGACTTAAGTATAACCTGTTAAATATTTCTCAATTGTGTGATGATGGATTTAATGTGAAATTTGAAAATTATTCCTGTAATTTTTTTAATTCTCAAAACGCTTTAGTATTTTCTGCTTTATGAAAAGAAAATTTTTATGTAGTTGATTTAAATTCTTTAGCTAAGCAAAATGTTAATTGTTTAAATGATTTTTATAAAGAATCATGGCTATGGAACAGAAGATTAGGAAACTGCAACATCTATTCACATAGAAAATTAACTAGGAAGAACTTAGTTAGAGACCTACCTAAACTTGAATTCCCAAATGACAAAGTTTGTAATCCCTGTCAAAAGGGAAAGTAACATAAAGTTTCTTTTAAATCAAAGAAATAAGTTTCAACTTCTCAACCTCTCGAGTTGGTTCACATGGACTTGTTTGGACATTCAAGAGTTTCTAGTTTAAATGGGAAGCACTATGTCTATGTTCTAGTAGATGTCTTTTCTAGATATACTTGGGTATACTTCTTAGATCAAAAAGTGAAGCTTGTTCTTACTTTTTTAAATACTCCAAATTTGTAGAAAATCTTAGTGGACATAAGATTAAAACCCATAGAAGTGATCATGGCCATGAGTTTGAAAATCAAGAGTTTGAATCTTATTTCTCACACAATGGTTATAGTCACTACTTTTCTGTTCCTAGGACACCTCAACAGAATGTGGTGGTAGAAAGAAGGAATAGAACCCTTCAAGAAATAGCTAGAACCATGCTTAATGAATATGACCTCCCTATTTACTTTTGGGTTGAAGCTGTGCATATAGCTTGTTATATTATTAATAGAGTCTTAATCAGACCAGTTCTTAAGAAGACCCCATATGAGTTGTGGAATAATAGAAAACATAAAGATTGTTACATTAGAGTCTTTGGATGCTTTGTTTTTATTCTTAATACAAAGGATAATCAGGGAAAGATTACTTCTAAGAGTGATGAAGGAATTTTTCTTGGTTAATCATTAACTAGAAAATCCTATAGAGTCTTTAATAAAAGAACCAAATGTGTGGAAGAATCTATTCACATCAAGTTTGATGAAACTGATCCACATGAGACTAAAACATGTCTTGAAAATATTGAGGAAGATTTGAGTGTTATGGACCTTAATGATAAATCTAAAGAACATACTGTAAAAACATCTAGTTCTAGACATATTCCAGAATCTGGTGGTATAGAACCCGAACATGGAGATGAACCTGGAATTTCTAGTCCTACCTTTACTAGATCAACAAGGATTATAAAGAATCATCCTTTGGATGCTGTTGTAGGTAATCTTGATAGAGGGGCACATACTAGAGATTCTCTAAGAAATTAGGTTGAACATCAAGCCATTCTTTCACAGATAGAACCTAAAAATGTCAATGATGCTATCAATGATGAATTTTGGGTAATGGAAATTCAAGAAGAGTTAAATCAATTTGAAAGAAACAAAGTCTGGGAATTAGTTGACAGACCTAAGGACACTTTAACAATAGGCACTAAATGGTTTATTAGAAACAAGGTTGATGAGTCTGGAAACATAGTTAGAAACAATGCTAGGCTAGTTTCACAAGGATATATTCAAGAGGAAGGTATAGAATATGAGGAAACCTTTGCACCTGTAGCCAGATTAGAATCCATTAGGATCTTACTTGCCTATGCTGCTCATCTGAATTTCAAGTTATATCAAATGAATGTCAAAAAGTGCTTTTCTAAATGTTTTTATAATTGAATATGTTTTTGTTGAACAACCACCTGGATTTACTAATCCCCATTTTCCAAATCAAGTGTTAAATCATTATAAAGGATTATATGGTCTAAAACAAGCTCCAAGATCTTGGTATGATAGAATTAGTAATTTTATTATTTCAAAAAGTTTTACTAAAGGAATTTTTTATCCAACTCTTTTTATTAAAATAATTTCTAAAGATGTTTTAATAGTAAAAATCTATGTTGATGATATTATTTTTGGATCTTCCAAACACTCTTTATGTACTGATTTTTCAAAATGTATGCAAAATGAGTTTGAAATTAGTTTAATGGGAGAAATTAAATATTTTCTTGGATTTCAGGTTTTCCAAAATAAAGATGGTATTATTTTCAATGAAAGTAAATATAAAATGGATCTCTTAAAACTTTTTGGTTTGGATAGTATTAAGGAAAGTGAAACTCCTATGAGTGATGTTTGTAAATTGGATGCAGGTGAAACTGGGAAACTAGTGGATCAAACCAATTACAGAGGTATGATTGGAATCTTACATTACCTTACTTCTAGTCAACCAGATACTATGTTTAGTGTCTATATGTGTGCAAGATTTCAAGATAATCCAGAAGAATCTCATTTACTTGTTGTTAAACGAATTTTTAAGTATCATAAAAATTCTGTAAACTTAGGTTTGTTTTACCCAAAAGGACAACCCTTTGAGTTAATGAGTTATTCAGATGCTAATTTGGCTAGTTGCAAGTTGGATAGAAAAAGCACTTCAGGAACATGTCACTTATTGGGAAAATCCTTAGTATCTTGGTGTAGTAAAAAGCATAATTCTGTAGCATTATCCACTGCCGAAGCAGAGTACATAGCTGCTGGTAGTTGCTGTGCACAAATTATGTGGATGAAACACACTCTTTTGGAGTATGGATATGACTTTAAGAACGTTTCAATCAACTCTGACAACACTAGTGCAATAAATATCTCGAAGAACCATGTGTCTCACTCTAGGACCAAACACATTGATGTAAGGCACCATTTCTTGAGAGATCATTGCCAAAATGTTGATATAATTCTTGAGTTTATAAGTACTGAACATCAATTAGCTGACATCTTCACTAAACCTTTGAGTTCAGATAGGTTATGTTACAATAGACATGAGTTAGGTATGTTTAACCTTGATCGGTAGCTAACCTCACCGATGAAAAATTCTCACCGATGAAAAATTCTCACCGATGTAAAATTCTCACCGATGTGAAATTCTCATTGATGTGAAATTCTCACTAATGTGAAACCTCACTGATGTAACCCTCACTGATAGGAATTCTCACTGATAGAACCTACCAATGAGTGCACTATTTTAAAACTTCTGTCTGCCACCAGAATATGAATAGTTTTTAATTTATTTCATTTTGTTTATTTATTTTATGATTCCTAAAGGATAAAACTAAAGTCAGAGACACTTCTCAATCCACCGAGCCATGAACCATTACCCTCAAACCTTAGCTCTCAAATCCTTAGTGAACCCTAAATCCATCAAACCAGCAATGGCAAAAACCAAACTTCCTACTGTCAGAGATGTCTCTGTTGATCCGAAAACAAAGAGGTGGAAGACCGAGCAAGAATCAAGTGGTAGTGGTAGTGTTGCTAGAACCAGGTCGGGGAGACGACCGGTGAATCCTCATCTACAAAATCGAGTTATTGTGATTGAAAAGGACCTGTGTCTAGAATGGATACTGCCTAGCAAATCCTTAGTGCTCAAAGTACTTAAAGATCAAAAATGGGTAGAGTGTTTTTCGAACAATAATGGTCCCTACTTTCCAAAATTAGTGAAACAATTTTACGATTTTGTAACCTTTGAGAAATTGGAGAATGAAAATCGAGTAACCTCTTTTGTGAATGGAAAGGAGATGCCATTTCCATCTGTTGAATGGGTTGAGTGATTGAATGTTCCACAAGAAGGAGTATCTAGATATGTCACGAGATACATGCCACCTACCAGTGACATTTTCGACTATGAGACTGCTTTGGAAGAGCTGACTGGTGATGAAAGTCAAAGAAAAGTAGTTGCTGCAGAAATAGATGGAGAGAACAGATTGCTGTTCAAATTCATTCAACATGTCTTGATACCGAGGAGAGGAGACTTTTCCAATTTGAGATATCAGGATATCTATCTCATGCACCTCTTAAGGCATTGTGTAAAGGTTAATTTGTGCAAATTGCTGATGATCCAAATGGAAGATATGATGAGACTGAAATCAATGACAAATGCCCTAATCATTGCTAAATTGATCACTGTGATGATTAAAGTAAAAGGGGTAGCGGAGTCTCAAGATGAGATAGTAGTAATGAATAATAACTTTTGTATCACCTCTACTGTGTGCATATACATGAGGATCAATTGGAACCCTTGGAGAGGAGAATGGATCAATGATGACCAGAAGGTATCTGACAAATTCAATCCTGTGGATCATCCTTCAAGACCAAAGGATGTGACGGATCCAGGTCTGGGACCTGATGAAGAAGAGCCAGCATACAGTGATGATTCAGAAGAGGAAGAGTCCTCTGTTGATGAAGGAAGAGATCCTGACTTACCTCCTAGTCTAGCTCCTGAATATCTAGATAAACATAAATCAGATAAGGAAGAAGCTGCTTTAGAGGATGTTGAAGTGGCTACTATAGAGAATGAAGAAGATGTTCATGAAAGTGAAGCATCTCTGTCAGCTGATTTGAGCCTCATTCTAGTTATTGGACAATCCTTAGTGCCTGCTATGGATACAAATGAGGTTGACATACCCTTACCTAATCCAGAAGACCCTACTACTGTTGCAGAGGAAGAATTGATAGTGGAAGATTCTCCTCAGGATGAACGGCCTGCTGAGAATGTTGCTGGGAATGTTGCTGAGAATACTGTTATCCTAATTGAGGATGCACCTGTTGAGGGGGAGCATCAAACCAATGTTGGAAGTGTTACATTGGCTGATGGAATTGAAGATTGGGAGGAAGACCCAGGTTTTGTTGTCTGTGGTTTAGACTATCCAGATTCAGATAATGAGGCATCTCACAATAGACCAAAGATTGTTTATGATATTGATTATGAGTTATTGACTAAAGATGTGGTCAGAATGCATGACCTGGATACTTTAAAGAAAAATATTAAGGATGGTTTTGTGGAAGAGGTAAATAAGATGGAAGTTTTTCTGGTCTCTTCAGTTCAATCGATCATGACTAACTCAGTGGTCAGTATAGAATCTAAAAGAGTACCCACTACAGTTGCACCTGCTGATATGATCACAAGGGCTGATCTGGAATCCATGAAGGATGAGATGAAATAATATTTTAATGCCTCAGTTTCTGAGATGAAGCTTTGTTTTGCTGAAGATATGAGGATGTTGGATTGATCATTTGAACTAAATCTAGGTTGAAATTTGTCAACCTTCATGGAAGAAATACTGGAAGAAGTTAAAGACTTCCAGGCTCAAGTTTCTATACTTGAAGAAGATCTTGAAGCTTTAAAGAAATTAGTTATCTCTTGGGAATTTTACATGAGCTCAAAATCCCAAGAAGACAAGGACTTAGCCTATTTCAAGAGTGTGGTAAGCCAGATGGTTTCAGTGTTTAAAGGTTTCAAAACTTCTTTGAAAGATCATATTAAAACCCTGGATTCCCAAGTTCAAAATCTTATCAGTGGGTTGACCAAAAGCTTCAAAGACACTATATATTTCTCTATTGGTTCTCTTGCATCTAAACCATCCGTGGATTTGAATCAGTTTCGAGTTGTGATGAAGGAGGAGCTTGGTTCGGCTTCAACCAGTGGCCTTGTGGACTCATCCGAGTTGAGTAGAGTTGTGCAATCTACCAGAGATTTAGTTAGAGAAATAATGAAGATTTTCCAAGACTATATGATAGAATCATCTACCTCTCAGAAAGAAGTGAAAGATAAGGTGGACTCCTATTTCTCTAAGATTTTCACCAAAAATCAACTCAACAATCACTTCAAACATCTGTTGGAAAATATGAAGCTGCCTCCTGTCAATCAAGCTTTTAGAGAACAAGTTAGCAAGCTAAGGTAATTGACTCCAGCATTAGACAAGTTTATAGAGAAAAAGGATGAATTCATATCCACTATGGAGAGAGGAGAAATAATTATTGATTTCAGAAATATGTTGCTGCCTTTTCTGCATGTTGATGCTAGGCCAGTAGTTGTCCCTCTTGCTTTGCCTGCCTCTGCCTCTACTGATTCTCCAGTTTAGATGACTCCTAACCAAACAATTCGAAGCCTCACACCTGCGATCACACAAAGGACTCCTCAGTACAGACTAAGAATAGTTTCTGTGGCTCAGCCTCCTTTGATCATTTTTGGAATTCCTAAGCCCTCACCTGCTTCCACTTTCCCTAAATCCACTTCTGCTCCCAAGGGAAAATCTCACATTGACGATGTGGATTGAACCAGTGGCTAGACTGTTTGATAGGAATCCATTGCATTTTGTTTACTTATTTGTACCTTATCTGGAACATGAAATGAAACTGATTTTTCATCTCTTTCCTCATTTTTATTTTTATTCCTCTTCTCTTTGGTTTCCAACTTTTTGATTATCACAAAGGGGGAGAAATATTTTACCAAACTTTTACAATGGGCAAGAAATACTCTCTATGTATCAAAGAGGAATACATATTCACCCAGGGAGAGAGATATAAATTAAAGGGGGAGAAATTTTATCTGAGGAAAAGATATCATGCTTTACTCCTCTGATACTGTTACATTTCATCCTCTGATACCATTTTCTCTAACTCTCTGATGCCACTAAAGTTTACTTTTTATATCATTACATTTAATTTTATCTCTGATACTATGACTTTTTCTTCCACCTCTAATCCTTTATGTTCTATAACGTACTGTTTCTCTAAGATAATTTCATTTAATGACATATCCTATGTTACAACTGCTCACTATTTTTAAAATGATAATATCATAGGTTGCGATTATCAAAAAGGGGGAGATTGTTGACCTCACCTGTTTTGATAATCCCAATTATGATTTCATATACTTTGATAATCTCAATATAATGATTTTATACATATTAATTCTATCAATATGTGATCAAGATGATAATAATAATAAAATAATCCCTAAGATATGTTAATCCATGTTTATCTATGTTTATATGAGTTATGAAGTTATTCTAACCCTTTCGGATAAGATTTGCATAAGACAGACAAGTGTTAAACCACTAATCTGGGTATATCTACTGATATAGATCTACCGGTACTCAGTCTACTGATAGACTTAGTCTACCGATAGACAAATTCACCGATGAGCTAAGGTTACCGATGTGTACAGATCTACTGACAGAATAATAAGAGTTACCGATACGAGCTACCGACCGACCTAATGATACACAGACGCGACTGATATGAATCGACACACCAGAGATACCAATAGACAAGAGCTACCAATAGACAGAAGTCTACCAATAGAGCCAGTTCATAGATAGTTACTGATAGAGTAAGTCTACCGATTAAGTAGAGTCAATGATACATCGAGCTACTGATGAAACTAGAGCAACCGACGGAACGAAGTCACTGGTATATAGTACAACTGATGCAAGATAAAAGAGCTATCGATGGAAGGACCTGCAAAACAAAGTCTACCGTACACATTTACCAACACGAGCTACTAATTGACCAACTAGTCAAACTCTATACTCTCAATACTATTTATTTATTAATCTATCGATGACATTTGATTTCATTAATGAATTCAGTGATATTTAATGAATTCTGTTGTCATGTTAGGGAAGAGTACCTAGTACCCATGAAAAAAACTAATCATTCATTTTTTCCAGAGATAAAAGCTACAAAGAGGGAATATAAATACCTAGCTAAAAAGCAGAGAAGTAGAGAACACTGAGTGTGCATACAATAAGCATCAAGGAACTAAGAAGGCACACTGGTGAAAAAGAAAAGAGCTGAATATCATTCAAACGTGGTGCATTTGTGAAAGAAGAAAAATCTATACTCCAAGAACACTAGACATACACGAAGCTACTCATTTTCAAGGATAACCCAAGATGCATATTGAGTGAACTACAACAAACACTTCATGCACTCAAGCTGTTAAGCTGTACCAAGAATCAAAGAAAAAATCAACACTCTATTTTCTGAGTAGAAACTAGATAAGGACTCAAAAGTTTTTATGACCAACCAAATGATTCCGGAGCTGCACTTCCAATCACTAGACCTTTTCTAAACTTTTTCTCACTTCCTTTAGTGATTCTATCCTTACATTTTGAGCAATGTGTGTATCCTATTTATTTTACACACACAATGTATCCTAAGCTAAACTGGAGGATTCTTAAATCCTCACTCAAACTTTATAATCCTTTGTTTCCCACTGTGGATAGTGGTAGAGGTCGAGTATGACCTGAACAACATGGGTGATGTTGTTTGTTTTTTCCATGATGAACTGTGGTAGAGGTCTTTGGACCTGGACAGTAGTGTACTGTTGTTTACCCCTGATCCAGGGTGTGGATCAATTTATAAAAATTGTTGAGAGGACTAAGTCTCGGCTTGAGACTGAACCTCTTGGTTAACTTTGCTGTGCATTTTAATTTAATTCTATAAGTATACTATATATTTATTTCTTATTCCGCTGCTATTACTTTGAAATACAAAACTATTTTAATGCTACTTTGATAGTTAAATTAGAAAGTGTTTATACTTATTTTAAACTAGTAAGTTAGTTTCAAAAGTAAATTTTATCTTTAGATTAAGTCAACTGAGACCTAATCAATCTTTGAGAAACAGATTGAACATTTACACTCTGTATAGATTCACTACAGTTTAACTTTGTTTTTAAATTGGGGGATTTTAAGAGAAATAATTTCAACAGAAATTTTTATTGGAACTCAATTCACCCCCCCCCTCTTGAGTATCCACTCTGACCAACACACAAATATCAGGTGAAATACATAACAAAATGATCCAATTCCATGAGAACACACCCCAACCCTGATCTAGATGCATCACAATACACAATGTTCCCTTTCACTAGTTTGTAAAAAACCATGGTTGGAGTTGATGTAAGGTGACACTTAATGTATTAAAAAGACATCTGACATTACTCATTCCACTGAAATAGAACATTATTACATTTCAAAGCTATCAGAGGTGAAGATAATAATGATAATTCATGGACATGGTGTATGTAATAACTAGATAGACCCAAGAAACATCATGTCTCAAAAACATTATTTGGTGGTTTCCTAGAATTAACAGCCTCTATTTTTTCTAAATCTACTGAAACACCTTTATCAAAAATAACATATCCAAGGAGATGTACATTTTGTATAAAATAATAACACTTTGATAATTTGTAATACAACTGAAGGTATCTCAAGATTCCCAATACTATTTCAAAGAGTTTCACATGATTAGACCTTATTCTAGTGTATAATAATATAGCATCAACAAAAACTATGACGATGGAATGCATATATCTCTGAAATATTTGATTCATCAATTCCATGAAGACTTTTGGTACATTTTTAAGACCAAATGGAATAACCACATACTCACATTGTCCATATCTACTCATAGATATATATTTTTGGAATATTATCCTTCTGCACCTGTATTTGATGATATTATGATCACAAACCTATTTTAGAAAACCACTAAGATCCCGTTAATTGATCGAATAGATCATCGTTTTTGGTACTGGATATTGATTATTTATCTCAATATAGTTTAGCTTATAATAATAAACACACAGGAAAAAATTTCCATCCTCATTTTTAATGAACAAGACTAGTGCCACCCATAATGATGTTCTAATCCAGTTAAAAACTTTTCTTTTATAGCACTTACAACTACACTTTTATTTCCTTCAATTCTACTATTGACATTCTATATGATGAATGTGAGATATGAGTAGTCAATTAATGGATATCAATCATAAAATCCACTTATCTTAGTGTTGGAAAACCTAGATAATATTTGGGTAATACATCCCAGAACTGATCAAATAAAACTAGAAAAACGCTCTTCTGAATTTATTACATTGATTCAAATGATACAGACACCAAATAATATGAGAGTATTCCAACTGTTGGTGCTAACAAACTCTTCTCCCCCTTCTTTACCTTCTTCTCTCCTCTAAATAGATTCTTGACACCATCTTCAATCATGAAACTAATTATTCACATATAACAGTCGATATGGTCCTTAAACAATGCCAACCAATACATTCCTATGATTACATGACACACAAAAATCTCCATTACTAAGATGTACTATGTTATCTCAACCCCACCGAAAGTTATATGACACACTCTACACAAAAGGCTTCAGACTCTATTTGATCTAGAAGAGTTTGATGTTTCAAAACAAAAGGAATCATTTACACATTTAAACTAAAAAATTCGACAACATGAGAAGTAACGAATGAATGAGACAAACATGTGTCAAAAATTTCTTTCATAAAACTATAATTCAAAATAATTATACCTCACACAATGGATAGTCCTGACTAATCATCCCCCATAACCTTCTTTGCTCCAAAAACCTATTTACTGGACACACTTTTCTCATTAATAACTTATTGAAATATTTAATACTAAGTAATCATGGTGTTCCTATAATCACCATGGATGAATCTACTCTTTTATTAGGGGTATGTTATTTCCCTCATCCCATGGAAGCATAATACACCTGCAACCCCTAATAAGTGTTGCAAATAACTGACCTCAGAGCACTGCAACATTAATGCTGAATATAACCCATCTAGTTGCAATTATTACATGATCTAGGTGTGGATTTACATTCACACTTCATGTGGCATAGAATAGACACATTTTAAACATCTAATCTTACTCTTAGGCTTCAGAGAAAGATTCAATGATCATGCTAACTGGTTCCGATCTATGCTCCAACATTGGAAATTATTTTCCATCTTTCTCTTGATCCATGCGTTATAGTTCCCACTATTTCCCATGTTTATAAACATACCTCCTGCCTTCATATCTCCAAAGATATATATTCTATCCACTATTTATATAATTAACATCTCTTTAAAATATATTATAAAAAGATCAAAAATCATCAAACATGTTTCCTAATTCAATCCCACTTCAAAAATGTCCGCCTTTAAGGGAACACTAGTTGAAATATCAGAAGAAAACTAGATTATGTTCATGAAAATAGACACATATTCCTTCATTGAAAGGTTATCTCATTTCTATATGAAGAAATCCTTTGTTCAATGAAGTTTTAATATGTTAGAATATAATATTTTATTAAACAATTCCTCAAAATTCTCTCATGACATACCTTGGACCCCTTTAGACTGGACAACTAAATCCCATAAATGATGCATAAGATCTTCAAACATATATTTTACTAATTTGACATGAAACTCCTCTAGTGTTGTTAGGAAATAAAAGATTTGATTTATCATATTCAGCCATGCCTCCTCCATTTCTGGTTCTGAACCACCCTAGCATGTTTTTGGATTCTATTTACCAAACTAAGAAAAATGATCCACATTATTCATATCATCCCTACTATTCCACCAAACTAATTCTTTAAAATCATTCACCATTATCTGAACCAACTTCTGGTTCACCTGTTGTTCAGGTGAAACCACCTTTTCCATAGCTTCCTCTAGTTGGCCTCTACAATGCCTACCTGAGGAAATTTCTATCAACACATGAACCACCATAAGTTTCACTATCTAGAATCTTATGGTATAAAATTTCAAATTTTATCACATTATAACTATCACAACCATGATTTAAAAATTTCAAAATTTCCCATGTTCAGTCATCATTGAAAAATCCACCATGTTTTCAAAAATCAACCCATTTTCAAAATACCATAACTGTTCTAATTTCAAAATCACACATTTAAAAAAAGTCCATATTTTTATAAAATCCACACATTCATATAAAATTATAAATCATTACCCTAAATGAGATATGAAATACTAGTGGGAAGTAATTTTGACCATGAAATACATTCTCATATCTTTGGATAAACCTAGGACAATGAGATTCTGATACATATAAGTTTCATCAAAACTCTTATGTACCAAAATCCCTAGTAACATAATGTTCAACATAAAAAGGTTATCTAAAAATTTATTTATTTTATTCAATTAATGTTCAGAAAATCCTACTACATGCAACCATACAAACTCCGATAATAAACTTAGAATGAATTTGAACTCCAAGACCAATGATCAATGCCAAAAGGAACCAACAAACTGATACAACTGGTAATGTACCACCCCTCCTCATTGGTATGAGTTGAGGTGAAAATGATTCTTATCATTAAGGGACATCCCTGAGGTGTCAAGGGTTAGAAAGGAATACTGAGTTATTCATGAATGTTAGGGGATTATTTTTCCTCTAAAGAGAGAAAAACCAACCAAACATGACACTACCCAAAAAACTACATGATGCAAGTCAACATTATATTACCATTAAAACACATGCCAACCACAACAATACAAAACTACACAAATACCAAATCATAATACCACGTGGAATAACAAATAAAAAAAAGACTCAAGACATAAAAAACATGACTTCAAAGACCCATGCCAAACTACAAGATCCAACTCCACCACATCCCAAGAATGATGTTGTACCAAAAAAGAAATGTGTTTCTTTACCAAAACATGTGTCTTAAAATACAACACCTATAAAACTACCCAAGTTCCAATGTTGGGGGAGAGTAAAAATACTCATTAGTATTTCCAAAAATGTCTTCCCTACTCACACAACTAGGAAATAACATGTTAGAAATTCTATATAAAGTAATTTTTATAAAACCATTAAAATAGTTTCAGAATTTCAAAAAATCCAAAAAAATCATTCCTAAAACATTTTTACCAAAATAAACTCATTTCCAAGGAATTCAACCATAAATGTCTTTTACCATTTCATATTTGCCTAAAACATTTCTACTCAAGAAACCCAACACATATAACTCAACAATCACATAAATCAAACAACCAGGCTTGATGTCAACATTTATGGTGGGACTTCACATCCAACCCTATCCCATTTTTATCATGGTGCTTGATGACCACATCCAAATTATTTGATGGTGGTACATCATGACCACTAACCACCCCATTATAACTATTTCTTAACCATTAAATCCAAAAAACCATTCAAAATCACATATGACAAAATACATTTCTATAAAAAAACATATTTACTGAAACCCATTTTCTCAATATTTTCCTAAAAATCAATCCATGAAACTGATTTTAGAATTGGAAATTTTAAATTCGAAAAAAAATCATATTTCATAACAATATCATATTTCATCCCTAACCCACAAATCAACACCAAATGGGTTTCACACAATCATCACACAACAATTTTCCAATTGATATCATGAAAACAATTAATTTTAAACCAAAGCCTTTAAGTTATAGAAAGAGTACTTGAGAGTGAAGACACCAATCTTAAGTGTTTTGAAAAAAAAACAATGACACAAACACTCCCCAAATCTAAGAGAAAATTCCACAAAACGGCCTTAGTTTACTTCCCCTAACATAAATTAGGACAAATATAACTATTATTGGAAAAAAAACCCAGATATATCAAGAATAGAAGAATAACTACGAAACCGAGAAAGATAGAAGAGTAGATCTAAGGAAAATTGAGAATCTACTAAGAAGAGAGGCTTACTAAGGAAAATATAACTTCAAACCACCACGAAAACCATTCAAATCTCATATGGAATTATGTGCATAGGATCCCTAACAATAGATATAAGAAAATGCCGATTTAAAGTTAATGGGGATCAAATTGGGTGTTTATGGTTAAAACTTCATGACATCCATTTTTGAAAAACCCATTTTTAATGTCATGCATAGTTAGCTTGCACAGTTAGATAAATTGTGCCATAACCATTTTCCTACAGCTGTCTCAAAAGGGTTCGTCACACAGTTGGGCCCCATAGTTTGAAAAAAGGTGTTCCATCCATGCCAAATTCTACTACCCCATGATGAGTGGTTAGACTGGAGGGGTATCATGGTTTGAAAACCATGTTCCATAACCATGCACCAACACCCTTGCATCTGCCTCAACTTTCATGATTTCCTACAAGTGTTTCATGGTTTTCATTAACCATGTCCCCTTAGAAAATCCCCAAAACATTCCCAAAAACAATCCATATTATCCCAAGGTCTACCCAACCAACTTATATACATTAAAAGGCACAGAAAATGGTTACATAACTCAAAATGGGGGAGCTACAGTAATAATTTCCTAGACTACTTTCATTAGTGTATAATAATTAAAATTTTGAGATTGAATTTTTTTGGGGGAGAGAATGTAGTGAACCAATATTTTACTACAAATTTATTTCATTTAAATAAACAACTTATTTATAGACTCTTCCACACACAACATAGAAATAAAAAATTCAAGACACATTAGATAATAAAATTTTAACTAGAATAAAACTTATGGTTGATAAAAGCATTTTATTTAATTATAAATTCATATAAAATAATATTAATAATATTTTTTGTTTCAAAAAGGAATATTTAAACAAATGTGGTATTTATTTATATATTTTATTTTCATTTAACACATAAAATTTTCAAAAATTAATTTAAATCTGAAAAATTAGATTCATTTTTTAATTTAGAATGTCAAAATTATGTTAGAGTAGGGTTTTGAAAATATTCTAAAATATTTTATTTCTATTAGTATAGTGAAAATAATTTTTTTTGAAAACACTGAATTTTATAACCTTAAATTGAATCAAGAATTACATAATAGTTTATAAGTTTTTTATTAAATGATATATATTTAATAATTAATATAAATAAACTAAAAATACTATGTCTAACTTATATGAAACATGTTTAAAATTTTGGAAACAAAATTTATATTCCATACAAAATAAGGATTTTATTAATGTACACTAAAAAGTAGATTTTATCACTTTTATAAATTAGATATAACAAATTAAATTTTATATTTGACATAAACATGTAAATATTATTCAATAATTTCAATTTAATTCTGATCATGAAAATTATATTACTAATTTTAAAGTTAAAATATTAGGTTTCATGTTCTCTTTATTACAGACTATCCTGAATTCATAAAATAAGTTAAGAAGATTCGCATGACTGAATGGTCTCTCCAAAATTTAACCAAGTTTTTATGTTTGAATTGGTTGCTTGTAGTTTATCTTGGGTTATTTAATTCTCAATGATCTATGAATAAAAAAAAATATACATATATTATATGAGAGAGATTTGAAAATGTAGTGGCCTACTTAGGTTTTTTTGATATGGTTTAAATGAACACAAAGAGACATAAGTGAATTAGATTTATAAGAATGAGTTGATCCTAGGTTATTATAAGGGATGAATTGGATGAAATTATTATTAAATTATGTCATTTTTCTTAACTTGAGATGGATTCATTCAATGAAATCAATCTAAACTCATCACCTACTAGATTAGAACCTTCACACACACAATTTTACCACCTATATACTTAGAGGATCACTTCTACGAGCAGAACTAGTTGAAATATGTTATAATTCATAAAAATTGTGGAGATAAAATTCAATAAGTAATAGGATAAAAGAAAATAATTAAATGAAAAGGTAAAATAAAATAAATGATTTAACATTTAAAGAGTAGAAAATAACATCCAATAGAGCCCATTAATAGTCCCTTTGATCAGCCCAAGAGAGGGTTAGTCTTACATTGATGAAAATATTTCAATGAAATATGAGAGTGGACTTATGATGGTGGAATTAATGAAGATAAAACAATAAAATAACAATCCCTCCACTTTTGGGTGAAGAATTTCATAAGTGTTTGTGTTTTCAAGAACAAACGTGGGTCAACCCTGAACTAGTTACCCAGTCTGGCCTACGATAATGCCCACGAGGTGTTCTTAATCCTCTTAGGATGGAAAATAGTGCTAGGAATCAAGAAAAAGTTTTTGTTAAATATTTATACCATGATAAAAGATAAATAAACAAATATATAAATCTAAACACTAGTAGTGGAAAAAAATAAAACTACACACGTACCTCTATGTGACCTCATGGGTCACCTCCAATCATAGGATCACCCTTCATCCATGAGAAAAATAGAGAGGGAAGTGGCACCATAACCTAAAAATAAAAATTAATCTATAGTTTTTAGTATTAAAACTCAGTAGGCATGCCCAAATAAACTATTACTTATGACATAGATTTAAATATAAAACCATGAAATACCGGCTTAAAGTAAGACATAATAAAAATAATTTTTTCCATTAATTTCAAATACATGTAAAATGTTAACATTTTCAGTAAAACCATTTATTTTTCATCACATTTCCAAAATAGTTTCCAATAATGCGTAGTCATTAGAAAATGAAAGGAATGAAATTTCGATTAAAACATGGTTTTTCAAAAAGGAGGAATCCAACAAAATACAACTGAAATGAAAACCACATTAGAAACTCTATGGTAAATCCCTATGTACTTGGGATAGATTAGTCCTCATATCCTTGTAACTATGTGATAAAAACATCCAACCAAAACCCACTATGTCCTCGTGCATTAGCCTCCACAATGAATCACATCTCTAGGTCTGGTGGTCTCCGATCATATGTCAAAACCCCGAATGTCCTTGTCTACGATCCACTAGAGGGGACTGCATCCTAAGTTCGAGTGTTATTCGATCATAATCATAATTTTTTGTTAGTTTTTAACATCAAACTTACTAGAATAAATCAGGCCAGAATACCACCTATCAAAGTAGTGTACTATTCCTAGTCTGACAACCTGGGTACTCAGGTTTCCCATTTGATCTATTTCAAATAGTGGTCAGTTCTTATCAATAAAGGATAAGTGTGTTTATCATTCATTTTAATCAAAAACACATCTAACTTCTCACCACTAATTTCCCTCCATGAGCACACCCCCTTCTTCCAATCCAAACAACAATACCCAAGCATCAACAATCAGAACATGTCAAAAATTACATATCAATAATTACATCATATTCCCAAAACAAGAGGGTGTTCCTCAAGAGGGTTTTTTCCACTTTTAGAAACAATTCCCAATGTTGCAAATGACTCTCATTACATTTCAAGTAATATTTTTATTTTAGAAAACATAATCACCCATCAATTTTAAGTTCCAAGAAAATTTAAATCTCAATTAAACAACTACAAAACCACTAATTTAATAGAAAACATGAAACTATGATTAAATTGAATAAACCAATTTATGAAATGAAAATCACTAGATAACCTCATATTCACACCAAACTCATGCACTTTTTAAATCTTACCAAAACAATAAATTTACCACTTTTAAAATTACCCACAAAACCATTTTCATTCAAGTAAATATTTGCATATATTTTACACACATTGATCTTTTTTGGAAATACCCATTACACACTCAAAACCATTTAATTTTTTTTAAAGAAATATCATTTAGTAAAAATTGAGTATTAGAAATAAATTCGGTTTTCTAAAACAATCTTGAGAGCATATTTCAACCTGAAAACCCCCCATTTCGATGCTTAGATATATTATTTATAAAAAATGAAGAACCATTTCTAACAACCAAAATTGGATCTCATATAATATACATACTAAATAAATATAAAACATATTCTAATAAAATATTAAACAATTATTGTACTAATATTAAAGGGTTAGACATAGGAAACCTACCTCAAACTCAAGGCACACTTCTCAAGATGATTACAACTCAAACCTTCCCTTTACTTATTTCAGGAATATGCACCTTCACTTATATCTAGGGAATCATAGCCCCTATATACATATTTTCATGACCAAATATGTATAAGGGGATATTTACATAATTAATTATACTTGTATATACCCCTTGAAACATACACACATATTCATTTTCACACACACACACACAAATATATATATATAAGCACACATATCCAAATTATATGTATTCCTCCAACCATGTCTGAATATATATGAAGGTGGAAATTATATATATATATATATATATATATATATATTCCTAGTCATGCATACACATATAATACTTCGAAAACAGTGGATTAAAACTAATTCCAGGATGTCAAGACACAATAAAAATATATTAGGAATCATAAAATTATAAAACCCTAATTATAATTTGAGAAAAAAAGGTAGAAGAAAAACTTACTCAAAATGGTGATAGGTAGACCAAAATGATCTGAACCTCTTATTCATCAATGATATATGATGAAATATGTCTGAAGTCAACCCAACAGACCCATTTCACACCATAAAACAATAGAAACACCAAATATTGGTTTACCCGAAACCCTAGTGTTCATCCAAGATAGGTAGAGTGATAGGGTAAAGAAAATTTCCAGAAATGGATAGAGGGGGAGTCGGAGACCATACTTCAATGCATTGACCACAAAAATGAAAATAATCTGGTGGTTTCATAAGAGAAAAGGGGATCCAGGGGGGTCATTTTTCATGGGAGAAGGGAAAGGAGAGAATCGTAAGACACATAGGGGAGAAGGGGGTAGAAAAAAAGATGGATTTAAAAAGAGAGAAAAAAATAATGTTCTAAATTTCTAAAAACATAGGCACCCCACACAGTCTTTTCATGGTTTGTCAAAAAAGGCACCGACTATAGTGTCCTAACTGGACAAGAATGAGGTGCCATAATGTTTCCACTATGTTTTTCATAAGGTTGGAAAAGTCATTCCCCAACCATTACCATTGATAGTATCCCTATGATAGTCCCTCAAACATGTTTGCCTCACTATTGCTCCTAACAATGCGCAACCCGTGCATATGACCAATTTTCACTTAAATAATTTAACATTTTACCTAGACCAACTAGAAATTAAAATATAGGCTCAAAATAATTAAAATAATTAAAATAAATAATAGTTTAATGTTAGGGTGTTAAAATTCTACCCACCAGTAACACTTTATTTCCCTAGAAATTCATCCAGCCAAATGTGGAGAAAATCCAGGAATGAAAAATAACCATGGTCAATTGAAACCAAGAAACTCGATGTGAAATTTAAACTCCAAAAATCAAACTCAACTAGCTCAAAAGAAATCCAGAAAATGGAGAAACATTGAGAGAAGATATAGGTATCCCCACCATTAAAAACCAACTATCACCAACAAACTCTAGAATAAACCACAAGAAGACCCCCAATGGGTCTCTCTACCATTTAAGAAACAAAAAACTTAGACTAACAAGAAAAAAATGACTTGGGAAACCCAACATGGACTAAAATGGGGACTCCACACACATACCAACATGAGAACACCCCACATAGACTAAGCCCCACCACATGGGGTTCCGATAGAAGAAACTATGAACTAAATAGTGAACCAAACCATGATTCATCATTTCCACAAGACTCCTTCATCCGAAAACAAGAAAAACATGAATCCCAAAACTGACTCATGATAAGGTTAATCATTTAAGAAACAAAATATGTAAAGAAAAATCAAAACTATAGTGGTCTACAAAGATACAAGGAGACCAAGACTTTCAAAAATAATGGGGAACATAAACCATGATCACTCCACCATTATAGACACAATATGGACCAAGTTCCACTAAAACACCAAAAAAATAATTACTATGAACTTGATTCACTCCAGGGCTTACGGATGGAGCCATAATGTATGTAGCATCCACCACGTCATAGTTAAAATATGAAATCCTCTGGCCAAGACTTCCTCTTCTAGAAACACATCTTCCATGACTCTCCCATGGCCATACCATCAAAAATACTTTGAAGGATTATGGAAAGTTGAATTAGAGTGCACAAACTGACCACACTGGAAGTAAACAAGTGAGTGGTCCAATGAATTGAAAGTAGTAATTGTTATGGAGACAAGTATGTAATAGACCCTCTAGTTGACACTCCTCACATGATGGGGAACCTTAATTATATACATGTTTTCTGAAAACCCAAGGACACTATATTTCCCTAGACCAGTCAACAACCTCCAACAGGATCCGATACCTATAAAAAACATGCACTAATTAAGAAGATCTTGGATCCACCACTCCACTAGGGGTCTAGGCAGGTCCTATGATTAGATAAGAAACCTCTATAACCTTATAGGTCTTTCTAGGAAGTAAAATTTGAAGAGCATAAGGCCCAAAACTAGATCATCATCAAACCAAACAACACTAATTTACATTTTATTCCAAATAAAAAACTCGTAAACTAAAAAATCATAAAACAAAATCGAATCCAAATCAAATCTCAATAGAAACAAGACCACAACAATTATCACAAAAAAAATACAGGAACCCTCAATTAATGTTCATCATATTTCAAATTCATCTGTTTTAAAATGTATTTTCAAGTTTTAAAACTAGAAGTAATTTTTTATTTCCACATTTATTTTAGAACATCCACTTCAAAATAATAAACCCAACCTCATTTCCATTTTTAAACCAAAATTCTGATTAAAAAATAATCCCATTTAAATAGAAACCAATTTATATTTCCAAAAATCAAATTTGTAAAATAAAGACAAATATTTTGTATTAAATACTCACCTATGGTATCCTATGAACCATCACATTTATGTTCATATCCTCTTCTCCTTATACCATCCATAAATACACACCACCATGAAATTTATATACACACCCACACATATGGGAATGTCCACAAGGAATACCAAGGGTAACACATACCATTTTATCATCAAAACCAAGCATTTAACGACATCCCAATTAACTTTTCCTCCACATCCTGCATAAATTTTCAAAATTCCGAATCACTTTATATTTTAAAACCAATTTTTTCAATTTAAACCCATTTAAATAAAATCATTTTCACTTCAAAAGAAACGTTTTCCACTACAAAGTTTATTTTACTTTGAAGACCCACTCACACCATCTATAAAGAAACCAAAAACACCACTCACAATGAAGCACCTAGATGATGAACTAGTGACCATGCCTAACCTTGAAACATGGATTATAACACCATAACCCAAGCTTGAACTAACCAATAAAACCATATAAAACCATGGACTCAGAATCCACATGGGTTGCTACTCTATATAAGCCCGCCATTCAACACTGACTAACTCCCTTGGTTTCCCCCATACACCCAAACTAGAACCGAAGACTCAAATCTCAGACTATCCCTTATAACTCAGGTCTTTCCATATGTGGTGCTGATTAGAAACCAACTCATAAAATACCTTGTGAGCCATAAAAATCCTATCTAAAAACTACTGAACATACCAAATATCAAGTTTTTCCTCTAATACAATTCTTTCATAATCCATCCCGAGAGAACCCTGAACCACTTTCCTGATTCGTCCTGTGATAAGTCCCAAGAGGCATTCCCAATCATCCCAAGATGAAAACTAGTGTTGGTAATAAAGAATATGAATATGGGAATGAATTAACAAATGAAGGAAATATAAATAAAAAAATATAAACCAAATAATAAAAATAAAATCTAGCAGTAGAAAGAAAATAAAACTTCACATGTAATTATATGTGACCACATGGCTCACCTCCAAACGTAGGCTCAAACCCACTACATGAGTGAAATGGAGAGAGATGTATCACCATAAGTTGAAACTAAAAATGAATCTATAGGTGTGAGTATTAAAACATAGTATATGTGCTTGAATAAAATAATATATATTCCTTAACATTAAAATAAAAACAAATACATTCTAGTTTTAAAATAATACACAATAAAAATAATTTTTCAATTATTTTCAAATTGAAGGAACTAGATTCAATTTTGAGGAAAACCATTTCATTTTCATCACATTTCAAAAATACTTTCTAAAAATTCATTTACATTTGAATATGAAATGAAATCAATTTAGATAAAAACACAGTTCTTCACAAAGGAGGAAACCAGAATGATGAAACTGAGGTGGACATCACATCAAAAGCAACAAGGCAAATCCCTAATTACTAGGTTTATTGAAATATTAATATCCTCTAACATTAGTGATAAGAACATCCAATAAAACCCCACAATATCCTCTCTCATGAGCCACTAGATGGGGACATATCACAAATTATATTGTCTCTATTCATATGCCAAAATGCACAGTATCATCGTGCATGCACCATTAGAGGGGAACATATCCAAGAGTCTAGTTGTCTCCGAACATAATTAAATTTTTAGTTAGTGTTTTAGTTTCAACCCTACTAGAAGAAACTAGCCCTCGTACCCACTGATCCAACTAGCATACTAGTTATAGAATGCCCACCTAGGTATGCCAGTTTACAATGTTATCTATTTTAAATGGAAGTTATTTATTATCAAGGAAACGTGTATATATATCATTTACTTTACTCAAAAATGAATTTGACTTCTCACCACTGGACTAATTCCTTGAATTCACCTCCTTCTTCAAAGTCACACAATAGTATGTAAGCCTCAAAACATGGTACATGCCAAAAATCACACATCAACAATTACATCACATTTCCACAACAAGGGGGTGTGCCTCAAGAGGGGTTTTATACTTTCAAAAAACATTATAAAAGTTAAAATTTTTCCACATTACTTTAGAAGGAATATTTTTATCATAGAATACATAACCACCTAATAATTTTATGTTCCAAGACCATTTAAAGCTCAATTAAACAACCATGGCACCACACATTTAAAATCATTCTCGACACGTTCTTAAACTGAAGAAACGCATTTATGAATGGAAAATCTATACTTATCCTCTAATTCACACCAAATCCCATGAAATTTTCCAAAAATAACAAAACATGGAATTTCCCCCTTTAAATCACACACAATCACATTTTTATTCCAGTGAAATTTAAATTCTATTTTACAAAAACCAAACATATTTGGAAATACACATTACACTCTCAAAACCATTTTGGAATAAAATTTTTATTAAAATATCAATTAGCACCAATTAAGAATTATAAATGAATTATGTTTTCAAAAACAAGGTCGAGATCATATTTCAACATGAAAAACCCACATTAGAATCTTAGATAAATTATGTAAAATAATGAAGAACCATTTATAACAAACACAACCAGATCATAGAGCATAACCATACTTAATAAATATAAGTCATTTTTTTAAAAAAATCTAGCAATTATGGAAATAAAATTAAAGGGTTATGAATAGATAACCAACCTCAAACTCTTGGTGTGCTGCTCGAGATGATGAAAACTCAAATGTTCCATTTAGTGCTTGAACGCATGTGAAAATCTTCTTATACGAAAGGAAACTTATTTTTTATGTACATATTTTTGTGGGAAAATATGAATTAGGGGATCTCTACAAACTTTATTATACATTGATATACAACTTTTCACGTAAACATGTATGCATATACATATATATAAGCCCACCTAACCCAAATATATATATTCATCCTATCATGGGTGAATATATATAATGGGGAAACATACATATATCTATGTATATAAATGAATAATAATATAATACTTTAATAAAGACACTATAAAACCACTTCCAAGATTATCTAGATGCACTAAAAATAAATTAGGGACCCGAAAATTACAAAAAACCAAATTGAAATTAAAAAAAAATATCAAAAGAAAACCCACCTCAAAACAGCAATAAGAAGACCAAAATAGTCCCAAACATTTCAAATTTAGTGGTGGATGCTGAAATATGTCTGAATTCACCTGAGAAAGCCATTGAACACCGTTGAAATAATATGTACATAAAAATTTATCTTACCCAAAACCCTAGGGTTCGACTGAGCTTGGTAGGGAGATGAGGGAAAGAAAAAACACCGGAAATGGAGAGTGGAAGGGTCAAGAGACCATAAATCCAAGTATAGACCAAAAAAATAGTTGTAATATGGTGGTTTCAACATAGAAAAGGGTAGTTGAGGGGGTGGGGGCTCACAGATCATGATAGAAGGGTGGGGTAGCATCATGCGAATCCTAGGGGAGAATGGAGGATAAAAAAACAGGGTGTAAAAAAACAAAAATAATGAAAAAAGAAAAATCAAAATAATAATAATAAATTATAAATACTAGGAATCATAAATGGTTTACCAAACCATGCTCCAACCATTCTGTCCCTACTATATTAAAATTATGCACTTCATGGTTACCCCCAAGTGAGCCACACCATTAGACATACCATTCACTTACCATCCCAAAGGGAATTGTCCTGATGATAGGACCTCACACATAGTTTCCATACCATTGATACTAACCATTATAAACCCATTTATAGGACCAAATTTCACTTGAATATTTTAAAATTTAACCAAGACTTGCCTGAAATCAATATTTGGGTTAAAAATAATTAAAATAATAATTTAATATTTCAATTTCGGGGTGTGATTTGTTCAAATAAGATAAAAAACTGAGAAAATTGTATCAACATGATATGAATAATAATAGAATAATATGATATAAATAAATTTTATTAATAATTTATGTGAAATAGAACAACTTACATGCTGAAAAAAACATGTGAATACAAAACAACAACATAACAATTTAATTGAAATAAAGAAAATAATCCTCAAAATCCTTCAACACCACAACCTTAAATACGAATTATGGAAGACATATTTCAAACCCAAAAAATTTAAATTCACCCCAATTAATGATGGTTGGAATGGGTGGGTGGAAATTTATTTGAGAGTGTACTTTTCCACCATTGAAAAAAATTTGGTCTACCTTACATCCACCCAACAGAAGCACTGGAATGAGATTCAAAATGGATGAATTTGGGTGGGAAATTGAATAAAAAATTGGATCCTAGTATTTCCTCAAATAGTATATATAATTTCAATCAAATTGGATTTTTTGTTTCAGAGATATGAAAAAAATAGTCTGTTGCCCTTCTGGACCATGGATTTTGGGCCAAAATTTCCACGGTTCAAGGCCCACTTTGGTCATCATCTCAAATAAATCTCTAATATATCCAGAATTATAGAATGTTTATATTATAATTGGATACATGAATAAAATATTAAAATATAATCATGTCCAAGAGATATTTTGGAGGTGTCAAAAAATGTACCATGTACTAGTGTATTTTCAAAAGGAATTACAAACATTATAAGAAAAGAAGATAAAATTGCAATATGAAATCATACAAGTGTTTATAAACATTTATTCACATGAAGACTATAATATAAACAATTTATATTATTATATTTAAGTGGATAATCACACCCAAAAATTTATTTTTTCTATTCCAAAGAAAATAATTTCTCAAAAATATTAGATTAATTATCCTTTTCCAAAAACATTTTTATATAAATTTCTCACTAAAATTCCTCATATCTAAAAATTATGAAATACATATATATAAGTTACTAGAAGATAGTTTCATAATCCTATTCCACACCCAAGACCATTCATTTTTTTAAATTCATCGACATGTGTCATCCAATTTCAATTAGGCATAATGATGTGTTGTGAACCACAATAGACATGGGCATGAGTTTTTTAGAGGGGTAAAATATATAAGCACAATGTGGAATCACATTTTAACCTTAATATGAGTATTAATGTTTTGTGTGTGTTTGGTTTGGTGTTTTTTTCATGGTAATTGAAATTTCACTCAATCAAGTCAACCCATTTAGAGAAACTTTTCCAATGACTCCTTGGCTCAAAGGCCTTAGTGTACCAAGTTAATACCACATTCTTGAAAATAATCATGAGTTAAAAAAATGAAATTGAGAAAAAAATTTAAAATCTATGATAGAAAACTATGGAGTCACGATCCTGAAGTGTTGAAATCCATACATTAGTTCAATCTATTACTCTGTGTGTAAATTTATTGATATTTTGACATTTTTAATTTTTAATGAATTTTTAAATAATCATGTTAAAATTAATACTATCCCAAAATCTATTCTATTTATTATGGGACCACAAGTACTCAAACTAATACCCCAAAATAAAAATAACATGCATTGTGAATATCATTTTTAAATGGATATAATTGTAAAGGGTAAAAAATCACATTATACATCCACACATTCTAAAATCTATTCCCATTAACTTTAACATGGACTAAAATCATAGTCAAGGCATGAAAAATTATTCAATATTCAGTTTTAATGTTTTTAATTTATATTACCATGATCAAGGTTAAATAATTTTTTCGTTCCATTAACATGGGAAATAAAATTCATTCTCTTCACCCCCTGGAACATAGAATAACCTTGTACCAAGTGTTGAAATAAATTAAATTTCGAGATGGGGAAGAAGAGGTGGGGAGGAGTTCCAAAATTAAAATTTGAAAATGAGTTATGGAAAAATTTTACATGGTGGTATACTGATTTAGTTTGTTCCACAACCAATTGATCCTTCGATCTCTATGTTACTCATGGGATTGATGTAGTTTATGGTATAATGATGTGGAATTTCTTGATGTAAGTGTTTTACCTAAAAAATAGTCGACCTCAACAGCCCCTAAATTTCACATAGAAACCAAATTAAAAGACATGGAATCCCATTGAGGTTACCATTAATAAAAAAAGATAAATAAGGAATAAAATATAGGTAATTATTTTAGCACACCAAAGATCGATACAAGGATAACGTAAAAATAACAATTAGAGTAACATCAAACACAGACACACACAAATATATATATATATAACGATTAAAATGAAATTATATATAAAAAATAATGATGGCAGCACTATAGGTTGTAGTTAAGTTGATGGAACACTAACCTGTTTTCCTTTGGCCATGGGTTTGAATCATGTGGTGTAGCCGGATGTGAATGGGTTTTCCTCACGACCTATAGTGTATCCTTTTCCAAAAAAATATAAATATATATTTTATATTTTATTTTATATTTTTATTTTTTAATTATTAATTTTTCTTTAATTTCCACATTTTTAAATAAATAAATAAATAAATATAAGATCATATGATAAGATTTATGCTACAGAAAATAAAAACAAATTGAAAAGAAGGAAAACAAAAGAAGAACAAGAGATGAAACGATTTTTTCTTGAAATTGGATTTTTTACCCACATATGCACAAAATTATAATAATAAATAAAATTAAATCCAAGTCATTTTGATTAATGGTTTCCTCCTAGAAATAATTTATGTTAAAGTTATTATCTCATCTTAGATCCCCCCCAACATACCCAATACTGGCGTTCAAAATCTTAAGGACTTCATTTTGTACCCATTTCATTAGATTGAGATTGATCGTTTGTTTATAATCTATTTCAATTAGAATCCTCTGGGATTAAATGAGGTGGATAATCCCAGGAATAGAACATAGTTGATAAAATTTCCTCTAAACACTTTCATAACACATGATAGATCATTCACACATTGTTAGTTAAAAGAGAAAAATGAATGAAAACTAAAAGGTCATGGTTATAACCAATAATGTGATACCTATGTGAGGAAGGAAGGTCCATTAGTTTGAGTTTTGATTGATTGAAATTTCCTATTGTGGATTTTAAATTTGATTCTAAATCATTTTATTTTCCTAAAAAATTATAAACAATTGTTTCGTTTTAAAAATATAATTCATCCAATAAATTTTCCATATCAGTGTGAAGGGTTATTACAAACTCAGATGTAATTATTATTCCAAATAGTTCAATAATTTTTTTTCAAAAAAAATTCAAATGTGGAAAAATATTCAGGAAACTAAATCCAAAATGAAAAATTACCCTCTTATTAAAATATAAAATCAATTTTTTCTTGATTTAAACACACATTAATAATTCTCTCAGGTTAATCATGATGTCTTTTAAAATTTCCTAACCAATTGACCTCATTTTCCAGCTTATATTCCTCATATTATACAATTGGTACTTTAGTATTTTCCCTTTATTTTAAAAACTCAAGTGGTTTTGGAATCAATAGTTTACATTTTCATTAGTTTTTTCACTCATGGAAATAGTCATAGTGTGGATTTTTTATGTGATGTTTGTGTGTAACAATATTCTTCAATCAATGTTTATTAGGGGATAACCTAACTTTTCTTGGGTACCATAACCATTGCAATGTTTTTTAGTTAAAATCTTAATGATGGAACCTTATAATTCATTATCTTCTTTTATTGACACAATTTGTCAAGTAATTGTTGCAGACCAGTATGGAAAAGTGGTTGATCAAGATGGTCTATTCTAGGAGGATAATTATGTTTTTGTAATTACATAAGGGGATTTTCATATCAGAATTTTTAGTAATGTAACACATTATTAGTTGACATTTTTTGTGGGGAATATAATTTCAATAATTATGGTTAATTAAGTTGTTGATTATACCACAAATAGAATCTATGCTGGTCATTGTGTGTCAAACATGGCGTGGGGTAGCCATAGTAGAGAGTGGCTTCCAATGTTGGAATTTGTTAAAAAAAACCTTCCATTTAAGTGAAATAGGGGTTGAGAATAAATAATTGCGGTTTATAATAAAATGTGAGTGTATATGATAACATAATTAGGTCCCTAGACAAGGTTCCAAAATTCAGTCTCGCATAAATTTACCCATGTTTTTAGGGATGAAGCTGTGACTCATAGTGTAGCTTGGATTGTTAAATCCTTGGAGACCTAAGAAGACATCTAAATACACATACATTATAAGAGTAATATTTTTATTTTATGTGGCCAAATTTGGTTTGTTTTGATACTTTTTGAATGAACAATAAGATTAACAATTGAATTCAATTTATGAGAAAGGGTTAATCCTAGGTTATTACAAGGGATGGATTGGATGAAATTATTTTTAAATTGTTTCAATTTTATTAACATGTGAACTATTAATTCAATTAAATTAATATAACATCATCACTTACTAGTTTGACAACTTAAAATACACATATAAATCACCTAAACATTTGGAGTATCATTTTCACAAGATCTCCTAGGTAATGGATCTTATTATCACCTAATAAATATAGAGATAAAATTAAACAAGGAAGATGAAGAATGAGAATCATTCAAAGAAAAAATCAATTAAAAATTGATTAAACATTTATAGTGTGAGAAATAAAATCCAATATATCCCCTTTATACTCCCTTATTTCAAACCATGGTATATTTATCCTTCCATTTATGGAAATCTATTGATAGAAGATAAGAGTGAAATTACGAGGGAGGAATTTAAGAAGTTAAAATAGTAAAATAAAGATCACTCCACTATTGTGTGAGAATTTCAAAAGTGATGGTATGAAAAAGTTCAAAAAATGAGGAAAATGTATCAATGTGAAATAAATAATAAAATAATATGATTATATGATTAAAATATAATAATAACTAATGTGAATTAGAAAAATGTACATGTTGAAAAACAAACACATGAATAAAAAATGGAAACATAAAATTATAATTGAAATAAAACAAATAATACTCATAATCATTCACCACAACTACCTTAAATAGGAATTCTTTAAGACTTAGATAGAAAATTCAATATTAAAATTTACCCCAATTAATGATTTTAGAAAAGGGATGGTGTATAGTTAATGTATAGTAGACTTTTCAACCCTTTAATAAAATTTGAGCCACCTCACATCCACCCATCAAAGGACCCAAAAGGTGGTTCATGATGGATGAATTTGGTTGTGCTATATAAGAGAAAATTTAATTCTAGGATTTCCTTTAACATACTGCAAAATTTAACCACATGTGGATTTTTGGTCTCAATGATATGATCCAAATGGTGGTGTGTGATTCTGGGCCATAGATTCTGGCCCCTAATTTCATCTTCAAATTGGGACAGCAAGAAATCCATTTAAACATACTAAATATAAAGGAATTTTTTCAAATTACATGTTTTCTAGTATGTAAAATATCTCCAATTCAAATGTTAGATTCATTGGTTCTATATTGAGGAATATATAGTTATTTTATTAGGTTTCCATATTTTTCACATTACCCTAGTTTAAAGACCAATTTTTCCATCATCTCGAATGAATATCTAATAGATATATAAAGATACAATTTCACTCATAGCATGGGAGACATGAAAATGATATGAAAATAAAATAAATAATATTTTATCTTTTTGGAGATTTTAAAAAATGTACCATGTTATAGTGCATTTTGAGATGGAATTACAAACTTGATAAGAAAAGAAGTTGAAAATGTAAAATGAACTAGTAAAAGTGTTTATGAACATTGAATCACGTGAAGATTATAATATTAAAATTTAATATTATCGGTTTTTAGTGTCTAATCACTGAATATATATGAATTCTTGGTTATGATATTATTTACATAAGTCTGATTAGAGTTTCTTTATCTTTCTAAAACTTTTATTCCATACATAAAATATAAATTTCATAATACCATAAAGTGATCTGATTTATCTTTCTACAATTTTTATTGGAAATTATTACTAGAAATTTTCCATGTGGAACTATGTAAATTTAATCTATAATATATATAGATTATTCCCCATTAAATATAAAATGAAATGTAGTTATTATTTCTTATTAGAAATATTAACAAATATGGAATAGTTTAATCTCAAAAGAGTCCAGATACCATTCTTTATTTAACAATATCTAGTTCTTCTAGTTTATGTAAACAATTTTACCATTCCATAATTGGTCATTGGATTTAAAAAATGATGGTTATATTTAAATGATTATTTAATATATCTTTTTATAACGTATTATTTCATATTATTTATAAACCTAAAATAAAATAACTTTTATATGAACTTTCTTAAAAAAATATTATGGATACGATACATATATAATAACTGTTTATGAAAACCAGAATCAAAATTGTAATAATTATTAAAATCTATTCATTAAAGATTAACATGTGAAGAGTCACTACGTTAATAGCAAGAAGATTCACTTCACATCTCAAAATATTTTACAATCTAACATTGTAATGTATAAATATAAAACTATGTTAGTAAAATATTTCATATGATATCCATATTATAATAATTCCAGTATTATATTTAATGATAAATATGTTTGAATCTTCCCTTTTCTTCTTCATTATATCTGAATCTTTCGTATAGTTTCGTTTCATTTTACATGGAAAGAAATTATTTCATAGAATAATATTGTATATGTAATTTATCTATGATTATTTAATTAGCCACATAGTCTTAATCTTATTTATTATTGTGATAAAAATGAATAATTACATTTCTAAAAGTATTCATCATCTTGGCGAATCATCCTTGAAAATACAAATGAGATTTTAGTAAGATATTCATGATAAATTTGTTATGAAAACATGAGATATAAGGGGGTAGATATGAGATAATAAGATCTATGGTATGATCTATATCCCACTTGAATCTTAAATTTTACAAATTATCAATATAGAATATCTTTTAGAGTACATGAGTTCAAAAAGTGACCCACTCTATTAATATTTATGTGAATAAATCTTTAGGTATTTTTTATCACTCTTTTTTATCTCTCAAGGTAAATTTCATGGGTACGAGACATCATAGAGTATGCATATTTTTATTTATGTTTCTTTTATAGATCATTTTACATTTATTATAGTATAATGAATTATAAAATTAATAATCATTCACATGTCTCTAATAGAAATCATTTTCATACATCATTTATTTATTAGGAGGAACACTATATTGTGAATATTCTAATATATTGTAATTTTTTTCTATATTATTACTATTTGTAAGGGCTTTTACGGCTATTGAAAATTTATAGTGGTGATGACATGTTATTTGTCAGAAAAATATATTAAATCGATAGTGATTTCCTGTCATTAATTTTAATTTTCTATAAAAAAATATAATTTCATTTTAGATATTTATACTGACTACCAATTAATATATTAATCCTTAATTAATTATTTAGGTCTCACACTATTTTATCCAATCCCAACATCCCTTACAATTATATTTAAAATAACAAGTCTTTGTGATACTCTTGTTTTATAGATATGTATTTCCCTTATCATAATATAGAATAGGGTTTATAAAATACTATAGGGTATTTAATTATGGTTTACTTTTTTCTAGCTATATTTACTTAGAGTTCCTTGGTTCATTGAGTGAAATTCAAAATCTAAAAATTATATACTTAAACAGTCTCAAAACCTGCCTCTAACATAAAAAATCATTATTGTGAAAATTATCTTGATTTGGTATGGTAATTTTGACCTAAAACCATTTATATATTTCTTCAATTGTATTAAAAGTAAGAAAGTGAAAGGTGTATAGTGAATTTTTATTTTATTTGAGACATGTTTTTTACATGTATAAGACATATAATTTGATCCTTTTGTTCATGTAAATTTTATTTTATGAGAAATTTTATAAATAAATTAATGTACATGAATAATTAATATCATATATTTTTAGTTAATTTAATCTAATCATTGACATAAATTAGTCTATGTGAGAAAATGTATTTATTGTGTAAACCATTCAATTTTAAAAAATTAATTAATCATGTATTGATAAAATAGATAAATAAGTATTATAAGATCATGAGTCTTGACAACTGGTTGGTATATTGTTGGGAGATAAAATAACCAAGTCCTTTTCGAGGATAAAACTTTTTGTTTAGATCAACTCAAGTTACAAAACACTCTATTCATCTATGTTGAAATTCTTTTTAGATTCTACATTAATTCATTACATGATTCAATTAATAATATGATCTATATCAATAAAATTTTATACTCACATGTAAGCGAGGAGATCCTAATGAGTGGGAATTGTATTTAATAAATAAATTCTGAAATTTATACCCTTTTAAAATTTAAAGTAAAATAAACATATTTAAGAGAAAAATGAATCAAATATGAATGATACCTTGATGAAAAAATACAAAAATCCGTACAGTTTGTAAAAATATCTTTATTTTCTTTTTGGACACTCTTAAGTGGAGAAACCTTAAGTAGATTTGATTATGAAGGATTTATTAAATATTTAAAAATCATTCATGAGAATACCCACTAATTTCTATGATTGACTATAGAATTAGTTACTATAGTGGGGAGAACACCTCACCTAAAGATAAGGGTAAGAGTGTTGGGGGAGGCTCAACCATGTTGAGATGTTGCGCTTGAATTCCTAGATGATGAATATGTCACCTTTGTTGGGAAAACATGTTATATAGAGGATATATAGACTCAAGGATGTTTCACAATGTTTGATTTATTTGGTCAAAAATTGGGAGTCTACTGGTATAATATTTTAGATATAAAATAAAATAAATAAGTAATGTATACTATTAAATGTATGTAGTGGTCATGTAAATTAGTCATGGTTTACAAAAGGTATTTTTTTTCTTGTCAAAAATCTAGACATAATACTTAAATTTTTCTACAATATTTATTAATGTAATTTAAATGGTTTAGAATCTCCAACTCTCAGATGAATTTTAGCAATTGATAAAAAATAATAATGTGGTTGAGGTATAGTCAGAGGACAATTTCATGAAATTAGTGAATCATAAGAAGAAGAAGGGTTGAATCACAAAAAGAGTAATTTAATCTTATTTTAGTTTATATATATTCCAATAAACATTATAGAAACATTAAAAATACATAAAAATAAGAATATTAAAACAAAAATATAAATAATGTGTGGGATCGACTTCACCCATACAAAGAATCGTATGAATCTCTAAAAGTTATAATGGGGTCAAATAGATAAATGTAGAGGATAGAATTAAAAAACGAATAACCTGATAATGATGTGACTAAAATACAAAGAAAAAGATGAATAAAATAGTTTATATCTAGTGGTTAATAAACGACTTAACGAAAATTAAAGAAATCTCATATATCCTAGGTTTTATGAATTATGATAACCTCCTCATTTTAAAGCATGAGAGATGATTTTGAGAAACAATATCCCTTATATAATATTGATTTATTTTTTTTAAAATCTGGTATCATTTTTTCATATAAAATTATTATTTTTTAAAATAAATAATGTATTCAGTTGGGATTTATATTTAAAATATTTAACAGAGTACACTAGATTATTGATAATTTTTTTCCACTGATGTTTTTTTCTTCTCATATTCTTAAACAGATTAAATATTAAATATATTAAAATTATAATATAAATGTTAATATTTTACACTCTAATTTTTATATTGTATTATGTTGTAGAAGGTGGAGATATGTCACATAATTATAATTATTTGAATTTTATTCAATGGGAGTTTGTTGATAAAAAGTTTATTATCTTATTTATATTACTAATTTTTTTTCAGCTTATTTGATGATTTTTGATAGAGAATAAATTTTATTTATTGTTATTATATATTATATTAGAGTGATAATAAATCCTAAAAAAAGATATTTATGATCCAATTTATATCATGACGGTGAATGTTAATGAATTACATAAGTGACGTGTTTGATTGTTATTCCAATATAATTATATAATGGATCTATAAATATATTTATGTGACTGAAGTACTAATTAGATATTTATGTTACCAAGCATGATGTTTTTAGGTTGAAAATGAAAATTTTTAACTGTTGTTAATAAATTCATGCAGGATTTTTCATGTTGGATTGAATATTTATATCTTATTTTCATATGAACATTTTCATCGAGTTGGTAGGGTAAAATTACGTTTCTGATGATTTATTATTTTTGTATTAAATCTAATCACATTGTGTGTATAAAATGATGATAAATTGATTTTTTTTTTGGAATTATAGAGTATATAGGTAGACAAGCATGTTGTGGTCCTGGAAAAAAAATGGTCATGGCACTTTTAATAAAGCCGCATCGGGAGACCTAGAGTGATGTTAACCCCAATTTAGAGATCATCCTAAGGGTATAAGTATGTAAATTTTACTAGGTCATAGAACATATGATACATAAGGGTTACATGATAATGATCTTAATATATAAGAGTGATAACTATTCAATTAAAAATGATATAGCATCAGATGTAGAAAAATGAATACTGTATACTGATACATACAATAGAGGAACAACACTATTTTTCAATGGGATTTTTTGAGTTTCACTAGGGGATATATAATCTCTAAGTGAAACCATTTTGGGGGTCTATTCAAAAGATATTCAAATCCATTCCAGGGGGCCACAATTTTGACAGAGATAGCTATAGAACTTGAATGACCATAATATATACTATTTCATAGAGTTCAATATTATGTTGTTTTGAAGGAACTGATTCAATATTTAATGGTTGAGAATAAACATTTTAATTTATATATTATCTAATAACGATTTATGATTTTCATTAAAAATGTGAAGAACCAGTCTACCATACCCAGTTGGGGGCTATTTTAGAGAACGATAAGGATGTTTTCTATTTTCAAATTATATGGATGAATATATCATTTGATATATTGAAGTGGAGTTCCATTGAGACCATTTTTAAAGACTCCATGTCATAGTTGATCTTGGTATATAAATGAAATATGTCATTTAATTTTAGTTGAAACTTTTATGTTTTTATGAATTTCATTAATGTTTTAAGTTTCTTTTAGATATTTCAATACCAAAGATATAATTTATACATTTTAAAAATTAATTGAAGTATGTATTTTTCTATTTGATATTACTCAATTTTTAGTTGAAATTTATTTATCTAATAATATATTTAGGTTGATTTACTCATATGTGGAGAAATAATTCTCCACCAAGATTATATTATTGGATTACAGGGAGAGAGATCAACATGGGAAGGATTTATGTGTAATTTTTGTACAAATCACATCCATGGAAATGTATATTTTGTCAATAAATTATTTAGAAACCAATATTTTTCATATTCCTTTTCTTATATTAGTCTATGATAGATGTAAAGTATGTAACCTCATGTAAATTGAGTGAATTGGGATATTTTATGTAGATCCAATTTTCTACATATCTAAATTAACAAATCTAATGCACCTTGAAATTGATTGCATGACCCTATTATAGTACTTTCATTAAATGATAGTATATTTAATTTCAATATGTTCAAACCAATATTTTAGAAAATAAGTATTTTTATAATAGATAAATAAAAATTTGGGTGAAAAAAATCATTCCATATATGAAACACATCAAATACCACTATAAAACTCATTAGTAGTTAGTGAAGGAATGATAAAATTAATAATTATAAACTATAGTATCCAATCCTAGGTAAATACACAGTAAATTCCAATCATTTTTTGGAACAATTTATTAGGAGTAAAAGGTGGAATTAAGATTTAATTTTTTTTTTGATTAAATCATTATACTCTTATATCATTTAAGTTTTCATTTTTATTCTTTTTTCATGCAATGGGTGTGATGTTTCTATTTATGAATGATGATCTGTTCATAGGAAGGACACCGACATGTTAGTCTCAGATTATCGATTATCAATATCCATATGATTACTACTCAGATATTGATTACTTATTATTTATTCATCATTGAATTTCATTATAAGTGCACCATAATCCCACTATAGTTGATTAGTTCAATGAAAAATTCACCAATGTATACAAATATAATAGAGAATAATAAATTCCATGGTAAAGAAAATTTATGGAATATGGTATACCATCCATTTATTGGACTGCACCAAGATTTTTTCATTATTTCATTTTTTGATTTTTTTAGATCAAGAATATCCCCATCTAAATGATTTAGGACATGGGTATGTTTATTATACTACAAAGTGTTTACCCTCACAATCATCTATCTAAATTCAAAGAATAAGTAATACCTTAAGAAATAATGGTGTATCCTCAAATAGAATTTAGTTAATATTATTTCCACCCTCACTCTAACTGTGTGATAATGACGTCCATTAGGACTTGGAAAATGTTGGAGCAGAATTTTTTACATAATTAATTCATATCAATGTGAAAATTTATCCTATAATTTTAAATCATGAAAATTCATCAACCTGATAAAAAAATTATAATTTGAATCATTGGAAAATTTTTATAACCTTTGATGAATGTTATCACATCCCAAACATTATGTTTGGATTAAAATGAAACCATTTTACTATGGTATATATCCACGAGATCTAGTTACGGGCGATGCATCATTTTATGTTGTTTTGTTAATGAAGACTCCCAAGGATAAATGAGAACTTATTAATGAAATATATCACAATGCTAGTATCTGGTATTTTAATATAAATCCATGATGAGGAATGATGCATCTAGTGTATGAGACTACTCAATTTGATGCTCACATGGAATCATTTATAAAGGATCCAATTAACTTCTAATATCCCATAGTACCCATACCCAGTCAGAATATCTATAACCACCTACACCAATAGTCAAAATTGCAACTTTTGAAATATGTGTTATTAATCATAAATTTCAGGAATTTTGGGCTTGAATAAATTTCAGTCAACCAAATGAGTATAACTATTTAATTTTATGACATCTAATTTCTTATTCTACCTAATTAGTCAAAAAAACTATAACCATCAGCACTAATATTATTGGTTTTATCTTTTGAAATGTTTTTTAGTCCTCATTAATATCATGAATATGATGATTGATCAAAATATAATCAATTAATAGATTGTATCTATATAATATAAAACTATGTACCTCAACAATTCAAAACATCCAAAAATTTAGTGATCCTAGTGATTCAAAGAACTCAACCAAATCGTGGGTGGAATCAATATGAATGAGTTAAAATCATTAATCAAAATTAGATACCACAAGGATATAAACTTCTTCCTTAATAATAATGGCCTTTCCAATTATTCCCATCCCCTTGAACTCAACATATTTATCCTCAAAAAAATTATATCCTACACCACAACTACCAACCTATCCCCCAGAACTATCTATCTGGGATATACATTAAGCATTCATTTAGAAATTCAGTCAACAATTGACAACCCAATAAATCTCTATGATGAATCAAAATTCCCCTTTTTGAAATATCAAGCATCATGTGTGGAATATATATCATATCAAATATGAGTTGTTATCTAGTAAACTACTTGGTGACATAGATATGAATCCAAGGGTTTAAGAAATGTTTATTATGTTATGTTAAAGGAAATAGATGAGGTAAATAATGAAACAAAAACATGAAAATAGGGTTCAGAAAAATAAAGATGGAAAGGAGTGTGTTGAGAAGAATGTTAACAATAAAACTAAGATGTTCTCAAATAATAAGATAGATGAGAAGATAAGATGATTCAAAAAATAATTTCAAGAGAAACTAAGGGAATAAATGTATAAGAATTTAAAACCCTACCAACCCCACTACCATTTCTATAGAGGATGAGGCTAGGGAGAGTTAAAATTAAATATAATAAATTCTTGTATATTATCAAATAGTTACTCATTAAAATAACATTAATTAAAATAATTTCTTAATTTCATTCCTATAGAAAATTCCGAAGGTGTATTATCAAATCAAGAAATTGGAATATCTAGGAGTTATTTAACTTAATGAGTAGTGTTCGATAGCTATTTAATAGATTATCCCATTAAAGATGATATATCCAAGAATATTTTATGTCCCTTTCACTATTGAATCATTCATATTTGGGAATGTTTGTTATGATTTAGGTAGTAGTGTCAATATCTTCACGCTAAGTGTATTCCAAAAATTAATAATAGATGACCTGAATCCAATAATATTTTAATTTCAACTTATACACTAATAAGTGATATATCCAAGAGGAATTCTTAATGTAGTTCTCATCATGGTGGAGAAATTCACTTTCAGCATCATGTACTTATTCCTATAGATTTAAGAGTATGTTAATGTTATCATTATATTGGAGTGACCATTCCTACAAACTAGGAAATAATTGATTGATTTCAATTTGGGAAGAATCATTTTTGAGAGTTAGATATGAATAATTTATCTTTAATTGAATTAATTTTGTGATGTATTGAGATGAATCATTACAATTTCATTCTATTTTTTGTTGATGAATAACCCTTCATTATAAAACTAAAAATATAAAATGAATAGAAAATTCTGTATCTCATTGATTAGATAGTGGAATATTAAGAGGATAAAATCGATGATAAATATATAAGAAAATTTGTACGTTTTCAGTTGATATTGTATTTGTTAAGGTATTCCAATCTAGAGTACAAAAAATTTCATCATAATTTTATTGATGATTTATTTTAAGGTGAGGAATAATATGTTGAGAAAATCAACTTTAGGATATAAAGACACCACATATATGATTATCAACCCAGTTATGAAAAATAAATAAGAATATCATCTGGTGGAAGATTAGATGAAAATAATTACTCAATAGACTATGGTATTTCTTATATAAGGGAATTAGTCTAAATTTTTTCACACACAATGTGCTATTAGAAAAAGGGACTAGATACTGTCATAAAATTAAATGAAGACTCAGAAAACTAATCAAGTAGTTTTTATAGAGTATTTTTTAAACTCATTGATTTTGGAAGTTTATTATCCATTTTATACAAGGAATGGATTAGCCCACTATATATTGTACATAATACGAGTATCATAATAGTTGTAAGGAATAAGGATAAATAGATGATAAAAACATGAAAAATTCAGGGATTGATAGTTTATGTGGATTATAATAAGTTGAATACAACCATGAGAAAAGTTCACATTCCACTTTTTCTCATTGGTTAAACACATGAATGGTTAGTCATGAAATAGTTTCATTACATCATATATGGAACTTCCTATTAAAAAAAAATTGGTGGACCCAATTGACTAATAGAATACTAATTTCACATGAACGTACAATAATTTCTCCAATTATCACATTCTATTCATATATGCAATTCACTAGTAAAATTTCAATGATGCATGATACAAATTATTCATGAAATATGGGAATATGTTTAAGTGATTTTCCGAGATTATTTTCAACATTTGATGACAAATTCCAAGTATTAAATTGGGGGGAATTCAATTTCACGATGAAAGATGTAATTATACATGGGAATAGAATTATTACATATGGAATTAAAGATAATCAAATAATGATAAAGGTAATAAATGATCTTCCCAAACCAACCATATTTAAATGGATTCAAATAATTCATATACACACATGATTCTATCATAACTTTTTCTGAGACTCATATATGATATCTCAGAGACTTACTCATCTATTTTTAAAGGATGAAGTTTCGTTAATCTTTTATGTATCATGTATGGAAACCATACATTATTTTAAATAAATATTAGTGGACATCTTGATAATTTTTTAATTGAATTATGTGAAATTTTTTAAACTATTATGTAATGTGAGTGATTTCACTACAGGAGTTACATAAGGAAAACATAGAGATCTCATCTTTAGAACCATGTACCATATAACACAAGCACTAAATTATTTCTAAATCACCAACCCAACTACGAAGAAGAAATTTTTTTTCTTGTAATTTAATAATATTAGATCCCATATATTACTCTCCAAGAAGATTGTATACATTGTTAATATCATGCTAAAACACTTATTGGTAAAAACATAAGTAATGAAATTGCTAATTTATTTGATCTTCTTTCTAAAAGAGTTCAACATTATGACCAAGGATAAAAAAGGATTAAAAAAGTGTTGTGTAAGATCATATTTCAAGGAAATATTATCACTTTTTTAGAAATAGTAGGATATGTACATTATCCATGATTTATAAGATGAAAATATTTTCTATATTTTTTTGAAAAATCATCCCTAGATTGTGGATATTGTGAATTATTATGAGAATGATAAACTTTCTTCCCATTTTTCATACCAATAGTGAAATAAATTTCTATCAAAAACATCATAATATTTTTGAACTAATTATATATTATTAAGTAATTTGAATATGTCTTTATTTGGTGATATGTCCCTAAATCAATGGTGACAGGAATTCAGTAATTTTTTCACTATTCAACCACTATAAGAAACCATTTTCCAAATATAATAGTGTATAAGATACAATAATTTGGAAAATTATATCCCAATATAGATAAGGATGCAATATAATTCATGAGAATCTATAATCAATGTAAACAAATAAGGAATATTGTACAAAATAAGGAAATCCCACAACATCCTATTCTTTAAGTCAGGGTATTCGATGTGTTTAGAATTGAATTTATGGGTCCCTTTATAAATTATCTTGGAAACACATATATCATATTATCTATGGATTATATTTCAATTATTGTGAATTATTAAGACACTTCCAAAAACAAAACCAATGTAGAGGTCAAATTTTTGTGAAAAAAACATATTTTCTTAGTTTATAATTCTTTAGTTTTTCATTAGTTATAAGGGTATAAATTTTAGTTACTACTTCGTGAGGGGGTTTCCAAATAAGTATGCAATAAAATAATGCACTAACACCATTACCATCTATAAAAAAGTGAGCATGTTTACTTATCCAAATAAGATGTCGAAAAGATTCTGAAAAATATGGTGAGTATAATCTATAATAATTGGAGTTGGATTCTTAAATATGAATTTTGGGAAGAAAATCCTTGTTAATTCAAGGAATATACTGATATATATCAAGAATAAATCATATAAGGCCATGAATAAAATTAAAATAGACTTACAAAAACCTTGAATGAAAATATTTCTATATCATGACGAGTTGGAAAAACACATGTGATATGCTAATGAGAAATATAGGAATTTTTAGAAGAAGATCATGAAATGAAACAATTGATAATCACCTAATGAATATTTACACAAAGAGATAGGGTATTTATATATAATTGATGGTTAAAATAGTTTCTAGAAAAAATAATGTTACAGTGTTGAGACCCCACACTATAGACAATGTTTATCTATATGAATCCATCATGATTCAACGGGATCATAACCCCTAATTCAATGTCAATGGTGAATGGTTAATGGTTTACATGAACACTTTCTTGGAGGGATGCAGTCTCTCGTTAAATTGTTAATAATTTTGTAAATGTTATTTCTAGATCTAAATATTAAACGAAGCTCTAACATGGTGGTAACTATTATATATTCTCAAAAATAAATATATTTTTTAAATTCTTTTAGATTATCATTTTATATTTTTATTATTTAGGATATCACAACAGAGATTATACTTGGGGTATCCCTGATGAAATAAAATTATAAAAGGTTAATAACCAATGAAAATATTGTTAGTAAAAAATATGGGGTGAGGATGGTTTCTCAAGGATGGAATAAGAGAAATGGGTCAGGCTCCCCTAACCATTTCATCATCACTTTAGGAACTGCTACACTTTGGTTGGGGTCAATATCCCATTTAATTAATCATCCATGAACCTCAGTACCTAATCTAATTGATAATTTCATGGGCATAAATATTACCTTCTATTTCAAATTGGATTAGGATTTTCTATAAATTACCTTCAATATATATGTTCCATCATAATCGTCTTGTTTAAGTATACTTTTGGTGTATAGTGTTAAATTTTTCTACATGTTGATGATATTCTACTAAAAATGGTCAATTTGGGTTCTCTACTGTGTCGATAGTGTATACCATTTCAAACCATCATGACCCCATACAAAATAGTCAAAATGTGCAAATAAATGGTACACAAGGATTTAGGGAGGATGAATCCCCAACCACTATACCATAAAACATTAAACAATAAGTTCTCCCATTCAGTGATTGCAATGGGATATGAATGAATTTAAAATACGCTAAATCTATATTAAAATTCCATGGTTAGATCCAATTTTTAACAATAAATCCTTTCAATCACACTTATTTTCCTTGAGGACCAGACATGGTGCAATTAAAATTTGAAAAAAAAAAGTGATGATGAACCACCAACAATATTTTCCCTATATACCTCTTACATCCTCATTTTTATTTCCCATAACTGGATAATCTAAATACTTCAAGTTTTAATTGATCATCTACTCAAACAAAAAAGAATCCATAAATAACCCTCATTTCCAGTCCTATTAATTTAAAACTATAATCATATTCCCCAAACCATTATCATAATGCTTCACCCTAAACAATTACATTATTTTAAAAAACTCAACCCAACCTCCATTTTTCTACCAAACCAATTCACCATGAGACACATATCTGATGATAACTAAAACATGAAAAATTAGAGAATCTCTAATCTCTATGAAATCACATATATTATCCCTTCAAAACCCTATAGATATTATTATTGAAAATATTTTTCAACACCTTTTCCTAAACATCTTCTAACTGACCACCCACCAATATTACAGCCCTCCACTAAACCCAAACATAAGGAAACTCTTACCCAACAAATAAAAGACGTATCTAAATGAAAATAAATACACTATCAATAACTTGGGAGTAGTAATAAGCTAAATCAGCACCTTTTCAATGGTTAACACCTCAAAAGTACTTCTTGTTCCATAAACATGCTAACAAGAATAATTTAGAGTAACTATTTTGTTTCACTATTGAATCAATGAGGTATGTAAATTTGTTATATTTTTGGGAACAATGGGCTTATTGAACCCATTATTGATTCACTTTATATGTTTTACACATGGGTGATAATTTATGTGAAGGAGGAGACATAGAAGAATATAATTCTTGAGTTCATCAATAGTATTACCTCAGATCATAGTGGTGTTTCATTCAGACATAGATGATGGTGATTTTATCTCAAACATGCTAATTTTAGTTGGAATGCATGAATTTACATAGAGTTTTTCATCAATTCAAAGGGGGTATGGGACCTTGATCATTGAACCACTAATAAAACAATACTTTATATAGTGGTGAGTGATTGTAGAATACCCCCTATATAATTATAAGAATATTAAGATTTATAAACTCAATGACATAATTATATAACTCAATGAAATGGAAATTAAAATTTATTACTTCTCAATGATGATGTAAAAGTGTTGGGGAACCAACTAGATATCAATACACTATATTTAATCCTTGATGGACCATATTTAAACATGGAATTCTTAATGGTAGAATATTTCAAAAATGTGATGGGAAGGAGGAAGAGAAAATTTTTGAGAGGAAAATTTGCGAGTAGGATTGATAAATCAATGGTTTTTTTGACGGTTGTATACCCCTAACTCTATTGTATAAGATTATGAAAATAGATATGTATATATTATATAATATTGTTAATGTTATAAGGGTGGGGGATGAATTTCTCATGAATTTTAAGGATAGTTTATTTTTGGATCAAGAGGCATATAATTATTCCCCGTCATGATCTATCCATATACTTTGTCATTAAACATTTATAGGGAGTGTTTGAAAATAAACCTCACTAGATTCAAGAAAGTAAATTATTAGAAGGTTTTCAAAGAAATTATATAAAATGATGGATTATTTAATGAAACACAAATAATTGAAGGATATGAAGGATAATGTGGAGATCCCAATGAGGCTTATTCCCATGAGTTCAACCAACCATGATGATGTACCCACTATTCCTTCTCCCAGCATGGTAGACCTTGGAGATTACATTGTTTATAAATCCAATGATACTATGAAACTCCCATCAATGTTTTGACAGTGTTATATTGATAAATATAAGGTAAAATCATCATTGGGACATATTCCATCACCACATTGTACATCCATTCAGGGGTAAAACCATCCATGGGGCTATACCTATTCCAAACTATGGATTGAAATCTACCATGGAAAATTTTTATCAATTATTTATAGCTAGAAAATGTAAAAATAATGATTTTTTTTAGAATAAGACCAAAATTGTGCTAGTTTCTATTGATTCGAACATTTATATGATGACTACTATGAGGATCTATATGATCCTTCCATCTAATATGGATGCACCCTTATCCATGGATAAGCATATAGGGATCCATATACCTTCTCAAGTAAATATTTTTTAAGTATTTAATAGTATCTAGGCAAGGTAGATACTATGAAATTGATTGAGTAGGTTCAGTTGTGTCCACATCAACATTAATTCATTGACTCTCTAAATTTTCCTTCTCTCCTGATGCACTGAGAACTGGCCCACTCCACCGCACATTTAATCTCCTTAGGTTGCATAAATTACTAATTTGGATAGAGAATATTTCATGGTTTCTCTTATATATAGATAATATTTCTTTCAGATATTTTTTTATCATAATATTTTATTTTTTATTATGAAACACATATTATATCCTTTCCATATATTCATAAACAAATGGAAGATTTTTTTGGGGTATTTAAAATGAATATTGAAATGAGTTTATTTTTTATGTTATTATAATGTAAGGGGGTGTTATTTAATGTTATTATTTATCAACACTTTCAAGTTTATTGCCACCCCATTATCCCACATTAACATTTAGACTATTTCACTTCACTTTTAGTGAAGTTTTCATACATTTCCTCTATTTATGGACTATATATTCCACTTTAAAATCATTAATTCAAATTAACTCATTTATTTTAAATAGTTTATACAATGTTTTGTATTAAATTTTAGGGCGGATTGGTTGTATAAACATAATATTTTTACTTAGAATCAATTATCTTTAACACAATTCTATTAATATACTTTTTAAATTGAATTATTTTAGAATGAAAATGAAAATAAAAGCATATTTTTTAATTGATAATAATCTAAAATAAATTGTTTTTCATTTTTTGGTGTATATTTGAATTTGGAGATGTGTTGAATTTCGTTTCAGGTGTAATTATATGAAGTTGTTATTGATTGAAAGAATATGTTGTATTCACTTCCCGAGTGAATGTCCAAAATTAAAATTCCGTTCCAAGAGGTATTCTAAGATGATTTATTATTATTATTTAATTTTCCCTCTTTCTTGAGATAATTCATGATATGAACCACTACTAGAACACAAAATTAAATCATATTAAACCATGAGGATTCTTCAAACCTCATCTATATGATTGTGATTTCTTTTGAGAAGATTATCCATAAAGCAACCATATGTATGAAATTTTATTTAATATTATTTTATCCATTAACTAATTCAATAGGAATCCAAATTACAAGAAAATTTATCTCTACAACAATATTTTATTGTATAATTGATTTTTATATTGACCTTCCAAAGGAAGATTAGTGGTGTGTATAACATATAGATTATAATTCCATATATATGTATATATAGAGTTTGAAATTTAATGTGGGTATTTGGTTGATAGATGAATTATATTATGGTTATTTTATACCACTATTATTTTCGAAAGAAAATATCCACAATTGAGTATATATTAGACATGTTAATGAATACTATTAATAATCCCATTAACTGTTTACAACTATTGAAATTAGTGATGGGAAGAGATAAAACAATAGTATCATAATGGGTGTATAATTTTTCAAAAGTAACTTTTCATTTCAAAAAAATAAATGAAATGAAGGAGAAAAGTAAATATAAAAATAAGGATAAAAATTGTTTTATTGATTCCATTATATTGAAGATATGAATCATTGAGAAAGGGTAAGATTGATGGAAGATTGATAGATTTTTAATGGTATAAGGATGTTTTTATTAAAATACTAAATATAATGTCATGCATTATGTTTAATGGAACATGACCCTGGTTCCCACATGATATTTTTGATAAATAATTTATGTACCACTAACCCTTATTGGTTGAATCATTTGAATATTTTTAGACAATATAAATGATAAATGTGGCCTAATTATTCATATTTAATGATTAATATATTATGAACGATTATGGATAGATTTTATGTTTATTATATTGATCATGAATTTGTTTTTTATTGATCTTAGGTATAGATCTTGAAATTAAAGGGAGGTAGGTTATAGAATTGGCATTGGTATCTATGAAAATATTTAAAGATTATGATGAAGGGAAATAAATATTTGAGTGATAATTAAATGGCAACAAATTATTGGATTCATAGGAATCATAATAATGTTGAAATATTATGATATTTGATTGACTTTTTTTTATTATTTTATTGATTTGGCTATTTTACTCTTCTTAAGTATTTTATTTTCTATTTGAACCAATATTGTGATTGTTTTATTAAGGCTAAGGAAGATATTATGTGTCGGGAAATTATATAAGATTATCATATGAAAATTTTCATTTATTTTTATAGTATTGTAATATTTAATGTGAAAAATCATTTGTTTTTTCATTGATTTTTATTTACATTAGAAAAGGTAACTAGATTGGATCATTTTGGATGAATGGAGAAAAGTGGAAAAAATTCCAGGGGGTTGGGAAAAAATTCATGTGCATCTAATAATGAAGCACCATGATAAGATCCACCAAAAATTCAACCATGTTTTGTACTTCATCCCAAGGGTACCCAGACAAAATGGTTTCTACTTTTCAAAATAGCTAACACATGGGGAATACACACTAAATCCCCAGATACATATGAGTAATATTTTTTCTACCATAACATAGATTCCAACTGAATCATAAAATTGGGTAGTGGAGACTTATAAATGCTATAGTGGATCCATACCATTTTACAAAATGATTTTTGAGTGTCCTAATAAATTTCTCCATGTCGTGAGTGTGAATGTTTTTTGGATTCCTTTCCAAGAAGATAAAATTAATTACAAGAACCAAATCTCGAACTAAGTTAGTAATGGAACATGAAGGACCACAATTATATCATGGTGGTATCTCTCATATCATTTTCAAGGATCAAGTACCAAATATGAAATGGTAGATACAAATTTTTAATATTAATATTATCTCTAAGAGAATCTAAATTTTCCATCCCCATTGGGAGAACCATCTCACTACACCCATTTTAGTAGTTGTTTCAAAGAACAATAAAGATATTTGACAATTATTGATATCTTTGGATGAATAATTCACATGATCATTTCAATTTTATCTCTATTGTGATTGTTCTCAATGCCCTTATATCGTGGATGATGTTGGGAAAGTAATACAAAATTTCATTTAATTTTATATGATACTTTCAACATGTTATAAAATTATTTATCCTTTGGATGTTTTTAATAATTTTTAATACTAGATATTTATTTTTAATATTTTAATCATTAATTTATGTATGTATTTTTCTCACAATGGTAATTAACATTTCTTATAATTCATCTTTATTTAATGATATTATTGGGACGAGACACTCATGTGTGATGGAATTCTTGTCCACTATGCACTAATGATTCTCTTTATGGGTGAGGGATTGAGAGTCGAAGGATTCATGAATAAATATTTTAATTATATCATTCATGGAAAATTCATTGAAATTGAGAATTTATTTAAAAACATGAATTTATCCAATTACATCGTAGGTCTTAGATCAATATATATGTGCAGGAGGGTACCCATAGAAATTTAGTTAATTGATCAATTAAAATAATCTTATATCTGTATTTTTATTTAAAAGTATTAAACTAGTACACATATGGTATTGAAATTACTAAATATATATATATTTATTGACCTAGGTAGATTCAATGAATAAAGACATATGGAGTTGGTAATTGTAGAATGACATTGTAACTAGTAGAATATACGTATTTGTTTTTAAAAGAGATAATATCTTCTATGAACATCCTTTGAAATCGAACTCATTCCCCTATTTTAGTAATTTAGTTTCATTTTAGTAAATTTATTTTTATTTTTATTCATTAAAATATGGTGTTAAATAAATAATTTAAGATCAATTAAATATTAATATTAGGGACAACACACATTTCCATAAGAAACCTATTTCATACTCCCATGTTATAACAATAGTATTTGTTGAAGGATTAATAAAAATAAATAATTGTAAACTCTTGTATCCCATTAGATGTTATAATGATAGTTGTTTTAGGAAAATATTGAAGAATGAGGTCATAATAAGTGAAGATGAAAATAAATTGATAACCGTAAGATAAGTGCATAATTTTTTTGGATGAAACATAATAAAGGTTATCACGTACATTGATTGATCATGGAGAAGAAGAATGCATTTGTTAATGTTTCAGTAATATTATTATAATCCAGAAATGTTTTTGTACTCTTGATAATCAGAGTATTTTTCCTTGGACACATGATTTTCTCCTCAGAGAGGGATGGATATCTCTCATAAATACTATATTAATCCATGATGTAGGGAAATGAATATCTAAAAGTAGTTGGTATAAAATTATTTTAATGATGGGAAATTAATGGAACACTAATGTACGTTACACAAATATAAATTTAAGTTATATTTCAATTAATCTTGAATATGAATCAATGTGGTTTGACCTGATGTAAGATAAATTTCATGTAACTCTACTTGGATAATGTTGAAAAGGATATGGATATTATGGATCAAATTTATGGTTTAGTATTATTTAATATTAAAGAATCATTACAATTTATGGGATATTCTTTGGGTGTTGGATATGTTGAAAAATGGCGTGAGGAATTTTAATTGAGTCAAATAATAATAAATTTACATATAATTAATAAAAATTTAAATATAAAATTTCAAGGCTAATGTATGAGGATAGTAGACAATGATTTCATTTTTATAGAAAATGAAGGCATACATATATGAGAATCATTATATACTGTTTAACAATACACATTTTATTTTGTTTCTAAGAAATGATATATGAACGAACCTGAATAAAACGATCATATACCTAACCATAGTTCTAAAGATTGGAATAATAGAATCATTAAGAGAAACAAGAATTTTTATTTCTATTCCACATCATATTTTCTAGAAAAATGATAAATTTTGGTTATCATGGTTTGAAGGAGGAGTTTTAGAGGTTATCAAGATAAATAACAAGGTAAAAAGGGGTATGGTTTATAAATTACATATTCTAATTCCAAGAATATTTTAATAGGTTGGGATCACAGTTACTACATAGGATATATGTAATTATATTTTATATACATGTATGATATAGATCATGGTTTCTAAAATTGTATAATTATATAAAGGGACAAATGATTATGGTTGAGGTGACTAGGGTAATGGAATATTAATGAAAATATGGAGTCGAAAATAAGAAATGATCTGGGAGAAATTGGTCATGGTTTTAGTCAAATTTGAAAAAATAATGAAGAAAAAATGACATATAGATTATCCTATGTAATTGATTTGACGATTGGTTTTTAGATCTAAAATTTTCCAACAAAAAATGTTATGGATAACCCAATAATCTCGCAGATTTAGTTTACCCCATAAAATAGGGAATTTAAATTTCCTATCTTTTTAGAGTGGATTGAATTGTTTAATTTAGATAATAATAAATATACTTCTATGATTGAATAATGAATAAAAAATGACCTCTATACGAATAAAGATTAGGTTATTCGATATTCAAGGATTGATCAAGACTATTGATGAATATAGAGATATAAAATATATCTATAAGTATATCATCCAACTATTATGATAATATGTAGTTTATTTATGAAACAAGGATTGATAGTACTCCATGAAGGTTATGTATAAGAGAGGAATAATGTAATAAAATCTATTAGAACATAGGTTTCTAAGAAAGGTGGATGAAGATAATTAGTTTTTATTGGATCCTTTTATTGATATTATCTTCTTATATTAATATATAGATATTTAAATAAGCTCAATACTATATTCATGCACTAGTAAATTTATTTTTTATTAATAATAAGGTTTCAACAATTTATATAGGATAACAACCACTGAACACAAAAGACATAACTACTTGATAAAAAGAATGTGTGAACCATATAAACCCATGAGTATAATTAATTTACTTTTTTTCTACACTATATCTCATCACCATCACGCCATTGAATTGATTTTCACATGAATTATGCACTTATTTACAGTGTAAAGAAGTTGTTTAAAAAATGAGAAGAGTTTGGGATAAATAAAAAATAACTACTTAATCCCCGCCTCAAGGATATTAGTGGTTAGTGAATCCCATAAATAGGTCTAATATCATGTAGATTTAATTAATATATTCAAATTAATATTGAGATTGTAATCATTAATAATATTTTTATTATGTTAAAACTATTTTTTATATGGACGGATACTTCAATGATCTTCTTTATGAAGGTTTATTTGAAATTAATTTTAAAATAATTAAATATTATTTGGATAATTTTTTTTATAAAAATCTTGAATGATTGTCAACCATAAAATTAAGGTAAAATACATTTATTTATTTAAAAAATTTCATGTTTAACAATTAATATATATTCATAAAATATATCATTTTTTTATTATTCTTTTAAAAAATTGGTATTAGAATCCCATTTATCTCAATTTAAAATTCTTTATTATATATAAAAAGTTATTTTATGTTATTTGAATTTCTTGAATATCAGCCCTATTATTTATATTATTTAAATATTTTATCAGTTTTTCATTTATTAATAATTTTATATTAAATAGAGGTGGGAATTTTTTATAATATATTTTAAATCATATTATTATAACATCAATATGATTTACACATGAATGAATATTTCAGAAACTTTTCTTTATCGTCATTTCATCAAACCTTCAAATGATCTAAGAATTTTTAGTTATGAATTATATTTATTTTTATCAATATTGTGTTAAATTATTAATATTTTCATTATAGAGATTCATTGTAAAGGAAAAGGGTGATAAAACAGGGAATTTTGTTTACCCAAAAAGTTTATTGGAGATATCACAATTTTATTGGGAGTCTTGTAGATACCCTTGTGGAGTCTAATGAGTGAGTTTGAGGGTGATAATCAATATTTCTTTCATTATAAACCCAATAGAAGCCACCAATATCTCTTTAAAAACCCACAAGCCCATTTTAAATAGTGTGTTTTAGACCATAATAAGACAAAAAATCAGTTTCTATCTTACTATTTCATCTTCCTCTAGAAAAATGAGATGATCTTTCCCCTCAAAAGTGCTCACCTGTGATTTCCGAACATAGATTCTCGTTAGTTAAAACAATCATGTGCTATTTGTTCTATTATCACACTATAGGTGGGGATAATGATATACACACCCTCTAATCTATATTTTTTGATTATGTTGTATAATACATAATTATAAATCTCAATATTATGAATTTTTATAGGATTTAACATTTCAACAGAGGGACGAAAAATCGAGTTATGATGTTTTGTGGGTTGGATCCTTTTGAAAAGGGAAATGTGTTACTTTGTGTTTTTTTTCATTTTACATGTGATACATGTGTCAATTGATGTAAGAGTTTAGGAAAATAAGTATGGGGGACTCAGAAATGAACCTAAGGAGTTTAGTTCAATATGATAAATTTTGAGAGTTCAATTAGTGAGATGATTGATATTATGCATAGGAATCTTCAAAAATTGGGACACTAGAAGATGATGTTGAATTGATATATGGTATATAGATCAGATTATGTTCCCCATAATGGATATTCAAGCATGGGTAATGTGATGGTAGACCTAGAGCTGTCATGTTACACCGTGTGAAATGTTTTCATGGGTGGTATGTTCTATATTAGGTTTGGTGACAAATTCACCAAATGATTGATGATATAACTATAAGTAGTTGTAATGTGGTATAAGTGACTCGGTGTAACTAGATATGTGTCCAATTATATGATAGTGGTGTGGATGTATACTATTACTAGTAGGGTTATATATTGTCAATACAACTATGAAGTGGTTTATTTCTAAAGGAATAACTAGAATGTGGGTGCCTCATTACATCGATTCTAATTAGTGGATTGGCTAATGGTCCAATTCCCTCATTTTATCTCTTCAAAATATTTATATGTATTTATCCACACAATAAAAACATTTTTCAATAGCTTATTTCACATGAAACGTCGAATTAAAATGAACCACTATACATTTTATTGAGAGAGTGTGCCAAATCAGTTACTTTTTGAAATTCATCACATTTAATGTTTTATTAATATTCATGAGCATGAAATTATCTTTTTATATATATTTATAATATTTCTCAAAATTTATTATATATTAAATTTGATAAAAATTTCCCTTTTAAAATTATTATTTTCACATACTAGAATAAAATTTTCACTATTTAAAGGGAAAATATATTTCACTACGAAGATTTATATTTATAATTTTTGTGAATTATAAGTATTTACATTTATATTTATTAATATAAATTATTTTATCATATTATGAAACAAGAAAGTTGGTTTTCATTTAAGAAAAGTATTTCTTTTATTCAATATATTATGTGGGTTTATATAAAATTTATATTTATATATTCTAGAATTTTAATATTAAAAAATTAACAAATTTTCTAGAATCTTTATTTCAAAATTATCTTGGGGTGATTTTTTTGATGTTTTTTTTGAAAATTCTCATATTTATGTTAATATTGAAAAATGTTTTTTTACAAATACTGTAAATTTTATGTCACAATCATGTTATAAGTTTGAATTAAAATTTTATAAAACATATTTATCATCTAAAAATGCATTTTTGGAGTAAGATAATTCATTAAAAAAGAAATAATAAATTTATAATATTATGTATGATATATTGGAACCCATGTTATATGTTATTCTAATAAAAATGGGTTTGTTTCTTAAAATTAATTATTCACATGGTTCCATTCAATTTTAGAATTGTTTAAAAATAAAATAACTCTACACTGTACAATTATAAAATAATAAATCTCATCAAGTTCAATATTATTCATAGTATTTGGCCTAAATAAGTATACATTAATTTTTACACTAAAAAATTCATGTTTTCCAAAAATTATTATTCTTTCATTACATGTAATTATATTATAATTAATTTTTAACACATTTATAAATATAGTCATGTAAAATATTTCATTTTTAGGCTTCAAATGTCCATATTTATTAATAAGTTTAATTTCATTTATTTCCAAAAAAATAATTTTCCTGGGTAAGCATTAGTCACCACGATAACGGTTAAAATGTAGTAAAAGGGTTATAATAACGGATACTATAAATTTTTTTAGAAAAACATATAACTAATTTTTTGGGTGAGTGATTTACTAAAATAGTAATTATAAAAATAAAAAAATTATGTGGGTAATAAAGAGTGATAAATTAATGAAATTAACAGAAAAAATATTAATAATGTTCTAAAATATATGGTTAATGAGTCTATGAATATTATATATGATGATTGGGAAAATATGACCGAACATGATTACCAGGAATGTGTTTTTTTGTCTAAATTTCAATCCCATGAGATATGTATCATATTATTCTCCATGTTTTATTTTATATGGTTTAATTAATACCCTATTTTATTCATGTATAATAATATTGTTTTTTCATGATATTTTTTATGTCCATCTCATGATCTCAATTTAATTTTCTTTTGACTCATTTTTTTACAGATGTTCATAAAGGGCCTCTTTATGAAATTTCATTTCATGGGGCAATATAATTTCTTTATTGAATATATTACTCTAAATTTTTTTCATAATAACCTATGATTTTATTGTGTAATATTTCTACTTTTTTATATTTATTTACATTTCATTCTTAATATCAATTCCTTGATATATTCCTACCTCACATGTTACATTCCTGTTAAGGGTTTTCTTTCCATGTGTCCACTAATTTCAATTAGAGTTCTTAAATTAAATATTTTATATTATATGGATCAAATTTAAGTTATTGAATATTTATCATATTGTGTTACATTTAGTTTTCAGTAATTTATGGTGGCAATTCCTTCCCAGTGGATTTATAGTTCATATCATAATGTGTTCGTATGGGTTTTATGGACATTATTTCCTTTTAATTTTGTCTTAAACATTCATTGTTTACTGTTATCATCTATGCATATTTTATTCTTTAATTTATCTATTCAATATGGTATTTTCCATTTCTATTTTTTTGGAATTTACATCATTACATAAAAATATTTTTCTTTGAATGATTTTATTCTCTATAAAAATGACGTTGTTTAGAATAATTATCATCATTTAAAATGGTTATTTCTCATAAAAGTCCATATCATTACATTATTTTATAAATTTTATTCTATATAATTTAATGATTACTTATGTTTATTCACTATAGCTAATTTCTTAATTTGTGGAGGTTTTTTTAGCAGTGGTTTAAAAATCTCTGCAAATTTTCCCCCCGCAATACTTCTTCTCCTTTCCCACACACCCCTCCTCACCCAACCCCATCAAACCATATCTCTCTTACTACCAGCCACTTACTACCCCTCTATACTGGTCACCATCACCCTTATCAATCCTTTTCTTCCCCCTTCATAGTCTACTCCACTAAATCCCTCACCTTGTTGTTGGTCAACTTCTTCCTTGAAGACCTTGAGCCCAAGATGAAACCATAACTCCCAAACTTTTGACCCCTATATCCCCTAAAAAATCACTAATACAATTACGTAGGAAAGGTTATGGTGTGGTATCTGTCTAAGATTTCTCATTTTCATATTCTAGGCATAATTTGGGACGTTTATAAGTAAATCATTAATCTATATTCGTAGAGACTAAATTAATTTTGATAATTATTATTTTGAGTTTTTTTAGAATATATACTACTAGGTGCATAGTTATTTTTGCACGAGAATCCCTGACTATTATTTTAATATGAAATCATCACTTCCTTTTAATATGTTGTTATCTATTTTGTAAACTCTATTTTTTAATTCTTTATTAAATTTAATCAATGAAAACTATTGATAAATCCATTTTTGAACATATTTACTAGACAGTTCAATTTTTTTTAAATTTTCATTTGGTCTTCCTGATAAATATGTTCATAAAGTGGGTTTATTGGTTAATATTCTATAAAATTATGGTTCGAGGGTTCTACAAGATCTAATTTAAAACTATGTTTTGTAATGTTTTTCATTGAAAGATCATGATCCAAAAATAATTATATTTATTTAATTTTGGTTCTCTTTTCAAAACTCAAATTTAATCTTCTAATAAAATTATATTGATTTTTTTTTGCTATAGATGCATTTTAATTATTAAATTTTATTTCTACATGAATCATTTATTATAATAGAAAAACAATTTTAGAAAATTTTATACCCTCATAAAATATAATTTAAGTCTTTCTCTTTGAATAACAAAAAATTTTGTATCGAAAACTAAATTAAAAATGAAATAAAAAAAGAAAATGAATATGAAACAAAAATAAATGATAAAGAATAGAAAACTACTAATAAAATCAAACCCCCCTTATCATTTTTTTTTTGTGTTTTTTTTCTTTTTTTATATTTGGTGGCATTTGGATAGACTATTTTTTTATTGTCTATAATCATGGATGTAGGCACTTCAGGGGGGAGGGATGGATGTGAAGGGGAAAAATACAAGGGGTGGAGGAGGTGGTTTTGCTTCTAGGAAGATTGGTTGTGCAAGGGGGGTAATGCATTGGGAAAGGTGGAGTTGTGTTGGGGTGAGGGGATATTCATGGGGACTACTACAAGGGGGATGGTTGATGTGTAGGGGAGGGGACTATGCAGGGGGGATACTGTTGGGGGAAGGGGATGCTGTATGGGCAGCGGGGATGTTGATATTGGAGGATGGGAAAGGGGGATGGGTATGGGTATGGGTGATAGGTTTGGATCTGAGTCCATTGGGATGGGTCGAGGTCTAGGTCCATCAGGTTGGTTCAGGCTGGGTTGGGTTTTACACATATAACCCAACTAGGACTGACACGTCCCACAAAATATAGGGTTGGGTCATGTCCTTTTACCATGTGTCGAGTAACCTGTCCCCAATGGGTTGGGTTGGGTTAGGATAACTGATCACAAAGCATGTGACCCAAACTGACCATTTTTGGGATGGCTCGGATCTTGAAATGTACTTGACCTGACTCGAACATACCGATGGAATCCCATAGTATAAGTGGTATTTTCCTAATTTCTTGAACGTTATAGAATTTATGGATATATTGGATTGTGATCATGTTCAATTTCATTTTAATATTATTATTTTCATTTATTATCATCCAGGTGTCCCCAAAATACATGTACCCATTCCAACGACTAGGTTTTTTGAGTTAGTCATTCCTAATTCTGATAAGGTCATGTTGGAATTTTTTCATGAACCTCTAAGTTTTTTACCAATTAATTTTGATCTAGTTTTCAGATCCGGATTTTTTCCCAAATGAAAAATTTATTATCTTAGAAAACTTTCGTCACTAGGATTATATTCATCAGAATGTGACAATGTAAAAAACTGAGTTCTCTTATTGTGGTTACATGATGTTATAAAGAATATTAAAGTGGAAATTATTTCAACCAAAATTAATTATTATATCACCTTCATAGAAATTTATGAGGGAATGTTTTATTTCTAGGAATGATTTATCAAAGATGATAGGTTACAACGTAGAGTTCCCATATTCCTCTATGATTGAAACATAAAAATCAGCAGGGAAGATCAAATTATTCACTCAAAATAAAACATCTTCGAATAATCTCACTTAAAATGTAATGGATCTATTAAGAAAATTTAAAACCACTATAGTTGTTTGAGATGTAACAAAAGAAAATAACAAAAAATAAAATGTGTCAAACATAAAATATATTCTCTTATATTTTTACGATCAATTCTAGTAAAGCATTATGTGACACCCCCTCTATCAAGAGATGTGTCAGAAACTCTAAATCCATTTCTATGGTGCTAGGGAATTACAAGTTTCACCTAGACATACTAACCCTAGGGTGTTTCTCACATTATTCCTATTTGAAATCAATCAATGAATGTATGATTTTTATTTTTCTTCTATTTTATGTAATACTAACCATGATTGATTTCCATTTTTTAGTTTGAGTTTTCTAGAATTTATATGACTCTTCGAATAAGTACTTGGGTTGAATTTTTTCAATTCAATTTATCCCTTTTCCTATATAGTAATTCTAATATGTATTAATTTTTTTAATAATGTGTCGGCACATTATGATATGGATAAAACCTAGAACACAATTCCAAGAAAAACACCTCATTATAATAAGGTTTTAGAGGAGTTTTTAGATCTTATAATTACTAATCAATCAATTTGTGTGAGAATAATATTTCTATGTCAAAAATGTAAATTTAGAAGATGGTTGAAGATAGACGAATTTCATGAACAATTTATATTGATGAAATTTCTAGCTCCATATTTGTGTTGGAATTGGCATGGAGAATCGAACATTACAGTAAATTTGAGTACTGATATTAACTGACAGAATGAGATCCAAATTCATAAAAAATTGACAATGAAATGAAAATACTTATAAAAAATGAATTCTTCATTGCATTAAACCATCTTCAACATCAAAACGTATTAGAATAACTAGTGAAGGGTTCTAAAAATAACAAATTTACAAGTGATGTTCTTGAGACTATTAGACAACCCGATCAATATTTTAACATATCATTGGATCCTCCTCTTGATTTTGTGGAGACATATATAAGAGAAAACTTCAATGGGTGGAAAATTTGTTACATGGTTCTGTTGATGATGTAAATCAATAGTTTTCTAGTAGATATTTAAAATATTGAAAAATTGTTTTCTAATGAGGTTATACCATATCAAATTCCTATGTGGAATTACAAATATGGTGATGTTCACGATATGGGAATTGTTTTGTGATTGATTTCTTAAATAAAACCACCCAATATCATTTTATTATATGAAAAAAGTTGTTAACAAACTTTTTCAAAATTATACAAAAATAGAAGTTTGTGGGAAATATTGTATGAATTATTTGAGAGAGGAATCAAGAAGAAAATATTAAAAAACATTCTTCTTTTAGATGGTAGTAAACGGGTGATGTTGGAAGTCTGAATCAACAAACTACTATGAATAAGAAGAAAAGGATCACACCTGGAAAGGTTTACCATTACATTCCTTTAAAGCCTCAGTTTCAATTATTATTCATGTCATCAAAACCACCGAAAACGTGTTGTGTGTTTCAACAGATAATAAAAATGATTGGGTAATGAGACATCCAAGATATTCAAAATCATGGAATACATTTGATTCATACATCCATATTTCACATCTAATCATATGAATGTTCTATTGGGATTTGTTGCTGATGGATTCAATAGATTTGAAACTTTGCGCACTAGTTACAGAATTTGGATATTTTATTGATCCTTTAAAATATAATTTCATGGATTTGTATGAAAAAAAACATATTTTATCATTTCGATGATTATTATAGAAATTAAATACAACAAAATTATATTGATGTATACTTATAGCATGTAATTAAACATTCACATGAGTTATGGAGCAATAGTTTTGAGACATAAAATGCATCTTGTATAATAATGGTCAAACTGATAGCTACTCTAATGCGGACAATCAGTTATTTACCTATACATGAGAGTTTAGATAGTTAGAACACTTACATGGGTTTGTGATGTCCGGTTTTCAAAAATTATTTTGAACTCAAATGACTAACTCATAGTAAAAATTGGTTCTTCTTGTGTCATCGAGGATTTCTTGATTCATCTCATAGATTTTTGTTGAACAAGTCAAAATTCTATGGTGTTATTGACCGTAGAACACCTAGAATGTTGTAAATAGGTTATGAAAAATTTTCACAACTTGGTAATGTGGAAACACTATTTGGGAAGGTTATCCATTTTAATGATAGTGGGAAACGAGTTTGTAGTACATCATCAAGTTAAATTTGAACACAATAATGAAAGAAAAAAATTGCATTCCTAAAACTTTTGTATTAGGAATTAAATTTGTTGCAGAAAAATATCGGTGTTATCCATATTTAGAAGAATATTTATGAAAATTTGATAATCACATTTCTTAATGAGAATAGTAAATTGAATAACCAACTCAATGCTTGGATAGATTTATAAACAATGAACATAACTAATGACCTCTATCTAGATGAGAATGAAAAGTATTCTTCAGGAATTTGGGAAATGAGAAATAGGGATAAAGTTGCATTGAATAGAATTTTAAAACAAGTGAATGTATTTTATCGATATTCAATTAACATCTCAATTTGTGTTGACTTAATGCATCGTAGGTTACATGGATAGAAAAGTCATGAATCCCAAAGATCATTATGGAAATTACTATAATTGGACATGTGTACATTATTAACTGAAAAGGTTAGTGATGTTATACTCCAACTTTTCACTTTCTTCAGACAACCATGTGAGAAAAGTCTATAACCCTTTGAAGTTTACAACCTTCAGGACAGTTTTTATTGACAATTTTTTCAATGGATATGATGTTTCCTCTGTCATTTTTTATTGTAATGATGCATTTAACTGTGCATTTAGTTGAGGAAACTAAATTAGAATTCTCCATACGCTATCGATGTATGTATCCAATTGAGAGGCACTAAATTTATATATTTATCATTTAAGTAAACAATTCTGAACACATCACTAAATACACAATTATTTTTTTATTTTATTTCATATATATCTTGTGCTTTGGAAATCATATGGGAAAAATAATGGCCAATAAAAAGGCACTATTTTTGAAGGTTCATTAGTAGAGATTTTTCTTACCTTTTTCTATAGATTCTTGGGTTATATTGAGATAAGAGTAAATTGAGTTGGATGTGTTGACAACATATTTTCTCAATCTCATCAATATGGGAAATCCAAAATATTTCTTAATATTGACCAATCAGTTGGGAGGAGATCAAATGGTAAACTGACTGGAATAGAATTATTACAGACACAAAGATATGTGCTTCTAAATAGTGAAATTTCAGATCCTTTTATTAATGAGTTGAGGATTAATAAAATATATAAATGTGAGGTCAAACACAAAATGATAGAAATATATAAAAAGATGATAATAAATACATTATGAAATGGTTTTATCAGGGTTAAAGTTCATAAATATTTTTATGAATATGGATTTTAAGTTGGGACATATATTCTTCAAATATAATAATGTATATTAATTTTTCAAGATCATGAATACTGATACTCAAGATGACTTATCAGAACATTTTAATTTTCTTTCTCTACGTATTCTAAATAAGGCTAGAATGTTCAATGCATTATATGTGAATGGATTTATATTTTATACATTCGATTTGGGAGAGGGGTTGAAATAACAGAATAGTGGTATTCTTACACTTTCCAAAGTAGGATACTATGAAAATTTGACTGATACTATCGAATTAAACTACCTTTTGAATTTTTTAGTTGTTTTATTCAAATGCAATTGGGTTAATGTTATAATGGGTGTTAAAAGAGATTCCTTGGAATTTTTTTTTGAAAATCTCTCACATGATGGATGTTGGTGACCATGAATTACATGATTTGTAAATATTATTATCACAAGTGAAAATTGTATATTATGTGGAATATTTCACATATGAAGGGTGAGGTGTAGTTTCTCAGGTCTAAAAAATATTCTTGTATGATATGGGTGATAATGTGGAAGATTTATCCTCTGACATTTAATCTCATCAACATCAAGAACAAAACTTATTTTTCCATAATGATATTTAAAATATTAGGCTTGCAAGGGTGGATGATGCAGATGATGTAATTATGGAGAAATAAAACAACACAACTAAAGGATAAAATTATTGCATTCACAATCATCCCATCATTTATCCACCAATTATTTCATTTGTTAATTCATCCATTATCATATTTTTGTATATTATTTTGTATGTATTGTGCATCTATTACCACATATAATTTATTTTCCTTAATTTTTTTAAAGATATTCTCTAAATTAAATTTTATTTGATAAAATGATATGAATTCAAAGATGAAAGCATTATACTTATTCCATATGAAAATCAATTGACATTCCCTCTACCATACCAATAGATGATGATCTATCCATCTTCCTCCCTACTCCACCTGAGACACATGCTTCATGAATCCCTACACTATCTATCACACCCTCCATTAGTATCCCATCAGTAGCCTAGCCAACACCTCCCCGTTCAGTAGCCTCGGCAGTGAAGAAGAATGTCACCACACTGTTATTTATTAGGATATTGGAGGGTGAAAATTATAGGTATAAATTATAATATTAATAATGATATTTCACTTTTTTATACAGATAATTTTTTCTTCATAAAAGATTGAATCAATGCTACTATAGAGAAAAATATGAAAAGTTAAAATTTCTAGAATCTAATTAGAAAAAAGACCTTTATCCAATTTGAATGCTATGAGATCCCTATAGATGACACAATGTGATTATTTGGATAGATTATATGCCAGTTAGCAGCCGAGCTGGTTATCCTCCTGATTACGTATGTTGATCAAAAGAAAATTTCTTCAAAATGGAAAATATTGTTTTTGATTACTAGATAATGGTAACATTAATAAATTATGGTGTAATTTAATGTAATTATGTTATTAAATTACAATTTTCTAAAATAATTTCTTTTTAGAGGAGTTTTTCCACATTCCAATTACAGATTTTATAGAATGAATAGAGACATTGAAAATTTTGGTATGAAGTGGAAGAATTTTAAATGAAGAGTGTGGGAAAAATTCAATGATAATTTGTTGAGAACCTAAAAACTATATGATAAGATACACAATAGGGTACCAAGTGAGCAAAAATAATGAACTGACATGGGTTACCATCAAACCAGGAACCCAACCCATTATATTACATTCTGAAATGGTGTTCCCGATAGCCATGGGATGGGGAAAAGCACCTAAGTATCGAACAAAACAACAGAGGGAATGATTTAACCCTACCTTAACAAATAGGTTCCATATATGTCTACATATAATTAAAATGACATTAGAATACTAAAGGAATATATATTCCATAATAGTAAAAAGATATTAGGAATTAACAACTGTAAAAGTAGTCAAATCTCCACAAACATGTCCAACTACAAGGAACAATTCCAGAAAAATGACTCCATGCGATGGCGTTGAAGAGCACCCACTATCTCACCAACAACTACCCATAACCAACTGACACGAACCTTATCTCCTCAATGTGGTGCCTTGCATTTCCCTACATTGGATGTCATATAGAGGTCGATGCACCACAGAGGAGGTCCACAAGGTGCGAGAAACATGCTCTGTAGCATCCCACCATGGTGTTCTGTAACAAGACTTTAGATAACAATTTTTGTTTTCTCAATTTAAATTAAACAGGGCATGATAAGTTGTAAATCTGTTTTATAGAAAATTTTCTAAAAATTTATTTTTTTCACAATTTTAAAACAAAAATCAGTATATCAATTTCAAACCATATTTTTAATATCATCATTCCCAAGTACAATCGTGCATATCAAGGATAATCAAAAAAGCCAAAAAAATATAAAAAAAATGGCATGAATCAGCACCAATGATCACTATAGGTCATACTAGTAGACTATTCATACCTAAATAACTCAATTACACAATCATGTTCCTTGAACAGAATCCTAGGAATCTTAGAAATTACCCATGAGTAACCCCCCCCCCCCAACAATTTCAATATCCATATCCTAGAACAATGTGACTAGGAATCATAGGAAGGACCCATGAGAAAAACACCTCACAATATCCGGCAATGGATGATGGACATAAGTTAAACATTCCACTAAATTACCCAGGGTAACCCATGTGATCGTTTTCACAAATCATTTCAATTCTTTGAGAACCGACTCACAATACCATTTAAATGCTTTGAAAACACCACTTCTCAATCCATTTATCAAAAAATAGGGGAAACCCATTTTTCACTAAAAACTCATTTGAAAACATAAAAATCAATAGTTTCCATTCCTTATATAAATCAATTTATAAATCAAGAATAATAATTTCCATCAACATAGGCTAGATCAAGAACCACCAACCTCAAAAAAATGGTTTTACATGCCCTCAATGGGATCCACTAACAATGAAATCCCAATGATGACAATGAAAGACCTAGAATATAATAAAAAACTTATGATTGATCAAAATATAAATACATGGGGTTGGGGAAAGGGAAGAAACATACATACCTCAATAATGAACATCCACTGCTCCATGACCAACAATGGAAAATTCCTCTGGAGAGAAATCGCACAACAGATCTAGAGAGATTCCTTGTAACAACAATGGAGATCCAACATTTAACGGATTGATGTAGATGGAGTAGAATCTCCCAAATTATCTTATTTGGACCTCTAGGTCGAGCGACAGGGGCTTAGATAATTAATCCCAATAAAAAATAGTTTCTCGCCTATTTTTAAAACTCTACGTGGGATATTTCATGACATGTAATACTATTACCGGTCGTGAAATCCATGGTGTTTAAGTACACTAAGAAATAAATTTCCTGAGAATAAAACTCCAATATTTTAATAATTCATGACATGGAACCACACTCAATGTCCCATAAACTATCACATCATGAATCCCCTTTCATATCTTGTACCCAACAATAGTTAGATGGATTGTAATCCAATTACACGACGTGAAATACTGCTGCATCATGCAGAAAAAGCTGGTTAAATTTGAAAGTCCAACAAATATCTAACTTCAATATTATTGTTATCACCTCAATTTCTTATCATTACTTTAAACAAAACTTGAAAATGGAGAACAATTAAAATGACAAGAACGTACCTGATCAATCGATAAATAGATGTTACCAAATCCCCACCAAAATTACATTCTTCTCATAAGAAGTCATGTGGATGATGTAATCCCTAGAAAAAGATGATTTTATTACTCCTTCAAAAATGATTAACACTTACATGTATCATGAGAATCAGATATTTGATTCCATAGAATTTTGACCAATAGAATCCACTTCCCATGCAAGAATTTTACTTAAGTGTCAACAATCTCAACAAGTCTCTCATGAACAAAAACATCTGAATCTTTCTTAATTTATACCCATATCAGGATGTGAGTAGGATTAGAGTGACACTTCATGAGCTGAGGCATATGGAAAATATCATGAATATCTATCATTTTAATCCGCAATTCAAATCAATAAGCAACCTATTTGAGATGCTCGGGGACCTCAGACAGTCCAACAAATCTCATATCCATATTTCCTTGCCTTCCAATTCAATGATGAACTAACTGAGGAGAATAATTCTAGAAAACACCATCATCTGTAGAAAAATCCAAAGTCCAACACCTCTGATCCACATATGACTTCTATTGACTTTGTTATATAACAAGATATTGATTCATATCTTGAATCTTCACTGATTTGTCTAAAAAAAAACATGGACCAACTTATGATACTCACCCACCTCTACCAAACAAAGTGGTGATCTGAACATGAGAACATATAATGCCTCAAAAGGGGCCATTCTGATTGAAAACTAATTACTTTAGTTATAAAAAAACTCAACCAGTCCCAGATAGCTATCCTACGATCCTCCAAATTCCATGACAGAAGCTTGGAGCATATCTTTCTGTATCTAAATCACATGCTCCTTCTGACCTTCTAAATGAGGATACTAAGTTCTTATAAACATGAAATGAGTTCCCATTACCCCTTAGAGACTCTTCTAGAACATTGAGGTAAACCTAGGATCTCTATCTGAAACAATGTAAGAATTTATCCTATGTAACCTCAAAATATTTTAAACAAAAACATTCCCAAATCATCAACATCAGTGGTGTATTTATTTGAATGAAATGAGAAGACATCATCAAAAAATAAACAACCAAAAAGATAGCATTTATTCCTTGTGGATTATGTGGTAATCCATTAAAAAATTCCATGGATACCTCATACCATTTCCAAATTAGAACTGTAAGAGGCTGAAGTAAACTAGAAGGTTTTAGGTTCCTTATCTTTATCTATTGGTAGGTGTAAAAGTGATACAAAAACTCCTAAATGTCCTGATTCATACCCACCCAAAAGAATCATTGCCTTATTTTATAAAACATCTTTGTATTGAATGGACGAATAGACCATGAATAACTATGATAATAAAACAAGAATAAACTTCATAAAAATTTTATAATGACACCCTGCTTCTTGAAGTGGAGCATACCATATAAATAAAGATACCATACCAAAGCAGTCTCCCCATAATAAATAATTTCTTTGGTCTTTTGAAAATCATCACACTACTACTAACTCCACAAAATATACTTCATAAAGATGATGATAACTGAAAACTTGTCAAAAAAATGCCTGAAACATCCTCTAGAGCATCTAAGTCCAACTAAGAAAAAATCACCATAAAGTTACCCTCCTCCTTCAATTGTAGAACAACATGTGATGGTAATTTCCTACTAAGATCATCTACAATGGCAATCCTCTTTCCTAGGGTGTATGCGATATCGATGTAAAAATTATAAAGAAATTATACCCATAATCTCTATATGATATTTATGTATTTCTATGAAAATATATAGCTTATAATTTTATAATCATCAATGACCTTGAACTTCTCCCAAAAAATACAGTGCCACCAACATTTAAGCACATTCATAACTATGAAAAAATAAAATTCCAGAGTGGGGGTAATTATTGTCATGTGGTTGAAGCTTTCGAGAGCTGTAAGCTACCACATGGTCATCTTACATATGAAATAATCCCATAGATGTAAAATAAGTATTTGAAAAACAAAACTTATCCATAACATGGATTGGGTAAGATCATAATAGGATCTAATATCATAAGTCATTTTAGATCAACTAAATAGGACCGAAACTTCACATCCTATGTGAATTTCACTACATTACTTGTAAGAGCAGTCAATGGTGACCCAACATAGAGAAATCCATGAAACATTATCAGCAGTACCCAAAAAGACCAAGAAAGCATTGTATGTTAAAGAAATTCCATAGTTCCTTCCAAGAAAAAATAACCTTAACCTTATGTGGATTAACTGATAAACCATGTTCAGAAATATTGTTCCCCAAGAACATCGCTTCGTGAATCAAGAAACTACACTTCAAAATCAGTCCATAAAAAAGGTGATTTCTAAAAATTTATAGAACCAAACTCATATGGGAATTTTGATCATACTTAGATTTCAAATAAAACAAAATATCATCCCTAAAAACTACTAAAAATGTGTGAATATATTGATGGAATATCTGATTCATCAAAACCATAAAAACATTAGCAGTGTTAATCATAGAAAAAAGAATAAAAAATATTTATATTGGTCATTCCTACACCGAAAATGTGTCTTCAATATATTAGACTCCCAAACTCTGAGATGATGATAACCCTACTGAATATCAATCTTCGAGAACAACTTTTACCCTTTATGTGATCAAAAAAATTATCCATATGAGGCAACGGATCATTATTCTTAACCGTCACCTAGTTCAACTTTTCATAGCCTACACATAACTGAGGGGAACTATCTTTTTTCATAGAAAAGTGATTAGGGGATTCAAAAGAAGAAACATTTTGGTGAATGAAACCCTTTCCCAACAGGTCATCTGACTGAATCATGAGATCTTTTATCTCTTCTGATGCATTATGATAAGGAATTATCGATATCGTCCACATACCTAGCACCAGGTGAACCATAAACTCTACCTATGTATCTTGAGGAAAACCGAAGTTGTCATCTGCAAAAATATTTTGAAATTATCAAACAATAATGGGAAGATAGCCAACAGGTTAAAAGTCATCAGGATTGAATGTAACAGTAGAAATCAAACTCTTGAGCTATGGGAGGGAAGACCCTGTACGACCTGATCTCAGGTCCCACTACCCTATAAACACAAAAGAGCTACCATCAGATAAAATAAATGAAATAAAAAAAGATAACAATATTCCTCATCTTGATGAGCAAAAATCCACCCCATTCAGATGATTACATCAAATAGATCTA